>CAMTDV010000027.1:55136967-57536967 GCA_947069175.1 Scalesia atractyloides
AAACTCACAAAAATAAATCTAACAATCCCATTAAGAACACTAATTAAAAATATTAAACTCAATTAAAAGTTTATTTATTTATCGAATTATTATGTTATTATTTAGGTTAGTTTCTCTCGTGGTTAAATCCAAATTCGTGCGCATTCATCACCAATCCAAGAAAACGCACCCACTGTGAGTAAATTCTTACAAATTCCCTTTTTTATTCATGTTTTGGGGTGTATCATGAGTCGCTTTAATTATTTCGCTTATTCAAACTCGTGCTATTACCATTATATGATCTAAACTTATAATGTAAATATTTGTTGTTGTAATGTGTGTTTACATTTAGTCAAGTTGCATGCAAATCAATTCATTAGGCCCATCAGTTCCCCGTTGGAGACGGGCTGAACATCGCGTGCCTCAAAATCATTCATTAGGCCCATCAGTTCCTCGTGGGAGACGAGTTGAACATCGCGTGCCTCAAAATCATTCATTTGGTGTGTGCTTGTGCATTTATTGATATTATGTGTTTTGTGATTAAGTTTACACTTACGTTTATTCATATTTGGTTATGCACAATTTTATTCAAATAACCAACATAACTAACCCTTTAAAATGTTTAAATAAGATTCACTCGCCAACTTTTTGTTGACCCAAAACCCTATTTTTACACATGATACAGGTGGACAGGTTGAAGCAAGGAACACGTAGGAAATTGCCTTAGAAGAAAAATAATGAAGTCTTGATAAATGTATAGAACTTGTTGTACTTGTATGTTGATTGAAATGTTCTCCTTTAAAAGGAAATAATAAATATGAAACTTAATTGGAAATGTCATGAGCTTTGATGAAAACCCAATCATGCCCCGATCACCTTTTCCGCTGCGGGTCGGGGTGTGACAGTCTCGATATGGTGTTCATCACAGACTAGCCACACCATACCATCCCCAAACGAGCGGGCAGGTAGAGGTCACGAACCTGGAACTGAAGAGGATCCTTGAGCGGTCGGTGGTCAGAACCGCAAGGATTGGTCAGACAAGCTGGATGACGCACTTTGGGCTTTTCGAACCTCGTATAAAACGCCTGTAGGGACTACTCCGTATAGGTTAGTCTATGGGAAAGCATGTCATCTGCCATTTGAGTTGGAGCATAAGGCATGGTGGGCGTTAAAGATTGCAAACTTGGATTTGAAGAGCGGCGGTGAGGCTCGCTTCTTGCAGATCCATGAGCTTGACGAATTAAAGAAATCACGCCGACGATAACTCTTGCTTATATAAATAGCGCATTAAAAGACTACATGATAAGCGCTTGAAAGATCACAAGGACTTACAAGTAGGAGATCTCGTATTGTTGTTCAACTCGAGGCTTAGGTTGTTCCCCAGTAAGTTGAAGTCCCGATGGACGGGACCGTACACAATCAAGGAAGTATTCCCATACGGTACAATCATCACCGAGGACTCGAATGGGGTAACAATCAAAGTCAACGGTCACAGATTAAAGCTTTATGTTAACGGACCGGTTGACTCGGCGATGGAGGTTGTCGAACTCCACGCCCCGTACGCTTAATAAGTGTGGGGAGGAGAGTCTAGCTATCGACTCACCGAAGAATAAATTTAGCAGGCGTGATTAGCTCGCCAAGGGTAAATAAGTAATTATTTTAATTTTTAGTCTTTCTTTCGCGTTTTCTCCGTTTTTCGGTAAGTTGTAGGTTTTTACTGTTTTGATTCATGCCTTAGAAAGTTCTCAAATTGAGACGTTGTTCAAACAGCTAAAAACTTGGAAAGTTGGTAATTTTTGTCGAAAAAATAAAGCTAGGTGCATTCTGATCAAAATCTGCAGAATGCCAGATGCCGCACGACCGTGCAACTGATCTGCATGTTAGTGCACCTCAGATCTGCATCTGCAAGGAACGGCTGTGCGGCTTGACTTCTCGGACACGCACTGCCGTGTGGCCAATCTGCACGACCGTGCGACTCGAGAACCATGAACCAAGGTGTTGCGATTTGGAATCCACACGACTGTGCACATCTGCGCACGGCCGTGCGCGACTTTTTTTACAGTTTCTATAGCGTGTATAAATATGCGTGTTTCAGAAAAAACAAGTCTCACTCGCAAACCCTAGCCGCACTGCCGTTCCTACACCCGCACTCTCTTAAAATTCATCACTTTTTGCAAGAATCTCATGTAATCTTCAGTCAACGTATGAATCCCTTTACGTTTTACATCTTTAATTTCATTTTAGTCGTAGATTAGGGTTCTTGCTAAAAAATTTTTTGGGGTTTTTCTTCATAAATGCAAATAAAACCCTAATTCTTGAGTCATTGGGAAAATTAAAAACCCAATCGCGAACCCTTGTTCCATTCACTGAGAATAGCACCTTGATTTGTGATTAAACGGCCGAATCAGTGAATGGAACCGATTTTTTTAGACTGCAAACATGCACGACCGTGCGCCTCATCCGCACAGCCGTGTGGGCTTGTATCGCTACAGTGAATCCGACATCTTGATTTGGGTTTGCACGACCGTGCGCCACCTGAAAACAGCAAACAGAATGTTCCAAAAACGTTGTTCTGGTGCCGGGATCAAAATTTTTTAGGTCTAGTCTGATTTTTGTTGCTTGACTACATACAAATGAATCATACTTTCTTGCAATTTGATGCCGACTAACAAAAAGAGCGGCCGTGTATTAATCGACTACAAACTCTGTGGAGCAGATGAGGCCAGATTGGCGAACCACGAAGGCTGAGTTGGGAAGCACTGCAAGCCTTAAACCAATCAGAAAGGCTTCAAGAGATGATTTCTCTCCCGATGGCGAGGTTGCTAAATATACAAGGACCCGTATACCTTGAGCTAACACTAGTGTTTTTTCGCTTCCTACGGATACGACAAACCAAGAAGCGAGAATCCAGATTTCAGAAACGCAAAAATCATTCAGTTCAGGCTCGGGGGAAGATGGCACAAATGGTCCGTGGCTAAGCTTGGTAAAAAGTTGGGCATTTACAGTGACGAAGATATAAACTCCGAGATTTTTACCAACATCTATAAGTTCGGCAGCGACGAAGATAGAGCGGACTTCTAGGCTCACATGGCTGACGGCCCACTTTATGTTGCTAGGAGAGCAAAAGCGTCGAGGTTGAAGAACCCACTTCTTAGGGTTCTTCACCAAGTTATGAGCCACACTATTTGCGGGCGCATGGACAGTTATGGGATCTATCCCACACTGGACCTGCTACTCTTGTACTCCATAGTGAATGGGGTACACGTCAACCTCGTCGCCCATATGGCGGATTTTTTTATAAACAGCGCGGAGAGGTCGCCGAGCAACGAGATTCACGATGAGGAGTATGTGACCCAACTCGCTCACTTTATCAGGATTTTGACTGACAATGTAGTCAACCATTTGACACTGGTCCACTCAGGGGGTGAGGTGGGCATTCGTTCCCTAAGGGCGATGGGCTTAATTGTAGACACTGGAAACGGCCCAAGGTTGAGGGGCCTACGTAGGGAAGTTTGGGACCCAGTCCCACCGCTGCCATCTGATGAAGAAGAGGACGTCGAAATGGAACATGCCCACGAGGCACATGCTCATGGGGATGCTTTCATCGGACCACCACCAGAGTAGTAGCAGCAATAGCAACAGTACCAGTACCAGCACCAACAAGAGTATCAGGCACATCAGGATTGGCCCCGTAGCATCCCTTCATACACAGAGTTCTACCATCAATTCCAGCAAATGCAGGTGAACCAGAACACCATGAGGGAAGAGATGCATGCTGGATTCTCTTACATTTTCAGAGGGCTACACAACGCCTTCCCAAACTACTTTGGCGATCCTCCAGAGTTCCCATTTGGGAACCCAAGACATGACGACGCGGACCCATCTGGAGCCCGCCAAGACGATGAGGACTAGTCGGAGGGAAGAGTTTAGCTTACGAAACCGTTGATGTCATTATTTATTGTCATTGTTTATTATTGTCTCTTTTCGGGGTTTTTCTTTTTTGACTACTTTTCTTTAAAAAAACCTTGCGGATATGTAGTACGTTTTAAAACACTTTATTAGTATTTATGTTATTTGAATTTTCAACTTTTTGGATGAATCTTTATATACCTAATATTTTGATCAATTGCGTTGCCTGTGTTTTGGTTAGTTTGAGAAGCCTTGCAGGTACATGGAAATGCACACAGAGTCGGAAAGAAAAAAAATGGTCACGCCAAATATCTCCAAGTCTTCTTCCACTCGAGGGGAGTATTATTCACCATTTACAAACTTCAGTTTCGATATTAGTAACTGCGTAACAAATTTTTGGTTCACATTGGGGACAATGTGAAATTCAAGTGTGGGGAGGGGTTTAACTTGTGTAACTTTGTTTGTCCTAAAAAATAAAAATAAATAAATAAATAAATAAATAAATTCTAAACAAACGGTCAGTTGTATTTCATTTAAAAACAGCAGATACGATAAAAACCGGCAAGCTAAATTGATTTTTAAAAGGAAATGACAACTAAAAGCGCGACAAACAAAAGAAAGACTTGCATGCATATCTTTACATTTATACCCATTCCTTCAATTACGTGAGCATATTTGAGCATTTCAATTCTTATCATGCTTGTATTTGTTCGGAATACGAGCGAGCCAGATTTTTCATGTGATTTAGAACTTGTCGTTAGTATACTTTTCAAGACCATGAATATGTAAAAAGAGCATGAATGTGATAGAGGCACTTAGAATACCCCTCTTGTGTTAGCCTTTTTCTTGTTTAATTTCCGTAACCACCATTATTCCATTAGTTAAACCATGTTGAGCTTATCTCCCGTGTTTTTCCGTTTACACCCATGTAACCCACTTAACCAAATTGAGCCTTTTTATTGTTTAACCTTTTTTTTTGTTAAAACTCGGTTATGGTTACTATCTAACTTGCGAATTTTTGTAATTAGTAAAAAAAATATAGAAAACAGCAACCAAAATAGAAGAAAGAGGATCAAATCGGAGCAATTTTAGATGCTGAATAGTATAATCTCATTGACTAGCTCGATATGGTCATAATCGGCCGTTTATGCTTTACTTATGTATAGTTGTAATTCATTTACGCTTGTTAGAAAATAACCACCGAGTTTTAACCATTTAGCCACTTTTAAATGTCCCTTTCCTACCCGAAACCATTGCCTATCATTACAACCCTCAAAGACCTCTTGATTTATGCTTTTTTTCATGTTAGTTAGTGGAGATTAGATCTTTTGACAAGCTTATTATATTGCATGAATCATCGCCTTGGCATTGAGTGTTTTACACACACATTACATGCATGACTCATAAATATAACCGAGTGTGTGTGAACATTGTGAGAAATGTGAGGATTTGCATGTTAAGTCGACCGGAGGTGGAATCATTGCTTTTTGGTTATCTTTTCTTATATTCGCATTTGCTTGTTTGGTTTGAGGTCTTTGATGTTGACTGTTTGAAAAAACAATTGACCGCCGGATATTTATGTAGCGACGTTTGGAACCTTCATAGGCACGCGTTCTTTTACTTCTAGTTTGCTTGAGGACAAGCAAAAGTTCAAGTGAGGTTTGATATACGTTAAAATATACATAATTTAGTTCCCCATTTTGCCCCCGTTTTGTGCGTTTTTGGCTAAAACATCGTCGTATAGGTACTTAATCGGTCAATTTTATATTTTCAGGTCCAACGGCGTACCACAGACAGAGTTGGAGAAACAGTGGGATTAATAAACGTTCCGGATGAATCCTGTAGATTCTGTTGAAGTTACAGCTCACGCACGGCCATGCAACCCATTGGCATGACCGTGCGCGACTTGCGATCTCGGAATCACTGACCGTGCGCGAGGCAGTGCAGCTCATTTCTAGGCACGCACGGCCGTTCGACCCAAGTGCACGACCGTGAGTGACTTGATGCTGATCAACATGTAATCTGAAGACCTTCCACGACCGTGCGACCCAAGTGCACGACCGTGCACATCTAAAGACTTTGCTGCCCAAACATCCACTTGTCTACCCATGTCCTGCAGGGATGTCATGCTGATGTGTACGGCCGTGCACATAAAGTGCATGGTCATGCGGATATGAATTAGTCTATAAAACAGAGCAAACGCTACCGATTGAAACATTGGGTAATTTTCCAAGTTTCTGGGCGATTTCTGAGGTCCGAGAGCTTTCTAGTTAGGACGGTTTCAAGCCTCAAGGTTGCTAGAAGCTTATCATTCATCCAATCCATCAAATCCTTGCTTGTTTATGGTTTGATTTCTTGTTCTTAATATACATTTTAAGCACATTTGCAAGCATTGAGCTGATGTTTATGTAATATTGTTATGAATGTTATGAAAATACTTGTTTTATGATCAATATTTAGTTTATTATCATACTAAAATGAAGCTCAGGCAACTTGTTCATGTTTGAATCTTGATGATCATATGGCAAACTTGGTTCATTGATGTTGGATTCTTGATTATGATTTTTTATCTTAGATGATTAGTAAATGGTTAGTTAGGATAAGTTGAATAAACCCCGAAATTAATCATTTATTAGTAAACTATTAACTTGATTAATATGTTTACACCATGAAACTAGAAATGGGTATTGGTTTAATAAAAGATAAATCTGATTTTGATCAAGAATGCTTTCTTGTACGTAAGGGCTCTAACAGGTTAGATGGTGTTATTGCGGGTTCTTGACATGGGTCATAATCTTTATTGAGTATTTTTGGCCAAAATGACCAACTTGGTATATTTATGTTTAAGACTTGCAAAATGGATAAGTTTGTGACATGATCTACGTTATGCTTGTCTCGGTGGTTGTATTGTGTTTATCGGTATTGCTTTCCTTGATAAAGTGAGGTTAGAAAACTCTTAACGGATGACTAACTTATTTTTAAAGATTCACATGAAAATATATCAATAGCTCGTTAAAGAATAAGTTTAGGTGGTTAAAGTGTGTTTATCGCGTTAACTTTCCGAAGAATTATCATGTTAGGATTCCCGAAAGGGATACTAGTTGTCTTTATAATTGGAAAATTGATCAAGTGCCTTTGTGGCATTTTTGATAACATGCTTAGATTGTTTATAAAACAAGACAAAAGAAAAAGAAATTATATTTTTTATTTGGAGTCTTATATATTTTAAAATATATTTTTATAAAATTTTATTTAAAAACTCTTTCACATATCTTTTTGTCGGTAGATAAATGACAATGGTTTAGTACACAAACATCTGCCCGCGTACATGGATTGACATCTGGTTCTTACCCATAATTTACTACATATACGATAGAGTATACTTGTCCTTTTGTGTGTGTTTTAATGTTAAGATATAAATCATTTTTATAAATATTAAAACCGAGTGCGTGTGTAAAATTCATTGTAAAAACATGTATATATACACACACGTCAATAACCTTGTTAACAGATTCACATGTTTGTCAATACATATGGGGCCTAGTACAGAGACCAAGACATGATTCACTGACACACCACTTATAAACCCACAAAGGAGTTATCCCCAACTTGTGGGTAAAAAAATATTTTAGCATTCGCATCTGTCGGGTGTATGCCTACACCCCGTGCTTTGGTCGTGGCCGTTAGTAACTAAATGAGCCGAGGATATCCAGGACATGGTCGTTAACCTCCAATGTTTAAGTTATCAAAAAAACTGATCAAAACAGAATATGCGGATTTACTAGCCACAATCCGGCATTCGATTGATCCCATTTCCGACCAAGCGGTAATAATTTACCGTGACCCAAGCCCGTATAGGGGGAATAAGTCAAGAGTATTTACCTAAGCTAGCACTTGATTTAAATGCAAGTTTATATTATCTCAACCATTTAATCAATTAGATAAGTGCAGATAATATTTACTGGAAGGCTTTAGTTTGGAATATTGGCATAAGCTAACCAATTAGAATGCTAACGGTCCTATTTAAGTCATAGACTTAGACCGACTAGCTTAAAAGATCAAAATGGTACAATACGCTAGATTAAGCTATGACCGAATAGAATGTAGTTAAACCCAACAAGTACTTAAGACTTGTATATCATGGGTAAACAATTAACATTCTAGAATTTGAGATTAAAATGATAAGGTTAAACCCGTTTCGGTTAATTTTTCATAAACTAGTTATATACTTAACCGTATGCATATAAGCGATATCGGGTAACTGGATGAGTCATGAACAAGTTCTATATGTCATTATATTTTAAATAAGTTGTAATATCAGTAGGATATCAACTTATATGCCCGTTGAGGTTTTAAAACGAAACTACGCCTTATAAGGCGTTTTGACCATCTATGTATCGTATAAAAAGAACTTGCATGTATTCTGATGTTGTGATAATAAACATTCTGGAAAAATACTTAATTTGTGATATATGATCAGTAAGATAGTACACATAAGTGTGATTTGTGGTTTAAGACCAAACTATGCACCAAAAGGCCATTTTGGTCTTTTAAAAGCATAGTTTACGATATTATATTAAAATTAATTTATGATCAGAATATTAACATCATAATATGTTAATTACATTAACATATCAGTAGGTAAAAATTTGCAAGTTCATTGTTGATTAAAATCTTGTTTTATGTAAAAAGGGCATTTTAGTCAAAATTGACATTTTAGCGGAATTTGTGCATAAACTCAGATTATGATTATGGTCAAGTAATATAACCTCAGAGGTTTATGCTACATTGTATTACGATCATAATGCGACTATTAATCAGAAGTTAAGTAATCTAAGTCGGGTCAGAATCGAAAGTCAAAGCAGAAGTCAAACTTCACCACTTTCGGTTGCGAACCGACTCTAGGACTGAAATTGACGGATTGAACATGTTCCCACATGTTCTAATAATTATTACCAACTTGTCTAAGTGTCAAAAATATATTTATAACACATATAAACTCAGATTATAATTTTTATAAAATCTGACCCGTTTGATTTTTTAAAACCTAAACTTTGACCCGTTAATTGACCTAGTAAACATGATCCTTAGGAGGTGCCCTTTTAAGGGAGTAATACATTCCTAATTACGATCATCTAGCCATGTTCATTTCGAACAATGTCTGGACCATAATGGTCTTAACTGAAATTCAAGGCATTTGTCAAAAATGCTTGACTTTGGCTATTAAAAGCTTATGTAAAGAAAAGAGTAGAGATGGAACACTTACAAGTGATCCAAGGGAAACTTAGAACTCAAAGGGAAGCTCCTAAAAGGTCAGGAACTTCCAAGAGTGTAATAGAGAGGAGAAAAAGTGAATGAGCAAAGAATGAGGTGAAATAGTAGGCTATTTATAGTGCAAGAAGGTGTGTGAAGATGAAGCCAGGTGTGTTAGAGGTGTTGTAGGATCTTCACAAGTGTCTAGCAAGGTGTCAAGAGTTGCAAGAGTGTGGCAATTTGCAGGAGATGTGGCATCTTGACAAAAATTTGGGGTTTTGACACATTTAGCCCCTCACAAATAGTTTTATGGATTTTAATGAATTGTCCCTTGACTTATATTCCATGACATAATGACATATCTTTTTCTTTTCGTTCAATACGAGATGTATTGAAGAATAGTACGAATAACCGAACGTTAACGGGTGTCACACTAGGTGTTTTTACGACTTATAAGTGTTTACTAGCTTAAACGTGAAAGATACGAATACTTATGGTTTCATGGGTTAAATTAACCAAACTAGTAATATTAAAGGTTTGGTGAAGGAGCGGAATACTCAAGGATGGTAAATCAAGAGATATCCCGTCAACCGGAAGTTGTTCGGGTCGAGAAATAACTTGTTTAAACAAGAAACACGAAAATAATAAAGTCTAGGGGCCTCTAGGTCATTTGATGAAAGTTAAAAATTTGAAAATCACAGGCTTCAGAAGCCCGCCGTAGGCTATGGTCACTAGACCGTAGCTTACGGTTAGTATAAAATCAAAACAGCAGGCCCAAACCGTAACTTACGCTTCTCAACCGTAGGTTACGGTTAGGTTTGTGAATTTTAGTGATTTTTTAACAAGTTTGAGTGGCTAACTCATTGAGGTATGATCTGAGGGTTCGTACACGTGTCGGTATATTACTGAACGCGAATTTTACGAGGTGTAACATCATAGAGGGAGGAAGAGATACTTTGTGGTTTGCATCAATACAATCCAAGCTATATTCAAGCTATGAGCTAATCAAAGAGTCCTAACTATCATTGCCACTTATTAAAATCAGCATCGTATTTAAAACCTGACCAACTAAACCTACTCTTGATTCCCAGTTATCTTGTTTTTGACTGGCTAACTTACGCACCCACTATACCTACTTCTACATCTAATATTTTTTATTCATCACATGACTAAAACTCTCATTCTCATGGACCCCTTTCAATCACACCTATCATACTACGTTATGGGTCCTATGTTTACGCCTTAAGTTTACCCATAAGTATTCCAACTCTCACTTATCACACATGCATTTTAGACTTAAAAAATCAATGAATTATTTACCTACGTAACATCGCAACAAATATCAAATGTTTTTATTACCATTAGTTACACTTACACTCTTGGGTAGAGGTCAGAAATCGGTTTGGAATTGTAAACCGGTTCGGTTTGGTCAACAAAAAGTCAAAACCGTTTTTGGCTCCAACTCAGTTTGATTTTAACCAACTTATTAAGCGGTTTTGACCGGTTTGGATCGGCTTTTATTAGCCTTTTTACCAGATTAGTTTAAGTGAAATCGGTTTCAAATGAGAGGGATACAAATGGATCATGAGCATGTGGGTTGTACTAGTTCCAACCCAATTTTGAAGTATTCTAGGTTCAAACTTGTTTTTGTCCTAATTGGTTTGTCGGTTTCGGTTTTCAAATCTGATAGATATGCACCTCTACTTTACTTACATAGTAAATTCTTTGAGTCGTTGAGTTTTGGTGGTTTTAACTACTTGAGTGCAAAATCAAAATTTGAATCCAAACTTGTAACGCCGTTAACCAAGTCTGTTAACTTTTTGTGAAAAGACTAAAATGATCCTAAATATCTGCTTGTGGTCGTCATCCGTGCAAACAAAAACATATCCATCACATCCCAAATTACATCAGATTATCAAAGCACATAACATGACAAGCCAAAACTACATCAAATCATCAGCACTACAAGCCTAAAGATGCATGCAAGGTTGCAATTCACTCAATTAACTTCACCAGTATTACAAACAACCAACACACCTTTGTTTTAGAAATAATCTTGACAACAACAACTTGATTCTTCAATACACCCTTTTTACATTTCGCCCAACAAGTATGCCCTAATCGCCGACATGATCACATCCTTGCTAGAGACAGCGTCGACGACACACCCTTGAACATCCGTTTCGTCATCCTCGCTGATGATGTCATCTCCGATACACCCACTGTAAAACTCTGCCATGGGCTTTCGGTGAAGGAGTGATCCGGTGGTGGTTTCGTGCTTCACAACGATGACATTTTGGCTATAGCAGTGCTGCATTAAGGTCTCAGTTTGAAGCAGAAAATTGATTTTAAAATTGAAATATGGATTTTTGGTGGGTTGTTGTGGTGTTGGCAGTAAGTGGTTGAAGATGGTGCTAAGGTGCGATAGTGGTATTGTGGTGGAGTGGTGGTGGTGTGTTGGTGGTGGTTGAGAGATGGTGAGGGTAATGAAGATGAAGGAGGGTAAATAGAGAAAGAGGTTTGCGTGTGTGAGTGAATGTGTGTTTGTGTATATTAATAAATTGTGTAAAAGTATGTTGTAGGTATCTTTTGCATTAAAGGGTTGCATCTACGTGTAAAATGACTAAAATACCCTTGTACTTAACAGACTTGGTTAACACAAAGTTAATTTCAAATAGTTACAGACTAAAAAAATAGGTGCTTAGATAGTTAAAAATATTGATTTTAAATTCAAATAGTTAATGTCACACCCCAACCGATGGCGGAAACATCAGGATGAGACGAAAACGAGATTG
Organism: Scalesia atractyloides; assembly: GCA_947069175.1. Taxonomy (NCBI): domain Eukaryota; kingdom Viridiplantae; phylum Streptophyta; class Magnoliopsida; order Asterales; family Asteraceae; genus Scalesia; species Scalesia atractyloides. The sequence continues at coordinate 55,148,904 of CAMTDV010000027.1, forward strand.
CTCATTGCTCACAATGTTAATAAATGACAATATTTAATTAAATAAAAATTTAATTTCACAACATTGTCAAATACAACATGAAGCAATACAATAAGTTCATAAAACATAACAAAATTTGGTACAACATTTATAAATCTAACGTCTAAAATGTGTGTATCTAAGTCCTTGCTATTTTGATTTCATAGCATCATCTCCTTCAACCTGTAACATGTTTTAAAATAAAGTCAATGCAAAAGCAAAGGCGAGTACACAAGGTTTAAGCATAGCATACGTATACGAATAAGATTAAACAATCCTCATGGCAACTAAATCTATACAAGAGCAATATCAAGGCATGCAATACTATTAATCAAACCCTTAACGTAATCACGATGTTTTAACATGACCTCATGAATAACACGATGGAGGTGGATGCGTGAATTCCTATAGCGCTAAGCATGTCAAACGAAGGCTAAAAATAGTTGATGACTAAAGCATGGCATAACGAATATCCCAGACAAGCAACAAGTATACGATTCAAGTAGTCATGTGTATAGGATTGTTTGTGCGTTTCATAAAGTTTAAGTGTTTGTGATTTTTGTATATGGAAACATGTTACACCCAAAAAGTGATATAAACAAAAATGGGTCAAGTGTACTCACAAGATTACTAAGTCTTCTTTGGTAATCCGCGACGAGTTGGTGAGTGGGAGAAAGGGGACACCGAGGTCACCTTAAATGGCAAACGAATGTGTATGAGTAATCGAGATTAGACGAAGGATTTGAATTGAAGCTGGATGAACGTAGTATATAATATATATATATATATATATATATATATATATAGCATGGTTTGTACAACAATTTTAGTTTTAAAAAATTGCCAAAAGTATTATAGAAGTTTTGTCAAAATAATGATTAAATATATCTACCTTCATATTCATTTGTTGTAAAAATTATTCGATTTCGATATGTTATCTTTAGTTTTCGACTCTAAAGTATATATTTATATATATTTAACGAAAAGAATAATATATATATTGTCGAAAGGAATTATGTATATATATATTTGTTTTGACACAAAACACAATAGATACATATATATATATATATATATATATTCTGACGAAAAAGTATAACAGTTATGTATATTTGTCGAAAGTATAACAGATATTTGTGTATTTTGATGAAAAGGTATAATCGTTGAGCACATTTGGTCGAAAGGTTTAGTAAATAAATATACACTTTGTCGAAAGGATTAATTAATAAATATACACTTTGTCGAAAGGTTTAATATACACTTTGCCGAAAGCTTTAATAAATAAATATTGGTACGTTTTGACGAAAAACGGGCAGAGTTTCCCCTATTTTAGGACGATCCCGACAATACCAACGTCTCGATTAAATGTTTTTCAAAAACACAACGATAAACAACGCAATAGTCAACGGAACAATATAAATATTTATTTATAAAGTCTAATTATGTTTACAAGTTATAAAGTTGGTCGAGTGATTCAAACATTAAATAAATATGAAACAAAATAATATAACTCGTGCTATAAAGGTTATACCGTCTATCGCGTTGACTGAGTTGACATTAGTTGACTCGAGTCGACTCGGGTTTGACCGAAACAATCGTGCTTAGGTTGTCTCGAGAACCGAACCCGAACCATACTAATCTGGATTGAACATGAGCCGAAATAAATCTGACTTTGACCAAGTCTGACCATGTTTGACCCGAACCCGCTGAAACAGAGTTGAACCAAAACTGAGCCGAGATGATACCTGCTGAACCGAGAACCAAACTGGACTGGAGCAAGACCTAACCAAACAACTCGGACCCTTACCGGAATCGTGGCGTGTTTAATCGAACCGAGATTCACGACCTGAAGCATGACCCAAACTGACCAGGCCCAAACCAAAGTGCACCAGGCCCAAGGTGAACCAGAACGGCACCGGTATCACCCCAACCCGTTACCGTCGTTCGCCGTCCGCCGCCGCTGCACACTTCAAGCTGGAAACGGCTTTCGCCGCTGTTGCTGTTGTTTTTATTGACCTCAACGCCACCAAGTGGTGGCGGCGCCGCCACTGATGAAGCGGAGGGAGAAAGAGAAGAGGTGAGAGGTGATTGCCGCTGTCACGGCTTCGCTTCGGGTGCGCCGCCACCACCACGGTGGCCGACGGCCCCGTTGTAGAGAGCGAGGGAGGTGGCCGAGAGGTGGTTTAGGGTTGCGAGGGGGAGAGGGTAGGAAGAGGGTGCCGGCTATGTGTGTCGGAGCAGGTGAGAGAGAGCTGAGGTGAGGGAGTCTCGCGGTAAAGTGGTCGCCGGAGTCTCGCCGGAAAGGCGGCTCCGGTCGCCGGTCTTTTTGAGAGAAAAGTGGGAGTAATGGGGGCTAGGGTTTTGTTGTTATGGGGAAAATGGGTGTTAGGATGATTAAATAGAGTAGGGTTTTTGAGTGGCTTTGGGCCTAAAGTCTCCTTATTGGCCCAAACGCTTCTGTGAACCCGTTCGTACAACCCAATCAATGTGAAACGTTTTATAATAATAATATCAGTATTATTATTAAAAGAAAATGTAAACAAAATACGAATCGCTACAGTCTCCCCTCCTTTAGGAAATTTCGTCCCGAAATTTATTTAAGAGGAAGACTTGAAAGAAATGGCTACAGGATGGGGGTTTTACGATCAAGACTTGGAGTTCTAGATACGAGAGGGAAAGCATGAAGTTTAGAGCAACGAAGGGTTAGGTTTGCAATAAGAAGTTGCTCGACTAAAATGGCCTGAGGCATCAAGCATAAGTAGAACGTGTACGTGTGTGTATAGACGAGTAGTTAGAACAAGTTTGAATAGCTCAAGGATAGGCAATTTTTAAAATAAACCAGTTATCGAGGTAGCGGCCAAATAAAGTGTTGCACTCAGCAAGGATGAAAAATAGCTTTAAAGCGAGAAGGCATTTTAGGGCTCTAACGTTTGAATGATTGATTGTAAACGAGGTCGTATGAAAGGCAAGGTTAACGTGCAATACTAGAGGCATAAGAGTGAACGAATGATTTAACAGACGAATACGAACATATGAATGTCACGTTTAGAAATGAAGACTCGTCGGGAATAATCGGGTTTCGCGCACTTCGCAATACAGTTGAGAGTTGTTTAAAGTTTGCATATTAGGTCTTACTATGGTTTGTAAAACACCGAATTTCTCATGGCACGTTTTACGAAAGTTTGGCAACATGGTGAAAACACTTATATATAGGAAGTACCAGCGGCGTATCCACCATGTTTTGGCCATGTCGCTACCGTTCCGTTATTCGATGCAATGTTGCGTTCCGTGTCTTACCATACACGGTAGTACACTCTATGGTTCTCATGCGCTTATCGCTATAATCCCGTGTGCACCCGTGATTATACCGATCGTCACATGATCCGCATAGCTTGTATTAGCAGCGTATGGATTAAGGTGTTCATAAATTCTGAAAATGAGTTCGTGTGCGTGTAAGAATGTAGGGTGTAAGCATGTTTGCGTGTAATTAAGCATGTGGCCCACGTAAGCGAATCTCTCGGGTTTCGCTCGCGTACAGGAACGAATGTATGAATATGAGTATGATTACAAGTATGAGTATAAGTATAAGCATGGATATAAGGCGTATATGCATGATGCGAATATAAGTATAAGTATAAATGATAGCACGTATGTTCATGAATGTGATTACGGGTATAATTATGAATATCAACAAGCGTAAAAGATGACGGTTGTGTGCATGACATGAATTAAGTACAACGACTTTAATCATGTAAAATAATAGAGAAGTCTGAGTATGTAAAACGAATGATATAAGTGAAATTGTCGTGTGAGCTTTGGCTAAATCACGTACGAGGATATGCATGTATAGTGGTTTGAGCAAAACGTTGAGATTATCGTTTCAAAATAGATTTAAATTTGACTTAAAATGTGGAATCTAGTCCGTGAATGTGAAAAGAATATAAAGTACTTATTGGTTACGCGTGACGTATTTTGTAAAGGACGGGAGTTCTACCATTGTTTTTAGAAGAATTTAAGTAAGTCGGAAAATGGTTGGTCCTTATAAAGTTTTCTTGCCCATGTGTTTTGAAATTGAGGTGACATTTTGGGTGGTGTATGATAAGGTCTTAAATTAGTAAGTTCGTATCCTTTTCAAAGAATATTACATCAAGATAGGAAATTTGAAATTTAGTGGTTCTTGTGAAACATTGACCCTTGAGAGGAAGTCTAGGATAATAGATTTAATGATCGTTGAAAAGTGTTTAGCAAAATGCTTTCTTAATCGCGATGAGAGTTTTAGAGGATGTTTGGGTTGAGTTTTGAAAATAGATTATGCGTTCTGAATAATCAGAATCAGGTAATTAGCTGTAACAAAACGTGCCGCAGAAAGATAGTGTTTGGGTTTAATTATATTATTTAATATCACAATAATCAGGTAATCAACTATTTGAGTGTTTGGCCAATATTATATATTTATATGTATGTATATATAAGTTATAAATAGATAAGCTTTTATCTCTACAATACGTAAAACAAATCAGTTTTTTTATTATTTACCAAACACAAAAATATATTTTTTTTTTATTTATTTATTTAATATTTGCGCTTATAAAAATATTAGGCTGCAAAAGGAAATCCCAAATATTCCCTTAGCAAACGATCTTATACTGTTAATAAGATATTGGTTTGATTTTTGTTTACAAATGAAAAATTCATAATATAAAGTTACCGCGTGAGCGTGTTTTAGTGATTAAGTCAAACATAAGACTTGTGGGCAAGGTATTCATTAGGCCGATTAAGTTGGTAGGTAGCATTCCTCAAGTTTTGAAAATCGAGAAACAGACGTCTCACGTGGTGACTGAGTAAACGTGTACATGATTTATATCATATAGACTATAGGATAATAAACACGTTCGATAAAATAGTATGTTTTAAATTTTGCTTAATCGGGAATTCTGACAATACGATGAAAGATTTAGGTATGCAATTCAAACGTGTGGTTTGCATAATAAAGTCTCCAAGAAGGAGGGTTGGTAACGACCACCGAGGTATGGGAATCACCCCTAACCCGTTGGTGAGGTCGTTTTAAAGAAGGAAGAAACGGAGTTTGATCGTCAAGGTAAGGAAATCACACCTATCTCGGCGATGGGTCTCCATTTCAGGATTTTCGAAATATATAAGTATAGTTGATGACGTTTTGAAATCATGCATGTAAATACGTATAGATATATATGAAAAAGTTTAGTATGATTTGTGTAAAAAAACCTTAAAATAATGTGAAGTGTAACAAGCATATATAAGGTTCACATACAAATTGAAATTTATAAAACATTAGATTGTTTCGGGTAGAGAAACGTCGACTATTCCAAAGTGATTCGAAGATCCTTTCGAATTAGAGAAACGTGCTTTAGCCTATAGGTAAAATGCTCTCGTCGAGAAGCGATTAACGGCATTTTACCCTTCCAGTTACTACACGTCTCTAATCGATTGAAAAATCTTGGCGAGATTGAAAATCGAGGAATGGGACTTAATCGACAAGGTACAGTTTTCACTCCTAACTTGGCGATTTCGTACCCTAAGTGTGGTTGACACTCGTCGGGTCAAACTATAGTTCGACACTATGACGAGGGTCCACTAGAGTTTGAATTGGAAATTCTCCGTCAAGGTGAGGATGTCACTCCTAACTTGAGGGAGAATTTCGCGTAAAATAATAGGTGGATTGAGAGTCGTTCACCAAATTGTGGATTTCACGCCTATTTTGGTGAAATCGTCTCGTTTGTGTAACATGACTGTTTTCGAGTTTAGTATAATCGAGTAAATGCATAAGGAAAGGCGTATGATCGAGATAATGTAACAAGTATGAACACGTAAAGCATTTCATGAATTTAGCACATAAAGGATGTTTTAAGAAATTAGCATGTGAATCACGTATGGTCAAGTATGGTACTTAACTATAGACTAGGTCAAAAGCATAGCAATTTGCCTAATTCCCTATAATTATGGCTCTGATACCAATCTGTCACACCCCAACCGATGGCGGAAACATAGGGATGAGACGAAAATGAGATTGCTCATTGCTCACAACGCTAATAAATGACAATATTTAATTAAATCCAAATTTCATTTCACAACATTGTCAAATACAACATGAAGCAATACAATAAGTTCATAAAACATAACAAAATTTGGTACAACATTTATAAATCTAACGTCTAAAATGTGTGTATCTAAGTCCTTGCTATTTTGATTTCATAGCATCATCTCCTTCAACCTGTAACATGTTTTAAAATAAAGTCAATGAAAAAGCAAAGGCGAGTACACAAGGTTTAAGCATAGCATACGTATACGAATAAGATTAAACAATCCTCATGGCAACTAAATCTATACAAGAGCAATATCAAGGCATGCAATACCATTAATCAAACCCTTAACGCAATCACGATGTTTTAACATGACCTCACGAATAACACGATGGAGGTGGATGCGTGAATTCCTATAGCGCTAAGCATGTCAAACGAAAGCTAAAAATAGTTAATGACCAAAGCATGGCATAACGAATATCCCAGACAAGCAACAAGTATACGATTCAAGTAGTCATGTGTATAGGATTGTTTGTGCGTTTCATAAAGTTTAAGTGTTTGTGATTTTTGTATATGGAAACATGTTACACCCAAAAAGTGATATAAACAAAAGTGGGTCGAGTGTATTCACAAGATTGCTAAGTCTTCTTTGGTAATCCGCGACGAGTTGATGAGTGGGAGAAAGGGGACACCGAGGTCACCTTAAATGGCAAACGAATGTGTATGAGTAATCGAGATTGGACGAAGGATTTGAATTGAAGCTGGATGAACGTAGTATATATATATATATATATATAGCATGGTTTGTACAACAATTTTAGTTTTAAAAATTTGCCAAAAGTATTATAGAAGTTTTGTCAAAATAATGATTAAATATATCTACCTTCATATTCATTTGTTGTAAAAATTATTCGAATTCGATATCTTTAGTTTTCGACTCTAAAGTATATATTTATATATATTTAACGAAAAGAATAATATATATATATTGTCGAAAGGAATTATGTATATATATTTGTTTTGACACAAAACACAATAGATACATATATATATATATATATATATATTCTGATGGAAAAGTATAACAGTTATGTATATTTGTCGAAAGTATAATAGATATTTGTGTATTTTGACGAAAAGGTATAATCGTTGAGCATATTTGGTCGAAAGGTTTAGTAAATAAATATACACTTTGTCGAAAGGATTAATTAATAAATATACACTTTGTCGAAAGGTTTAATAAAGAAATATACACTTTGCCGAAAGCTTTAATAAATAAATATTGGTACGTTTTGATGAAAAACGGGCAGAGTTTCCCCTATTTTAGGACGATCCCGACAATACCAACGTGTCGATTAAATGTTTTCAAAAACACAACGATAAACAACGCAATAATCGACGGAACAATATAAATATTTATTTACAAAGTCTAATTATGTTTACAAGTTATAAAGTTGGTCGAGTGATTCAAACATTAAATAAATATGAAATAAAATAACATAACTCGTGCTATAAAGGTTATACCGTCTATCGCGTTGACTGAGTTGACTTTAGTTGACTCAAGGCGACTCGGGTTTGACCGAAACAATCGTGCTTAGGTTGTCTCGAGAACCGAACCCGAACCATACTAATCTGGATTGAACGTGAGCCGAAATAAATCTGACTTTGACCAGGTCTGACCGTGTTTGACCCGAACCCGCTGAACCGGAGTTGAACCAAAACTGAGCCGAGATGATACCTGCTGAACCGAGAACCAAACTAGACTGGAGCAAGGCCTAACCAAACAACTCGGACCCTTACCGGAATCGTGGCATGTTGAATCGAACCGAGATTCACGACCCGAAGCATGACCCAAACTGACCAGGCCCAAACCAAAGTGCACCAGGCCCGAGGTGAACCAGAACGGCACCGGTATCACCCCAACCCGTCACCGTCGTTCGCCGTCCGCCGCCGCTGCACACTTCAAGCCGGAAACGGCTTTCGCCGTTGTTGCTGTTGTGTTTTATTGACCTGTGACGCCACTAAGTGGTGGTGGCGCCGCCACTGATGAAGCGGAGGGAGAGAGAGAAGAGGTGAGAGGTGATTGTCGCTGTCGCGGCTTCGCTTCGGGTGCGCCGCCACCACCACGGTGGCCGACAGCCCCGTTGTAGAGAGCGAGGGAGGTGGTCGAGAGGTGGTTTAGGGTTGCGAGGGGGAGAGGGTAGGAAGGGGGTGCCGGCTATGTGTGTCGGAGCAGGTGAGAGAGAGCCGAGGTGAGGGAGTCTCGCGGTAAAGTGGTCGCCGGAGTCTCGCCGGAAAGGCGGCTCTGGTCGCCGGTCTTTTTGAGAGAAAAAGGGGGAGTAATGGGGCTAGGTTTTTGTTGTTATGGGGAAGATGGGTGTTAGGATGATCAAATAGAGTAGGGTTTTTGAGTGGCTTTGGGCCTAAAGTCTCCTTGGTGGCCCAAACGCTTCTGTGAACCCGTTCGTACAACCCAATCAACGTGAAACGTTTTATAATAATATTATTATTATTATTAAAAGAAAAAAAATAAACAAAATACGAATCGCTACAGTTAAAACCGCCAAAATTCAGAGACATAAAAAGAACCTTACTCTTATTTAGGAGGGAAGGGACACCCATCACACTATCACACCTTGAGAGCTCATTCCCTCCAATTCCATCACAATATTACTAAAACATTTGCAATACCCATCACACTATCACATTTTATCACTTAACTTTTTTTTTTAAATAAAATATAAACTAAAAACAACATTTTCAAAATATATAAACTTAAATAAGAAAGTTCAATTAAAATAGAAAAAAAACAATCTACAAGAAAAAAAGAATTGAAATTCAAAAACTAAAATTAAATTAAATCTACTTTTCGTCGAAATCAAGAAAGTGGAGATCTAAACACCAACGTGTTTCCCTAGATCATATCGTAGTCAAAAGTGGGTGTTTTCCTTCTCAACTCCAAAACAATATAATCGGGAACAACTACTTGGGTCGGAGGGTCCATCGCGTAGCCTGGCGATATTGTGTGCCCCACGTCTTTAACATCACATTGTGCAATATAATACACGCGTTCACCAAGCTCCTTATTTTCGATTGCATCCAGTCGATTAATTATACCCCATTTACCTTTCAAAATTCCAAACGCTCACTCAACAATTTTTCTCGCTGATTCCTGCAACTTTTTGAACATTTTTTTATGGTCGGTTAGATAAGAATAAACTTTTACAAAAAACAGACTAAGTCGGGTAAATTCCATCAATAAGATAAAAGTCGCGTCTATAATGTCTCCTGTTGACTACATACGGACACGACAGTGCGATTCCTTCGTTATTAAATATGGTGATTGATGTAAAACATCAATGTCGTCGTTTGAAATAGGGACACCTAAGTACTCATGCCGGATCCATAAATCATTTGACGCAATCGCTTCGAGCATGACCATCTACTGGCCTTGCAAACTCGTCTGAGAATTTATCCTGATAATATGTGTATAGCCGATGCTATCGAGCCTTCCTGGATGGTGTCGTCTGGATTCATGTGCGGCGTGCAAATGTGTTTTGTCGTGTCTAGTCGGTTTTCGTAGAAATTTTGTACAGTATGACTTAATAATCGCACCTACAAAAAAAATCAAGAGATTCACTTGAAGTCCTAACAGACATAGCTAAATATTTATCATATTCGTAAGAAACAGTTACCGACTGCAAGTTGACGAATCGCGGATGTGTATTTTTGTAGCCATCGTGAAACTCTTTTTCCCCTACCGTCGTCACCTTCTTGTAACCATTTAAATTGAGCTTTGATATATCTCATAATCTTTAATAATAGCTCTTTTGATAAAAAATGTTGCTATAAACATCTCACTATTATAATTTGGGTTTTTGACAAAGTAATCCTTCATGATAACTTCATTAGCCACTTTTTGATCATGAGGCACAATTTTATTTCTTTGATCGTCCAGCATCTTTTAAGTTCCTCTTCGGCAACCATTGCAAAAAATATTAAGAGCAAAACCGGAAGAGTCGGACCAAGTAGATGACTTAGCTAGAAATGAACTTGAACCCTACTGGTATTTTTTTTTAAGCTTTAGAGTGTTGGTAAGAAATTTGCGTTTGAAAAATAGTAAAATGTTAGATTATTTAAAAAGGGGAAAAACCTTTCCTTAAAGGGTAACAACAATATTACCGTGATCACACTTGCGACGATGTGATCATGGTAGCGACCGGCCTTATAAGATGAACCCTTTATATCTGACTGACCCAACCCGACCCGGTTTGCCAGCTATAGGTGGTCCCAAAACCAAAAACCAAATGTATCACTCCCACTACAAGGTGCCAAAAAGCCAGAGAAACAGAGAAGAAACAAACAAGTTCCAAACATCATCTTTACTCAACCGGTGGCACCATGACCTAATACCATACCATACCATGGGAGCCTCCTTGTCCACTCTCACCGAGCGGACCCCAAACGGTCCAGGACTCGGTGACATACCAGGGAGTTGTGTGGCAAACGTATTTTTGCACCTTACACCACCCGAGATATGTAATTTAGCTCGCCTCAACCGCGCCTTCCGCGAAGCAGCCTCTTCGGACGCCGTTTGGGAGTCGAAGCTCCCGCGGAACTACCAGGATCTGCTGGAGTTGTTGCCGCCCGAGAGGTACTGGGATCTTTGTAAGAAAGATGTCTTTGCTCTGCTTTCGACCCCGCTCCCCTTTGATGATGGCAATAAGGTAACTAATTGTTTGTTTCTTTGATTTTTGTTATGTTTGTTTGTTTTTGTTGATTGAGTTTTAGGGTTTTGGATGAAATTAGGGTTTCAGATTGTTTGTTTTGGATGTAATTAAGTTTAGGAGTGATGAAGATCATTAGGTAATTTGTTAGTTACTGTAGTTTTGTAACTAAACCCTAATTTTAGCTAATAAAAGCTGGTGCGCGCCTTTTGTTATTAGGAAAATACTACAAAGCTATTTATGGATAGTCATAGTATTTAAACCTGTTACCTTTGAAACACTGATATATAAGATATTCTCATCATCTCTACTTGGATCTGTTCAAATACCTAAACGCATTGCTCCCTCAAAGGTCATATTTGTTAAGATTTTGGTCAACTGCATAAGGCGCCACATCAGACCTGATGCGCGCACCGTGGAATTGCATCGCCCGATGTGATTTCGTCACTGCATCGTATGAATGATTGAACTTTATAACATACATGTCAGGATTAATGAATGAATGATTGAAGATAGTGAATTAGTGATCGTGAGCTAAGCCTCTTAATTACTGCAGTTCAATAACTAATCCATATTTGATAATTGATTAAGGATACATACATGTTACTTGGAGTAGTAATATACTTAGTGAAGTGTAAAGTTATGTATTGTATTGTATTGACTCTTTACTTTGAGAACACTCATTGTTTCCTTTATTCTTTTGCAGTGTGTTTTTACGTGCAATTGACTGCTTGATTATATAGTAGCAAGATAGGATGATGTTGGTGATGTGGGATTTTATGAAGACAGTTGTATATAGATAAATAATGAATCAAGTAGAGTTGAAAAAGTGTTACAATTTGTGTACCCTTTAATCTAGAAAATGTATGACATTCCAGCTTGGTAGTTCATAGAAGGAATAGTCACTTATGGATTATATGATTTATATCGATTTGCTTATCATTAGTACATTGTTGGATTTTTGAATAAGACATGATGCAACTAGAGTCATTGGTGCATCATGCATGGTTTCTAATTTAGTTTACATGTGATCATCAGACTTGGAGCTTTGGTTTAGTTTTCTATCGATAGGGGTAACGAATTAACTAACTATCTAACTAGCTATTTCCATTTTAGCAGCTTTAGATTGCATGTCAAGTGTTGGGTAATTTGTATTTGCAAATATGTAATGGTGCAGGAAGTATGGTTGGATAAAGTTACCGGAAGAGTTTGCTTGGCGATCTCCACCAAGGCAATGTCGATAACTGGAATAGAAGATCGGAGATACTGGAATTGGGTTCATACTGAAGAATCTAGGTTGGATTTTTATGCCTCTATGCTTTTGTAATTTAATTATTTTTTTATTTTTTAATTTTACAAGCTATGACAGTATGACATGATAATCTTAATAAGCTACAATACATATATGTAATATTGGTAAATTTAGGAGCTGACATGTCATGTTAAGACCCAATGTCTAACACTATAAGGAACTAATAAAATGAGCAAAAATAGGCTTGCTCTTAAAAGGATGCTGTTTAGCTTTTAGCTATGCCTGTATATATTACGCTACAAAGGTTGTTGATACGACCCCAAAGCTGGTCAAAGCAGTTATCGGAAAAGGGGGGTAGTGGGTAAATGAATAGCTGAAGTTTAGGGCTAGTTTTACTTATTATCTCTATTAATGCTTATAGATATCTTATATTTAGGTCAGAGTTGGAGAAGCGATGTATTATTATGAAATTAGGGTTTTATACCTTTGTTCCTGGAGACTAACCCATCTCGAATTGGGTCTTCTATCTTGTAGTATTTCAGTTTACAGCAATAAATTTATCAGTTAGTTCTGCTTGATTTTGGGTAGCTATCATGACGGATGTTGTAGTTGTTTGTTACATACCTACATATTGTATGTAGTGCTAGAACTTAAGTTTAAAATGGAACTATATAAGTCGGGTATAATGAAATCCACTATGTTGACTGTTGAGGACAAAATCAGTATGATAATATTGTTGTCCTTTAGTGGGCTAGTTTTCTTCTATAGCATATCCCCAGCTTAGGGCCTCATGTAGCGCACAAGAAATCCTCCATGAACATCCTTCTATTTGCGTTTGGGATGGATATTCATACAGAAGATGTTTGATGAAAAAGCATACACCCGCTCAAGCCCCTGCTTTTGGTAGCATAAGGCACACTTTTTTCAAAAAGCACACCTGAGGTGCAATTTCTTGGCCAAAAATTGACCCTGAGGTGTGAGCCTCATGTATTTCTCATTTTTTTGTGCAGCAGGTTGCTGTACAGTATGCTTTTCAGTTTGTACATGTATGTAAACTTCATAGTAAAACATATATAAAAGCTTCCTTGTCTCTAAATAATGGATAGAAGTTGCTAGAAACCTATAGGAAATATATAAAAGTTATATAATTATTTGCTCCTCATGTATGAACAGCGGTGCGGTTTTGCACTTGGCGCTTGGTGCCTCGGTTTTACGTTTTATTGCTTTTGTGTGCCTTTTGCTTTTTTTTAAAACCACGCACACACCCAAAGTAAAACCAAAGCACCATGTTTAGTTGCCTGATGATTTGGTGGTTTTCAAATAATAAGAACGGAAAAAACTGCTAAACTGAACGTCAAGCCTACAGCCACTATTGTGAGCTACACTTATTGTGATCAAACATAACTTTGCTTAAAAATGACGTTTAATGTTAAACACACGTACACATACACATGCTATTTATACATGCAAAGATACATGCTTTGTTTACTGATTTACAAACATAATAAAATGTGAATCAAATGTTTCTAACACTCCAAAATTTATAAAAGTAAAGATATATTATATTTACAAAATAAAAACTATTTTCAGTGTGTTGTGATTTTGTAGGTTTTGATTCTATGTTACTTAAGAGGTACAAGTTTTCTCATTAAACTGCTTTAGTTTTAATTGAAACTTAAAACCCTAAACTTATTAAACAAATAGGTTACATACCGTGTTCTAAAGGTGTTGAAAGTGATTGTCATCTCATAATTTTAGTGGAGATGGCGCATAGTTGTTAATAGCGAACAACGGACGATAGTGACAAGCTACCCATACGCTACGTAGCAATAGCGATGAAATTGTGCACGCTATTTTATGTTTGCGATACGCTAGCAGAAAATTTTAGAAATATTTTATGTGTGTTTTATCAGTATTTTATCAAAATACCCTGTTTTCATATGTATATTAAAAAAAATAAAACGAAAATTCTGCTATTTTATAGGCATAATTATTGCTATCTATATTAAAACAAAAAAAACCTAGAAACCCGCTATTTTCACACTATGGAGGCGCCAAAATCAGATTGCAACCTGTAATCGCATCGCCACGCTAAACGCTATAGCAAGCGCCAAGCGCTATGCTTGCTGTTAACAACACTGAGGTGGCGAAATAAGCGAGTTACGAAACGGCTGAAAATGATTTGTTTTTTAAATGTGGGTCAAAATGCACTGGGTACATCTATGATTCTATCAACTTTTTTTTATTCATTTTTAATTTTATAAATAGTTAATATTGAATATGATTAACAAAAACATTACTTCAAAATAATATCTAGTTTTTTTTAGATAAAAGGTTGAAGAGGTTAAAAAATGTGTAATAACACTTTGGATGACTATCAATCCATATTTTATCAAAATACCCTGTTTTCATATGTATATTAAAAAAAATAAAACGAAAATTCTGCTATTTTATAGGCATAATTATTGCTATCTATATTAAAACAAAAAAAACCTAGAATCCCGCTATTTTCACACTATGGAGGCCCCAAAATCAGATTGCAACCTGTAATCGCATCGCCACGCTAAACGCTATAGCAAGCGCCAAGCGCTATGCTTGCTGTTAACAACACTGAGGTGGCGAAATAAGCGAGTTACGAAACGGCTGAAAATGATTTGTTTTTTAAATGTGGGTCAAAATGCACTGGGTACATCTATGATTCTATCAACTTTTTTTTTATTCATTTTTAATTTTATAAATAGTTAATATTGAATATGATTAACAAAAACATTACTTCAAAATAATATCTAGTTTTTTTTTAGATAAAAGGTTGAAGAGGTTAAAAAATGTGTAATAACACTTTGGATGACTATCAATCCATTTGACATGTTACAACTTACATGTTTTTGTTAACTTCTAAATTAGCAATTAGCAATAATTAACATGTTCTAATGATATGAGGAGAACATATTAATTTCGCTAGTGTCTGCAGGTTCAACGTTGTGGCTTATTTGCAGCAAATATGGTGGTTTGAGGTGGACGGTAGTGTAAGGTTCAATCTTCCAGCCGATATATACACATTATCATTTAGAATACACCTGGGAAGATTCTCCAAAAGGTTGGGACGCCGCGTTTGCTATTATGACCACACTCATGGCTGGGAAATAAAACCCGTAAGGTTTGAAATGTCAACATCAGATGGTCAAGAATCATCTACAGAATATTTTTTAGATGATTGTGCTGAAGTCGAAGCGAATGGATGCTATAAACGGGGTTCCTGGATAGAATACAAAGTCGGGGAGTTTATTGTAAACGCGTCTGATCCTCCCACCGAAGTCAGATTCTCAATGAAGCAAATAGACTGCACGCACTCGAAAGGTGGAATATGCGTAGATGCTGTATCGATAATCCCGAGTGCGCTTAAAGGGGGTACGAGGAGAAGGTTGTTGAACTAGTTTGAGGTACGTGTCATGCACTCACACGCAACTTTTTCGGTGTTCCCTATAATATATATATATATATATATATATATATACACACACATATTAGTTAAGAAATATAATGCAGCCTATACTGTAACGGAGGATGTTGTCTTGATCAATTTTTTTTGCAGTTAGGTATGTGACCTCAGTGTTTATTAATAATTTTACAGATGTGTTATGATCCAATTTTTTAAGTTTATATAAAGTGATTAGTGTGTGACATATGATTACAACAATGATATTATCTGTTTCTGACTGTAATGATTATGGATGCTTTATTCATTAAATTTCTCTGTATCTTCATCTATTGGTTTAAACGAAACAAGGTTGGCTTTTGCATTTTGCTTTTGGTTTTATGATATTTACATTCTTAACCTCATTCTACAACGGCCAGCAGGCCAAATACTATTGTGTGTATTGTAATTTAACCCTTTAAATGGCATTATCAAGAATCTTGTTGAAGAAGCAAGTGTATGATTTTCAAGCTTCCTTTTGGCCTCTCTACCCATTTTCGTCTCTAAATTGGCATAGGAGTCAAAGGTGCTCGTGTGGGCGCCCAGTTGCAGCCATCAAGGTGCTTCAGCGAGCTAAAAATGATTTGAAACATGCAAAATGGCTATGAACCAGCCTAAAACATGTATAATTGGTCTGTTTGTATTGTACGCCTTGCATAAAAAAGTCCTTGTTTCTAAGCGCCTTGCACCTAGCCCCGAGGCTCACCCTTTGCGCCTTAAGTGTGCCTAGCGCCTTCGATTAATTACCTATTGGACGCCAAACGGTGTCTGGATGATGGATCTTGAGAGGATGGGTAGCGATGAAATCTCCAGCAACACTCGATGTAACTGCAAATTTTGAAGGGATTGATAGCCAAATGAGGACTGAAAACTTGAGCATTAAGTGTTTCTTTAATACCATTCAAGTGAACCATAAGTTTTAGGCCAAACTGAGCTCAAAGTAGCAAACTGTGGTGCCAGCTAGAACATTCTAGCTTTCGAAAAAGGATTTTAGGCCATAGTATCCTTGTTTTCACCATCTGGTTGATGCTCTTTGAGGGTTAGCTTCATCATGTCTCCTGGCTTTACTTGGCTAGATAACACAATGCATTTTGGCATCTTGAAGGTCCTTTCTGGGAAGCAAAGTTTCCCTTTGCATTTTGTAACTCAGGCCCATAAGTCAATAAGCGGGTAAAATCTTACAACATGTAAATTCTGGGTATGGGTCATAACGGGTCGGGTAGCGTCTATCAAGTTTGAATATATTTTAGGATTTTTCCCGTTGGGTGAGTTTTTGCTTTGTGTAATTCATATTTGACCATTTTTTTTATTATTCATTTAACCTTAATGCAATATTTTAAAATTTTACACGTTTAAGCCATTACATAGTAAACGTATATAGAGTAGACGACTGGCTACAAGTAAATAGGTTAAAATTGCAACTAGTACAAATGAGTAACTTGACAAGTTGTAGTTTTTATAACTTGATATGGCTTTCAATTTCCTGAACACACATTAAATTCTAGGACAACTAGCACTTAGGAGTGTCAACAGGGATTGATTTGTTTAATCTGAACATGGCTACATTTTTGTTCGGGTAAAATATATCAACAATAACGTACTTGTAATCGTGTAACCCTAACATGACCTGTATAATCCACTTATCTAAATGTGTCAAACAAGTTTCATAGGTTGGTTGGTAGTAAGGGTATTCGGAGAGTAGCTCGGGTAGTGTATTTGGGTACATCGGCTCACAACTCTTCAACATTAACATTTGGTTTGTGATTACGGTGGCTACTACCTAATGCATGTGAAAAGTGAGGTGAAAATGGTAAAGTGATCTGGGTACCCCTGGTGCTTTGGGTATTTTTTGTTTAATAAAATTAGATAAAAGTAAGATGTAACAATTTAATTAGTTCTTTCAAATTGGATACTTTAAGGTGTCCCCTAGTACCCAAATCAAGATTTAAACACGTTAATCGGGTTGTTATCATTGCATCTAAAGTTGTTGGCCATTAGGGTTTGGGGGGGGGGGGGGGGGGGGGGGGGGGGGGCAGATGTAGTTAATAAATGGTGGGTTTGGGTCATTAATGAATGTAGAGTCCTATGGGTACAGGTGTACAACACAAAATAATCTGAAGTGTGGGGATGGTGTGTTTAAATAGAGTACTATTGTCTCCTGACACTACAGCTACGTTCCTTATGTAATTACCATTTCCATTATCTTATGTACAAGTCACTCATTCCCCCAACTTAAACCCTGTTAGCGGTTGGATAATTATTTAGAATTCATTCACTTGTATTTAGTCGTGATTACATTACAATATTTTAAATTATAGTATATTCTTCTTTATGATCGATCCAACAAAAGGTAGTAGCATTTTAATAATGTAGTTGATGGATGAAAGAAAGCTGATGTTTGGACCAGATCTTAGGGATGAAAACTGCAGTTTACTTGTGTTAAACAACTCAATCGTAATCTAAACACACTTAAAATCATGTAAAGATAAGACAACTCATGTAAGATGTAACCCATATATATAGGTGAGTAAAACGGGTCAGGGGTTGTATATGGATAATTAATATGTTGTAAATGATTCGTAAACGAGTTGGCAGACTCATACATGTGTCAACAAGTTATGATCTGAGAAGTTAGTTGGGGTTAGTACTTCACTGCATTTCTAATAAAGCCTTTTGCAAAGAGTCATCCATCTTTGGAATTCTATCACCAAATATGTACGATTAATGAATGCATCGATGAACATGCATGTCAGGTTTTGGCACCATTGGATCCTCATGGTATTACTTCTTGTTCGATAAGATAATGTTGTACGTGGGAACATATTTGTAAGGATCCAACTCATGGATTAAATGATCCGAGTTTCATATCAAGTCTCATTCACGTGTGCTACATTGCAAGCCGATAATCTACTTAGTTAAGATCAAACGATCAAGCTCGTTTTAAGAGCGGTGTTGCAATGTGGTAGTGCAACTCAAGCGACTGATGTCTTGTGCTACAAAAATATTGTCCTAAACGTAAGAAGTTTAGGGTATACTTCTATCTCAAATAAAAAATAAATAAGCGCTGATTTAAGATGTAAGTTATCTGGTTAAATAATCAACTATATCATATATTTTAAAATAGTTTGAGCAAATATTTGAAGTTAACATACATCGAGATTTAATTTACTATTATGCATTTTTAATGACATAATTATAGTCGATGCTAAGACCAGATCCTACACTGACCGTAGAATCTATGTACATATAGTCATATTCTTTCATAATTAGTTGATATGCACAAAGTTAAAGATACATGAAATATAAAGTGACAAAGTACAACATCAACAAAATAATAATGTTACATAATGAATAGATTAACTATAAACTCTTACAAAGTTTGAACAAGTTTCATAAAAATCAACGGTCATAATAGCAAGCCTTATAAAATAAATGTCCAGTAGTAAAACTAAAATGTTTTTGTAAAAAAATATGATCAAGACTCTAAATATATTTTGTAAAAATATAATTAAGATGTAAAGCATTATGAATTTTAACAATTTTGTTCTAAAGTGCTAGAGAAATATAATGTCGGCGAGAATCTTTTCAAAATGGAGGTCTTCCAACATTTCTTTATTATTTTGAATATTAAAAATCCCGCTTTTGTACGAGTGTTGGGTGATGACACAAAGCTCATTGCGTCTAACCTTTCCAAATTATTTAGTTTTCATTCCAATTGAAGATGGACAAGTCTTTAATTTGATAAATGTCCCGCAACATATCATTTCACAAGGAAATCATTGTAAATGAATGTACGGAATTAAAAAAAAAGGTGACATACCAAAATCAAATCAAAGTTAAAGAGGTGAAAAGACATTCGAAAGTCTCATGCTAGAAGTCTCACATGGAAAGTTAACTCTTACGTGATTACTCATGTGAGAGTTAAGATTATTTTGGGGATTTAACTTGTAGGGTGAAATTGTTGATTCATAACTATAAATAGGTTAGTTATATCCTTGTATTCGGAGCGGTTATCATTTAAAGCACAAACTCTTTCGAATTAATACAGTTTTATCAAGTTTATTTATCTTTGGTGTTAAATATGTGTGTGCATGACTTTGTGATCAATTACCTTCCGATTTGTTGTTTTGATGATGCTCAGACCTTCGTAGATTGATTCCTTAGATCTACTTAGTGTTTTTCAGATCAATTTGCGTTGTTTGGATCGATTTGGCATCTTTCGTTTCCTTTCGTTTGTTTCGAGAAATATATCGATCAATTCCGATTCTTTCTTTTTCTCTTGATTCTTTTCCGATCGAGATGTATAGATCCTGTTCATGGATTAACGAAAATGTGCAAAAGCTCTATTTGCCTCTGCCATTCTATGAGTCTCTTCCCTTTTGCGTATGGCATCGCCACTCCCTTTGGCAGCATCCACTAATTCGGAACTTAATTTGAAAGCCATATTTCGACCCGGACGTTTTCAGGATGCCGCTAATAACCAAAGAATGGCAAGTGCTTTTCCTTGTGTGGATCCTATTTCAATGGGAACTTGATGAGTCGATCCACCTACACGTCTTGCTTTTACTGCTATGCCCAGAGTGACTCCATGTATTTCTTGACGTCTCACAACCTATGAAATTGAGAAAGAAAATATCGTTGTTATTGACGTCAATCGTTAAAGTTATGTTGGTAGTGAATTGTATGATGATCAACAATACAATTTAGCCACATAGGCTACAATTGTTCTATCTTGTTAGGATCTAAGTTTTAACTTTTGTGCTTTGTTGTGTGAATAAATGATGTAACTGATGAAATAAATGAAGATAGACGAAAATGGAAAGATGATATGCAGCGGACATAAATGAACATACAAGAATGGAGAGTTTATCAGAACTGTTTTTATTGGTAATCAAAAGATTATCACTTAGACTGTTCGTACAAAAGGAATGCATGTGATGTGATAAAATAGATATCTAACAGGTGAGAACTATTTATACAAAGTATAAACATCTGCTGGCAATCAGGACTGACATCACCCTGGTAGCGACATCTAACATTGCTAACAGAAAAGATTCCACAAATGTTAGAACTGATGGAGTGTAACAACTATTCTAATACAATTAACATCTCTTTGTACATACACTGTTACACTAAAAGGACTGTTCTTTATACCTTTGTTGGCTTGATCCAAACATCTGTTTTGGTCAAAATAGATGTTTGGTCTTCTTCATCAGTGCTTTGTCTTTTACAGGGCTTTGGCCATGAACAAACTTTTCTTCTTCTTCAATAGTGGTTCCATGTCTTCAACAAATCTTTAAAGTCTTCAAGCAGATGCTCTTTTAGTGTTCAAGATTCACTGTCTTTGGAAGAAGATGCATATCATATCTTGTTTATTTCTTGATTAAGTTAGCATGTTTTGGCTTTTGCAATCATCTATTCTTTTGTAGGGCCAACAAGCTCCCCCTAGAACAAAACTCAAATCTTTATTAGACCAACTTTATTTCTCACCAGCTTCTCTCTGATTTAACCTCTAAATTGTAACTCAAATCTTAGAGAGAAGTTATCTTCTAGGTCCCTTTCGAGTTCAAGACCCAATAGGTCTTTTAGATCTTCATTTTAAGCCCATATACATTATTCATGGAGATCTTTCGACTTCTCCATTAGCTCTGAGTAATGTCAATTCATGGCTTATCTTTTCAGACTTCCACTTTAGAATTTTGAGGTTAGATGGATTTCTCGGTCCAAAATTTTTTTGTGATGAGTTTGGGGAAACCGGTCTTCCGAAAATTTGATCAAACAGATCTTCAAAATTTTTATTTGGATGCCCATAAATTCGCTCATTTTTAATCTATTCCTTTCTAAAATCATCTTGATACATCTTCATATCTTCTGCAGACATTTCCTTTTGCCTTTTAAGGTAGCTTCTGATAGCTGAGGAGATGTTCTTTGTAGATGGAAGTTTTGGAGGAGCAACTAATGTTTTGATGGGGAAGGCTACTTGTTCATAAACTGGATTTCTTGGGATTGAGGGATCTTTTTCTCTTAAGATTTCAAGCTTCTTGTAGTTCTCTATGATTCTTGGCTCATCCCATTTTTCCAATTACCTCATTGTGCAAAGTTGGCTGCAACTATTTCTTCCTTCATCCTCTTCAACTGCCGGGCCTTTTTGTCATTGGGGCTTTTTCCTAATTTCCAGTTGAGAGGTGTTGGTTTAAGCTCTAGATTAATTTTCAACTTATCTGTTCTAAGTATTTCATCTAATAAAGCTTCAGTTAACCATCCTGAGAATTGAGCTTTGGTTGCCTTGTATGGTTTGTTCTTCATGATGTGGTTTAGATTATCTTCTCTCAATGTTCTTTTTAGATCTACATCAATGATTGGAGCATGAGATAGATTACTGCAGACATCTTTTCTATAATCTTCAAGAGCATTCACTTTTTGGAATTCTTCAAATAAGATTAGATGTGCCGTTTGTCATCTTTTCCTTGGCTTTTCTCTGCAACTATTTTCTCTGCTTGTTTTAACTTCAGCTCCAAATATTCTTTCACATTTGTGGGCTTTGGAAAGTTTTGGAGAGATGAGAAGGTGATTTGGCTTGCATCTGATGTAGAGTAAAAAGACTGTATTTCTTGTGATCTAATGCTTAACTAAAGTGGGTGTGCAGAAGTGATTATAACAGTTGCGGTTAATGAGATTGATATTGGTAATGATATAGGAATGGATGTGGAAGTGATGGTGAGTTGGTTGGTGATTGTTGGTAGTAATGATGTGATTCTGATGGGTGAGGCTTGGGGAGTTTCTTCATCATCATCTTGAACAATGAACTTTGATTTTCTTCCCCTGGTGTAAGGTGTAGGTGCGCTGGTTGGTGGTGATGGGATTTGTGTTGGTAGTTTTCTTTTGATAAGAAGACCAACAGGGGCCTTTTGGGAAATAGGCTTAATTGGTTCTAGGATAGTTGTAAGTGCCGTTGTGGATATAACATATGTTTGCATTTTTATAATGCCAACATATGTTTGGCTTGAATGAGTAGTGGTTTTTGCTGGTAATGGATCAGTGGTTGTAGAAACAGAGCTTTGATGAGAAACAAATGTAACATTGCTTTTTAACCTGTCTTGCAGGAACCCCTGTTGAAGATCCCAAGTTTTGTTCAATTCTCTGTATTTCAAGCCTTTCTTGTATTGCTAGTGCATCTTTTGCTTCCTTTGTATCTCTTCTCTTTTCCTTTTCAAGTGCATTTTCTTTAGCCCTTTTAGCTATAGATGTGCCAGGCTTTTTTCTAAGCTCTTTTGACTTAAGGAAGAAGTTTTATTATGCCTTCTACACTCTCCCCCCTTTTTAGCATCATATTTAGGGTACCTAGGTTTTGGAGCAGTGCTTGTTGACTAAAGAAGGTGATCTTTGATGGCTTTGATCTCTGCTTGTGTATCTATGTACCTTGCATCAACCATATTTCTGATCAACACCATGTGCATATTATGGGTGGTATTAGCATATTACTTTTGAAGTTGTAGGTACATTTGTGCATGGATCCACATTTCTTTTGCAATTTCTACATTTATTGGTGGAGTTCTTGAGTTTTGGACAAAGATATTTAGCATATCTTTTATCTCATTAACTGAAGACTCTATCTTGGTGAGTTTCTCTATCAATCCATGGTATTTTAATCTATCACCTAAATTAATAGGAACATCTTCCTAGAAGAGGTAGTTGTATATGGTTTTGAACCAAATTCCCCTTGTTCTTGGTTCTATGGACTTCCAACTGTTAATGAGTGTACTATTGTAGACTCAAAAGTCTTAGCTATGTAACCACTGTCCAACTGTGAGACTGTGGTCCTTACAGTTGTAGTGGTTGCTTATCTTGATAAAACTGCAAGTGTCACTTGTGACACAAGAGGTGTACTCTCCTTTGCTTATAGGATAGCAAAGAGCTCTGAATTTGCACTAGTCACTTGTTGGAATGTACTATTAGTGATGAGTGGTTAAGAGGAACTAGTTTTAGGTAAGTTAGATGCTGCAATTGCATCAAGCAATGGTTTAATGTATGAAAATATATTTGTGGGTGGTGGTGTGGAAAAAGCATCAGCCATAGGAGAAGGCTTGAGAATAGATGTTCAAGTGAATCATCTCACTCATTGTTTGGTTCCCTTATGCTTACAACACTATCCATTTGTTAGGATATGCGAGGAGTTTGGATAGGTGGAGATGTTTGCATTTGTTGTGAGGAAGTAACAACATATGTTATTTGCTGCATTTGTTTTACAACAGGTATCTGGCACCTCAACCTCCAGTATGGTTCTTTTGTATTTGGGAATGAGAGTGGATGTGGTCTGGTGGGATTGGCTGGTGTGTGTTCCATAGTATTGGGTTGTACACTATGGTCACCAGGAGCATGGGCTCACCATTAGATGTTGGTTCATTTTTTTTAAAATTTTGCTCATCAGCATTTTCTTGACTTTTATAAGTCATCATGCGTGCGAATGTTTCATTTTGAACACTTTTCATTTACAAGGCTTCACCCTGTTCAAAAATGTTTTGTGCCAAAAATCTTTTGAAGATAGTAGCTTAAAAGTCTTGGATATATGAGAAGGCTTTAGCAGAGCCTCTTCTTTGCTTTCACATTCTCAACTATATACATAACCATAGTTTGGGATAGATTATAATTTGCATTTGTCAATATAGCATATCCCATGTACTGAGCTTTTAGAAGGTATTTCATTAAAATATGTGGTTTTTGCTGAGAGACATACTAGGAGGGTATGGAAGAAAAATTTCATTTATGGTGGGAAATTTTGTTTTAAAAAGGTTGCTCCCACCAATTGAGCATCATACCCCCTTTTTATGAATTCAGTGTGAAGCTGAGTTTTAGAAAAGGTTTCTGTACCTGACTCATCATCGTTAAGATTGAATGTGGCGGATAACATTTGTGGGATTATCTGGACATCAACTACTTTAACCTTTGATATGATTATGAAGATCTTTTTATCCCGAAGTAAAAAAGTCGGAATTTGCCCAAATTCACGAAAGGGTGTCCAGATAGATGGGTGCATCGACGGTGAGTATGGTGTGATATTTAGATGATGTAAGTATGTCAATGATTGAATGGAAGTGGGTGTTAGTGTCTAGTTTCGCGACGTATGGATGATAGTTGTATGGTGATTGTAGATTGAGAGCCATGATTGATGATTGTGGATGATGATTTTGTGAGTAAAAATGCCTTTATAGATTTTTGAATTTTGATTTTGAACGCGTAAGTGAAAACGCTGATGGATAAGGGTTTTTATAGGGTTTTGAAAAAGTGATGCTGATGTGGCCAAAGGTCTTCTATAATAACTGATGTGTCACGTATCTATTTACCCTTTCTAAAGATCTGTTTGCAAAAGTCTATTTTACTTAGTAAACCTCTGTCTTAAGTGTGTAAACGTCTGTTGGATGTGAACAGAGATTAGGTTTTGAAAACAGTGGATGTAACATTTGTTGACTTTGGTCAACATATGGATGAAAACAGATGTTCAGATTCACTTGTAAACAATGGTTTTTGAAAGAACATAGGTTCCTTGTGAAAAGTGGTTGACTTTGGTCAGATAGACTTTAGAACCACTAAAACAATGGTTTTACTTTTTTAAACAAAGTTTTTATTTTTGTTAATTTTTTTGAACAATCTTTTCAAAGTTTTAAAACAATTTTTTTTTTGCATTTTTCTTAACAACATATAATGTTTTATTAAAATATCAAAAGTTTTAAAATTGGTATTTTTGCATTTTCTCTTTTGTAGGAACTATCAACTGTTTACATATTATAAACTATCAACAGATGCAGAAGCTCTCTACATAAAATTGGGTCAATTTGGAAAAGAATCCAATGCCATAGTGGCTTTGTTTTAGATTGTTTCTTCCGCATAATCCATTTTTTGAGAATGGTCTTTTTGTGATGATCAGTTTTAACCATTTCCATCAGTTTTTGTTGACATTTTGCAAGTGCTTGAATGTTAGCACTTGATTCAACAAATGTTTGACCATTTTCAATGAGATGATTATATCCATTTTCAGTGATCGACAATGATCGCTCAAGTGCAAGTGTTGGTGTGTAATGTGGTGTATGATCTGTAAAAAAAGAGAGTGTAAATGTATGCGAGTGTGTGAGCGGGGGTCAAGAAGTGTTCTAATCGATCACATGGCCATTTATTTATAAGTTAATAAACCTAACTACTAGTCCGATATTCCGCGGATGCAGCAGTATATGCCTTTTCAAACGTTGGAGCTCAAGTCTTCCACTTCAACGGTTAGTCTCTTCAACAAAACATGCGATATTTGTGCTAGGGCTTGGTTTATTACTACTTGACCTGCAATTATTAAATACACGTGCAAGAAAATAGATTAGTTTGAAAAATAAGAGACACGTCCAGAATACATAACCTGTCACATATCTTGGATGGTGAAATACGATTCAGAATATTAGTCGAAATATTCACCCATAACACATAGTTTTTCGAGGCATTCTAACAGGCTCTTTTCCCTATAGGGCATTTTGTGACAAGGTGGTTGTCCATACCCTCTTGAATATTTGTTTGATGGTGGGGCATCAGTGACTTGAACTTCCCTATGGATAAGGTTTTGGTTCAGTGTCCTTGTGACAGGTGTTTGGACAGGCTCAAATTTCTCAAGAGTTGGTTGTGGTTTCCTTTTGATGAAACCAACTCCTTAACTCACAGGTGTTCTATTTCTGATCTTATTTATTCTTATGTCATAAGGTTTAAGATAGTAACCTTCCTGAGTACATGGTTTTTCTTACTATAGATAGTGCACTCTGGTTTTGATTCACAAATACTATTTCCTCTATTAAATCATATGATTTTAAAAGAAAACAATATTTAGTCACATGATTTGTCTTTTCACAAAATTCACAAAACATATTTGTTACTTTTTCTATCCTATTACTTTTGTCACTTTTTCCTGAAATAGATGTTTGATTATCTGTTTGGGAGTTAGTAACATGAATGATTTTTACCTTTAGTGCTTTGAGTCCATTAGGATTTGTAAAATCAATTGGTTTGAAATCTTTAAGAACATCTATTCATTAGATCAAGTTGATTTAAATTCATATTTTTTCCTTTTCAGAACTTGGTGATTGATCTGATGGTTTTCTAAGAATAATCTTTTAAACATTTGGATTTGTGCTTTTCATTTCTTTACCAGCTGAGTTTGTTGGTATTACCTCTGTAACATCCCATATATTTCTTTCTTTTCCATTTTAATGTAATTCGTACTCTCCCTTCAATTCCTTGTAATAATAGAGTTGATTATAATGGAAATCCTCTTTTACATTATCTTTTCCTAATTATTTCTTGTATAATGCATCCACACTCAGAATACACATTTTAATTCAAAACCGAGCAACACATCGAGATTCTACTTTCTTTGGAATGTTATTTCATAAATGTTTTTATTATTTACCATGCTTGCATACACTTAAATACCCTAAAACATGCTTAATCTATGAGTTTTTAGCATGAAATTACAAATGAAACAACTTCTGGGACTAAAATGGACTTTTTGAAAGTTGTAGAACTCCTTGAGACCATATCCATACCCCTTGCGGTTCGTAAGGGGTGTGTCTAGCAGTAGGCTCGTGACAACATGCGTTTCTTGAATGTTTTCCTCCTTCTAACCCCCAACCAACTCATTTAATACCCCAAACCCTAATCCTACTTATAAATACTAACCCCTAACACCTCCTAAATACTTTCACCACTCGAAAAACTCTCTCAAACCACCCATTTCTCCAACATTGGGTAGTGAATTCAAAGGCCAAAATAGTGAGGTTTGGCCTTTTTCTTGCATATTTCTTGCTTGTTTTCTTCTTCTCCATACTTAGAAGAGCCTCTAGGAGCTATACCACTTGTTTACCAAGGTAAATGAGGATGGTAAACCACCATTTTCGAGGACCAAGTTGGGATTTTTCTTAAACTTTATATACATGTTTTCTTTACTTTGTTTTTAGAATTTCTTCACACCAAACCAAGTCACCAACAATTTCCATGTTGAAGGGCTTATGTTAAAGTTATTTCCAGAAACTTTGAGGTTTATATGCCTCCATTTTATATCTTTCTAAGTCTCTAAGTAACCCATAACCAATGTGAGTGAAACCAAACCAAGTCTCCAAATAAGCAATGTTGGAAGACTTATGTTAAGGTACAAATGGTGATATTGAGGACCTTGGTTCTATAAGAAATTTTCCAAATAGTTTGTTTTCGTATGCATTCTTTGCTTGTATTCATGAACATCCAAATATCAACTATGATGGTGATTTTGTGCAATGGTGAAACTCTTGAAGTTTGTGGATTATCCTACCTTGATACTTTCCCCAAACCCAAACCATAATATCAACCAACCCATGGTTGAATGTTATGTGTTAAGGTGGAGAATATCCTAGTCTTAGATTCCTTATTTGGGACTTCTAATGGGTGATTAACACTCATGAAAAACACATACTAATAATAGTGTTCAAATAAGTGTATAGGCGGGATATGTTTTATGTATTTTCATACTCATAATTTCCAATTACTTTCCAATCTCCAATCCTTATACTCATACACTTTTGCTTACCATTTTAGGGTGACTTTGGTGTTCCATCCCCCAAACCTACTCGCTCGCATCTTGTGGATTTTCTTCACTAGTTGTGAGTTCATATTAGACCCTTTTATGTTTTAAGCACTGGTTGCAACATGTATTCGTACTAAACACACATACAAGAAAACTTACTTAAAACCTTACTCAAAAACTCTATCCTTAAATATGCTTATTTGTTATGCTAATTGTGGATACATGCTAGAATACTCTTATGCTTAGCTATCTATCATTAACCTTGCAAGCCTCCCTTAACATGTATAGCACTATAGGATTAGCATACCGCCCTGTTTTGTGGGTCATTGTTAAGTTATTCTATTCGGTCCTATTTGCTTCGATGATAAGGATATGTTAGAGCCAAACTTTGGATTGATGTTTAGCTTTTGCCTACTAGTATGATACATAATTTAGTATGCTAAAAACATGTGGACCTGGGATTTATTCTTAACTATGCTATATAATGAAACTAGTATGCTCACAGACATATTTATGTGTTGACGAATATTTTATACATTTGCAGGAAACGTTTGAGATGCTATCACAAGAAATTACTTAGGATGAATTTAAATACTCACCTAATCTATCTATGCAATTATGATGTTTTAGTCACGAAATTTCCGATTATTGTGTTTCTGTTTTTGAACAATGTAATATTTTATTTGATTATATGACAATAAAATTTTGTAATCTTAATATATCTCAAATTTAGTACCATGATGTCTTTGAACAATTTATTACGTCTCGTCTTGAAGTTTTCTTCATCGGTTGGGGTTTGATAACCTCAACCATTGAAGAGTCAATGTTATTGTTTTCTTTGGAATATTTGTTTTCTGGTTCCTTGAACCCTATTCCAAATTTCACATTACTCTTTGTTTGTTGGTTAAGGAACATTTTAAAACCAACACATGATTCTACTCCTTTTTCACAAGTGACTTGGGTAGATTCAAGCTCTTTTTTGCAACTTTGATACTTTTTTTATCATAGTTTGGAGCTGATCTTTGGTAATACTTGCTTCATGTTTAAGTTGCCATGTGTCACACCTCAATCGATGACGGAATCATTGGGGCATGAGCGAATGGATGATTGCTCAAAGCATCATAACAGTTGAAAATGATAATATTTAAATAAACCATTTTTATTTTATAAACTCAAATTCAAGTCTAAATAAGTAAATAACAAAAATTAAAGATGTTAGTATTTTTATATATCTAGTATGTAATAATAGTTAATGAATTAATAATAATAATCTAATTAGAAGACTAAATATGTAAATGACACAATTAAAAGAGTTAGTTTTATACATTTTTAGTATGTAATAATAACTAATGAATTGGTAATAATAATATAATTGTAGACTAAATAAGTAAATTACAAAAGTAAAAGAGTTAGTACTATGATTAGAAGAGTTAGTAGTTAGTAGCATGATTAAAGAGTTAGCATGGGTTAGTAATGTTAGACATGGTAATAATATGTGAGTTAATAATGTTAAGTAGGTTAGGCATGAATAATAAGTTAGATAATATAATAGTAATTAGTAATGGGTTAGTAATGTAATGACCATGATATAGAGGTAGGATAAATGTCATCCATTGTACCCCTTTGTTACACTAAGAATCATCAACTTAGGTGATGATCTTGGTTGGCCATGTATAAAATATAAATAACATACAATAATGAAATGTTGAAAGTTATAGAAATAAACCCAAAATTGGTACTTATTTTGATGATGCACCATCTTTGTTTACCATCGCAAACATTGAGTGACATTCCATAAGGATTTCTCCAAGATAGGAAGTATGAAAACAAAAAAAAAAAACAAGAGAAAAAAACAAGAAGAAGAGAAGGAGGTGAAAGGAGATGGAACTCACTTTCAAGAGGGAAGAAGAATTCTTTGAGAAATGGCAAAGAAAAGTGGTGAAATGAGTGGGTATTTATAGGGAAGAGATTAGGGTTTAAGGTTGTGAAAGAAATATGAAAAGTTGAAATTAGCCCATTAACATATATATATATATATATATATATTTGGGCCTAATGTCATGGGCTTATTTGTTTTGTGCATTTTTTTTTATTTGTATAAATTTGAGTTTCCAACATAATTTATAAACATAGTATGACACAATAGTTGTTGGTTGGGTCTCGAATATCGAATTTACAAAACATAATTTGGTTTTTAAATGATTTAATCGTTTCTTGATGATTATACTAATAACACCTATGTTTGATTGAACAATTATTGATAATAAAATAAAATAAAATAAATAAAATGAATTCCATTATGATCATAAGTCTCGGATTACAATGATTGAAAATGAAAAAAAAACACGAAAACGAATAATACAATAATTGTTGAATGTTACATTCAGTTAGTCTATTTTTAGAATATTTTGTCAAATTTTCAAACTGAATTTCACTAACTTAGACTTTTTTTCCTAAGGTTTTCATTCACTTCTTTGATGTTAGCAAAAACAACAATATATTTTTCTGAACATAATTCTCTTAGAATTTGAGGAGATACCTTAGCAGCTGCTTCTTTTGCACAATCACTTTCACAATCTGTGGAACTTATGGGATCAAGATTTTCACACTTTCTCCACCAGCCTTTTCACAAGAAACTGTTTGTATTAGGTTAGCTGCAATAGATTCAGGTGCCATAAAATAGAAACTCACAGATTCATCAGTAGCTTTTGCTATAAGAGCAAATTTTCACCTTCTAAGTTCACAGGCTGACTACTCCGGTCAATAAATACTTGTGTGAAGAAGCTTTGTTGTTTGGCTACTACAGGTGTAGGGGTTGGAGTAGCTGGAGGTGCTTGAACTTGTGCAACAATTATTTGAACATATTGAACTTGAGGAATAGGTGCTTGAACATATTGCACAGGGACATGACTTAAGGATTGAGCAAAATGTGCTGTATTTTGTACATTTGCACCAAAGGTATTTTGGGAATTTTCTTAAAAATGTTGTGGATTGCTAGATTGAGGTTTTTGATTTGGATAGGTTATCAATGGTGTTTGTTTGACTTTTACACTCCCTAACAAAATTACCTAATGTATTGCACTTAAAATATTATTTTATCTTTGATTTATGTAACCCACCCTTGACTTGCCATTAAGTCCCGGATACTTCCTACCAGTTTTCTTAATAAAAATTGTTTGCTCTAATACTGAGTAGGGCTACCTGGTGCAAGATGCCCATCTCCTCTAAGTCTATGACAACCGGCAATTCGCGGCTATAATTACGCAAGTAACAAACACGAAGACAATAATACTAGCATAATTAGACGGAAATTAACTTGATCAGGCCTTTGGAATGCCTAGGAACATCTTGTTGGCTTTACAGTACGCGAATGTTGATTTGCGGGAAGACTGCTGAATGATAAGCGGTAACGAACTGACACCGCCGACAAATACAAATTTTACACGTATAATTTATACATATGAAACGCACCTACAATGAAACGGAAGCATCGGACTCGTATATCACCTTCAAAACTGGAATATTATGATAATTTTAGCTTTTTGTTCGAATTTCAGTATTCGCAGTTGAAATCGGATCGGAAAACGGACAAGAAACGACAAACAAATCATTTTACGCGATTTTAATGCAATCGACGATCGTACGCGACAAATGCAAACTTACGACATCTTTTTACATATTTTTGAACCTAAGATAATATATACGACGTTCCATGAAGTTCGGGTTCGAAAACGGGTCTCGTGGACGCGATTGGGCCGCTCAAAACACTAGAAACGGGCTTGTGGTCCTTAGGCTCGACCCACCACAAAACCCTAATTATAAAAGGGGCCACACACACACAACACCATTCTTACACACACTTTCTCTCTCTAACCCTCACTTCTCTCTCTAACCCTCACTTCTCTCTCCAGCTTTCTCTCTCTAGAACATCCGGCGACCGGAGCTGACCGGCCACCAGCGAAGCACGGCGGCAACCATGACGAAGACGGCGGCGGCGGACGGCGACGACGATGGAATTTCACGGCGGTTCAGCGGCGGGCCCCCGTAAATCGTACCTCCCGAACTCGATTCCGGTCTCCATTTTTTGTTTTGAGCAACGTGGATAGCAGTTTGAAGTTCGGCAGCCACGGTTCAAGTTTTCTTCTCCGGTAAGCCACCTAACTCCCCTTCTCTTCCTCAGATCTTTGTAGATCCGCGACTCTCCGGGCTAGTGCTTGTTGTTTCAGGTTGTGATGGAGTGTGGCGGCGGTGGTGGCTCTGGCTAGGTGACGGTGGTCACCGACAACGAACGAAGCTGTCGTTCGGCAGCAGCCGACGACGGCAGTGGTGGGGTGTCTTGAGAAGTGGCAGCGGTCACGGGGGTTGGCGGTAATGCCGTAACCGGCGACAGTTTGCTTACTTACTTATGGCACATAAGTCAGTGTATTAGCTACACACTGATTGATCATTAGATTCCATAGGCATCCTACATACTATGATTTCAATACGGGTTTACAAATATAACAGAAAATATTTCAATATCGGTTTACAGATACGACAGAAAACATTTAGTTACCGGTTTACAAACACAACGCTTACATGTATGGGTTTACAAACATAACAGAAAACATTTCAATACCGGTTTACAGATACGATAGAAAACATTTTGTTACCGGTTTACAAACACAACAGTTATATGCATTGGTTTACAAACAACACCGAAAACATTTCAATACCGTTATACAGATATGACATTTCAAACGCTTTGGGATACTATGATCTCACAAACCGGTATCCAAATGCAAGATTTTCAAATGTATTATGATTCATTTGATACAAAAGCAAACAATCTATGAACTCGCCATCATTATGTTGATTTTTTGCATGTTTCTTTCTCAGGTTAAAATTTCAAATTATGGCACGGTTGGAATAGGAGAACCCATGGGGATTCGAGTACTTAGCTGGCGTTCACTTTCTAGAAGTCTTAGCACTCATTAAATACTTCCGCTATGCAATGAGGATACCAGTTCAGATCACGCCCAACTCTGATGTGATGATTTTAACGGGTGTGACAGATTGGTATCAGAGCTATAGGTTTTTCAGCGAATTAGGTTACTGTGGAGATACCTAGGCTTTAACCTCACTTTCCTTTGGGGACATTAGATCATTAAGACTTGAATACATACAGAACGCTTAGGACTCGAATATGGGTTCCAACCGTGGCCGAAACAATGAGTCAACATTTTGATTTTAAACATACACTAGTGTGGTGTTTTATGCACGGTACACGAAACAATTACATACTGTAAGCAAAACTTTGAGAGTTTTAGTAACATGCATTTAATACCTTTGGAAAACTTATGTCCATATCCATTAAAGGTCAATACGTAGGAACTACGATTATTAACACGGGCAAACACCATTACATATATTGTCGCTTCTATTTTATTTACCCGAGTAGGTAACCCGCGCAAACGAAATAATGGTACGCAAATATACATGAAACTCAACATATACCTCAATGGATGTTGAATTGCATCACATACGACTTTCAAGGAACGACCTTGAGAAAGCACGACATTACGACACCGATGCTAATCTCGTCAGCGGGAGAACTACCGACCAGAATGCGGCAAATTTGTCAGGTGGTCTTTTAAGCGAAACGAATAACGCTAAGGTATGACCAAAACGAGATTTCACAACTTAGTCTAATAGAAATCACAATTATGGACATTGCAAAAGAAGTCACATGTCCTCGCATTCCCCTTACTTCATTAATGGTGATTACGCCATATTCGACTTTTTGGGTAATGTCACGCAACAACCGGTCATCACAGGAAATTCCAGGTAAAGTCCTCAAATTTCTTTTGTTGAAATTTCAACTTTGCATATAATGAGTAGATTGGCACACCTCTACTCCTCCTAACACCTATTTGCATCATTTCTTGACAAATTTATATGATACACATGCTTTGTTTGCTACGCATATGGTTAACTTGATTCGTGGAGACCACCAGGGCCTTCACTTCGAGTGGTCGTTTCATCAATAATTCAAAGGTTGGTTCGCTATACTCAAATTATTGCTTTGTGATCTAGATGACCTGCATTATTGTGAGTATTGACTCCTTGATATCGAGTCAACGAATTCCTTGAAATTCCTTTTATTTCCAAGTTACATACATGGGTTTTCGTTGTAACCGTATCGAAACTTCTTGGTCGAATCATGTATTTATTGTTGGATTGTGCCAAACCAAGTTCAATTGTTTGAACTTGCTCACTATATACATATTAAATTCAAGGATTCCATATGATGGATTGAGGCCATCATATTCAAGGTAATGTCAACAAGCATTTCATTTATTTCAAACCATAGTAGACTGGTTTCATCTTCTACTCCACTAAATCCTTTGTTGGTTACGACATCTTGTGGTGGCGTCAGTATAAACTATTAGCTTTGGCTAATCATGATCATACGTTTCATGCGAAACTATATGCTTTTCGCTTGGTTAATCATTGAAAGTGGTCTTAATGCAACTATGTATTAAGACAATGATACACTAACTTCGGTTGTACCCCGGTGTATCCTTGAAATTTAATAGAGTTAACTTATGGTTAGAAAAATTAACAAATCACCCTCATATTCTATTTCAGTTGAGCTTGTTGATTCTAAGTTTCACCTGTCCAACAACCAACGCTAGTTTCCGTTGGTAGAAATTTCTATAGTTTATGAAATTCATTACAGATTGTGAATGTCCATTTGGAAATCTATTTGTCGAGATTCTCTTTTGTTGGACGCCTGTAAACTTAGACATATTGGTGATTGTATCACTACACCTCGTTCACTTGGCATCGATTTTTAAACAAATTCCGTTGAACTGTTGGGTACCTATCGTGGTAGTATGTTCTTGTATTCACATGGCGTGAACAAGTCTCAATGCAATTACATGGTCGTTTACCTTGGTATTATTAATACCTACCTACTCGTGACAAGACTCTAAGGAGATAACGTACTCTAAATTTCGAAGACTAAAATTTTGTAACAAGCGGAGAATATGACAACCAGCAATTCCCGATTGTAATTACGCGAATAACAAACATTAAGACAATAATACTAGCATAATTAGACATAAATTAACTTGATCAGGCCTTTGGAATGCCTAAGAAGATCTTGTTGGCTTTACCTGTACGCGAATGTTGATTTGCGAGAAGACTGCTGAACGATAAGCGGTAACGAACTGACATCGGACAAAATACTTATAATGCCGACAAATACAAATTTTACACGTATAATTTATACATATGAATTGGCTTTGATGAATTATCATGCATTCGAACGTCACAAAACACTTATGTGAACGATAAACGCGACTGCAGAAACGCACCTACAATGAAACGAAAGCATCAGACTCGTATATCACCTTCAAAATTGGAATATTATGATAATTTTAGCTTTGTGTTCAAATTTTAGTATTCGAAGTTGAAATCGGATTGGAAAATGGATAAGAATCGACAACCGAATCCTTTTACGCGATTTTAACGCAATCGATGACCGTACGTGACAAATTCAAACTTATGACATATTTTTACATGTTTTTGAACCTAAGATAATATTACATGACGTTCCATGAAGTTCGGGTTCAATAACGGGCCTCGTGGACGCGATTGGGCCTCTCAAAACACTAGAAACGGGCTTGTGGGTTTTGGGCCCAACCCACCACAAAACCCTAATTATAAAAGGGGCCACACACACACAACACCATTCTTACACACACTCTCTCTCTAACCCTCACTTCTCTCTCCACCTTTCTCTCTCTAGAACATCCGGCGATCGGACTCCGGCCGGCCTCCGGCGGAGCACGGGGGCAACCACGGCGGAGACAGCGACGGCGGACGGTGACGGCGGTGGAATTTCGCGGCGGTTCAGCGGTGGAACCCCCTAATCGTACCTCCAAGAACGCGATCCCGACCTCTATTTTTTGTTTTCAGCAACTTGGATAGCAGTTTGAAGTTCGGCAGCCGCGGTTCAAGTTTTCTTCTCCGGTAAGCCACCTAACTCCCCTTCTCTTCCTTAGATCTTTGTAGATCCGCGACTCTCCGGGCTAGTGCTTGTTATTTCAGGTTGTGATGGAGTGTGGCGGTGGTGGTGTCTCCGGCTAGGTGACGGTGGTCACCGACAACGAACGAACGAAGCTGTCGTTCGGCAGCAGCCGACGACGGCAGTGGTGGGGTGTCGTGAGAAGTGGCAGCGGTCACGGGGGTTGGCGGTAATGCCATAACCGGCGGCGATTGTGGTTCCGGTAGGCGGCAACGGAAGGGGTAGTGGGGATGGTTGGGTTCGGTTCAAGTTTGCGTTTGTTTTGGACAACACCGAGTTGACTCAGTCAACCCGGGTTAACTTAGTCAAATCTGGTCAACTAGTCAAAGATGGTCAACCTGGTCAGTCTTGGTTCGGGTTCGGTTCAGTCAGTTTAGTAAACATCAGATTTGTTCGAGTCAACTCAGTCCACACGGGTCAAACCCGGTCAATTCAGTCAACACGGTCAACCGTGGTCAACGCTGTCAGCTACGGTCAAACTCAGCCAACGGTTCAACCCTAGACTCGGTAAAAATTTAATGACGCGAATTTTGTTTATATATATATATATTAATTTACGCGAGACGGAGCTCAAACCGACCCGACTAGAGAAACGATAAACATTTTTCAAGTAAAATATAAAAATTACTGTGTGAGTCCCAAAACAGATTCGGATCACAGTGGTTGATTGTTATAACCCAAACAAATATGATTAGTTGTTTGAATGTGCAAGTATTAAGAAAAACCAAGCAAAGAAGATGAAGAATCTTGAATGGATATTCGGGTGTAAGCACAATAGCAAAGATCACAACACAAGAGAATCACCAAAATCTGTCCAAGAAACTTGGACAATACATTAATTGATCATCATATTTATACAAAACGACTACCCAGCGTATTTAGTAAATACGCTGGATAGTTAAATACGCCGCCAACATAGTAGTTTCACACAATTACACTTTTGACCCTTCAACATTGTCTAACTATTACAAACCAGCTCAAACTATGGATAATCAAGCACCAACGGTCTCAAAAAGTTCTAACAATATCATCCCTAGACTGTTGCGTGCTTGAGTGTCTTCAATCTTGTTTCGGAGCTTCAGGGTCTGCGGCTGGACCTTGATCTTTATCTTGTGCAGCTTGATCGGTAGGTTGGTCGGTTATTGCTTTGATTGTTTCTTCAGAGCTTAGATTAACAATAGCTTCACTTAAGGGTTGTTGTAACTTCGTAGTGGCTTCATATGTGGATGAAACCGGAGTTTGAGAGTGAGATGCAGCTTGAGATGGTGAGGTAGCTTTCTGTTGGGATGATGACTTGTGCTTCCTTTTTTTTTCTTGCCTCCTCCTTTTCTGTCTGCTTCTCAATCCTGAGAACAATCTCCATCATTTCTACCTTTTTTTCTCTAGCCCTCTCCACAGCCCTTTGAAATAGCATTCCTTCTTCTCTGTACTCATTTTCGGCTCCAACGTGGATTTTGTGACCATAGAGAATGTTAAGATCGGAGAGACAGAACATGAAAACATCCATCGGGTCTAGAATGCGAATATCTTCGTTAGAGACTAATCTGATCACTGTTTCTCCTGTCTTCTCGTCGTAGAACCACTTCTTGAAATTTGTAAGCATGACTGGCTGTTCTGGTGGGATTTTGTCTTTCGTTTCAACTTTAGCAGGATTGATGACCCATGTAACTATTCCCTTTCCGGTGATAGGATCTTTTGTGGTCTTTGACACTCTTCGTCGGGTTGTTGTGGCTTGAAGATTGTGAAACCCCGATTATATTCTCTTAAAATGAGTCTTTCAAAGTCAGCTCCAATGCTACTATTGGTCGGGTTTATTAAGTCTAGCCTTCCCAGTTCTCGAATATCCCATCTCGGTAGGCTTTTCATATCAGCTCCGGTCTTGAAATGTTGAATGACTCCTCCTCGTCTCTTGACAATGAGTATCCCTTTGAGATTACAGTACTTCCAGCTTATAATTCTATCGGTAACTTCAGATTTTTCAACAATAACCACCTAATAGAAGTCTGGAATTTTTCCCTTTTTTTCCGGAACCATTCTGGATGCATTGGAGTTACTGAGTCACCATCCTCAGTTTCATAAACATTATCTTCCTCCAAGCCCCATTCAACAAATCGAGCTTGCATCTCATCCCTATCCACCTCCTCTTCTTCGCTTTCGTCATCCTCGGTGACGTTTGCGGCCGATTCTAAGCGCTTTTTCTTCTTTTCTGCGTCTTCAGCCCTTTGTCTTTCTTCTTCGGCCTTGAACTTCTCATAGTAAAAAATGTCTGTGGAAGAGAACATCGGTGGTATGTCTACTTTGGTGCAAAGTTCTCTGATCATACGATACATCTTTTCCATCCCATCCTGCTGAAATCTCACGAATCTCGTTTGTTCTTTGACATATGCATGAAGTTCTTTGTTTTTCTTTCATTGTTCCCTCAGCTTCTCACGAATAGCATTCGTGTTGCTTACCTGATGTTTCAACAGACAGATCTCCTGAGCTGGACCTTTCCCGGTGTCTTTTGCCAGCTTATCGTACAACTCCTGAAATGGACGTGGTCTTCGAGGAGCTTGTTGCGGCATCTGTCTTGGTTGTGCTTCTGTCGATGGTCCTTCCCCTGTTTTCTTATGCTTCTGCGGGTGAGATAGACTTGGGGCTTCTGGATCAACAATCAACTGATCAACAAACTCGTCTAACTGCTCTTGCTCGGTAGTGACCGTTATCGGTGTTTCGGATTCTGTCATATGACGCCTCTTTCTTCTAGCTTCTCTTTTCTCTCTTTCTTCAGCCTCATGAATTGCGCGGAGATTCTCAATATGCTCGCGATGTTCTCTGGTGCTTCCGGCCCTGAAGCTGCTTTCCATCAATCGTTCTTGAGAAGTAGTATCTTTCCGTTTCTTTGATGAATCCCCTTCCTTCATAATTTGCTTTCCTTTATTCTTTCTAACTAGCTGCTCGGTTTCCTCTTCTTCCTCTTCCACTTCCTCATCACCATCTCCTTGTCTCTTTTTCTTAACACGTTCTCTGTATTTCTCATAGGCTGCTTTCACAACAGGATATCTTTCTTCTCTATACATCCACTGATGGAGCATCACCCATTCTTCAGTTTTTAGCCCTGTAATCTGACGACCTGTAGGCAATTAGATTTGGATGTTGGTCGTTGATGAGGAGCTGAACAAACCGAGGGTACATGCAGTAAAAGATAAGACCAGAGATATTGAATGTCTGTTTTGTGCAAAGATTGAGCATAGCAGCCGGCCATTCTAAATTCAACCCATCATATCCTCCCTTTCTGTGCGCCAAGCTCATGGCAAATACATGAAGAATAAATCTCCAGTCCTTTGTAAGCCTTTTTCTTTTGATCTTGTTCTTCTCTCTGAAATCTCCAACATACCTCATCCCCTTAAACCATCGAGAATGTCATCCTTTTTAATTCTGAGCGGATCACTGTGCTTGTCTCCAAGACTAAGAACTCTTCGTACATTTTCCTCTGTTACTACGATTTTCTTGTTCCTTATTGTAGCCGTAATTCTCTTAACTTCGTTTACTGTCGACACCTTGGAGGTTTTCCAAAACTCTTCAATGTGGATGTTGTAGATGATCGGATCAGCTTGAACAGCATAGCTAATCCTGCTTGAGTTTATCCACTCCGCTACATCTTCGAAATCACATGGAGGTGGAACCAGTTTGCACGGCTGATTGTGCTTTCGTGTTTTATCCCAGATGATTTCCTTCACCTTCTGAAATTGAAAACGAGCTAAGTTAGATTTTTGTACATAATTATATATATATATATATATATATTAATATAAGTATATATAAGTATATAATAATAATAATAAAGAGATATATATACAAAATAAACTTATAAATCCGCTAATATTTACGCCGGGCAAAACAACTAAGTTCGCCAGACACATGACTGTGCATGAGACTCAGATATAACTACGCTGATTAAGGATTATTTACGCTGCACAAGAGTAGCGGATTTAAGCTTTAATTCGAGAATGTATCCAACGAAGATAATTATCTACGCCGGATCGGCGTAATTAAACTCGAGTTCAAGACTTAAATCCGCTGACTCGAGGGTTTGAGATAATTACGCCATATTCAAAACATTTACGCTACATTCATAATAAATACGCTGGCTTCAAGTTTTTCTTGATAAATCCATTAAAACCGGAAAACCAGATTCAAATGAAACTATATACACACAACAGTGACCGAAATCAATGATTTAAACACATTCAAACAAAAACAATGGACATTTGAATATCTAAACCATACCGATATCGATTCCTTTCGGATTCAATAAGAGAAGATTTAAATATGAAAGCGGGTTGTTAGTTTTTTGGTTGAAGAAGATGAAGATCATTTGAGAAAGATTTTGAAATTATTTGCTGAAAAATGAAACTGAAGTATATATGTACATACTTGCCTTCCAGCGTATTTATTAAATACGCTGGAACAATAAATACGCCGCGTTGATATTTTTGTGAGATATCTTCAACTTTAAGAAAATTTATAAACAAATACGCTCGAAAATTTCAACTTTTCTCGAAAAAACGTGCCCCGTTTTTTATTAAAATTAGTGCAAGAATTTAAAAATAAGCTTAAGAAAAAAAGAAAAATTGCAATCTGGATCCTGAAAGTTGTTTTTGGGTTCAGGAAGCCTCCTTTTTCACACAATATTTATGCTAACTGACTTGAATCCTGTGACTTTCCTGCAAAAGATCATACTGATAACACTTCGTTCATTTGAGATAAAATATTAGATATATTAAATAATTAAGGCACAAGAAAACTGTCAGTATGTTTGTCCTTTTAAATCCATGCACCTATCTTTCAACATGCGATCGGAGAGCCTTTTATCATGTTGCGGTAATATTGACAAGAAATTTGATGTTCCTCATGCTGAAACAGTCAGAATGTTGTGCCCGTGAGTCCCACATCAGGACATACCCCCGCGATCAAGGTATGCACAAAGATTCCTCATAGCAGGTGAGTATATTGACCTCATTCGTATATGAAATTTCAACGTTAGACAATTGGTGTTCAGGTCAGTACTTCCGTACAGCAAAGAGACCAAAGTCTAACGAGGG
Source organism: Scalesia atractyloides (assembly GCA_947069175.1). Lineage (NCBI taxonomy): Eukaryota > Viridiplantae > Streptophyta > Magnoliopsida > Asterales > Asteraceae > Scalesia > Scalesia atractyloides. The sequence continues at coordinate 55,190,179 of CAMTDV010000027.1, forward strand.
CTATGACAGGTACCAAATACGGTACGATTTAAGCACTTTAATGATTCTCAATGAGAGCTTCATTTGTGTAGGGTTTTGGCCGCATTGGCTCTTTTGACAAGATATCATAATTTTGTCTAGGTCAGCATATATCTTGATGCAGCAGAAGAGCAACTATGATATCCCTGAATGATTAGTCAATATAAAGACCCAAAATCTTGGACTTTGGAAATCTATTAACGCAAGATTTAAGACCATTAAGCCATACGCCGCAACGTGTTACCTGCAAGTTGAACAACATTGTGGGTATTCAGAATTCTTGTGTGATCATTAGAATTTGTCTCCTTTTCGCAGTTTACTTCAAGGTATTGCTGAATCTACTAACACGTTGCTGCTTGAGGCCTCAAACTTCTTCTGTTTTTAAGATCAAAACAAGGTGTTAGCAGTTTTTCTATCATTTCTCGTGCATGTGCCAAATACAGAATTCTGTCTCAACAATATTTTCTGGAAAACTTCCCCCTTAAAATATTATTTTCGAGAATCCATTGCTTGAAAAGAAATTTTAACCTTGCAGAAAATCCTTTTGTTGGGCACATTTTATGAGATTATTATTTATTATGAAAACCAAATTTTTTTTTATTTTTTTTTATTTTTTACCAAAGGTCAATTCCATTCAAGGAAGTTCACCATTTCCAACCAGGTTACCAACTGGTTGATGCGAGCTTTATCGAAGGCTTTCGTAAATATATCAGCCTTTTGTTGCACTGAATCCACTAGCACCACTTGGATGTATCCTTTCTCGTATGCATCTCTAATAGCATGAATGCGTATTTCGATGTGTTTCGTTCTGGAGTGGTGGATCAGATTCTTCACAATTCCCAGACACGCTTCATTGTCGATGAATATTGGAGTCTTCACGATGTTGATCCTATAATCCAACAACTGATTCTGTATCCAAAGGACTTGTGAACAGCGACTGTAAGCTGCCGTGTATTCAGCTTGAGCGGAAGATGTAGAGACTGTCCTCTGCTTCTTGCTCTGCCACAAAATGAGATGATTTCCTACGAATGGCAGCCTCCGGAGACATATTTTTTGTCTACTTTGCAACCTGTATGATCACTGTCAGAGTAAGCAATTAGATCAAAATTACTATCTTTAGGATACCACAAACCAAGCTTTGGAGTTCCTTTGAGATAGCGAAAGATTCTCTTGACGGCAGCATCAAGCGATTCTTTGGGATTCGTCTAAAAGCAGGCACAGAGACATACATCCCACATTATGTCAGGCCTACTAGCAGTCAGATACATTAATGAGCCAATCATTAAGCGATAGAAAGATTTGTTCACTGCCTTTCCTTGAAGATCTGAAGTGAGTTCCGTCTGAGCAACAAAGGGGTGCTGGCAGATTTGCAATCATTCATGTTGTACTTGGAAAGAATATCTCTGATGTACTTAGCCTGATGAATGAGGATGCCATCCTTTCTCTGCTTCACTTCTAATCCTAAGAAAAATGTGAGTTCTCCCATCATGCTCATCTCAAATTTCGCTTTCATGACCTTCTCGAATTCCCTGCAAAGAACTTCATCAGTCGACCCAAAGATGATATCGTCTACGTAGATCTGCACCAGCATCATCTCCGATCCACTTTGTGAACAGAGTCATATCAATTTTCCCTCTTGAGTATCCACATTCCAGAAGATATGTTGACAAAGTCTCGTACCATGCTCGAGGAGCCTGGTGAAGACCATAAAGAGCTTTGTCAAGCTTGTAGTATTTCGTGGGGAAGTGAGGATCTTCAAAACCTGGAGGTTGACAGACATAGACTTCTTCTTTCACTTTCCCATACAGAAAAGCACTCTTTACATCCATTTGAAACACCTTAAATTTTTGAACGAAGCATAGGCTAAGAAGATTCTGATAGCTTCTAAGCGTGCAACTGGTGCAAAAACTTCCTCATAGTCAATCCCCTCCTCCTGCCGAAAGCCTTGCACCACTAATCTTGCCTTATTTTTTATAACTACACCACGGTCGTCCATCTTGTTTCAAAACACCCACTTGGTACCAATTGGATACTTTCCATCTGGTAAGTCAACGAGTTCCCAGACTTTAAGTTTCGGAAATTGGGCTAATTCTTCTTGCATTGCTTGTACCCAGCTGGAGTCTTGAATTGCTTCTTCGATATCTCTTGGGACAGACTGCGAGAGAAAAGCTGCATACAGTCCTGTGTTGATGGTATGTGTTTGTCCGCGCGTTCGAACTCCATCTTCAACAGAACCGATGACATTTTCAATTGGATGGTTTTGATTGATCTTATACCCTGCGTTGGTGTGAGTTTCCACTTGATGAGGCAGATTGGTGAAGTGTTCATTGACGTAGATAATTGGAGTTTCGCCTTCTTTAGAAGGTTCATCCACAGCCTACTGTGAAGAAGAATCATCATGTGCGGATGCATTCTCAGCAGATGTGTCACCATTTACTTCGATAACAGGAGGAGTAGGAGAGGCATAGGCAGGGGTGAAACGGGTTGTAAAGGGGGTGAAACCAGTGTCTGAAGGATTAAACAATGGCTCCAATGGAGTGGATTCTGAAGGCTCGGACTCAGTGACGGGTCCAGCAATGTTGAAAGTGTTGAATATAATATCCACGTCATAAAACCAGTTTGGAGCGCTTCGAGTGTTAGTAGAGTTTCCTTCTTAAAAATCGACGTAATATGATTCAATCACCATCTTGGTTCGCTTGTTGTAGACTCGATATGCCTTTTGAGAAGATGAGTAGCACATGAAGTAGCACACGTCGCCGACTGCTTCAAACTTGATGAGATTGTCTTCAGTGTTGAGAAGTGTGCATGAGCATCCAAACGGCCTGAAGAAATCTATCAGAGGCTTCCTTTTGAAAAGTAATTCATAAGCTGTCTTTCTGTGAGGTTTAACAATCAGAACACGATTCAAAACGTAGCATGCTGTGTTGACCGCTTCAGCCCAGAAGATTATGGGGAGCTTAGAGTCGACAAGCATAGTTCTTGCAGCTTCGATGAGAGTTCTGTTTTTGCATTCTGCTACCCCATTTTGCTGAGGAGTTCTGGCAGCACTGTATTGGAGGCGAATTCCCTTTTCTTCACAGAAGGTGACGAATGTATGATTTTTAAATTCAGTTCCGTTGTCACTTCTGATGGATTTGACCTTCAGCTTGATCACGTTTTCAATCATGGGAATGAAGCTTTTCAGAATGGATGCTGTTTCGCTTTTGGCTTCAAGAAAGAATACCCATGAAAACCATGAGAAATCATCTGTAATCACCAAACAGTAAGATCTTTTAGCTAAACTTTTAACACTAATGGGGCCGAAAAGTAATTGCAGTGGGGCATATATCGTATTCACTGCTTTGGACTTATGAGGCTTTTTATGTTGTTTTCCTTGGGCACATGCGATGCACTTTTCTGAAAAAGGAAAATCTTTCATAGGTAAGCCTCTTATTAGATTTAATTAAGAAAGTTTATTTATGTTCTTAAAATTCACATGCCCCAAGCGCCTGTGCCACAACAGTGATTCCGATTCAGATGCTTTTGAAATGAGACATGTCATTTGCTCGTTTGATTTGGCATTTTTCATATTCAGCATGTAGGTATTATTTTGGCGGGGAGCTCTAAGCATGATCATTTCTTCAAGGACGGAGTATTCGGGTTTGAGGAATAAGCATTCCATGTAATTGAACAGCACCACAATTCCTTTGTCACAGACTTGTGAAACACTCATGAGATTGTAACACAATTCTGGAACATAGTTCACATTCTCCAAAGTAAGTGCTTCCGACACGACGTCACCCATTCCGACGATCTTTCCTCCCTTTTCATCTCCGGCGAAGGACACAAATCACCATCGATAACTCGAAAGTTTGTAAGCAAATCCTTTAACCCTGTCATATGCCTGGAGCAGTGCTGTTAACATGCTAGATATATTCCATGAGCATCCGAAGCCATTTCTGAATCTTATTCTGTTATAAAACAACAAAAAAAAATATGTACATATTAGCTAGCTTTTGGAACCCAGACTTGCTTTACATTAGATCTGTCATGATTTTGAGCAATAGAATTTTCTTTTCTTTTCCAAAAGCAAGTTGAGTCAACAATGCATTTTACTGATTTCTTTAGATTGTCAAATTGGTCAGTAAAACTTTTAACGAGATCTTGACTAGGTTTAGAAAATTTCTTGCTTTTGCAATGTTTCGCAGTATGTCCTAAATGACCACAGCGAAAGCATTGTTTGCAGTTCGATCTTTTCTTCCTGGGTGCTGAGTGCGAAGATGATGTATGTGATGAGATTCTGGAGTTGCTTGAGGAGTCTGATGATGTAACGTGGCTTGAATCTTTGACTTTCTTCTTATCAGGATGATGTTTATCTTCAACTTCGTCTTCACTATTCTCACTGTCTGATGACGAGGTTGTTTAAACTTGACTTTCATTTAACATTTCTCCGTCGCTCTCAGATGTTGTTGTGCTCGAATCATCTCTGCTGCTTTCTTCAGTAAAGTCTTGATCAGTCTCTGAAGTACCTGAAACCGATGGAACAAACTCGGGAATTTTCTCTGTGAGGAACTTTCCAAATCTGTTTTTCTTTAATCTGGCACAAATACAGTAGATTCAAGCATAACATTTTCATCTAAGAATGAAGTTTAAGTCATGACCCTCAACCTTAACATGTCCTTGGTTGTGAGTCTTAAGTGTAGGCACACGACCATTACAGTCATCCCGAATAGTCAATTTTGGCTTAAAGCCGTTACAATCATCCATCCTAGATAAACTATTACAGTTATCTTGAATAGAAATTTTGTTCACCTTATCGCAATTCCATGCGAACCAGTTGACTGTTGAATAACTGTCGCCTGAATACCCTATTCCTATTTTCAACCCTCCACGATCATCTTCCCCATCGCACACATCTTACTTACTCTCGCACAGATCTGCATTGCTTTCAGAAAAGTTAGTGTTGTTTTCGGATTTATAAAAAATACTTTGATACAAAAGATCATTTTTATCAATTAAGTCATTTTTAGGATGAGAAGATGGCATAGGGACATAATTTTTGCTGTGTGGAGGAGGAAATAATTTTCTTTCGTTTTCGAATTTATCCTTATATCCAATTCCATCCTTTATGAATGTCGGTCGTTGGCAGTTTACAATATCAACCAGTGCTTTTTGACTCAATTTGCATTTATCAATAATGATTTGCAACTTATTATTTTCGTTTTGAGATTTTTCTAGTTTTTCGGTTAATCATTTATGATAAAATCTTTTCTGAAGACAAATTCTTTTAAAGTCTGCACTTCAGCTATGGTTGAGTTTAACTTTTTCTGATATGCAGCTTCATTTTCTTTTAGTTCTAGATTTATTTTCAAAACTTTTTTTCTTTCTTTGATTATGTCACGGTTGAGTGATTTGTAGTGTGCCACGACGTTCAAACATGGTTTTGAGCACAACTTTGCTTTAAATTCATATGGAATGCTGTTTACCAAATCCTTATCCTCGGCTTCTGACTTCATGGCGGTGGTAGAAGTTCCAACCGCCTCATTCTTGCTGGTACTGATGACTTCTTGAACTGCAGTCTTTGACTCATTCATTTCAGCTTTCTGTTGTTTCTTCTCTGAGGCAGGAGTGATAATGCTTTTCAAACCAGTGTCATCTTTTGGAATCTTGGAGGTTTGCTTTTCAACACCATTTGAAACAGACGTGGTAGAGACAGTGGAGATGTTTGCCATGAGGGCTTTGTTTACTTCTCCCTTCGCCTAAGCTATCTCCTCCGACCAATCATAATCTTCCACCACTAAAGCCTTATGATTATTGTCAGCAGCATTATCATTCCATTCAATAGCAATCGGCCTCCTTGTCTGGTTGATTTCGGCATTCTCGTTCTTCAGCAACGGACACTCTCTTTTGAAGTGGCCCAAGTTTTTGCAGTTATAACAGCTAAGCTTGGACTTGTCAAATCCAGCTTTTCCAAGGGCCAACCTTTTTCCCATTTTATCTTGGAATTTATTCAGCCGTAGAGTGATCATTGCCATCTGCCACTTCAGATCCATCTCCTCCATGTCGTCAGGATCTACTTGATATATGTCCTTAGCTGTGAGGAAATCTCTCTTCAACTCTCCCGACATGAGTGCCTCATAGCTGCTAAAGAAAGTATTAAATAGACCGACATGTTCTGTGGATATTTTAAGTGCTTGAGCGTCGCTGGCCACGGTAGTCTTCTCGGAGGATGACGAGGCCTTCACAGAGCTTGCGGAAGCATTCAGATAAGATTCGACAGCACTTTGAGAACTTAATCCACATGAGGTGACGGGAGCAATAAACGCCATATTCTTGGGGACCGAGGTTGCAGCAGCTTGCTGAGACATCTTTTGAGAATACCCAGTTTGGTTCATCTCTCTCTTAACTATGTCCATTTCAAAAGCTTTTAAAGTGTTAATCAATTCTGAGAATGTGACCGGAGTTGTGCTGGTTAGGAAAGTTCTCTTGATCATCATGCATTGAAGGCTCCATTCTTTGGGAAGAGAAATCTAGCAGCTTCTTGATTGATGCATAATTTGCAACAGGGTTTCGCACTTTCTTCATCTTGGTCAGCACCCCCAGAAATTGACTTATGTGGTCGGACAAGCTTTCGCCACGAATACTTCCAAACATATCATACTCTTTCTGCACTATGTCATGTTTGTTGTCCATGAGCTCTTCATTACCTTCATAATGATTGATTAGAGCCAACCATAGTTCATGTGCGAAGGTGTGTTCTTCAAACAGGTTGTTATCATCCTTCGACAGAGCCATAGTAAGAGCAGCGTGAGCCCTCCGGTCACGTTGAATGAGTGTCATATCTTCATATGTGAACGTTGAAGGATCTTCATTGATAGTACGGATGTCGTCACGTATTATCATAGGAACATGCGGGCCCACAGTGACTGACATCCATTGAGTAGAATCAGTATACTCAAAGAAGGCCTTGATCCTGTTTTTCCAACTGCTGAAATCTTCCGACCCTTTCAACTTTGGTGGTCTTGTAGCGGTTCCAGTTTCTAGTTCGGCTTGAGCAATCGGATTGAGTTGATTGAGAGACATAATGGATGACTGGTGATTAAATACACTGGGAATTGTTGAATAAGAAGACAATTTCGCTGAAAAGAGAACAAATACGCTGCAAATGTGATAAATACGCTGGACCAGAGATCAAATTCGCTGTACTTGGAATCAATTACGCTGATGGGGAGCGGCGACTTTGTCCTGAAAATAGCTAAATCCGCTGGATATTTGAAAACAAGCAAAGGTTTAGTTAATTTCGCTGAACACCGTGAAAAAATCGCTGAGGATTTGTATCACTGATTTCGAAGTCGCCTTCGATTAATTTCGCTGGTACTATTTCGCTGAAACACAACAAATCCGTTGTTTTAAAACCAGCGTTTTTGTTAAATACGCGATATTCAAGTTAATTACGCTAGCTTCAAAGATAATTACGCTATCTTCAAATATATCTATGCTAGCTTCAACAATAATTACGCCCATAAGGGTTTTAGTACGAACAAAAACCCTCTAATCACCCAATAACGACTCAAAATTCATGTTTCTTTGCAGCTAAATGACCAAATGTTTACCAAACCACTGATTAACAACAATCCAAAGATTAAACGCACCAGATCAAGCCATTTTAAGCCCAAAAATTTGAAAAACCATAAAACTTTTAAAATTTTTGTAAAACCTTCAAAACTTGAAAAATCTTAACAAAAACTCAAACAATCAAGAACACAAAGGCTCTGATACCGTATTGTGAGTCCCAAAACAGATTCGGATCACAGTGGTTGATTGTTATCACCCAAACAAATGGATTAGTTGTTTGAATGTGCAAGTATTAAGAAAAACCAAGCAAAGAAGATGAAGAATCTTGAATGGATCAAACAACTAGTGTTGTACATAAAATCCCAATAACATGTAATCAATAACAGCACCTAGATATTCGGATGTAAGCACAATAGCAAAGATCACAACACAAGAGAATCACCAAAATATGTCTAAAAAACTTGGACAATACATTCTTTGATCATCATATTTATACAAAACGACTACCCAGCGTATTTAATAAATACGTTGGATAGTTAAATACGCCGCCAACATAGTAGTTCACACAATTACACTTTTGACCCTTCAACATTGTCTAACTATTACAAACCAGGTCAAACTATGGATAATCAAGCACCAACGGTCTCAAAAAGTTCTAACATACTGCTATTCGGGAAATGGATTTTGTATACAAATCGCATATGTATTAGGTAAAACCAACCGGCATTGTCACACAATACATATATAATACATTTGAGCGCGACAAGTATTCGACCATTTGAAGTTACAATAGAATTATGTATATATTGATTTCTTTGAAAATATTGTGTTTTGAAAATATATGGACAACTTGCATTGTCGGGTCGTCCAAAAACATAGGAAACTCTGCCCATTTTTCGTGAAAATTCGTAAAGAGAAACGTGTTTTATAATAAAAAACAAAACCTATCCGATCCAAGTAATTGTTATAAAATAAATATAGATATATATTTATTTTGACGACATTATTATAACTTACAAGATCGAGTTGATAACGTTTCAACGAGCGTGATTACAAGATAACAAGATTCGGTAATCTGTTATAAAATAAAAATTATTATTTATATTTACTTCAAAGGTCGGAATTCGGAAATTAGATTTCAAACATCGATAATACCTTCGAATACTTTTATAAAATTAATATAATGTTTATATTTTTTTCGAACGTCAAGATTTCCGAACACTCTTACAAAAATAAATATAGTATTTACGTTTATTCCGAACGCCGAGATTCCGAGTACTTTCATAAGATAAATATAATGTGTATATTTATTTCAAACGTCCGAATTCGGACATTATCTTTCAAGAGTCTAGTATTCGAAAAAGATATAACGTAAATATAATCATTGATATCCATTTCAAACGTCAACAACTAGAATACTTTCGAATGATTTTATAATAATAATATACTTGTTATATTCGATTCAAACGCCTGAACAAAGTACAACACAACACCGTAAGATGATAAAAAGCATACGATTATATAATTATTTATTAATTATAAACGATACGCAAGACTATTGCTCGGATACGAAATGCTTTACATATATGGGTATATCTACGAGTATATATCTATTACATCTTACGAAAAACTACGAAGAGTCATACTACTATTCATCTACGCCTTAGTCGAGACGACTAATACGGTTTCATAAAATATATTTATGCGTATATATAAATATATATGTCAAATCTCTGGGAAACTAAGTCGTTTCCAAGAAACCATAGATTGGTTATTTCGAGACAAGACAATAACACTTTCATAGAATCGTATGGTTAACGATTCGGTAGAGCTCGGTGACACGTAGTTTAGCTACGTTGTATTTAGAAACTTATGAGTTATTCCGTTTTAGGAATGTTTTAGATTGCATGCTAGCAAGTCACGTTGTGGAAATGACATTATGGAACCACACTAAACTAGCTTTGCACAAAGATATCAAGGTGAGTTCATAACCCGCACTTTTTACCGTCTTACATTTTTATAAATCTTTTCGGGGTGGAAAGACATGCAAGTTTTGCAAAAGCACACAATGTTTCGATAAACGAAAATCACATATTTCTAAACTATGTTACAAACAGATTTCAACAAACACGATGGTTTATGAATGGTTTAGGCTAAATTTACCGGTTTTCACAGCAATACAAGGCTTTTCGAAACATACATGAGTTTTATGACTAGTGACGGGATTGTCTTAGTCACAACTAGGGGCTAGGCCCCTATTTATTTATAACATGGGCTAGGCCCAATAGCACGAATAACACGGGGCCCAATAACACGAATGACATGGGCTAGGCCAAATAACACGAATGACATGGGCTCGGCCCAATAACATAAATGACATGGGCTAGGCCCAATATCAAAAGTGTGAGGAATGAAAATCATATGAAGGCGAGGCCCGTTCATACACATCGAAAATACAGATTTTTAACAGTCGGTATGTAGATATGGGATTAGATGATGACAGATCACTGTGCGTAAGTAGGATGATGACAAGAGTAACCATTAATCATGTAGTGACCAAGGTGTAAAAGGTATAGATCTATCGAGTTTCAGGCGCGCTCTACTCTTGGTTTGTTAACCCTTTAAAAGTGCTTTTGTGATCCCAATGATGTCAGAGTTGTCTCGGTTTGGTTACTTACTTATGGCGCATAAGTTAGTGTATTAGCTACACACTAATTGATAATTAGATTCCATAGGCATCCTACATACTATGATTTCAATACTGGTTTACAAAATATAACAGAAGACATTTCAATATCGGTTTACAGATACGACAGAAAACATTTTGTTACCGGTTTACAAACACACCGGTTACATGTATCGGTTTAGAAACATAACAGAAAACATTTCAATACCCGTTACAGATACGATAGAAAAATTTTATTACTGGTTTACAAACACAACAGTTATATGCATTGGTTTCTTAATACCGTTATACAGATACGGCATTTTAAACGTTTTGGGAAACTATAATCTCACAAACCGGTTTCCAAATGCAAGATTTTCAAATGTATTATGATTCATTTGATACAAAAGCAAACAAACTATGAACTCGCCAACATTATGTTGATTTTTCGCATGTTTCTTTCTCAGGTTACAATTTCAAATTACGGCACGGTTAGAATAGGAGAACCTATGGGGATTTGAGTACTTAGCTGGCGTTCACTTTCTAGAAGTCTTTTAGCACTCATAAGTACTTATGCTGTACAATGAAGATACCAGTTCAGATCACGCCCAACTTTGATGTGACGATTTTAGCAGGTGTGATAAAGTCAATGTGATGAATATGATGTAGATCATCAAGAACAAAAGATAGGTTATCAGGACTTTGACCATCACCATTTGCTGTAAAAGCAAAGTTTTGAAAGTATTGATCAGAAATTTTTCCCAATTGACATGTCAATAAAATAATCATAACCCTAATCATTAACTGTTCTAGATGATGATTCTTCCTGACTTAAAAGTGTTGTGTTGCCAAAGACATAGTCATCAAACACTTTTCCAGTTTTCTGTAGCTTCTTCTTTTAGATAAGCTCTCTTTCAAAGGTTAAGAGCTTACCATGAAGCTGAGTTGAGGTCACGCCCTTAAACCCTGGTATGGTTTTCATCACAATAGCAATTGAATCCCATTTTCAGGAAGTTCATAAGAAACCTATTGCTCAAAGTGGCATTGGAAAATTCTTTGTTGAGTAATTTTAATTCACTTATTAAATAGGTAAATCTTTCAAATTGTTGAGTTAAGGTTTCTTCCTTAACATTACTATAGGTCTCATACTATTAATTAAGAATTTCACGAGTGTTTTATCACATCCTCCGTTCCACCAAATTGTTCTTTTAAAGCATTCCACAACTCCTTTGCACTATTATAGTGTAATACTGTTTTTAATCACATCCTTTGTTCTACCAAATTGTTGTAGGCATGTATCTACAACACTCTATTCTATTGCTTACTAATAGTTAAAGTTATATTGATTATTTATTTTTGTTGAAGGAATGGCAACATATGCTAGATCACATGGTGGAAACAATAGACCTCCCCATGGGCATTCGACTAGGATCCCTAGTGGTTGCGAATCAAGTTACTTGTTCCAGATAAGGGCTTGTCTTTATACCAGATATATTTTCAGTTTGCTATTTTTTTAATTTTATTTATTGATGTAGCTTAACCACGAAAAATGTTGGGGCATGGTGAAAACAAAAATTCATGAGATAAGTTTAATAATAATAACAAGAAACAACTACCCCTTGAGCTTGATCTCATTGGGGATACTTTTAAGTTTGTTCAAGAAGATGGCTGCCTCTATATATGGTATATCTCCAATGAGGTTGTATGTGCTCCTTTCCACTATGCAAGTTGGAACACAGTTCCCTATGCAAGTTGGAACACAGTTCCCAAGAAAGAAAACTTGGCATACATCAAACACTTCACGTAAGTATACAATGTAATGTTTTATTTGTATTTTTCGTAACTTTTAGATGTTGTCTAGTTACTTTTTTTGCAGCATTATTTTGACCTTGAGAGTTGGCACGACAAAGACAGCGGGATGGAATAAAGTTGGAAATTAACGAGGATTGTGCTAAAAGGTATCGAGACCATAAAACAGTTTTAAAAACGCATTTTTGATGCATATGGAGGCTATGATGATGTTGAAATTGGGAAGAAGAATCACATTGACATACTCACTTCATAGGCGTGGGGCAAACTCAATGATGAGTTATTCCTCGATCGCAAATATTTGACACGCTCCAAAGAAGTGTGACAATAGATCAAAGCAACCATATTCAATATGTCTAAATTGACATAGAGGAGGTAAGAAAATTGTTAGTATTAACCTAATATGTACCCACACTTCATTGAAACTTAGTAATAGTACTATTGTTGTTTACAAATGCAAGCAATTAAAAACACGAGGCTTGTTGACTATTTGAGAGATATGCATTGTAAGATGGAAAGGGTGATACAAGATTGGGTAGGTATGATGTTGTTATGTTGTGATTCAAAGTACATTGCAAGTATATAGGGAATCTAAATTATGTTACATATACTTTTATTTAAACGAGTTAAAATGACTAAACCCACTTCAGTAGACTGAAATATCTAATTTTTGGTTATTTAAAGTGTGTTTGGGCCATTTTGATCAATTTAAACTAGAAGTTAAATATTTTAGTGAGTTAAGGTTTGTTTTGGGTCATTTGGACCCGAACCCGATAAGAGATGGATATATTATTGCGTATTGTTGCTATTATTGTAGATATTGTAATTTGAGAAACTATTTCATTTTATTTATAGTTGGCTATGTTGGTTATCTATTTTACAATAGTTGTGGTGCCAAATTTTGAGTTTTTTTCTTAAAATGGTGCAGTTGGAATAATTATTTACTTAAATGTGTACTTTGAAAAGTATTTTTCCCTTTATTAAAAGGGAGGAAAAAGACCAAAAAAAACTGGATGTTAACTGAAAAATCTGACCAGATTTTACTTTTGAATGAAAATGGCAACAAAATTGAAACCACACGGACCTAGATTCAAAAGGTTTGAGTTTTAGATTAAAGTATTAAAGTGACAAAACCTCAAGAATCATTTTGACAGTTTACTCTTCTATATAAAACAACGTTCTTTAACAAGAGTTAAAAGAATAAGTTTCTAATAAAACTAAAAACATACTGTTGGATCATGAAATTTTGTGAAAAAGGTTTTTAATTTCTTTTTAAATCTAAACATTTTCTTTTGCTTTTTATTAAAGCGTTTTTTAATATAAAAAGTTTATATTCTTTCATAAATATTCTATTACTTTTCTTACAAATACTTTTTTTAACAAACTAAAAAAACTAAAACCTGACTTTTAAATAATTTAGAATATGTACTTTCCAAGACAATTTTATGAAATAGCATGATCAAATATATGAGTTACAAATGGTTGAGTTAATATTCTTAAGAACATCTTTTAGTAACGATATCATATATATATATATATATATATATATATATATATATATATATATATATATATATATATTAAATTAAGATGTATTTTTTATTATGTAAAGTATTAAAAAAATTTTAAAAAATAGTTAAAACATGAAAGATAAGGGTTTGAATATCTGATAAGACACAAACCTAACGTAAAATTTGCGACTTTGGTTTAGTATAAACAGGTTAGTTTCAGTTGAACTTACGAACATGTTTAGCTAAATGCTCAGTTTTGTGTCAGCCTGACTGGTTCGTAGGTTGACCCATTTAACACATTTCTTATTTAACTTATTTTTTTGAACGACCAACATAATCAATAAACGGAGTGCTGCGAGAGTAACCCGAGTCCATCACCAATTCTAAGGAAAACCCGGTAACCCACCCACCCGTAAACATAACGGTGAAAACTTGACCCGTTTAACACCCCTAAATTGAATGATATGTGTGACATTTTAAAACGACTACCGACAAACATATATGAAAAATATTGTTATGTAAGTTCAAAAGATACATGAGAAAGAATAAAGACAATGTTCTTAAAAGTGGTTAAAGGAAATATTAGTATAAATAAATAATTTAAATAATTTTTCAAAGTCTTACTACCTGTTTTTTAATTGAACTGTAATTTTTTATTTAACTCATGTTAAATAACATATTTTTGAAAAGAAAATACTTTACCCAAAAGCTTAGGAATCATAAAAAGTTAGTTTAAAAAAAAACTCATTTAGTAAATATTTTTTAAAGTACCCATTTGGGTAAATAATTTTTCCAACTACACCATTTTGGAAAAAAAAAACCCGCCAAAATCTTATTAAAACATTAATATATGTTTATTCTATTATTTAATACCTGATAAAATTCAAGAAGGTTCATCTGAATGCAAAATGACCCAGGAGTCGCTAAAAGATGTATATAATTGTGTATTGTTGATGTTATTGTAGGTTTATTGTAAATTTAGAAATTATCTCGTTTTATTTATTGTTGAACATGTCGGTTATCTATTTCCAACAATTATGGCGCCATATTTTCTTAAAAACTTAATAATATATGTTTCTTGTATTATTTAATATAAGATTAAATTCAAGAAAAGTTCACCTAAATGCAAAAGGAAGCTGGAGTTTCGCCGGTTGATGAGGCCGAGTGTATATGACGTGCCCTCAGTGATAGGCGCGGTTGGAGCCAGGGTATTGGGCGGAAAGTGAGAAGTGTAGCCCCGATGTGTTACGTGTGTCCAACTTACTAGCACAATCACAAATGAATGAAATGTATCCACCTAATGAATAAAAACATGAACATGAAAGATGAGACTAATGAAATAAAATCCAACAAATGAGGGTCGTTGAGTCAAGACAAAAGATGAAGATAATTGTTAGTTTAGTATGATAATTTGATGATTCATTTTACAATTAGTTAAATTATGTAATTTGAGGGTTTGTAATTATTTGTCAATTTATAATTTTGTTATTATAATTATTCAGTAAAAAGTTTTAAAAAATAATGAAAAATCCTAAAAGAAAATTAAAAATACACTGACTGTTGGGAAAGATTCGCAATTTAATTTATTATTTGTTCGTTTTTAAATGGTAAATTGTTTTTGGGTCTATCCGCTAAAGGTTTTAATATATTTTGCTATTTAATTATTCTTAATCACGTAAAACTAAATTTGGTTAAACCTTTTAGGTGGGAATTTATATTATTATATTCATTTTTTAATCAGGTAAATTGACTTTGGATCGACCATTTTCGTCGACATTTTGTTGGGAAAGGGACCAGCAACTCGACTTTTTTTGCGATGATTTTAATCACTTTTAGCTACGAGGCATTGGCAACAAGCGCCGGGAGATGCTATGCCGACGACATGTCCATGTCGCTGGGAAAGGCCGATATGTCAGACAAACTTTCCTGTAGTGTAATGCCAATATTTTAATTTGATAAAACTATGCTGAATTGTAAGCCTGACAAATTTAAATGAACTAATGTAAATGAACGAACTTAAACAACCAAATACATGAGCATAAATGAACTTAAATGAACGAACGTAAATGAGCGCTCACAAACATAAATGAACATACGGGACATGTATTCATGTTTTTTTTATTAGATAAACGAGCACAAAAGAACAAATTATCAGACGATTCACAAACGGTTTGCTAAACTTTCAGTTTGTTTACATACCTAGATTCTTGCTTACTTACACTATCTGATGTGTGTCTTGGGATAATAAACAACCATATCGGTAAGAATCTAAGGGTAAGAGAAAAGAAAACGGTAAATGGATCAAGTGTGTCTTGTATTCTCCATCTGCAACAGCATTAAACATGTTGTCCACACATGCAAACTTAACGTACCCACCACCCTTTCAATTATGGACGACCCCACCCTCACTTTTAAAGTTTATATGCGTTTCTTTTGTTTTTGTTGGGATACCATCTGCTGCTGCTGATCCATTCGTTAACCCATTTATATATCGACCTCTTTTTTCTTATTTAAAAGGTGACCAACTTTGTCTTTGAACTCCTTTTTACCGGTGCAGCTTGCCCATTATCATAAATAATGATCGAATAATGAAAAAAAATATTATAAGAAAGTCAAAAGGAAAATTAATAATATATAATGCAATTTAATTTGCATAGGAAGATATATGAGTTCTTAGTCTTTATATTTCAGTTGTCAAAATTGGGGCTACGAAAATATTGTAAGGCTAGAGGATATGGTTTTATGAGTTAATTCCATTGCATGTGTATTTTTAGAAAGGGAAATAAAGCTTTCTTTGACGTAAGCTTTATCTCCCTTCCAATAATACACATCCAATAAAATAAAACCCTCTCAATCATTTTTAATGTTATATATATATATATATATATATATATAACATTAAAAAAATAACATGTAAACTAAATAAAAATAATTACACTGAAAAAAAAAACATAACATTTAAATATTAAAACTAGTGGGTTGCAACAAAACATAAACTACTAATATTTTAGATATTAAAATTAAAGGTGCAAAATTTTAAGTTATCCAAGCCGGTTTTTTAAAATTCCCCAAGCCACAACGTTAGCAAACTAATTTGATGTCGTGCTTAGAGCTCGCTATGTGCCACGGCAAACGCTTCATCCTCGAGTAAACGCTCCTCGCAGATCAAGGCATTGACATATCACATCTCAAAATGTCTACACTTTGTTCTTAGAAGTATAAACCTTCATAGAATTTCATTTCTTCCACGAACAATTTCACCCACATGTTGATAGATTGTGGACATAATCCTATTCCAACATTGATGCGTATCTGAAGGCCACCCTAACTCAATCGTATCCACCCAACTCGTGACTAGAGAGATACCCTCTTGCTTGGTCCAATGATGTGCCATTTGAGGGTATAGAAATTGAGAGTAGAGAAGTTGAGAGTACAGAGTTTGCAAGTAGAGATGATGTAAAATAAATAAGTGGGGTGTGTGTTTATATATATAGAAATAAAATAATTTTATTTTTGTTTTAAATATCATCGTTGTGAATTGTAAAAACAACAATGGCCCACAACTCAGCCTCATTAACCCTCGTTATTGCCTTGACGGACCACCAATAACGCCCCTATTAACGCTGAGAAAATGTCGGATGGGGGTTATTGACAAAAAATGTAAGCTGGAAGACGCTCTACCTCATACCCTCTAGCCTATTTGTAAAAGTTACAAATGACTAGAAAAAAGTCTTCTTCTAGTTGTTTTTTTTGTTAAAAATTTCCACAATTTATATTCATTAAATGTCACACAATATATATATATATATATACCCACACACACACAAAAATTTTTTGGTTGAGCCTGGGGTATTACCACAGTGGGCATTCGGAGGTGGGTTTCCTCTAGAATGGTGGTAGGTCGGGTCGCCAGCGTTATCTACGTTCACGGGTGTAGGTGACCTTTGCCATTAGGTTTACCCGAGTGATTGGACTATTGTTGTTCCGATCGAAGAGATGTCTGTGATTAGGGTTTTGGGTCGAGGCGATTTCAGCTGGTTTGTCGCAGGTAGTTAAAAATGATGATTTAGTACCGAATAAAACTTGTTGAGCCGCCGATTAGGGCTTGGTGAAAAAGTCATGCATTCGCGGTAAAGGTTAGGGTTTTGTGTTTTCATGTTCATTTTTTGACTGTTTATTATCAAAAGTGTTGGGGAATTGTATTTTTTGATAAAATAAGTAGGGTTTGGGTCAGATTTGTCTAGAAAGTTTATTGTAGGAGCAAATTCGTCAGTTTGTCAATGTTTAATATAACAACTCTCAAGTTTAGGTTCGTGCCATTGGTGTGTTTGTTCACTATTTTTAATTTGCTACTGATATGTTGTTTGAGATGGCTGAAGACAAGGTTGTGATTGAAAACTTTGACAACATGGACTTCGGTTAGTGGAAAATGCAAATGGATGCATTGGTCAGTCAAATTGCTTTGGATGTGCTACTCGAGGATAATCTGGAGAAAATGGATAAAGTTGTGTGGAACTCAAAGGATAAGAAAGTTAGGTGCCGTTACATTAGCTTTGACAAGGAAAGTCGCTTATAATATCATGCATGAAACCACGACTCGTGATATGATGTTGGCTCTGTTGAATATGTATGAGAAGTCATCTGCAACCAACGAGGTGTTCTTGATGAGAAGCCTTTCACGACAAGGATGAAAGATAGAAGCTCGATGAGTGTGCACATTAATATTTTAATTCCATTCTATCCAGACTGTCATCTATAGGTATGGAATTTAACATAAGACTTAAGTTGTGGTGTTGCTATCATCACTGCTTGATAGCTAGTCCCAGTACAATGATTGCTGTTACTAGTTCTATGAGGGTCGGTGGTATGGCATTTGAGAGGATTAGAGATATTATGCTGGGTGAAGAAATTCGCTAGAAAAGTACTAGTGGTGGATTATCTTCTCAGATGTTACATATTGACAGGGGAAGGGGAAATATCTAGAGAAGTAGGAGTAAGAGAAGGAGTTTTCTAGAACTTAAAATAATGTGACATGTTGGAGGTGTAAATAGGTGGGACACGTTAAGAGTAAGTGTCCAAATGTTAAGAAAGTTTTGTATGTTGTTGTTGGAAATGTTTTTGATGATAAGGCATTGATACTAAGTGTGGAAAGCTATATGGACTCTTAGGTCATGGAGGGTCATGCCCACAACAATAAAGAAAACGAGATTTTAGGAAGGTAATGTTAGGTAATAGAGAACTCCTTGAAGTGACAGGCATGGGAGACATCGATCTGAAAAATCATAGGGAACTCTATGGAGCTGACGGAATGTTGGGGTGATTCGCGAACTAGTGACATTGTTGATTTCATTAAGGAAACTGGATGAACAAGGGTTGGACATTAAGTTTGTAGTCGAAATGGAATGTGATCTATAGGAATCTAGTTATTGCTTAGGGCTTGAAACGAGGATCGTTATACATGGTACAAGAAGCAACCGCTTCGCTCCAAAAGTTGACAGGCAATTTATAATCTGCGAGAATTTGCGTGTGTTGTTTCCATAAGAGTTCGGTTCTTTCGTTCTGCTACTCCATTCTGTTGCGGAGTATAGGGCGCGCTGAATTCATAATGTATTCCTTTGTCGTTGCAAAACTCCATCATTTTGTTTTTTTGAATTCAATATCATTGTCGCTACAAATCCTTATTATCAGTAGATCGTACAAATTCTCAAACTTTCAAACATCTCATCTTTGCTTTCCAGAAATAGAACCCATGAAAATCTTGAGTAGTCGTCAGTCACAACAAGGCAATATCGATCATCAGATATACTTTTGATGTTAACTGGCCCAAATAGATCCATATGTAACATCTCTAGTGGCGCTTGATAGAGTTTATGAGTTTTCTTGGATGAGATTTCTTGTGATGCTTGCCCTTTTTACAGGCGATACAATCATCACTCAAGTGGAAACTCTTAATATTCACACCCTCCACCAGATTGTTGTGCACCAGATAAATCATCTTTCAATGCCATAAGATTGATTATGTAGCCTTTGATACAAAACATTGTGCTGATTTTGTAGTAGTGGATGCAATGCTCATGTCGAGGACACATAAATCATTTTCTCATGGAGCACGCATAAGAATCCACTCCTCAGGAATTTTGAATCCCGACTTCAGAATGAGGCACTCTTTATCTGTAAAATGAGTTGTAAACTTCTTTTTGCAAATCTGGGAGATACTTAGCAAGTTATTCTCTAACTTGGCTATATAGTTGACTTTGTTGAAAGAAACCACGTCGTTCGTTAGTATTACCTCACTGATTATCCTTCCCCTTAAGTACCTGCATACCCTACATAGCCTCCTTTGATTGATTTAACATATATGACAAGGCCAACATCCCTTTTATGTGTCGAGAAGCTCGACTATCCATTATCCACTTAGAAATTATTGACCTCGGGAGCCCCTACACATGCAATTAAGAAATTATTTAAACAATGATACCCAAGCCCTCATGGTCTTGGGTGGGTTTGGAATATCAAACTTTGGTACACTAACACTCTTAGCTTCAACAACTTGTTCAACCTTTGACTAGGTTGTAACAGATGTTTTGAATGTCTTAGAAGATGGTTTAGTTGTGATCACCCAAGTTTGTTGCTTAGAAATTTCCTTTTTAGGGTAGAATTTTGAATCCTTTTGACCTTTCTTGATCGATGATTCACCAGTTTTTTTGTTTAAAATATTAGTAGTTACTGGTTTCTCATTGTTGTTAGATTCAGTTTTTCTTTTCAAGATCTGTGTTGGAACAAACTTTGGGGATTTGTTATTCACATCTTCGGATGACTTCTTAGCATGGTAAACATGTTTAGAATTGGGACATCGTCTTGAAATATGTCTAACTTCATTACACTTGAAGCATGTCCTGCTGTCAGTGTCAGAGGATTACTGAACCTATTCAAGATGTTTTTTTCTTAGCGTAGAACTCATCATTTGATTGTTCCTTTGCCGAACTCTCTTTTTCGCTTTCCGAGCTTGTCCCAACCCTTTACTTTTGTTCTCAGGGTAATTTTTTACCTTTGTGATTGTTTATAATAAGAACTTTCAGTTTAGAGTAGTAAGTTGTGTTTAGGTTTTCAAGCTCTAAGAGACTCATTTCAATCATTTTAAACACTTTCCGGTCTTTTCAATATTTACATTCTGAATCAGAAATATTTGATCAGAATATAGTTTGTCTGATCCTTTCATTTTGTAAGCAACCAAATTGGATCATCATCCGAACTAGATTCCGATTATCCAAGATAGTTCTTATGAAAACTTTCTTCATTTTCAGAAGGTTTACTTGAACCGGTTTTCTCCAAGTTTGACTTAGCACTCTCAAATTTTGTGATATCATCTCACTTCCTAAAACCTTTTCTACCACATTTTCACCACATTAGATTCACAATCATTCTTTGATTTAGTGTGTGTTACATCGATGTTCTCAGGCAGCTCGTTGTTCTTTTTAGTTTTTAGTTTTAAATTGAGCACCTTTTCAACCCCAGATGGTTTTTCCTAGAATAACTTTCCCACATGGGTGGTGGAACTTGATTGTAACTTGCACTTTTGTTCTTACCATTCTTGTCATCTTCTTCCTTTCAATTTTTGGAAGAATATGATGAATGGCATATGAACTGGTGGGTTTCTCCAATTCACTTTTTAGCTCGGCAATCCCATTTAGATGAATATTTATGGCCATTTTCTTCTCCATATCACTTGCCTTGAGCATCGAAAGTGTGGCACCATCTTCCCTATTAGCTTGTTCATGTTGTCTAATATTCTGCTTAATTTTTCATATGCTTCTTTAGTTTCTTTATAATCGCTTGATAAATTATCAGAAAGTTTTTTCAGTTCTTTGTATATTTTTTCTTTTTCAAAACACTCATTGCAAGGCTCTACGCACTTCTTGCAAGTTTTTTCAATTTCAACAATTTGAACTTTAACTTCTTTCTTTACCGACTCCTTGACAGACTCTTTCACCGACTGGACCTCCTGGTCTTCCTCAGGGACTACCTCTTTCAGATTAGCGATCATAGCTTTGTTGGCTATCTCAGTTAGATTCTCGACAGTCATCTCTTTGTCCACATCTATCAGTTCCGTAACTTCAGCCTTTGGCTCTTCCTCACATTGTGCTTTGTAGCTTGGATCAAAATAACCTGCAAAAGTTGGAAACATTTTAGGTGGAATTAAATGTCTAAAAGCACTGTGTAAAAGATTTTCTTCTTCAGAACGTTGTCTGTGATAGTATTCTTCAATTATAGCTTCATCAAATATTGCTTCAGAACATTCTTCTTTAGGTTCGGGTTCCTCGATTACCTCTGCTAATAATGCGAAACTTTCATTCTTCGAGATGTATTTGTTCCAACTGAACCCTTCATCCTCTTGAGAAACCACTACAGCTTTATCTTTCAAACTCGAGGGACCATCTTCACTATGAATCATCATTGAAGTTGTTTGAGGTTGCGATCGATGGTATATAGCCTTCTTATAGTAATAATTTGCAAACGGATTCTGATTGCCATTCACTTCACGGTTTGGACATTCTCTTTTAAAATGCCCATTCTCCCGGCATTTGAAGCAAATAACCTTCAATTTATTGAAACCAAGTTTGCCATTGCGTCCTCCCAAACTACTTATTCCTGTGATCTCCATAAAGCGTTGAGCCCTTCGAACAATTGACTCCATGCACCACTTTGTATCTATTAATTCCAATTATTCCGAATCGATCTGATCATAGTCTTCTTTTTTCATATCTGGGTTCCCGATCTTTTTGGTCACCAGGCTTTCATACGATTCTAGCACGGATGCAAGCAATGCCTTGTGCTGCTTAGCAATTTGTTCGCTGAAATCTTTAGCTTTCTCTAGATCTACGGCAATGTAGCATTGTTAAATTCTCTGGTTGGAATCGGCTTGAGTGCTTTGGCCACTCTGAAAACTGTTCGAACTTTGTGAAAATTCCGGTGTTTGAGGAGAATTAAGTTCGTATGATGGAAATGACTGAAAACCTCTAGATTGGTTTGAAGATGGACTTGAAGAATTGTTTGCACTGAAAACTGTCTGTATCTTTGGACTTTGGTGTGTGCTTCAGAACTGTCTTTGTAATACAAGTTTACATCTTGCTGAATATGCGATCCTTTGGTTTTCGCCATTTTCTGCATCTCCAACTGATGACCTTCAAGCTTTTCGATAAATCTTGACAAATTGATTGTACTGTATTCCAGGCTATTTTTCAAGATCATGAGATAAGTAGACAATTCACCTTCAGGTAGTGCATCAGCAAGTTTGTCTATCAACTCTTCATTATCTTTCTGTATGCCCAACCTTTTCATCTTGACCACAAGATGACAGTACCTCTCGATCAATTGCTTCATGCTTTCACCTTTCAGAAATATCAAACTCCTTCTTCAATAGCACCTTTTTGCTCTTTATCATTTGAGTGCTTCCTTGGAATCTAACCCTCAAAGCATTCCAAAGTCATTGAGCATCTCCATCATGTTATAGAAGTGCCAAGATATCTTCTTTAATAGCTTTTTGAAGAATGTTTAACATTTTCTTTTCATTTATGAACTTCTCCTTATCTGTTGCTGTAAACTGTGTCTTTTCTAGCCCATTCTCGCCCGTTGGTGTAGCATATTTTTCTTCTACTGCGTACCAACAGTTCAGATAATTTGCTTGTACCCAATTTACAAATCTTTCGTTACAGCCGTGGTAATCTTCTAAGCTCATCAGTTTCGGGGGCTTCGTCATTGTCACCATTTCATTTTCAAGATTCCTGTTTTGTGTTGTGGCAGTTGTAATGGCAGATGTTGCGAATGCGTTGAAGAATTCGTTTTCCATTTTTTTTGAAAATTTGCTGAAAACTTGCTTCGTGCGAAATGGGCTTTTATGTGAAGTGACCCTGGAACGAAATGGCCACAACAACAATTAATGTTCACTTCGTGTAAAGTAAAATTACCAATTTGAGATTTAGTGTGCAAAGGTAACTTCTAAACTTTGTAAGAGTTTCACTTTGTGTGAAGTGAGTTTACTCTTCATGCGAAGGTAATTTCTCAGAAAGTTTCAACAAATATTCACTTCGTGCGAAGATGATGTTCAGATTTTCACGTTTTTACCATTTTTATCATGATTCCAGTTGAATTAAGGTCTGAATTTTTCAAGGGTTTGTTATTAGTCCATTTTAAACAATCCTAGAAAAATTCAGTCCATTATGTCCGTCCAAAGTCAAGGAAATGATAAAAATAAGAAAAAGAGTAGAAGAAAAAGTAGAATCTTGATCAAAGTCTTCAAATCAGGCCATTCTAGCTCTGATACCACTTGTAGGATCTTCTTAACCAATAAGCATAGGCACTAAAATGTTTAGCCTAGTTTATATGTGCGGAATTCATATTAACTAGTGACAATATCAAGAATATTGTTTCAACGTGTTCATTATATTGATATGATAAACGTTTACAATCCTGAATACACACAAACAGAGCTTCCCCGTCCGGTTAACAAAACAACATTATAAACAACACACCTATATATAGACTTTCCTCTTCGTGTGAGGGTGAGTCTCTTCGCATGAAGTGAACTAGGTTACCTTCGTACGAAGTGAGACTTCACTTCGTGGGAAGTGAACCATATACATACAATTATCAAATCTAACAGTTATTCCCTATTACATACTCAGACACGACCCTAATACGTAGGCGATAGACATAAAGTACCAACATTTATTCGGGTCAAGTTGTATATCAATGGCTAAACCTATGCAGACCTTGCGAAAGCTAGATAATTGCATGTGCACACGTAATTACGAAAGTGACGCATGGAAGTCATACTAAACCTTATGTACCAAACCTATGAATTTTCAATATTATATGTTAAAATATTGGTTTATCATAGGTTTCATCATTTTATCATATGTTATGTGGTTATTTTATTGTTACATATTTTACCATTGGGATAAATCTTTAATTATCTATGATAATTATTAGTTTTCATATGAATTACCTCATCATTTTATATTTTGTCAATGGGTAGACTTTGTTTACTCCTTAATACTTATTGTTAGTGCATATTCTGTTTGTCTGCCACTGTGCGAACAGGATAGATAGAGCGTGTGTTGAATATTGTATAGTTGAGATACGAACACATGACTTAGGAGAGGATGAGAGTGGTTCGTACGGATGAGACTCATTCGTACGAATGAGCCTCATCCACACGGATGAGCTTATCCGCACGGAAGAGCCTGGTCCGTCCTAAAACATAACATTAACGTTCAATTCAATCGATCTAACAGTTGATTGAATCACCAACGCTCATGATTTATGGTTTTTATGGGTTTTTAGATGTAAAACATGAAATTAAAGGCCAATTCACGAACAAAAGTAAAATTTAAACCATACGATTGATCAGTAGTGATTTTCGACCTAGTGATTTTCGAAGAAAGAAAGAATTTAGATCGAAAAATGTGAACAACAACGTCTCGAACGGACGAGTGAGTTTCGTGCGCAGTTGTGCCACGTTCGGGCGAAGGAGTCATTCACCCACACGAATAAACCCGAATCTATTTGAAAATTAATGTTCATCCGCACGAACCAGCCATTCATCTGCAAAAATCAACCTTCATCCGCATTGAAGGCATTTACTCGCACGAACCAGACCTCCTCCGCACGAACAAACAAAATTCGTTCCAAAATCAATTTTATCATCTGCACGAAGGAGACATTCGCACAAATGAACATTTCTCATCCGCATGAATGAGTCAAAATGTCTAAAAAGGGCATTTTTTGATTATGATGACAAGACAAGTGTCATCTTTAAAATTTGGTGATTGAATTTTTTTGAGATTTAACGTCAAATACGGGTTGTTCGGGGACACCGTTGGAGGATTCAGAGAATAGATATGATCATGAGATCACAGAGTTGAGAAGATAGTGAGGTAGTCATTGATACCTATGCAAAATGTTTATCATTTGGTATAGTGACTAGTAATGAGCCAACAAGAAAAATCCGCATTGATGAAAAATGTACTTTTGTGGACCAAAATGACACATATTTCACGTAGTTGAGTTTTTCAAAGAAAAGATAGGACTGTATTTGCTAAGTTTGAGGGGAAATTTTGTTACACCTAGACCCTCAGCGGAATAGGTGATCGGGGCATGATTGGGTTAACTCGAGAGCTTATGACTTGCTATTACTTGTTTTAAATATTCATTACTTCAAATCCAGTGTCTCACAATACAAATAAGTCACATAAACAATTACAAACACAAGACGATGTTTATAATAAGTATATTGCACTAATCCGTTTCTTGTTAACTAAGGCCCATCCTATGTCCAATCTTCTCTTCGTACCTGTTCACATGTATCATGTGTAAAAATGGTTTTTGGGTCAACAAAGGTTTGCGAGTGAATCCCATTTAATCATTTGAAAGAAATAATATGTTGATTAATTTAATAAAAATGTGCATAAATCAAAGAGCATACGTATATGTAAATCTATCCACAAACCATATAACAGCTAGCAATGTACACATGAGCATGATAAATAATGAACTGTGAGATCAAGACTCAATCAAACGGAGCCGGTCTAATGAGGCACGCGATGCTCTACTCGTATCCAATAAGGAACTGATGGGCCTAATGTGAATGATGCACTAAAATGAGAAAATGTAACCACATATAACAACAACCGAACAATACATACCACGTTAGATCATATAATTGTATTTGCACTAGTGTTTTAGTAAAATATATAAATAAACAACACATGATACACCCCAAAACATGAATAAAAAAGGGAAATTTGTAAGAATTCACTCACCGTGTTTGCGTTTTTAATCCTTAGTGAAAAACCACACAAGAATAAGGAGAAAATCCAATTGATAAGTGTGATTTAAGCTAGACAAACGAATGCAACAAGAAAAGGATAAACGTTATCGACGACATCCTCATCTATTCAAAGTCTAAATCTGATCATGAACGACACCTTCGACTCATCCTTACACTCTTAAGAACCGAAAAGCTCTACGCTAAATTCTCCAAATGCGAATTCTGGTTAAGAGAAGTATAATTCCTTGGACATGTTGTCAATGACAAGGGAATACATGTCGACCCCTCAAAGATCAAAGCAGTACAGGAATGGCAAGCGCCACGTACCCCTACCGAGGTAAGATCGTTTCTTGGTTTGGCGGGTTACTATCGCCGTTTCATTGCAAATTTCTCCCGTATTGCTGTACCACTCACGGCTTTGACACATAAAGGAAAACCCTTCATATGGGGACCTAAACAAGAAGAAGCCTTCCAAGCCCTTAAGCAAAAGCTTTGTGACGCACCTACCCTCACACTCCCCGAAGGTTGCGATGACTTTGTAGTATATTGCGACGCATCAGGGCAAGGGCTAGGCTGTGTATTAATGCAAAGAGGAAAAGTGATAGCCTACGCTTCTAGACAACTCAAAGTTCATGAGAAGAACTACACTACCCACGACCTGGAACTTGGAGCCGTTGTATTCACTCTCAAGATATGGAGACATTACCTCTACGGTACCAAGTGTGAAATATACACTGACCACAAGAGCCTCCAACATATCTTTAACCAAAAGGAGTTGAATATGAGGCAACGAAGATGGGTCGAACTTCTTAATGACTATGACTGTGAAATTCAGTATCATCCTGGCAAGTCAAACGTGGTGGCCGATGCGCTCAGTCGAAAAGGTTATGCGAACTACATTCGTCTTCTATGTTCGCAAATCATAACCGACATCAAAGATCGAATCCAAGAAGCTCAACATGTTTCTGTAACAGAAAACGACGTACGCAATGAGCTATCTTGTGGAGCAGAACTTAAAATCGAAACCAAATCTGACGGTATTCTGTATTATCTAGATCGCATATGGATTCCCAATCACAATAACCTTCGTGAATTCCTTATGAATGAGGCGCACAAAACACGGTACTCTGTACACCCAGGAGCCGACAAGATGTATCAAGACCTTCGATACACCTACTGGTGGCCTGGCATGAAAAATGATATTGCTGTTTTTGTTTCCAAGTGCCTTACCTGTTCTAAAGTAAAAGCTGAACATCAAAGACCTTCAGGACTTCTAACCCAACCTGAAATACCTGTATGGAAGTGGGAAAACATAACCATGGACTGCATTACCGGGTTACCTCGCACCTCCAGTGGGTATGACACTATATGGGTAATCATTGATCGTCTTACCAAATCAGCTCACTTCATTCCGTTTCGCGAGGACTTCAAGAACGAGAAGTTAGCTCGTATCTACATCAGCGAGATCGTAAGCCGTCATGGAGTACCTTTAAGCATCATTTCAGACCGCGATGGTCGTTTCACTTCACGAACATGGCAAGCCGTACAAGCCGCTTTGGGTACACGACTAGACCTCAGTACCGCTTTTCATCCTCAAACTGATGGACAATCTGAACACACCATCCAAACTCTTGAAGACATGCTTCGAGCATGTGTCATAGACTTCAAAGGGAATTGGGACGCTCATCTACCATTAGTTGAATTTTCGTACAACAACAGCTATCAAGTATCGGCATGGCACCTTTCGAGGCTTTATATGGTCGTAAGTGCCGATCACCAATATGTTGGCACAAAATTGGAGAAGCACAAATCACCGGTCCATAATTAATTCAAGAATCAACAGACAAGATCCATCAAATTCGAAACAATCTTCTAGCGGCACAAAGTCGTCAAAACAGTTATGCAGACAAACGACGAAAGCCCTTGGAGTTTAACATTGGTGACCAAGTACTTTTAAAAGTATCACCGTGGAAGGGAGTGGTTCGTTTTGGCCAGAAGGGCAAGCTAGCACCACGCTACGTAGGACCTTTCAAGATACTCGAAAGAGTAGGACCTGTAGCATACAAGCTTGACCTACCAGAAGAGCTCAACAGAATTCATCCCACATTCCACGTATCAAACTTGAAGAAGTGCCTCGCCGATGAAAACCTCCATATTCCCCTAGAAGACATTCAAGTCGATGAATCTATGCATTTCATTGAAAGACCAGTAGAAATTATGGACTTCGGAGAGAAACGTTTAAGACGAAGCCGTATTCCAATCGTCAGGGTACGCTGGGAGTCGAAACGAGGACCCGAGTTTACTTGAGAACGTGAAGACTCAATGCGCGAGAAATACCCACATCTTTTTCCTGTTACCACTACTACTTAAATTTCGGGACGAAATTTCTAAAAGTAGGGGATATTGTAACATCCGTCGAAAAACGGGTTTTCCAAAACCCGCTTCGTTTATTAATCGAATATCAAGTTATAAAATTTCGTTGCGTATTTATGATTTATTTTAATTTTAAACAATACATAATTAATAAACATTTTAGAATTTAAAAACTATAATGATTAAAAAGTAAAAATAAATTAAACAAAAAAGAACGGAGGCTGCCGTGTTTCGAACCCGGGTCAGCCGGATGAAACAAACAACACTCAACCACTCCGCCACTTGACTCATTTGTGATAAGTATTAAAACAAATAACATTTATGTTGAAACTCTAAATCAAACCCAGTGAATCAGCGCGCCCAATCCGCAGTCACCGGAAATCTCGACGATTTCGCGTGACTCCGACGGTTTCCTGTGACTAAACGCATGTATTAACATCGACATCGGTTATAACCGATGTCAAATTCCGCGATCTCAGTCATAACCGCCGGAGAAAGTCTTGACCACGAATCAAGACCATATTCAGACCCAATTCATCTTGATTTTTCCCTATAAATTCACACCCAAGTCTCTGGTAATCTTTTCGCTCAAAATCGCACAATTTCTCGAAGCAATTACCCTCGCCGGAGATATTCTGCAATTGTCGGACATTCGCCAGAAAACCGAGACTTACATCAATTCGGTAAAATTCTCGACTCTTTCGTTTTCAATCCATTGTTAGACTTATACTAACTTCAATCCATCAACCAGAATCAATCCCAGACGACGTTGCCGGATATTCTGCACTCGCCAGAAAATTTCTGGAAATTTCCGAAATCACGCTGTGAATCGGTACAATCATCTAAACCCTCTGATAATCCTTGTTTAGTAACTCAATTTCACAACTCATCAATCAAAACTGTTAATTGATTCATCCAGACGGAATTCACAAATCAGAGCCGAGGACCATTGCCGGAGTTCTGAGCAAATCAGTCTGTTCGGTACATTCGATCCCTTAACTCTTTTTATCCATTACAATTCAATCAATAAAATGTTCGACGAACGATTTTAACAAGAACAGTCGAATATCGTTGTTCTGTGTCTTTGAATGAAGAAGACGAAGTCGACATTATGTTTAAGTATAATATAAATTGAATATTAAACCGGGTTAGACACACAGTCCAGCGGTGGACTGTGTGCAAACACATAGCGCACGTCACGAGTTCGAACCATACAAACGCACCGATTTTCCGAATTAAAACCATTCTTTTTAAAACTGAATCAGAACAGATTCCAGTTTATTTATAAGATTTATATAAGCCGTAAGTTAAACAGATAAGACACACAGCCCAACTGGTTGGGCTGTGCGCTTACAAACCAAAGGACCCGAGTTCGATTCGGCTCCCTGAAACCGGTTCGACCAGTTTAAAACCTTTTAATATAAACCAAATAAATTAACATTTAATTTGTATATATATATATATAATTAAAACACAGATTATTTCGGGTTAGACACGTAGCTCAGTTGGTAGAGCTGCGTGCACGCGTACGAGAGGTCCCGGGTTCGAACCTCACTCAGCGCACCAATTACCACTGTCCGACCGGTCAACGGTCCGGTCAACGGACCGGTCAACGGTCAACAAAAAGTCAACATTTTTTATATTTTTATTTATTCATTTAATTTAAAAATCAATTAAAAATACTTAAAAATAATATTTTAAAAGTTAGAAAATGACCTTAAACTCACAAAAATAAATCTAAAAATCCTATTAAAATTGTTAATAAAATCCACTTATTTACCGAACCATTTCGTTAATATGTTAGGTTAGTTTTCCCTCGTCGATCAAATCCCAAAACTCGTGCGCATCCAACATCATCAAAAGAACGCACCCAATGTGAGTGAATCTCTACCAATTCCCCGTTTTAATAACATTTTGGGGTGTATCATGTGTCGCTTATTATTTATTACATTTAAACACTTGTGCATCCATCATATCCATGATCAAATGTGTATCCAATATGTATCAATTGTTTGTGTGGTTAATGTTTAGATTAAATTTATCATTTTCAGTACATACATCATCATAGGCTCGCCTGTTCCCCGTTACCTATGAGCGGAACTGTTCCCCATTATCTATGAGTGGAACGTGACGTTGCCAACATACGATCGGCTCCGTTTGATTGAGCCTTGATCTCACATACATCATCATAGGCTCGTATGTTTCCCCATTACCTATGAGTGGAACGTGACGTTGCCAACATATACATTATCATTCATGTCATATACTCATGCAAGGTGGTTTGTGATTGTTTGTTTATTTACGTTTGCTCACATATGATTATTGCACAATTTTTCCATATAAATACAACAAGAAATCAATAACAAAGGTTTTTAACAAGGTTCACTCGCCAACTTTTGTTGACCCAAAATTCCCCATTTTTACACATGATACAGGTGATCCAGTTGAAGCAAGAAACATATAGGACGGCCTAGAAGAATAAATCAGTTTAGATTTTGGATTGTTTATTAAATTTTCCTTTCCTTGTATTGTATGAATTTGGCTTGAACATTTAAGTTGTAATTTGAATTTAATAAATATAAAACATTTTAGTAAACATCATGAGCTTTGGTGATAACCCAATTATGCCCCGACTCTTATTCCGCTGCGGGTGGGGTGTGACAGATTGGTATCAGAGCCATGACTCTAGGGATATAGGATAGGTTATTAGACCCTTAGAGCCTATACTATAGTTGATTAGAATTTTTAAATTGTTTGTGTGTTACATGCAAAATTCATGATGTTTATATGCTTTATGTTTATTGTTACATTCAATGTTATGCAAGCATGTTCATAAGTACATATTATTATACAATGCTCATCATGAATCATATCCTCATAACATACCATATCCATGAGAGCACACACCTCACAATTTCTATGATTTTTGCAACGATTTTTGTATTTTCAAATCACATCAAAGTGAGTTCTCATGATGGGCATGTAGTAACTGGAAGGGTACGAGTACCGGTAGTCGGAACGTCCTGTCTAGGCTTGGCATTCGTATAAATCCAAAATAAAGGACTAGTTTGCCTACCTGGGGACTAACGATGAGAGTACGAAGGACCTATTAGGCCAAAGCATGCTATACCAAACGTCGTGTGAGCTAACCCCACTTTGAGTTGTCATTGTGTCTATACCTGGACACCCTCCGACCATACATCTCGCAAACATATTTCATGGTTTTCATTCTGGTGATGCGAGTGTTAAACCGCCAACACCAATGTGAACCCTACTAAGCCAATAGTCGTGGGGGCCCACATGACTACACAGGCGATGGTATGGGGGACATTGGAGGCCCAAACATGAGCAAACCCAAGACATCCTATGGATGTAGTTGCATTATTGATGATTATGTTATTTTATTACTTTTAACGGCACATGACACCTAAAAAAAACTCCTTAAACTCACAATCTTCATATGTATGTTCCTGTAGATGTCGGCTAGGCAGCTACGTGGAGGTAGAAAGTCAGGAAGGTCAAACGAACGCTTGGCCACCCAAATTGCAAAACAAATGGCCGCGGTGCTTCCTGACATCGTAATTCAAGTCCAGCAAGCTCTCACTGCAAATCCCATCAACCCTCCCAATCAAGAAGACCAGAACGTCGACAACCCTCCCTCCAAGAAGTGCTCCTACAAACACTTCAAGTCTGCGATCCCCCAAAGTATGAAGGGACCAAAGGTGTCACTGCTCTCCTCCACTGGTTTGAGGAAATGGAGAACACCTTCCTCAATTGCGATTGTCCCGAGGATCGCAAGGTACGTTACGCAACCGGGAGACTGTTTGGGGTAGCCCTGACCTGGTGGAACACAGAGAAGGGTAAGAGAGGAGTCGAAGACGCCATGGCCTTAACATGGGAAGAGTTCAGGGAATTAATGACAAGACGCTTCTGTCCAAGAAGCGAAATCAAGAAGTTAGAAGACGAATTCCACTCCCTAAAACAAAAGGAAGGAGATCATACTTCCTACAATAAAAGATTTCTCGAGCTGAACCAAATGATCCCCAACTTGTTCGCCCCAGTGTACCGCTTGGTTGAACACTACATTCGAGGCCTCCCCTCGAAAATTCAAGACTCGGTTCTAAGCACTTCACCTGCAACACTGGAAGCTGCAATGGAACTAGCTACCGAACTTACCGAGAATCGCATCCGAAACGGTAAATTCAAGGAGGAGAAAAAGAAAGCCCCCATTGAGGCTCAAACTTCAAACCATTCTGGCTCCTCTTTGAAGTTTACTGGTAAAAGGAAGCGAAACACCAGAAACTTTGCTGTCACTCAAACAAACCCTCCTATCACTGCCGCACCAATCACCCAAGTTGCTCCCTCAGCTGCACCATACAAAAAGCCATACTCCGGCCTCTACCCGAAATGAACCCGTTGCCAATACCATCACTTTCCCGAACATCCCTGCCAATATTGCACCAGCTGTGGCCGTGCAGGTCACACCATCCAAACCTGTCGCACACTTCAGCGAATGAACCGCAACCAACTCTCAACCCAAACCCACCATTAGATAGTGGGTCAAGCCCAACAACCCTTACTTCTACCACCTACACAACATACGGCCCAAACCTACTACCAACCCAATTACCCCATGATGCAACCCATGCGGGCTTGTTACAACTGTGGTGACCCAAACCACTATAGAAACACTTGTCCACGCTTGGTGAACATCATTCATGCCTAAGCTCAAGCAAATCCGGTGAACCAAGCTAACCAAGCTCCTCCACCTGCTAGAGGAAGAGCTTTCAACATCAACGCCAATCAAGCTAGGGCCGACAACAACGTGGTTAACGGTACGTTTCTCATCAATGGTAGTTATGCATCCATGTTATTTGATACCGGCGCGGATAAGAGTTTTGTGTCCTTAGAATTTGAACCCATCCTCAACCAAACTCGTGATAATCTCATGGAATCCATAACGGTGGAAGTAGCTGACGGGAAACTGGTCTCATTAAACTCTATTATACGAAATTGTACCCTCACTCTAAACGATCACGATTTTCCAGTTGACCTCATTCCTATGAAGTTGGGAAGTTTTGACATTATAATCGGTATGCCGCGAAAAGTTCATTCGCATTCCTCTCGCAGACGGTTAAAACCTTACGAATCTTTGGAGAAACCCCTTCGAAAGGACTCAAATTGATGTCCTGCCTTCAAGCCCGAAAGTATCTCCGCAAGAACTATGTCACATTCTTAACTCACGTCGTCAAGAAGGGAAACAAGGAGAAGAAACTAGAAGATATACCTGTAGTGAAAGAATTCCCACAAGTCTTTCACGACGACATCTTAGGACTTCCTCCCATGAGGGAAGTCGAATTCCGCATTGATCTTATACCTGGCGCTACTCCAATCGCAAAATCTCCTTATAGGTTAGCCCCATCCGAAATGCAAGAGCTGACTGACAAAGGATTCATACGTCCTAGCTCATCGCCTTGGGGTGCACCTGTTCTGTTTGTGAAGAAGAAAGATGGAACGTTTCGCATGTGTATCGACTACAGAGAACTTAACAAATTAACGGTCAAGAACCGCTATCCATTACCTCGCATCGATGACCTACTAGACCAACTTCAGGGCGCCACCTGTTTTTCAAAAATCGACCTTCGTTCTGGTTATCATCAACTCAGAGTACATGAAGAAGACGTCCCAAAGACCGCCTTCCGAACTCGTTATGGTCATTATGAATTCATGGTCATGCCATTTGGATTGACCAACGCCCCAGCTGTATTCATGGATCTAATGAATAGGGTATGCAAACCCTATCTAGACCGTTTTGTCATAGTCTTCATCGACGACATCCTCATCTATTCAAAGTCTAAATCTGATCATGAACGGCACCTTCGACTCATCCTTACACTCTTAAGAACCGAAAAGCTCTACGCTAAATTCTCCAAATGCGAATTCTGGTTAAGAGAAGTACAATTCCTTGGACATGTTGTCAATGACAAGGGAATACATGTCGACCCCTCAAAGATCAAAGCAGTACAGGAATGGCAAGCGCCACGTACCCCTACCGAGGTAAGATCGTTTCTTGGTTTGGCGGGTTACTATCGCCGTTTCATTGCAAATTTCTCCCGTATTGCTGTACCACTCACGGCTTTGACACATAAAGGAAAACCCTTCATATGGGGACCTAAACAAGAAGAAGCCTTCCAAGCCCTTAAGCAAAAGCTTTGTGACGCACCTACCCTCACACTCCCCGAAGGTTGCGATGACTTTGTAGTATATTGCGACGCATCAGGGCAAGGGCTAGGCTGTGTATTAATGCAAAGAGGAAAAGTGATAGCCTACGCTTCTAGACAACTCAAAGTTCATGAGAAGAACTACACTACCCACGACCTGGAACTTGGAGCCGTTGTATTCACTCTCAAGATATGGAGACATTACCTCTACGGTACCAAGTGTGAAATATACACTGACCACAAGAGCCTCCAACATATCTTTAACCAAAAGGAGTTGAATATGAGGCAACGAAGATGGGTCGAACTTCTTAATGACTATGACTGTGAAATTCAGTATCATCCTGGCAAGTCAAACGTGGTGGCCGATGCGCTCAGTCGAAAAGGTTATGCGAACTACATTCGTCTTCTATGTTCGCAAATCATAACCGACATCAAAGATCGAATCCAAGAAGCTCAACATGTTTCTGTAACAGAAAACGACGTACGCAATGAGCTATCTTGTGGAGCAGAACTTAAAATCGAAACCAAATCTGACGGTATTCTGTATTATCTAGATCGCATATGGATTCCCAATCACAATAACCTTCGTGAATTCCTTATGAATGAGGCGCACAAAACACGGTACTCTGTACACCCAGGAGCCGACAAGATGTATCAAGACCTTCGATACACCTACTGGTGGCCTGGCATGAAAAATGATATTGCTGTTTTTGTTTCCAAGTGCCTTACCTGTTCTAAAGTAAAAGCTGAACATCAAAGACCTTCAGGACTTCTAACCCAACCTGAAATACCTGTATGGAAGTGGGAAAACATAACCATGGACTGCATTACCGGGTTACCTCGCACCTCCAGTGGGTATGACACTATATGGGTAATCATTGATCGTCTTACCAAATCAGCTCACTTCATTCCGTTTCGCGAGGACTTCAAGAACGAGAAGTTAGCTCGTATCTACATCAGCGAGATCGTAAGCCGTCATGGAGTACCTTTAAGCATCATTTCAGACCGCGATGGTCGTTTCACTTCACGAACATGGCAAGCCGTACAAGCCGCTTTGGGTACACGACTAGACCTCAGTACCGCTTTTCATCCTCAAACTGATGGACAATCTGAACACACCATCCAAACTCTTGAAGACATGCTTCGAGCATGTGTCATAGACTTCAAAGGGAATTGGGACGCTCATCTACCATTAGTTGAATTTTCGTACAACAACAGCTATCAAGTATCGGCATGGCACCTTTCGAGGCTTTATATGGTCGTAAGTGCCGATCACCAATATGTTGGCACAAAATTGGAGAAGCACAAATCACCGGTCCATAATTAATTCAAGAATCAACAGACAAGATCCATCAAATTCGAAACAATCTTCTAGCGGCACAAAGTCGTCAAAACAGTTATGCAGACAAACGACGAAAGCCCTTGGAGTTTAACATTGGTGACCAAGTACTTTTAAAAGTATCACCGTGGAAGGGAGTGGTTCGTTTTGGCCAGAAGGGCAAGCTAGCACCACGCTACGTAGGACCTTTCAAGATACTCGAAAGAGTAGGACCTGTAGCATACAAGCTTGACCTACCAGAAGAGCTCAACAGAATTCATCCCACATTCCACGTATCAAACTTGAAGAAGTGCCTCGCCGATGAAAACCTCCATATTCCCCTAGAAGACATTCAAGTCGATGAATCTATGCATTTCATTGAAAGACCAGTAGAAATTATGGACTTCGGAGAGAAACGTTTAAGACGAAGCCGTATTCCAATCGTCAGGGTACGCTGGGAGTCGAAACGAGGACCCGAGTTTACTTGAGAACGTGAAGACTCAATGCGCGAGAAATACCCACATCTTTTTCCTGCTACCACTACTACTTAAATTTCGGGACGAAATTTCTAAAAGTAGGGGATATTGTAACATCCGTCGAAAAACGGGTTTTCCAAAACCCGCTTCGTTTATTAATCGAATATCAAGTTATAAAATTTCGTTGCGTATTTATGATTTATTTTAATTTTAAACAATACATAATTAATAAACATTTTAGAATTTAAAAACTATAATGATTAAAAAGTAAAAATAAATTAAACAAAAAAGAACGGAGGCTGCCGTGTTTCGAACCCGGGTCAGCCGGATGAAACAAACAACACTCAACCACTCCGCCACTTGACTCATTTGTGATAAGTATTAAAACAAATAACATTTATGTTGAAACTCTAAATCAAACCCAGTGAATCAGCGCGCCCAATCCGCAGTCACCGGAAATCTCGACGATTTCGCGTGACTCCGACGGTTTCCTGTGACTAAACGCATGTATTAACATCGACATCGGTTATAACCGATGTCAAATTCCGTGATCTCAGTCATAACCGCCGGAGAAAGTCTTGACCACGAATCAAGACCATATTCAGACCCAATTCATCTTGATTTTTCCCTATAAATTCACACCCAAGTCTCTGGTAATCTTTTCGCTCAAAATCGCACAATTTCTCGAAGCAATTACCCTCGCCGGAGATATTCTGCAATTGTCGGACATTCGCCAGAAAACCGAGACTTACATCAATTCGCTAAAATTCTCGACTCTTTCGTTTTCAATCCATTGTTAGACTTATACTAACTTCAATCCATCAACCAGAATCAATCCCAGACGACGTTGCCGGATATTCTGCACTCGCCGGAAAATTTCTGGAAATTTCCGAAATCACGCTGTGAATCGGTACAATCATTTAAACCCTCTGATAATCCTTGTTTAGTAACTCAATTTCACAACTCATCAATCAAAACTGTTAATTGATTCATCCAGACGGAATTCACAAATCAGAGCCGAGGACCATTGCCGGAGTTCTGAGCAAATCAGTCTGTTCGGTACATTCGATCCCTTAACTCTTTTTATCCATTACAATTCAATCAATAAAATGTTCGACGAACGATTTTAACAAGAACAGTCGAATATCGTTGTTCTGTGTCTTTGAATGAAGAAGACGAAGTCGACATTGTGTTTAAGTATAATATAAATTGAATATTAAACCGGGTTAGACACACAGTCCAGCGGTGGACTGTGTGCAAACACATAGCGCACGTCACGAGTTCGAACCATACAAACGCACCGATTTTCCGAATTAAAACCATTCTTTTTAAAACTGAATCAGAACAGATTCCAGTTTGTTTATAAGATTAATATAAGCCGTAAGTTAAACAGATAAGACACACAGCCCAACTTGTTGGGCTGTGCGCTTACAAACCGAAGGACCCGAGTTCGATTCGGCTCCCTGCAAACCGGTTCGACCAGTTTAAAACCTTTTAATATAAACCAAATAAATTAACATTTAATTTGTATATATATATATATAATTAAAACACAGATTATTTCGGGTTAGACACGTAGCTCAGTTGGTAGAGCTGCGTGCACGCGTACGAGAGGTCCCGGGTTCGAACCTCACTCAGCGCACCAATTACCACTGTCCGACCGGTCAACGGACCGGTCAACGGTCAACGGTCAACAAAAAGTCAACATTTTTTATATTTTTATTTATTCATTTAATTT
Source organism: Scalesia atractyloides (assembly GCA_947069175.1). Taxonomy (NCBI): domain Eukaryota; kingdom Viridiplantae; phylum Streptophyta; class Magnoliopsida; order Asterales; family Asteraceae; genus Scalesia; species Scalesia atractyloides. The sequence continues at coordinate 55,228,691 of CAMTDV010000027.1, forward strand.
AAAAATCAATTAAAAATACTTAAAAATAATATTTTTAAAGTTAGAAAATGACCTTAAACTCACAAAAATAAATCTAAAAATCCTATTAAAATTGTTAATAAAATCCACTTATTTACCGAACCATTTCGTTAATATTTTAGGTTAGTTTTCCCTCGTCGATCAAATCCCAAAACTCGTGCGCATCCAACATCATCAAAAGAACGCACCCAATGTGTGTGAATCTCTACCAATTCCCCGTTTTAATAACATTTTGGGGTGTATCATGTGTCGCTTATTATTTATTACATTTAAACACTTGTGCATCCATCATATCCATGATCAAATGTGTATCCAATATGTATCAATTGTTTGTGTGGTTAATGTTTAGATTAAATTTATCATTTTCAGTACATACATCATCATAGGCTCGTCTGTTCCCCGTTACCTATGAGCGGAACTGTTCCCCATTACCTATGAGCGGAACGTGACGTTGCCAACATACGATCGGCTCCGTTTGATTGAGCCTTGATCTCACATACATCAACATAGGCTCGTATGTTTCCCCATTACCTATGAGCGGAACGTGACGTTGCCAACATATACATTATCATTCATGTCATATACTCATGCAAGGTGGTTTGTGATTGTTTGTTTATTTACGTTTGCTCACATATGATTATTGCAAAATTTTTCCATATAAATACAACAAGAAATCAATAACAAAGGTTTTTAACAAGGTTCACTCGCCAACTTTTGTTGACCCAAAATTCCCCATTTTTACACATGATACAGGTGATCCAGTTGAAGCAAGAAACATATAGGACGGCCTAGAAGAATAAATCAGTTTAGATTTTGGATTGTTTATTAAATTTTCCTTTCCTTGTATTGTATGAATTTGGCTTGAACACTTAAGTTGTAATTTGAATTTAATAAATATGAAACATTTTAGTAAATATCATGAGCTTTGGTGATAACCCAATTATGCCCCGACTCTTATTCCGCTGCGAGTGGAGGTGTGACATTTTTAAATTTAAAGTTTTGAAATATTACAAATCAGACCCCTTAACTCTACTATCCGAACTAACTTGGCTACTAACTCATATTATCTTAAAACTCACTTTAAAACCTAACAAAACTAACTAGATTTTATTAATGATTTTAATTGTGATATTAATTAAATTATTTAATAAATAAATAAATCGATAAATGAATTTAAATTTAAGAGTAAAATCTTTCAACGATTCTTTATTTCGCGATAATTTCCGAGGTTTAAAGGTTAGGATCGGATTTCAAAGTGGGTCAGACTTCTTGATACCTGTTTTTGGCGGATGTTACAGTCTCCCCTACTTTTAGGAATTTCTTCCAAAATTAGGAGGGAACCGTTCTTGAGGGTTAGTTAATAGGGTTTCTTATAGATTGGATCTCGAGTATGCTAGGTAATAAAAATCTCAATGATGCTAAGGATATACATAACTAGGTGAGTGTGAAGTTTGGATTTTGATTGAGGCGGTAACGTTCCTAGTAAGGATTGAATACCCTGCTACATGAATCGCTTTTTGATGCCTGAGGTGTAGAAGTGAAAAGCATTGTAACACAGAGATGACTAACCGGATATTGTCTCATGATAAGGGGTTTTGAGAAAATCGGAGCGTCATAATGATAAAGTTACCTCACAAAACGAAATCATCAACCACATCGTTATCCAAATTGAGATTAACACTACTTACACAGGACTTACCATAACTGTCTAACAATACTTTTGATCATCTAACAAGAACACTTATATATAGGAAGTACATGCGGCGTATCCAACATGTCTTTGTCAAATTTTCATTAGCCTTGTTATTAAGTCACGATTAGTTCTATGTGACTCGTCCTAAAATCTACCAAACATAAACAAACACAACAACCCATGTTTGAGTCTCGAATCCAAAGAAAGCAAGACTAAATGACGGCGGTACCTCTCTCGTGTGTTATGAGGAAGTGGTCAGTCTATGAAAAAGTGAGACATGACCCAACTTCCCTAAATGATGAGATGGGGTTCGTCGTGATGTATGATGACATGAATGACATGAAATTTAATCATTGTATAGAGATATGTAATGAAACAAATTGGCATAGCGTGATATAAATTGCATTAATGGCATTAATATGAAATAATTAAATCTTGAAACATTATTACCCAAATTGAAAACAATGGTAACTTGAATAGTCAGGACAAGAAATGGAATTTATTAAAGCTTGGATTAGGAATAAAAATAAAATAAACAACTAGAGCAGAGTCTTGAGTCTTCATGATGGGAGAAAGGCTAGTTAGGTTGTTTGTTCGCACCGTCGTTCACCTCAACTGGGTTTGCGTTCATGTTGTAGGCTCTCCCTCTCGCTGGTGGGGGTGCTGGGTTTTCCTGGTTCGGTTGGTAACTGGATTTGCTTGGGCTTGAGCGTTGATGATGTTAACCAGCCTAGGGCACGTGTTTCTGAAATGAGTAGGATCACCACAATTAAAGCAAGCTTGAACATATGGAACCATGGGATAATGAGGTTGTTGATAGGGTTGGATCATGTTTTGGGCAGAAAGTGGAGCTTTGTTTTGAGGAGTACGACATGTTTTACTCAGATGACCATAACACCCACAATTGGCACACAGTCGGCAAGGTATGGTGGGTTAGTAGTGATAATTGCAGGTGTTGCATTGAGGGTGGGGACCAGTGTAGGGTTTCTTGTTTGGGTAAGCTGGATTGGGTGCCACTTGGGTGATTGGGATGGCTTGGAGGGGTACAACTTGTGAAGTTGGGTTGGTCGAGGCAATAGCGTAGTTTGTACCGTTATGCTTTCGTTTGGTATCGGAACGGGAAGATGGTTCAGCGTTGATTGCTTTTGGCTCATCCACCGAAGCCTTGTCAGTTGTGCCCTTCTTTTTAAAGTCTCCATTTTGAATATGGTTTTCGGTGAGTTCGGTGGCTAATTCCATTGCAGTTTCCAATGTTGCGGGTACAGTACTCATCACAGAATCTTGGATACCAGAAGGAAGACCCCTAATGTAATGTCCAATGAGACGGTGAGGAGGAGTGAACATATTTGGGACCATTTGGTTCAGCTCGAGGAAACGTTTGTTATAGGCCATGTGATCTCCATCATTTTGCTTTAAGAGGTAGAATTCATCCTCCAACTTCTTGATGTCACTCCTAGGACAGAACCGTTTAGTCATTATTTCCTTGAGTTGTTCCCAGGCTAGGGCCACAACAGCCTCAGCCCCTCTTCGATCCTTTTCAGCGATCCACCAGGTTAGAGCTGTTCCAACAAGGCGGCCAGTAGCATAACGAACCTTCCGATCATTAGGGCAATCACAATTTCGGAAGGTGCTTTCCATTTCCTCGAACCATCGAAGAAGTGCAGTGATCCCTTTTGTTCCCTCATATTTGGGGGTCGTAAGACTTGAAGTGCTTATAGGAGCACTTGGATGTAGTTGCGGGAGCATTTACAGCGTTTGGTTTGACTTGGTTATTAGCGAGGGCTTGTTGAACTTTGATCACAATGTTAGGAATCATGGCAGCCATTTGCTTGGTGATTTGGGCAGCCATGCATTTACCGGAGTTTCCGGTTCTTTTTCCTCCGCGAATGTGTCTAGAGGACATCTACAGGAATTTACGCAAACAAGATTGTGAGATTCTGTTGATGGATTTGCTAGCAGGATGCGAGAGAATATATATATAAACATATGATAAAATGAAAACTTTTGGGGTGCTTTTGAAAACAATAACCTATGATAACACAACACTTTTAAAGTGTTCTTGGGCTTTGCTCGTAATTGGTCCTTGCATGCCGCCATACTTCACCTTCGTAATCATCTGGGCCCCCATGATTACCGGGCTTTCGTATGGTTCACATGTGTTAGCCTGGTAACGTACACTAAAACCTGGAGAAAATTGAGAAATATGAATGTAAGGTATGAAAGTCGGAGTGTATCCAGGTGTGGACACGGTGACACCTCAAAGTTGGGTTAGTTCACACGATGTTTGGTGTGGCATGCTTTGGCCTAATAGGTCATTCGTACTCTCGTCAAATGTCCCTAGGTAGGCAAACTGGTTCGTTAATTCGGATTTATATGAATACCAATCCTAGACAGGACGTCCCGACTACCGGTACTCGAACCCTTCCAGTTACAACATGCCTGTCACATGAACTCACCTTGATGAGATTTGAAAACCAAAAAAAAAACATCACAAAAATTTGAATAACGTAAAAATAAGTATTTGGAAAATGGAGAGAAATGTTTCAAAATTTAAAGGAAATCGAGAACTTATAAATTAGGGTTTCATAAGTTTTGTATGGTACATTTCAGGTGGAGTGATATGTATATATGCAACATATATGTAGACTTCATGACATAATTATAACACATTGCACGTATCACATAATCAAGTAACAAATAGAGTGTTTGCATGCGTTTGTGTGTGAAATTAAAGGAATTAAAATGTGTGAGCAATAGCAAATCATAAGTCAAACAAAACATGAAATCACATAAGCACATAGGTCCTAGTTGACTAAAGTATAGGTTCTAAGGGTCTAATAACTTATCCTATATCCCTAAAGTCAATAGCTCTGATACCAATATGTCACACCCCGACCCGCAGCGGAATAGGTGATCGGGGCATGATTGGGTTAACTCGAGAGCTTATAACTTGCTATTACTTGTTTTAAATATTAATTAATTCATATCAAATGTCTCACAATACAAATAATTTACATAAACAATTACAAACACAAGACGGTGTTTATAACAAGTATATTGCACTAATCCGTTTCTTGTTAACTAAGGCCCATCCTATGTCCAACTTTCTCTTCGTACTTGTTCACCTGTATCATGTGTAAAAATGGTTTTTGGGTCAACAAAGGTTGGCGAGTGAATCCCATTTAAACATTTGAAAGAAATAATATGTTGATTAATTCAATAAAAATGTGCATAAACCAAAAATGAGCATACGTATATGTAAATCTATCCACAAACCATATAACAGCTAGCAATGTACACATGAGCATGATAAATAATGAACTGTGAGATCAAGGCTCAATCAAACGGAGCCGATCTAATGAGGCACGCGATGCTCTACTCGTATCCAACGAGGAACTGATGGGCCTAATGTGAGTGATGCACTGAAATGAGAAACTGTAACCACATATAACAACAACCGAACAATACATAACGCGTTAGATCATATAATGGTATTTGCACTAGTGTTTGAGTAAAGGATATAAATAAACGACACATGATACACCTCAAAACATGAATAAAAATGGGAAATTTGTAAGAATTCACTTAGTGTGTTTGCATTTTTAATCCTTAGTGAAAAACCGCATGAGAATAAGCAGAAAATCCAATTGATAAGCGTGAATTAAGCTATACAAACGAATGCAACAAGAAAAGGGTAAACGTTATGCTAGGCATAGCTAAATGAACGAACATGATTTTTTAGACTCGTTGAGCCTAACAAGCCTCTACAAGGCTACGCCAAGCATAAAGGCGAGCCTAAACTAGGCTACCTTAACGAACCTAATGCTCCTTAACTAAGAACCTAAACTAAACTAATTAAACTAAGAAAGCAATAAATAAATGAATATAAAAAAAGAAAAGAAGATTACCTCGAAGAAGAACTTTACAAAATGAGAAAAGCTTCAAGGGCAACACCTCCTCGTCGAAAGCGAAAATAAAAACTACTACACACCACACCCAAAGGGGTAGTGTGCTTGTGGAGCCATCAAATTTGGTTATTCCACTTGTTTATACTCAAACTAGGTGTTGCAAGCTATAAAGAACCAAGCAAAGGTATTTATAGGTGTGAAATGGAGCACAAAATGGTGATTGGAGCGATGTGGGATGACTTTAAAATAAGACTTTCGCATCTTTCAAATCAGCAACAAACACCAAACTTGTTTTCACGATTCCCGCTTCGTTATAACTCCGTTTCATGCACAGTTTTCGCCTATGTTCATTATTTTCAGAGTACTATCATATGGAAGAGAGTAATCCAACATCCATGGTGTCGAGAATTGGGCTTAAACCTTGGGTCTTGATGCAGTTCGAGGGTTATGTTCTAAAACTTGTGTTTGTGATTCCAGTTATGTTGGAGCTTAGTTTTATGCACCATTTGAACCTACTTGATCCTTAGTATACCAAGTATATCTTGGAGCTTTAAATGGACTAGAATGATAGCTCAAGGATGGAGAAAAGTTGGCAAGAAAATCATCCGAAAGTCATCTTATGACAAAACTAAGAATACGACATGTAGAGCTTCTTACTTGCTATCATTTACATCTAAACCCTCCAAACACAATGTATTATCTTAAGGCATGTATATAATGAAGTTTGGATGATAAGAAGGTTAGGATATGATGTGCTAGGTATGTTCACAAAGTCTCCAAAGTTTTTGATTAACTTAAGGAAAACCTTAGTTTTAGACCTTAGAGATATGGAGGGTTGCTTCAAAATACATGGAAATGAATTTACAAGGTTGTCTAATGTATAAGACTATAAATCATCAGATATGATAACATGTATGATCAAAATATAGAATCCAAGAAATTTTATTGCTTAAACATTAAACAAAATTACGTGGAATATGAAAACGAATCGAGTTACAAAAACGGGTCGGGTTTTAGGATTCGTTTTTTTACGAATGTTACAAATTTAGTGACAAGTTTAGAGAGGTCAGAATTTAACAAAATGAGGGGGAATAATTTTTTTTCAAATATTAGACGTTTATGGAAATTCAGACGGGAAAAAGTGCAACAGTAGTCTGTGAATCTGATTTCATATTGTCTAGGGATTTATAGGATCTGGATTCATTAATTCATGATCATAGGGCGTTTAGATTCTTGAGTTCATGATAAGACTGATGTCTTAGGGTTTGAGTCCCGAGTCTTCGTTTAAGCTGGTTAGCAGGATTAGTTTCAGGAGGATGCATCGGTATTATCGATACTTATAAGATATCAGAGAGCTTTCAAGATATTAGATACACGATAGCTAGATGATAGTCTAAAGTGTCAGAATAGTTAATCTTTGAGCAGATGAGTTGTTTTCTTGACTAATCGTTGGGATGAGGATGTTTGTAGATTAAGTTGCTACCGGGACTAACAGAGAAGGCTATACATTTGTTATCGTGACTGAAGATGAAGAATGTGAATTCAATCCAGAGGAATGTTTCTTAGATCACAATGTGTTACCTTATGATTTGTTATCCGATGAAGATTTGTTGATTGTGGACACCATTTAAACTAATGAATCATTCAAGTTGTGCTTAAAAGATGATTACAGAAGATGGGATTTCAGATTTTCGTGGGTATTCATAGATTTTAAGTTTAAAAGTGTGTTGTTCGAAGTTTCTATCAATTGCTGATGGGTTTTTGAAGATTAAGATATTGAGCTAAAGTGGTAGATCAAAAACCGAACTCAGATGTGATTAATGTTGAAACAGAGATGTTGCATCGATTAGTCTTAAGTTGGTGATTATTCGTGAATATTGCAGTTAAGCAAGTCAGAGGAGGTCGGGAACTGTGCAAACAAAGAACTGAAGTTTCATTTTAGGGGGAAGAATTTAAAGGGGAATATGCTATTGAAAATGGAAGCCCGGATCATCAATCAAGGGGGAATAATTTGAAGATATCAAATGCTTGATTGAAGTTGCAGAATATTCAAATACAACTCTTATATTTGAAGAACAAGATTCGAAAGTGGCGTACAAGGGGGAATTGTTAGTGCATATTATGTGTGCCCGCCACTGTGCGAATAGGCTAGATAGAGCGTGTGTTGAATATTGTATAGTTGAGATATGAACACATGACTTTGGAGAGAACGAAAGTGGTTCATACGAATAAGAGTCATTCGTACGGATGAGCTCATCCGCACGAAAGAGCCTGGTCCGTCCTAAACCTCATGTGTATATATATATAACTTATCACCTAATGAACACATGACACTATATATATATATATATATATATATATATATAGTGTCATGTGTTCATTAGGTGATAAGTTTGGGAATTTCTTAGGGAAAGGCTGGAGAGACCTCAGATTTCTCTCTAGCTAGTAAAATGATGTATGCTCTCTCGGTATGAACGGAATCCTTCTACATCTACTTATTCTTACGAGATTTCTACCGAATCAGCACTATCTATCCAAACTTCCGTCAAAATCCGCCCGATCTTGAACTTTCAATATCCTTACAATTATAATGTTTTCATGTGATTCATATTCATGAATTATGGACTACCATAAGTCCCATAACTTCATGATTTCATGTATTCTACTTATATCTACTTTATTTTGTCAGTCTATACTTGCTATGAGCCATACACCTTACTTGTGTTTGTTTCTAACAAATCTCTTCCAATCGTCATTGTCGTCACACGAGAAACTTTGACCGCTGAATGGCAACCTTAATAGCTGAGCAAATGGTGGCGGTTATTCTAATATTGTGTAGGATCGGTTTGTGTGCTTAGAATTGAGTAGAAACAAGAAAAACCACTTTCCAAGTGTGGAATCCTTATGTTGATCATGTATAACACTTGTTTCATAATTTCACTTTGCCATTCAAAATTCAGCAGCATAACAGTACAAGATCAAATCCTATCAAAAGCTCCAAAGTGTCAGGTTCCAAAAGTCTTAGTCCAAACGCTTGAGCCTATCTGTTTATAGGCACCTCATAAGCATGAGGCTAATGCGCACGGGTGAGTTAAGGTCTCATACGCACGTATGATTCATACGTCCGTATGATTCCTTGCTTTACATTTTCAAATATATAAGACACTATGCTATGCTACCTATACATTAAACTAGACATAAGTAAGGCGTAGGCATTAGACATTCTATATCAACAAACTCCCCCTTGAATAATGTTGCAACCTTTTCTTCGTTGGTCTTCAACCTTTACTTCCGAAAAACCTCTTTTTGTATTCCTTTATGTGATCTTCAAAGCTTTTACTTGGTGTTTGATCTTTAAGAGGAGGTTTTTTTCATATACTGATATCTTGATATAGAAGTTTTTTGTGTTCGATCAACAATCTTCTGCAATCTTTTATTTTCCCTCGTATTTTCGTTCTTCTCAATAGTTCTCCATTTTTTTCTCCCACATTCTTCCAGAGTGTATGTCATAAGTATAACACACTTTCACGACTCTTTGAAATTACATTGCTTGCTCATGATCAATCTTCAAGAAATAAATCCTGTTGTAATATTGTCACACCCGGTCGTGGTGGAAGCATGATGTGTGATCGGAGCGGTAATCATTTCATTCAATCAAGTAAACAACCAAATAGAAAGATGTTCATCCATACATTTAAATAAGTTTACACACCATACATATTGTTTTGAAAGAAAGTACAAACCAAAAGATACATTGTTTAAAATTCATAAGTTACAAAATATAGTTTTTAGAAACAACTAATGCTTTGCATTCTATATCAACGGATGACATCTATGCGTGACTTCTAATCATCACGGACTTGTTTTCCATTGTCGCCCACTAGTTACCTGAAATACATGTTAGTTTAAAAACGTCAACAAAATTGGTGAATTCGTGCATTTGTTTTGAATCAAATGAAACTTGAAAGATCATTAATGTTTTGCAAGGACATCAATATGTGTGCCGACATAGGTAGTAACCAAGCCTAAACGAATTTGCACGCATGCTTTTTTAGGACGCAAATACATTCTTACGAACTAAACTGATTGTCGCTAAGAGTGGAACTCGTCATACTCCATAGATCTATCCTGTTCGCTCCCCGGTTTAATTGGTGATTAATGGTTACCCGCATCCTATTTGTACGTGATCTATAATATTTTCATTATCTAGCTTAACCATACCAATTGTAACATGTATCCTTCCCTGAAAGTTTTAAACTGTAAAACGTTCAAATAAAAGGGGAAACATGAACTCACAGATTTGGGCCTTGTGAAAATCTCTAGATAATATTTGGATATGCGCTCGTGACGTAACCTATAAGTGTTCTAATCTTGTTAGGCACTTAGGCTTACGTTTTACCAGTTGTTCATCTTGAATTTTAGTTAGACTTGTATTCATTTGTATCTTTGTTTGTTAATTGTATTTCATATTAATTTTGTATTCTTTTAGTTTGAATGGGTCTAGCCCAAAAGATAAGTGTATTGCCATAACCCATTTGATTTGTATGTGTGGGCCTAGCCCAATTGAATTATATAAGTGGGCCTAGCCGAAATAAATTATACAAATGGGCCTAGTCCAAATGAATTTTGTAAGTACGCTTAATCCATTTGAATATGTAAATGGGCCTAGCCCAATTTTAAAATGGATGGGTCTCGCCCAATTAAAGTTTACTTAAACTTTTTATTTGTAACTTTGTATATAAAAACTAAGTCCATAAAAACTATTAATAACTTTATATAATTTATTTTTGTTGGTTTAATATATATAAACTCTAATATATACATATTTCGCGTGTTCGTCCGTATGTTCGTTTTCGTTCATTTCATCTGTTTCGTTCGTGTCGTTCGTCCGTTTTGTTCATGTCATCCGTGTTGTTTGTTTTGTTCATGTCGTCCGTGTTGTTCTTTTTGTCTGATTTGTCCGAATTGTCCCTTTTGTCCAAGATGTTTGTTTTTTCCATGTTTGGACATATGCATTTTTATACTTGTCAAATTTTAAGGATTTTTATGTTTTGTATTTTTTTGTAAGTATTTAGTTTAGTATGTATTTTTCAAAACTTTATAAATACATATAAATAAATACACACATTTATATACATATAATTTTGGTGTTCAAAATATATGTATGCAACCAAATTTAGTTGGGGAAAATCTAGTACTTTTTAACTTAAACTAAAGACCCAAAACTTTGTATAATCATGATTGAGGTTTCTAATCTTTTTTAATCAAAATAATCCTAAGTTAATTACACCTTAATCATGATTAGATTTTATAAAAATTTTGCCATAGTTTTCCATAAACTATGGACTTTTTCCATGTTTATAAACATGATTTTATACACTTTTCAACACAACAATTTTCAAATCTTTCATTCTTGACATAACCTATATATCAACATTATGAACTTGCATAATATAAACTTGTTTCTTTGGATAACTTCTATACATGTAAACTTTTAGTTTACACAAAAGTTTATGTAAACTTGTTTACATATTTTCAAGACTTTATATTTGTAACATGATTTTTATGTGAATCTATGTATTACATGTTTCATGAAACATTTTTAAGCAAGATCAAGTTCATAATATATATGTTAATAGATCTTGCTAGATCTAAACATGCATGTGTTTAGATCATACTTTAAAACATGATTTTGCAAGATCTTAGTAACTACATAACTACAACTTCAAAGATCAACAAGAATCATAAAAAACAACATATAATCATATTAGTTTGTTTAGTTTTAGTTAGTGTTTTATGTAATTTAGATGAGCTTCAAGATGATTACTTATACATTTGTGTTTAAACATAAATCATGTACAAGATTTAGATCTTACAACTAGCTCTTGAATAAGATGATGAATCAAGAAAAAGATGATAAGATGAAGATCCAAAGCTCCAAGACTTGAGAAAATGTTTCAAATGACTTCTAACAACTTGCAAATGTCTTAGATCATCGTTAAATCTCTATGCTTGTATGAAATTCTAGTGTTTGGATTTTGAAAGTGAAGGCGGTGGTGGTTTCTTGGTCGATTTCAAGAGGGGAGAGGAAGAGATGAAAGTGTTGTTTGTTGTATTAAAAATGAAAGGGAAATGGTTAGTGGTGTTGTGTTATGATCTTCCTTACACCTAGCCATACACTTAGCATACTTCTCCATCTAACAACACATCACAAGTGGGTTAGTGGGATGCCCACTAAAATCATGAATGGAAGGAGGGGGTGCTATTTGTTTTTTTAAGTTTGTTATATTTTATAAACTTTTTATAAACTTTGATAATTAAATGGTTGGTTTTATAAAAACTATTAACCCGACACATTATTTGTGATGTTACATTTGCCTAACTAATTCACTAGACTAGTCGTTTTGTTGTTTGGATAACGAATTCGGCTCATGTTTCGTTATCGAGTCAATTAACCGGCAATTTATACAACTTATACGGAAATGCATACATATTCGTCTTCAATATATTTTTGTTGTCCAAAACTTATTAACTAGTTCGCTAGACTAGTAAATTTGCTATTTTGATCATAGTTTTTGTACCGGTTTTGTTATGGGATAATTACTGAATGAGTTGTGTTGCTTAAATGGTAAATGTTATATAGGGACTTTTGTGTTGTTTTCAATGCCCTATATGTGGTTTATGATAAATAACATTTACTTTTGGATTTTAAACATTGTTGAATCGTTCTGCTGAGTGCTGTAAACTTCTGCAGAATTGCGAATTTGTCTACGGACAAGACTATTAAGTGTGTATAAATTTTTTTCAGAAAGTATTAATTGTAAGTTGTTCCGAACTAATGTTTTCATGTAATATTTGTTGCGGACATATTTCCAAGTCTTGTTTTTGTCATGTAAGGCTGTATCGCGACTAGTCCTGGCATGAATAGTGTGTTCACATTTCTACTAATTTATCTAGGACATAGTTTATTGTTTCACAATGCAGCGAACTTGATATCATTATACGATATAATTTTGTATATTCCTACACTTTTAAGATTTATAATTAAATAAAACCAAGTCAAGTATGCGAAAATAAATAATGTAATAATTGTTTAAGTTGTAAGGGATTACCGGTATTTTGCCGAGTGTCACAAAAGTAAAATCTCTATATCCTTCCCTGACATATTCACTATCCATGTCGGATCATACAATCTGATCGACCTCCAATTAGTTTCTTTGCATAACACGATCATAGCTTCTCTAACCTTTTCTTCATAATACCACCATTTGAATTCATCATGAATATCCTGCTCCATTTCATACAACGGTACATTTCTCATCACCTTCGGTCGTTTGTACTTCAACGTCACCTTGTATTTCCCAGTCTCTAGATCTATTTCAGTCTTGGAAACAATTCGCTTTGGCTCCTGAGGCTTCCACTACTTAAACTTTGTTCTAGCTTGTTGTTTAATAAATCTAAGTACATGTGATTATACTGACTTTAATCATAGCTTATCTGTCTCAGCCTGAATAACTCTGTCACATCCTGCGACGACAAACTTTAATATTATTAATATTCTTGAAATACTGAAAGTCGTATTCTCTTCGTATAGCAATCACTTTCAAATTAGGAATCCAACTCATTATATCACCCGGTGACACATCTTTATTTCTTGTGAAGAAAGTACCTTTGACATGAGCGAGACGTTTATGATTTTTTAGATAATTTTTAAGTACTTTCCACTCGTTTATTCAAGTTTTAAATTAATAAAAACATGAAATACAACTATCACTCTCTACTTCACGCTAGGGCAAGTGCACCCATCGTTGGCGTAGTATAGTGATGGTAAGACACTGAGGTCGTCCAAGGAAACAAGAGCGTTTAATATCGCAATATCGTCAACGTTTAATCTAATCAAATTTTGAGAAAATGTTTTTAATAAGTAAACATAAAGAAATAGACTAAGTAATAAAAAACAAATAGACAAGATAGAATCACTTGGTTCCGACATATTATTTATGTGTCCTTTGATGATTTTCACACTTTGGGTTTTTTAAAAGATTATCTTAGTTAAAGTGGCATATCCCTCTTTTGGAGGCAACGCTAACCTCAGTCATATTGGTCTGAGTCAGTAGGGATACAGACCCGCAAGCCTGGAATATTGGAAGATAATTAAGTAAGTTATTAATGCAAAATGTGGCATGTCCCTCTTTTGGAGGCAGCTACGCTCGACCATATTGGTCTGAGTAAGTAGGGATATAGTCCTGCAAGGCCGGTTTAAAGTTTTAATAGTAGTTTATTTATAAGGGATTCAAGTCATTCTTACCTCCTCCGATTTGATGCTATCTGACTCAAGGTAAGTCTTAATAAGCTTGAACCAAGTCCTCACAGGATCTATACACTGAATGAGGCAAGAACTTTACCCATACCGACCTTTTAACCCCCTTCCAGGCTGTTAACATGCTTTCTATAGACCGTAAAGACACGAATGAGTGAATCAACAAAACATGAAGAGATGATAGAATAAAGTTCACTTTCAATATAAAAAACTAGTTATTAAAGTCATTAGTACATACCCAAGTAAAAAGTTAACCAAAGCTTGGACATCAAAAGTAATACATAAATAACTTGTCTTCACCAAGTAATTTAAGAGATTAGCAAGGCATGGCCTTTGTTTGACAAAAAATCTTACAATCAATCTTGAATCCCGAGACTACTAAACACACTCTAAGAATGGATAATGGATGAATGTGGTGGATGATAGGTATTGTGGTGGCAGGTGTGAGAGAAGAGGTTTTCCAAGGGATGGGTTGGAATGAGACCAAACACCCCTATTAATGACTTCAAACGGCCCCATGCCATGTGTGCACTGCCCCGTGTCTTCCTTCTTCTATGTCTTCATTTAATGAGTTTGTCAGAATGCCACACGGCCCCATGTGTCAACGACACGGCCCCGTGGCCATTGTACTTGCTGTACTATCCAAGATTCGAAAATTTGGAAGTTGACCATGGCCCGTGTCCATTAGACACGACATCGTGTCTCTTGTCTACTTCTTTTTGTCTTTTCTTCTTCGGAATCCTGAAGGGGTACGACCTCATGCTGACCAGGCGCGACCCCTTGCTGGACTTCTGATTCGTTGTTTTAAGCTTTGGGGTGAAGCTCGGAGGGTTGGTATAGTGTATCATCTTTCCTTATTCTATACTTATGCTGGTTTTTGTCGTTTATTTGCTCCTTTTGTAAATTTAAGCTCTTTTAATCATGAAAATCAAAAGTATAAAAAGAAACACACTTTTTTCAACATTAGTACTAAAATGTTGATTTTATACCGTTTTTTATACAATTTATATGTTGCATTTGGCTCATATCAAATACCTCCACACTTGAATATTTGCTTGTCCTCAAGCAAAACTCTTTAATATTGCTTACACACCCAAACGGAATTGGTAGAGAAGAAGTTTTTGGGTCTTCCATGTTGCTTCCTATTCGACATGATTTGTTTAGAACACTTTTTAAGAGAAGTAATTTTTTTGGGCATAACATGCCTTTATAAAATTCTATTTAGCTATATACAAATTCACACACCTCACAACTGACCACTCAACATTCGGCCATTCGGCGAAGATGTAAAAGTGAAACGCTCGATACTGGCATGGAACTTACTCCTACCATATGCTTGACAAGTAATCAAACCTCCTCCTTTATAACCAAATCTTTGTAAATAATAGAAGGACTTTAAAAAGGGTAGATTTGGCTAGGGGTTAAAACGTAAAATGTCAGTTTTCTTTTGAAAGTTTATTTATTTGTGACTTAGTTACAAACTAAAGGCTTTAAGCAATAATTTTGCTTATTCTATTTCAAGCAAGTAGAGATTTTTTCACTTTTTTTTTTTGATAAAATAAACTAAGTCACCTCTCTTTTGATATAAATTTTAAAACAACCGCATTTTACTAAAAAAAGGTCTAAATAAAGATTGGTTTTGGTTGTTAGGTGATTTGTGCAAAATGGTGTTTTGTGGGTTTTTGAAATGAAAGGTTTAGGCTCAAAGGGGTTCACTAGAGGGAAATTATTTTTTTTTGGTGGGGAGATAAATAGAAAATAAAGTTGAAAATGAAAAAGGGTTTAAAATCTTAATGCCTCCATCATATACTTACTTGGATTAGTTGAGAAGGACCGGGAATGCATTGTCTTGTCAAGTTCTAGATTCGAAAGAACCATACGTCTATCCACACAAGAAATGAAAATGAGCATTTAGTAAAGTATATGGTTTTGAATGCTCGGTAGAGGCTCAAAACTCACATTTTTGTGGGAAAAGGGGTAAAAATGTGAAATTATATATACAATCAAATTTTAAAAAAAAATTATCATGCCTTTTTATGAATTTTTCTTAAATGGTTCTTCTTATCACATCGCTATCGGTTGTAAATTTGTAAAACTTGATTTTTTTTATCTTGGTTTCTAACTTAAACTATAAATAAGACAAAAAAAAATTGAAAAAGATTTGGGGTGTTTTAGCGTTTCCAAGTAGAGTTTTGTGTAAGGCTTGATTTAGGACAAATAACTTCAAGTTAAGTCCCCCCCCCCCCCCCACTTAAATTACACACTGTCCTCAATGTGTCCAAAATTGGTTAAAACTGATTAAATGTGTAAATGTGGGTTAAAAACAACAAAATTTTTAAAAACCAAAAACTGGACATGGGGGCGGTATTTGGGGGACACGACCTTGTGTCAAAAGTGTAAGTTACAGTTTTTCTGTGAAAATTTCCAAAAGGCAAACATGGGGCGTGCTTGGGGACACGGCCCCATGTAAAAAGTGCTGGTAACGAAAATTTTCCAGAAGCCAGGCACGGGGGCGTGTCCATGGGACACGATCCCGTGTAAATGTTCTAGAATCAAAAAAATTTCTACAGACTTGAGGCACAGGGGCGTGCTTACCTCTCATGGCCCCGTGCTACACTTACTGTTTTGAAGATTTTTCTTCGGAAAGTGTCTGTTTACGTGCATGTGGTGCTGTTTCAACGTCCCTTTTGCCATTTTCCATTCTTCCTTTGAGTGTAGCTTATTCCTAAAGAGAGAACTTAATAGAAAAGCATTAAACTAAAGATTAAACTAAAATTAAAACTACTTAGCTATTGGATAGTCCATGGAATGCCTCCATGGTACGCCACTTTTATAAGGGTCCTTGGCTAGACCCAAAGTCGGTCACATGTATGACTTGCATCCCAAGTTGCATCGACGAAGGGCGTAGTCTAGGCTCGAGTTTATTGCTTTGATGTAGTTGACCGGATCATCCTCCACTCGTTGTCCCACCTCGAACTTAACCTCCTTGTCAACTACCCTCAATGTCAACCTTCTATCACTCATATCCACCATGTCCCGTGCAGTGGAAAGAAATGGTGTTCCAACATGAGTGGGATTTCGGTGTCTTCCTCCATATCTAGGATTACAAAGTCGGCCGGGAAAACAAATTCCCCAACTTTACCAAGAGATTTTCTACGACACCTTGAAGGTATTTTACCGACCTATCCGCAAGTTGTATGCTCATCCTTATAGGATGTGGCTCTCGTATTCCAAGTCAGTTGAACATAGAAGAAGGTATTAGGTTGATGCTAGCCCCTAGGTCGCTAAGCGCATTGCTTATTGGTGACTCTCCAATGGAGCAAGGAATGGTGAAGCTTCCGAGATCAATCTTCTTTTGGGGGAGTTTGTTGAGGAGTGAAGTCGAGCATTTTTCACTTAAGTTTACTTGTTGTATTATTTCAAATTTTCTTTTGTAGGTGAGGAAGTCTCTCATGAATTTGGAATATTTTGGCATTTGGGTGAGAACTTCCACAAAAGGAAGGTTGATGTGAAGTTGTTTAAGCAAACTTACAAACTTGGTGAATTACTCGTTGGTCTTTTGCCGGAGTAAACGACTAGGGTAAGGGACCGGGGGTGGTTTGGTTAGTTCGATAGTTTGGGGTTGAGTATTTCTTTGGTTATTGGTTATGGGCATGTTAGTGGGTTGGGTATCGGGTTGAGGAGGTGTTGGCTTATCATCTGGTCCTACTTTCCAGTTTCTTCAATTAATAACGTTTACTTGGGCTTTTGGGTTTGTTTCGGTGTTACTAGGCAAGGCTCCTTGTGGTCTTTCGGAGAAATTTTGAGCAAGTTGGCTTACTTGTTTTTCAATATTTTACATACTAGCCCGTTGGTTTCTAATATTTTGCACACTTCATACAAACCCTCCGAGCTTCACCCCAAGACCAAAAACCACAAGTTAGAAGATAGGCACGGGCTGTGCCACCGAGGCACGGGGTCGTGCTCCACTCAAGTTTATAGAAAGAAAAAGACAAAAGAAGCAGACTAGAGACACGGGGTCGTGTTCAACTCCCAGCTTTGCAAATCTTAGATATTACAGCAAGTACAATGGCCAAGGGGTCGTGTCGTTGACACACGGTGTAACACCACAACTGTGTAAAACAACAAACCACGGCGGAAACGTCGGAGAGTCATGTCACAGAACTATTGTTTCACAACACATGGTATATAAAGTTTTGTATTATTGAATTTAATTGTTTATATTGTCTTGGGACAAGGAAATCAAAAACATAACAATTGTCTTGCAAATTTTAAAGTCACTAAGGTCCAAGCCCGCCCTATGTGAAGCATGCTCAAAGTAAAACATTAGCTCCTGAAATATATGTGAAAATAAAACGTCAGCATAAAAATGCCTGTGAGTAACACAGGTTTTGTGATGAAGATTCATGGCTTTGAAAGTTAAAAGAAATGTTCAACTATTACAAAAGTAGCCATGATCCTTTACAAGAATGTTTCTTTTATGAAATCGTAGAAAAATCAAATGGTTTAAAAGAAATGATGCATGGTTAACTTAATAACCAAAATACCTCATGCCTTGTATAAAATATGGTCATGTCTTGTATTTCGTTTGAAGTGGTTTAGATAATGCTACGTTATATAATATAATGAAAGCACTTATATATAGGAGGTACCAGTGGCATATCCACCATGCTTTTATCATATTACACACATCTCATCATTTAAGTCACTTACCATGAGCCAACAATTGAGATGTCTTGTTTAAACCAATGTCATGAATAAACCAAATGTCTTTTATAAACAAATGTCTATGTATAAACCAATGTCTTGTATGGCAAACAAAAGTCTTGTTTAAACCATAAAATAGATGTCTTGTATAAAATAACGAAAATGTCTTGTCTCGTCAAAATCTCTTGTATAAAGCAGGTGTTTTGAATAAACAAAGGTCTTGTTTTAACAAAAACTCTTGTCTTATAAATCAATTGCTTTTATTGTGTAGACACATATATATGGATTGTTGGCGAATACATTCAAGCCTTGTTGATTGCCGAATAAACCTTTATAAAGACAAAGGTTTATCAAATGTTCATCGGTTCTGTCACTCCCTAAAGTTACTTCCAAACAAACCTAGGAAGTGGGAACGGGTTTGTCAATCCTATGGTACCATTACATACTACCGGTTGGCGTGATCAATGTTAATGAATATATCATTGTATATTCAACGCACCAATATGTCTTGAACAATGTTAGCATGTCATGAAAATGTTTTGAAATCATATACTTGGCACACTAAGTCAATATAACAAGAAAAAATGTCTTTGAAATCATGTACTAGGTATGCTAAGTCAACATACGAAGTAAAAATGTCTTTGAAATCGTGTACTAGGTATACTAAGTCAACATACGAAGAAAAATGTCTTTGAAATCATGTACTAGGTATGCTAAGTCAACATACGAAGTAAAAATGTCTTTGAAATCGTGTACTAGGTATACTAGGTCAACATACAAAGCAAATGCTCTTTGAAATCATGTACCAGGTATGCTAAGTCAACATACGAAGCAAAAATGTCTTTGAAATCATGTACTAGGTATGCTAAGTCAAAATATGAAGCAAAAATGTCTTTGAAATCATGTACTAGGTATGCTAAGTCAAAATACGAAGCAAAAATGTCTTTGTAATCATGTACTAGGTATGCTAAGTCAACATATGAAGCAAAAATGTCTTTGAAATCATGTACTAGGTATGCTAAGTCAACATACGAAGCAAAAATGTTTTTGAAATCATGTACTAGGTATGCTAAGTCAATATACAAAGCAAAATGTCTTTGAAATCATGATATGTACTAGATAAGCAAAACATGTATAATGTCATGAAAACAAGAAAGTATTTCAAGTGATCAAACAAAGCTCAAGGATTGAAGAGTTCAAGTGTGTCCTAATGTATCAGAATACTATGTTAGTGTGTCGAGACTTTAATCAGAGGAATGGATAGAATAAAGTCCTATAAACCAAACGAGTGTTGGGACTCGTATGATATGGTTTATAATACGTTACATTCTGATTTGGAAGAGTTTCTAAGTGCTTTGACCCGTTACAACTTGTTAAAATGGTTTACGCCACTTTAACGGGATGCAACCGTAACTATGGGTTTGGATGGTTAAACAAGTCCTATGATGAGTCTTATATGTCATAACAAGTTTGATTATGTTATAATATCAGTTTAGATGTCAAAATTATGCTCTTACATGATTAAAACCATTTTATACGCCGAAATGGTGTTTTCGGCATTTTAAAAATACATAAAATCGACTCATCATATAACTAACCAAACTATAGGACTATAAGGCATAACCTCAGAGGGTCATTCAATAAATTACTATGGTCATAAAATGCGCTTGGCCGAATCCTAAAATTGACCAAACGGGTCAGATTCGAAAGTCAAAGCGGTAGTAAAACCGCTCGACTTACGACTAAGAATACGCACTAAACTAGAATTGACGAGTTTGACATGTTTGAACATGTCAAATAATGTTATAAAACTGATTTATGTCAAAACCTTAAGTTTTAATACCCAAAAACATTTTCGTCGTAAAACACATTTTTATACATTTTTTTTACTTTCAACTCGTAAAACTTTGACTCGTCATCTCGCCTACTAAACGTGGTAATCAGAAGGTGCAATCGCAAGGGATTAATACCTTCGTGATTACGATCACGTTGCAAAGTTCAATTTGAACTTTGACTTGACTAAAATGGTCAGAACCGAAAGTCAAATAGGAAGCCGAACTGTTTGACTTTTAGCTGAAATAGCTAAAATAATGAAAGAACTAGGAAGAGTACTTACTTATGTTGAAGAACACTTTCAGAACTCAAGATAGGAGGCTTTCAAAGGCTAGAAACAAGCTCCAAGAAGGATAGAAAGAAGAACTTCACACTTTGCTTTGAAGTGGTATGAAAAAAAATATGGATAAATCAAAGGGTATTTATAGTGTTTTTGGATCAAAGAGGTAATGACAAGTGTTACCAAACGTGGATTAGTGTCCTAACATGTGTCAACACCAAATTAAGTGTGGTAAAAAGTGCAAGATGTCAAAAATTGGAGATAGGTGGCAAACTTGGTGAAGAAGCAAACTTTTTTTTGACAATTTTGGCCCCTGGACTTGTATTGTCGCGTTTTGTCATTTTTAACCCCTCTTAACCTAATATTTAGGTTATATAAAGGAGTTAAGGCATGTGTAACTTGGATTTTGTCTAGAAATGTCATGGATGTCGGTTCGTTAGATTGTATGGTTACACGTTTCGTAAATAAAGTATAAAACTTTATCAAACGCGAAAATGACCAAATTTGTGTAATGATTGACATTTTTGCATTCTTACCAATAAAATGCAAGATTTTATTGAATAAAAATGTCTGGGATTGTATAATGATTGATAAATATACAGCTGCATAAATAAAACACAAGATTTTATTAAATACGAAAATGTTTCGGAATTGTTCAATAAATAAAAATGTACAAATGTCACACACGGGGCCGAGTGAGCATCCGGACGGACAAGATCATTAAATAAAAACAGAGAAAAAAGAGGCAGGGGGTAGTGCCCACCAGGCACGGGGTCGTGTGAGCAATCTGTTTTCAGCTGTAAGTAGGGGTGCTTAGTTTAATTTCAATCCATCTCTTGGCTAATCACTTCCCTCACACCTGCCACCACTCCACCACCATAATACCACCATCATCCATCATAGAGTGTGTGTAGTAATCTCGGGATCTAACATTGATTGTAAGAGTTTTTTTTTCAAACAAAGGTCATGCTTGGGTAATCTCTTACATCACTTGGTGAAGACAACTTATTTATGTATTACTTTTGATTTCCTAGAGTTGGTTAACTTTTTAGTTAGTTATGTATTAATGACTTTAATAACTAGTTTTTTATATTGAAAGTGAATTTTATTCTTTCTCCATCGTGTTTTGTTGATTCACTCATTCGTGTCTTTACGGTCTATATAAAGCACGTTAACTGCCTAGACGGGGTTAGAAGGGTGGTATGAGTAAAGTTCTTGCCTCGTTCAGTGTATAGATCTTGCGAGGACTTGGTTCAAGCTTATTAGGACATCCCTTGAGCCAAATAGCATCAAATCGGGGGAAGTAAGAACGACTTGAATCTCTTATAAATAAAATACTATTAAAACTTTAAACCGGCCTTGCGAGACTGTATTCCTGCTGACTCAGACCAATATGGCCGAGGGTAGCGCTGCTTCCAAAAGGGAGACATGCCACATTTTGCATTAATAACTTACTTAATTATCTTTCAATATTTAAGCCTTGCAGGGCTATATCCTTGCTGACTCAGACCATTACGGCTGAAGTTGCCTCCAAAAGAAGGACATGCCACTTTAACTAAGATAATCTCTTAAAAAACCCAAAGCGTGGAAATCATCAAAGGATAAGTGAATAATAAGTCGGAACCAAGTGATTCTATCTTATCTATATGTTTTTTATTACTTTAGTTATTTCTTTATTTTTTTAATTAGTAAAAATCTTTTTCTAAAAAATTTTTATTAGATTAGACGTCGACCATATTCCAGTATTAAAAACTCTTGTGTCCTTGGACGACCTTGACATCTTACCATCACTATACTACGCCAACGATGCGGCACTTGCCCTTACGTGTTGTAGAGAGTGATAGTAGCGTATCGTATTTTTATAAATTTAAAGCTTGAATAAACGAGTGAAAAGTACTTAAAATATATCAAAAATTTATACTAACACTCCATCACGTCAGGCACTCATCTTATAATCTGTAGCCATATCATAACCTCCCTTTCTATGCCCCAAACATTGCACTACCACATGCATCAGAAACTTCTACGGTCTCGGTAGGCAACTCTTTGCGTAACTTGTGGCATTAAGGTATCCATCATAACCCATTCTAACAAAGCAACCTTTAACTTGTTTTTCATAAAGTAATTGTGGATATGTAGATTCGTCTTAAACTCTAACACTTCCTCTAATCAAAGCTTCAGTTATAATGATTTTCTTCTCCTAGACAACTGAATGAATCTTTGTGCCTTCTACTTTAACATTCTTCCAAAATTAGCGTATGATCTTCTCGTAAGGTGCACGGACATCTGTAGTTGCCTTGAAGATTCTTGACTCTTTCAAGAAAGGCATTATTGGTGTGAACGGCTTTGCTTTCTCATTTGTTTCATCAAGTAGTGCCACTATTGTGTGTTTTAGGTCATGATTTTTCCTTTTTCAGATTTCACCATCTACACAATACGCAACAAATATAAAAACGACAATTTTACACATTTTAAAACTTAGAATTTTTTCAATCATTCAAAACACGTCATGCGCATGAACACTAAACATCTGAGTTTTACACGTATAACCACAACCCACGTATGTACCATTTAAAACGTATGAACAAATTAACCAGTTAACACGTATGAACATGACTAAGCATATGGATAATATGTCATGTAGGAGAAAATTCTAAATGTGTGAAGAACTCGAACGTACGAAAAACATTAAGCACGTATGAACATGTTAATACGTATGTGCCTTTGAAATGTATGACCATGAAAATTTTCTCAAACGTTTGAGCTCATACGTGCATATGATTCATCTGTTGAACATGAACACATCAGATGGTCAACCGTCAACATATCAAAAATATGATATTTTTAACAATCAAAATACATATATACAATCAGAAACAACCGATTTGTTAAACCCCTATGTTTATTCTACATTTTAACCATGTTTCCATCAAGTTCTAGCGGTTAGGGTTTTAGTTATATTTTAACATCGATTTGTTATTTTTTTAGATGATTTTTACCTTGAAAGTTATATCTAACTGATCACAAACACACATAGAACAATTTTAAACTCAAAATCAATACGTCCTCTCTTAATCTCAGAAACTTTTCAAATGCTCCATAGTTGCACGAATGAGCTTATGCATATGAGTCTGAGCTTTTTATACCAAGCGAATGGCTCATACGTGTGTACGATACATGCGCATGTATGAGTCGTTTGTTGACATCTCATCCGTCCCAAAAGACACATGTTCTTGAAATTATCACATGCGTTTAAACTAGCTCACGTGTTTATATACTCATGCTCTTGATTGATTTGCAAAGTCAATTTTATCAGTCAATTTCACACATTTGTTCAGCCAAGTTCAAGTTAATGACCTTGGTTTAACATTATGGTCTTTCAACTTTTTGATTTTTCACAACTTCAATTTCCAAGTCCAAATTAATGACATTGGCTTCAAGTTCAAATTCATGACCTTGGTTTAAAGTTTTGATGAAATCCTAGTTTATCAAATCCTATCAGATTGACCCCCAGCCAGTTGTGCAAAAGCCCGTCCATCAATTGAAAAGATTCAGTATCCGATCGTCGGTTATCAAAAATAAATAAAATATTTTGTACTTTTTACAACTTTAAGCTGAAATACACTGAAAATCTTTTTGGTTTTGAAAAAATGAACTAAACTTAAACTATTTACAAACACACATATTTTTGTGAGATTGTGCTTAGAGGATCATATCAGTTTATTTGAGACAAATCAACTTGTGCTTTGACTCTTTTCCGAATTAAACATTTTGAGTTTGATTTTATATGAACTAGTTTAAATCAAATAAAAGTTGGTATGATTTTTAATACAAGTTTAACGATTCAATTGTTATAGTATGTTTTAAACCCTAACGAGTCGTCCATTACGACTTGAACTCAAGGGGACACCGTTGTAACCCTACTTACTACAAGCGGTGGTCCTAACATCCAGAACAACACTAACTATTTTCGTAACCAGTGCCCAGAGATTGTCAAATTCGAGTCACGGGCACATAAAGACTTTAAATTTTTTTGATCCCAAATTTATTTATATATATATAAACACACAGTTTAACGTAAAAAAAATATACTAATGATGATCTATTTCACACTTGGATCTCTTTTTATGAACATATGAAGTGTGAGTACTCATTACATGTTAGAATGTTAAGAAGCCACATCCATGTTGCTCGTCTCTTCCTATGTTTGTTTATATCCCAACGTTCTATGATTAGGAGACAAAGATATAAAAGGTAGTGGTCCAACTGCAGTATAGCTGGAGTCAGAGGGGGCATGAAAAATGAAGGCATATTGTCAGTCTATGATCATGCATGATACATGCAGCCATGCAGACAGGCTCAAGAACCACCCATTGGGGACCAGATTGTGACCTTCCATATCCCAACTTATTACCCCTTTTAACTTCTTCTCATGCGCACATCACAAACAGTACCCTCCTGGTGTTTATGTATATTGTCTACCAACATTCACACACACCAAAACACATATATGTGTGTATGTGTGTTGTATATATATCATAACTTGCTTGCTTAAGTTTGATACACCACAAACAAAACCCTACAACCACAGTAGTGTGAGGAAAATTACAAGAGGGTGCTCAAAATGGAGTGGAGTAGCTGCAACCCTGTACCGTTTATTCCTAGGCCCTCACAAAGTTCTTTTGCCTTTCTTTACAACTATAACACTGATCCATACCTATACCCTCCTGGTAATTCTTCCAGTTGTTATATGACTGCATTTTCTTTTTCATTTATGGTAAAACCATGGTTTGTATAAAGGTGTACAATATAGAATTATTTGAATGGAGTTTGTGTAAGTCTGCTTAGTGGCAAGCAATGTAGGCTTGAGTTTGATGGTTTTGTCCCGTTCACTTGTCACGTTAGGGAACTCAAAAATATATGCCCATGGTAGCAAACTGCCTAGATGTACAAGACATTTTAAAAAAAAAACATGCATTGAAACAATTTTTCAAATTCCAAACCACCTATAAATCCAAAATGTTGTAAAATATCTGATGAAACTATGGCAACATTTTTTAACATAGCATGTGTGAGTTTTGGATACAATGTGTTAACTTTTGATAGAATGATAACAGGAGTTGCTGGAGAGATGAAGCAGGCATCTTTACCAATGATGGAACTGAACGAGTTTGATTATGGCAACAATCAGGATAAGAAGAAAAGATTGACAAGTGAGCAACTTGAGGCATTGGAAAACAGTTTCCAGGAGGAGATAAAACTGGACCCTGATAGAAAGATGAAGCTTGCACATGAACTTGGGTTGCAGCCAAGACAAGTTGCGGTTTGGTTCCAGAATCGACGTGCTCGTTGGAAGGCTAAGCAGCTCGAGCGCTTGTATGATACACTTAAACTAGAGTTTGAAGCTGTCTTTAGAGAGAAGCAAAACTTCAAGATGAGGTACGTGTGTATGTGCATGTCATGATTGATTTTAGTGACGGAACCCAAACTTTTAGTCGGGGATTATCATAAGATTTTTTTTATTTACTGGATACATCGAGGAGTCCAACTCATATTTTAATATAAGACAAAGTTTAGATTTTATATATAAGATCCAACCCTTTAATTGATGAAGGTGCTAGCATTGAGAACCATACTCAAAGAACATGTCATCAACAAACAAGCAGAAGTATCAACAACAGGATACACAGACATGTCCGGCGAAGAGACCGTTGAAAGCACACCAATGGCTGCCATTCGCAGTTCCAACAACCACTCTAACCAGGCCGTTGCTGCCGCTGACTGCAACTATATGCTCAACTATGATGGAGCTGCAATGCAAACTTCATCTTATTCCAACTGGGCTGGTCTTCCTTCTTATCCATGAAACCATAGTTAGTTTACTTATTTAGCTTTAGTTGTTAGTAGCTTCATTAGCTTAAGGAGGGTTATTTATGTAGTTTAGAGTTTATTGGTCAGACTCGGTGAGGTGAGTCGAGTCCAAACATTAGGCCAGATTTAAGTTAAGCGCTTCTACACTAACTGATCGAATGTCGGATGATTGTAAAATTCAGATATGTTTCTAGTTACGCTTTTGAATAATTACAGTTACATCTTAAGGAATACCGTCCGTTTTAATATGAAACAATAACCAAACTACTCTGATTATCAGAGGTGTGCTAAACGTATCCTTTTGTCTTTATTTTTATATGGCTTACCCTCTTTTAAATTATAAAATATTAAGTTTTTGTTTTCTTTTTTTACATTAGCAAACCCTGGTAAAAACTAATAATATTCAACAAAAATTCACAAACTAAAAGAAAAAGGAGAATACGAGCTGCGCAATCAATGTGCTTCCAAACAGCATTTATCTATTTAAAATAAAGGGGTGAAGGACTATACTTTTGTCGGTGACGCTCAAGAATTTTAAAAGGAAAGTAAATTATGAAAGTAACATTTTCCAACTTGTAATATAATTTTAATGTAAGAGAGTAATTATGTTGGTATATGTGAAACATGCTCGCGTAAATATCAAGTCATGAGCAACTTACTACAACAAGAATTATAAATGCATGTTTTTTTCTTTTTTCTTTTTAAATTTACTAAAATAAACATTTTCACAACGACAATGTCCCAATATTAGAACATTTTTACGATTCAGAGCGATAACAATCAAGATTTAAACACGAAAACTTGGCACCGAGCAAGAAGAAATGCCTTGAAGACTACTGAGATGATTATAGAAGATTATTAGTTTATTTCGGGTGATGCCCCAATATATATTTCTTTTAATACTTAACACATGGGTATCATGTGTATTTTAGTTATGGAGTTTTGGGCTTTGATGAAAAAACTAATGAAAACTCTATCTAACAAATTGTTTTTATACTAATTTTAAGATAAGTAATATACATATTTTTAAGCATTTTGAGTAAAAAAAAAACCAAAAAGGATATGAAGAAATTTATTTTATTTTTAAATAAGTTTACTTGCTGCATATATAGCAAACGTCGTTGTTTAGTGTTACACCTATTACATAGGAAACAAAATATAAAGATCCTTACGCACTTCTTTTTTTTTTTTTGCTTAAAACGCTTGAAATTACGTTTAACTAAAAATTTTATAAAAAACAAAAACAGTGTTGCATAAAGTTTTCACGAGTTTTCCCGACTCAAGTGGGTTTTGATTACACAAAAAAGAGCCAAAATGTATATAGGTTAAATATTGTAGTACAATGACAAAAGTACCCTTGCGTTTTTGTTTGTTTTTGTTCAGGGTTAGGCTTAAATCTTAATATCCAACAATGTTACCAAAATAAACTATATATCCCAACCTTTTACTTGAAACCCTTAGACCCAAAGGTTTTACTTTTAAAAAACCAGTGTAATAAACTCGTATATATTATGTTGTATAGTAAAAATAAATTTTATATATATATATATATATATATATATATATATGGCTCGGTTCAAATGAAAACCATCACGAGTTGTGAGAACCGTAAGAACTTTTTCTTTCCGCGCGAGTTGGGCCAAAAACTTTTTGTACAAACGTAGATAAAAATATTATAAACACATCTGTAAAAAAAGTAAAAAAATTGTCCAGTCGGTAGTTTTGACTGATACAAATGTTTTTTATGCACTGGTGTAAATTTTGTACGAAAATAAATATTTTTTTACGCCTCATGTAAATGTGGGTATGCGGCTTTTTTTTTATTTTTTTGCTAAAACAAGTTATTTTTTTATGAGTTTTGAGGAAAAAAAATTCGAAAAAACCTTTTGAATGGTCTAGTTCTCACAGTTCTCACAACTAAATGTGGTTCTCATTTAAATCATCCATATATATATATAGGGTGAGATTATTGTAAGAAAATTTAAAAGTGTGAGAAGGATAAGAAAGAATCTAAACCATTAGATATTTAATCTAATGGTTGAGATTATAGTGGCAATTCTGTAAATAATGTTGACTATTAAACTAACTAATTTTTAGATTAAGGGTAGAAAGGTAAATTTAATATTTTTAAATTAAGAAACTAACATTAATACACCATGCAAAGTTCTTCCTTTCTTTTTTAAACATCAATAACTTTTTATACGTAACTATTTTTTAAAAAAAAATACATCATAATAACGAGTGTTTTTTATCTTTAATATGAGTACCATATTGATACACTTATGTAGAGTTATTTCTGTTTTTATATATTTGAGGTGTTATTTCTGTTTTGATTCTGATTAAAGTGTTGACTGGTGTTATATTAGGGTGTTATTTCTGTTATATTCAATGTTAGGGTGTTCTTTATAAGATGTGTGTCTTCAATATAACTGTTGTGGTGTTTTTATGAGTTATGGCGTTATTTTTGTTATATTTGTTATATTTATGTTCTTTATAAGATGTATGCCTTCAACATGCTGTGGTGTTTTTATGATTTATAGTGTTCTTATGAGTTATATTTATAACATGTATGCCTTTAAAGGCTGTGGTGTTTTTATGAGTTAGGGTGTTATTTCAAATTCGAAAATCCCTACAATAACTGGCAAAAATCGTTACATATATTCATTCCATAATTAGACTTTATTAGTTAAATTACACTTATACCCTTAAACTACCAAAATAAAAAAGGACACATGTCACCTCCTTAATCTTTCTTATCCTTCTCACACTTTTAAATTTTCTCACATTACCTCTACCTATATATATATATATATATATATATATATATATATATATATATATGTAGGGGAGGATTTAAATGAGAACGATAAATATTTTCAGAATTGTGAGAATGAATGAAAAATCGCAAGAACTTGGTAAAAAAACAATTAAAATTAAAAATTTTCTTTTACACTTATCATTATTGTTCGAATACAATGTTAAAAATTAAATTTACACATTTAAATTTACGTGAATTCGTAAATAAAGAAAATGTACACATTTGTGAATTTGTCATTTACACATGTGTAAATTTGTTGTATTTACACATGTGTAAAAAAATCTAATAAGAGTGGTTTTGAAAGGAAAAATGAATTATTTGATGTGTAAATTCCTTTTTTGATGTATTTTAATTACAATGAAATTTGTATTAAAAAATTGGTTTTGATTGAATTTTTCATTCGTTCTCACGGTTCTCACAATATTTAGCGTTCTCAATATAACCCTCTTCTATATTATATATAGGGGGAGGTTTAAATAAGAATGCTAAATATTGTGAGAACCGTGAGAACAAATAAAAAAACGACAAGAACTTTATAGAAAACAATTCAAATTCAAAAACTTTTTTTACACTTGTCATTATTATTCGATTACAATATTAGAAATTTAATTTACATGTTTAAATTTACGTGAATTCGTAAATAAAGAAAATTTACACATGTGTAAGTTTGCCATTTACACATGTGTAAACTTGTTATGCTTACACATATGTAAAAAACTAATAAGAGTGATTTGAGAGAAAAACTGGATTATTTGATATTGTAAATTCTTTTTTGATGTTGTATTTTAATTACAATAAGGGTTGTATTAAATAAAATGGGTTTTTTCATTCGTTCTCACAGTTCTCGCAATATTTAACGTTCTATATATATATATGGGTGAGTTTCCCCTATAAGGTATGTTTTTCTACAAAGTGTAGGAAGTGTTTTGTGACATTAGATGTGTTTGAATAAAGGTGAGATTAGATGAGTGGCATTTTTTCTAATATTTGTGTTTTAATTATTGATTCATTTAATGAGGAAGGGGCATTTTGGTGATTAACCATGTTTTAAATAAAGAAACAACTATCAATTTCTTGATTAATCCATTTATTCTTTAATTAACTACCAATTCCTAAAATCATGGATCTAGACATCCAAGCTATAGAAAATTCTTTTAACATGGAAACGAAAAATAAAACCCAATTACAACATGCAGTATAAAAGTAATTGATATAAAACACAATGTAAGTTGTTTATACTGGTGTGTTATACAAAATTTAAGTTGTTTATACTGGTGTGTTATATGGAATGTAAGCTGTTTAAACTGGTGTGTTATACAAACGATCTAAGATAGTTTATACTAATGTGTTATACGAAATCTAAGTTGTTTATACTGGTGTGTTATACGAGATGTAAGTTTTTCTAAATTGGTGTGTTATACGGAATATAAGTTGTTTATATTGGTGTGTTATACGGAATCTAAGTTGTTTACACCTGTAACCGATAAAATACAACGTGAATAAACTAATAACTGCTAAAACACAATATCAAGAATTTTTTTCATGAGTGATCGCATGCAATGTTAATTTGTTCAGTATGTGTTCTTCGTATTTTAAGTAATTGACGATTTTGAATTTCTAGAACATTATATTGTTTCCTTAAATATCACCTTTTTTAATTAGGAGAGAAATCTTACATAAATAAGTTAATTATTTAATTACATTTATGCCCTTTAATATAAAATCTCTAGATGCCATGTGTTAGAGTAGGAAAAACAGACTTTGTAGCCAACTCCTATCTATCTATCTATATATATAGATATATATATAGAAAGTATATCGTACAATATGCCTTAACATACGCTGCGTACGCGATGACAAAATCGCACGTTATGATACCAAAAATGAAAATCGCATGGTTCAAAAAACCTTGAAATCGCATGTACATAAAGAAAAAACGAAATCGCATGTTGGTGAAGTTTGATGAATTCGCATTTTGGTTTTTTGTACAATTTCGCATGTTTTTTTCAGCACAAATCGCATGTTAATAAGTAAAGTCGTACGTTTAAAAACCAATCGCGTACGCTCGTACGATAAGCTATATTGTACAATAACCAACCTATATATATTAATAATAACAAAGAATCAAAGCCAAACCAAGGTTGAGCTTGAAAACCATTCTCATGTCAAGCTAGAGCTCTTAGTCAAGCTCGGACTAGACTCGGCTCATTTACACCACTACTCCTATAATACAAGCAAATCATTTTGACACCACAGATGAATTCATAGCAACAACATCCATTATTTAGTAAAAAAACAATTAACAAAATTTGAATCAGTAGTCGTATGTTTTGGATCACTCGATTAAAATTTGAAAATATATATATTACCATATGATGGTTAAAAGACAACAAAAAGCGTGTCTATGTAGATAAAATTCAGAAGCCAAGGACTGGTAGATTCAAAAACATGGATCAAACGACTTGGTAACTCTCAGTTACCAGTTGAGTCCTCTGAGAAAACTTGGGAGGAGCTCCACCCTTTAGCGGGACAATGCTTGCAACCTGCAAATATTTAAATTTCAGTTACTCGAAGCAAACAATTCTCGTGAGTATGTCGAGCACAGGTTCTGTTTATAACATGTCAAATAAAAAAATCTGTAAATAGGACAAATGTGTCAAAAGTCACCCTTAATATCATTCAGTTAAGAACAAACTCAAAATTCTTACAGGTGATATAGTTTTCTTAAACATCCTTGTCAGAAAATGATAACTGATAATCTACAATCTTTAAAGAGGATTGACGGAAAAGTGCTGGCCTTACATATGAAGGGAATCAAACTATCATTCAAAGAAATTTTGGGCAGAATGCATACCTTCATGTCACTGAAAGTACTTGTTGCTGAAAACCGCACAGAAATGGGGAAGAAGGCCGAGGTATCGACTGGAGGAATAACAAACTCCATTGAGCCACTACACAATGGTATATTATTAGTACTCATGTATCAAGAAAACCATAATTTAAAATGATGTGCACTTACCTGCGGTTGGAGTTATCAATTAGAAGTATAGACCACTCTAGTATCGAATTTCTAGAATCAAACCTGCATTTGGAAAGAAAAAAAACTCTTAAACACCCATGAATACATTAATTCTGATTTTATAAGTTTAGTAGGAGAAAATGACGTTACATGTATGTACCGTGGTTGTGTAACATTATCAACTAATAACAGTGTAACCAGACAATTATTATAACATAGGCTAAGAACTCACCTCCATTCCCCATCGATCTGTCTTACATTTGGTGCCTCTCTAAGAGCTGGAAGAGGGACCGAAATAACCACATTTTGTAAATCAAACATTGACGAAGCTTCATATTCTATGCTAATATAGGTTTCATTTCCAGAAACAGAAGGCCAGCAGTTAACTGACACACAGAATTGAACTCAGAACAAAGTATATAAAAACACACAGATAAAACAAAGAATATATGATAGAAACTTACTAGTCAATGGCACAGCTGACTCATCTTTACTTTGCATTCTCCACTTGAGGAGACCAAGACCGTCACCAGACTGGCCAGCGGGAAATGGCCTGTTAGGGTCTTTGGATCCTAGAATATTTTCACTGGAGAACAGCTCTTTGTTGATGTTAGGATGTGTCTTAAATTTGATCTCTGGATTACCAGCACTTTCAATCTGTACATCGCATCATAACAAACTTGTCTTTAAAGAGCCCACAAGAATCTACCGCTTAAAAACTTAAGCATTAAGCATACACCTATAAACTGTGTGATCTATTCCAGTTTGGATTTTAAATAAAAAATAAGTTCCCAGTAATTCCTAAAAGTAGGGGTGTGCAAAAAACCTAATTAACCGACCATAACCGAATTAACCGACAAAACCGAATACCAAATCAAATAAAAAGCCGGTGGGTCGGTTAATTGTTTTTCTAAAAACCGAAAGTAGCGGGTGGGTTATGGTTATCAATTTTTCCAACCAGCCATAAACGAACCAAACCAACATGCAAAATCTGTCGGATTTTGGACTTTTCACCATTTTTCCAATATTTGATGTTTTTAGTTGAACGTGTGATAGAATTGATGGGTTACATCATATCGTTTTGGTTGAATGTTTGTTTGAATTTATGAATTATATCCTATCGTTTTATTTGAATATTCGGTAATAATTGATATTTACATTATAGATTATATGTATTTTTAATTCTATATAATATACTAATATATAGAATTGTGTAATAACAATTTCTTTTCGAGTAAAAAACATTGAGCTATTTTTAGCTAGGCCTAAATTCACAGTTAACCGACCCGCTATTACCTTCAAAATCAGTTAACCAAAACCACCATAACCGGTCGATTATGGTTTTGATTATCTATTAACCGACATTGCGATTATGGCTATAGTTTTGGGCCAAAATCGACCCAAACTGACCCATGCACACCCCTACCTAAAAGCAACATAATCTAAGGTATAATCAAAGTGGTAGTAGAATGAGAACCTGAACTTGGATAAAGCCATCATCCTGGTTAAGTACTTGGAGAGACAAAGTTCCCTGCACATCGAAGTTGGCGAGACCACCGTCTCTCTTAAGTGCCACATTTAGCTTCTCTTCAACCGTCAAAGTGACGGGATCAGTAGGTGGTGGAGCAGCAGCAGCTTTGCTTGGTCTTACGTCCTCAACAATAACTTCACCTTCGGCTTTTAGTGATTCCAAGAACTGGTTCACCTTTTGTGATTTCCCGAGCTTCATACCCATTCCTTTAGCTGGAGCAGTAACCGCCGCAGATGGACGACCTGAGAGGAACCAACATACATATCACTGGTAGTCAGTGTTGTAATAATCGCTAGGCGCTAGTCGGCCGTTGAGGTACCGACTAGCGATTACTCGGAATGGGATTTTATGTAATTTTCAGTTTTATATGTATATACACACATTTTTATATGTATTTTTTAAGTAAACATGTTTTAACACCTTCTTCAACCCATATTTTCAAGTAGATAGGATTCATTTCCGGTATTTACAGGTTTTGGTCAAGAATCTGGCTGGAATCGCTAGACTGCCACCGATTTTTTGTCAATTAGGACAGGATTTGACCACTGTTGTCCACCTACTGATTAATTGGCCGGTTAGATAAAAAATTTACTCGGGCGACAAATTAGAGGCTAGTTGGGATTTTTACAACCATGCTAGTAATTAATTAAATGTCATTTTCATAGTCTTTAACAATACTCAAGTTTAAATGAGATTTTTCATTTTATTTATTTTTTGGCATTTACTGACCTTTAGACTTGGTTGAGAAGGAGTCCACTTCAGAGGTTATTCCGAATCCAGAACCACTTCCAAAGGTATTACCACTCGATATACCCATATCATTGCTAAAACCACTATCCATTCTTCCCATTGAACTCATTGATTGAAGAGCTGAATAGCCACCTTTTTCCAATTTGCCCCTCTCGATCTGCCAAAATTTCACACAAACTTGTTGTAACAGCAAAATAAAAGAAATGGCAATAAAAATCTAATGACCTTACCTTGCTTTTATCAATCTCGTTAGCTTTACGCTTCATTACATCCTTGGTTTCATTGATCTTGCTTTGCAATACCAATTTGTGCAATCTCTCTTCGTGACTCTCCATCTCACAGTATTGCCGGACTTGTGCAACAGTAACATTCTCCTTGTGTCCGAGAGAAATCCCTTCGTCAAAAGCAAAAATCAGCTCAAATGCGTTCTTGCAAATGCCTTCTTCATCTAAAGAAGCAGAATACTCAGGGACCTATGTCTAGTTAAGGAAAGCACTAGAACTGTAGCCTGTGACGTATTATTTGCATGGATATGAAGCAACTAGAAAGTGCATGAATGAATTGATGATAGTGTAGCAATAGAAAGCATCAATTTTAAAAATTCCCAGTTTCTTCTTTGTATAAACACTATCTTAAAGCTAATATTTTAGTATTCCGCAATATATAAAGAAGAAGATGACTAGTTTTATGCTAAAAAGGATACGACTTTAGAGAGAAGCCTCAGTGTATCAAGATCCTCAAGGATATTGCTTTGCTTGTTAGTCACAAGCAGCAGATATACACCCTCCATTGGCTGGTACACATAGCGCACATTTTCAGTCTCAACATAGGTATGCTGTTTCCCACTTCCAATCAATTTGGGAAAAGCTGCCAGAAGCCCCTCGATTCTGATTCGGGACATTTCAACAAACTGCCTTGAAACAAGTGCTGTACAAGAATTATATAACACTTAGTTAACAATATCTGTTTACAATATCATTAAGCATGACATACATACAAATGAACTTGATAACCTATAAACAAGCTACCCCACTAACTTCTATTTGGTATGAGCCATAGGCCATAACTCACGCTCATAGATACTTGGTCAAAACCTGGCCACTATTACTTAACATTCTAGTAAAACGTGGATCTAGAGGGATGTCTCCGTTAAAGGAGAGTCAAGTTCTAGGGTTGAAAGTTGAAACATCACTCAGGGTAAAGCCAATCTCCTCATATAAAGCACAGTTCTGATGGATTTTAGCTAAATGCACAGGGATTGCAAGCTTTACTTGGTGGACTGAACACAGGCCTTCTCATCTAATTAAGTATTCATCATGGTAGAGCGACTGAGCGAGTTTTAAGACAATTTATCACATGCTATACTTTATTGCTATAGACTTTAAAAGAGGCTAAATAACACAAAAAATAACCAAACTATTCATGCATTGCATAAATTATATCTTAGGATGCGCCAGAGCCAGATAACGCACGCGAATCAATTGCCTCAAACAGCGGTCCCATCAAACCAGAACAACAATATTAAATGATAGAAGATAGACGACGCTGGTGCATCTCTAGTTTGGGTCATACACACAAACAAGTGCTTACACTAGTAAACAAGACTAATCTTAATAAGCCAAACTATCAAACTCAAATTCTGTATTATGCTTCTGAAATGCTCTTAATAACATTCGTAAAATTCTCAGTCAATTTGAGGAGATCACAATATCTTCACTCATTTCAAACATAAAAAAAAATTAAAAAACACTACTAAATCCCTAAAACAATTCTAACTGACTGTACTCTCTCTTTAAAATGCACAAAAACCACATATATCAGTCACATATGCGCTACTTAACATAAAGGATCTAAAACATACACAGAACAAGATTAAGATCTCACCTTTTCCAGATTTACTGGTAATGGAAGCTGCTAGAACAACCTACATACAAAACAAAAACTTCCAGATCACAACCGACGCCAAAACCGCAATGCAATTTCAGATTCGAAGTAAACAATTACTCAATTTAAACATCTACTGAGACTGATTACCATTGTGTCGAGGATTCAGATTGAACAACTACTGGATCAAATGCAAATGTTTGCGTAAACCTACAGACAAAACTAAAACATATCAAAGTGTCAGATCAGTGTAATAATATTATGAGATCGGAAAGAGTGAACCGCACCGCTCAATTGAGTGCTCCGGCGACGGAAGTGGGCGGAGATCCAGCGGATGTTCACTGTCGTCTGTGATGGGTTGAAGAATTATGAAAAAATTGGGAGATTTGGTTTTAAGAAGATGGAATTATATAATATTATTATTCCCTTATGTAGTTACTAGGTTCTAGTTATGACCCCCATACTTTTGTTTACTTCTTCTTTTATCCCCAAAATCGCTTGCTTGCTTGTGTCTGGATGATGTTTATAAAGTTTCAAATTGTTGTTATTATTAAGTTGCGAGATCCCCCTGCGCTATACGGGGAGGATTCCTTCAAGAACGTTCAAATAATTTTTGGTCAGAATCAGTCGGTTTGTTAGGGTATCAGCATGGTATTAGCAATACGTTATCAACAAAAAAATATTAGCACAATCGCATATTATATATATTTTATTTTTTTTAAGTTAATGTACAAAAACTTTGAAATGTGTTAAGTAAATATATTATCTATAATATAAGTTAAAAAAGGAAACCTTATATATGAAATAGGTGATAAAATAATAAAAACACAAAGCAAAACAAAACAAAAATTGTGTCCTTGTGTGAGCCAAGCAAAAGACAAAAAGATTAAAAAAAAAACTCACTAAGTGCAAAGCTTGAATTAGTGTACCTAACGCAAACACACAACACCTTAACCAACCCACCATGCCTTGCCTTTTGTTTAAAATGCAAACAAACTATTGTTAAAGTTCAAAAAAGAGGTAGTTGGTGGCCCACCTACGTGGAACAACCAGATCAAAACACTCTTTACCTAACTTGGTAATTGTTATAGTAGGGTTAATAACAGAAATCTTTATTTTGCTAGAGGTACTCATCCTAAAAGACCTAAACTATCTATTAAGGTGGAAAATCGACATTGTAGGGTTAATAACATATTAGAGGTTCAATATATTATACAAATTATTTGTCTAACATTAAATGTGTTAATGGTTGTTAGGATGTAAGTCTTGTTACATTTTGGGATTGAAACATCATAATCCGTAACATGTATATAGTTTGACTATGTATTATTAACTATTGTGTTAGTTCCATAAGAAGTCACTTCATATCCTAGAGAAGAAGTTATCAAGATATTATGAGATTCAGTGTATCACGATACATATATTACACTACAATGCCCCATGTGCCATAGTAGGCTAATGGAAAGAATGTGGTGTCTTCTATGCCTATGTGGGACGAATCCCTCATATGTTTTGGTAATGCAAGCAAGCCCGGTAAAGAGCATAGAGGAAAAGCGACACTAACACAATATGTTGAAATAAGTTGTGGGTGCATATAAACATTATTACATCATTACATTTGACTGAATCATTTTTCATTAAAATCAAGCATATGACATAATAATGTTTGCTTAGGTCTATGCGGTTTAGATCGGGATATTTTTAAGATGGTAAACGAGGTGAACAATTATGTTGAGTATGCGCTGTTTGATCACACTAGCTACATTCTTAGAGGCTTTTTCCTCTTTAAGAATGTAATTACCATTTTTATGGATGACATGTGTGTCCTTTATCCGTCAAGTGTGGTTTAACAATGATAAAGTCGATAGGTATCTTCCATTCTATTCTCCTGATACATTAATTGATAAATGTCCTTCATGACCAATGGAGAGTCCAACAATCAAAAGCGGACACAAAACTTTTTGTTCACGTCTGTTACTAGTTTTTTATGTTTGAATATCTATCAACTTGATTCAGACTATTTGAAAACCCAAAGAACAAAACTATTCAAAACCAAGATTTTAACTAAAGGTTCTATGACTTCAACTATTAAAAAAGCAGAGTTTCTAGTTTTATTTTGGAGAACTTCTTTATTTGGTTTTGTAATTGTTTTTTTAAATGTTTTCCTAGCATGAATTTGTAAATACAAAAAATAAAAAAACTAGTGGAATACCCGACAATGTTTGGAGAACTTCTTTATTTAAAAAAAATGTTTTTCTAGCATGAATTTGTAAAAAAATAAAAAAAAAACTGGTGGAATACTTCCCGCTCGTTGCGGCAGGAATACGGTAAATATCGGTTCAATTCATTACCGTATGGGTACGGCACTTTTACACTCGTTATAAGCGAAAACCCAAAAATATAAATTTACATTATGAAAAAAAATATTTTAACTAATAAAATTTAAAAATCATCCGAGAATTTCAAACTAAAAAATCATTCAATATTTGTCAGCTAAATAAAAATAAAAAATAATCCAAATGTCATCGACGTCAAGAAGTATTGGCCAATACATCCAATAACAAATATTCATTCCAGTTCGTTACGATTCGGTATGGTTAAAAAAAACAAAACTAAACCGTCGGTTGTCTTGATTCGGTTTGTCAGTTATTTCAATTTTGGTTTGGTTAGTGGTTTTTTTCTCATCCCTAATATAGTGTTATGATTTCAGCCCAAAATCAATCACTTAGCCCAGCAAGACACATAAGATAAGATCACAAAAAATTGATCAATTGATCATATTTTCTCAAGCCAAAAATGGCAAGTTAACTGAAAACCTAATCGTCCAAAAACATAGGTTAGGTTACAAGCATGGTACATGGTATGAATACACCACTCTTTGTATCTTGATCATATCCAGCCTTGAAAGTTGATTGACATAAACGACTACGACTTATATTCAACAATCTTAAACAACGTATAAGAAAGGATTATATCGTTGATACCATCCATTCTAGGATTGGGGTCGATATAAAAGAACACCTACAATTATGTTCAAGTATTATTCATAACTAGACATGATTGCAGATGTAAAAGAGCCAACCCGCTCGTGAGCTAGTTGAAATTGGCTTGCTAAAAGCTCAAATCCAGCCGAGTTTAAACGCCCTCGAGCCTAAAAACAAGCCTGTCTTATAAAATATATATTTTTTTACTTAAAAAGAACCACACACACATATAATATATAAAAATGAAATAATTAAATAATTAGTAAAACGTGTCGAGTTTGAGATTGAAAAATTTTCTCACGACCCGAGCTTGAGCTTCGGATCAGAGCTCGTGTAACATTCCGCATTTTTCGTGATTTTTCCATTTTATTGTAGTTCACATTTATTCTTCAATCCTTCATAATTCGAGACTTGATCATAATGGAAATTATATATTATATCATTTTTGCATAATTATTCTTGCATAATACATAAACATTCACGAATAAGCGTTTTAATACAAAACCGAGCCATACATCGAGATTATAGTTTCTTTGGAATATTATTCACATGTGTTATTATCATATACATACTTACATACACCTTAAAATGCTCAAAATAGGAAAAACAATATGTTTATAACATAAAATAACAAACCAAACAACCACAAGGACCCAAGTTGAAATTTCTGACAAACTCAGAGGTCGTTGTGTCTTATTGTTTGTATCATTGTGTTCTTTTATCATTGTGTATTTTCAATATTTGTGTCGTGTCTTATTGTGTCTTTTTTATTCGACATTGTGCTATCTTTTTTGACATTGTATTAAATTTTGATCGACAATGTGTTATATCTTTTGATCCATTGTATCTTTGTACACTTTTTATTTTTAGCAGGCTTTGTAGAATAATCTTACCCTTACCTTGATTAAGAATTGAGTTTGAGAGTAGTGACCCCACCAAAATTGATAGGCAAAGTAATTTAAGTAATTAGATATTGTTTCCTATTTTCAATACATTTAGTAAATTTCAAATTTTGTCATTTATTTTTAAACCCCTTTTTCAGGCGTTGTCGTTTGTCTTTCAAATTGACGAGTTTTATACTTTATGTTTTCAAACCATGCACGTTATGTCCTTTAGGCCTAACCCAGTTAGTTTTTCAGTTAAATCTGATCACTTAAGGGCAATTTAGTCTTTTTACCGATTACTTTAAAAACATGTTAATAAATAAAACAAAAACAAATTTAAAAAATAGCACGCATATATATATATATATATATATATATATATATATATATATATAATATGTGTGTATTTATATTTATGTATCAAGAAACAACCGCCTCTCTCTAGCTTTCTCTCCCTACCTCTCTCCAGCCACCACCAACAACCACCTCCAACCCACCACCCTCAACCACCTTCGGTCACCACCCTCTAACACACTCAACCACTTCTCTATCTCTCTCTACCTCTTTCCAATCACCACCCTCAACCACCCCTCTCTCTAGCACAACCACAACTAAACCACCTGCAGCGCATCTGTTAGGTCCTAGAAGTATGTGACTGACGTATCAAATATATGCAATGGTCTATGGTAGCTAACTGGGATTAGCTGGGTTAGTTTGTATTAGGTTTGGACCTTTTTACGCCACTTGGGCATGCCATAGGCCATGTGGGCCAGGCAAGCCGAAGGGAAGCCAATGAGGGGCATAGGCAAACCCTAGGTATATAAGGAACATTATGTCATAATAGGGTCAAGCTTGTAGAGAGAACTTTGGTAGCCTCCACCATTCTAGAGAGAGAGACCGAGATGTGTGAAGAACTTGTATCAGACGGTTTTGCTATTCGTAGTAATAGAATCCTATGTAAGTTTGAAAGTGATTCGCGTGTTATTATCGTTCATCTCGTTTATCTTATTTTCAGTTTTCTTGAATATCATCAATTTTAGATTCCGCCCATCCTTGGTGGTTGTTTGATATTGTTGTTGGATCCGGATTATTCGGGACTTACAATTGGTATCAGAGCCTGTTTGTACCTGTTTCCAGGCTCAGATCTGATATCACACTATTTTGGATTGCACCTGCTGCTGTTTTGGAGTTTCTACTGTTTTTCTATTGCATTTCGATCATCTCAGAAGAACTCGAATCATCTGCTTGAATATCTCGGATCATTTCTTGAAGACTCGAATAATCTCGGATTCCATCTCGAATCATTACTTGCATCTCGTATTCCATCTCGAAACAATATAAGCTTGCATTTCAGACCATCTCGGATTGACTTCTTACATCTCGAACTCATCTCGAATCTATCTCGAATCAACATCATAGTATCTCGAATAATCTTCAAAAACATCTCGGATCATCTCGGATCATAAATGTTGAAGATTGCTTCTATCTCGGATCATCATCAAGTGTAACACCTCGTAAAAATCGTGTCCAATATATATAGTGCCACGTGCCATTACTTTTATAATAAGTCCATTATGGACTAATAAGAACTAAAAGTGTCAACATGCTAAAACTAAGCCTCTGAGTGATCCTCTTATGTCAACATGCATAAACTGAGCCTCTGAGTGACCATTAGTGTCAACATGCTTAAAAACATAGCCTTTGAGTGACCATTAGTGTTAACATGCTTAAACTTAGCCTCTGAGTGACCATTAGTGTCAACATGCTTAAACTTGGCCTCTGAGTCACCATTTGTATCAACATGCCCAGCCTCTGAGTGACATCGGAGTCAACGTGTTTATACTAAGCCTCTGAGTGATCCTTTGCAAAGTCCTAACTCTCATATGAGCCACTTGTTGGACGAGAGAGATTAATTCTGTAAAAATATTAAAGTTGGACAATGGAGGGGTTAAAAGTGTCAACATGTTAATTTATACCTCTGAGTGACCTTTTAACGAACTGAGAGCTCGACAATGTCCGGGCATAATCCCGGGTACGCCAAATGTTGGCTACAGAGGGCTAAATATGCTATAAAGGTGTTTTATAAGGTTTAATAAGTTGAGGAGCTAAATGTGACAAGTTTTAGGACACATGTTGCCAAAAACTATTTGATTCGAAACTAGGGACTTCCAAACTGCTATGCCACGTTTTAGGACACTTGTAAGCTCCCTCTAACACCCCCTAACACCTGACATCACCTCTTTCAAGGTCTCCAACTATAAATAGGTGCACTAGTTCACCATTTGAACTTGCACCTTTCTCATTCTTCACTCTATTTCCCTCCTCTGGAAGTTCCTAACTGAAAGGAGCATCCAAATTAGTTCTATTTCATCTTAGGAATCACTTGTAAGTGTTCCTTTCTATTGCATTTTCGTTTATAGGCTTTTATAGCCAAAAGTCAAGCGTTTTACAGAAAACGCCTTGACTTTCGGTTAAGACCATTATGGTCCAGCCATTGTTCGTAATGAACATGGCTAAGTGATCTTAATAAGTTAGGTGTTAATCCCTATTAAGGGCACCTCCTAAAGATCACGTTTGCTAGACCAATTGACGGGTCAAAGTTTTAATATTAAAAAGTCAAACAGGCCATTTTTCGAAAGTATTATAATCTGAGTTTATATATGTTATGAAACATGTTTTAACTTTAAAAAGTTTGTAATAACTATAAGAACATGTGAGAACATGTTCGGCTCGTCAATTTCAGTTCTAGAGTCGGTTCGCAACCGAAAGTCGCAGAGTTTAACTTCTGCTTTGACTTTCGATTTTGAGCCGATTTAGATTAATTAGCTATTGATCTAAGGTTGCATTATGATCATAATATAATGTAGCATAACCCCCTGAGGTTATATTACATGATCATAATCAGAATCTGAGTTTATGCATAAGTTCCACAATTATGCCATTTTGACAAAAATGCCCTTTTTACGTAAAATAAGGTTTAAATGATAACGAACTTGAAAATGAACTACCTACTGTTGTAATATCATAAGTAGGATTATTTTTAGATGTCAAATCAGATTGTATACTGAGTTTACGTACAAGCTCTTGTATTATGTCGATAAATGACGATAACGCCCTTGTGGCACCTAAAATGGTTTTAATCATACCTTTTTATATTAAATCTTTTACCTACATCAATGTTATATTAAATAACATATCTAAAACAATTAAACTTGATTTTAACATCAATTTTTACTAAACTTCACACAAATCGCCATTTTACGACATAAGCGCCGTTTCGGCGCATAGTATGATTTTAAACCATATTTATCAACCAAGACTTGTTACCTACTGATTTTAAAACTTATTTAAAATATTTTTACAGTAGATACATGATGTAAACTCAGAATCCCATATAAATTATAAAACTATGTGTAAAATGACAAAAATGCCCCTTACGGTGCATAGTTTGGTCATAAATGATAAATGACACATTTAATCAATATCTTACTGATATTATATCTTAAATTAATTATTTTTACAAAATACTTATGGTCATAACATCAAATTAAATTCAAGTTCCTTTTATACGGTATATAATTACCAAAACGCCCTTATGAGGCATAGTTTCATTTTAAAACATGTAAGTTGATACCTTACTGATATTACAACTTATTTAAAGCATAATGGCATGTAGAACTTGTCCATGACTTATCCGGTTACCCGATATCGCTTATACACGCATGGTTAAGCATACGTAACTAATTTATGGAAATTAACCGAAACGGGTTTAATCTTATTATTTTAGTCTCAAAATCCAGAATGCTTATGGTTTACCCATATTATACAAGTCATTGTACTTTTTGGGTTTAAACTACATTCTATCCTGTCATCGCTTAATCTAGCGTATTATACCTTTTTGATCATGTACGCTAGTCGGTCTAAGTCTATGACTTAATTAAGACCGTTAGCATTTCAATTGGTTAGCTTATGCCATAATCCAGACTAGAGCCTTCTTGTAAATGCTATCTGCACTTAGTTCATTTTGGATATAGCTAAGATATTAAATCTTGCATTTTTAATTAAGAC
This sequence comes from Scalesia atractyloides, assembly GCA_947069175.1. NCBI lineage: Eukaryota > Viridiplantae > Streptophyta > Magnoliopsida > Asterales > Asteraceae > Scalesia > Scalesia atractyloides. The sequence goes on from CAMTDV010000027.1 coordinate 55,273,259, forward strand.
TAGCTCAGATAAATGCTCTCGACTTATTTTCCCTATACGGGCTTGGGATACAGTAAATTATTACCGCTTGGTCGGAAAGGGATCAATCGAATGCCGGATTGTGGCTAGTAAATCCGCATATTCCGTTTTAATCAGTTTTTTTGATAACTTAAACATTGGGGATTAAGGACCGTGTCCTGGATATCCTCGGCTCATTACATTAGAGAATGGCCACGACCAAAGCGCAGGGTGTAGGCATACACCTGATAGATGCTCATGCTAAATTATTTTTACCCACAAAGTTGTGGATAACTCCTTCGTGAGTTCTTAAGTGGTGTGTACACTAATCATGTCTCGGTCTCCATACTGGGCCCTGTATGTATGACAAACATGTGAATCTGTTAACAATGTTACCAAGTAACTTTCCCAAGTTATAAAAGATCTTAAAATCATTTTCAAATGTTTTCAAAATGAGTCAGTAGGGTGTATTTACCAGCGAAAGCTGACGTATTTTCAAAAGACTAAGCTTGCAGGTACAATACGAAATAGGCTGGAAGCTACTCGGTAGTGATATAAGAGGATCTTGCAAATCCTTATATCTGCCCTAAAGTCTGCTATAATTTTTGTACATTTTACGATCCGCCTGTGGATCTTCTGTTACAAGCCGTCTGTATATTATTTTCGTACTTTGAACATTTGGTTTGTAATAGTAATTTAAACTCCAAGACTTTCGTTGTGCTGTGTTTAATTGAATATGATGATATTAACTTATGTCACGATATTCCCCACCCGGGCGCACTGGTGTTTGGTTGTAAAATACGGGGTGTGACAGGTTGGTATCAGAGCCAACGTTTGAGAGAATTAAACACTAGCCTTCTTGTCTTTAATCTCAAACTTACACAAAAGCACATTCCTTAGACTTCTGAGTCTAGTCTTTGACCTAGGATTACTCATCTCATTATTAAGTTATTAGTATTGGTTTTTGATTTGTTTTTTAACAGGAAAATGCCGCTAAGAGTACGAGGAAGAGGTAAAGGACCAATGAGGGGAGGACCATCAGGACATATCCCTTCACAACCCATATGAAGATTCGGGGGATGCATGGCCACTATCAAGACATTCACCTACTCACACCCAAAACTCGTACCACTCACATCATTCGCACTAATCACACCACTCTTATCACTCTCATCATTCATACATGATGAGTTAAACCGTAACCATTACTTCAACACACCCCCAGCTGATCAGAATCAGTTGGATCAACCCAACCCAATGGATGAGGACTCCGATCCAGAATTGTCTCCATCAGGATCACACGCACATCCCATCGAAATATCTAGCGATTAAACTCTTACGTTGGATCGCGATATCTATATGTCCATTAGTGACAGGCCAACGTGCCATATGTATATGTCCATTAGTGACAGGCCAACGTGCCATATCTATATGTCCATTAGTGACAGGCCAACGTGCCATATCTATATATCCATTAGTGACAGGCAAATGTGCCATATTTTTATGTCCATTAATGACAGGCTTATGTGCCGTATTTTATGTCCATTAGTGACAGGCCAACATTCCATATTTTTATGTCCATTGGTGACAGGCCAACATGCCACATCTATATGTCCATTAGTGACAGGCCAACGTGCCATATTTTATATCCATTAGTGACAGGCCAACGTGCCATATCTATATGTCCATTAGTGACAGGACAACGTGCCATATCTATATATCCATTAGTGACAGGCCAATGTGCCATATTTTTATGTCCATTAGTGACAGGCTTATGTGCCGTATTTTATGTCCATTAGTGACAGGCCTATGAGCCATGTTTTAACGTCCTTCGTGACAAACCTATAAGCAACATATAATTGTCTAATGACAATGACAGTTGTGACATTACCATCCACTGTCTAATAATATATGGACTACGTCCAAATTGCAATTTGCCTCTGATGGTCCTTTTGAGACCTAGGCCAAATATAGACATGATAAGCCTAAGAGTTGTGATTTTATTCACAACTAGTTTGATTAGGTGATGGAGAGCCAATATGGTTATTAATACCATGGCTAAGAGAAGTTTTATTTGGTGATTAGAACCAAATCTTCAAGAATGGCTAACTCAGACGAGGCGCAAAGTAGCCACCGAGATATTACATAGCCATTAATAACAATGATTTTCAAGCCCGCATTGATGCAGCTGTTGGAAAGGCCATGAAAAAGGCCATAGAAAAACTTAAGGAATCGAGCGCTACTTGCTCCAGACCTTTATCAATTCCACCATCCTCAGCTCATAAGGAGAGCTCCGTTCACTCTTCAAATGCGAAGAGTGAACTAAAGAAACTAGAATTTAACGATAGGTCTCGTTCTCCTAAAGACGGATGTACCTACAAATATTTTGTCTGCTATAAGCCCCGAGATTTTAATGGAGAAAGGGGAGCAGTAGAAGCCTTGAAATGGCTAGATGAAATGGAGACAATAGTAGATATCGGTGGTTGTGCTGATAAGGATGTAGTAAAGTATGTATCACAATCCTTCAAGGGTGATGCCCCGATTTGGTGGAAGGCAATGGTCCAATATACAGGTAAGGTGCACCTGTACAACTTGAGATGGTCCAAGTTTGTTGATCTATAAAGGAAACTTACTGCCCACCTCATGAGGTGGAGAACATAGAGTCAGACTTTCTGACTCTCACAATGAAAATCTAGATTGTAGGAAGTATGTTTCTGACTTCAACTCTTTGTCTAGATTAGTTTCCTATCTAATCACCCCTGAACCCAAACGCATTGCACGTTTCATTAATGGGTTAGCGCCCGAGATAAAGGGCATGGTAAAGGCTGCTCAGCCTAGTACCTACAGTCTGCTGTTAACCTAGCTCTCTCCCTCACCTTAGATTTGGTGAGGCAAAAGTCCATTAAAGCTGAGACTGATAGGAAAAGTAAGAGAGACGATGGTAACTCCCAAAGATTTAATAAGATGAATAAGGGGAGATTTGGGTTCGGAAGGAACCAAGATAGTCGGGCGTAATGCCGACATGTAAAATTACAACCGTAGGCATTGGGGGCCAGTGTATTATTGATCCACAGGCTAAACCCTATGGTATCTGTAAGAAAAAGGGGCATAAGACCCTAGAGTGCAAGGATCTTAAGAATGCCGCCTGCTACGGCTATAATGAAAAGGGGCATATTAAGTTTAACTTCCCTAAGAACCCCAGAAATAACGATGCAAAGCCTGGAGAGGCTAAGAAAGGGAATGCTCGTGCCTTCAAGATGAATGCCAGGGAGGTCGTTAACGACAATAACGTCACAACATGTACATTCCTCATCAATGATGTATATGCTAGAGTTCTTTTTGATTTGGGTGCAGATAAATCTTTTGTGGACCATAAGTTTAGTAAACTATTAAACTTGCCCATAAGAACTCTAGACATAACCTATGAAGTAGAACGCGCTGGTGGAACTTTAGAAACATCATCTTCCAATCTTAATGGATGTGTTATATCTATTAAGAATCATTCTATTCCTATATCTCTTTTGCCAATGAAAGTGGCGGGGTTCGATGTAGTCTTAGGCATGGATTGGTTATCCCATAACCAGGCCCACATTGCCTGTGATAAGAAACTCATCGAGATTAAAACCCCATCTGGTGAAATAATCACCATTCTAGGAGATTCACACTATGGATTGCCAGACAAGGTGTCATTATTTAAAGCATCCAAGTGTTTTGGGAAAGGTTGTGTCATTTACCTGGCACAAGTAACTATCAACGAGCCTAAGCCAAATATTGAAGACCTTCCAGTTATCTTGGAGTATTCTGATGTCTTTCCTGAAGAATTACCAGGTCTACCTCCAGATAGACAAGTGGAGTTTAGAATTGATATCCTGCCAGGATCAGCACCTGTTGCTAGAGCTTCGTATCAGTTAGCACCAACGGAAATGAAGGACTGAGAAGTAAATTAGATGAACTTTTAGAGAAAGGCTTTATTCAGCCTAGTTCCTCACCTTGAGGAGCTCCTATTCTTTTCATTAAAAAGAAGGACGGTTCAATGGAATGTGCACTGATTACCGTGAGTTAAATAAGATAACGATCAAGAATTGTTATCCTCTGCCTAGGATCGATGATTTGTTCGATCAACTTCAAGGGGCTAGTTACTTCTTTAAGATCGATTTAAGATCAGGATATCATCAACTGAAGGTTAAGAACGAGGATGTTCCTAAGACTGCCTTTAGGACCCGTTATGGTTATTATGAATTCTTGGTGATGCTTTTTGGGCTCACAAATGCACCTGCAGCATTCATGGATCTTATGAATAGAGTCTGCAAGCCATACTTAGATAAGTTTGTCATTGTCTTCATAGACGACATACTTATCTACTCTCGTGATCAAGTTGATGACGAGAAACATCTTCGGTGCATCCTAGAACTACTAAGACAAGAGAAGCTTTATGCTAAGATCTCTAAGTGCGAATTTTGGCTTATAGAAGTCCAATTTCTTGGACATATTATAAGTGAGTGTGGTATCCAAGTAGATCCCGCTAAGATTGAAGCCATAATTTTCACACCCTGACCCGCAGCGTAAATGGTAGTCGGGACATGATTGGGTTTTCATCAAAGCTCATGACGTTTACTAGAAAGTTTCATATTTATTAATTCAAGTTAAAAGGAGAAATTTCACCCACAAATAAAACATACAAGCAAAAGATTGTTCTAAACATGACAATTAAATAATTCTTTATTTTTCTTCTAAGGCCAATTCCTATGTGTTCCTTGCTTCAACCTGTTCACCTGTATCATGTGTAAAAATAGAAATTTGGGTCAACAAAAGTTGGCGAGTGAATCCTGTTAGAAATATTTAAAAGAAATAATTATGTTGATTAATTTAGTAAAAATGTGCATGACCAAGTATGAGCAAACGTATATGTAAACAATCCACAAACCACATATCATCTTGCAAAGTACACGTGAGCATGATAAATGATGAACTGTGAGATCAAGGCTCAATCAAATGGAGTCGAACTAATTAGGCACGCGATACTCTACCCGTCTATACAGGGAACTGATGGGCCTAATGTGAATACTTGATTCAAATGAGAAAGTATAACCACAATAACAATAAACAAACATGTCATATAGCACGTTAGATCATATAATGGTGATAGCACAAGATTTGAATAAGTGATAAAAGTAAAACGACACATATTACACCCCAAAACATGAATAAAAAGGGGAAGTTTGTAAGAATTCACTCACTATGGGTGCGTTCCTTGAGTTGATAACGAACGCGCACGATTATAGATTTCAACCGACGAGAAAACTAACCTAAATAAACACGTAATAATTCGGTAAATATATTTCTTTTATTTGAATTAATATTTTTATTTTTATTATTTATTCTATTAATAATACCATATTTATTAAACGACTAACATAAGTTTGAAACACAAGATTATAACATATATTCAATTACAAAACGGAGCGAGTTTTAGAACCCGTTTTTCATCAGATGTTATAGTATCTCCTACTTTTAGAAATTTCGTCCCGAAATTTAAGTAGTGGTAGGTTTGACTTAGAAGTGGTGCGGGTATTTTTCTTGCGTTGAGTCTTCGCGTTCCCAAGTAAACTCAGGTCCTTGTTTTGACTCCCAACGCACTCTGACTATCGGAATTCGATTTCGTCTTAAAGTTTTTTACTGAAGTCTATGATTTCTACAGGTTATTCTACGTAATGCGTTGATTCAAAAATATGAATATCTTTTAAAAGAAAAAGGGGGTGTGTTGTTTGGATTTGATGTTAAGGGTTTACATAACCAGGTGAGTGTGATGTTTGGATTTTGATTGAGATGGTAACGTTCCTAGTAAGGGTTGTATACCTTGTTACATGAATCGGTTTTTGATGACTGAAGTGTAGAAAAGAGTTGTTTATTGGAGATGACTTACTGGATATGGTCTCATGATAAAGGGTTTTGAGGAAATCGAAGTGTCGAAAAGATAAAGTTATATCACAAAACGAAGTCTTCAACCACATCGTTATCCAAACTAAGATTTATACTACCTACACGGAACTTCTCATAACCGTCTAACAATGCTTTTGATCATTTGACAAGAATACTTATATATAGGAAGTACCAGCGGCGTATCCACCATATCCTTGTCAAATTTTCATTGGCTTTGTCAGTAAGTCACGATCAACTCTATGTGACTCGTCCTAAAATATACAAAACATAAATAAACACAACAGCCAATGCTTGAGTCTCAAATCTGAGGGATACTAGACTGAATGACGGCGGTACCTCTCTCGTGTGTTATGAGGAAGTGGTTAGTCTATGAAAAAGTGAGACACGACCCAACTTCTTCAATTGATGAGCCTAAGATGACATGAAATTCATCATCGATGAATAGAGACATGTAATGAAACAACTTGTCATAACGTGATATAAATTGCGTTAATGGCATTAAAATTTTGATACACTGTTACCCAAATTGAAAACAAAGATAGCTTAATAATTAAACAAGGAATGAAATTGATAAAAAACATTAGGAATAATGGTTGGAGCGGAGCCTTGTTTCTTTGTGATGGAAGACTAGTTGGGTTGCTCGTTTGCACCGTTGTCGTTGACTGGGATCGCGTTGATGTTGTAGGCTCTTCCCCTTGGTGGTGGAGGTGCTGGGTTTGCCTAGTTCGCTTGGTTAACTAGGTTTGCTTGGGCTTTAGCATTAATGATGTTAACTAGTCTAGGGTACGTGTTTCTAAAGTGGGTAGGGTCACCACAATTAAAGCAAGCTCGAACATATGGAACCATGGGATATTGAGGTTGTTGATAGGGTTGAATCATATTTTGGGCAGGGGGTGGAGCTTGGTTACGACAAGTGTTACTCAGATGACTATAACGCCCACAATTAGCACACAGTCGGCAGGGTATGGTGGGTTGATGGTGATAATGGCATGTGTTGCATTGAGGGTGGGGACCAGTGTAGGGTTTCCTGTTTGGGTATGTTGGGTTGGGTGCCACTTGGGTGATTGGGATAGCTTGGAGGGGTACAGCTTATAAAGTTGACTGACTAGTTTGAGTGACAGCAAAATTTTTCTCGCTCTGCTTTCTCTTGGTAGTGATTTGGGAAGAGGATTCAGCTTGACTTGAGTTGGGGGTTTCAGTTGGTGTTTTGCTACTTGTATCTTCCTTCTTTTCATCCTTGAAATCCCCATTCCTTATGTGGTTTTTAGTGAGCTCAGTGGCTAGCTCCATTGCTGCTTCCAGAGTTGCAGGCGTAGTACTCATTACAGAATCTTGAATTTTCAAAGGAAGACCCCGAATGTAGTGCTCGATCAGACGGTAGAGGGGAGTGAACATATCTAGAACCATTTGGTTCAACTCGAGAAACCTATTGTTGTAGGTTATGTGATATCCCTCCTTTTGCTTCAGGGAATAGAACTCATCTTCCAACTTCTTAATTTCGCTTCTTGGGCAGAAACGTCTTGTCATGAGATCCCTAAGTTGTTCCCAAGTTAGGGCTACTACAGCTTCGGCGCCTCTTCTTCCCTTTTCGGCATTCCACCAAGTGAGTGCTACCCCAAATAGACGACCAGTAGCATAACATATCTTACGGTCGTTAGGGCAGTCACAATTGAGAAAGTACTCTCCATTTCCTCAAACCACCAAAGGAGATAAGTTACCCCTTCAGTTCTTTCATACTTGGGAGGATCACATGAGTTGAAGTGCTTGTAAATGCACTTGGTGGTGTTTGTGGGAGGGTGGGCAGTATTTTGCTCCTCTTGATTGATTGGGTAGATAGGGTTAGCGGCTAGAGCTTGTTGAACTTCAATCACAATATCGGGAATCACGGCGGCCATTTGTTGGGATATTTGAGCAGCCATGCGCTCGCCGGATTTTCCTGATCTCCTACCTCTATGAGGATGCCCAGCAGACATCTACAGGAAATACAACAAGATGATGAGTTTGACGATTTAGGTGTCATGTGTCGTATTTAGAAATTAACATCCACAAAACAAATGAGAAAAATAAATTCACTACATCCATAGGATGTCTTGGGCCTTGCTCATGTTTGGGCCTCCATACGTCCCCCATGCTTGGCCTAGGTAGTCATGTGGGCCCACATGACTACTGGGCTTTGTAGGATTCACATTGGTTTGGGCCTGTTTACATTTGCACCACCCGGATGAAAATCGTAAAACATGATTGTGAGATATAAAGTCGGAAGGTGTCCTGGTGTAGACACAGTGACGACTCAAAGTGGGTTCGTTCACACGACGTTTGGTGTGGCATGCTTTGGCCTAATAGGTCCTTTGTACTCTCATCGTTAGTCCCCAGGTAGGCAAACTAGTCCGTTATATTGGATTTATACGAATGCCAATCCTAGACAGGACGTTTCGACTACCGGTACTTGTACCCTTCCAGTTACTACATGCCCCTCGTAGAACTCACTTTGATGAGATTGAAAAAAATGAAAACATCACAAAATATTTGAGAAAAGAAGCATGAGAATGTTTAAATATATGAGAATTGAAACGTGCGTGATGCGTATATATGTAAGCATGTTATGTTAAAAATATGTATATTGAATATCACACAAATAATACAGTAGTGGGAGTGCTTGCATGCATTTGTGTGTGAGCTAAATGTAAAACAAGTAAATATCATGAGTTTGCATGTAACCAATTACACATAAGCAATTAAAATCTAATCGACTATAGTATAGGCTCTAAGGGTCTAATAACCTATCCTATATCCCTATAGTCAAAAGCTCTGATACCAATCTGTCACACCCTGACACGCAGCGGAAATGTTAGTCGGGGCATGATTGGGTTTTCATCAAAGCTCATGACATTTACTAGAAAATTTTATATTTATTAATTCAAGTTAAAAGGAGAAATTTCACCCAACAAATAAAACATACAAGCATAAGATTGTTCTAAACATGACATTAAATAATTCTTTATTTTTCTTCTAAGGCCAATTCCTATGTGTTCCTTGCTTCAACCTGTTCACCTGTATCATGTGTAAAAATAGAAATTTGGGTCAACAAAAGTTGGGGAGTGAATCCTGTTAGAAATATTTAAAAGAAATAATTATGTTGATTAATTTAGTAAAAATGTGCATGACCAAGTATGAGCAAACGTATATGTAAACAATCCACAAACCACATATCATCTAGCAAAGTACACGTGAGCATGATAAATGATGAACTGTGAGATCAAGGCTTAATCAAACGGAGCCGATCTAATTAGGCACGCGATGCTCTACCCATCTATACAGGGAACTGATGGACCTAATGTGAATACTTGACTGAAATGAGAAAGTATAACCACAATAACAATAAACAAACATGTCACATAGCACGTTAGATCATATAATGGTGATAGCACAAGATTTGAATAAGTGATAAAAGTAAAACGACACATGATACACCCCAAAACATGTATAAAAAGGGGAAGTTTGTAAGAATTCTCTCACTGTGGGTGCGTTCCTTGAGTTGATAACGAACGCGCACGATTATAGATTTCAACCGACGAGAAAACTTACCTAAATAAACACGTAATAATTCGGTAAATATATTTCTTCTATTTGAAATTAATATTTTTTTTATTTTTATTATTTATTCTATTAATAACACAATATTTATTAAACGACTAACATAAGTTTGAAACACAAGATTATAACATATATTCGGTTACAAAATAGAGCGGGTTTTAAAACCTGTTTTTCGTCAAATGTTACAATAATGAATTGGGAAGTACCTAAAACTCCATCGGAAATTCATAGCTTCTTAGGATTGGCTGGTTATTTTAGGAGGTTCATTGAGAACTTTTCAAGGATAGCCACTCTTTTAACTACCTTGACCCGTAAGAATGTCAAGTTTAACTGGGGTCCAAAACAACAAGAATCTTTTAAGATTCTAAAACATAAGTTAAGCAATGCTCCTGTGTTATCTCTACCTGAGGGTATTGAGGACTTTGTTGTTTATTGTGATGCCTCGCACACTGGCATGGGCTGTGTGCTAATGCAAAAAGGCAAGGTAATTGCTTATGCGTCATGACAATTAAAGGTGCACGAAAGAAATTACACCATCAATGACTTGGAATTGGGTGCCGTTGTATTTGCACTTAAGTTATGGAGACATTACTTAGATGGCACAAAGTGTACTATATACACTGACCATAAGAGTCTCCAACATTTGTTCAATCAAAAGGATTTGAGCATGCGACAACGCCGCTGGATGGAAACACTAAATGATTATGATTGTGAAATTTGCTATCATCACGACAAGGCAAATGTCGTTGCTGACGCCTTAAGTCGCAAGGAAAGGGTTAAACCCATTAGGATTAATGCCAAGAGCATAGAACTCAGAAATAGCATGAATGAGAAGCTATTAGATGCACAAAAACAAGCCTTGTTAGAGGCTAATGTTCCTAATGAGGGATTAGGCGGAACTATTGATTAGTTAATGCCTGGAAAAGATGGAATCCTTAGATTTAATGGAAGAATCTGGGTTCCAATCTTTGGGGGACTTAGAGATCTAATCCTCCAGGAAGCACATAATACGAGATACTCAGTTCATCCGGGTGGTGACAAGATGTATCAGGATCTGAAAAAAAATTACTGGTGGATGGGTTTGAAGAAATCCATAGCCACTTATGTAGCTAAGTGTCTGACGTGTTAGCAAGTTAAAGCCGAACATCAGAAACCGTCAGGACTTCTACAACTTGAGATTCCCACTTGGAAATAGGAAATGGTAACTATGGATTTTATTACCAAGTTACCTAAGACCAAACGTGGCAATGGCACAATTTGGGTCATTGTGGATAGACTGACTAAGTCAGCACATTTCTTGCCAATTAAAGAGACTTATAGCTCTGACAAGTTGGCTAAGTTATATGTGGACAAGATTGTGTCCCTACACGGTGTACCGGTATCTATTGTATCTGATAGAGATACTAGATATACATCTCACTTTTGGAAAAGTTTTCAACAATCTTTAGACACAAAATTAAACTTTAGTATGACTTACCACCCGCAGACGGATGGACAAAGTGAGCGTACTATCCAGACTTTGGAAGACATGCTTAGAGCATGTGTGATTGATTTAGGTGTAAGTTGGGATTACCACTTACCCCTAATAGAATTATCCTATAATAATAGTTATCATACAAGCATCAAGGTTGCTCCTTTTGAGGCCTTGTATGGGAGAAAATGTCGAATGCCCGTGTGTTGGGCAGAAGTTGGGGAAGGCCAGCTATCAGGACCAGAGATTGTCCTGGAGACCATTGTGCAAATCCGTGACAGACTCAAAAGCTGTCCGAGATAGGCAGAAGAGCTATGGTGACAAGAGGCATAAACCTCTTAAGTTCCAAGTAGGGGACAAAGTCATGTTAAAAGTATCACCTTAGAAAGGTGTAATGAGTTTGGAAGGAAGGGCAAGTTAAGCCCAAGATATATTGGACCATTCGACATAATTGAATGTGTTGGCACTGTAGCTTATAAGCTTAAGCTGCCAGATGAGCTTAGTGGAATTCATGATGTGTTTCACATCTGTAATCTTAATAAATGTGTTGATGCACTTTTGTGTCCGTCGCTTGTTCTTAGTTACGTCAGTAATTGTACGGTCTTTGTTTATTGTGTCTGTGTAGTTTGGTTGTGTCGACCAAATCAAGATATCCTCCTATCTTGATTTAGTATGATGTTTAGTTTGTCTATGTTGTAAAACAGTTGCATGTGTGCATACTGTTAAGTCTTGTGTTTCTGATCTTGTTGTCTGTACGACATGTCTGTTAGCACGATCTCCGAAGAACACTTATTCGTGCGAGTGATCAATGCTTCGTACGAGCAAGTTGCTTGCTCGTACGAGCCATTACTTGTTCGTACGAGTCAGTTACATGATCGTACAAGTGGCCCTTTCAACAAGCATTTTGCTTATTTGTACGAATCACTTTCTATTCGTACGAGCCATAGGTTGTTCGTACGAGCAACCATTGCTGAATGTTCTCCGTGACCTGTAGTGGTTCGTATGACCAACAACATTCTCTGTACTGTTGCTGGGTGTTGGTAGTATATAAACAGACATGCACTTCACACTTCAGTGTGACACTAGAGAAAGACACTAAGGCACAAAAGAGAGAGCACAGAGAGAATATCCTGAGTCTGTATGAACATTGTTTGTATGTGTTTGTACTAGCTCTCTGCATTTAATCAAGATAGTGAATCTTTGGTTATCTTGTGTTTGTTATTTTGCTTTAGTTTGCATACTTACGTGGATTCCGCACTCGTATGTGTGTTAGATAAACAAGGAAGTAGGTTATCTTGATCCTCCAAGTGGACCTACAAGTGGTATCAAAGCTTTGGCTCTCTTGCTTGTTTAAAACCAAGCATAGTGTTGTGTTTGAGCAAGTTGTGAGGGTTCCTGGAAGTTTTGTTGAACTTCTAACAAGAAACTTAAGTTTTTAAAAGAAAAGTAGCTTAAAACTTTGGTAAAACTTGTTGTATCCCTAAAATTTTCATAAAAACCTTGTTAGAATACATGGAGACATGTTAGGATACAATTTTTCATTAAATTTTCTATCAAAGTTCAGTTGGACATATTTTCCGGTGAAGTACTTGCCAGAAAATTCACTAGAATATTCCTTTAGGGTTGACCAGATCTTAAGACTTGACTGTTTTGACTGAAAAGCTGATATTGGAATGTTTGTCTTTTTAACCGAAATTGTGTAGACAGCTGACAACTTTCTAACAAACTCAGAAACAAGTTTCTGTTACAAAAGGAAATGTTTCACCAACCAACCCTGCAAAAAGATCCCTCCCTGCGAAAAACCAAAACATCAGCGAAAGACCTCCGTGCGAATAACCCATCCGCACAAAGAACAAGATTGTTCGTGCGAAAGACCAACTGACTCGCACGAAGAACCTTGTTCATACAAAGTATTTGTGGCTCGTATGAAGAACCACATACTCGTACGAAGAACCATTGTTCGTACGAATCAGTGGTTCGTACGAAGAACAAGGTTTTTCGTGATTTGTTTTGGTTGTTCGTGACCAGGTTTTCAATACTTTGTGATTTTATTTTGAAATTGTGAACTTTAACAGTAGACTGTTATTTCAAAATTAATTTTTGAAATTTTTAAGTTGTTTTTCATAAACAATCAAACAAAATGGGTACAAATCCTTGGGATTGGGGGTGTAGTTCAAGCACAAACCAAGACTCACCACAGTCTAGCTCCGCAACCTCATGGGTTAAATCACTGATGCCTTAGCAGACGACCATGATTACTGCTAATCAATGGGCATATATGGCAAATCAAAACCAAAGCATTCAGACTCTTCTTATTAGCAAGAGTGAGAAAGGAAGTAATAACCGTCCACCGAAGTTGAACCATATGAACGATTATCCTTCATGGAAAAGTCGTTTCCATACATATGTTCTTGGTCAGAATACAGAATTATGGACATGTTTTACTACACCATACAAAGAATCTCTAAAAAAAGCAGGATCAAATCCAACCTCTTTAGCCAACTTAGATGAAAATGATAAAAAGGTTTATGATTTAGAAAATAAGTCGTTTGCTATCCTTACACAAGCACTTCATAAGGACATTTATCATCAATTTGTGTACTATACCACCACCAAGAATTTGTGGTATACTTTGGAAGCAAGAGGGGAAGGAAATGCTGCAACAAGAAAAATACGACATGATCTGCTGAAGAAAGAGTTTGAAGTTTTCTGTTCATGGAAAATGAAACACTAAGTGGTATGACAACCTGTTTCCTCTTTCAATCCAGAGTGAGTCAGGCGGCTAAGCCTTTAATCCTGATAAAAGAAAGAGTTTTCCCACCCTCCAAGTATCCATAAATGGAATCGGTTTATCATCTACTTAGTGAAATGTATTCATACAAAGTGATTGCATCCCCATAAGAGATTGTAATGCGTTTTGCTGATGCCTTACACCAAAGTGGAGTCAATTCATTGACTTGCTAAAGCACAAATGTGTTTTGGATGTGATCAGTATTTATGAATTTGTTCACAAGCTGGAGAACAAGAATGAAGAGGAAATACGAAAAGCAAAACAAATACCTGTTCCACAGAACCATGAAATGTACTTTGGAGGTATTAACACAGGCGTTAGTACACCTCAGCAACCAAAACTTCAAACAACGTTTGTGTCAAATGTTAATCCCTTTCTACCACAACCAGTTCAAACAGATCAATCTGCTGGTTTGAGTACTCAAACCTATGGTCAAGTATTTGATCCTAAAGCCTTTCTCTCACAACCACAAGTTGTTACACCTCAAGTTCCATAACAAGCTTCTCAACAAGCTTTCTATGGTAACAACTTTCAACCTGCAAATCCTAATACCATCAGACTTGATACGTCACATCTTTTCAAGGTCAGTGTAGAAGTTGCTCGGGAACACATGGAACTTCTGAACACCATGGTTAGTGCATACTGTGGATTAGTCGCTGGTCAAATTAGAAACATCAATTTGACTAATGAAGACTATCAACAAATAGACAGAGATGAGATGGAGTTGATGGATATTAAATGGGCATTTGCTAGTGCTGTTAGAAGAGCAAAAGACTACATGAGTAGAACTGGAAGAACAAATTTAGAAAGCAAGACTTACACAAAGTATGGATTTGATAAAGATGTTGTTACTTGCTTCAACTGTGGTGAAAAAGGTCACTTCAAATGTGAATGTACTCGACTTATTAGAACAGTAATCCGGAAATCACAAGCCTTTCCGAAATCAATCACGGCCATCCAACACAACTCAAGTTAACAATGAACGAAGTATAGTAGCTGTTAACAACCAAAACAACTCTAACCAGTCTGGGCCTTCAAACAACATAAGCAGAGCGTTAGTAGTTCAAGCAAATGAAGGATGTGATTGGTCAGTTCAGTTTGAAGCAAGAATCAAGGAGGAACTGTGTGTTATGCCAAGATAATCAATCAGATCAAACATGTTCACAGTATTGACTCTTCTCATGATGATGATGATAGTTCTGGGTATAATGGGAGTTCTGACGAGGAACGCTCGAGTGTAGGTGGTTATGGATCAGATTCAGACATCGGGGAAAGGATTAATACTGAGGTCAATGAGTTGCTGAAAGAAGCAGAGAAACTGAAAAGTCAAAAGTCTGGTTTGATAAGGAAAGAAGAAGTTGTATCAAAGGAAATGGAGAAACTCTTTACCAACAATGCACCCTTTTCTCATCATACTGCTTTTATGGCTAATGTTGCAGGATTAACAAGTCAGGTAAAATCCGACTCTCCTAAGATATGCAATGATTGTGCCGACTTAAAAACTAATTTTGAAACATTAACAGTCACAATCAAAGCCTAGTAGTTGAACTGTCAAAATGCAAAGAGGCAAATCTGGCTTTAACTCGAAATGAAAAAGAATTCAAATCTGTAATTGAAAATCTTAAGAAAAGTGTGTCTGAATTAACAAAAACAATTTTGAACAAACAAACAGGCATTACTAACTACATTAATATCCTTGAAGACACAAAAAACGAGTTAGCCATTGCCAAATGCGAGCATGATGCAATCAAGATAAAATTGGAGGGTTATTCCCGATATGTGATTGATCACATCATTGGCGTTCAAAAACTTAAGGGAGATGTGAAATGCATTGGGTATAAATTGTGTCCACCTCCATTGAAACATAATTATACCAAATTGGGGATGAGGAGGAAATGCCATGCTTTAAACCATCTGTGCCTCTTAATCCTGAAGAGTTTGCAGCAGGATTAGGATTTAAGCTGGATAATTCCTCAGATGAATCAAGAAAAACAAAGAACTCATCATCAATTGTTGATCAGTATCCATCTATAATAGAGGAAGATGATTCATCATATGATGAGTCAGACAAGATCAATCAAGATCAATCTCTTGATGAAAATAAAGGGGTAGAAATTTATGCTACTCCCGATGTGCAATCTGTTGCAAATCAAGGGAATGATCCTATCGAATCTGTCAAGATAACTACGTCTACATTTGAAAATGATAATGTGTTGTATACATTGATTGGTGATGAGAAAATTTACTCAAACAAGGACTTTCCGATCAAATATGTAAATCCAACTTCAATTGATCAAGTCTTTGAAAATTCAACAACCAAATTTTTGGGAAAGAAGAAACCAATCAAACAATAACCATTAATCGCTTCTAAAAGTAGACAACAAGAAAAGCGAGCTGAAAAACCTAAGGTGTCATAACCAAAGGTTGAAGCTAGAGGCGCTCGCAGCAAGAAAAAGGGGAAGAATGTTAACTTTGTGGGCTCAACAGCTACTGATAAAATCGAGACTTTTGTAAATATGTCAAATATTGATTTTGTAAATCAAGTCAAGATTTCAAAACATAATAGTCAGAACAATTACACTCAACACACAAATGGGTGTGAAGATGGACCAAGTACCTCTAGGCCTACACGTTCAACATCAAGTCATCAAATGACATCTTCTAAGTTTGTTGAAAGAAGAACATGCTTTAAGTGTGGGGAGTTTGGCCACATAATAAAAAATTGTACCAACCCAGCAAAACCCAAGTTTGTTGAAAAAGCCCCTCCTGAAACAAACTACCAACGTCGATCTGTGTCACCTAAACAAGGCAAACGTATTGTTAAGGAACACGAAGAAAAACAAAGACGTAAACAAGTTAAAATAATTGAAATTTCATTAAAATCGGATGTTTTAGAAAAGAAACCAAGTTCATCAAGATCGTTCAAACCAGAAATTTCTAAATCTGTAAATAATAGTCAATCTGGTAAACATCAACAATCTTGGAAACCTAAAATCGGTAATGTTTCAGGGGGAAGCACAAAGTTTCCAAATCATCAAGAAATAGAAATCACATTTCTTGATGATAAGGGTCGACCCAACACCACTAAGGCTTGGGTCCCCATCTCAAACTAATTGGGTAATGCACTGTGCAGGGTGTTCCAGGAGGAACTGTGAATAGTCATTGAATTGTTGACAGTGGAGCATCACAACACATGACAGGTGACTTAAAGCTCCTTTATGATGTGAAAAGCATTAGGGGAGGTTATGTTGCTTTTGCTGGAGATAAGGGCGGTTACATCACTAGAGAAGGAATGATTTCCAATGGTGTTGTTAGTTTTGACAAGATCAATTATGTTCATCAAATTGATCACAATCTTCTGAGTGTTTCTCAAATCTGCGATAAGAAGTTCATGGTTCATTTTGTTGATGTCGGTTGTTATGTGCTGAAGCATGGTTTCAAGATTCCCAAAGAATGGATTCTCCTATCGGCTCCAAGAATTAATGATTTGTATATTCTTGACATGAGACAAGTTATTACTACGTCTGCACTAGTTACATGTTTTATCTCAAAAGCCACTGAAAAGGAATCAATCTCTTGGCATAGACGAATAAGACACATTCACTTGAGGAAAATTAACTATTTGGTGAAAAATAATCTTGTGAATGGTGTACCAGTAAAGAATTTTCATCTACAAGACGTCTGTGTTTCGTGCCAAAAGGGAAAGCAAGCTCGAAAGTCTCATCCTGTGAAGAAAATAAACACTGTCAATATGCCTCTAGAACGTCTTCATATGGACATTTTTGGACCTATGAAACACAAGCCTACCTTTGGCGATGCATATTGTTTAGTTGTTACTGACGACTATTCAAGATTTTCATGGGTGAATGTTATGGCACACAAGAGTGAAGTTCCTAAAATCCTCAAGAATCTCCTCACACTACTTGAAAATTTGTACAATTTGAAGATAAGGAGAATTAGAAGCGACAATGGCACCGAATTCAAGAATCATGTGATGGATGAGTTCTGTTCTTCTAAGGGCATTTTACATGAATACAGTTCTTGTTACACTCCACAACAAAATGGTGTTGCTGAGAGGAAAAATATAACTCTTATTGAAACTGCAAGAACTATGTTAGTAGAATCAGAACTTCCTGTTCAGTTTTGGGGGGAGGCTGTGGCTACTGCATGCTATACAATGAATAGAGTTCTTACGGTGAGAAGGCATGGGGAAACATGTTTCGAGTTGTTACATAAAAGGAAACAAGATGTGTCTTTCTTAGAACTTTTGGAGCTCCATGCAATATGATTGATCCACATGGTAAATTCGGTCCAAAGGCTATCAAAGGTTTCTTTCTTGGATATGCTACTCCAAATTTCAGAGTATGAATTGTTAACGAAAAAGATTGAGGAATGGGTTGAAGTTAAGGTTCAAAGATATACTCAATCAGTAAGAGCTCCGGGTGCTCCTTGGATGTTTGACTATGATGGACTATTTGACTCCTACAATCTGCCAACTTTTGATGATGCGTCTGCAGCAGCTCAAATGTTACTTGAAAGTGATACTGCAGTTGACTCGTCATTAGTACGACCAATTATTGTTAACCCTCAAGTGTCTACTTGGGTTAATAATATTGTTCAGAATGAGGAATTTGAAGATGCTGCTGATTATAATGTTTCGTCAGAAGATGATCAGTTCTATGACGCAAATGAAGCTGCTTCTGCTCCTGTTCCTGGAATTTCTGATGTAAACTCAAATGTGCAAAATCAAGGGACGACTGAAGGTCATGCTTCTACATCTTCGTCAATTCCAGCCATCGAATTAGCTGTTGATCTGAATATCAACAATTTGGGTATAAATTCTCGAGTTCTCAATGTTCCTGAAACTCGAATCCATAATACCCATCCTCAGCAGAATATTATAGGAGATGTCCAGAGTGGAGTGCATACACATAATCAGCTAAGGAACAACCAGAATGCTAGTTTGTATACGGCTATTAGAGAATCTGGGGAACAAAATGATTGGTCTTTTTCCTGCTATGTTTTCCAAGTTGAACCGAAATCTTGGAAGGAGGCTATGAAAGAAGACTCATTGGTTAAAGCAATGCAAGAAGAACTTCAGCAGTTTCAGAAGTTGGGTATGTGGAGATTGGTTGATAGGCCCGACAACTACAAGAAGATTGGTACTAGATGGGTTTACAAGTGTAAGAAGGATGACCGAGGTGTTGTTGTGAGAAACAAAGCAAGATTGGTTGTCCAGGGCTTTAATCAGGTAGAAGGCATTGATTATAATGAGGTTTATGCACCGGTAGCATGTCTTGAGGCCATAAGAATTTCTTATGCGTCCTAAAAGAAGTTTACATTTTATCAAATGGATGTGAAGAGTGCATTTCTTCATGGTGTGGTTGAAGAACAAGTATATGTTGAGCAACCACCTGGTTTTGAAGATCCAATCCACCCTGACAAGGTTTAGCTTCTCAACAAGGCATTATATGGTCTTCATCAAGCTCCATGGGCTTGGTATGAAACGTTGTCTTCCTATCTTCTCAAGAATGGTTTTCGACGTAGATTGATCGACTATACTCTCTTCACCAAAGAAAAAATGAGGATTTATTGCTGGTACAAGTATATGTTGATGATATTATTTTTGGGTCCACAAACGAGAAAATGTGCAAAGAATTCGAGCAGGTGATGCAAGAGAAGTTCGAGATGAGCGCCATGGGAGAAATGACTTTCTTTTTAGGTTTGCATGTTCATCAATCTAAGGAAGGGATCTTCATTCATCAAACCAAGTATGTTGGAGATATTCTGCAACGATTTCAAATGGAAGACACAAAGCCTTTGGGAACTCCATTAGCTCAAAATCATGGGATTACTCCTGATGGAATGGGTGAACATGTGGAACCGTCTCTTTATCGTGCTATGATCGGATCTCTTATGTATCTTATTGCTTCAAGACCTGAAATAATGTACCCAACATGTCTTCTAGCTCGCTACTAGTCAAGTCCAAAAGTTTCTCATTTGATGGCTGTGAAAAGAATTATCCGTTATTTGAAGGGTCGCCCGGACACTGGTCTCTGGTACCCTAAGGATGATAAGTTTGATTTGACAACATTCAGTGATTCTGATCATGGCGGCTGCAAGATCGATGCAAAATCAACATCAGCAAGATGTCAGTTCTTGGGAAATCGCCTAGTCACGTGGCAGTGCAAAAAGCAGACTTGTGTAGCTACTTGTGAGGCTGAGTATATTTCGGCTTCTAGTTGCTGCTCTCAGGTTTTATGGATCCAACAGCAAATGCGCGACTACGATTTTTAATTTCTAACTACTCCTATTTATGTTGATAACGAAGCTGCTTTACATATCA
Organism: Scalesia atractyloides; assembly: GCA_947069175.1. Taxonomy (NCBI): domain Eukaryota; kingdom Viridiplantae; phylum Streptophyta; class Magnoliopsida; order Asterales; family Asteraceae; genus Scalesia; species Scalesia atractyloides. The sequence continues at coordinate 55,293,398 of CAMTDV010000027.1, forward strand.
CTCGTAATCCTGTACAACACTAAAAAACCAAACACATTGAGATTAAGTATCATTTCATACGAGATTATTATGAAAAGAAACTTATCAATGTTGTTAAAATCCACACCAATCATCAACGTGCCGACCTGTTTACAAAAGCTTTTGATAAATCACGTTTTGATTATCTTCTTTTGTTCAATGGCATCAAGGTGAAACCCGAGTAAATCATTCTTGGCTAATCATTTTCATAAATATTTTCTTCAAAACTAAATACAAAAAGATTTTTCATTTTCTCTTATTTTTATATTTTAGGGGGAGAAAATTTCAAGAAAATACAAAAACATAAGAAAATGAAAAAAATGAAAAAATATGTTCTTTATTTAGTTATGTTTTTATTTATTTACTTTCTACATTTAAGGGGGAGAAAATTTTAGAAAAATACAAAAACAATAGAAAACCCAAAAATCAAAATGAGTTTCTTGGAAAGATAAGAAAAGATGATGATACACGGTGATTTGTCATAAACGGTCAAAAACATAAAACGAAAATTGATACGTAGTTTTACTAAAAATGTATCGGTAGGCTTTCAATTAGATTAAAATGTGCAGGTTAATATAAACATAACAGGACTGAAAGCCAGGTGGGAACCATTCATTGGCATATGGTCTTGGTACCGAAATTTCGTTTGATAGTATGCCGAGGTTCTGAGATATGCGGTCTTTATGCTTGCTTATCATCTGGGTATCATGGTTGAATCTTTTACCGAAAAATAACAGGGAAGCAAGTCTAGAAATTCCATGATACCATACATACGTGCAAATATTTCATACGACCATCAATAAGTGATAAAAATATCACATTCACCCAAAAATAAGTGATAATATATCATAGCTTTATGCGTGAGCTAAGTTCGTCTCTTTGTCGGTACGATGGTACTAACCTGTTCACGGACTTACTCATGTACCCTGCATGCATTTGAAAATCAAGTTCCTCATCAATAAGTGATTTAATCACACAGGACTTGTTTTCATGAAAAATAAGTAATATCTCACATCATATACGTCAAAACAGATGATAAGCAGTATACTCACTGGTAAGATTTTCTCTCGTGCATGTCTTGATACAGGAATGTGTCGTGAAGTGGTTGAACACCGGCTAGTAAGTATAATTCATACATTAATCACATCTCCTAATCATGATTACATCTGATAAGCTGAGCTTATGTGGATAACAATACCGATAATTGTAGTAGAATACTTATTTATTTAATTTGATGAACAAAAACTCGTTTTTGGCAAGATTAAAAGCTGGTATGATTCTCTTACCTTGAAACTCAGAAAAAGATTACTTGTACATGGACAGTTTGTTCTTATCCACTAGTAGTTATTTTAGTTTACTCTATTTTAAAATTAAATTATTTTTGTTTTAGCCAAAGGTGAAGCTCAAATGTTTTCCACCAAGATTCGCCCTAAAAATCACTTGTCTTGCTATCATAACTTCATAAAGTGCTTTCTTAGAACGGGGTAAACTCATTACAAAGAACAAAATCTGTTTAATGTGCATTTTTTCTAACTTGTGATTTTTATGGATATGTGCAAAGATCTAAACAGGTCGATGAGAAACCTAAGGTCCACGAAGAACTGATGTTCCAGTTTGGAAGAACCTGGATTTGTACGAATCAGTTGTTATCATACGAATCAGAGGTTCCTCATGCGAATGACAACTCTTCGTACAAATGAGTCAATGATCACTCGTACAAGTGTTCATGCTTCGTACGAATGAGCCCCTGGTTCTTTGTTCAAGACAGTCCTTCATACGAACTGGGTGTTCTTCATGCGAACTAGTGTTTTTCATGCGAATATAAGAATGTGGTATAAAGAGTGATGTAGTTTCTTCAGTACAACTTTACTTTCACCTTTCTCACTTCATCTTTTCACCCTTTTTAAGTTGTTTCTGATTTAAGGTATGTTTGACAATGTTGGTATACCTTGAAGATGAGCGGTTTGAACATTACCTGACTGTTTGACATTGCCTGACACGAACAACAAACTTTAAGCGAAGAACCTGTTGATGAAAAACAAGTTCTTCATGAATAATCTTCACTTGAATTTCTTTGTGCGAACAAGTTGACTTTGCTTTGTACGAGTGAATTATTACTCGCACGAGTAACCTGTCGTTCATACGAACCAGTTACTCGTACGAGTAAATCACTTGTTTGTTCAAGACAGTTGTTGTTCGTACAAGTCAGTTGTTCTTTGTACGAATAAATTGTTATTCGTATGAGTTGGTAGTTCTTCGTCTAGGGGATACATACGTACAAAAAGTTCGCAATAAAATTTTTTTGTGTATGTTCCCTAGTATATTTATGTTTTTCTTATTCTGGTTATCTTTGGTATACAGGATAGCACAAAAAGAACAGAAAAGAAAGCCTGCAACGAAGAGAACAGACAAGTCAGAAGTGGAAATTATGTCAGAGCGAACACACAACATGGTTGCCTACTTAGATCCGGAAAATAAATTTACTGACTACAATGGTATAATGAAGTTCTTGTGTGACTCAAGGATACATTATGCTATCACGCATAAAACTACAGTATACAAGACATTGATCAAGGAATTTTGGGATTCAGCTAAAGTTATTGAAGTGAATGGACATGAAATTATCCATGGAAGAGTGAATGACTTAGAAGTAGATACTTCCGTTGAAGTAATTAACTCAGCATTGCAGCTTAGCGATGATCATGAAGCTCCATACTCAGTTCCATTGAAGTGTCAACGTGGATGTTTGCTTCGAAGGAGATATGTTGGAGATTTTCTTGTAGGACAACTAAACAAAGCATGGTTGCCACTCCGATACAAGTTCTTTCTACATGTTTTAATTTCAGTGTTTAAGCAACAGACGAAGTGGTTATGACATGGTTAATAACGACTTAGTTGGAATGATGGTAGCTTTAACATTGAACAAACCGTTCAGTGTTTCAAAATATATTTTTGCAAACATGAAGGAAAACTTGAGAAGAACCAGATTCGGTGGAAACAAGTTTTGGATGTATCCTCATTTTCTACAGATGATCTTGAATATACAAAATCTGAATCTTCTGAAGAACGACAACGATGTTCTAAAAGTTGATGTTATGATGGAACATTCATTGAAGATATTCAGAGGAGTAGCAACAAAACGTTACAAGGAAAGCATACATCCTCGTAAGTTATTCGGTTTTCTAACAAATAATGAATATGTTGTACCAGAAAACGATTAGTGGCGCCATGATGATAGTGAGTCAGATAATGAACAACCAACTTTAAAGAATATGATTGAAGATAAGTTTGGTTGTCAAAAGGGAAAACATGATGATAATGACAGTGATGATAATGGTGATGGTGGTGCGAGTGGGGTAGGTACTACAGATGGTGATAAGGGTAAACAACCGGATGAAGAATCGGATTCTGATGACAATCCGCTTGAACCTAGGTATGAACGCTATGTTGATGAGCGTGGGGTTAGGCAGATTAGAAAGATTCCAACAGATCCAGATGCTGACTAAAACATGATGATAATGGTGATGGTGGTGCGAGTGGTGTAGGTACTACAGGTGGTGATAAGGGTAAACAACCGGATGAAGAATCGGATTCTGATGACAATCCGCTTGAACCTAGGTATGAATGCTATGTTGATGAGCGCGGGGTTAGGCAGATTAGAAAGATTCCAACAGATCCAGATGTTGACTATGTGGCATCCGAGGCTAAGACTAAATGAGCTCGCAAAAAGAAACTTGTGGTTCGTAGAAAGAAACAGAGCAAAGAGTATATGGAAACCTCATCAGCTCAACCTGAAATCACACAACCTACAACCACGCAACAAGAGACCATACTGGAACCAATTGCAGAAGCTCAATCTGCCTTCACATCGGAGGAGGCTGAAACTTTAATATCGGAACCCACAACAACCTCTAAACCACAAACTGCAGCTACCACAGTAGTTGAAACACCTTCAGTTGAGACTACTCTAGTACAACAACCCACTACTTCTTCAGTTCAACAATCCCCGGGTGCAATTCATCAACAAAGTACAAAACGAAGCAGTCGGTTATTCTCTGAAATGGAACAAGATGAAAAAGTGGATTTTCTGTTCTCTCAGCTACAAGCTGCGGCAACTCAGATTAACAAACACTCAGAGTTTATGTCTTTAAATCGGAATACAGTTATTAAGCAACAGTTGGAGATAAATTCTTTGAAGGAAACTGTTGGAAAGCAGGCTACTGAGATTGCGCAGTTAAGATCATGTTAATCCTGATGCTTCAGCTTCATCTGCGCAACCACAGAGCTCTGTTGCAACTCCAATAGTAGAGTATAGTGCATAGCAGATCGTGACCGATCCAGTTGCCTCCGGTGGTACTCAAGAGGAAACAGGAAAGGTTTGATGTTTTTGGAGAATGTTGAAGAATTTGATCCTCAATCAACAATGGTTGAAAGTGTTCAGTAAATGTGGGTGCAACATTCCATTAGAAATGAAGATCGAAGACCAAGCAACAGCCAAGGGGAGCTTGGTGATGCACTTTTGTGTCTGTTTCTTGTTCTTAGTTACGTCAGTAATTGTACGCTCTTTGTTTATTGTGTCTGTATAGTTTGGTTGTGTCGACCAAATCAAGATATCCTCCTATCTTGATTTAATATGATGTTTAGTTTGTCTGTGTTGTAAAACAGTTGCATATGTGCATACTGTTAAGTCTTGTGTTTCTGATCTTGCTGTCTGTACCGCATGTCTGTTACCACGATCTCTGAAGAACACTTATTCGTGCGAGTGAGCGATGCTCGTATGAGCCATTACTTGTTTGCACGAGTCAGTTACATGATCGTACGAGTGGCCCTTTCAACAAGCATTTTGCTTATTCGTACGAACCAGTTTCTATACGTACGAGCCATAGGTTGTTCGTACGAGCAACCATTGTTGAATGTTCTTCATGACTTGTAGTGGTTCATACGACCAACAACATTCTTCATATTGTTGCTGGGTGTTGGTATTATATAAACAGACATGCACTTCACAGTTCAGTGTGACACTAGAGAAAGACACTAAGGCATAAGAGAGAGAGCACAGAGAGAATATCCTGAGTCTGTATGAACATTGTTTATATGTGTTTGTACTAGCTCTCTTCATTTAATCAAGATAGTGAATCTTTGGTTATATTGTGTTTGTTACTTTGCTTTGGTTTGCATACTTACGTGGATTCCGCACTCGTATATGTGTTAGATAAACAAGGAAATAGGTTATCTTGATCCTCCAAGTGGACCTACAAAATGTCTAGCCGATGAGTCGCTAGCAATGTCACATCATGATGTGCAAATTGATGAAAACCTGAGGTTCATCGAGAAACCAATTTCGATCGAGGATCGACAGGTTAAGAAGCTCCGAAGGAAATTGATACCTATAGTAAAGATTAAGTGGGATGCCCTACGAGGCCCCGAGTATACATGGGAGGTTGAGTCCTCTATGCGACAAAAATACCCCCATCTTTTGAATAAAATCTCGAGGTCGAGATTTCTTTTAAGGGGGGAGACACCTCATAAAAATCGTGTCCAATAATATAGTGGCACGTGCCATTACTTTTATAATAAGTCCATTATGGACTAATAAGAACTAAAAGTGTCAACATGCTAAAACTAAGCCTCCGAGTGATCCTCTGATGTCAACATGCATAAACCGAGCCTCTGAGTGACTATAAGTGTCAACATGCTTAAAAACATAGCCTCTGAGTGACCATTAGTGTCAACATGCTTAAACTTAGTTTCTGAGTGACCATTAGTGTCAACATGCTTAAACTTGGCATCTGAGTGACCATTTGTGTCAACATGCCTAGCCTATGAGTGACATCGAAGTTAACATGTTTATACTAAGCCTCTGAGTGATCCTTTACAAACTCCTAACTCTCATATGAGCCACTTGTTGGACGAGAGGGATTAATTCTGTAAAAACATTAAAGTTGGACAATGGAGGGGTTAAAAGTGTCAACATGTTAATTTATACCTCTGAGTGACCTTTTAACAAACCGAGAGCTCGAGAATGTCCGGTTATAATCCCGGGTACGCCAAATGCTGGCTACAAAGGGCTAAATATTCTATAAAGGTGTTTTATAAGGTTTAATAAGTTGAGGGGCAAAATGTGATAAGTTTGGAAAGTTCCCAAGAGGCGCTCGCGGGGCGCGAGAGACCCTATCCAAGTCTCTTTGCGGCCCACCAGAGGCCTGTGTCTGCAGAAAATTTGCTTGGCCTCCACAATGTTGCCAAAAACTATTTGATTTGAAACTAGGGACTTCCAAACTGCTATGCCACGTTTTAGGACACTTGTAAGCTCCCTCTAGCACCCCCTAACACCTGACACACCTCCTTGAAGGTCTCCAACTATAAATAGGTGCACTAGTTCACCATTTGAACTTGTACCTTTCTCATTCTTCACTCTATTTCCCTCCTCTGGAAGTTCCTAACTGAAAGGAGCATCCAACTTAGTTCTATTTCATCCTAGGAATCACTTTTAAGTGTTCCTTTCTATTGCATTTTCGTTTATAGGCTTTTATAGCCAAAAGTCAAGCGTTTTACAGAAAACGCCTTGACTTTCGGTTAAGACCATTATGGTCCAGCCATTGTTCGTAATGAACATGGCTAAGTGATCGTAATAAGTTAGGTGTTAATCCCTATTAAGAGCACCTCCGATAGATCACGTTTGCTAGACCAATTGACGGGTCAAAGTTTTAATATTAAAAAGTCAAACATGCCATTTTTGGAAATATTATAATCTAAGTTTATATATGTTATGAAACATGTTTTGACACTTTAAAAAGTTGGTAATAGTTATAAGAACATGTGAGAACATGTTCGGCTCGTCAATTTCAGTTCTATAGTCGGTTCGCAACCGAAAGTCGCAGAGTTTAACTTCTGCTTTGACTTTCGATTCTGACCCGATTTAGATTAATTAGCTATTGATCTAAGGTTGCATTATGATCATAATATAATGTAGCATATCCCCCTGAGGTTATATTACATGATCATAATCAAAATCTGAGTATATGCACAAGTTCCACAATTATGCCATTTTGACAAAAATGCCCTTTTTACGTAAAATAAGGTTTAAATGATAACGAACTTGAAAATGAACTACCTACTGTTGTAATATCATAAGTAGGATTATTTTTAGATGTCAAATCAGATTGTATACTGAGTTTACGTACAAGCTCTTGTATTATGCCGATAAATGACGATAACGCCCTTGTGGCACATAAAAAGGTTTTAATCATACCTTTTTATATCAAATCTTTTACCTACTGATATGTTATATTAAATAACATATCTAAAACAATTAAACCTGATTTTAACATCAGTTTTTACTAAACTTCACACAAATCATCATTTTATGACATAAGCGCCGTTTAAAACTTATTTAATACATTTTTACAAGAGATACATGATGTAAACTCAGAATCCCAAATAAATTATAAAACTATGTGTAAAATGACCAAAATGCCCCTACGGTGCATAGTTTGGTCATAAATGATAAATTACACATATAATCAATATTTTACTGATATTATATCTTAAATTAATTATTTTTATAGAATACTTACGGTCATAACATCAAAATAAATTCAAGTTCCTTTTATACGGTATATAATTACCAAAACGCCCTTATGAGGCATAGCTTTATTTTAAAACCTTAACGGGCGTGTAAGTTGATACCTTACTGATATTAAAACTTATTTAAAGCATAATGGCATATAGAACTTGTCCATGACTTATCCGGTTACCCGATATCGCTTATACGTGCATGGTTAAGCATACGTAACTAATTTACAGAAATTAACCGAAACGGGTTTAACCTTATCATTTTAGTCTCAAAATCCAGAATGCTTATGGTTTACCCATATTATACAAGTCTTAGTACTTGTTGGGTTTAAACTACATTCTATCATGCCATCGCTTAATCTAGCGTATTATACCTTTTTGATCATGTACGCTAGTCGGTCTAAGTCTATGACTTAATTAAGACCGTTAGCATTTTAATTGGTTAGCTTATGCCATAATCCAGACTAGAGCCTTCCTGTAAATGCTATCTGCACTTAGTTCATTTGGATATGGCTGAGATATTAAATCCTGCATTTTTAATCAAGACTAGCTCAGGTAAATACTCTCGACTTATTTTTCCTATACGGGCTTGGGATACGGTAAATTATTACCGTTTGGTTGGAAATGGGATCAATCGATTGCCAGATTGTGGCTAGTAAATTCTCATATTCCGTTTTAATCAGTTTTTTTGATAACTTAAAAATCGGGGTTAAGGACCGTGTCCTGGATATCCTCGGCTCATTACATTAGATAATGGCCACGACCAAAGCGCAGGGTGTAGGCATACACCTGACAGATGCTCATGCTAAATTATTTTTACCCACAAAGTTGTGGATAACTCCTTCGTGAGTTCTTAAGTGGTGTTACGTTAATCATGTCTCGGTCTCCGTACTGGACCCTGTATGTATGGACAAACATGTGAATCTGTTAACAAGGTTACAAAGTAACTTTCCCAAGTTATAAAAGATTTTGTGCCATGTGCATTTAAAATCATTTTCAAATGTTTTCTAAATGAGTCAGTTGGGTGTATTTACCAGCGAAAGCTGACGTATTTTCAAAAGTCTAAGCTTGAAGGTACAATACGAAATAGGCTGGAAGCTGCTCGGTAGTGATATAAGATGATCTTGCAAATACTTAGATCTGCCCTAAAGTCTGTTATACATTTTTGTACATTTTACGATCCGCATGTGGATCTTTTGTTACAAGCCGTCTGTATATTATTTTCGTACTTTGAACATTTGGTTTGTAATAGTAATTTAAACTCCAACACTTCCGTTGTGTTGTGTTTAATTAACTATGATGATATCAACTTACGTCACGATATTCCCTAGCTGGGCCCACCGGTGTTTTGTTGTAAAATACAGGGTGTGACATCAAGGCATCTCGGATTGTATCTCGAATCGAGTTACTGTTCCAATTTCAAGATACTATTCGAATTCGAGTTATTGTTCCGAATTGCTGAGTTGGAATTTTAACTAGCTGACGTATTCGGTAGTAAACGTTTTCGTGCATAGAAAATTATCCGTAAAGTATCTATGAAAACAGGCAACATAAAAAAGCTATTTTGGCATTATATATAATTCGATTTGTAATTTCGAGACGAGTCTAACGGTCAATTTTGGTAAAAGCAGTTTTCAGACTTTTTTAACGTTTTTACCGGTATGGTTTCGATTATCTGAAGATGTTTACAGCCCAAGCTTAGTACTCGAACGTAGTTTTCAGCCTAGTATGTAATCTAAAACCGAATGAAAATCCGAACATTGTCTTTAGCCCACTGATCAAAGCATCCGTTAACAGCACTACACCTAGAGGTGTACAAATCGGTTATTTTGGAAAAACCGGTCCGGTTAATAACCTAACCGGTTTTTTTCAAGTTCGGAAAACCGGTTTTTTGATTAACCAGTTACGGTTTTTAACCGGTTTTTATGTATGAAATGTGTAACTGGTTACAAAACCGCTTATAAAATAACCAGTTTAAAAAACCAGTAAAAAACCGGAACAGTGAAACCGGATTAACCGGTTAAAATAACCGGTCAAAAAAACCGGTCAAACGCTGCGAAGAATGCTGTTTTTTTCTGTTTTCTTCTGTTTTTTGCTGTTTTTTCTATAGAATGTTGTACACAATGCAGTTTTTTGCTGTTTATTTTTCTGTTTTTTTGCTTTTTTTTTTGCTGTTTATTCTGTTTTTTTGTTGCTGTTTTTCTTAAAAAAATAACATATGAAATACGAATGCTAAATGTTACAAACGCAATACGAACGAAATAAAACGAGAAAATAACATAACAAAGGTAAATATTCATTCAACGTTGCTCAAACGTTTTTACGTAAACAAAGGAAATACGAACTCTAAACGCTACAAACGAAATACATAAACTTCAAATATTAATCCCTAACAACGTCCACTAAATATATATATATATATATATATATAATATATATATATATATATATATATATATATATATATATATATATATTTTGTGGGACTTCAATACTAATATATCTTGAATAGCCTCGTTTAATCTTCTTCACTCGAACCCGAACTTGAACTATTGCCTAGGAAGTCATCCAATGCGGCTTCTTCGTCGGTCATTGGGGTTGTCAATTCGGCTTCGACCTCGTCCTCGTACACTTCGCCTTCGTATTCCAATTCTTCCTCAAGTGAGCGTATGTGTTGACATCTCTCCGCCGCATCCAAGTAATCTTTCAAACAAATCGACATCTCAATCGCTTTCGGTGTTAATCGAGTCCTCCTTATCGAAATCACCCTACCACTAATAGAAAAAGCACTTTCCGAAGCTACCGTGGAAGCTTGGACCATTAGTAAATCTCAGGTCATTGTGACTAAGATCGGAAATTGATCTTCCTCACTTTTCCACGAGCCAACAAATTAAAATTTTTAAATTCTTGTGAAGTCATCATTTGTAGAAAGTTTGACCCACCATACCAACCAAGTTCGCTACTAGTAGTGTTACCACGTTGCATTTGACTCGACTCATCATACAATTGGTTATATCTTGATCTTCCATACTTGAACCTTCACCGAAAGTGGCATTTCTCATTGACTCATGAATGTGTGACGAGGTTGTGCCATATTTTGTTACACGAACGTCAAACATTTTTGAAAGTTGATCGTTGAAATGAATTTTTGCGGCTTCACCAAAGTTAGGTTCTTGTTCGGTGTTTAAATTCAACTAATTTGCAATTTTTTTAATTAAAGACCCGGTCCCAAAAACATTAAAGCAAGGGTTAAAGCGGTGGCACAAGTGAAAACCGCGGGTAGTTCTTTAAAATATTTTCTTAGTTTTTCCTTCATTGGAGTTACCATATCACAATATGGTCTACCTCTAACCGACATCTCGTTTAATTTTAAACACATTTTAAACAAATTGTCAAGCACCAATGAACTTGTTGGATAATAAATCCCCGATAAAGTCTTTGTTGATGTTTTGAAAACTTGAAGCAATTGGGTAACTATTTCAATAGTAGCCCAACCCGATGGGTGGTAAGGCGAAACCTTTCTACGACTAGACAAAGAGTTATGAAATTCTATTAAACTTTCTTTTTGCAAAATAGCTTTTTTAAACATTACGCAAGTCGAGTTCCATCTATGAGCAACGTCCCAATTGGGTCCTAAGCATATTCGACCCGCTTCCTTACACATTTTTATATATTTTGAATGTCTATGCGTGTGACTATATATATGACGTAACATTTTTTTGAAAGCTTCTTTTTGTGGTTCAATAACCTTTAAACCGTCTTAAACAGCCAAACTTATGATGTGTGCAATACATCGACTATGGAAAAAAATACCGTCATAAATTGGTTTGTATTATTATAAACGCATTTCCGAAACCGTATTGTTTGAGGCGTTGTCAAAAGATATTGAAAATTTTTTTTTTTTCCAATTTGTATGTTGTAATTCATTTGTCGATTGCTTTATATATATCTTCACTGAGAGTAATCAAATAATTTAAACAAAATCGTGCATTTCATCATTTGCCACGTCGCCGGTTCAATCCAATGGGAGGTGACACAAATATACGAGTCGGGTGAACCGTGCGGTGCGGACCAAACGTCTCTAGTCAAGTTAACACCGGTTTCTAATTTTCAAAATAAGAAATTAATTCTTGTCTAGCATTTTTCCACGATTTTTAACAATCCCTCCTAAGAGTAGCATGACTTACATGGGTGTATCGTGGTTGGAGAGTTCTTTGAACCATCTTTGTGTAGCGTTGGTTGTCGAAATGGTTTAACTGCAAACTTTCTTGGATTACAAACTTCGCCATTTCCACCCTAGCCATATCGTAATTGTAGGCGAACAAAGAAGCGCCTTCACTTGCCATGGAAGCTTGACCACTAGCGGGTTGTTGTTTCAACGCCTTGCAAAATGGTTTTTCGATGTGTTGTCTCAAGGTGGTGTTTGCTCCTTCGCGTAAAAACTATTACAATGATGACAACACGTTTTTTTTCCCACTGGCCATCTCGCAAAAATCGAAATGTGACCAAATTTCAGGATTGCGCTTCGTTGGAAGAACACAAACACCGTGTCGGTTGTAGACTCGCCAACATTGACCGAATCATGAGCACTAGAGCTTGTCGTAGTTTTTTAGAATTTTCGAACAAGATGGTGAGTGTTTTTAAGAGTTTTTGGAGATTTAGAGAGTGGTGTGATTGAACCTAAACACCCACCACCCTTTTATTGTAACATCCGCCAAAAACGGAGTTACCAAACCCGTTCCGTTTATCAACCGAACAGTCAGTCAAAAATTTCGTTGCGAATTAAATGCCCAAAATATTTTTAAACGATACGTAATCGATTATTATACGGGAATATATATTTAGTTTTTGAAAAACTGTTGAAAATCGCAAAATAAAAATAAAAGTCCTCTGCCGGGTTTCGAACCAGGGTCTGTACCGGTTCAACATCAGGCTTAACACACAACACACAAACCACTGCGCCACTTGTTTTGTTTGTTATATATTGAAATCATTTAATTGATATCATGACGTTAGGAATTCAAAACCGGCGCCCAATAGTTCAGTCGTCGGAAATCCCGGAAATCTCGCGAGTCTTAACGACAACTTACGTTATAACGTAAACCATTACTAAGACATCGGTTATAACCGACGTCTGAGTCTGCGACCAAAGTTATAACCGCCGGAGTTTTTATAATTTACGAATACAGTCGGAAATCAGACCAGGTTCTTCGACGATTTGCCCTATAAATTCACCCACAACCCACTGCAAAACTTTTCGCTCAAAACCACACTTTTTCTCGGCGTAATTCCACTCGCCGGAATTAATCTGTTCGTCGCCGGAAAACCGGTTTCATCATTTCCGAGCCTTATTGAACCTCCTAAGCTTATACCGAAGTCACCCGCACCCTTTGTAAGCTTTCCGGAGACTCGCTGCTGCAAGACACCTGACGCCGGAGCCTATTGCTGTCGCCGGAGTTCTGCCGGAAAACAGAGAGTCCAGTCGGTATACCTCTTCGCCTAATATCTTTATCTTTTCACTCATATCTCACCATAATGAACTGAAACACACTAAAGAACATGTTTTAAACCTCGAACCAGTCTGTTGTCGAGTCTGGTTAAAACTCATCGAAGAAGATGAAGTTTGGTATCTTATAAGTATAATTAAAATCAACTTATTACTCGGGTTAGACACACAGTCCAGCGGTGGACTGTGTGCACAATAAACACAGAAAGGTCTCGAGTTCGAATCCGGTTCCACACACGCTGCCTTAATAAAAATCAATTTTTGTTAAACTGAACCGGAGTCGCCACAGGTATATGTTAAGTATATTAATAATCGAAATAATAACCAAGTTAGACACACAGTCCAGCGGTGGACTGTGTGTATGTTTAAGTCGCACGTCACGAGTTCGAGTCCGGTCTTCTGCATCGACCCGGACGATTATTAACCTTTTTAAATAAAGACATAAATGAAAACAGATAATTTGTATTTAAGTATAATAAAAGTTGGAATATATAACATGTTAAACACACAGTCCAGCGGTGGACTGTGTGTTAGTTTAAGCCACAGGTCCCGGGTTCGAGACCTGTGGAGCGCACAGGTTCTCTGGATTTAAATCGTTTTTAATATAAAAGGATTTCTGTTTAAATCTAATCAATATATATATATAATTAAAATCGGATATATGACGGGTTAGACACGTAGCTCAGTTGGTAGAGCTGCGTGCACGCGTACGGGAGGTCTCGGGTTCGAGCCTCACTCAGCGCACTTGTATACATGAATCGAACCGGTCAACGGTCAGTCAACGGTCAGAGAAAAAAAATCAAATTTTTTTTATTATTTTATTTAATTATTTTAATTAAAAATCAATTAAAAATACCTAATAATAACATTTTTAAGGTTAGAAAATAGCCTTAAACTCACAAAAATACACCCAACAATCCTACTAAAATAGATTAATAAAATCCGTTTACTTACCAAACCATAATGCGATTTATCTAGGTTAATCTCACCCGTGGTTAAAACCACTTCGCGTGCATTCAACATCATCAACCGAACGCACCCACTGTGAGTGAATCTTACAACTCCCCCTTTTAAATTACACGTTTTGGGGTGTGTCATGTGTTATAAAAATAATTAACTTGTTTATTTAAACTTGTGCCATACCACATCATGATCTAAACTTAGAATGATTATATTGTTGTGATTACTTATTTCCTTTTGCCAAATCATATGAAACTCATTCATTAAGCCCATCAGTTCCTCGTGGGAGACGAGTTGAACAACGCGTGCTTCAAATCAAATTCATTATTGTTCATGTGTGTATCATTGAGTTTATATTGGTTGTAGTTGTGTCATTCATATTATCATGTTATGCAATTCATTCATTAGGCCCCTCAGTTCCTCGTGAGAGACGAGTTGAGCATCGCTTGCCTCTAAATGTTCCATTATTGTTCATGTGTGTTTTATTTAATATCTTATGATTGTTGAATAAGTTTTACATCTATTTTTACTCATGTTTGGTTGTGCACATATTTCATAATCAATTCAAATAAACTTGTTCAAATGTTTTCCATAGGATTCACTCGCCAACTTTATGTTGATCCAAAACCTTTTTACACATGATACAGGTGAACAGGTCGAAGCAAAGAAAACCTAGGAAATGCCTTAGAAGAGAACAAAGAAGCTTAGATTGATAGTTAGAATATGTTGTATCAATTATTGTAAATTTCCATTAAATTGTATTTAATGAATATGAAACGCTTAATAAATGTCATGAGCTTTGATGTTAACCCAATTATGCCCCGATCACCTTTTTCCGCTGCGGGTCGGGGTGTGACAGATTGGTATCAGAGCCATGACTATAGGAATATAGGATAGGTTATTAGACCCTTAGAGCCTATACTATAGTCTGCCTAAATTTTAATTGATTAGGTGGTTACATACAAACTTGTGATATTTATTTGTTTCATATTTGTTTACATTTACAGTCAAACATGCATGCTTATATACATATTCATTATACATATATCGATGTTCATGTATTCAATTTATTTTCATACTCTCATTATCCAAAGACTTTGTGCAATTTTCAAATCTCATCAAAGTAAGTTCTGCGACGGGCATGTAGTAACTGGAAGGGTACAAGTACCGGTAGTCGGAACGTCCTGTCTAGGCTGGCATTCGTATAAATCCAATATAACGGACCAGTTTGCCTACCTTGGGACCAACGATGAGAGTACGAAGGACCTATTAGGCCAAAGCATGTCACACCAAACGTCGTTCGAACTAACCTACTTTGAGGTGTCACCGTGTCTACACCTGGACACATTCCGAATATCACACGTTGTATACATATTTCTCGATTTTCTCCGGGTTTTTGTGTACGCGACCTGGCAAACCCGTGCGAACCATATGAAAAACCGGTATTCATGGGGCCCACATGATTACACAGGTAAAGTATGGCGGCATGTAGGGCCTAACAGCGAGCAAAGCCCAAGACATCCTATGGATGTAGTATTTTTCTATAATTATTTTATGAATGTTCATTCCTAATGCGACCCATGAACCCAAAAACATTCAACTCATACTCTTGTCATGTATTCCTTGTAGATGTCTTCTAACCTCGCCCGTAGGAAGACGAGAGCAAGAAAAGCCCGCGAACGCATGGCTGCCTTAATCGCTCAACAAATGGCTGCCGTAATACCCAACATTGTAATTCAAGTTCAACAAGCACTTACCGCTAATCCTGTCAATCAAGCAAACCAAAACCTTATCAACTCTTCCCCAAATACCACTAAATGCACCTAAAAGCATTTCAAATCATGCGACCCTCCGAAATACAAAGAGACTGAAGGCGTCACCGCTCTCCTCCATTGGTTTGAAGAAATGGAGAATACTTTTCTAAATTGCGATTGCCCTGATGATCGCAAAGTGCGTTATGCTACCGGTCGACTATATGGGATAGCACTTACTTGGTGGAATACAGAGAAGGCCAAACGAGGCGTCGACGATGCTATGACCTTAACTTGGAACGAATTGAAGGAAATCATGACCAGACGATTTTGCCCAAGGAGCGAAATCAAGAAGTTAGAAGATGAATTTTACTCATTGAAGCAAATGGAAGGAGACCACATCACCTACAACAAAAGATTCCTCGAGTTACATCAAATGATTCCCAACATGTTCACTCCCCTCTACCGTTTGATCGAGCACTACATTCGTGGTCTTCCGTCAAAGGTTCAAGACCCTGTAATAAGTGCCAAGCCTGCAACTTTGGAAGCAGCAATGGAGCTAGCAACAGAGCTCACCGAGAACCGAATCCGAAACAAAGACTTCCAGGAGGAGAAGAAGAAGGATAAAGAAACGACTGAAACCTCCGACTCCACCCAAACCGAATCCCCTTCTCAACCCAATCCTAAGAGAAGAAGAGACGGGCAACTTTTCGCTGCTACCCAACGAAATCAACCAGTTTTACACGCTATACCCATCCGAGCTATCCCAATCACCCAAGTGGCACCCGACTCAGCTTACCCAAATAAGAAACCATATCTTGGACCTCACCCTCGATGCAACAACTGTTTTTATCATCATCCCCTTACCTTACCTTGTCGGCTATGTACAACTTGTGGACGCTATGGTCATTTGAGCAATGTTTGTCGCACCTTTCAAGACCAAACCTTTTCCCCTACTCAAACCATAAACCAAACCTATCAACAACCCCAATACCCCATGTTCCCATATGCTCGAGCTTGTTTCAATTGTGGCGACCCTACCCACTTTAGAAACACATGCCCTCAATTGGTTAACGTTATCAACACTCAAGCCCAATCAAACCCAGTTAACCAAGTAAACCAAGAAAACCCAACCACTATGCCACCAGCAAGAGGAAGAGTCTTCAACATCAATGCCAATCCGGTCGAAGATAATGACGGCTCAAACGAAGATACCCAACTAGTCCTCTTCGCCGAAGATCCAGATTCAACTCCTATCGTTTAGTTTTATGTTTTTCCATGTGTAGACTGTTAGAGTAATTATTGTATATTATATATTATATATTGTTTTCAGTATATGCTTTTGCCGAGGCCGCAACTCCCCATCCATCGAGGTTGAGCTTGATCCCCATTTTATTATGCGGTTGATCTTGGCGTGCCCGCACGATCGGCTCCGTTTGATTGAGCCTTGATCGGTTATTTCATTTTACATTTCAATACATGCAATACGCTCGGCTCCGTTTGATTGAGCCTTGAGCGCACAATTCAATTTACATTTCCAGTTCATGCAATACGTTCGGCTCCGTTTGATTGAGCCTTGAGCGCACATACATTTTCATTATCAGTATCATATGGTTATGGTGTTTGTTGTAGAGTCGCATAGAACTAATCATAACTGGCGGATAAAGTCAATGAGAATTTGACAAGAATATGGTGGATACGCCGCTGGTACTTCCTATATATAAGTATTCTTGTCAAATGATCGGAGGCATTATCAGGCGGTTATGAGAGGTTCCATGCATAGGCTGTTTGTGTGATTGTTGTTTAGATTAAGTTGTTCAATTTCAGTACATTCAATACGTTCGGCTTCGTTTGATTGAGCCTTGAGCGCACAGTTCAATTTACATTTCCAGTTCATGCAAAACGTTCGGCTCCGTTTGATTGAGCCTTGAGCGCACAGTTCAATTTACATTTCCAGTTCATGCAATACGTTCGGCTCCGTTTGATTGAGCCTTGAGCGCACAGACAATTTCATTATCAGTATCTTGTGGTTGTGGTGTTTGTTGTAGAGTCGCATAGAACTAATCATAACATGCGGATAAAGTCAATGAGAATTTGACAAGAATATGGTGGATACGCCGCTGGTACTTCCTATATATAAGTATTCTTGTCAAATGATCGGAGGCATTATCAGGCGGTTATGAGAGGTTCCATGCATAGGCTGTTTGTGTGATTAAGTTATTCAATTTCAGTACATGCAATATGCTCGGCTCCGTTTGATTGAGCCTTGAGCACACAGACAATTTCATTTTCAGTACATTCAATACGTTCGGCTCCGTTTGGTTGAGCCTTGAGCGCACAGACATTTCATTTTCAGTACATACAATACGATCGGCTCCGTTTGATTGAGCCTTGATCGCATAGATATATTTCATTTCAGTAGTTATGTTTGTCGTATTGGTTGTAGAGTTATAGGACTAATCATAATTCACTGATAAAACCAATGAAAATTTGACAAGAATATGGTGGATACGCCGCTGGTACTTCCTATATATAAGTATTCTTGTCAAAGGATCAGAGGCATTATCGGACGGTTATGAGAAGTTCTATGTAGGATTTATTAGTTTTCTTGGTAACCAATCATAACTTGTGGATGAAACCAATGAAAATTTGGCAAGAATATGGTGGATACGCCGCTGGTACTTCCTATATATAAGTATTCTTGCCAAAGGATCAGAGGCATTATCATGCGGTTATGAGAAGTTCCATGTAGGATTTAGTATTGCCTTGGTTGGAATTTGTGTTACATTTATATCATCATGCTATTTAAAGAGATTGGATTGTATTCCATTTCTACATAAACTAACCTCTCCATCATAACAAACGAGAGAGGAACTTCCACCATTCAAACATATATGTTATCAGAATGTGGATTCAAATATTAGCTGTTGTGCTTATTTATGTTCAAATATTAGCTGTTGTGTTTAATTATGTTCAAATATCAACTGTTGTGTTTATGTTTCCATGAAGGTTGTAGTGTTAGAAGTTTGGTCTTTAGGATATAACCATACTTTCCCAAACGTATCTAAACTCTTATGCATGATATCATTTTTAGCAAATCATTTCTGCTTATCAATACTTATACAGTAGGCAACAAAAAGCGATTCCTGAATAGGGTACTTAACCCTTACAAGGAACGTTACCGCCTCGAACAAAAACTTAAACCCTTATTTTTCTAAGCATATAACTGTCAAACTAAACACTATCATTCTTTTCGTAAAAAATATCACAATTTAAATTTCGGGACGAAATTTCTAAAAAGCAGGGGATACTGTAACATCCGCCAAAAACGGAGTTACCAAACCCGCTCCGTTTATCAACCGAACAGTCAGTCAAAAATTTCGTTGCGAATTAAATGCCCAAAATATTTTTAAACGATACGTAATCGATTATTATACGGGAATATATATTTAGTTTTTGAAAAACTGTTGAAAATCGCAAAATAAAAATAAAAGTCCTCTGCCGGGTTTCGAACCCGGGTCTGTACCGGTTCAACATCAGTCTTAACACACAACACACAAACCACTGCGCCACTTGTTTTGTTTGTTATATATTGAAATCATTTAATTGATATATGACGTTAGGAATTCAAAACCGGCGCCCAATAGTTCAATCGTCGGAAATCCCGGAAATCTCGCGAGTCTTAACGACAACTTACGTTATAACGTAAACCATTACTAAGACATCGGTTATAACCGACGTCTGAGTCCGCGACCAAAGTTATAACCGCCGGAGTTTTTATAACTTACGAATACAGTCGGAAATCAGACCAGGTTCTTCGACGATTTGCCCTATAAATTCACCCACAACCCACTGCAAAACTTTTCGCTCAAAACCACACTTTTTCTCGGCGTAATTCCACTCGCCGGAATTAATCTGTTCGTCGCCGGAAAACCGGTTTCATCATTTCCGAGCCTTATTGAACCTCCTAAGCTTATACCGAAGTCACCCGCACCCTTTGTAAGCTTTCCGGAGACTCGCTGCTGCAAGACACCTGACGCCGGAGCCTATTGCTGTCGCCGGAGTTCTGCCGGAAAACAGAGAGTCCAGTCGGTATACCTCTTCGCCTAATATCTTTATCTTTTCACTCATATCTCACCATAATGAACTGAAACACACTAAAGAACATGTTTTAAACCTCGAACCAGTCTGTTGTCGAGTCTGGTTAAAACTCATCGAAGAAGATGAAGTTCGGTATCTTATAAGTATAATTAAAATCAACTTATTACTCGGGTTAGACACACAGCCCAGCGGTGGACTGTGTGCACAATAAACACAGAAAGGTCTCGAGTTCGAATCCGGTTCCACACACGCTGCCTTAATAAAAATCAATTTTTATTAAACTGAACCGGAGTCGCCACAGGTATATGTTAAGTATATTAATAATCGGAATAATAACCAAGTTAGACACACAGTCCAGCGGTAGACTGTGTGTATGTTTAAGTCGCACGTCACGAGTTCGAGTCCGGTCTTCTGCATCGACCCGGACGATTATTAACATTTTTAAATAAAGACAGAAATGAAAACAGATAATTTGTATTTAAGTATAATAAAAGTTGGAATATATAACACGTTAAACACACAGTCCAGCGGTGGACTGTGTGTTAGTTTAAGCCACAGGTCCCGGGTTCGAGACCTGTGGAGCGCACCGGTTCTCTGGATTTAAATCGTTTTTAATATAAAAGGATTTCTGTTTAAATCTAATCAATATATATATATAATTAAAATCGGATATATGACGGGTTAGACACGTAGCTCAGTTGGTAGAGCTGCGTGCACGCGTACGGGAGGTCTCGGGTTCGAGCCTCACTCAGCGCACTTGTATACATGAATCGAACCGGTCAACGGTCAGTCAACGGTCAGAGAAAAAAAAAATCAAATTTTTTTATTATTTTTATTTAATTATTTTAATTAAAAATCAATTAAAAATACCTAATAATAACATTTTTAAGGTTAGAAAATAGCCTTAAACTCACAAAAATACATCCAACAATCCTACTAAAATAGATTAATAAAATCCGTTTACTTACCAAACCATAATGCGATTTATCTAGGTTAATCTCACCCGTGGTTAAAACCACTTCGCGTGCATTCAACATCATCAACCGAACGCACCCACTGTGAGTGAATCTTACAACTCCCCCTTTTAAATTACACGTTTTGGGGTGTGTCATGTGTTATAAAAATAATTAACTTGTTTATTTAAACTTGTGCCATACCACATCATGATCTAAACTTAGAATGATTATATTGTTGTGATTACTTATTTCCTTTTGCCAAATCATATGAAACTCATTCATTAAGCCCATCAGTTCCTCGTGGGAGACGAGTTGAACAACGCGTGCTTCAAATCAAATTCATTATTGTTCATGTGTGTATCATTGAGTTTATATTGGTTGTAGTTGTGTCATTCATATTATCATGTTATGCAATTCATTCATTAGGCCCCTCAGTTCCTCGTGAGAGACGAGTTGAGCATCGCTTGCCTCTAAATGTTCCATTATTGTTCATGTGTGTTTTATTTAATATCTTATGATTGTTGAATAAGTTTTACATCTATTTTTACTCATGTTTGGTTGTGCACATATTTCATAATCAATTCAAATAAACTTGTTCAAATGTTTTCCATAGGATTCACTCGCCAACTTTATGTTGATCCAAAACCTTTTTACACATGATACAGGTGAACAGGTCGAAGCAAAGAAAACCTAGGAAATGCCTTAGAAGAGAACAAAGAAGCTTAGATTGATAGTTAGAATATGTTGTATCAATTATTGTAAATTTCCATTAAATTGTATTTAATGAATATGAAACGCTTAATAAATGTCATGAGCTTTGATGTTAACCCAATTATGCCCCGATCACCTTTTTCCGCTGCGGGTCGGGGTGTGACATTTATACTAGTTGGAGATGGTTTCTAGGCAAAAAAAATACAAAAAAGGTCTAAAAAGGGTCCAAACGGTTATATAACCGTTTGAATGAGCTGGGCAAAAAAGACCGGTTAAACCGGTTTTTTTAAACGTTACCGGTTAACCGTTTTTTTTTTAAATTTGGTTTTTTAACCGGTTTTTATAATCAGTTTCATAACTGGTCTGATCGATGAAATGTATAACCGCCCCGAAATCGGTCAAACCGGTTTATAACCGAACCGGTTATAAAAAACTTGTTATAAAAAAGTACGGTTTCGGTTGTATAACCGGGTTTTTTGTACATCTCTAACTGCACCCCAGGCACAAAATCAAAACCCGAACTTGCAGGATCAAGTGAAGGAAAAGCTGAATGAGTTTATTGGAAACTATAATGTTGATCCTATCATGGAATATGTGATGCGCTTGCTTGAACGTGGGAGGCGAAAAGAGGAAGTAAGGAATGAGATGAATTCCTTTTTGGGTGATGACAAAGACTCATTTGTATCTTGGTTGTGGGAACATTTACACCCAAACCAAAAGATATACGCACAATCAAAGGAATCTAATACTGAAGAAGTAGCCGAACAGAAACCTCAAGCCCAGCAAGCAGCAATTAGCAGCCTAGCATCCCAAACCCTACCTCAAGCCCAAAGTCAAGCTGACAAACCAAGATCGCTTATTGACACAGTCAACTACCTTTTATGCATTGAGCCTTGCAGGAATATGGTTGCTCAACTCAGGGCACTTAATTCCAAAATGGCTAATGATTACAACAATGTAATGGCTCAGCGCATCGACCTAAACCAAAGTAACAAGTTACTCACAGAAAAGGTTGAAACACAAAAGAAAGACATAGCTCAGCTCCACCTGGACGTAAATCAACAGAAATGTTGGGTCCATGATTACAAAACCAGATTACATTCAAAAAACCTAGGATGCAACTTGGTAAGAGTTGAGCTGGGACTTCTTGCTGGAAAATATCAACAAAACGAAGTTAATATAAAGAAGTTTTATACATCCAACAAGCTCGTTCAAGATGTGTGCAATGTGCAGCTGGCATATAAGGAGAACAAGGGGAAGGGTTTGGGATTCAATCAGGTTGCCCCACCATATAATCACAACATATGGTGTACGACAAACCCAGTGATTATACGTCAGACATACGGGAACCAACTAGTGTTGTTGACTCTTATAATGATTCAGCTGGAGTGTCTGGTCTTTCATCTAATAAACCAGGACTCTTCGATTCTATCAAAGCTGATTAAGAGAGCTGACGTGAACAAGGCTCCAAGTGCGCAAACTAAACAATCTGAACCTTCCGCTTGTGATGAAAAGGTTCAGATCATGCAACAAGAGCCGAAACAAGAAGATCAGAGATGAGGAAAGAAAAGGTCTAAAAGTCGAAGACAATCTCGCTCTCCGGGATCGTCAACGGGCAGCCGTTGTCCTAAAAAGGCTCGTGATGTACAGAATGCCTTTATTAATCCATTCAGTAATGGCAAATGTGAGAAATATATATTTGACTATGCTAACAAAGCTTTTGGAAAGTCTGGTGAGATTTCTGAGCAAAACTCGCAGTCTAAGCCAAATAAGAAGAATCAAAAGAAATCTCCACACACAGAAGGCCCTTGCAAACGACAAGTACAAACATCCAAATTCCTTTTCATCTGCAAGAAACGTGCAAGGAAATCAAGCACAGAAAGGATCAATTCATCCTTCAGGGCCTGCAAGAGCTACACATGCTGATCAGAATGCCTGATATGTTAAGAGACAAACATGCTTCAATTGCGACATTCCTTGTTACATTGCTCGGAACTGCACACATAGTCCCCATGTTTCTGATCATGCTCAAAGTCAGAGGGTTACACCAAAGAATAATAATCATTCCAAGCCGATGAAGGTATCATCACCTAAGGCAATGAAGAATGTGAACCCTAAGGTTAAACCATCTGATGGGGATTGGAACATTTCCAAAAACAAACGCAAGGCTGTTCAGAAACAAAAATCTATTTCTAGAACGAATAAACCTGAAACAGCCAAAGTTGCTCAATCGAAGGCAACAAACGCGTTTGTTAAAATGAAACAGATTTGGAAACCCAAATTCAAAGCGGCAATAACCTCACCAATCCTCGAAACAAAAGGGGACCTGTGTCTGAAATAAGTGTCTTATTTTGATGCTTCAGGGAAACCCAGGACCATGATGGCCTGGGTCCCACTGTCTTACTAATCTCCTTATTTTTCAGGAACAACGAAGGAGGAGCTGTTGACAATCTCTGGAATGTTGATAGCGGTTGTTCAAGGGACATATCGGATAACATCTCACTGTTGCAAAAGTTTAATTTTTTTACGAGTGTGATGTTTCTTTTGGAGGAGATGAGGTAAGAAAAGATCAGCGAAAATGTACAAATTTAAATTCCGTGCTTTAATTTTGAAATTTTAGTCTTTAATCTAATAACAGAACGGTTAAGCAAAAACAACAAAAATATTTTCCTTTTCTTTCATTTAAAACTTGGTACATACGTTTTCTTTATTAGGTAAATTTTTGCATAAAGTGTGATGCACAAATTTAGGGGGGGAGAGGGAGATATATGTATATATGCATTGTTTGAGGGGGAGAAAATGAGAAAAATAAAAAAACATTTGAAAAATAGAAATTTACAAAAACATTTGAAAAATAGAAAAATCCAAAAAGACTTTTTGCATTAAATGGGAAATGAAATGAATATTCATGATAAAGGGCGTGACTGACACATGTAAGGTGTCGTAGCTGAAAAGTCTAGGATCTAATGTGATATATTG
Source organism: Scalesia atractyloides (assembly GCA_947069175.1). Lineage (NCBI taxonomy): Eukaryota > Viridiplantae > Streptophyta > Magnoliopsida > Asterales > Asteraceae > Scalesia > Scalesia atractyloides. The sequence goes on from CAMTDV010000027.1 coordinate 55,317,955, forward strand.
GTAAGCTTAACGCTCAAAGTGATTAAAAGATACTAAGTGATATAAACATAACGAACTATGTATCTTGTGGGTAACATACCATCGGCGTATGATTTCATGGTCTTAAATCCAACGTTGATAGATAGCCAACATCTGAAGTTTCGGGTCTTTATGCTTATGAGTCATCCGGGATATCAGGGTTGCCCTTTTGTTGAATCTGGATATATGCAAACCTAGGCACAGTTAGGATATCCTTAAAAGAGCCAAAATAGAAGGGCCAAAACCTTAAAACAAAGGAAATCTCATCACGAGAAAATTCCATGTGTGTGAAAACTCAAACATACCATATAAGGTATTCGCCTAACCCTCATAAGATATTATTGCTGTTGTTCGAAGGTACTAGCTTGTTCACCAATAGTCTGACGTTGTAAAAGATAAATGATGATCTCACTATACTCACCTGCTACGATGAATCGTTGTGCTTACCTTGATCGCGGGGGTATATCATGGTATGGGACGCACGGATATTATAGTATAATACTACCTTAAGCATAACACGAAGTTGAAAATGAAAGTTGAGCGTTAAAGTTTAAGTGGACAAACATATTGGCAATCACTTAGACCAGTCTGAATAAGTTTACACTAAAAAGTGTTCTTTGGTCTGCCTGAAAATGATCTTGGTCCCATTGCAATTGTATGGTTGTAACTACTGACTTAGTTTCTTCGTTTATTTGTGTTTCTGTTTATATTCTTATATTTAAAAATTAAAAAGATAGAAAATTCAAAAATCCAAAAATAGTGTCTTGTTTTTACTAAATAATAAAATCAAATATAATAATAATAATAATAATAATAATAATAATAAATAGATGCTTTCTTTTCTTTATTAAAAATTATTAACCGTTCTTGAAGATTTGACTAATCATCAAAAGATGAAAGAACTTTGAATTTTGATCCAAGTACAAGTACTTGGATGTACCAAGTGTTCATGTGGTACTCTCCCTGTTACATAAGAATGTTTGCTTATAAATTTATGAGAATTGTGCAGATCTTGATTTAGATCAAGAAACAGGAGTCGCTGAAAATTGAGATGCTGTTAGTTGCCGACAAAGCATGAAGCATCACAAAAACAAAGTGTACCTGAGTCAGAAGAACCAGATACTAGTCATCATTTGACATGATAGTACATTTGAAGAAGTACCTGTGAACCTGCTTGCTTGAAAGAGAAAGATTGAAGAAGAAAAGAGCTGCTGAGATTCCTCCTCTCGCATTCTTTTTGACAAAGATGTTTCAAGCAAATCTGATAAAGTTCCTGATATGAAGCTAACCACAAGAGCAGAAGAAAGAGACCCGGTGCTGAGAGTTCGTTGAAGTGTGAGGTCCTAGAAGTGTGAGACTTACTTCCACAACACTTACAGCATAGCGACAACCATAGACTCTGTTGAAGACGTTGCTGAATTTATGCTATGAAGACAATTTGATGCACCAGTCTAGGGGGAGATTGTTAGGTCCTAGAAGTGTGAGACTGACGCATTAAATATACGCAATGGTCTATGGTAGCTAACTGGGATTAACTAGGTTAGTTTGTAGTAGGTTTGGACCTTTTTAGGTCACTTGGGCATGCAATAGGCCATGTGGGCCAGGCAAGCCGAAGGGAAGCCAATGAGGGGCATAGGCAAACCCTAGGTATATAAGGAACATTATGTCATAATAGGGTCAAGGTTTCAGAGAGAACTTTGGTAGCCTCCACCATTCTATAGAGAGAGACTGGGAGGTGTGAAGAACTTGTATCAGACGGTTTTGCTATTCATAGTAATAGAATCATATGCAAGTTTGAAAGTGATTCGCGTGTTATTCTTGTTCATCTCATTTCTCTTATTTTTGGTTTTTTTTGAATATCATCAAGTTTGGATTCCGCATATCCTTGGTGATTGTTTGATATCGTTGTTGGATCCGGATTACTTTGGACTTACAACAACCCTCACTACACCGCCCTGAAACCCCACTGAAACTTTGACCCCACCACATAACCAACAACCACCTCCAGCCACCATCCTCAACCACCAGCAACATTCACAAAAATCCTAAACTAAATCGTTGTGAAGCCCTATCCGCGTGTAGTAACCACAACGACCTGCAACGCAACATCACTACACCGCTATGAAACCCTAACTGACGTGAAACACCATTGCTTAATACATTGAATGACGAAACCCTAGATTGCCGTGAAACCTTAATTGTTGGCCGGTTCTATGTCTACGATCATCTTAAACTTTGAACGGTTCACCCTCATTACTTGTAGCCGCTGTGATGATTTGGTTTGAAAACCCTTAATCGTCGTCTCACAACCATCAATTGGGTGGTGGTTGGAGTGATGCGGTGGGTGGGGGTTGTTTGGCAGGTGGGGAGAAGTGGCTGGTGATTATACTCAATATGGTGATGGTGTAGGGTGGATAATGGTGGTGGTGTGGGAGAGAGAGATGTGAGAAATCTGAAAGATGGAGATACATAGAATTAGAGAGAGAGAGAGGGGTTTATATTCTAAAACCTTTTCCCAAAGTATTTTTTATTATTTTAAAAAAAGTTGGTTATTTATGTTATTTACGTAATTAGTCCCTGCAAAGATGAATTGACAAAAATGCCCTTATGTGCAATGCACATGACTAAATTTAACTGGAAAAACTAACTGGGTTAGGCCTATAGGACATAACGTGCATGATTTGAAACATAAAGTACAAAACTAATCAATTTGAAAGACAAAGGAAATCGCCTGAAAAGTGGTATAAAGATAAAGGACAAAAATGCCCTTATGTGCAATGCACATGACTCTCTATTATATCTCCCTTGCTAAATAAATAAACTCTTCTTACCACAAAGAGTAAATTGCTATTTTGGAACCTTTATAGCGCATTGCTATATTTTACAAATATGAAAAGTGTTGCAAATTACACCCCAACATTTTAATTTATTGCGATTTTAGTCCACAAAACTAACTACATCCGCTTTCCTGTTAACTTCATGTCACATGTCAAACATGTGAAGGGCAACTTGGTAATTACCCATCATTGTTGAGGAAAACAAATAGTAAAACTTTTAATCTTCTTTTCTAGCCTTGATAGTGATTTCAAAATGGAACCTTTTTCATCATCAAAACTTTTGATAGCGTTCAAGTTCGTCGGGTCATAGCAATATTTGCTTCTGTACTGTTCCATCTCGTTTAACAAAGCTTGAATAGTGTTCTCTTTTATTTCAACTAACTAATTAGGTTTCTATAAAGTTTCAATATTCTGCTTGTTTTTCCATCATTCTTAGATACCACAAAGCTTCCATTTGAAGAGATGTTTTATCTTGTTGTAATCTTGTGATCATATTCATTTCATGATGGAGGGGTATGGTCCCAAAAACTCGGCGCCTGCGCAAAGGAACCATACCCTCAACAACATACTAGAAGAATAACCTGCGCGCAATGTGCAATGGTGCGCCATTCTTGAAACCAACAGGTTGCCTAACAACCTTGCGCGCAATGCGAAATGGTATTGCATCCTTAATACATGCAGGTCACACAATGAACCTTGCACACTCAGCGCAACGGCAAGTTAGACCAACCCATGCAGGTCACACAATGAACCTTGCACACTCAGCGCAACGGCAAGTTAGACCAACCCATGCAGGTCACACAACGAACCTTGGGCACTCAACGCAACGGCAAGTTAGACCAACCCATGCAAGTCACACAACGAACCTTGCGCACTCAGCGCAACGACAAGTTAGACCAACACATGCAGGTCACACAAAGAGCCTTGCGCATACTGCACAACGGCAATTTAGACCTTGAAATATAAGTCGCACAACGAACCTTGTGTACTTGGCGCAACGGCAAGTTAGACTTAGAAGCGCAGGCCCCTTGACCCTGCGCGAATCAAACGAACCCTCTAGCCGCAAAGTCCTAAAACCTTGCACAGGGACAACACAAACATGAGAGCAGCTCATAGTCTTGGGAACAAAATGTCCTAATCCCTATAAATCTGCGCTGGTCCGAAAGCACTGTAAGCCACGCGGAAGGGAAAACCGTAAAGAGGCGTTGACCAATACAAGGGTACAAAGTGGCAGAGCTGTGACCCAATGGATGCTCGGCAGGTTGTGTCAGACTGCGTCGCATGAACAGTAATGCAGAGGCCAATCTGTACACCAACCAAACTCACGCAAGTGACTGTCACACATTCTCCACTTTCAGCTGATGATAGGTCTGACACCAGGGACAACTGCCATGACATGTGGCTCCATTCAACATCCGACAAAGCACACCTCCTGCCAGAGATCATTAATGATCGATGCAGAGGGACAGAATCCCTGGTCATCTAGGCCGGGCCCAAGGGCCATCAGCCCATCTCCTAAACGCACCTATCTTCGGCTATAAAATAAGGGTTGCACCACATGGTAAAGGACATGTTTCTAGCTCACTCACGAATTACTACTTACTTGCTTATTCCTTTTCAATCACCAACTACTTATTCTCACATCGGAGTGTGGTCACGGAGAAAACCCTCCCCCTTTCTCTCGTGACGAGGCTAACGGTGTTGCTAGTTTTGCAGATTAGCTTGAAGTGGGATCACCCAGAAGAGCGAACGAGAGACAACCTTTCATACAGAAATATTAGGCTATAACTAAGAAATCTCCGGATACCTCTCGGTTCAGCCAGTGTTTCTTCATTGGTGCCATCCGCTTTTTACTCACTTTCACATCCGTTTTCTCGTTTCATTTTTTCTCAAACCTCACGTTCAAATGGCTGATTTTCCATCAAACACACCACGAGGTCCTCGGGCTGAAGGCAAGAACCCAGTTCATGCCTCTCGACCCAACGAACTAGTGCAAGAAAGTTCTTCCAGAAATGCTGGTGTTCATCACCACACAGGTCGTGTGAACATCCCGGTAACCCCCAGAGTTCAAATGGAAACCCCCTTCGTACCAATCACATCGGTGTTATCCCCGGGTGAGACTCCGATGTCTTGGTACATCAAGTATCAAATGGCTCTGAATGTCGTCTATGCGCAACTCTGCGCACAAACCAACACATCCGCTACGCCGGTGCAGCCAACTACTCATGTGCATGCTTTGCCTACATCACGAGTACTCAGTTATGACTCACCGGCTGGAGCGAGTGTCCTATCACACCTCCGTACCAGAGAGACAGAGTATTCTTAATCGCTACCTAAACATGAGTCTCACACTCATAGGCGAGCGTCCATCCACTCACGGCTGGGCCCGCGTCCTCTAGAGGGGCGGGACACCCAGCGTGAGAAGGACCGAACATATGGTGAGGGTGATAGCGCTAGTGTATTTTACCGGCTACCAAAAGATCATGTTTCTTACAAGTCTGCGCCACGGGCTGTTTACAACCCAGAGGCGGAGTACACTTATAACCTAACCTACAGGCCGGCTGAAGAAGCCGAACACTCAAAATTAAGCAAGGAGATTGCGCTTGCAGCACTTGAGCGCACAAAACTTCCCTCCAACGTGGGAAAGTACAATGGGTTGACAGACCCAGATGATCACCTGCACCTGTTCACCAGCGCAGGACTAATCGGAGGCTTGGACGATGCCCATGTGGTGTCACTTTTTTGTTCAAACTCTTACAGGCGTTGCGCGCCTATGGTTTGACAACTTGCCTACGGGTAAGCTCTCGTCATGTAACGACCTCAAAGACAAGTTCCCAAAGCATTTCAACCGGCAACGGCGGTATGTTAGAGATTCCTCTGACGTCATGAACATCTGGTGGCGTGATGACGAAAGTCTCGAAGACGTCATCTCCCGCTACAATAAAAAGGTGTTGGAGATCGGGGATGTGCACGAAGAACTAATTCGTGCACAGTTCAAGTATCTTGTCCGCTGCGCGAGATGATCAAAGTCTTATCAGGAACTACTGGCCTCCCAAAAAGCTGGGAGCAACTAATGGCGGCAGCAAAGGTCTATGCTCAGACAGAGCGCAACCTAAATAACAGTAGACCTCCCCTACCGTAATACCACCCCCAAGACATGAGCAAAAGTTTTGGAAAAAGAATAAGAGTTGGAGGGAACACATCCAGAACCCTCCCTACTCACCGGTCGACGCAAGTGCGACCATAAATAAGATTAATACCCAGAGAGCGATCAAGCAGGATAATCGCGATCATCAGTGGACACACTGACGGAAACGCTGGCGGAGGTACTCAGTACTGAAGATCACCAATTCAAACAACCGCCGCCAATGCGAAACAAAAAAGGTCAAGACCCCAATCTTTTTTGCGATTATCACAAAGATACGGGGCATACAACCGACAACTACATCTCCTTGCACATGGAAATCAGAAGTCGCTGGAAAGTGGGAAGCTCACCTACTTACTACAAAATGTGCGCAAGGAGATGCGCCAGATTACTCGAGGCGGCGAAGGCCCGAGTAACAAGAAGATGAAGGCATCTGTTCATATGATCCAAGGTGACCCGTCACGCAAGCGCGATCATCAGAAGAGTTGCACGCCTCACTGGCGCGAGCAACAGGTCATCTTCCCCGTAGTCCCCGGGGGCCCACAAAAGGACCGACCGGTCGTGATAACACTCATCTTTGGCCATTATCGCACCGATTACATGATCATAGACCCGAGAAGCTCTATGGATATCATATATGAATAGTATGTCCAATAGTTGGACCCAGAAGACAAGGCGCGCTTGGAGCCACTGGACTTCCCACTAACTGGTTTCTGCAATGAAGACGTCTTTCCACTGGGCTAAATCTCATTTTTGGTGACTCTTTCCGATAGGAGACACCGCGCACGGTCTCGGTCAATTTCATGGTCATGCCGGCGACTTCGTGCCATGACGTGTTGCTGTGCTGGCACGCCCAAAGAGTTCAGCATAATCACTTCCACCCCTCATGCTGCCTGCGTTTTTCCAACAAAAACCGGGGTGGCCATCATGTACGCGAGGAAGGAGATCATGTCCATCGAAGAGGAACCACCGACAAAGCTACCAAAGTCATCATCCAATGACGAACCAGAGAAGTGGGTACTAACAACAAGCACCCAGAACAAACAATGCTGTTAGGACCCGCCATGATACCCGCAGTCAAGGCGCGGTTAAAACTAATTTTGTTCCGCAATATAACTATTTTCGCTTGGTCGGCGGCGGATATGACAGGGGTACCAAGGGAAATTGCCGAGCACGTGCTGCACACATTCCCTTCAGTTCAGCCCGTTTAGAAGAAGCGCAGCTTCGGTCATGAAAAGACCCACGCACTAAACGAGCAAGTCTTAGAGCTTCTCCAAGCCGGCATCATCAGAGAGGTACGCTATCAGACATGGGTAGCCAACCCAGTCATGGTCCAAAAGCACAATGGTAGTTGGCGCATGTGCATTGATTTCAAAGATCTAAACAAGGCATGTCCCAAGGACTGCTACTCTTTACCAAAAATCAACAAAAAGGTGGACTCCCTTGATACGTGGTCGAAAACCGATGATGAATCGTATTTAAGTTTATGTTTTTACATGAATTTTGGTTTCGAATGGCCTACTTTTGATTAGAATTGTGTTTTGCAGGTCTAACGGAGTTTAAGGAGCTATTCGGGAGTTTTACGAACCATCAGGGAGCGAACGGGATCAACCAGAAACTCACGTAGACAGCATATTCAGGCGTCAGCAGAAAATGGAAAATCTAGAGGGCATCGCCGACACCCTGTTAGGCCGTCGCCGATGCCCTCCAGAAAGTGCTATCACTGAATTTCGTTTGTTGAGTTTTTGAACGAGTTATAACCCACTTTTTGGGTTTTTCAATGGGAGTTACGAGTTTTTGAACCAAAACCACCCATCTTGGAGCCAAGAACACCCCAATCTTCATCTTCAATCATTCCCAATCCATTCCATCATCCGAATCACAACCTTCAATCCAAAACCTAACCTACCATCATCATCCATTCATCTTCATCATCCAACCCAAACCCTAACCATCATCATCATTAAACTCAAAGCTTCAAGATGACAATGTTCAAGAGTTTCATCAATGGTTGATTGTGTTCCGTTCGTCATGAGCGGCTAATTTCTTTGGGTTTCACCTTGGTGTAGGTTTTGTAAGTTCTAGGGTTTGACATTATTTAGAGTTTTGATTTGTGACAACTTGTGATTTGATTTTGAAACCTATGATAATTGACTTGCATTTGTATTGAATTCGTGAATTGTCGAATGAAGATTAAATTTGACTTTGTGAAATGTTTATGTGCAATTATGCCTTGTCTAGGTTAGAGTCTACATGTTTGTGATAACGAAGTGCATAGTAGTCCGTCTAGCTCTTGGCATCTAAGTCACGTAACACTAAACTTGTTGGTCATTTTTACGATTGAATTAAACTTAAAAAGTGTAGGAATCCTAGGAGTTACATTACCGAACCGAGTGTGAAGTTTGTTCTAAACTATTGTCTCAAACTCGTTAATTAAGTTTTAGTATAATCATTCTAGTTCCTAGTAGTTAAGTAATCAAAATCAACTTGGTCGAACCATTCCGACATCTTTTTGAAACACATAAAATTAATCAAAATATTAGCAAGCTTCATAATTCATGACAATTTCTTAAAATCAATCTTGTTCGCATGCAAACCACGAACTCTTCGTGGTATGACCCCTTACTACCACTAACACATTGTTAAGTGCAATTTGGGATTATAAATTTTATCTTTGACTAGGGCGCGACTCTCCAATCATCCCTCGCTTCATTTAGGTGGAAATGTTTCCTTGACTGCTACAAAGGCTCCCACCAGATACAAATGAAGAAAGAGGACTAAGACAAAACCGCATTCCGCACTGACAAGGGAATCTTTTGTTACACAAAGATGCACTTCGGATTGCGCAACGCAGGAGCCACCTATCAGCGTTTAATGGACCATGTCTTCGGGGACGATATTGGTGAAACCGTAGAAGTGTACGTTGATGACCTTGTCATCATGAGCTCAGATGAGGAAAAGATGCTGAAAACATTCAGAAAATGTTTGCATCCTTGCGCAAGGCAAACCTGAAGCTGAACCCAAGCAAGTGCTCGTTTGGAATGGAAGAAGGCAAATTCTTGGGATTCATCATCATGCGCTATGGTTTCAAAGTTAATCCTGAGAAAGTGGAAGCGATTCAACGTATGCCTTCCCCCTCGACCATCAAAGAAATGCAACGGTTGACAGGGCAATTGGCTGTGCTAAACAGGTTCTTGGCCAACCACGCGATGAAGTCCTTCCCATTCATCAGCACTTTGCGGAATTGTGTAAAGCAAAACAAGTTTCAGTGGACTCCAGATGCGGAGAAAGCCTTCACACAAATGAAGGAGTGCTTGATTCAGCTGCCTACGCTCATGGCACCGCAAAAGAATGAGCCACTGATACTTTACCTGTCCGTATCAGATATCGCTCTAGGCGCAGTCCTGCTAGTAGAGTGCGCATGAGTCCAGACTCCGATCTACTACGTCAGCAAAATGTTAACTGACCTAGAGACAAGATATCCTATGATGGAAAAGCTTGCTCTAGCTTTAGTCCATGCATCCCACAGGTTGCGTCGGTATTTTTTTTGGGCCCTATGATAACAGTTCTCACGAACTATCACTTAGGCCAAATTTTGTCTAAACCAGACATATCTGGCCGTCTGGCAAAGTGGGCGATTGAGCTCGGTGGACACAACATCGTGTACAAACCACGCCCAGTAATAAAAGGCCAGATATTAGCAGATTTTTCTTATAGAAGTACCAAGCAATAATGCGCAAGAGTGTGAAGCTGTACAGAACCCAGCGCCGGTTACAGACGACCGCGCATGGATACTTCACACAAACGATGCTTCCAATGATGATGGCCCAGGGGCAGGTTTCCACCTAATAAGCCCCGACAACCAAGAGTTCACCTACGCCATCAGGTTGGGATTCAAAAGCATCAATAATGAAGTACGGCGCGTTTCTGGTAGGCCTTCGGTTAGCCATCAAAATGGGCGCACAGAATTTGGAAGCACACGTCGATTCCCTTTTAGTCACAGCACAGGTCAATGGCCTATATGACGCAAACGGCGAAACGATGGACCTGTATCTTGAACAGGCGCAAGCCTTAATAACCAAATTCCAAAGCTTCAAAATAACCCATGTCAACCGAAGCGAAATAAACACGCAGACGCACTAAGCAAATTGGCCGTTATAAGCTTCAAGCACCTCGCGCGTGAAGTGCACATTGAGGCACTCAAGAACTCTTCTGTTCCTTTGCGTCAAGTAAACATCATCGAAATAGGGGCTCCTTCTTGGATGTCTCCCATAATCATGTTCTTGCAATACGAGACCCTCCCCGAAAACAAGGTGAAAGCAAGAAAGGTCCAGAACAAGGCACTCAACTAGAAATGGCAGACAATATCCTTTACTGGAAGTCCTACCTTGGACCCCTTCTCCACTGCGTTGACCCGCAAGACGCGCAATACTTGATCCGCGAAATACATGAAGGGTTATGCGGAATTCACGACGGTCCGTGCATGGTCATAGAAAAGATCATGAACGCCGGATACTATTGGTCTGACATGCACTTAGATGCAGTTGAAACGTCGTGGAAGTGCACATTATGCCAGCGCCATGCGCCAAAGACATTGCACCCCAAGAATCCCTTGATGCCCAATGATAACAGCATGGCCCTTCCAACAATGGGAAATAGATATGGTGGGACCCTTCCCATATGCCCCAGACGCAGTGAAGTTCATAATCGTCACAGTCGATTACTTCACCAAGTGGGTAGAAGCAAAATCTCTTGCATCCACCACAGCAACTGTAGTACGCAAATTCATTTGGGAGCATATCATCTGCCGTTTTGGGCTACCCCTATGCATTGTCAGTGATAACGGCCCCAATTTTACTGCTGAAGAACTACAACGGTGGATGGAGGAAATGCATATCGAACATGTCTTCACTTCGGTCGCGCATCCCCAAGGGAACGGCCAAGTGGAAAGCATAAACAAAAGTATCGTCGAAGGGATCAACACGAGATTGGGAACGGCATGGAGAGGCTGGGTAGATGAGTTGCCAAGTATCCTTTGGGTTCATCGAACCATGCCAAAAACCAGCACAAGCGAAACTCCCTTCAGCCTAGTGTATGGGACGGAGGCAGTGATTCCCGCAGAGATAGGTTTCCCATCACAACGTATGTTGGCTGCGCAAAACCAGAACAACGAGGACGAGCGCAGACTCGACTTGGATCTCCTAGAAGAAAGGCGTGATAAGGCCGTTATCGACGAAGCAAAGTACAAATTCAAGCTCGAGAAATACTACAATGCGCGAGTCCGCATATGTACGTTCCTACCTGCCGATTTTGTTCTACGCGACAACGAAGCGTCTAACGCTGAAAGTCCTGGAAAACTCGCACCTAAGTGGGAGGGCCCATGCATTATCCATGAAGTTCTAGGAAAGGGTGCCTACACACTCAAACGTTTGGACGGCACAAACATTCCTAGGACCTGGAATGCGCAACAGCCACGGCGGTGCAACATGTAAATTAGCAAACCTATTATATTATTGTCTACTCTGTACATGGCTCTTATGCCGTATTGTTAATAAAGATAATGGATACAAATTTTTCTTTATCTAAATGTTTTGTTACAAATGCGCGAAACCAGTTTAGGTCTACGCGAAGACACCATGGTACACAATGGCTCATGAACAAAAATTCACTACCTACTGCATGCGCATGGGAGGGGATGTTCATACACGAGCCCATTACCAGTTTCATTCGCTATACTTACACAAAGTCGATTGGAGCGCCTCACTCACCAAATCCATAATCGGGAGTTGAAGACGGTCATACTCCCGCTTAGCCTGGGAAAAGGCATCAACTCCACGAGTGGTAGCGCGGCTAGTATCCCACTGTATATCCTGCGCATGAGTGACATGGTGTTCACACTCAGCGTAGCCCTGTGCGTAACCATCATGGCGCGCAGTGACCATCAGCTTGGCCACTGCGCCGTCCAAATCTGCCGAGTTGAGGATAGGGTTTGCGATCTGCAACACAAGAACAGCATGATTAGAATCAAGACAAAGTGATCAAAATACAAATGGAGTACTTAACTTGACAACTCCATGTTGTTGCATCCACAACATGTTGTTGGCCAGCGACTCAACCAGAGACTCGGATATGGCGCGGGCGGCTTCGGAATCTTCAAGTTTTTCCTCGCCCGCACCCAGCTTGGCTTCCGCCAATCGCAGCCTCTCCTTATCCTCCAGGTGCCTGTGTTGTAATTCAGCCTTTTCCACCAAGGCCACCTAGAGATCCTTCTTCGCGCCCTCCAGAACGGCGCAAGCCTCAACCTGGTCACGCACAACAAGGTTAGCCTGATAATTTATTGATCATACAAAATAAATAAAGAAGGGAAAATGTTTACCTCGTTCTCCTCACTGCGCTCGCGGTGCGCCCTAGCCTCCGCGGCCGCAGTAGAAGCTGCCTCCCTCTCCTTCTTCATGTGTTCTACCTCTCTACGCATCCGGGCCACCTCATCCCTTAAAGATTTTTTTCTCGTGATTATCCCTTTCACAAGCCTCCCGCCACAAGTTACACTCCTCCAAAAGCGTGGCAGCGGAGCTTTCGGACCTCTCCTTCCACCCCAGCACAGACCACTCCTCAGTCCGCTGGGCTTCGGCAAACCTTGCCCTTTCAGCCTCCAGCTCAGGTTTTTTGCGCAACCACTTGGGCTCGCTCTTGGACCAGATTCACTTGGGCAGCATCAAATTTAGCCTGTTCTTTCTGCATGCTCCGCCTAGGCGGAGCTAGCTGCTGCCTGGAGGTACGCGCGGTATGTTTGTTCATGGCTCTACTCAGCGCGCGCGCACCTCTGTTGGAGGGAACGTACCCTTAAACAACTCACGGCATGCTGGCCAGTGAGAGAAGTCATCTCCTTTCTTCAGCTTCCACACAGGGTGTGGATCTCTTCAGCACGGCCTTCATGAGATGACCTGTAGTAATAATCACCTGGGGTTTTGTCTGGGTGGATTGGAGAGTCTTCTGCGGAAGGGCTTCTACCAGATCCTCCGACCTTACCCCCGGGTGCCGGCTCAGCTGCATGAACCCCCTATGGAGCATCTTCCTCAACACCTCTTCACAGGAAACCATAACCATCGGTTCCGTCTCCTCAACACCTTCACCAACAATTTACTCCACCACCACCTCAGGCTCTACGGTCTCAACCTCCACCTGCACCTCCGCCGCCCCGGCAGTTGGCTCCCCACCTTGTGCGCTTAACGCCTGCGTTGTTTCAACCATAGGTGGGGGCATTAGAGTATCAATGGGCGCGGCCGAAGTGGTGGGAGCAACAAAATCTGCCTCACTTCCCCCTGCGAGATAACAAACAGTTAAACGAATACAACAAGGAAGTGGAGTAAAACACAAGTCAAAAGGTGTTTACCTAGGGAAAGTTTGGCGGAGAGCGCGTCCAGACTCCCGCGCTTCCCTATAACCCTCCGTGCAGCCTTTTTTGCAGGGCTACGGGGAGATATCGCTCTTTAGAGCCCTCTTCCGCTTAAGGGGCTCTAGGCTGGACTCGACCTCCACCGGGTCATCCGGGTTAGCAGCCAGAATCACCACAGGCTCCGACTTTGGCTTCTTCAGACCTACAGGCGCAAGACCCTCCAAAGTGTCAAAGACTACTACATAGTCTTTCCAATTATCTGGCACAGTACACATACCTTTGGCTGGGTCTGCCCTGGGCTGAGCAACCTTTTTCTCCGCCACCGCGTTGGGCCCCGCGAGTCTTTATGTTTTTAGATCGGGGAAAATGCCCAAGTTCTTCAAATCGCCTGCACAATGGCGCAACACAATAAGTGAACTGCAAAGATATACACACTTAAAATTGTCAAGACTTACCAGTCTCAAGCGTGGGGGCCGCCAAATCCTCATTCCTGGGGAGCTCAAAGTTCCCCAGGATTTGAGCATACCATGTGGGCTCATTCGGGCCCAGGGCGATGTTCTCTATTCGCCCCTGTTCCATTTGAAACCCCACCACGTACAACACCACCCCTGCAAAGAAAGCGCATACAATTAGCCTGCGCACAAGAAGTAATCAAGATATGACATAAGTAGAAAAAAAGGTACTTACTTTTCTCTCCCTCCATATACACGGGCCTCTCCCGGCGGTTGGTTTCCAAACTAAACTCATACCCGCCGCCACCAACGCCTTCTCCAGCAGTTGGACCGCCGGGATCTCCTTCAAGTCCTTATACGAAGACTCCGCCACTGGTATAGGGACGGTCTTAACAGCGATATCCTCCACCCCCTGGAAGTGCATCCAGATGGGTATAACACCAGGCTTTATGTAAAAAATTTAGTTTTCCAGACATGGAAACACTTGGGGGGGAGAGAGAAAAATCTTTTTCGCCAGTATGCGATGCTGGAAAGAATAAAACCCCATGGAGCAATGAGTTGACAAAAAAATCCTAAACAGGTCGACGGTTGGGGTAACACCCATCGACCGGCACAAAAACTCAAAATGCTTGATCCTCAACATCCCCATCGGATTTAGTTAGGAGATGTGGAATCGGTAAAAGCTCAAAATTTCAAGAAAAAATTGGTGACCGATAACCGGAAGTTACCGTCAGCAAAAGAATCAAAGAATAAAGTGATGTAGCCGGCCGGAGCATCGGCGACATTCTCTCCCTCAGCCGGGTAGCGGGCATCCCATTCCTTAGGGAATCGGTAGCCGAAGACTAGGCGTTGGAAACTAGCCTGGTTCCACTTAACGGCCAGCAATGAGGTCGAAACCTCCGCTGCGGACACAGTATCAGGACCCCTGGTCGCCATAGATTTCAGAAAAGACATAAAAAGTTTGAAGAAAGAAGATTTGAAAACAAGAAAGCAAGAACACAAGAACTCAGAGAAGAATTCAGAGAATTTCAAGAGAAAAGTTTCAAGGTGTGAATGAAACCCTAGACGGTTCACCCCTATTTATACTCATCGCATTTAATGCGATGGGGAACTGTGAAGCAGGCGTAGAATTAACAACCAATCAGCGTAGGACGCGTGTTCGGCAAGTGGCAACTAACCCTTATCACGCGCGCGTGGACGGCCCTTTCTCTGCCAATTCATTAATGAAAGAGTGGTTGCGTTGTTGACAGCATGCCACAGCTGTCAAACGTCACCTCCAGGGCACCCTTTTTCTCACCAACCCGCCTGCAACATCAGCATGATGGAGATTCAAATTTCAAAAACCTCATCATGAGT
Source organism: Scalesia atractyloides (assembly GCA_947069175.1). Lineage (NCBI taxonomy): Eukaryota > Viridiplantae > Streptophyta > Magnoliopsida > Asterales > Asteraceae > Scalesia > Scalesia atractyloides. Next base: position 55,333,159 of record CAMTDV010000027.1, read on the forward strand.
AAGTTTTCCCTCACACAAAGGTTTTCTCCAATCCTCCTTGAATTTTTGCCGTTGAACTAAGCGCACTGTGACAACCGAAAAAATAATGGTAAATTTCGTACAACTTAACAACTAGATTATACAATCTATTGCGTTTGTTACAACTTAATTAATGCATGATTAGGTTGCGTAAAGTCTAGCAATCATAGGACATGGTTAATTATGCCAAACAACATGGTTACATTCTTCACGTTGAGAGAAAACAATAAACTATGTCCAAATATGTTGGCAAAATACACTATTCACTGGAACACACTATTCATGCCAGCAAGTTCTGAAAACTGTCGGAAGGAGCAACGAATGACACGAAAGCATTTAATGGTTTAAATATAAATAAAAATCCCTAACTAGGGACATTGAATTCAAAAACACTTTAATTTTCAGGAAAATACATATCGTCACAACTCGCCTAGACCGCGCTAATATATAACAAAGTAAATTGTCCGAAACGCTAAAACTCAACACCTTAAGGGTCATAGGACTCGTATATAATGCTATACACCCTAAATAAGCTTGGGGATATCAATGGATATCCTAAACATAAGCTTCTGAAGTTACGCCATAACGGGTACAACTTGTCCGAAACTGATCCGACGAACTAGTAAGAAGCATCCTACCATCCTAACACCTAAACGGATCATCCAGTGAACTAGTTAAGAGTATTCAATGTCCAAAACAACATTGGTGGGGTCATAATAAGCCGAAATGACGTTTCCGGTACCAAAGCACACTTTCCATATATTACTCGAAAGTGACCCGACGACCGATCAAATAATATTTTTACCACCCGAAACTAACACCAACTAGTCATGGGAATTAATTTATACTAATTAACATCTAAAACACCTAATTACTCCCTAATGATGCAAGACCAATCACTAATCAATATACTTAATTTAATTACTTAAATATCTAATATATATATACACATGTTAAAAATAAAAGATACACTTAGCCCCCCCCCCCCTCAAGAAAACGGTCAACAAGTGGATGCCACCCACTTGTTTCATTGTTGAAAAATGTAGGATACAAGGTGGGTAGGAGATCTTGCAAATGGCTTGAACTTAATTCTATATAACCTAACATCATCATCAATTTTTCTATCACTTTCAACCTTAAAGAAAATCAAGAATCACCCTCCCTTTTCCCTTCCATTTTCTGCAGCCACAAATCCCCATAAACCTTCATTTTTGATCCACAAAACCCACCAAAATAAGCTTATGAAACACACCTTAAGACACCTCAAGAAAGGAGCAAGCATGGAGGACTTTTAAAGCTTCATTTGGAGCTTAATCTCTTCTTAGTATTCATCATAACCATAGCAAAGTTGTAAGATCATTTCTCACCATTTTCAAGCTTGTTATAATATGTAGATTAGTAAAGTACATGTTAATCATCTTGAATCTTAAAGAAAATAAAAGCTTAAAACCCTAATCATAACATAACAAGTCTACTAATGTAATGTATTTTGTGTTGATCATGTTGCTTAGTGCTAGTTAGCTTATATATTTATGATAATTATGTTAAAGTAGGTTGTTTAAGCATATGATCTTGTATGATTAAGAAAAAAATGATGATCCAAACATATTAATGTTTGAATCAAGACAAGATCATCCATTCCATGATCCATGAACTTTACTACAAAAATAAATGTGTGTTATTTAAAGTTGTTTAAATATAAAAACAAGATTAGTGTGCTACATATGATGGTTTAAATGATCTTGTTAAAAGGATTAAAAAGTGTTATCATTTTTACTAGAAAGTGTGGTTAAAAATATATATAAAGTTCAAGGATTATGAGGATAATTAAGTGTGAAAGTGTTACATGCAAAGTTGATGGTTGAAACTTGATTTGAGTTGATTGTGCTTAAGGATTTTAAACATGCTTAAAATACGTTTTAAAAACGTGGAAACGATATCGTTTAGGGGAAACTATGGCGACATTTTTCTAAAAACTAACCGCGGTTAAAGTACGATTAACAGGGTGATTAATGGGACTAAACGCGATTAGTGACCTTAATCGGTAATTAAGGAAGTTTAATAAAAGGGTTAAGCCCTAATCTTACAAGAACTTTCATAAACACTTATATATATTTAAAAGTTAAAAAAAGAGTTCTAAAAAGATGAAATGGAAATTTTATAAGTATAAGTATATTCTTAAATAAAAATATATACATGTTTAAAATACACCAACTTATGTGTATAAATACGTGTGTACAATTATGTGTATGTATTAGAAGTTAGGAAGAATACTAACTAAAATACAAATATACTACACAAACAATCTCCAAATATGCGGTAACGAACGAATATAAAAACACTTAGGGAACTAAATACTTGAACAAAGTCATATTACACTTTGGCACGAGACGCGGACGACGAACAACCGGACATCAGGCAAATCGTTACGTAACCTTATATTACGGACAATATATATATATATATATATATATATATATATATATATATATATATATATATATATATATATATATATGGGTGTGTGTGTGCACATAAAGCCAAAAGCCGACATGAAATATTAAATAAACCACCCAACGAAGTAAATGCGTAACTATCCGCAAAGGTCGCCGCATCATTACAACATGGAAAGTTACCTATCACGGGTGATGCTTGGGCGTTTCGACAAGAAAATATATAACAATAAGTTCTATGACGAACCCTAAAAATAATATACTTTTGGTTAAACATCCACATATATCCCAACACTTAAATTTTCAGAAAGTATAAAACGAAGAGTCACAAACCATACCATGTAAAAGTATGTACGTATAAAATACGCACAAAATACGCTTATGGTAATACAAGTATACTTGGATTTGTACTGGGCTAGTAAAACCTACTAACATATATAATAAGTTGGGTTAGGCCTACTAATATATAAAATGGGCTAAGGACCATTCAAAAATATAACATTGGGCTAGGCCCATTAACATGTCAAATAGGCTAAGCCCAACATCATATAATACATTAGGCTAGGCCCACTTACATAACTTTATTGGGCTAGGCCCATATACACAAAGACACCAAATAATACGGTATACAAATACGTATAAATACGGTGTAAATACCAAATAATACGGTATACAAATACGTATAAATACAATATGAATACCTAATAATATGGTATAAAAAAACGTATAAATACAGTATATATACCAAATAATACGGTATACAAATACGTATAAATACATTATAAATAACAATTAATACGGTATACTAATACGTATAGATACAGTATGAATATGTATATTTACGGTATAAATACCAATGGAACGGTATACAAATACAAGTATGAATACGGTATACACACATGCATAAAAATACGTAAGTACACAGTAATGTACTCATATACACTTGTTAAAGTATACTCATGTAAAGAATAGCGTACAAATACATCAACGTATTTACGGTGTTAAAAATAAATATTTTTAACACGTTAAAATTATAAAAGGCATACAACATGAAGAACAAATGCTCATACTTAAGCCGAACATGTCGTTACGAATGAACGAGGTTCACTAAACTCAAAGTATATATATATATATATATATATATATATTATATATATATTCGGCGAACATATATATAACACACATAACAAATTTAAGTCGTGCGAGGCATGGAGACTCTCATGGGCTAGGCCCACTCATACCGTGTGCATCACGGAGACTAAAAACGGTTAGGCCCATTCTCACTTGTGTTAGGCACAAAGACTCTTATGGGCTAGGCCCACTTATACTCCTGCGAGGCACAAAGGCTCATGAAGGGCAAGGCCCATTCGTACACTTGATGGATGCGAAACATATATATATATATATATATATATATGTAAGAAGTGTATATATATATATAAAAATTGGAAACAAATGCCAACATATTTAAAATAAGTAAGGGATCCAAATAATTAACTTAAACAATAACGTTCAAGATGAACAACGTGTACGTATTTAATGGTAACTCAAGTGTCTAATGAATTAGAGCACTTGTAGGTTGATACGCTCTTTGGGATACCCGAATAGCTAGCATATATTCACGGACGCAAATCAGTGAGTTCATGTCCCCTTTTCTCTTAAATGTTTTCAGTTTATAACTCTCGGGGGGAAATACATGTTTTCGATGGAATGGTTTAGCTATGGAATGAAATATTAGATCATGTGCGAATAGGGTCTCTCTTAAGTGCCATTAATCTTTTATAAGACCGAGGAACAAGAGTGGTAGATCTATCGGGTGTAGCGAGCCCCACTAATGGGTCCTTGTGTGGCTGCATGTAGTGCTTTTGTTGTCCCGGCCGAGTGGACCGGAAGAAATCATCTAGGGTTGAGTACTTCGTATGTCGTCACACATATTAATGTCCTTGCAAAACATTAATGATCATCAAGTTCATTTACGCTTTACATACTACATAATTTCATATATGAACTCTCAAATGATTTTTTAAGATTCATTTGGCGCGCGTACAAAACGCATGAACTCCCCAACTTTTGTTGATGCTTTTAAACTTACATGTATTTCAGAAATTGAAGTGGATCTTGGCGCAGTCGTTTACGAAGTTTTCAAGGTTACTGGTAGTAGATGTCATCCGTATTTTGGAGGGTTTGGTCTATTATTCCATCTTCTAACGGAATATAGAATGCAAAGCCTTATTGTCTTAAAAGTTATTTTGAACAAGCCTTTTGTAAACTTTAATTTATTTATGTCGACTTTTACTTCCAAACAACTTGTGGCTTGTAATGTTTATATATGGTGAATGGATGAACATCGTGCATGTTTTTAAATTCATATAGTTGTTTACTTATGTCGTATGCGATGAAACTAATCAAGTTCACACCGCGCGCTTCCGTTATGAACGGTGTGACAGATTGGTATCAGAGCTTCGATTGTAGTGAATCAGGATTCCTTCTCGAGTCTAGTCTACAATCATTAGGATCCTCTCATGAAAACATTTTGATTTTGAAAACGGTTTTCATTGCATATACAGAAACGCAAGATCCACTAATAAAACTCTTTTCAAACAAATAATGCAAGGATATTATTTGGGGCATAGTCTATATGGGATAGACTTGCAAAACTAGATTGACTCGCACAAACCAATGTGATTTCACTTTATATGATTGCATGCTTATATATTTAATAACTAATAATATTATTTATTGATGTATATATATACATGTTGTACGGAATATTTTGCCAGGGTATGATGGCATCTTCGGCTAGTAGCGGCATCTATGACGACGCATCAGACAACGATTACCCACATGTTATTGAGATTATCTCTTCTTCAGATGAGTCGGACCCCGAGGATGGACCCCGACTATGCCTCCGACGATGCTATGATGGAGGACGCTCCGGTAGTGGACGACGTGTTAGCTGTGGGGCCATAGCTAAATGACTTTGTGATTGTGGGACATCCCGACGGTGCACATATTGTCGACTACATTCCGCTAGATGTCTTACCTATTGTTGCCGTTTCACCGCTCTTTATTCTGTCCGAAGACGAAGACGAGGGCCCCGTCTTCCATGTAGACCACCTGGACGATGATATCGGCGATGGCGAGGTCATTGACATTGCTATTATGGAGGTTTCCTCACCCGTTGTTTCTATTGTAGCCATCTCTTCATCTGATGCGCACGACAGTGTATCCTCCTCTGCTATTCGCCGCGTGGGACTGCGGGCGAATGCGACGGATAGCAGCTTTGATACTATTCCCATTTCCACTCTTGTCCCTACACCAATCCCCACTTCCACTACTACCCCACCAGCCACTCCTACATCGCGACACACTCCTGATATCCCTGTCCCTCCTCATGCCACTGACATATCTGCTCCTCTTGTCAATACCCCACTACCCAGCAGCCTTTATTCATTGAGACCCCTCCCTCATACCGGTGCATCTGTCATTTTCACTCACGAGATTCCAGCACCACGTCCTGGAGAGGGATCTTCACGCCATCCATTTCAGTCACCTACTCATATGTCCCCGTCAGACCCTTACCACCCCAGTCATCACCCTACCTACACCAAGGACGGTCTCCTTCAATCCCTACAGCTGCAGATTCAGCTCCTGTCCCACAAGGTCTGAGAGTTAGAGCATTTCCGTGATACTTTACCACCACCACCTGCTTACCCACCACCATCTACTCCACCACCACCGTCACACCACCACCCCCCGTCTCCACCACACTCACATCCACATCTCGGCCTTGAGGCTTGTGTTCTGACCTTGGAGCAGCGAGCCAACCTCTCTGACACTCATGTTAGCAGCATGGAGGATGAGATGGACCACCTCCTTAGTTTGGTTATTCCTACCCCACCCCCTTCGCCTCGCGCACCGTAGTTTTATTTTATTGCAGGTACTAGTTACGGGATTAGAAGACCTGCTTTTGATGTATATATGAAGACTAGATGTAAGCTATTGACACTTGAAGACTTTTGAAGACCGAAGGGGAAGAAAAGATTTTACCACTTTTATGTATTATAAACTTGCATGACCGGGGTTATATATTCCCATGTCCTTTTGTTTTTTTTCCCGAAAACAATGTAACAAGTTGTCGATATATATATATATATATATATATATATATATAATATATATATATATATATATATATATATATGAAAGCTCGGTATTATGTTTTCTTTGTTTGCACTTTGATTTTATCGTATGCATGCCTTGTTATTGTGGATGATGCTTGATTGACGTGATATTTATTTATATATCATATATTTTTTTTGCCGACGATATTTATTATTAAATACTTGTCTAACACCCTTCGATGACCATTATCAGAAGACGATGCCACCGAGACGTAGGACTAACGTGAACGCACTACCAACAACTGAGGCTAAGCTAAACGAGCGCATCTCCCAGGCTATAGCGCAATATGAGGCTAACCGCTCTGAACACAGCGGTGGAACTGGAGGTTCATCTGGGGGCAACCCCAATACCGGTAATATTTGGTTGTCTATAACACCATACAATACTCTCGTTTATTCCATTTGTGCCTTTGACAATGCTCATTCATAATCTGTTCATACAATGTTTCAGGTTGTTCATACAAGCAGTTTCCGGGCTGCAAGCCTCTGAACTTTGATGGCACTGGAAGTGCCGTAGCATTTGTACGCTGGACCGAAAAGGCTGATTCGGTCATGAGAATGAGCAAGTGTCCTTCTGACCTAAGGGTCACATATGTTTCTGGGTTATTCATAGACGGAGCACTATCATGGTGGAATCTTCAAGTCCAAACCAAAGGGGAAGAAGCTGTGTATGCTATGACGTGGGAAGAACTCAAGGAGTTGATGAGAAAGAAATATTGTTCGAGGGCTGAAATTCAAAAACTTGAGACCGAGTTTTGGAATTTAAAGATGACCGGAGCTGATATTGCTGGATATACACAACGTTTTCATGACTTATCAAGAGTTGCTCCATATCTGGTGGAACCATAGTTCAAGAGAATCAAACGATACATTTGGGGACTTGCTCGTGAGATCTTGAGTATGGTTACTTCTTCTAAGCCTACTAATATCAGTGGGGCAATCGAATTGGCTGTTAGTCTCACTGAGGAGGTTTTCCGTTTAGGAAAGTTGTCAAGGACTGGGGCTAACAAAAAGCAAACTCATGTGGAGACCACGAGTGAGTGAAAACGGAAGTTCACCAACTTTAAGAAAGGCACCCGAGCAAACAACAACAACCAACCCAACAAGCGAACGGAAATGGACGCACCTAGGGAAGCTAAGTCCTTTGTAGTAACTAATGCAAGTGGTGGTATAGGTTATACGGGCTTCTTACCGAAATGTGATAAGTGTAGGTATCACCAACTGGGCCATTTGAGAAATACCAAGTGTGACAAATGCGATAAGACCGGGCACAGCAAAGAGACTTGTTGGGTGTGTGTTGGACGTGGAAATAGAAATCAAGGAGTAACGGAAATAACAATCTGGGCGGAAACGGGAATGGCAAAGGTCAAGTATGCTACGGGTGTGGAGAAAAAGGGCATTATCGGAAGGATTGCCCAAAAGAAAATCAGGCACGAGGAAGAGCTTTTGTGATAGGAGCTAAGGCTGCACGCCAAGACCTAAACGTGGTTACGGGTATGTTTCCTATAAACCAACACTTTGCATCCGTTCTATTTGATACAAGCGCCGACTATAGTTTTATATCTATAGAATTTAAAAATATACTTGGCCTAGAGTCGAGTAAGCTAGACATCCCATATTCTATAGAATTAGCGAACGAAAAACTTGTGGAAACGGGAGAAATTATTAGAGGTTGCACACTCGAACTTGGAGCGCGAGGATTCTCTATCGATCTTTTACCCGTCGACTTGGGTAGTTTTGACGTAGTTGTCGGAATGGATTGGCTGTCCGACAACCGAGCAAGTGGTTTGCCATGAGAAAACCATCCGCATTCCCTTACCAGATGAAGGAACACTCGTTGTACATGGAGAAAAGCGCGAGACATCCTTACGAATTATTAATTGCATGAAGGTGCAAAAGTGTCTACGAAAAGGTTGTATAGCCTTCCTCGCTCATGTAGTAGACAAAGAAACTAAGGAGCCGAAGTTAGAAGACATTCCGGTCGTGAAGGAGTTTCCAGAAGTTTTTCCGGAAGACTTGCCGAGACTGCCTCCACAACGCCAAGTGGAATTTCGCATCAATTTGGTGCCAGGAGCGGCACCAGTGGCGAAGTCTCCTAACCGATTAGCTCCGTCCAAGATGCAGGAGCTATCCACTCAACTTCAGGAAATGTTGGATAAAGGATTTATTAGACCGAGTTTCTCACCTTAGGGAGCTCCGGTATTATTTGTTAAAAAGAAGGACGAGAGCTTACATATGTGCATAGACTATCGGGAGTTGAACAAACTCCCTATCAAGAACCGATACCCCTTACCAAGAATTGACGACTTGTTTGATCAACTACAAGGCTCAAGCTTCTATTCAAAGATCGATCTACGATCGGGTTACCATTAGTTGAGGATTCAAGAAGAAAGCATACCCAAAACGGCTTTTCGAACTCGTTACGGTCACTACGAGTTTCTTGTGATGTCGTTCGGCTTGACAAATGCCGCGGTGTTCATGGATATCATGAACCGCGTGTGCAAGCCATATTTGGATAAGTTCGTGATCGTATTTATTGATGACATATTAATATATCGCGATCGAAGGACGAACATGAGTAACATTTACGAATATCTTGGAACTGCTAGAAGAATGAACAGCTTTACGCAAAGTTTTCCAAATGCGAATTTTGGAATTTGTGAGGTACAGTTTCTCGGACTCTGATGAAAGAAAGGGATTCATGTCGATCCTTCCAAGATTGAGGAAATTAAAGAATTGGGAAGCACCTAAGACGCGACGGAAGTGCGGACAATTTTTGGGATTAGCGGGTTATTATAAACGATTTACAGAAATTTTTCAAAGATTACCCAACCGCTAATGTCCTGACTCAAAAGGATAAGAAATTTGATTGGGGCGACAAACAGAAGCTGCATTCCAACTGTTAAGGACAAACTCTGTGATGCGCCAATCTTATCTCTACCAAACGGTACCGACACTTTGTCGTATATTGCGATGCATCACATCAAGGTCTCAGTTGCATGCTGATGCAACGAGACAAAGTCATCGCGTACGCATCTCGACAACATAAGGTGCATGAGAAAAACTATACCACGTATGACCTCGAACTAGGTGCGGTGGTATTCGCGTTAAAAATCTGGCGTCATTACTTATATGGTACTCATTGCACAATCTTTACGGATCACAAGAGTCTGCAACACATATTTGATCAGAAGGAATTAAATATGCGGCAAAGACGATGGGTTGAGTTAATGAACGATTACGACTGTGAAATTAAATATCACTCGGGCAAGGCGAACGTAGTGGCGGATGCCTTGAGTCGCAAAGAACGAGTAAAACCTTTAAGGGTTCAGCCTTAGAAATGACCATACAAAACGACTTTACTTCTCAGATTCGTGATGCGCAGCAAGAAGCACTTAAACCTGAGAACATACTAGCCGAATCATTGCGCGGAATGGAAAAGCAGTTGATACCAAAGGAGGATGGAACATTATACTTTATGGGACGAATTTGGGTTCCATACTTTGGCAATCTGCGGCTAATTATTCTAGATGAAGCACACAAATCGAAGTACTCTATACATCCAGGATCATATAAGATGTATCAGGACTTTAAAAGAATTTATTGGTGGCCTAACCTCAAGGGCGACATTGCTAACTATGTCGAAAAATGCCTTACTTGCGCCAAGGTTAAGGCCGAATATCAAAAGCCTTCAGGATTACTACAACAACCTGAAATTCCTGTATGGAAATGGGAACAGATTTCAATGGATTTTATTACTAAGTTACCCAGGACCTCGAGAGGTCACGGCATGATTTGGGTTATTGTTGATCGACTTATGAAGTCTGCATACTTCTTACCTATCCGTGAGAAGGATAGCATGGAAAAATTGGCGGAATTATACCTCAAAGAAATCATAACACGACATGGAGTGCCTATTTCTATTCATATGGATCGAGACGGTCGATTCATGTCAAGAATTTGGCAATCATTCAGAAGGCCTTTGGATCGCGACTGGATCTTAGTACGGCCTTTCACCCTCAAACGGACGGCCAAAGCAAGGACGATACAAACTTTGGAGGATATGCTAATGCTTTTGTGATGGATTTGGGTGGAAATTGGGATACCCACTTGCCCTTAGTGGAGTACTCATATAATAACAGCTATCACACTAGCATACAGGCCGCCCCATTTGAAGCCTTATATGGACGAAAGTGTCGGTCGCCACTATGTTCGGCGGAGACCGGAGACAAGAAACTCATTGGTCCGAAATTCTTCCAAGAGACTACGGACAAAATCTTTCAGATACGAGACCGTATCAAGGCGGCTCGTGGCCGACAAAAGAGATATGCCGAGAAGCGACGAAAACCGCTATCTTTTGAAGTCGGAGCCAAAGTATTATTGAAAGTCTCGCCTTGGAAAGGCGTAGCAAGATTTGGTAAACATGAAAGTTGAACCCACGCTAAATTGGACCCTTCGAAAGCTTGGATAAGATTAGAACCGTAGCTTATAAGTTGAAGTTACCGGACGAGCTCAGTAGCGTACACGACACATTCCATGTGTCGAATTTAAAGAGAAGTCCTACTCAAGAAACAATTATCATTCCAGCGGATGAGATTCACATTGATGACAAACTCCATTTTACTGAAGAACCCGTTGAGGTTACAGACTGGAAGGTCCACAAGACACGGAGAAGTAGTATTAAACTGGTTAAAGTTCGTTGGAACTCACGCCACGGCCTCGAGTATACGTGGGAATGTGAGGACCAAATCAGATCCAAGTACCCACATTTTTTTCTAGGCTCCCCTACAAATAATAACACGGCTTGAATTTCGGGACGAAATTCTTTAAACGGGGGAGAATGTGACAACCGGCAAAATAATGGTAAATTTCGTACAACTTAACAACTAGATTATACAATCTATTGCGTTCATTACGACTTAATTAATGCATGATTAGGTCACGTAAAGTCTAGCAGTCATAGGACATGGTTAATTATCCCAAACAACATGGTTACATTCTTCACGTTGAGAGAAAACAACAAACTATGTCCAAATATGTTGGCTAAATGCTGAAAACACTATTTACCGGAACACACTATTCATGCCAGCAAGTTCTGAAAACTGTCGGAACGAGCAATAAATGACATGAAAGCATTTTATGGTTGAAATATAAATAAAATCCCTAATTAGGGACATTAAATTCAAAAACACTTTAATTTTCAGGAAAATACATATCGTCACAATTCGCCTAGACCGCGCTAAAAATAACAAAGTAAATTGTCCGAAACGCCAAAACTCAACACCTTAAGGGTCATAGGACTCGTATATAATGCTATACACCCTAAATAAGCTTGGGGATATCAATGGAATATCCTAAACATAAGCTTCCGAAGTTATGCCATAACGGGTACAACTTGTCCGAAACTGATCCGACGAACTAGTAAGAAGCATCCTTACCATCCTATCACCTAAACGGATCATCCAGTGAACCAGTTAAGAGTATTCAATGTCCAAAACAACATTGGTGGTGTCATATAATAAGCCGAGATGACGTTTCCGGTACCAAAGCACACTTTCCATATATTACTCGAAAGTGACCCGACGACCGATCAAATAATATTTTTACCACTCGAAACTAACACCAACTAGTCAAGGGAATTAATTTATACTAATTAACATCTAAAACGCCTAATTACTCCCTAATGATGCAAGACCAATCACTAATCAATATACTTAATTTAATTACTTAAATATCTAATATATATACACATGTTAAAAAAAGATACACTTACCCCCCCCCCCCTCAAGAAAACGGTCAACAAGTGGGTCCCACCCACTTGTTTCATTGTTGAAAAATGTAGGAATCACCCTCCCTTTTCCCTTCTATTTTCGGCAGCCCCAAGTCCCCGCAAACCTTCATTTTTTATCCACAAAACCCACCAAAACAAGCTTATGAAACACACCTTAAGACACCTCAAGAAAGGAACAAGCATAGAGGACTTTTAAAGCTTCATTTGGAGCTTAATCTCTTCTTAATCTTCATCATAACCATAGATGAGTTGTAAGATCATTTCTCACTATTTTCAAGCTTGTTATAATATGTAGATTAGTAAAGTACATGTTGATCATCTTGAATCTTAAAGAAAATAAAAGCTTAAAACCCTAATCATAACATAACAAGTCTACTAATGTGATGTATTTTGTGTTGATCATGTTGCTTAGTGCTAGTTAGCTTATATATTCATGATGATTATGTTAAAGTAGGTTGTTAAAGTATATGATCTTGTATGATTAAGAACAAAAATGATGATCCAAACATATTAATGTTTGAATCAAGACAAGATCATCCATTCCATGATCCATGAACTTTACTACAAAAATAAAAGTGTGTTATTTAAAGTTGTTTAAATATAAAAACAAGATTAGTGTGCTACATATGATGGTTTAAATGATCTTGTTAAAAGGATTAAAAAGTGTCATCATTTTTACTAGAAAGTGTTGTTAAAAATATATATAAAGTTCAAGGATTATGAGGATAATTATGTGTGAAAGTGTTACATGCAAAGTTGATAGTTGAAACTTGATTTGAGTTGATTGTGCTTAAGGATTTTAAACATGCTTAAAATACGTTTTAAAAACGTGAAAACGCTATCGATTAGGGGAAACTATGGCGACATTTTTCTAAAACCTAATCGCGATTAAAGTACGATTAACGGGGTGATTAATGGGACTAAACGCGATTAGTGACCTTAATCGGTAATTAAAGAAGTTTAATGAAAAGGTTAAGCCCTAATCTTACAGGAACTTTCATAAACACTTATATATATTTAAAAGTTAAAAAAATGAGTTCTAAAAACATGAAATGGAAAATTTGTAAGTATAAGTATAAGTATATTCTTAAATAAAAATATATACATGTTTAAAATACACCAACTTATGTGTATAAATACTTGTGTACAATTATGTGTATGTGTTAGACGTTAGGAAGAATACTAACTAAATACAAATATACTACACAAACAATCTCCAAATACGCGGCGACGAACGAATATAAAAACACTTAAGGAACTAAATACTTGAAGAAAGTCATATTACACTTTGGCACGAGACACGGACGACGAACAACCGGACATCGGACAAATCGTTACGTAACCTTATATTACGGACAATATATATATATATATACACATAAAGCCAAAAGCCGACATGAAATATTAAATAAACAACCCAACGAAGTAAATGCGTAACTATTCGCAACGGTCGCTGCATCATTACAACACGGAAAGGTTACCTATCATGGGCGATGCTTGGGCGTTTCGATAAGAAAATATATAATAATAAGTTCTTCGACGAATGCTAAAAATAATATACTTTTATATCCCAACACTTAAAATTTCGGAAAGTATAAAATGAAGAGTCACAAATTATACCATGTAAAAGTATATACGTATAAAATACGCTTGAAATACGCTTATGGTAATATAAGTATACTTGGATTTGTAATGGGCTAGTAAAAACTCACTAATATATATAATAAGTTGGGCTAGGCCTACTAATATATAAAATGGGCTAAGAACCATTCTAAAATATAACATTGGGCTAGGCCCATTAACATGTCAAATGGGCTAAGCCCAACATCATATAATACATTGGGCTAGGCCCACTTACATAACTTTATTGGGCAATACCCATCCATACACAATTCATTTGGGCTAGGCCCATATACACAAAGACACCAAATAATACGGTATACAATACGTATAAATACGGTATAAATACCAAATAATACGGTATACAAATACGTATAAATACGGTATAAATACCAAATAATACGGTATACAAAGACGTATAAATACCAAATAATACGGTATACAAATACGTATAAATACCAAATAATACGGTATACAAATACGTATAAATACCAAATAATACGATATACTAATACGTATAACTACGGTATAAATACCAATGGAACGGTATACAAATACAAGTACGAATACGGTATACACACAATGCATAAAAATACGTAAGTACATAGTAATGTACTCATATACACTTGTTAAAGTATACTCATGTAAAGAATAGCGTACAAATACATCAACGTATTTACGATGTTAAAAATAAATATTTTTAACACGTAAAATTATAAAAGGCATACAACATGAAGAACAAATGCTCATACTTAAGCCGAACATGTCGTTACGAATGAACGAGGTTCACTAAACTCAAAGTATGTAAATATTTGGAAAACATATATATAACACACATAACGAATGTAAGCCATGCGAGGCACGGAGACTCTCATGGGCTAGGCCCACTCATACCGTGTGGATCACGGAGACTCAAATGGGTTAGGCCCATTCTCACTTGTGCGAGGCACAAAGACTCTTATAGGCTAGTCCCACTTATACTCGTGCGAGGCACGAAGGCTCACGAAGGGCAAGGCCCGTTCGTACACTTGATAGATACGAAACATATATCTATAGGAAGTGTATATATATTAAAACAAAAGTGCGAAACAAATGCCAACATATTTAAAATACGTAAGGCATCCAAAAACTTAACTTATACAATAACATTCAAGATGAACAATGTGTACGTATTTAACGGTAACTCAAGTGTCTAATGAGTTAGAGCACTTGTAGGGTGATACGCTCTTTGGGATACCCGAATTGCTAGCATATATTGACGAACGCAAATAAGTGAGTTCATGTCCCCCTTTTCTCTTAAATGTTTTCGGTTTATAACTCTCGGGGGGGGGGGGAATACATGTTTTCGATGGTATGGTTTAGCTATGGAATGAAATATTCGATCATGTGTGAATGGGGTCTCTCATAAGTGCCATTAATCTTTTATAAGACAGAGGAACAAGAGTGGTAGATCTATCGGGTGTAGCAAGCCCCACTCATGGGTCCTTGTGTGGCCGCATGTAGTGCTTTTGTTGTCCCAGCCGGGTGGACCGGAAGAAATCGTTTAAGGTTGAGTACTTCCTATGTCGTCACACATATTATTGTCCTTGCAAAACATTAATGATCATCAAGTTCATTGACGCTTTACATACTACATAATTTCATATATGAACTCTCAAATGATTTTTTAAGATTCATTTGGCGGGCGCACAAAACGCATGAACTCGTCAACTTTTGTTGATGTTTTTAAACTTACATGTATTTCAGGAAATTGAAGTGGATCTTGGCATAGTCGTTTACAAAGTTTTCAAGGTTACTAGTAGTCGATGTCATCTGTATTTTGGAGTGTTTGGTCTATATATTCCATCTTCGAACGGAATATAGGATGCAAAGCCTTGATGTCTTAAAAGTTATTTTGAACAAGCCTTTTGTAAACTTTAATTTAATTATGTCGCCTTTTACTTCCAAACAACTTGTGGAATATAGGATGCAAAGCCTTAATGTCTTAAAAGTTATTTTGAGCAAGCCTTTTGTAAACTTTAATTTATTTATGTCGACTTTTACTTCCAAACAACTTGTGGCTTGTAATGTTTATATATGATGAATGGATGAACATCGTGCATGCTTTTGAATTCATATAGTTATTTACTTATGTCGTATGAGATGAAAACTAATCAAGTTCACACTGCGCGCTTCCGCTATGAACGGGTGTGACACGTACATACAAGAATTTTTATAGTCCAACATGCACATAGGAGCAGCACTGGACTGGGGGGATTTGGAGGGGTATGGTCCCAAAAACTCTGCGCCTGCGCAAAGGAACCATACCCTCAACAACAACATTCCACAAGAATAACCATGTGCGCAATGTGCAATGGTGCACCATTCTTGAAACCAACAAGTTACCTAACAACCTTGAGCGCAATGCGCAATGGTATTGCATCCTTGATACATGCAGGTCACACAACGAACCTTGCGCACTCAGCGCAACAGCGAGTTAGATCAACCCATGCAGGTCACACAACGAACCTTGCGCACTCAGCGCAACGACAAGTTAGACCAACCCATGCAGGTCACACAACGAACCTTGCGCACTCAGCGCAACGGCAAGTTAGACCAACCCATGCAGGTCACACAATGAACCTTACGCACTCAGCGCAACAGCAAGTTAGACCAACACATGCAGGTCACACAAAGATCCTTGCGCATACTGCGCAACGGCAAGTTAGACTTGGAAATATAAGTCGCACAACGAACCTTGCATACTTGGCGCAACGGCAAGTTAGACTTAGAAGCGCAGGCCCCTTGACCCTGAGCGAATCAAACAAACCCTCTAGCCGCGAAGTCCTAAAACTTTGCACAAGGACAAGACAAACATGAAAGTAGCTCATAGTCTTGGGAACAAAAGGATTTAATCCCTACAACTCTACGCTGGTCAAAAACACTGAAAGCCACGCGGAAGGGAAAAGCGCAAAGAGGCATTGACCAATACAAGGGTACAAAGTGGCAGAGCTGTGATCCAATGGTTGCTCGGCAGGTTGTGTCAGACTGCGTCGCATGAACAGTAATGTAGAGGCCAGACTATACAGCAACCAAACTCACGCCAGTGACTGACACACATTCTCCACTTTCGGCTGATGACAGGTCTGACGCCAGAGACAACTGCCATGACACATGGCTCCATTCAACATCCGACAAAGCACACCTCCTGCCAAAGATCATTAATGATCAATGCAGAGGGACAGAACTGATATTCCTGGTCATCTGGGCCGGGCCCAAGGCCCATCAGCCCATCTCCTAAACACACCTATCGTCGACGATAAAATAAGGGTTGCCCCACAAGGTAAAGGACATGTTTTCCAGCTCACTCACGAATTACTACTTGCTTATTCCTTTGCAATAACCAAATATTTATTCTCACGCCGGAGTGTGGTCACGGAGAAAACCTTCCCCCTTTTTCTCGTGACGAGGCTAACGGTGTTGCTAGTTTTGCAGATTAGCTTGAAGTTAGATCACCCAGAAAAGCGATTGAGAGACAACCTTTCATGCAGAAATATTAGGTTGTAACTAAGATATCTCCAGATAACTCTCGGTTCAGCCATTGTTTCTTCACATGATTTGCAGCAGTTCGTTCTGCTTCTAGTTCTCATTTTAGTAAACTAGTAATTTCAAATCAATCTTATCCAAACGACTAGGACACAAACTGGGTCTGGCACTACTCGATGTTGTATGAAGTGCTATAGTAGTGTTACCTGAACTTGGAAACGGAAGCTTGAATAACCACCAGCCGATAGACGCAGATTTATTGCTGACGATCAGCATCACCGATCAGCGGCCAGTTCGGTAGAACTCGAACTGATTCGTTTCTTGTGTTGTTTTGAAAGGTGGTTTAGTTTCTCTCTCTAGAATAGTTTCTCTCACTAGAAGATTCCATGGAGACTTGACTCCTGCAGTCGCAACAATCAAGTCGCGTTTGTTTCCTCTCCGTTCATCGGTGTTATTCAACTGATTTTAAACTGCTTAAGTAAACAGCACGAGAAACGTATCAATTCAAGTTATTAAAGTAGTTTACTTTACTAATGGGTAATTTTAAGAGTAGTTTTATTATTTGTTTTTTTAAATAGTGATGAGTAATTATCAAATCACCTATCACATGAGTGGCATGTGACAAGAAGTTAATAGTAAAATAGATGGAGTTAGTCTTGTGGATTGAAATCGCAATAAATTAAAACGTTGGTATATAATTTACAGCACTTTTCATATTTGTAAATATAGCAATGTATCATAAACCATAGGGACCAAAACAACAATTTACTTTACCACAAATGAAACCACCCTCTCACTTCGACCACATATACCATTTCATTGTGGATTCGATTACAAAATATATGAGTTAACGATTATTTTTTCATAGAATCCCAGAGATAAGAGACTGAGGGAGAGAGGAGTAAACCACTCAAGCCGATTTTTGACTTGCCTGCAAGAAACCGGAATAATTCTTTTTCATAGATTTTCACAAATTTAAATCAACTTAACAATTTTTTTTAACCTGAGTTAATGAC
This sequence comes from Scalesia atractyloides, assembly GCA_947069175.1. Taxonomy (NCBI): domain Eukaryota; kingdom Viridiplantae; phylum Streptophyta; class Magnoliopsida; order Asterales; family Asteraceae; genus Scalesia; species Scalesia atractyloides. Next base: position 55,351,766 of record CAMTDV010000027.1, read on the forward strand.
AAGTAACAAAGATCATATGCATTACGGTTTGATAATAGCGCAAGAACGAAATACGTAATGGATCAAAACCAAGAAAAAAGTACTCACACGTTATACAATATTACAACTTTTTTTAAGAACAGATATGTATTTTTTTAACCTTTCGAGAATGCGATGATAAACGAGAAAAAAAAGTTATGATATAAAAAAATGAGATAGCAAAAAAAGTTATGTATTAAAATATTAAATCGCACACGGAGTCAAATTGCTGAATTTCACTTTATAAATTGAATACAAAAGGAACCAGATTCGAAAACAAATTTTGATCATAAAGAAGGACAATAAAGCTTCATTTGTAGCCACTAAGTGTGACCCAAAAGCAACCAAATAATACATGTCAATAACATAGCTTAAAGCATAACACAAAAGCAAAGAATATGCATCACAAACCTGCAAATCAAGCACACATTTTTATCATTTTGTTCTTCATCTTCAATCATTCATCAACAACACATTCAAAACCAACATCAATCCCACAAAAAACCAAACAAACAAACAAACAGACAGACGTACCCAGTAAAATCATAGTCGTAGGCTATTGGTCGGGTCAAAAACAGAACAAATTCGAGTTAAATTATGGAGAGTAAAGGATCAAAAGAGTTGGTCAAGTCAATCTTGATCATGGCTGGAATCCCTCTAGCATTTTCTGTTGCTTGTTCTTTATTTGCAAGAATTAAAGAAAGAAAGATTACATCTTTGCAAAATCAAATCCAAGAAACCAAATTCGATACGGATAGCGTGTGTGGTGATGATGAAGATTATAATGAAGATGTGGATAATCTTAAAGAACACATTTTGACCCTTAAATGTAAGATTGAAGAGCTTCAAGAGCTAGAAAGGGAGATAGAGGTTCGGTTTTTTTGATTCGTTGAGTTAAAAGCGCTTATGGAGGTGCAGAATGGTTTGCGTATGGAGAAAGAACGAGCCGAGTTCTTGGAAAGGGAGATGGCGTCGGTGGAGGAAGAGAACAAGAAGTTTGTTGAGATGGTGATCGCGTATTTAAAAGCGTTGGAAGATCTTGAATCTTCGCGATCGGAGAAGAATATTCTTCGGAGAAGGGAGAGGAAGCTTTTGAAGAAAAGTAAAGAAAGTTTGAAGTTGATTGTGAAACAGAAGTTAAAGATTGAAGCACAAGAAGAAGAGATGTTGAGCTCCAAGGCCGAGTTGAAAAGAAAAGATGTCGTGATCGAGGGGTTGGAACGCGAAGTTGAGGTGATGAGAGGGGAGGTCAATCGGTTGCAGACCGAGAAGGACGAGGTTTTTGAACAAGCAAGAGACCGCGGAAAACACAGTTGCATCAAAGGTAAATAGTAGAGTTGGAAATATAGGCGGGATAGGTCATAATAGATGTTTAAACAAGCTGAAACCGAGCTAGTATTAGCTCGAGCACAAATTGAAGCTCATGTAATAAACGAGCTTTAGCTCAGCTCAGTTTAAACTTTCTTAAATTAAAAAACCGAGCGCGGGCTTAGCGCAACTCGACTCGTTTAGATGCTAATCACGGATAATATTCAATACTATGCGAAATGGGTTGGGTTAGATTTAGCTAAAGCACGCTTTACCCTATTTGTGAAAATATTTGTTATAAAAAATTCTAGTTATGCATCATTATAATATATATAAAAATATGATAACTATAATAATATTTTTTTTCAATATACTTAATTTTTAGGTTACATGCAATCAACAGTTTGGTGACCCATTAAAACCGTTTTCTATTTAATTATTATTTTATATGTGATGCAAAAAGATAAAACATAACTTGAATCGATCAAGCACGTTAACATTGCAACCTCCGCTTACAATTTGTCTTGTTTTTTGGAGGCTGAAGAGGAACGGATACTCATGGAGAACTACAACCGAGTAGTAAACGAACTAGAAAACCTAAAAAAGGACCGGGCGAGTGAGCTAAAAGAACTAATATATATACGTTGGTGCCACGCTTGTCTACGACATGAGCTTGCGAGGAGGAAGGAGCTCAAGCAAGAAACAAAACAAGATGAGGAAATCGTTAACAATCATGAGGCAGGGTTGGAACTAAGCGAAAATGTAGCACCTGAAGAGTGCATAGGACATGAACCGGAGATGGTGCGCCATGATGAGCCTTTTTTTGGACCCGGTCAACACCATACGAAGCGAAGATGGTTGGCTAGGAAGTTCAAGAAATGGGTTGAGGGAAATGAGAAACATCACGAGGCTAAATGTTTTGGAAGCCATTCGGTTGTTGACGAGGCTGAAGAGCGACATGTAGCTGGAAGGAAATCATTTTCAAGTGTCTAAATGACAAGTCAAAATCTATAGCAATAACCAATACAACCTTTATACGTAAGTATGATGATGTACTACATGTTCTAATAACTACACGTCTCTCTGGGACCTTATAACTTTCAAGGTAATGAACATCAAACGACATATTGTATTACAAACCTGGATTAACATATGGATTCAAATAAACATAAGCAAACAATGGAAGATAGGGTCTCAAACCACAAGTCGCAAATTGCACTTTAATCAACTTTATAAGAATATATTTTAGTTTTAATGAAACCGCATAAGTGAAATCAAAGACGTATTGTAAAAAATAAACACTTTTAATTGCCTTTGGCTCCACGCATCAGTTTGTTAAACAGATGATTTACCTTCAAATAATATCATATTATTCAAGTAGAAGGGTATGTTACTACTCATTTCTTAATAGTTCACGGGCTATTGAAGGTAATTTTGTTAGTTTGCTAGAGGTTTTTGTGATTTAAGTTAGCCTTCCAAGCATAAATAAATAAACAAGTTAAATTTTTTAAGAGTGAATTACAAGTTTCGTCATATATATATACATATATCCAATTTCAGACGGTGTCATTTGTCTCTAAAATTATCGAGTTTTATACTTATTCTTTTAAAATCTTATAGAGATTGTCCTTTAAGTCTGAGTTAGTTAATTTTAAATGTTAAATGAAAGATAATTTCGTCATTTAACTTATTTATTTTAAACACCATTTTATTTTACTGATATTAATAACTAATACAAAATGAATTATATATACCTAAACAAACACTCAACACTCTTTTATCTTTCTAAAACACACACACTCGCTCTAATCTTTCTCTCGTGGCAGTCTAATCTTTCTCTCAAGCACTGCCACCTGCCACCACCATCCCCACACCACGAGGAGCCGTGGTGGATTTCTTGAATCCAATGGCAAGAGCCGTTTTTCCGACATCAGATTGGGGGTTTAAGGTCCGACATGGTGAGCGTTTTTTTCCGGCAAGAGCCGTTTTTCAAATTGGATGAATTGTGAAATTGAGATCCGAATGTGAAATTAATTGAGGGGGACGGCTAGCTAGGTGTTTATCTATATCAAAGCTTAATGTTTATTTATATTTCTTACTTTTATTTGTGAAAATGAAGTTTTATTGATTGATACTTGAACATATTATGTTGAAGTGTTGCATACCGAGATCTGATCGAGTGACAAATCATGGAAAGAAAAGGACTCAAGAGTTACTCAATGTCCTTTTGTATTTCTATTGAAGCATAAACAAGAGAGATTATATATATGAAAACAAATGTATATCTCACCCCAATAGAGGACTTGAGCTCGTTAAATTAAACATATGTAAAAACCCAATGATTAAGTTTGCTTTTTTGTAGTTGGGAAACTAAATAAGTGGAAAGTTCAACCCAAAATAAAAGGGTGGTGGTGCGGTGGTGCTAGAGTAGAGATAGAGATATAGAGACTGTGTGTGTGTTTATATATATATATATATATAGTTACTAAATTCAGTAAATGGTGTTTAAAATAATAAATAAGTTAAAAAACTAAGTTACCCTTTACTTCACATTTAAATTAACTGGGTCAGTCTCAAAGTATACACCGTGAAAAATTTTAAAGCAATAAGCACAAAACGCGCCAATTTTAAAGACAAAGGATACCGCCTTAAATTGAGTATGTAGATAAACGACAAAACTTGCAATTTACTAAATTTCTATTTCAAATCCAATTTCTTTAAAAAATTTCCACAACCAAATCCCCCGAAGTGAACATGTCATGCATTGAATTCTTTGAACACTAACAAACAAAAAGCCACCTTAAAGTGTACGTTACTTGATCTTTAAACTCTTTGACTCGTCTATCATGTTTCTATTTTAGCTGTTGTTTTCGGTTTCTTTTTTGTTCTCATTCGTATAATCATATTGAAACCAAAAAGCTTTTGTTAAAAAATGGATTGAATTTCCCATATAATTTCATCAAAATATTAAAAAGACCTTTATTTATTTACTAAAAAGTTTACTTGATGTATATACTAATCAGTCCAAAAACATCTGTTTTACAAGCCTGTACATTGCAACAGAGATCTTAACTACCCGAACACTGCGTTTATCGCAGTTTATTAAAACTAAAAACGACTTGACTATATCAAAACTCCTTCAGCCCGAGCCTTGTCAGCACGACTGAATCATACGTCACTCTCATTCATCTCTTTCATGCTCATTTGCCACTTCCTCAATGGACAACCATGACAGTTCTGCATAACATGTTTATGCAACAAGTAGACTTACTTGGCAACAGTGGCGGGTGTATCATCCCTTATGAGCTTGTAAACGACCGCGGTTCTGGCAGGCGCGTACACCATGAACGATCGAGGCCTGTTATCATGGCTTCCTTCCTGCACAAAGTTTGGGGAAATAAAGATCAAGAAAATGCGTCGTCTCCTTTGCTTAGTTGAAGTATTAATGAAATCGCTTACAAAGGTGAAATATTCGGCATCATGATCGAGTCTACCAAAGCCTCCAAATAACGGATCATCAGAGTCTAGGGCAATCTGAAAGATTTAATGTTAGGCTTTGTCAAGTTTGTTGTGTGTGTATATACATATATATGGGAGAGCATCATGAGAAAACTCTTTCAAACGATTGATATTTGTGTTGAATTTTTTTCTGGAATTTAGTTTTTAGATGTTAGGGTTTAGGTGTTGGTCTTTAGGGTTTAGGGTTTCGTAATGATTAGATAGAGTTTTCTCATGATCCCTCCCCATATATATATATATATATATATCTGCACACACATGGTTGTTGAGAACCAAATTTAAGGAGATAACTATGAGAACCACATAAATACTTGCAGACATTGTTTTAGCTGCGATACAAAAGGCGGTTATGTAGGCGCATAACCGCCTCTCTTTCTCTCAGCTGCTATACTTCGTCAACACTACATACATAGGTTTAGCGCCACAGTTCTTTACTTAATATTGGCTATGTATTGAACATGTCCTGAGGGCCGTTCATTAATAAAAACCAAATTTAATTTTAAGTGGAGAACTGCTAAAACTGTATAAACACTTATACCTATTGCGTTAACTGTGAAACATAAAAACGGTTATATATTATCTCCAACTATATATGACATGCACTACTTACAAGTGCTTATATAGTTCCAGTGATTCTTTGTTTTGTGTTGAATGTGCAACAAAACATACCTTATACATTCCAGGGTGTAAACAGCCGACACGGTAGTCTGAATAACTGTTATACCAGTGGAAGTTGAAGACGAAAACCAAGTCCTCTCTTTCAAATATGATTACTCTCTCTTCTTCGTGTTTCCGTGATATATACTGATGTTGTGATGTCATGAACTGCACACCACAGTTGATCGAGTTTACATTATAGCCCACTAGAGGCGCCTAGGCACATTGGTTGGGTAATGGATCACTTTCTAAATATGCATCAAAATAAGTGGGTTCAGGTTGGGTTAACCTGCTAGCACTTTTTTGTCCATTTATTTAACAACTAACTGTGATTAAAAAACAACACTATTAAAACAACAATAAAGTTCCTTGAATAAAATGATTTTGAGGTATACGAGTTTCAACCCGGTTGACCCATTTGCGTTCCCTTTTCAGCCATTTTTTATTTGACCCATTTGATATAAAACAGAATCCAAATTCCATTTACATGTAAATGGGTTAAAAAATGATGCCCCTATAATCCACATTACAAAATATATATGCAAACTTGCACACAAATACATACATTATGAGCTTCCTCGAGATGCTGCATTGCCTGATCAAATTCTTGTAACCCACGATACCTTAAATAGTCTGCATCCCCCTATGCATATGAATAGTGATTACATTAAGTGAAGGATCTAATGGTAATTTCTCCATGAAAAAATGTACAAAATTTGGCTCTTTGGGTGTCAAATGAGTTATCTTTTAACTTCTAAATCAAATGAGTGATTTGGTATTTTTATAAAAAATATATGTCTACCAGAATCAAACAACATAATTAGAATAACAGCATTTTGAAGAAGAAAAAGATCAACAATTCTGTGTTAAAATTGAGATGTGAAAGAAGCTTTGTTTGAAAAAGCGTGTGGCGCTCCGAGGCGTTTAGATCTCAAAAGCCATGGGGCGAGGCGCGAAAAAGCTTTATTTACAACCAAAAGTTGCGTCTCTCTGATCTATTTTACATATCAACCTTTTTATCAAGTAAACCTTTCATAATTTCTTCATCCCTTTAGTTGTTTTTACATATCAACCTCCTACAGACCCTAATTTTGACCAACTTTGACCCAGAAGAGCATGATCCCCGTGCCTTTTTAAAACCAAGGAACGTAGCATGTTTGATCCGAATTCAAAACATCACTTTCCTATAAATTGATGTTATGAATGACGAAAGAACTTACCAGATCAAATCTACGCCTACACTTATCGAAGCTATTACCATTCCCAGGTATAAATCTCCCATCAGGGAGACGCTGATCAGCTCTTGGAAAATCTATCCACTCTGATCAAAAGGGAAACAAATGCGCATATTGTTAAAAGACTATATAAACATTACAGTTCTGTAAGACTACAAAATTATAATAGACAGAATGGTATACCAGGATGCCCAAACTCGTTTCCCATGAAATTCAAATATCCTTCTCCACCTAATCCCATTGTAATAAGCCTGATCATTTTATGCAATGCTATACCGCGGTCTATACGGGGAGTTGATGGTCTATCCAGTGTCATAAACTCATACATATCCTGTCAAGTTCACAAACAAATGTTATTTCAAGCTACTAATAACAACTTGCAAATAACACCAATGCATAAAAACATCCAGGTTTAAAAAGCTGTTCAACAACATTTAACTTTCACAAATTGGTATTAAAACCAGTCCGCCACATCAGCACTGTACAGTTTTCTTGGTCAATGTTAATTGTAAATAGTCATTAGTCTAGGCCCCTTTATGTAATTATCATTTACTTGTTAGTCCCTCTTTCTTCCTATAAATAGTATAAACACACCTTCAGTTTATGCAATACCAGTTTACAGTCAAAATTACTGATATAAACATTTTTAAGAAGTACAATGGTAAGACAAAGTTTTAAAAAAACAAAAATTGTTCTAACCTTGTCCATAAGCCAAAATGCAATAGTTTTATCACCAACCAATGCTTGATCATGACTTTCAGCATAAGAAACACACTTCTCAGACCATCTTCGATTGGTAAGTGTGTGAACGATATCCCCCATTTTCCAATCTTCGTCCCTCAGCCTATGCCAAACAGTAAGATAACTTTCAACATGCAACTTTGTATAGATACATACTTTCAACATGCAAATTTGTATAGATACATGACTATTCTACCCCTAGGTTCAGAAACCTATATCATAGTTTCAAAGGTTCAAAGGGTCGAAAGTTAGCCAAAAATATTAATTGAACATTGTTGAAATAATAAAAAAAAAACATTTAAACATATATGACACATTTATTATATATACGAAGTTGAAAAAATATGAACATAAAATAAATCTGGTGAATCCGACCCGAAAGTGTTTATGGTGTTCTATTTAAATGTGTTTTGACAGGCCCATTTGTCACCTCAATGGGCCTTAGAAATAATAACTGGGATCAGCATGCATAAACGGGAACCACATCATTATTCATAAGAAAATAAGTTGGTGTTTCATACTTGAGAAGCTCAATCCACTTATCAGCAATTGCCATATGCAAACGGTAGTCGAACCCCACACCACCATCCTGTACGGGAATGCAGAATGTTGGCATTCCACTAACCTGCACACCATGAAAAATGAGAACACACACTAGAAAAATGAGTAGAAAAAAAATATTTTAATGACAACGTATGTTAAAACCAAATAAACCACATATTTTACTTTTCTAAAAGTATCAATTAATTTTTATTCTAAACAAGACCACAAGAGTCTTACTAGACACATAAAACACGCATGGCCCAAAGTGAATTTTTAATGCATACAAGTACAACCCCCTAAACAGTTTTATCCATATAAACACAAGAACCATTTGCAAAGAATTTTGGAAACTTTGAACATAATGTATTTCAGGTTGACCCAACCTAACCTGTTTTGACCCGTTACCTAACCTGGGGGACAAAATCATTAAGCCACCACAGGTATGCTAACGTGTTGATTAAAGAGTTGGCATGTACATAGTTGTACTATTTCCAAAATGGAAGTAATCTCTTAACTACAGATATTGTGTAGTTTCATTCAAGATGAAATTGATTACACAAACCAAAAATTTGAAAAGGAGAACAAGCACATACATCTTCACCAATAGAGATGGCTTCGGGAAAGAGCCCATGAATGAGATCATTAACCAGCATTAAATAGACCACAGCATCAACGTCGGTCGCCAACCCGAAATACTCGTTGTAGTTTCCGGTAAACGCTACCTAAAAACAAAGAATGGTTATTACAAGTTAGCTCAATAATCAAATTACACACATGTCTTTAGTGTGAATTATAAGTGGCAATTTGGCTCGCTTATTTATGAATTATGAAGAGTCAAGTTGGGTTCTGCTTTATCTTAAAAGGACTAAATCAAAACAAAAATTAGCTAAAAGTGGGCCCAAAGTTTACCTTTAATACAACCTGCTAAATCGTTTTATGCATAGATCTAAATTATTCTAGTAATTTCACCCACCGGGCGTTGTGGTGTTGAAACGTACAATAACTTGAGTTTGTAACGTTGAATGAAAACATATTATATTTGACCTGACTTGTTTCCAAACAAAATTTACGTCAAAAAGTTGACCAACTGAAAATGTACATAAAAATAAGCATGAAAACGTATTATATTTGACTCGACTCGTTTCCGAACAAAATTTATGTAAAAATGTAGACCAACTAAAAACATGGTATTATATTTGACCCAACTCGTTTCGGAAAAAAGTTACGGCGAAACGTAAACCAACTTGAATATATACCGACATGTAAATAAAAATAAGCATGTAAAAAAATAGTGGTTTTTAAAGGACCAACTTAAAAAGTACATAAAATAAAGCATGAAAACGTATTCTATTTTCATAAGTAAAATGCAATACAGGTATCTTGCCTGTAAACCATGATGTGTGTACATCATAGAAGTCACACCATCAAATCTGAATCCATCAAACTTATATTCATCCAACCACCATCTTGCGTTTGAAAGAAGATATCTTAGTACCTGAAACAACAACAATTAACTTAAAGTTTTAAGAAATAATTGAGTTCACCATTACATTAGTTGAGTTGAGTTTCGAAAACTTTGGTACCTCCCAATGTCCATAGTTGAAAAGGCGAGAATCCCACATCCAATGATAACCGCGTTCTCCAGAGTGGAAATAATGACTATCCGTCCCATCAAACATATTTAGACCATCTAAAGTGTTGTTTGACGAATGACTGCATTCAACCCATTACGTGTAAGATAAATATTTACAAAAATGTTGCAACTAGAGGAGACGGTTTCAACCCATATGCCTAGAAATAGGCTGATCTTTGTTATGTTTACCTCTACCGATTAAACGGCTAAAAAAATTTGTTTAAAATGGAAGGGTTTAACGGTTCAAATGGGACAAGAATGTATGTAAACGCTAACAACCATGAGAACCCATAATATAGTATTCATAATCATATTCAACAAATTAACTACCTATGAAATTCAAAAACAAAGAGAAAAGCAACGTTTGCGGGTCAACCAAACCAATTTTAATATGTATCTAACTTTGTCTGTGTAGTGACCCAAACCCCTTTTGACCGGTTGACCCTCTAATACCTCCATTCCACCTCTTGTCAATGCCATATTGTTGGAAGAAGATGTTATCTCTTCTTTCATTTTTTATTTCAAATGGAAGCCATGCACTAAAAAGATTGTAATGTTTTGTATTCATTTAAAAAACGAAAATAAAAATTGTGATTATTGCACCCGTTGAAAAATATTGTTATGGTAGGGCATTAACCGGTCGAAAATCCTCAATCCACCTCTAGTTATGCATTGATAGCACCTTAGCAATCAAGTAATGATTACCTGTGTACAATATCCATGAGAACAACCAATCCCAACTCATGGGCTTTATCTATCATAGATTTAAGATCATCCGGAGTCCCACAACGACTGCTAGGTGCAAAGAAGTTTGTCACATGGTACCTAAAGCATTACACAAAGTACTCAAATTTTGTTTAAAAAATGATAGCAACAACAATTACAAAAGAAATGCATCGACGACTAATAGAAAACGCTACATGGGTGCATTGTTTATAACTTATGAGGAGGAGGAGTAATGTCTCAATAATGTAAGAAGATAAGAGTAGGGTTGCAAATGAACCAATAGTTAAGGATATACATGTGTTCACGAACAATTCATGAACGCTTACCTTTTGTTCGTGCTTGTTAACTAAGGATATGAACATGTGCGTTCATTAATTTTAGGTAACGACCACAAACAAACATTCATCAACACAAACAAACACAAGCGTTCATGACAGAAATGAACACAAATGAACAAATATTAAATTTCGAATATAATCAACATCTTTCATCACAAACGTTGCGTAGATCCACCCAAAATATGCCAACCAAATTATACAAACATACTTGATACAATACTGATAAACATAATTAACATAAAAAATTGTTAAAAGGTATGTATTACATATTTATAGTTACACGAATATATATTAATACATAAATATTATGTAATATACTATATACTACACCCTAATATTTTATTAAATACATATTTTTAGTGGGAATTTCGAAGTATTTAAATTAGATACAAATATTAAAAACCCCAAGGAACACAAACGAACAAGTTACTAGACGTTCACGAACATAAATGAATGAACACGGCCTTTGTTCCTGTTCGTTCAACTAACTAAACAAACGAAATTTCTTGTTCGTGTTCGTTCGTCATTAAACAACGAACACAAAAGAACTTCCCGTCGAACGGTTCACGAACTGTTTGTTGAATGTTTGGTTCGTTTACAGCCCTAGTAAGTAGTAAAGAGGATACAAACACAAATGAGTATTGAGAAATTACCCAAAGCTAGCATAATATGAGTGTTCTTGAATGGCCATGATCTGGACAGCATTGTAACCGAGCTTTTTAATGCGAGGGAGAACATCATCTCTGAAGTTGGCATAGGTGTTGATCATCGGCTCCTATACACGACCGCATAATATACAATCATAAATTGTGATAATAACTTCTCAACACTATCAAGACGACTATAGTTTTACAAAATTGTTTTATTATTCATTTTTTTTTTCAAACCAATCAAAATAAATCCTAAATCTAATTTTCTATCTATTACATACTAATAAAAAACATATTGTTTCTTCCACAACCCTAAAATCATTATATTTTAAACTATAACCATTAGCTATAGTATTTTTTTTGACAAAGTATTTAATACAGTTATTTTAATTCAACTATATGTGAGAGGAGATACATACCGTACTACTCATTCCTACGTGTGCTTCGTAAATCCTAAGCGATTTCGGTTTCTTTGGCCGAGGATGTTGAAACACGTATTTTTCCTGTTCAAATATTAGACCATATATCCTCAATATACCCTTACCAAGAAAGTGGGAAATTTACAAGCAAAAATACCTCTTCTGGTGGATCATAGTAGATTCCATTATAAGGAATCTCACCAGGAGCCTGTACAGAAAACTTTATCCAAGCGGGAATCGAATCTTTGATGCCAGATGGAGTATCCATACGTATCTATAATGTACCGCACAATAAAGGATGCCATAACCATTCATACAATATATAAATTATGGGTTCCAATCATTTCAATAATATTATACTGCAATATCATCAAGGAAATTCTACCTTCACTCTAGAACCATGAGGAATAGGTGGAGAACCATCAGCATTGTTCGGTAAAAAGATCTCCCAGACACCGAATTCATTCTATTCATTTTAGAAAAAAACACATAAGTCACAAATTATAATCCCGCTGGCCGTTAAAAAAAGTCAACATTCGATTTTAGAGCTTCAGACTTTGTACTTTTCAAAATCAAATTTGACATAGTGATGTCCAAAATGTTTCAACACATGATATTAGTCATATTGTTTTTTTTTCTACTAAAAAAGTTTGTTTCAGTATAACAGGCATCTAGTTTGACCATCGAAAGTCAAATCTGTAGCCACTAGATTTTGATCAATTTAAACTAAAAAATCATGTGTAGATACAATGACTAGACATTCAGTTTGGTAATAAAACATACCCGGGTCATAACATCAGCATTTGGATTCCAGCTGTTGAAATCTCCAATAAGCGAAGCAGACTAGAATTCAAAAAAGACATCTCTAATTTATCTTATATTCCGGAAAAGAAAATGTAGGTGTCTAAGAAGGGTGTTGTTATAAACACATATATTTAAACACATAATGTGAGATAAATATAGAAGAAAAATATATTAAGATGTGTCACTTGCTCAAAATAGAATCGTATTTGCATAATATACTATTCGACATTAAGTGAGAATGGGATGGCTGTTTATGATGTTAAATAGTTGAGACAAACATTTTGATGCTAAAGTAAAATGCTAATTACCAAAATGTATTATTCAGAAAAATAGAATTGAAAAGGACATTAAATAAGCCTTGAGTATATAATATTCCATTTAGAAAATGATTCTTCCAACAAAAAGAAAATATAGACTTAGAGGTAACAATGTCAACCAATATACTAATAAACAGATCAATGCAGGTTGTGTTTTATTTCTAACAGATAAAATGGGTAAAATAAAAAATAATTAAAAAGGATACAGGTCAAAAGTCACCTGAAGTGTAATTCTTATTGCATATAATCTATGGACCACTTTATTCAATATTACTCTAATAAGAGAAAGTAGTCAACCGGGCGTGACCTGGCCCATTTCGATTCATACCAGAAATTACTGGTTACACAACCCACCCAATTTGTCACCTTTACATAGATAGGATCAAAAAAAGAAGCTTTGTTCGAAACGTAAACAAGATAATAACAAACCTTAGCTCCAGGTACCCATTCCCTGTAGGTGATACCTGTCTCGCTGGCGAAAAAGAGTACAATGAAGATTAATATAGTAGACTCACTCACTCACCACCAAATAACAAAAGTTGTCGACAACTAAAAGAAAAAATTATTAGATGGCAATAAGACAAGGACATCTGATGCATGGTAAATGACCGCATTCTTGAATATAAATGGCAATAAAGTATATGTACTACAAGAATCACATTTTACTTTCTGATTCGTATAATAATATGCTTCAGTGTAAACAATATATCACTAATATCATGGACTCAACATTTATTTAAAGATACCTGCGAGTGAAACCAAACTTCTCATAACCCCGAGAAAACGCCTCCAAACCACCTTCATACTTGTCAATTGACTCACGCATCTTCTTGTAATGTGAGTATCTGTGGTTAGGTAGAATATGATTAGGAAAACCAAGAACCTGATTCTTCATGAAGACAACTAGAGGTGTCATTTTTAACTCACTTAGCTATGAATGGTTAATTCGAGTGTATATCAATAACGGGTCAGACAATTAACAAAAATAAAGGGTTAAGAGGAGACGGGTCAAATAGGTCAACCCAGTCACCTAAAGTTGATTTTTAATGCATAAAACCTCCTAAATCAATTCATTGATTTATAATTTAAGTATTTTATTTTTGTTATCATAGTTAGCATACTTTATTTACAAATAAATTATAACACATAATTTATAATTTCTACTGTAGGATCGGATTTGCCACTCAAAAGGGGGTTGCGGTGCAACTTGTTGCCCGTTTATCTACTGTAAATTTTCCGGTTCTTTATGCCATAATATATAAATGAAAAAAAATATGATGCATAGACGAAAAGTGTCGGGGGTCAGTCAACCAGACCGATGTCAAATGATTATACATTTTAGCAGCCTGCTGTTGTTTAAAAATTAAAAAATGCCTGACCGGTACTTGAGATGTTGACGATGATTTCCCAAAAGTGGGTCGATCTCGTATATTCTCTGTCCAGCTCCAGGTGGAGGAATGGATATTTGTTGGATGGCCTCGCTTTCTTTGCTAATAACGAGGTCAGGTAAAGTTTCTTCCTCTGTAACAGCAATATCCTCAACCAAAACCGCTGATGTAATCTCACTCGTCTCATCATCCTGTTCTTCATCCAGAGTCTCTTCACCTTCTAATATCTGAACCAAAAAATCACCAACCACCGTATAACTTTTGTTTTAATATCTTGTATATGTTATAATATCAAACAGTGGAATTAGACTTCAACACTTATTAAGGGATTTATTGGAAGAAGAAACATTTACATATTAGCAAGCTACAGTTAAACCAGAAATGACAGTAATAATTAAAAGACATACTTCTAACTTCTTCAAAATTGTTACAAAATCTACAAGTTAATGGCTAAAGATATCATCGATCCACTGACCCTTCAAAACACACATTTTTTCCTATTTGCCACATAATAACGTTATAAAACTATGTGCTTCACTGCATACATAATGTCAAAGGGCAGAACTCATGCTCCATTAGGTATGCACAAGCTGTCCAGCTGTCCTAAAACTTTTTTAAAAATCCTTTTAGCGTACATATTTTGAAGAAAATACATAAAAGTTGGTTCTTCTAGTGCATCAACTGAAAAAGATGGATGCATACCCTAATAAGAAATCCTGTATCCATCTGACATCTAGTCAGTAGTCGACCTTGCAAAACACTAGTTTAGTCAATGTTCTCCATAAGCAAATTCTGACCAGTCTACTTACAAAATGGCTGAATTTAAAAATATGATTTACCCCTAGCATTCAATCACATTTTTTTATCTAAAAGGAAGGTGAATCAAATAGGTCAAAGTGTCAAACAAGTGAAATCAGAAATGGAATGAAAGTCGCCCCAAAGCGTATGCTTACAGCCTCCTAAATTGTTTTACTTTGAAAAAAGGTTACTGTTGTGAGAGCAACTGTTTATAAAAATGGGAAAAGGATAAACAAAAAATGTATGTGGTTCAATCAACTCGACCAATTTCAACCTGTCCTTTAAACAACCTAATTTGACTCATAGCCTGACCGGCTCATTTTCCAACTCTACCCTAATCCTTTATATCCGAAATTCAAGTACCATGGTCTCCTTGCAAAAAGAAACTAGTCTCAAAATTCACAATCAAAGTTGGAGCAATTTCTTGTCAAGTGGACACCCTAATAGCCTTCAAGAATCGTCTACCATTATTCGTTCAAGAAAAGACATGCTAGAGACAAAATGAGAATGCAAATTAACATACTTTGGAATCTTCATCAAGGGCTTCCAATTGGTCAGTTGAAGAAACACCGGCATCCCTTTGACTGCCAGAAACAACCACTTTCTCTTTTGCAGCAACTATTAAAGAAGGGGATACGGATTCATACGTTGACCTTCCACCTAAAAACCTCCCTACAGAGAAGGACCAAATTAGATCAATAACAGTTTAGTAACATCAATTAATGGAGCTAAAAATAAAGAAAAGGTGCAAGTAAAAAATAAATAAACAATAAAGAGGCTTCTCCCATTAATCCATTATACGCCTTTAACAAACAAAAAGAAAATATTTCACATTGCTCTCAATGTTTCATAAGGAGAATAATTCATCAAAGACGCTCCTACTTGTTAATAAACATCATCTATAAAATATAAATGGCAGGGGTAACTGATTTAGTATGTAGCCCCGCTTGTTAGGGAGCAGCTCAGAGATAAGATACTATCAGTCTTAATCCTAAAACACCAACATAATGCAATGTAGAATAAGAAAGACTATGATTTGTGATCACAACTATCGGATTGGATCAAGTATAAATGCAGAATTCCTACCATAACAACCGATTTCTCCTACCTAATTTCAACATATATTATGCTCAAATACACACATTCAGAGCAATTACAGGGAGTGTTTGGCCAACTTAGGAGGCCTGAGATACCATGCAAGAGGCTGTTCCCACAACTGGAACCAGTGACCTCTAGGTCTTACCGTTGGTTTGCCCCTAAACCTCTAAATACCCACTTACCTTAGCGTTCATCAACAATCACCCAAATACCCACCTCACATCAGCCACAAAAATTCAAAATTTAGCACCCGATTCAGACAGAAATCCCAAAATTATAATCATGGTTATCAGCCTTAAATTATGAAAATATTAAAACAGCAAAATTTTCAACAAACTAACACGCATACCCTGCTAAACAACAACGAGTAATTACCCAATACTTATTGTATTTAGCCGGATATGTGACACGATTATTAAGGGGTAACTTTTAGCACTTACGATCAAACGAACATCGCCTGGAAGCAGCAACAACACTCCGCCGATCATTACCACGATAACAAACTGACGGGATTGGATGCAATAATCGAATCCCATGAAGCGTATAAACCATTTCTTCTTCGTAAACTCAGATCAGTATCTCAGATCTACAATACAAATGGGTATGGGGTCACAGAGTTCTAGGCGCCAGGAAACCCGAGAAGAATGATCAGCATGTGTTAGTTCTACGGCCGTGAATGCATGGAGATTTGGTAATTTGTGGGTTTATTATTGGTAGCTAAAAGTTATTGATTAGTGGCCCCATTCACGTGGGTGAGTGTGTGATTGACTATTTGACCATCAACTAGATGAGAAATGAGAGGCCATTATCACATAAAGGGTTTTTGCCTTTATTTGGAAAGCGCTTGCCTTTTTGGGGTTTAATTAATCAACTCATCGAATATTCTATTATTTGATTCAATTTTATGTTTTTAAAACCCAACCTCACTATGAATCTGATATGAAATCAGGTTTGGGACTATTTTTTTTTTTAATTTTTCTTGCAGGTGTAGGGCAAGTTTGGAATTCTCCGACATACCCGTTCACCCGAATCAATTACCCGACAAAGTGCACTTGTTTACCTAATTGTATACTTGATATAATTTTTTTTATATTTTTAAATAATTTTTACACATGATGCGTCCATTTTTATACATATTATTCCGTATGCATTATAGTTATTTGATCTATTTTTATAGTGATGATACTAATGTAATTATTAGTTACCCGATGGGTTTAGGGTCGGGTATACCCAACAAGTAAATTTTTAAAGTTACGCGTTTATCCGATGCCTGATGGGTATCCACCCGCTAGAAACCTAACAGGTTTTAGTACGGATTTAAGACAAGCTTATCTAACCGGTTTTATGGTTGAAATTACCTAAACCCGACCCATTGTCATCTCTATTACCAGTTTGTTAACAGACTGAGTTTAATGAACAGGGTAATGTCATGTTGATAGAATACTTACAATGTGATTTTAGTTATGTGTTTTTTTAGATTCGAACAATAAAACCGTATTTTGAGGTTTGGATTATTTGATTAATAGCTAATACTACCAAAAAAGGAAATGACATCAAAATAAATGGTAAACGGGTAACAAACATCACTGTTTACCCTTTTTTAGATTTGTTATTTAATAAATAAATATCGACACTTAAATAAACATAACATGAACCATGAAATACTAAATAAACTTGCAAATGAGATTTTGAGAGGAAAAAATGTAAAAAGTGGTTCATCCCAAACTGAACCGTCCCATGTTGGACTTTCACTCTAATCATCGTCCAGTCTAGTCTTGAAAACATCACATTTCCATTCCATATGAAATTAATTTTTCATGTGCTAAAACATGTAAATTTTATTAAATATTATAGAATTTATTTTTCTAATATATAATAAACAATGCTCTAGAAACATGATTTCAATAATATTCTATAAATCAAAAGGAAAATACAAGAATCGGTGAAGATTACTTAAAAATGGGTTTTGCCCAAATATTCTAAGAAAGAATATAGAGATAGTTGTTGGAATTGGTGTACAATTATTGATTATTTAATATTATAATTGAGGTACGATTCAAAGAGTTAAACTTTGGACGAAGAACAAAATATAATATTCAAGTGTTAAATATTATAGATCACAAAAGCGCATTAATTGTGAAGAACGAGTATTTAGTGAAATACTATAGATATTTTTTAACATAACAATTAATTTAGGAAGAGTTAGATGAATAATAATTTATTATTAAATAATAAATTAAAAGAGATATTTTATTAATAATAAATAAAATGAAAAGTGTTTTGAAAAGTGATTTAATTTAGCAGAGAATAATTGTTAGCAAGAAAAATTATTATTGGTTGATAATTATAGAAGGTAGTTTACTTATTAGATAATAAACCAAAGGTCAGAGAGTTAACTAGTAATAACAATTAATAAGAGATTAATTACTTGGAGAGAAAACTAATAGTAATGGCTAAATTAAATAGAACTTTAACCTAAAACTCTAATTGTATCATATACATATTACAAGAGATAATGCAAAACCCTAGCCTCTTCTTGCCACACCCCGGAAATCTCGCAGCAAAAATAAAGACGTAAGTTGATAGAGGTTGATATCCATTAGTATTTAGCTAATGGTTCGTTATTTATTTTGGACATTTATCTTTATGATGTCATTAATCACCATAGTTTAGAAAAAATGAACACAAGATAGTTGTCTATTAAAAACATTGTCCAAAATGAAATTTATTAATAACGCATTTACCAGACACATACTTTGCCAAAATCCTGAAGCCGATATTAAGCACCTTAAAAACATGCTAACAAGTGCCAACACATTGGTCAGTAAGTCACATATATATTTCTTAAAAGTAGAATATCATCTTGATTACTTTTAAATAGCATTTATGCAAATTTATTAACCAAAATTCCTTATCCAAAACATCTTAGCCAAGTTACTTTATCCAAACTCCTTACAAAACATTTTTGGCAAGTTTAGTTAGCCAAACCTTCTTACAAAAACATTTATAAATTAAATTTTATAGTCATCTTTTCAGATTCATAAACTTGCTAAGAATATGACATATATCTAAACTACATAAGATCATAATCAACACTAGACAATACAAGAAAGGAATTCACCACTAAGATAACCAGAGCGACTGGCCAGTGAATGGATTGTCAAACCCGATAGATCTATCAATACTTTTTCGCCCCTAAAGGCTAATGATTACGGCGGCTGGGTTTCGTGAATAGTACCATACCAAGGTACATGATGTTGCATCCCTTATGAGGAATATATTCCTACTATGTCGAAAAAATTAATCTTATCTTTTTATAAATCTACGAGTATTCCTCGAAAAAGATTTATAAAAATTTTATTTCCTTGAGATCATGAAGACTAGTACAACTAATGATTTAAAACATAACAAATCATTTTTATGCATTTTGTCCTCAAAATAGTAAAAAGTGGGATACAACTAATGATTTAAAACATAACAAATCATTTTTAAGCTTTTTTTTCCTCAAAATAGTAAAAAGTGGGGTATGAAACTCACCTTTGGGAGCATTTAATTCTAGTAATTTATTCCGTAATTAAATTTGATCGACACATCCTAATTCAAACAAGAATGTTTTATTGACCAAATAACCTATAACTCCTAAGTGATTTTCCAATTTATGATATTTCACGCAACATTTTGGTTTCTCGAAAATGTTTGTATTTTTTTTGTTCTATTGGTCTATCTTTTTAAGATTTTGTGAACTCGAATGATTTTGTTGGTGACCGTCGTTAGATTAACTCTTTTATCATATTTGTTGAAAATTACGTACGACTAGCCAAAACTATGGCTATTTAACATTAGTTTAAATATCCATATTTTCACAAAAATATCATTTTATAACTGTTGAATTCAGTTTTGTAAAAATCGCTTTAAAAGCCGAAAATACCATTTTTAACGCATAGTTTCATACCAACGATACTATAAACATCACAAATCGTCAAGACTTCATATTTTTGCCCGAAACAAGTTATTTATTGTAAAATATGATGATCATAATCATTTTAGTGGAGGTCTATCATAATCCACATAAATCATGCATTTTATATCCATTTTACAACTTTTTAAGCACCGAGTACAGCATGCTAAATCACCAAACTTATGCTAAGTGTTATACCAACACAACCCTTTGTTTTCATCAATTTTAAGGGTTTAGGACCTGTTCTAAATTGCTTTCCACTAAACCCATTTAATCATGACAAGAACACAATGTACAAGTCTTCAATGCATGTCATACATGCTTACAACATATCACTTTAAGTATATGCATACAAACACTTATTAAATGATGTTCCGTATAATCCAAAACATCCTTTTAAATCAAATCATGAGTCTATCATAAAAACCTTTATTGAACATGAAGATCTAATATTCTAATGCATTTATGAACATCCAACAATTTAACAAACAACATATGCTACATGCATATATATATATACACGACACATACATACATATACATATTATTTTTCATGCTTATGTATTCCAAGTATCATCATTTTCATTCAAAACCACATTGATCGTCCATGCATACAAGAATCATTCTTTCAAACAATCATATTTCATCATTTAAACAAAACACACACACACACTTACACACTCAAGGCACACACACCCCGACACACTTTCGTTTTGCATTTTATTTGTTAACACTCATTTTGTTTAGAATCAAAATGTGTCAAGAATTCAAGTTTTGAGAAACATTCTTACAATCATCATCATCAAGAATCAAGAACAAAATGGCAAATGGGTTTATACCTCACTATGAACAAGATGGAGTTTTGATGATGATTCTTGAATGTGGGTGCTTCAAATTACAAGGAACCTCCTTTGGGATGGCTTCAATCTACCAAATCTTGCCTTGAACTAGCTTGGATTGCACTTGGTTCTTCAAGGAATGATCAAAAAATGGAAATGGTTGTGGTGGTTGTGTGGAGCTACAACTGAGAGAGGGGAATGGGAAGATGGATGGGTTGTGTGTAGGTTGTTGTTATTACTTGTAGGTTTAAATGGTGATGATTAGATATAGGATCACAGGATAGGCTACATGGAAGAACTACATGTTGGTGGATATTCCCTTTGGTCGCCACCTATGGGGTCTTGGGATTAATCACCACTTTTTAATAATAAATATATTATATGTATCAATTTGTAAATTAGTAGTATTTATCTAATAACCGAGTGTAATACTTAGAGATTTATACGTCATATAAGGTGTTTCATATTTTTTATTAATTTATAAAAAAATAATCCATCATAATATTTCTGAGAGTAAAACCATATGTATTAGTTAACAAGAACATTTAATTATGTAAGATACACGCGGTATCGGACGATACGCGATCAAAACCACAAACTAGAGTTTTTAGGTATCTTAATTAAATTTCCGCTTATATATATACTTAGAAATATTATTTCAATCATATGGGAAAATTTTGGGCTTTTAACATTGACTGGGTCGCACCAATTTTCATTTAGTAGCTTTTTTTCGTTACGCGATAAGTTTTTTATTAGACTCAACATAATCATATATAAAATTTAAACTTGCTACAACTTCAAAGGACATTAATTAACATCAAACTAATCCAAATAATGCTATCTAAATATGTGTTACATTAGTTCAGACACAATTTTAAATAGCAGGTGTCACAATCTCCCCTGTTTAGGAAATTTTGTCCCGGTATTTATGTTATAGTTCTCGTTCCGGTGTCCGATGGAAAGAGATGGGGATATTTTCACTGCATTTAATCCTATCGTTCCCACGTGAACTCGGGTCCACGTTTGGAATTTCAGCGAACTTTCTCGAGCTTGATTCAACTTCGCCTAAGTTTCTGGATTTTCCAATCCATAACCTCAACTGATTCTTCGATAAATCGAAACTTATCATCTACATGAACCTCGTCAGGCTGTATAATTAGTGTCTCATCTGATAGACGCTTCTTTAAATTGGCTACATGAAACACATCATGTAGCCCACTCAACTCATGTGGTAGCTTGAGTCAATAGGCGACCAGACCGATCTTGGCCACGATCTCGAAGGGTCTTATATAGCGGGGGCTCAATTTACACCTTCACCAATCCTAACTACACCTTTTCAAGGTAAGACCTTCAGCATAACTTGATCTCCAACTTGAAACTATGACGGCTTCCTCCGGTTATTAGCGTAACTCTTTTGTCAATCAGTGGAAACTATTGTTAATTGCTTTTCACCAACTTTGGCCCAACAAGTGGTGATCGATATTTCCTTATATATAAAGCCTCAAACGGTGAGGTTTTGATACTAGTGTGATAACTAAAGGAAGATGAGTATCCCAACTTTTTCCAAAATGTATCGCACACGCGCGCAACATATCTTCCAACGTCTGAATGGTTCTTTCACTATGACCTTCCGTTTGCGGGTGATATGTAGTACTCATATCCAATCGAGAACTCAATGATTCTTGGATGGATCACCAATACCTGGATGCGAAACGACCGTCTTTGTCGAAGATAATCAAAACTAGCACTCCATGTCGGGCTGCAATCTCATTAAGATATAGCTATGATAGCTTTTCCGTCTTGTCCTTCTCCTTGATCGGTAATAAATTAGAGTACTTGGTTAATCGATCCATAACTACCCATATATTGTCGTAAACCTTGGATGTTCGCGGTAATTTGGTTACAAAATCCATCGTGATGTGCTCCCCCTTCCATCAAGGAATCTCTGGTTGCTGTGGATGCGTGGACGGCTTCTGATGCTCAGTCTTCGAACAAGTCAGACAGTTACTGACATACGCAACAATATCCCCTTTCATACTTGGCCACCAATATAACTCGATATCCTGGTACATCTTGGTAGAACCTCAGTGAATTGAGTATCTAGACTTATGGGCTTCGTCCATTTCCAGTTCACGCAAGTTCCCTCCATATAGAACCCAAACTTGATTCATGAAGTACATTACTTTGTCAGCTTTGGGTATCAAATCACATTCTAAACCTCTCAACATTCAACCATTAAATTCTACTCATTTAGTGCTTCTCACTGTGCATTGTGAATTTGAGCGGTCAAACTCGTTTGGATGGTTAAACCCAATGCATGAACACGCAAATGATGTCGGTTCAATATTTAAATTCCAAAACTTGCAGATTGTAGTGAAAAGAAAGAACACAAACCAAAAACTTCATCAAACAACCTTTTCAATTGTTATAATTATTTCAACAATTCATCAAAAACCACTCAACCTCACCACAAAAAGAACATTTTACGTGGTCGTATGCATGATTAGTTCAACAAAAACTAAGATTTATCACATTAATAAACTGAAAACAAAACGATAAAAGAATAACAACATACATGTGCATAAAGTTTAAGAATCACCAAATAAGGAAGAAGCATATCAATCATGAACAAAAATAACCGATTAATACATTTGGAATTCAAAAACAAACACATCAAAAGCGAAACAACTTATCATTAAATAAAAAGATTGTTAGTGCATATTATGTGTGTCCGCCACTGTGCGAATAGGATAGATAGAGCATGTGGTAAATATTAGATAGGTTTAAGTGTTAGAGAACACTCATACGCATGATTGAGTCATATGTGCGTATGAGGAGATGCCCATACACACGCAGGAGCCTCAAACGTGCGTATGAGAAGCACATCCGTGCACATGAGTTTATACTCGTGGAGTGGGCCTATATATAGGGGCTCATGCGCATTGGAGAGGATAAGTTTGTGAGATCCCATTGAGAGGGATGCAAGTTGGAGAGATGTGTCGATGCTCTCTCCAGCTTGCCAAATGATGTATACTATTTCGGTATGGAATGGAAGCTTTCACTTATGGTTATTCTTATGAGATTTCTACCGATTAGTCCTTATCTTATCCAAACTTCCGTCTAATTGCATAGGACACAACGGTCCCATTTCCTAATAGTATGAATCACTAAAAGCTAGTACAGAATGATATGTAATGGATCATATTCAGTGCGGAACCAAAATACAATCAATTAACACACTTGTATCTTTAACTCAAAGTTTCATTGATATTTGAACAACAAATCTTTTTGATCTCACAATGCGTATGGACTAAGGCTATTTATAGACACACACATGTGTCTGCGCCCATACGCACAGATGTGTCAAGCTCACACGCGCGTATGAGCATTCCAAACAATACAAAATCAATATAAAACCCTATTAACCCTGATTTGCTGCTCTATACATTAAATATAGACATAACTAAGACGTAGGCGTTAGACATTATGCTTTAACAGACTCCCCCTTGGATGATATCGTAGTCTTTTCTTCGTTGGTCTTCAACCCTTGCTTCCAAAGAAATTCTTCCGATACTTTTGTCTTCTCCTCTCAAAACCTTCTATTGGTGTCTGATATGTCTTTGAAGCCCATTTAATATATTGATATATCTTGATTGAAGCTTTCTTACGTTTGTCTCC
Organism: Scalesia atractyloides; assembly: GCA_947069175.1. Classification (NCBI taxonomy): domain Eukaryota; kingdom Viridiplantae; phylum Streptophyta; class Magnoliopsida; order Asterales; family Asteraceae; genus Scalesia; species Scalesia atractyloides. Next base: position 55,376,433 of record CAMTDV010000027.1, read on the forward strand.
AATTCTTTGTTCCTTCTTTTTTAATATCTTCCTTCTTTTCTATTGACCTCCACTTTTTATCCCACATACGATCAGAATGTATATTATAAGCATAACATACCTTAACCCACCCTCTGATACCACATCGCTTGAACTTTATCAACACTAGCAAAGTAGATCTTGTTATAGAATAACATTTCAATATCCTTCTCTGACATATTCACAATCCACATTGGATCATATACCCTAATAGATCTCCAATTTCCATCCTTACACAATACAATAACCACCTCTCCGGTTTGCTGATCATAATGCCACCACTTGAATTCTACATGAAAATGTATTCCCTCTTCATCAACGGCATATTTCTGATTGTTTTTATCCTTTTATAAACTAACTTCAGCTTTGGCTTTCATGTATCCTGATCAGTTTCATTTTAAGATACTATTCTTTTAGGTTCATGAGGCTTCAACTGAGGAAACTGATGTATTGATTGGTATTTGATGAATCTTAGAATCTGTAAGTCCAAGATCTTCAACTGGATATTATAAACCCAATTAAAGTGCGGAAAACTAAGAAAGTGTAGAACAAGAAGTCGATTGTATTGATTATGATTTGCACACAAGTTCTAGGACTTGTCTGGTACAAAACTCGATAATGGCACTAACAATCAACAACTATATCAAAACCTAGGTGCACCCTATTTATAGTTTATAGGGTGCTATCTAATTACAACCGTGCCAAGCCCAAACTGAACACCTACAATTCACAACTAACCAACCCCTAACTAGCCCATAACAAACAAATACAAGACAAACGTAAACCTATCAGACCATACCCTTACAATATCCCCCTAAGTTTATGTTGTCTTGGCAATTTAATCTTCACTTGCGTTTCTGTTTCTTCTTCAGGTCAGCTTCAGAAATCTTCTTTCCAACATACGGCCCGAACAATTGAGTTTCAACTTTGCCTCTAACCCCTAACCATAACTTCGTCTTTATAATCTGAGCTACCCCACCTGTGTAAAACTTTGCACATACTTCATATTGAGGATCACTCTGTATCTGAGATCTTCCCAGCAAGTGGATATCATTTTCTCCAAATCTCATCAGGTCAGGAACATCATTGATCCTGTATTCTTCACTTTCACAAACAATGACAACTTGACCGGTAACCGGATCATACATCCAAAACTCCAAACTACTCAGACTATTATCAGGAAGATCCTTGAGCAATGGTATAGTCTTGGCTTGTGTAGTCGGGGCCACATCACTGTCCTCAAAGGTTGATTAGTCTTTGGATTAAGCACATCTTTATGAACTTTAACGTACGATTGTTGCAGATTCATATCCCTGAAGTTCACTAGTGCCTGTTGTTGCAGCTTGTTGTAAAAATTCCATCCAATCTTGCAATTTGGATTTCTACACCGATCATGATATGGAGCGTGGCTCAATTCCCGAAGATCAACCGCGATCCATGATTCAAATGAGCTTGAGGAATTACAATATCCCACTTTTCCATTCTTTCTTGTAACAAGAAACATCCCCTTTTCATTATTATACGCCCAACTCTTGATTCCAGACTGATTCCTATACCTATCAAATATGTCTCTCCCAGTTGTCACCACATAACGATCACGCATATCTTGAAAACCATAGTTCTTCTCGCTACCCACATTCCTCATAATCACCTCCTTTGGCTTCCTTTTCTGACTTACAGTACGAGGAGGATCTTGAATATACATGTTTAGTGCGTCCTCATGTTCTTTTTCCATCTGCTCCTTTTCAGCTGTAGTATACTCTTTAGGAGTCTCAGCAAACTCCTTCCTGAACTTTCCTTCTAACTTCTGCTTCAAATCCATCACGACTGTAGAAAGAGATCCGAGATTTGTCTCTAGTTCTTGAATTTGCTGATTCTTGTGAGTAATTTCCTCTAACAAGCTAGCAATCTGCACGTCTTTAAAGATCGTATCCTCTTCAAGAGTAGTGACTCTTTTCATTAATGCGCCAACATCAACGTCACCAAATAAACTCTCACTATCTGGACTGCTAACAGGATCATGAACCTTCTCTTGAGTAGAAATTTTAGCAATACTAGCTCTCACCACTTGTAGTAATAACGATGCTGCCTCACGCACTTCATCTTTAAAGGGACCACTACTTGACCCTTCTCCAGTCTTTGCAGCAGGCATATACATGGCAGCCTTTGGATTGGTCAGAAATTCAATAAAAGCATCACTTACTAGTGTTCCAGTAGCACTAAGGGGTTGTGAGGAAGTGACTACCGGTACTATCACTTCAGGGTTCGGACTTGAAACATTGGTTCGTTCACGACTGAACCTAGGATCCCTTCGACTCCGTTTCCTAGGTTGAAGATCAGCTGTAGGGTCTTCATGTATCACTTCAGGTTCAGCACACTCAACCCCTGATCACTAACTAATTTCTCTGCTGGGATTATAGTATGGGGAGGAACCACACTCAACCCCCTGATCACTAACTAATTTGTCTGCTGTGAAACTGTCTGTCTCAGTCTCTACTTCATCTTCACCTCTATTCTCTTCTACCTCCGCATCAGCCATAATGCTCTCTTCAAACGCATTCTCTGTATTTTCTTCCTCACTCTCCACTTTAGTTAACTAGATATTTTCAACAGTCTCTTCAACTCTCGGTGGTGCATCTATGATCTCTACATCATGTTCATCGGCCACACTTTGCATTTACTGGTGTAGCAGTTGGTTTTTTAATCTTAGGAAAAGTAACAAATTTCTCTAATGGTCTCCTGTTCTGATACTGCACCTGAGCATCTATTCTTACTTGCTTCAATAAGCTAAAACCTATATGATTCATCATTTTGGTGTCATAGATGCTAACCGTTTGTTGTAGTGATGGATACTTAACTTCTTGAATCATTTGTAGAAACCTTGGGAACTTCAACCAACACTTCTTGTTTATTGTCTTGACGTTTGCAAGCATATCATCAACCACACATTTGGAATAATTAAACTTCCATCTTTTAACAAGAGCAACCATTCCCAAAGTTTGTTTGACAGTAAGAGTATCAATCCCACTCTTGTTTCCAAAGATTCAGTCCAAATACACATGAGCCAAAAACCTCTGTTGGTGCATAATGTCTATCGCCTATGTCTAGGATACGTCAGTTGTGTAAATAGGGCTTAGATTTGTCAATATTTTATATGTTTTGTATGGCTCGTACGAGTGACTGTTGTGGCTCGTACGAGGCACCACTCGCACGAGCCTACACACACTCACTCCTTGTGCGAGCGATGTTGGCCTATAAATAGTGGAGCTTGAGTGTTGTGTTATTATCAGTTGGTGCGTGACTATACAAAACCCTGTCTAGTTGTTTACTCATCTGTAACTTTCACATTTATCAATATACGAAGTAAAGGTGTTTAAGCAGCATACTTGATTGTTTGTTTGTCCAACTCGCTAGCAATGAATTCCGCCTCTGTTAGATGAGTCAAATCGGTCCAGTACTCATAAGAGGGAGCCGATCCCCTCTCACAAGTGGTATCAGAGCCTTGAGGCCTTATTTGAGGACAAACATCAAGTTTCAGCAGACATCCAACAAGTTTCAGCAGTTGCAAATCCAGATTCAACCATTGAATATTTTCTATATCTACTCTTTCTTCATACATACTTCAGATTTAGAGGATTTCATGGACGAATTGGACAAGGATTTTAGTATAACACGTTAAAATCAACGTCAACAATTCCCTGAAACTTACAGATCTAAAATCGACCAATATCATGACATAAATTACATAAAACATCCGTTTACTAACTTGAGCTACTCGTACGAAGCAGAAGGACAGCTCGTACGAACGGCCATCTGTACGATTTAGCCACTCGTACGAACAAGAAAACAAGTTTTTCTTAAAATGTTCAAGTTACAAAATAGTCATTAGCACGAGCAAATGTTTCGCACAAAGAGTCACTCGTACGAGTAACTCTCTCTCTCTCGCATGAGTAACTTGCTCGCACGAGTCACCTGACTCGCATGAGTACCTATCTAACTATTCTGAAAAACAACACGGAATACAATAACTTCACTTTGCCAAGATTTATTGAAAGATTAGAAGGTCATGAGCTAGAAATGCAAAAAATGGCAAAGAACAAAGGCACTCACATGCAACAAGATCTAAACATGTACTACAAAAGTAGTTATGCTGGTAACATACAAAGTCCCAAGGTTCAAACTGCCTTTAGCGCCAACAATGCTACAAGTCCACCATCAAACCAGTCCGGTGGATTTTAGTCATTTTCATCATGCAACCCTATTTCTCCTCAAGCTCCTCAATCTTCACAAAGCTCAAGTAATCCTTAGACGGTCATAACAATCCACCTAATGCAAACCAGTGAATTCTTCAATGCAACATTGTTGTAAATCTTGAAAACGCACAAGATTTTAATGAAAACACGTCCAAACAACACATGGCTTTGCTTGCATCAGTTCTCGAATCATACGAAAGTCTGGTAGCCAGAAGGATTGGGAATCCTGAAATGACCAAAGAAGATTATGATCAGATTGATCCAGTTAAGTTGGAGTTAATTGATATTAAGTGGTGTATGGCGTCAATAGTCCATAGAGCTCAACACTTTATGGAAATCACAGGAAGAGACAGTCTGGGAGGTCTTGACGAGAAACTTGGTTTTGATAAGGCTAAAGTTACATGCTTCAAGTGCAGAGAAAAGGGACATTTCAAGAGAGAGTGCCTAAATAGAGAAGTCAAAGGAAATCAGAATCCATTTGCGGATGACTACTACAAAAGAGCCATCTATCATCGACCCCAACCACAGACAAGGTTAGTGCAGATCAGAGATGGTCCATTAAATTCAAAGGATAAGGCTTGGTTGTTACCCAAGAAGATGAAGGGTTCAACTGGAACAAATACATTACAAAGAATGAAAGCCTTGCACTGGTAGCTGAGATATTTGAAGAACTAAAACAGACAGGAAAAGAAGTTGTTGAGGCATCCTTTGATGAAGCACTTGAAGAATATTACAACACATCGTCAAAGGAAGAAGAACTCTTAAATAGTTCATTTAAACATCTTTTGCCGTTTGACATTCTTAAAACTTTTGCAGGTTATTTCGACTCAAGCTATCAACCACCTTGTAAAGAAGAGAAAAAGCCTGAAACAGAGGAGATGATCGATCGTGACCAAAGAGTTGACTTTGGAGAATCTGACTGACATAGCCAAAAAAGCTCTAATGGCTAACGTGAATGAGGTAGTTACTGAGGAAGCTCAGGGAGCTAGAGCTAAATCGGTAAATGTGTCAGTAAATGAGTCAGTAAAAGAAACACCTTGCATGAAGTGCAAAGAGCCATGCATAGAGTGTGTCGAAAAAGAAACAAGATACGAAGAGCTGAAATGTTATACAGATAATTTGTCATGTGATTATAATTCAACAAAAGAAGCTTTTGACAAATTAAGCAAAACAATTTGATCAAATGATCAGAGAAAATGACAAGAGACTTTCGATGCTCAAGGCAACTGTAATGGACAAACAAATGACCATCAATATTCACCTAAATACAATTGCCAAGCTAAAAAGTGAACTGGAAAAAATAAAATCGAAACTGAATGGGTTAACAAGTTGTTAATCAGTTATTCTACCAGTTCATACGTCATTGATCACATTCTTCCAAAATTTGAAAGCAAGGAAGACAATAAAAATGATGAGCACAAAGGTGTAAGTTACGATCGTGTTCCACCGCCCTTGTGGAAAGCTATGCAAGTAAGAAACCGTCAGGGGGGGTGGAAAAAGCGATCAATTTAAAATTGAAAACTAAAAAGAAAGACGAGCTGCCTATGAACATTGATGTAACATATACAAAACAGGAAGTGACTGTGAATATGAAGTGGTAAAAACAATGGTCGAAAATATTTTGGAATATGAGTCTGAAAAATTTGAACTGGATGTTGTATCATCAGAAAATAGTTTAAACAATGATCCAAATGTAGCCGTATACAAAATGAACGAATCTGTAAACTATATTCCGATGAGGATTCCCAATTCAGAATGCTAATCTTGATTGAGTAGATAAGTTGTTCAAGCTAGTTGAAGTCAGTCATTCTGATTTAGAAAAACGAGATGCATCATTACTTCGCAAATTCATGACAACTTCATCAGCAACCGATTCAGAGGATGTAGCTTCATTTCAGACATTGGATTCATCAGCTTGAGTATTCAGAAAGCTTTGAATTTGCTTGGATCCTTCATTGGAACTGGTTCCTCCATCGTCAAAAGTAGGTTCACGATCAGAGTCGGCATCAATTGGTGAATGGGCAGATGATTCGGCAGTATTCAAGACTGGTACATTTACTGAGTCCTGCAGAGTATTGCTCGGACCTACTTCAGAAGTGTTAGAGACAGGTAGTGAGGGGAAAATCACCAACGGTCTAGAAACTTGCTCTTGATTGGAAATTGATGCTGTTGAAAAAGCATAACAAGTTCTTCTTGATTGGAAATTTGATCCAAATGTAGTCGTATACAAAATGAACGAATTTGATAAACTATATTCCGATGAGGATTTCCGAATTCAGAATGTTAATCTTGATCAAGTTGATAAGTTGTTCAAGCTAGTTGAAGTCAGTCATTCTAATTTAGAAAAACGAGATGCATCTTTTTATTCTAAATTAAAATATGTCCACAAAAACCACCATCAGAGGGACAGGGACTATCCTGAAAACAGGAGAGTAGGTTTGGGTTTTCAAAAGCAAAGAAAGAACAACAAGTTTCAAAAGTTGAACTTTGCAAAGAAAATTGATTTTGTCTATGGGACAAACACTAAATAGAAAAAGAGATCGTTGGTAACAATCCAATGATGAATTTGAAAAGGAAAAGGAGAGTAGAAAACAGGATTTGGATTCCTCTGTTAGAAATGACAGCATGACATGCTACAAATATAACAATGTCGGGCATATTGCATGACAATGTTCTCAAAGAAATCCAAAACCTGTTTCCAACTCAAGCAGATCTACAAAAGATGTGAAGCAAAAAGCACCCAAGTTTGTACCAAAACAAATTCTGAAAAGAAAAAATGAATCCAATAAAAAAGTGATATCAATAATTCAAATTAATTCAAAATTTGAGATTGGTGAAACTTCTACCAAGAATCGTGAAAATGATTCAAAATTCTATTCTAAAAAGGCAATTCTAGAAACACAAACTTGGGTAGCAAAAGTCAAACCATCTTCAGTAGAAATGAAAACATCTATTCCACCTAAAACAGAAATCAAACAAAATGTCAAGATCAAAGTTCCAAAGCTTGATATTCCAAACCCACCAAAGACTAAGCAGGCTTGGGTTTCTCTATTTAAATAATTTCTTCCACATGTGTGCAGGGCTCCCGAGGCCAATCATGTCAAAGTGGATTACGGGCAGTGGAGCTTCCTAACATATGACAGGGATGCTTGCTTTGTTATATGATGTAAAAGCTATCTAGGGATGATATGTTAGGTTTGCTGGGACACAGGGTGGAAGAATAGTGGGTGAAGGTATTCTCACAAATGGAGTGGTATCTTTTGACAAGGTGAACTACATTGCTGAGCTTGAGAAAAACCTACTGAGCATCTCGCAAATCTGTGACACACAACCCACTTCAATGACAAGGAATGCTTAATTCTCAAACCGGGATTCAAAATTCCTAAGGAGTGGATCCTCATGCACGCTCCACGAGAAAATGATCTTTATGTCTTAGACATGAGTGTCGCATCCACTACGTCAAAGAAGGTTCAATGCTTTGTTTCTAAAGCTACCGAGAAAGAGTCAATCTTATGGCATCGAAAAATGGGGCACATTCACCTGCGAATGATGAATTAGTTGGTGCATTACGACCTAGTGGGGGTGTCAATCTCCAGAATTTTCATTTATCTAATGATTGTCTGAGCTGCAAAAAGGGGAAGCAGTATAAGAAATCACACCCGAGAAAGCTGCTTAACTCTATCAAGCTTCCACTAGAAAGGCTTCATATGGATCTCTTGGGGCCAGTGAACGTGAAAAGTCTTTCTAGAGATTTATATTGCCTGGTCGTAACAGTTGATTATTCAAGATTCTCATGGGTTTTCTTCCTGGAGAGTAAAGATGAAACGTTTGAAAGTCTTATGATTCTATTTAGGAAGCTAGAAAACCTATATCACTTGCCAATCAAGAGAATCCGCAACGATAATGGTACTGAGTTCAAGAACAAGAGGATGCTTGAATTCTGCAATGAAGGGTATTCTTCATGAATTCAGTGCTCCCTATACTCCTCAACAAAATGGGAGTAGCTGAACATAAGAATTACACACTGATTGAGACTGCCAGAACAATGCTCGCTGATTCAAAACTTCCAATTAGTTTCTGGAGCGAAGCAGTCGCGTCTGCGTGTTACACCCTTAACCGTGTTTTAACAGTCAAGCCTCACAACAAGACATTCTTTGAGCTACGAAACCATCGAAAGCCGAACCTAGCGTTTTTGGAACCTTTTGGATCGTCGTGTACTGTTCTAGACCCAGACAGTAAATTTGGAGCCAAATCCTTGGAAGGATTTTTCGTCGGTTATGCTAGTCCACAAAAGCGAGTCTTCCTGCCGAGTCTTAACCAGGTTATTCTTGCACAACATGTTGATGATCAAAGATATACAACGCCTACGCAGAAACCTGGTGATCCGTGGCTGTTCAATTATGACGGGTTGTGGAATTCATTTGACCTACCAGAAATACCTCAGAAGTAGAACTTGTTATGCTTTTTCAACAACATTAAATTTTCAATCAAGAGCAAGTTTCTAGACCGTTGGTGATTTTCCCCTCACTACCTGTCTCTAACACTTCTGAAGTAGGTCCGAGCAATACTCTGCAAGACTCAGTAAATGTACCAGTCTTGAATACTGCCGAATCATCTGCCCATTCACCAATTGATGCCGACTCTGATCGTGAACCTACTTTTGACGATGGAGGAACCAGTTCCAATGAAGGATCCAAGCAAATTCAAAGCTTTCTGAATACTCAAGCTGATGAATCCAATGTCTGAAATGAAGCTACATCCTCTGAGTCGGTTGCTGATGAAGGTGTCACGAATTTGCAAAGTCAAGTAGACGTTCCGAGCGAAATGATGCCAAGGACACAATCTTACCATCCATCGAAGAATATTATTGGCAACTTACAAACTGGAGTGAAAACTCGAAATCAGATCAATAAGGATCTAAGTTGCTTTTATACAAATGTTGTTCCATTACAAATCAGACTTTCTTACAGTTGTTTTATTTCGCAGGTTGAACCAGGAAACTGGAAAGACACTATGAAGGAAGAAAGCTGGGCGGATGCAATGCAAGAAGAGTTGCTTCAATTCCAGAAACTTGGTGTATGGAAGCTTGTTGACCTACCGGATCATCATAAAAAGATTAATACTCGCCGGGTCTTCAAGTGCAAGAGAGATGACAGTGGTATTGTGGTCAGAAACAAAGCTTGGCTCGTGGTCTAAAGCTTCTATCAGCAAGAAAGGATAGACTACAACAAAGTCTACACCCCTGTCGCACGTCTTGAAGCTATCCGCATTTTCTTGGCCTTTGCATCGAGGAAAGGTTTCAAGGTGTACCAATTGGATGTGAAGTCTGCATTCCTATGGGAAAGGTAAACGAGGAGGTGTACGTCGGCCAACCACCGGGGTTTGTCAATCTGATACACAAGGATAAGGTCTATCTATTGAACAAAGCATTGTACGGACTGCACCAGGCCTCGAGAGCCTGGTACGAGACGCTCTACAAGCATCTTCTGGGAAACGGTTTCTCTAGAGGCACAGTAGACAGTACCCTCTTTACAAAGGAAGTGGATGGACATCTGATTATCATGCAAATCTATGTGGGTGATATCATATTTAGATCGACAAATGATAAGCTGTGTAAAGACTTTGAAGAAGTCATGAAGAGAAAATTTGAAATGAGTGCTATGGGGGAGATGAAGTTCTTCTTAGGACTTTAGGTTGAGCAATTGCCTGATGGTAACTTCATTCATCAGACGAAGTATGTTCATGATGTGTTAGAGAAATTTGACAGGTCAGGAACTAAACTAGCATCAACTCCATTAGCACCAACCAGGACATTTGTCCAGACGTTCATGGAGTCAAAGTCGATGAAACATTATATTGCTCCATGGTCGTATCCTTGATGTATCTTACAGCTTCTAGACCTGATATCATGTATCCAACATGCCTGTGCATCCCTTATCAGTCTAATCCAAGAGATTCATACTTGTTCGCCATCAAACGAATCAAGCGCTACTTAAAAGGATGTCCAGGCACCGGCTTGATATCACTAAAAACCCTGTTCAACACTCATGCACTAAACACATAGAAATTCGACACCACTTTATCCGTGATTGTTACGAGAAAAAGTAGATTTTTACACCAAAGCTCTTGATAGATCAAGATTTAAAAAAATGAAATTAAATGGTTTAAAAAATCTGACATCAGGGGATGGTAATGAGGTTGAATTTGAGGATGCCGAGGACTTAACGTGATTCTCATAGGTATGACATATGTTTTTATGTAAATAATTTTCTTGCTTTCTTAAAAACAAAAAAACCTAAAAATATGTTTTTGATTTTAGGGGGAGAAAAGTTGTGAAAAATACAAAAACATTAAAATAGGACAAAAAGAGTTTTTGTGAAAAAGAGGAAATCATATTTCATCAGCGGACTATCACAGTATGCTGAATAAATGGAATGATTTAAACAGGTAATTAAACAGATCTTACTGATTATGTGCCAATAGGCTTCATATGTTGAGTGTAACGCCTCAAAATCACAAATTTTTATTGACTAGTATGTTTCTTTGTGTGATGTCATAAAATAAAATAATCAAGCTATTTAACTTAGTTAAATAGTTAGTTAAGTAACAAGAGAATGAAATTAGTGTTATTGGTGACATAAGAATAACTAGAAGGACTAAAAGTGAGAAATTGAGTTTAAGTTTCATATAAACTAGAAAGTTCAGTATGTGTGTGTATGTATTGAATATTGTATAGATTAGATACAAACATACGACCCAAGTGCGAACAAGAACTGACTCGTACGAGTGACAAGTGATTCGTACGAGTGATAAACATCTCACTCGTACGAACTGCTCATGCCTATATATATGGAAGTTTTGGAAGTTCCCCAAGGGGAAACGCTGGTGGATTCTCTCCAGGAATTTCCGCCAGCCAGACAAGATGTATACACTTTCTGTATGAATGAATGAATGCCTCCGCTGATTCTGTTTCTACTCCCTCTTTATAACATTCTACCAAATCGATACTATCATACGCCCAAACTTCCGTCTCGAATCGCCGTCACCAGGACTCACAAAAGTGGTATGTACGCCAAGTGTATGATAAAATGTCTAAGTGAAGTTAGGATGTGAAATTGAATGAAGTGGCTTGACATATATGAATGAAATATGTTAATGATGTAATTAGTATTAAACTAACTTGAAGAATGTGCTATAAATGGAACTCATACAAGAATTGGTTTGAATGTATATTTTGGGTAAGATCATGCATTAGGAGCTTGTACCATGTGCTTGGATAGTGTGATGTTCATCTTGTATTTGATTGATTGTTAGTTGAAATCAAGAAGTGAAAGTGTACTATGTCCATAGCATATGGACTCACTAGCGATGAATGATGTTGTGATTATATTAAATTGACTAACTTTGTATGTGGTTGTCAAATGTAGAATTATGAAAGTATTAGCATGTGTATAAATGAATTATGTGTACGTTATATATGTGACTCGTACGAGTGATAAGCATCTCGCTCGTACGAGTGATAAACATCTCGCTCGTACGAGTGCTAAACATCTCACTCGTACGAGTGATAATTGAGTTGCGAGAATGTGAAATAAGGCGGTCATTAGTACATATCTATATGTGTGATAGTTGACTAATGCAAGGCAAGAAATATATGAATAGAAAGTAATGAATGTTAGTATATATGATTATAAATATGCTAACCATGATATGATTGTGGTGACATGAACAAAAGTGTGGAGTCATGTCAAGGTGGACTAAAACACGAAAGGCTAACGGGTCAAGGGAGGCAAGGAAGCAGATACGAATACGGACACATAAGGTAAGTAATTTCCGGAATCACTTCTTCTTTTATAAATGGAGATTATTATGTAGAACACAGGGAATCATGTAAGAAATTATGGGTAAGGGTAAGAATCAAGGTACGTATGGTTGTGGTAAGTTGCAGGAAGTCATCTATGTTCGGAACTCATGATAGAAGTGAACAAGTCAAATTGTAGAAAGTATGTGTCGGGTTTGGGTTTTGAATGATTATGGTTCAGGAATCATGTAAGAATATTTCATATACTAAGGCAAGTATTATTGTAAGCTGGCCTAAATAGTTAGCTACATTAGAAATAACTTGGTATAATCAAACGGGTCAAAATCAAGAAAGTATGATAGAAGTATAGATTTTATTATGAGGACATGAGGTTAAGTGTTTAAATGATTCGGGATATTATTGGAGGATACGAGAAGCTTACAAAATGTTATGGGACATTTTGAGTTAGTTCGGGTTGGAACGGGAATAGGAAATGGGTTGTATAAGTTTAAACAAGGGAAAGACAGTGTCGACAACACAGAGGGGGCGTCGCCGACGACCTCCCTAGCCGTCGTCGATGCTGCCCCTTCTCCCGATGCTCTAATCAACTGTCTACGCAATGAGGACCGACGTAACATTCTGGAAGGCGTCGCCGACGCTATAGAAGCGCGTCACCGACGCTCCTCACAAACTTGACAAGCTGTTTTTCTTAGTTATTTGTACCGTGAGTTTCGTATCTCCCAATACTTGTTCTGTAACCCTTAATGAACCCCGAAAAGTGAAAGTAACTAATAGAGAGTTATGTGAACTTATTGAACTGTGATAATGATTTCCGGAGATAAATAAGTATGTAAGCATGTATATGTATTGCTAACTTATATGTTAGTGGTGGAATCCCTAGTAAGCATAAATAGAAGTAAGAATGCGTATAGGTTCGTATATATAAGAGTTATTTATGTGGATGTTTGTGACTAGGCTATGATAGTATATTTTTATGGGAATGTAAGTAAGGGCTTGTATATATGTATACAAGACTTCAATACGTATGAGCATTAACGCTACTAATTATTGTCCTGAGAATGAAATGAAAGTGCAGGTTTACTATTGTTGACTTATGAAGATTGACGATTGGGATGCAAGAGCATACACAGAAAGATAATCGAAATGATCTTCATGAATAGAAAGATTATGGAGTGATCATCTAATTATGAATGTTTAATATTATGAATGATGTCACCAAATATTAATAATGCGGATGTATGTGGTGATTGCAGGTTGCACGGAATTATCATTACTATAGAATTTAAAGGGTTGAAGATCGAGTCAAAGAGCAAGGATTGTACGGGAAAAGCGGTCTCATAGCTTGTATTCATGTATTACATTTAACGAGTTAATCAAGAATGAATGTTATAAATCCTTCCAAGAAAGTGTCCAGCATTTTATAAATGAACCTTCAAGTATGTTATATGGTCAATAAATAAAGAATTTTTTAGTCGGCATTTCCGCTGCATCTCTTATGGTTAAAACGTTTTAGGGTGTCATTCAGTAAATTGTTCTTCAAGATATAAATACTAAAAGAAAAAAAACTGAGTAATTTGTGGGTCGACATCTCTCGGATATATGGACTTAGTACTCTAAAATTTCGTTTGAAAGAATGCTAGATTCTGTGATACTAGGTCTTTATATTTAATTAATATCTAGGGTATTATCCAAGTTCTTCTGATTTTGCGTAGGCAATGACCTAGAACTTGTATAATACTTTACGCATTATTCACCTCCAAAAGCTTCATAAAAAATGAGTATGTCATAAAAAGATACGACATCTGTAGTTCAAAAAGATTCCTCAATGGAACACCACCTAAAGTCGAGCTTTCATCTCTTTCTCTGTATGGAAATACTAACCTGAGCTCTCAAGATCTCGCAATTCACCCCATTTACAGATATCAGTTAGATATATTCACCTATGAGATAAAATTCTGGGAGTCTTGATACGGGAGTATATTCTGAGATGGGAAACACAGTTATTTCATGTTCCTTAATATTACCTAAGATATCTTGAAACAATTGAGAAACATGTAGAGGTTTAAGTGGATAAGTATATTGGCAATCTAGGTGAATCTGTTTAAGACCTTAAAGTTATTACCAAGATCAAGAGTACTAGTGATTTGTCTAAATAACTGATGTGATCCTCTAACACAAAACTCATAAAAATATGTCTGTAAATACATTTTTATTTACTTTATCTTTCTTTTTAGAAAAAAACACAAAAAGATTTTCAGTTTATTTAGCAATCTATCTTAGATTTTAGTCTACCGATGATGAAAACACCGTTAGTCCAAGTCAAAGCGACAGTTGTTGAAGGATAGCTGAAGATCATGGGCTGGGAGCTAATCTAAAAAGAAGATAATCCTAAAATGTCAAAAAGTTTATTAATTTGAAACTTTAAAATTTTTAAAAGAAATCTCTTTTGGTCAAACAACGGTCAACCAAAGTCACTAACTTGGACTTGGTAGGCAAATCGGTTAACCGAGGTCATTAATTTGGACTCGGTCAACTGAGTGGGTAGTAAAAACAGATAAATTTCACAAAAAAATCTAAAAGAAAAACAAGTGAAAGGAACTGGCTCGTACGAGTGACTTGCTGACTTATACGAGTGATAAAAGGCTACATTCGTATGAATGGTGACTCGTACGAATGACCTGGCACATATAAAAGGGGCATTCATTCGCACAGGTCACATTAGTAACTCTGCGCGACTGAAAATTCTCTCTGTGTGATTTAGTTCCTTCTACACATTTTCTTGATCATTTTACGTATCTTATTCTTCAGGGAGGTTGATTGGCACACCTCTCACGATAGGAAAGGTACTAATACAAGTTTTGAGCTGTTATAATACTGAAATTGGACCAAAAGGACATAAAACGTAGATTTAGGATAATTGGATAGGTAAAATGTAAAAATGAACTCAAATTCGTACAAATCGGCCCTTTTAGCCTCTAAATCATCATTCAATTTGCTAAAATTTACATATTTTAAGTTCGGTTTGACAAGGTATTATTTGGTGCGATTCGTAACTCGTACGAATTGTCACTCGTACAAGCAAGCTTTTTAAATGTCAGATTATCATCATCACTCGTACGAGTGATCATTCGTACGAGCACGTCCTTAAATGTCATAAAACTCTTTGACTCGTACGAGGCCCCACTCGTAGGAGCAAGTTTGTTCAAATTCTAAAACTGTTAAGTACTAATTATAACTCGTACGAAGAGTGACTCGTACGAGTGGGTTTAAATTCATACTTGAATCTTTGTCTTAGTGAGCTTCTAACTCGTACGAATGGTGACTCGTATGAGTGTGTAAGATTTGAAAATTTTTAAAATGTTTCCAAGTGTTTGAAATTTTTGTGTTTGCAGATCAAGAAGTCTTCATTCTCACCATTCCACAATGTCTGTTGTCTATTATATGAGAACATTCTAGAGTTAGCAGCATATAGAGAAGTGTTAGATTTTCTGAGCTGGCTGCCTATTACGAAGGCTCTTACAGACAGACATGCGGCCTACCGATCGCATGTCGAATATTTTTGGATGCCGTTGAGTACAATGAGGAAGATAATGCTATCTTGTTTGCAGTGTAAATCAATAACAAGGATATTGAAGACAAGATCACTGAAGATCTGATTCGAACGGTGTTGGAGTTCAAAGATAGTGAAGAAGACCCGACCAGTTATCCGGAATACATGGTCAAAGGGTGCTTTTATAGGATGGGATATGCTGGATTCGTCAACGCCAAACCTTTTTAGAAGGGAAATCTGAGTGCTCCCTTTCAATATATCACACACTGTATTATTCACGCCCTAAGTCACAGAAAGCGTGGTTTCGATGATTTGATTGACTACCAGATGTGCATGATTACGACACTTACCCTCAATCTGTTGTACAACTTCTCAAGACTCATTTTTATGCAGATGGTGCAGAACATTCACCGAGAAAAGTTCCTTCAGTACCCGAGGTTTGTGCAAATGTTGCTAGAACATCTCCACACTAATCTGAAGAAGAAGAAAGTCGATATTCTTAGACTTGAACATATGGATGTGTCTACTTTCAAGAAGATGAATCTGCACTTAAAGGCCTTCCCTAACGCCAAGCCTGTTTTTGGGGCTATTACAAATAAAGACTATATGGCACCGCCCAGGGGGAAATGGCAAAAGGATGACAATGGGGATGAGGCTGAAGAGATTGAGGCGTTGGATGGTTTTATATCGAAGAAAAGCATGTGGTTCACCAAAGAAGATAAGAAGGGGGTAAGGGGACTAAACGAAAGTAAGCTGCCACATCTTCCTCCGCTGCTCCTCAGTAAAAGAAACGTGCATCTGCTGGCGCGAGTTTGATTGATGAGCCAAAGCCCGAAGAGAATGTTGAGTCAGTTGCAGCTGATATAGAGCGACATACGTTTGGTAGTAATGTCAGTAGACATGAAGAGGCATCCTCCTCTAGCACTAATGAAGAGGATAGGATTGCCGGAGAAATAGAGAGAGCCAAAGAAAAAGAGTTGGAAGGTTTGGCTAAAGAAAAACGAAAAGCTGAGGAGAGGAGAAAACGATACTACTTTTGCGCCATCCGAATCTGATAGCGATACTCCTGTTCTCAAGACATCGAAGAGGCCAACATCAAAACATTTAAAGAGGCCAGCAACTAGAAGTACAGACTCTCCAAAAGGTCGATCTAAGAGAACGGTGCAGAAGAAAGCTGATATAGCACTGAATGTTGAATCTACACCACAACCACCACCATCACCAACTCCACAACCACCAACATCACCACCTCCACAACCATCACCTCAACCACCACCACAACCCACCCTTCAACCTAAACCAATTCAATCTCAACCACAATTTTCAACATGCTCCAGACTTGAAGATCAATTTGACTTCGATTTCAGAGATATTCCAAGGGGGCGAATAATTGTCAGCAGATATGTTCAATGACACATAGATTGAAGAGTTAGAGAATCAGGTCATGTTGTTTAAGATTGCTGAGTTGTAGGAGCAAATTAAGGGTCTAAAAGAAGATAAACAACATCTTGAGGCTATTTTAGCTAGTATCGTGTCAGAAAATGAAAGACTGAGGAAGCGAATTGCTGAATATGATGGAGAAGGCCTCAAGAATCAAAGACAGATGAGCTTGTTCAAGAAAATCCTTATCAAGAAACTCGGGATTTATCTTGCTGCCGAAATTGATGAAATTGAGAGGGAAGAAGCAAGAGAAAGAGTTACAGAGCGTGAACATATTGCGAAAGAACTATCCAACGCTCAAGGAAAGGGAAAAGAAAAGGTTGGAGAGGAGCCTGTGATAGACAAAACTGCGCCAGAAGCTGAATCTACGCTAGTATCTTCAGAGTTAGTGGTGTATGTGCAAACGAAGAAGTTTGTGTTGATAGGAAAGCCAAGAGATGTGGATATTGACATGTCAAATCTTTCTGCAAAACATCCGGAGTGGCTGACGAAAAGAAAGATGTTGAAAGAGATCTGGGAAGAGATAGATGCTTTTGCTGAAAATATTGAGGAAGTTGATGAAGACTTAGACGAAACAGATGATGCGTCAAAGAAAAAGTCTGATAGTGATAGTGAGGATGATGATAGTGATTTGGGTGGTTCGGCAATTCTTGTAACAGAATCTGGTTTGAATGATGATATTGATTTTTCTGTGTACTTGAATGATTCAGCCAACCAATTTGACGATGACAAAGATCAGGGAAAGTCGTATGATAACTTGAAGGATTCTAAGCAGGCAGGAATCCTCACAGTGACTGATATGTTAACTGTTCCTGTCATGCCTAAACCAAAGATTTTGTATTTGGAGCATGATGTGGAAGAAGTGAATTTATCCACAATTATACGAAAGAAGAGGTTGCGAGAATGTTAGGAATGGAAGAAGAAGCGTTTAAATTTGACTTCGAAGACAAACTGAACGAAATCAATGCATTCCAGCCTGAAGATTATCTCTTCGAACACTTTTCTGAAGCTCATGATTACGATAAGGTTGTCGTGGAAGATGATTCCGATGACGATGATACTACAATGTTGTCGGTGAGGGTACAGATGACTTCCCAACCTTTATTGAGATGTTTGCAGCCGAAAGTGATGATTTGTTGAAGCGTAAAGTAGAAGAGGCTGTGAAATAGGGAACGGTGCCTAAACGGTTATCCAAAGAAGAGATAGCTGAGATGAGGAAATTGTTGTTTAAGGAGTTACCAAAGGAACGTAAATTCAAACATCCCTGGCATTCTTCACGCGTGATGCTAATATTTCTCTAGGGGACATTATTAGCTGGGGATGGATCGAGGATCTAGTCGTATATGTGATAAAGAGGGAGTATGGTCTCTAGTACTTCCAACACATGAGCGATATAAAGACCCTGCCATTCTGGGATATAAAAGAACTGGTACAGACGACGATGATTGATCTTAAGATGAAATTTCATGACCAGCGGTTGTGGAAACTGATAAAGCTAGAAGCTACTCATGGTTTTAGACGCTGAAGCCACATATCCCCAAAAGAGTCACGAAGATTGATCTAATTACGAAAGAGAAGGATGTGACGTTAATTGTTAAGAGGCCAAGAGTGATGAAAAACATGCCTCTAATTAAAATGGAGCAAGATTTCTTCAAGATATTCAAATGGTGGCATTATGATTCAAGCACAGGTGAAGCTGTAATTTGTGTCAAACCGGATGAAGATTCTTGGAAGCGTACTGAAGAACTATCTGAATCCGTCATTGCGCACAAACGTATATATGGTCTATGGCGCGACATTCGAGTACTAGACCCAATGTGGCTAGTCAACTGCTCAAAGAAAGATATAGAATGCTTATTCTACAACAAGATCAGTTATGAGGAGAGAGATAAAGAGCAGGCGCTGCAATTCCAAAAGCTTGTTAATGTTTGTTTTGCAGGAACAACATGGACACTTCGTGGAGAAAGCTGGAAGAGAAGGAGTAGTGGAAGAAGGAAAAGAATGCTGAAAGGATTGCGGAGAGAACGAGGATTGCATCACTGAGAAGCTTTCAATTTGACAACACGTACAATTGGCCTCCTCCTACAGAACAAACGCCGATATCATTAGAGGAGCGTCACAGGCCACCGAAAGGTTTCTTTGGACTTTAAATGTCAAATATTTTTGAAGAATTTTGAAGAAATTTTTGAAGACTATCTAAGACTGCGGCAACATCCAAGGGGGAGTTTGTTGGTGCATAATGTCTATCGCCTACGTCTAGGATATGTCAGTTGTGTAAATAAGGCTTAGATTTGTCAATATTTTATATGTTTTGTATGGCTCGTACGAGTGACTGTTGTGGCTCGTACGAGTGACATCTTGTCACTCGTACAAGGCACCACTCGCACAAGCATACACACACTCACTCCTTGTGCTAGCCATGTTGGCCTATAAATAGTGGAGCTTGAGTGTTGTGTTATTATCAGTTGGTGTGTGACTACGGCGAAGCCCTGTCTAGTTGTTTACTCGTCTTTAACTTTCACGTTTATTAATATACGAAGTAAAGGCGTTTAAGAAGCATACTTGATTGTTTGCTTGTCCAACTCGCTGTAAATTTGTAAAAATCGGGTCTCCAAAACCCGCTCCGTTTTGTAATCAAGTACCAAGTTATAAATGTGCATTAATTATTTATGGTTATTTTGAGTTAAAACGATACATAATTAATAAATAAACTAAACTATAAAAATTATTTTTGATAAAAAGTTAAAATAAAATAAATAAAAAATATATGAAGCTGCCGGGACTCGAACACGGGTCAGCTGAGTCGCTCAACGACTTAACCTTCATTCCCTAAACCACTCCGCCACAATGTGTTTTCTGTTAACACTAGGAAATCAAATGGAACTTATACACAAACTCAGATTAACCGATGGTGTCACCTGAAAAACGGTAATCGGCATACCAATCGTCAAATCGATTGTTTACCTCACACAATCGGTTATAACCGATGCTCGACGGTTTCTAATCAATCGGAAATTGATTGAAATTAAAGACTCATCATTTTTTATTTTTAAAACCGAAAAAGAACTTCAAGTTCTGATTAACTCAAACACCAGACACTCTCGCGATTCAGAGATATCATATCAACACTTCAATTCCTTTTCGTCGCATTTTCAGACCATTTGAGCGCCTAAAACAGTTCGCCGGAATTCTCTGCAAAAGTCGCCGGAAAACCGTATTCAACACAAACCGGTAAAATACTTCTCCTTTACGATTTCAATCTATTGTTAGAACTTTACTAACATTAACCAATCACTCAAAATCCACACAGACGACATTGCTGGACTTTCTATGTTCGCCGGAAAATTTCTAGAATTGCCGGAAACTCGTTAGTTATCGGTATGCACATTCCAACGTACTGATAATCCATACTCACTAGTTCAATTTCATATCTAATCCCTTAAATCTGTTGATAGATCCTCGCAGCCGAAGGTTCAAAAACAGAGCCGACAAGTTTTCGCCGGACTCTCTGAAGAAGACAACCTGTTCGGTATCTTCATTCCCCAAACTGTTCGGTTTAATGCATTCAAACTAGTCATCATGTTTATTAACTAAATTAATCACGAATCGGATTGTTGATTGATATCTGCGTTTCGTAATGAAGAAGACGAGTTCTGTAACGAGTTAAGATTAATTAAAATCGGAAGTTTAAACAGGTTAGACACACAGTCCAGCGGTGGACTGTGTGCAAACAACAACTATACACGTCCCGAGTTCGATCCTTGCTACACGCACGCCTTGTGTAATAACATGCCTTTTTGATCAAGAACTAAACCGGGTTAAAACAGATAGTTGTTAAGTATAATAAAAACCAAGAATATAACCGGGTTAGACACACAGTCCAGCGGTGGACTGTGTGCAACATGAACTTCACGTCGCGCGTTCGAATCTTGTCATGAGCACCGGTCCAATTGAAATAAAACGTTTTTGCAAATAAAGGAATTTTCGGTTAATTCAAATAAGTGTATAAATACAATTAAAAACGAGTTTATAACAGGTTAGACACGTAGCTCAGTTGGTAGAGCTACGTGCACGCGAACGGAAGGTCGCCGGTTCGAATCCCACCCGGCGCAGAATTAACCGCTGACCGAACCGGTCAACGGTCAACACTAAAAAAAATAATATTTTTTATATATTTATTTATTTTATTTAATTTAAAAATCAATTAAAAATACTTAAAATAACATTTTTAAAGATAGAAAATAGCCATAAACTCACAAAAATATATCTAAAAATTTTATTAAAATCCTTAATAACATCCATCCATTTAATATATTTTTCCATTATTATTTAGGTTAGTATTCCTCGTCGACTCGCTCATCTAAATCGTGCGCATCTCACCACCTCCAAATCAACGCACCCAATGTGAGTGAACCTTTCAAATTCCCCGTTTTAATCACGTTTTTGGGGTGTATCATGTGTTTTTGTTTATATACATATTATAACTAAACTATTGTGAATACATCATATCATGACATGTGTAATTAGTTTGTTGCTGTTAAGTAGTTATTATTGGATGCAAATTATTATTTCAGTACATGCATTTGCCGAGGCCGCAGCTCCCCATTTATGAGGTTTGAGCTTGTTCCCCATTTTATTATGTGGTTGAACTTGGCGTGCCCGCAACGATCGGCTCCGTTCGATTGAGCCTTAATCGCACAGTTCATTTTACATTTCAGTACATGCAATACGATCGGCTCCGTTTGATTGAGCCTTGATCGCACAGTTCATTTTACATTTCAGTACATGCAATACGATCGGCTCCGTTTGATTGAGCCTTGATCGCACAGTTCAGTTTACATTTCCAGTTCATGCAATACGATCGGCTCCGTTCGATTGAGCCTTGATCGCACAGTTCATTTATGTTAGTTATCGTATGATATGGGTATGTTCATGTATGCTATCAAGTGTTATTGTATGTTATAATTGTAACTGCTATTTGCCAATGCTTGATTACGTACATTTGCTCTTTTATGATTATGCACAATATTTTATTGATAAACTAACCATAAAATCATTATCAAATGTTTATCTAATAAGGTTCACTCGCCAACTTATGTTGACCCAAAAACTCACATTTTACACATGATACAGGTGAACCAGCAGCAGCTAGGAACACATAGGACCTGGATTAGAAGAATAAAACGATTTAGTATTGGGATTGTTATGTTTGGTTATTTCCTTTGTATTGAATGAACATGTTTGGATGTTTGAAAATGTAACTTTGACTTTATTAAATATGAAACATAATAGTAAATGTCATGTGCTTTGGTGATAACCCAATTATGCCCCGACTCTTATTTTCCGCTGCGGGTCGGGGTGTGACAGATTGGTATCAGAGCCATGACTATAGCGATATAGGATAGGTTATTAGACCCTTAGAGCCTATACTATAGTCGATTAGAAACTTATAAGAATTTTGTGTGTTATATGCCAAATTTCATGATGTTTATATGTTTTATGTTAAATGTTACATTTGATATTGTACAAGCATGTTCATAAGTATGTATTATCAAATAATGCCTATCATGAAATCGTATGATCATAACATATCACATCCATGAAAGCACACACCACATCATGATTGATTTTACAATGATTTTCGTGTTTTCAAATCTCATCAAAGTGAGTTCTCATGACGGGCATGTAGTAACTGGAAGGGTACTAGTACCGGTAGTCGGAACGTCCTGTCTAGGCTGGCATTCGTATAAATCCAAAATAAAGGACCAGTTTGCCTACCTGGGGACTAACGATGAGAGTACGAAGTACCTATTAGGCCAAAGCATGCTATACCAAACGTCGTGTGAGCTAATCCCACTTTGAGTTGTCATTGTGTCTACACCTGGACACGTTCCGACCAAACATCTCATGAACATATTTTGTGGTTTGCATTCGGGGGATGCGAGTGTTAAATTGCCAATACTAATGTGAATCCTACCAAGCCAATAGCCATGGGGGCCCACATGACTATGTAGGTGAAGGTATGGGGGACATTTGAGGCCCAACATGAGCGAACCCAAGACATCCTATGGATGTAGTTGCATTATTGATATTTATGTTATTTTCATTTTCTTAAAGACACATGACACCTAAAAAGACACCATAAACTCACAATCTTCTCATTTTATGATCCTGTAGATGTCATCTAGACAGCATCGAAGGGTAAAAGTTCGGGAAAGTCTCAGGAACGGTTGGCCTCTCATATCGCGAAACAAATGGCCACGATATTGCCTGACATCGTGGTACAAGTACAGCAAGCCCTTGCTACAAATCCTACTAACCCTCCTCAACATCAGGACCAGAACATCGACAACCCTCCTACCAACAAATGCTCTTACAAACATTTTAAGTCCTGTGATCCTCCAAAATTCGAAGGGACTGAGGGAGTCACTGCTCTCCTACATTGGTTCGAGGAGATGGAAAACGTTTTCTTAAACTGCGATTGTCCTGAGGATCGCAAGGTTCGTTACGCCACCGGGAGACTACTTGGTGTAGCTCTCACTTGGTGGAATACTGAGAAAGGAAAGAGGGGAAATGAAGATGCGATGGCCTTAACTTGGGAGGAGTTAAGGGAAATCATGACTAGGTGTTTCTGTCCTAGAAGTGAAATTAAGAAGTTGGAGGATGAATTTCATGCTCTAAGGCAAAAGGAGGGTGATCACTCTACTTACAACAAGAGGTTCTTGGAGTTGAACCAAATGGTTCCAAACTTATTCACTCCAACCTATCGTCTGATCGAACATTATATTCGAGGACTTCCCTCGAAAATTCAAGATTCGGTTCTCAGCGTTTCACCGGTAACACTCGAAGCTGCCATGGAGTTGGCAACTGAACTGACCGAAAACCGAATTCGCAATGGGAAGTTCAAAGAAGAGAAGAAGAAAGCCCCTGTTGAGGGACAAACCTCAAACCACCCCATTCCTTCCTCTAAGTTTGCTAACAAGAGGAAGCGTAACACTAGGAATTTTGCAGTCACCCAAACCAACACCCTTATTCCTGCTGCACCCATCACTCAAGCCACTCCTTCACCCGCGCCATACAGAAAACCCTACACAGGCCCATTACCAAAATGTAACCGTTGTCAGTATCACCACTCCCCTGATCATCCTTGCCAATACTGCACCGGCTGCGGTCGCGCAGGACATACTGTTCAAAACTGCCGCACGCTTCAACGAACAAACCGCCACCAACCTTTAACCCAAACCCACCAATAGTTAATGGGTCAAGCACAACAACAACTACCATTTCCACCCACCCAACATTTAGCCCAAACATACTATCAACCCAATTACCCTATGGGCCAACCTATGCGGGCTTGTTTCAATTGCGGCGACCCAAGTCATTTCAGAAACACATGTCCAAGGCTGGTTATTATTATTCATGCTCAGGCCCAAGCCAACCCTGTGAATCAAGCGAACCAAGCTCCTCCACCTGCTAGAGGAAGAGCTTTCAATATTAACGCGAACCAGGCCAGAGCTGACGGCAATGTGGTCAACGGTACATTTCTTATAAATGGTAGATATGCCTCTATGTTATTTGATACTGGTGCGGATAGAAGTTTCGTGTCATTAGAATTTGAACCTATCTTAAGCAAAAAATCGGGATAAGCTCGCGGAATCCATAACGGTGGAAGTTGCGGACGGAAAACCAGTTCCATTAGACTCTATTTTACGTAACTGTACACTCACCTTAAACGACCACGATTTCTCAGTCGACCTTATTCCTATGAAGCTGGGAAGTTTCGACATTATAATCGGTATGGATTGGCTCAGTCAACATCATGCGGAAGTTGTATGTCGTGAAAAATTTTATTCGTATTCCTCTTTCAAACGGTAAGACCCTCCGAATCATTGGAGAAACCTCGTCGAAAGGGCTCAACTTAATGTCTTGTCTTCAAGCTCAAAAATACCTTCGCAAGAATTATGTCGCGTTTTTAGCCCATATCATCAAGAAGGGGACCACAGAGAAGAAACTTGAAGATATTCCTGTAGTAAAAGATTTTCCACAAGTTTTTCCTGACGACATTTCAGGACTTCCTCCAATCAGAGATGTCGAATTCCGTATCGATCTTATACCTGGTGCTACACCAGTTGCAAAATCTCCATATAGGTTAGCCCCCTCTGAAATGCAAGAGCTAGCCAGTCAATTGCAAGAGTTGACTGACAAGGGATTCATACGTCCCAGCTCATCGCCTTGGGGTGCACCTGTTCTTTTTGTAAAGAAGAAAGATGGATCTTTTCGTATGTGCATCGACTACAGAGAGCTTAACAAGTTAACCATCAAAAATCGCTATCCTTTACCTCGCATAGATGATCTTCTTGACCAACCACAAGGCGCCAGTTGCTTTTCAAAAATCGATCTTCGATCTGGCTATCATCAGCTTAGAGTGCATGAAGAAGACGTCCCTAAGACTGCTTTTCGAACTCGTTATGGCCACTATGAATTCATGGTTATGCCGTTTGGATTAACCAACGCACCAGCTGTCTTCATGGACCTAATGAACAGAGTCTGCAAACCTTACCTTGATCGATTTGTTATAGTTTTCATCGACGATATTCGTATTTATTCAAAATCTAAAGCTGATCATGAGCGTCATCTTCGACTCGTTCTTGCACTTCTAGAAAAGGAAAAGCTTTATGCCAAGTTCTCTAAATGTGAATTCTGGTTAAATGAGGTGCAATTCCTTGGGCATGTAGTCAATGACAAAGGAATACATGTTGACCCTTCAAAGATCAAAGCAGTTCAAGAATGGCAAGCTCCACGTACACCAACTGAAGTAAGATCTTTTCTTGGACTAGCTGGCTATTATCGTCGGTTCATTTCAAACTTCTCTCGCATTGCTGTGCCACTCACGGCTTTAACCCATAAGGGAAAACCATTCGTATGGG
The DNA here is from genome assembly GCA_947069175.1 of Scalesia atractyloides. Lineage (NCBI taxonomy): Eukaryota > Viridiplantae > Streptophyta > Magnoliopsida > Asterales > Asteraceae > Scalesia > Scalesia atractyloides. The sequence continues at coordinate 55,402,443 of CAMTDV010000027.1, forward strand.
GACCCAAGCAAGAAGAAGCTTTTCAAACGCTTAAACAAAAACTTTGTGATGCACCAATCCTCACTCTTCCCGAAGGTTGTGATGATTTCGTAGTCTATTGCGACGCGTTAGGACAAGGATTAGGTTGCGTTCTTATGCAAAGAAGAAAAGTCATAGCTTATGCCTCGAGGCAACTCAAGACACATGAAAAGAACTACACCACTCATGACCTAGAACTTGGAGCCGTGGTATTCGCTCTTAAGATATGGAGACATTATCTCTATGGTACTAAGTGTGAAATATACACTGACCACAAGAGTCTTCAACATATCTTCAATCAAAAAGAGTTAAATATGAGGCAACGAAGATGGGTCGAACTCCTAAATGATTACGACTGTGAAATTAGATACCACCCTGGTAAAGCAAATGTGGTGGCTGATGCACTTAGTCGAAAGGGTTATGCGAACTCCATTCAACTTCTATGTTCGCAAATCATAACCGATATTATAGATCAAATTCGAGAAGCCCAACACGTTTCGATAACAGAAGAAGATGTACGAAAAGAGATGTCCGGTGGAGCCGAGCTAAAACTTGAAACTAAATCAGACGGTATTCTGTATCACCTAAATCGTATCTGGATTCCTAACCACAACAATCTTCGTGAAACTCTCATGAATGAAGCTCACAAAACGCGATATTCTATACACCCAGGAGCCGATAAGATGTATCAAGACCTACGATACACCTTTTGGTGGCCTGGAATGAAGAAAGATATTGCCGTTTTTGTTTCCAAGTGTCTCACATGTTCTTAGGTGAAGGCTGAACACCAAAGACCCTCAGGACTTCTAGTCCAACCGGAAATACCTATATGGAAGTGGGAAAATATAACCATGGATTTCATTACCGGTTACCTCGCACTTCTGGTGGGTATGACACTATATGGGTGATTATAGACCGACTTACAAAATCAGCTCACTTTATTCCTATTCGAGAAGATTTCAAGAACGAAAAGCTTGCTCGTATTTATATCAACGAAATCGTAAGCCGACATGGGGTACCATTAAGTATTATTTCTGATCGTGATGGTCGTTTCACCTCCCGAACATGGCAAGCAGTACAATCCGCTATGGGCACACGATTAGATCTCAGTACCGCCTATCATCCTCAAACTGATGGACAGTCTGAGCGCACCATTCAAACTCTTGAGGATATGCTTAGAGCATGTGTCATAGACTTCAAGGGAAATTGGGACGCCCACCTACCATTAGTTGAATTTTCGTACAACAACAGCTATCATTCGAGCATCGGCATGGCACCTTTTGAAGCCTTATATGGTCGAAAGTGCCGATCTCCTGTTTGTTGGCACGAAATTGGGGAAGTACAAATTACTGGTCCAGAATTGATCCAAGAAACCACAGACAAGATTCATCAAATCCGAAACAATCTTCTAGCAGCTCAAAGTCGTCAAAAGAGTTATGCAGATAAACGACGGAAGCCCTTGGAGTTTAACATTGGTGATCATGTGCTTTTAAAAGTATCACCGTGGAAGGGAGTAGTTCGTTTTGGTCAAAAGGGAAAGCTAGCACCACGTTACGTAGGACCTTTCAAGATACTCGAAAGAGTAGGTCCTGTAGCATACAAGCTTGACCTACCGGAAGAACTCGACAGGATTCATCCCACGTTCCACGTGTCGAACTTGAAGAAGTGCCTCGCTGATGAGAACCTCCATATTCCGCTGGAAGATATTCAGATTGATGAATCCATGCATTTTATTGAAAGACCAGTGGAGATCATGGACTACAGAGAAAAGCGTCTTCAACGAAGTCGCATTCCAATTGTTAGGGTACGCTGGGAGTCGAAACGAGGACCCGAGTTTACTTGGGAACGTGAAGACTCAATGCGTGAAAAATACCCGCATCTTTTTCCTACTACTTCAACTATTTAAATTTCGGGACGAAATTCCTAAAAGTAGGGGATACTGTAACATTTGTAAAAATCGGGTCTCCAGAACCCGCTCCGTTTTGTAATCAAGTACCAAGTTATAAATGTGCATTAATTATTTATGGTTATTTTGAGTTAAAACGATACATAATTAATAAATAAACTAAACTATAAAAATTATTTTTGATAAAAAGTTAAAATAAAATAAATAAAAAATATATGAAGCTGCCGGGACTCGAACCCGGGTCAGCTGAGTCGCTCAACGACTTAACCTTCATTCCCTAAACCACTCCGCCACAATGTGTTTTTTGTTAACACTAGGAAATCAAATGGAACTTATACACAAACTCAGATTAACCGATGGTGTCACCTGAAAAACGGTAATCGGCAAACCAATCGTCAAATCGATTGTTTACCTCACACAATCGGTTATAACCGATGCTCGACGGTTTCTAATCAATCGGAAATTGATTGAAATTAAAGACTCATCATTTTTTATTTTTAAAACCGAAAAAGAACTTCAAGTTCTGATTAACTCAAACACCAGACACTCTCGCGATTCAGAGATATCATATCAACACTTCAATTCCTTTTCGTCGCATTTTCAGACCATTTGAGCGCCTAAAACAGTTCGCCGGAATTCTCTGCAAAAGTCGCCGGAAAACCGTATTCAACACAAACCGGTAAAATACTTCTCCTTTACGATTTCAATCTATTGTTAGAACTTTACTAACATTAACCCATCACTCAAAATCCACCACAGACGACATTGCTGGACTTTCTGTGTTCGCCGGAAAATTTCTGGAATTGCCGGAAACTCGTTAGTTATCGGTATGCACATTCCAATGTACTGATAATCCATACTCACTAGTTCAATTTCATATCTAATCCCTTAAATCTGTTGATAGATCCTCGCAGCCGAAGGTTCAAAAACAGAGCCGACAAGTTTTCGCCGGACTCTCTGAAGAAGACAACCTGTTCGGTATCTTCATTCCCCAAACTGTTCGGTTTAATGCATTCAAACTAGTCATCATGTTTATTAACTAAATTAATCACGAATCGGATTGTTGATTGATATCTGCGTTTCGTAATGAAGAAGACGAGTTCTGTAACGAGTTAAGATTAATTAAAATCGAAGTTTAAACAAGTTAGACACACAGTCCAGCGGTGGACTGTGTGCAAACAACAACTATACACGTCCCGAGTTCGATCCTTGCTACACGCACGCCTTGTGTAATAACATGCCTTTTTGATCAAGAACTAAACCGGGTTAAAACAGATAGTTGTTAAGTATAATAAAAACCAAGAATATAACCGGGTTAGACACACAGTCCAGCGGTGGACTATGTGCAACATGAACTTCACGTCGCGCGTTCGAATCTTGTCATGAGCACCGGTCCAATTGAAATAAAACGTTTTTGCAAATAAAGGAATTTTCGGTTAATTCAAATAAGTGTATAAATACAATTAAAAATGACTTTATAACGGGTTAGACACGTAGCTCAGTTGGTAGAGCTACGTGCACGCGAACGGAAGGTCGCCGGTTCGAATCCCACCCGGCGCAGAATTAACCGCTGACCGAACCGGTCAACGGTCATCGGTCAACACTAAAAAAAATAATATTTTTTTATATATTTATTTATTTAATTTAATTTAAAAATCAATTAAAAATACTTAAAAATAACATTTTTAAAGATAGAAAATAGCCATAAACTCACAAAAATATATCTAAAAATTTTATTAAAATCCTTAATAACATCCATCCATTTAATATATTTTTCCATTATTATTTAGGTTAGTATTCCTCGTCGACTCGCTCATCTAAATCGTGCGCATCTCACCACCTCCAAATCAACGCACCCAATGTGAGTGAACCTTTCAAATTCCCCGTTTTAATCACGTTTTTGGGGTGTATCATGTGTTTTTGTTTATATACATATTATTACTAAACTATTGTGCATACATCATATCATGACATGTGTAATTAGTTTGTTGCTGTTAAGTAGTTATTATTGGATGCAAATTATTATTTCAGTACATGCATTTGCCGAGGCCGCAGCTCCCCATTTATGAGGTTTGAGCTTGTTCCCCATTTTATTATGTGGTTGAACTTGGCGTGCCCGCAACGATCGGCTCCGTTTGATTGAGCCTTGATCGCACAATTCATTTTACATTTCAGTACATGCAATACGATCGGCTCCGTTTGATTGAGCCTTGATCGCACAGTTCAGTTTACATTTCCAGTTCATGCAATACGATCGGCTCCGTTCGATTGAGCCTTGATCGCACAGTTCATTTATGTTAGTTATCGTATGATATTGGTATGTTCATGTATGCTATCAAGTGTTATTGTATGTTATAATTGTAACTGCTATTTGCCAATGCTTGATTACGTACATTTGCTCTTTTATGATTATGCACAATATTTTATTGATAAACTAACCATAAAATCATTATCAAATGTTTATCTAATAAGGTTCACTCGCCAACTTATGTTGACCCAAAAACTCCCATTTTACACATGATACAGGTGAACCAGCAGCAGCTAGGAACACATAGGACCTGGATTAGAAGAATAAAACGATTTAGTATTGGGATTGTTATGTTTGGTTATTTCCTTTGTCTTGAATGAACATGTTTGGATGTTTGAAAATGTAACTTTGACTTTATTAAATATGAAACATAATAGTAAAATCATGTGCTTTGGTGATAACCCAATTATGCCCCGACTCTTATTTTCCGCTGCGGGTCGGGGTGTGACACTCGCTAGCAATGAATTTCGCCTTTGTTAGCTGAGTCGAATCGGTCTGGTGCTCATAAGAGGAGAGCCGATCCCCTCTCACAACCTCTAGTACGGATGAAGCAGTTTCTTTAACGTAGAAGGATAGGTTCCTTCATAACTCATTTTTGTCAAGACCGGTATAATGTTTTCCTTGTCAAATTCTATAGGATCATCAGTAGCATCACCGAAAAGTAGAACTTCTCTGATTGTTTGTTCAGTGATGAGAATCTCTTTGTTCTCAATCTTGGAACGAATCACAGTATCCGTCTTCTGAGCCGAGGCATTATTCCAAAAATCCTTGATCCAATCTTCATGTATAATTGGATTTTATCGTAATGCATGTGCTACCTGCAAGTATTCAATCCCACAACATTAACTTAAACTCATCATAACCTTTCGGTGGTTCTCTCAGAAAGTAGGAAATATTCATACTCTTTTCAAATCCAGGAACATGCATGGATTTATCAGCTACCTTCTTTCCCGTATCTGAACCAAACGAGTCAAGTCAAACAAATGTCATGAGTGCTAAGCTAAGAATTTTCTAAGTTTGACTGTAAACTTGGTCAAACCTTAACTCACTGGTCACACTATAAACTAAATTTTGAGCCTGTTTTTTTTGTACTGATTTAATCAATTAATTTAAAAAAAACTCAAAATTAAGTTTTAAAATATTCTGGGACCAATGTTTCAATACACAAGCCCACATATACACAACCAGGCACATACAACCAACAACCAGGCCCAATTATTAGTTAGTGTTTGGTCTACACAGGAGTGTGTGGACCAGACACCAATGTGCAAGGGTAGTCTGGTCATTTGGCACGGTGTACGAGGGGCCCTTTAGGTAAACCCAATCAGGCCACACACTTTTTTTGTCAACAAGTCAACTCGCACACCCATGTGATGGCATAGATGTAATTAATCCGGTGTGCGAGGGGTACAAATGTCAAAACACGTTGACCAGGTCATCCCGCACACTCATTCAAGGTAACTCAGTCAATTTACAAGGTGTGCAAGGGGCAATATACTCAACTCGTTCAGTGTGCGACCCCTATTTTCACGCATGTACCCTACACGCCGTCACACATCTTCTTCTCCGGTCTGATTTTCATTCCAAACACTGTTCCGGCCAATCCTTTCAACTTCCGATTCAAAATCTGGGTAACCAACAACTCTATTCTACAATTTCATTCGATTACACCAGCTCTCATTCCATCAAACACTATCTGATTTCTTTTGAAGTTCAATAACCCCTGATCAGTAAAATCAGTTCATACATACCAAATTAACTTAATAACCCACCTTTGCTTTTCCCTTTTGAAGATGACATGTTGATATATTTGAGGATTGAAAAGCACAATCTTGATGATGTTTTGAAAATATGAAAAAGAGTTTGATAGGGATTTTTTTTTAAACATGATAAATATGAGTGCTTTTGATGCCCTCAATACTTTTAGTAATTAAAACCCTGGGCTTATCAAGTGTGCGGTGGCCTAGCAATGATCACAAAAACACCTGTTGGGATTTCGTGGGTCCCACCAAGCTTGTGGTGGGCCTCAGTTCATATCCCGAGACCAAACACAACTCTTTTATCAAGCAATTTTATGAGGAAAATTATCCGTTTCAATTCTTGAACGAGGCCACATTTTAAACAAGATATACTAATAAAATATTACATAAATATACACACAGAACTATTTGCTAGCATTTGTATACGGGATCAAATCACAGTGTTTCAGACTAGACTACACTTATCAACACTGATTTACTTTGGGTGATCTGAACGATTGCCAATATATTTGTACACTTAAACTTATCTCCTTAGGCCTTTTTCATATGACGGTCTATAACTACTTTATCATGTTTTGGTATAATTAACGTGAACACCCAAACAAATCACAATCAAATCCCAAAACTACGATCAGTGCACTCTATCATACAAGTAGTTTCCCTACCACATATTTTCACAAGTCTGTTCTAGGATTCTGAAACCTTGACTGGGACTTAATTGAGAGGAAACCAGAATAGATCAAATGCAGAGATATGGATGTAATATACAGATCAAATGGATTTTCCAATTTGATATTGGTTTAGGGTATCTTTTGGGCACTAGAGGGCATCTTTCGGTTGTATTTGATCTATAGCGCGACAACGTACAACTAGTTAACATGTATTTGGATGCAGTAGAAGCTCACGTTGCCTAGCACCCCCATGTCTTTGCTCACGCAAAACAGAGGGGATACACGAGTTTGTTAGAAAAGATTTCAGAATTAGACCAAAATTGTGTGTATCGGGACATCACCCAAGCATTCAAATAGAAATGAACTACTTCCAAGTGACGTTTAATGCTGAGGTCATATTAGTTTGTAGGTTTTGCACAGTACAAGTCAAAGTTTTCAGCCATCAGGATAAAGCCTACCGACATATCGCCCTAGAGTCAGACCATTTCAATACTTGTCTTACATGAGTCAGATTTAACCCACGTAGTGAAAATTCATTTCATTTCCCGCGTTATACCAAAAAGCTTACAAAAACTATCTGAAATTTTTTTAAATGTTTTTGTATTTTTCTACATTTTTCAATGTTTTTGTATTTTTATGAGAGACTACATCTCCCCAAATTTTAGCTTAAAACTGAAAACATAAAGAATAAACAAAAAACAATTTTAAGAAACAAATTTATATACAAATGAAGTAAAATATTTTTGTGTGACCAAGTTCAGTCCTCGAATTGGTCCATTTTGAGCAGTTCTAGAGGTGCATTAAAACGTGCTTGATCATCCGATTTTGTAAACAAATCCGCAACATTGTCATCAGTGTGGATCTATTCCATAGAAATCAGTCCCAGGTTGTACGAGTCACGAATGAAGTGAATTTTTATGGCAATGTAGTTAGTTTTTGAAAAATACAGAGGATTTTTCAGTATTTGGATTGCTGCATCATTGTCACAATAAATGGGAGTCTGAGATAAATTCCAACTGTAATCCACAAATTGATGTTGGATCCACATCACCTGAGAACAGCAAGTTGAAGCAGTAACTATTCAGCCTCTACAGTTGATAATGACACAGTCTGCTGCTTTTTTCATTGCCAAGAAATCAGATAGTCTCCTAGGTACTGGCAACCAGCTAATGTGGACTTCATATCCCTGCCTACACCTCCAAAATTACTGTCAGAAAATGCACATAAATCAAATGGAGAGTCTCTATAATACCAAAGACCAAGTCTAGGCTTGCCCTTAAGATATCTAAAGATTCTCTTGACAACATTTACGAGAGTTTAGGATTAGCCTAATAACGTGCACATTGACACACGGCGATCATAATATCCGGTCTTCTGGCTGTCAGATACATTAAGGACCCAATCATGGACCGGTACAATGTTTCTTCGAAAGCTTCTCCTTCCAAATCCTCAAGGAGAACTGGTCTCTCTACCATAGGAGTGTTTGTAGGTTTGGCATCTTGAAGAAAGAATTTTGCAAGAATATCATCCACGTATTTTCATTGATGAATCAAGATACCCTTAGAATCCTGATGAACTTGCAACCCCAAAAAGAAATTGATTTCTCCCAAAGCACTCATCTCAAACTGCTTCTTCATAACATCCTCAAATTCTTTGCATAATGCATCGCTTGTGGAACCAAAGATAATATCATCCACATATATTTGTACTAGAATTTGGTTTTCTCCCACTTTGCGAATGAATAGGGCCTGATCAATGATTCCACGAGTGTATCCATTTGCGAGCAAGTGCTCTGTCAATGTAGCATACCATGCACGGGGTGCCTGATGCAACCCATAAAGTGCCTTGTCAAGCTTGTACACATGCCCTTTGTACTGTGGATTAACAAAACAAGGTGGCTGATCAACATAGATTTCCTCTTTCACTTTTCCGTACAGAAATGCCGTCTTCACATCCATATGATAGACTGTGAACCCTTTGAAAGATTCATAAGTAAGAAAAATTCGAATGGCCCCTAATCTGGCCACAGGGGCATCCACTTTGTCATAGTCAAGCCCTTCAATCTGTCTAAACCCCTGGAGCACTAGTCTTGCTTTGTTTCTCACAATCACTCCACTATCATCTCTCTTGTTCTGATAAACCCATCTCGTCCCAAGTGCTTTCTTTCCTGTAGGCAGCTTGACTAATCTCCATACTTTCAATTTCTCAAACTTATTTAACTCATCCTGCATGGCTTCCACCAAACTTGGTTATCGAAGGGCCATTTTCGGCTCGATTTTTGAGATAAAGCACGAGTATAAAAATGTGTTGATGACTCCTGTCTGGCTTCTGATCAAAACCCCCAGCTTCTACAAGTCCAATCACATTCTCTACTGGATGATTTCTTTGAACACTAGTAGGGACAACAAAATTTGGAACTGTTCCCGTCGAAGACAAATTCGTCAAGTTGTCGTTGGAGCAAGTTCCAAGGGTGCAGCTGCAGATTCCTCCAAAGATTCTCTACAACATACTCGTTCGGAATAACATCATGTGAGAATAGATCGTCGTGATTGTTTGACGACTGTTCTTCATCAAATGAGTAGGATGCTTCCTCTTCTCTGTTGTGAGAGTCGATATGATGTGGAGCTTCTTGCGCCTCTGGTACAGTTGTTGAAGATGAGGCTACAGTTGCACCATCCCCCTCAGCTTCAACATCCCTGTCATCATCAGCGCCGTTTATAATAGTCGAGGATCCTAGAGCAGTATTTGAAGAACCTGTTTGATCTGCAAAAACAACAAGAGGTATGTCATCAAGGATGTCAAATGATTTAAACAAGTATGCATAGCTATACAGAGTAAATGGCCCGTTCCAGCATCAGTCTTGTTTTCCTCGAGCCATTGTACATCAAACAATTCAACAATATGTCTTGTTGTTTTGTTGTATACTCGGTATGCAATCTTGTTCTCATGCGCGGCTTTACAAGCATATCTAATAAAATAGCATTCATCATCCCTTGCCTCAAAGTTAGGTATTGCATCCAAATGCAGTAGGGTACATGGATATCTAAAAGCCCAAAAGTGTCCAACGGAGGGTTTGACACCAAAAAGGACTTTATGAGGCATCTTCATCCGTGCCTCGTTTATCAACACTTTTTTTTGAACATAGCATGTCATGTCCATCGCCTCATCCCAGAATAAAACAGGGAGCTTGGAATCACACAACATAGTTCGAGCTGCATCAATCAAGGTTCTATTTCTTCTATCCGCAACTCCAATTTGTTGTGGAGTTCTTGTAGCAGTATATTGCCTAGCAACTCCCTTTTGAGCACATAAGAAGTTTAGCTCTGCATTCTTGAAATGAGTACCGTTATCACTACAAATCCCCTTTACCTTCTTGTTGGTTTGATTTTCCATATCTTTTGACAAGCTCTATAGTCTCGCTTTTGTTAGCTAAGAAGAAAACCCAAGTAAAACGTGAGAAATCATCAGTAATAACTAAACAAGAATACTTTCTTGAGATGCTGAGCACATTCACTAGACCAAAAAGATCCATTTGAAGAAGCTGCAGCACGCTGTCAATTTGGCCCTTCTCACCACCCACAAAGGCGACAAATCCACCATTAAATTCTTCAATGTCACTTAGCTAGGACAAGTCTCCTGTCATGTGTCTGCAACAGCCACTATCAATCTACCAAAGTCTAATGATAGTCCTCCATAGTTGTTCCTACACATGTTGTGGTATCAGTTAGTTTCACGAACCCATGCCATGGTGGTAGTGGGTACCCCCTTTGCATTAACGTAGGTTACTTCCATCCAAAGCAAGTTATTGTTTGAGCTGACGGTTCTATTGCTAGAACATGAGGATTGGGGAACTTTAGATTGGAAAGGGCTTTTAGGTCTCAAGGTTTGCTTAGTTATGTTTAACCCTTTTAAACTTTACACAGCTTGCCTATGAGTTTTAACTGATTCGTGTTGTTTAAAAATTTTGCCTTGTTCCAATCTCCATCAGAAGGCTTCACCTTGGAATTCATACTCTTCATAGGTTTAGATTGTATAACCTTCACCTGTTTAGGTTGTTTGTTATTACCTTTTGGATCCTTCTGACGCTTTCATTCTGTGAGTTTTTTTGGATGATGCTGACAATTTCTAGCTATGTGTCCAGCGATGCCACAAGTGTAACATATTTGACGTTTCACATGAGCTTCGCTGGAGATCCATCAGCCTTTTCAGAATAATGAGACCTGTGTGATTTCTAAGGTCTCAATGAAACAGATTTACTTTGATCCTTACCTTTCTTATTCATGTCTTGTGTTTTCAAATTTTTATTATCTCGGTTATCTTCACAAACAATTTTTGATTTTGACTTAGGTGGTACATACTTTGTTCGACCACCCTGTCCAACTTGTTTTAACAACAAATTTTTAGACGCATCAGATTTATTTACGACAGAATTTATGCTACTATAAACATAATCAAAGCAGGTATCTAAACATTCATCGCTCTTAAAAACAGAGCCCACACAATTTAAATCATTAACATAAATTGAAACATTGTTTGAATTTTCATAAATTGTAAGATTCTTTCTGAACTTTCATTTTTAAATCATGCAACATCATCATCCTCGTCATCCTCTACCCAATCTTCAACAATCACTTTTTCTACATACGAAGTAGCCAGATTAGTAACTTCCATTTTTCAGAAACAGTGTCAGTTGAATCAGCGGCACTACTCTCAGTTTCAAGTAACACTAATTGTTCAGCAGATTCAGACTGAATTGCATTTTGCGGCTGAACTGAGGCTTCTGTTGATAATTCAAGTTCACTAGATGCATCACTGGATTCAACAAAAGCTTTTGTTGTGGATTCTAATTTTGCGGTCATTGGTTCTAATTCAACTATTTGAGATGACTCATCACTAGCCTTAACAGATTCAATTAATTCTGATTTCTCACAATTTATTGTTTATGAAGAATCACACAAAGAGCCAAATGAAGCAGTTATTCAGAAGGTTTGCTGGATTCAAATTCTTTGATGAACATAGCTAAATCGTTCATCATAGCAAACTCATGACTGGTCGATTTAGTCCGAGACTCTTCCTTTTGATTTTCCAATTCAGATAACTTTTGAGAAACAACAGATTCATTATTGATTAAAATTTGGAAGTGTTTATCAATATTAGCATTATTCTCAAAAGTTAGAGTCTCGGTTTGTTTTAAAATATCAATAGGTTTTACAAAAACCTTGTTAACGGCCTGTTTATCCAACTTGATTTCAGTTTTATCGGGCAATGTGATTTTGATTTTCTTTGGTTTTACATGTTCAGTCTTGACATCACTAGCCCGCCCATAGACCATGTCAGGCATGTTGGCAATCTCCTCTTCAGTCATTGGAATATAGGTATACGAATGATTGTAAGGCGCAGAAATGCATACAAATCCCAAACCTTTATTCCTCATTTCCTTTTGACTGTATTTTAACTGTTTGTTTATCATTTTCTCTACCTTTTCGCTTGACACATCAAATTTTTTAAAATTAAACTCTGTGTTTGCAAAAGTAGATTTTAGAGACTCAAGTACAACAGTCAGTTTTTCCGAAAGTTCTTTAAAGTGGAGATGCCTACATTTTTCTTGACTCAAATCCTTATGCAATTATCTTGTTTTTGTGCCTCCACCATATCCTTGTATCCATTAGTTTTCTTTTTAATATGATAAAAGTCAGATTTGGATAATTGTAGTTGCATAATCAATGAGTTAGCCTGTTCTTTATACCCACTAACTTTCTCTCTACATGCACTAGTACAACAAACATTATCTACACATACCTCAGTGGAAGTAGGTGTAACATCCTGCATCTGTGCTATGAAAGCTTGATACATAGTGTCTTCAGTGATTTTCAGATCAGACCAATCAAACCCTCCTCCTTCTTGAGCTACCATGGCGTTGCTGGGATTTGCAACTGAGGATGATCCGGAGCTGTTTCTTGGACTTGCACCAGTTGCATTTCCAATAGGAACAGTCGCGGGTCTTGAGGCTGAAGTGATAGTGATGGTAACATTTGTATATGATCTTTCCCTCTTTGCCTGTTTACATTCACGAGCAAAAATGTCATGGCTCATGACAGTTATAGCATCTCAGCTTTGATTTATTCCATCAAAGATCCTTTTAGCTGCTTCCTAGTTGTTTCTGCTTGTTCTTTTGATGAAATTTTTCGCCTGAAATACTGCCATAGCCATTTGCAAGGTGATATCCATTTCTTCAATGACATCAGGATGGACTTCATTTAGCTCATCTGACCCTATGTTATTTGTAGTGAGCTTCCCAGCAGCAAAGGCATTATAGCAGTTCATAACTTCCGCCATGAAAGCCATATTCTGCTCAACTTCTTTCGAAACTACAAAAGGGAGTTGAGTTGCTTGAAGTAGGTCCATATGTAGCAGGAGCTGGAGTAGTGTGAACAGAATTCACTGAGTGAGAAGGTGCAGTAAACGAGTAACAAGAGTGAGTATGAGCACTTGAGTAGGTGGGAGTGCTAGAAGGAAACATATGAAATGATCGAGCTCTGTGTTGCGAGACCAGAGCTGTGTTAGATGCAATGACAACGTTGTTGTAACTTGACGTATGATTGTAACGTCTCTGCTTGTCATCCATTTCATAAGACTTGAGCAACGAAATCACTTCTGCAAGACTCATGCATGTCAAGTCTTTAGTTCTCTTGATGAGTGTGACATTTGTATCCCAATGTTTTGGAAGGGCATTTAGCAGCTTCTTGTTGACCACTGATAAGTGCAATAAACCTTTGAATTTTATTTTCAAGAGTTTCTCCATGAAAATAATTGAACATGTTAAACTTCTACATCAACATTTCCCTTTTGCTCTCCTTCATCTCCTCATTTCCTTCATACTTTGCCAAAAGGTAATCCCACAGTTCCTTTGCAGATTTAACTTCACTAACTCCCACATCAATTTCGGTAACTAAAGTTGAATAACATTGCCAAGGCTTTGTCATCAATTTCTGCCTTCTCATAGTCCTCATCAATATATGCTGATAGAGGCTTGACAGCAGTTGGTCCCTTTTCTTCATCTAAAACGCATACATGATAACCACTAGTCCTCTATAGATTGATCTCCAAGCCTTAGGATCTTTGAGCTTCAAGTATTGAATGAACCGAAATTTCCACTCTGAAAAAGAATCCCCCAAATGCAGTCTAGGAATCTTGTTGTTTGTACCAATGACATTATCCAAGTCTTGATTCTTAGCAACTTTTTTAGTCAAGGAGATTTGGTTAGTGAGATCCATTGCTGAAAAATCAAACTACTAGCAATAATTTAATTATAATTAAAATGAACAGTTTATATTTTCAATTTTATTATTATGGGTCCCACAGTCCAAATCATCAAGCAGTTCAAATCGGGTCGCACAGTCCATAAGTAAATACAATTCAACTCAGGTCGCACACTCCAAATAGTCCAACAGTCCGCACACTATCTCTTAGGTCGTACACTAGTGTATTGGACCGCACACCACTTAGAGATTGGGCCGCACACTCATAAGTTTGGGCTGCACACTCAGTTGGGCCTAAACTATGTTATACAAAATTATTGATCAACTGCACGCTAATGTATTAACCACACACTTCCCTGTTGGATCGCACACTCTTCTATTGGACCGCACACTTCTTTAATTTGGCCACCACTGGCTTATTAGACCCGCACACTTAATTCAAGTCCAAATTATTCATACACTCCACCCCATACACTTAGATCTCGCACACCAAAGCTTAAAGATGTACATTAAAAAATCCCGACAAATATGGAAATAGATTGTTAACCAAAATTGAGAGATCTTTTCCACCAAGAAATTCGAGAAACCTACAAACACCCATTAACTCTACCAAAACAGATCAAATCATGAAATATTTCAAACAATTTTTCAATCCTCAAAGTGTTCTTCAAAAGTATTTTTTTATTTAGTTATTCAACAGTTTTGACTAAACATCCAAATAACCTGTTCAAAACTAAAACACATATGATTTGTCGAATAATTAGGATTTAAAACAGAAACCAAAACAGAGAATCAACCTTTTCAAATTATGATTCTGCAAATACTTTTTGACCTTGTTCTTTTTGTGATATCCAAATGAAAGCCTAGCCTTTCCAAAGACTTCTTAGGCGCTGATACCAATTGTAAGTCCAAGACCTTCAACCAGATATCACAAACACAATCAAAGTGCGGAAAACTAAGAAAGTGTAGAACAAGAAGTTGACTGTATTGATTAAAATTGCACAGAAGTTCTAGGACTTGTCTGGTACAAAACTCGATAATGGCAGTAACAACCAACAACGATATCAAAACCTAGGTGCACCCTATTTGTAGCTTATAGGGTGCGACCTAACTACAATCGGGCCAAGCTCAAACCGAACACCTACAATTCACAACTAACTAACCCCTAACTAGCCCATAACAAACAAATACAAGATAAACATAAACCTATCAGACCATACCCTTACAGAATGTTTTGATTATATTGGCTCAGGTCATAGTTTATCATTCTTGTTCTACACAATTCCTTCACGTCCCACCACGGTAAATTTTTTATGTGATTGAGATGTTTGAAGTGTTGAACTCCATATTCTCTTTTAGTTGCAATTACATTTAGCTCTAGTATCCAGACCCAACTTATTATATCACCAAGTGAAATGTCTCTATTTCTTGTGAAGAAAGACAACAGTCTACGAAATTTCCTTTTAGTAGGAATTGATTTAAACTACTTTCGCCTATCAGATACTGTCTCATCTCTTTCAACCCTTTGCGGCCTTCCTATCTTTATCCTCTCTTCCACCTTTCGCGTCGCAATATCATTTGCATCTTCTACAAACATCTCATTAAAAGTAGGAAATTCTTCATTAACATGAGTTGCGTATCGAACTTCTTCGTCATCAGAATCATCTTCAACTATCACCTCATCAAATTCATCTGCATCACGAATCGTTTTGAATACATATTCTTCTTGTTTATCATCTTCAAGATTCATCAATTCGTCTTCAAAATCAAATATGAAATCTTCTTCACTAACTTCACACAAATTTGCTAACTCTTCTTTTGTGTAGTTATGAACAAACTTTCCCTCTTCAATATCATCAAGACACAACTGTATGGTTCTTGGACTAGCAGGAACAAATGTGACCGGTACTGCATCTGTTATGATTCCTGTAGTATCCTCACCAAAACATACATCATCTCCTAGCTCCCCCTCAACTCGAGATACATCTTCATTCATAACATCATCAGTATGTACATCTCCAACAAGAGTTTCATGTGCGTCAGATTCAGTAGTTGTTGCTTCATTGATTGTAATACTTGCACCTTTGTAATCATTAACTGAACCTTTGTAATCATGCTATGATGATAATAATACTTGATCATTATTATCATCACTAGCATCATTATCATAATCATTAACTGAACCTTTGTAATCAACTTGTTCTTCAACTTCTTCATCATCATCCACCTCTTCATGTGGCTTATTCTTGGGTCCATAAACAACTTCTGATTCAACTGGCTTTTCTATTTCAGCTTCCGCCATAACAACATTCTGTTCATGTCTAAATTCTGCCTCATGAATTGATGCAACCAGAGGTACATCTTTGGACATTTTCACAACTTCTACTTCAGATAAATTTGCAATCTCTATCTCCGATGCTTTCACATTCTCTGCTTCCGATATTTTCACTACTTCAACTTCAGGTATCTTTTCTGTTGTAGTCTCTTCTACAAAAACTGGTACTTCCACTAGTCGTTCACCATCAAACTTCTTTTATTTGCTTCAGCAACGTCAGCTTCTAAGATAGTTTCTCTTTCTAAGTTCTTCATTTGCTCGATTTTGTCCTCAAAGTTTATATTCAGCTTGTTTTCCAACACCTTGAAGTAATTACGATACATAATCAACAAACTAGCATGCTGACCTCCTCTTTAAAGATTAAAATCAATCTGAATTTGTTCCTTTTCATTTTGAGCCTTCAGCAACTCAATTTCAGCTTTCCGTTTCTCATTCTCTTCCACTAGGCTCTCAACCTTGGCTTCAAACATTTCAATCTGATTCTCTAACACCACTATTCTTTCATTGTTTGGCTCGTTAAAGAAATCATACCCCAAATCTAGCTCTTCAAGCCTAGTATTTGTATGTTGTCTCAGTGTTGGTGTTTTTCTTGGAGTTTGTTGTGATGGTTCAGTGATTGGTGTCTTAATGTGAATATTTTCTATGGTTTCGATATCAATTGTCTCTTCAACCACAGTCGTTCCTTTCTTTACTTAAATTCTCCATCTTTTTCAGTTCTTTCGAAGCTTCACCATCAGAATCGTTGTTATCATGCCTCCATTTTCCTTTTTCCAAATCAACATAATCTTTATTATTTGGCCTTCCAAACAATCCTCTAAATTGTGGGAAATTCTTTTCTACCACGATAAGCAATCAATCATTCAAAAGTTGCACGCGTCATGTGATCCAACTCCATAATATCATTTTCATGGGGCCGTGTTCCCTTGGGATTAGGGAAGACAAACAAAAGCAAACAAGAGACATGGAGCCGTGTTCCATTGGGCACGAGCCGTGGTCAACTTCCAGATTTGCATATTTGGGATAGTACAACAAGTACAATGGCCGTGGGGCCATGCCGTTGACACATGAGGCCATGTAGCAGATTGATCTGACATGAGTATTAAATGAAGACACAGAAGAAGGAAGACACGGGGCCGTGCCCTATACATGTGAACGAGGTTCACTATACTTAAAATATATATTTGAAGAATATATATAACTCATAACAAACTTACACCGTGTGTGACACGGAGACCCAAATGGGATAGGTCCATTCTCACTTGTGCGAGGTACAAAGACTCTCATGAGTTAGGCCCACAAACACCGTGTGTGACACTGAGACTCAAATGGGCTAGGCCCATTCTCACTTGTGCGAGGCACAAAGACTCTTATG
Organism: Scalesia atractyloides; assembly: GCA_947069175.1. Classification (NCBI taxonomy): domain Eukaryota; kingdom Viridiplantae; phylum Streptophyta; class Magnoliopsida; order Asterales; family Asteraceae; genus Scalesia; species Scalesia atractyloides. The sequence goes on from CAMTDV010000027.1 coordinate 55,420,072, forward strand.
GGCTAGGCCCGTTTGTACACATTATGGGTGATATATATATATATATATATTAAGAACAAATGTACAAAAAAATATTAAAATACACAAGGGTTCCAAATAAATAATAAATACAAACATTAATAATGTTCAAGATGAGCAACGCGTACACAGTCTAATGGAAATCTAAGTGTCTGATGAGTTAGAACACTTGTAGGTTGACCGGCGTATTCGGATACCCTGCTTGCTAGTACATACATTTACGGACACAATCCTGTGAGTTCATGTCCCTCTTTTCTTTTAAACGTTTTTTATTTTACGACTCTCGAGGGGAAATACATGTTTCGATGGTATTGTTTAGTCACAGAATGAAATACTGGATCATGTGCGAATAAGGTCTCTCTTAAGCGCCATTAATCTTGTATAAGACTAAGGAACAAAAGGGGTAAAACTATCGGGTACGGGCGAGCCCCACTCATGGGTCCTTGTGTGGCCGCATGGAATGCTTTTGTTGTCCCGCCGGGTGGATCGGTATTAAATCGTCTAGGGTTGAGTGCTTCCTATGTCGTTACACGTATTAATGTCCATGCAAAAATTAATGATCAACAATTTCATTGACGCTTTACATACCACATTTTTACATACGAACTTTCAAATGTTTTTAAGATTCATTTGATGCGAACACAAAATACATGAACTCGCCAACTTTTGTTGATGTTTTAAACTTACATGTATTTTAGGAAATTGAGTGGATCTTGGCGCATTTGGTTATCATGAAGAATTTGGTTATCCAGTTGACGATGTCATCCTTTTGAAGGGTTTGATCCATATATCTCATCCTCAATGAGATATAGGATGCAAAGCCTTGGTATTTGAAAACTCTGTTTTGGAACAAGTCTTTGTAAAACTTTATAACTTATGTTATCTTTACTTTTAAACAATTTATGAATGGTATTTTAATTTCATGGTTGAATGGATGAACATCGTGCTTTTTATTCATATAGCTTGTTTACTTACATCGTATGCAATGAAAACCGATCAAGTTCACACCGTGCATTTCCGCCTATGAGCGGGTGTGACAGATTGGTATCAGAGCCTCGATTGTAGTGAACCAGGATTCTTTGTAGAGTCTAGTCTACAATCACTAGGATTCTCTCATGAAAACGGTTTTATAAAAACAAGGGATTTTCATCACATACACAAACGCAAGATCCACTACACAAAACTTATTTCAAAACAATAATGCAAGGACATTATGGGACTTAGTCTATGAAAAATAGACACATTTCATTATCAGGCTATGTGACATGGACACATTAAATTAGTAGACAATGTTTTGTAGGCACATTACATCATCAATCTGCGGGTTATAAACAGTTTACAAGTTCAACTTATACACGATGGAAATCCTACTTAGATGGGATTATATGTGATTACATACATAATTTATTTATATATATGTGTTTGTACGGAATAGTTTGCCAAAAATGAAATACCTTCGACTTTGAATTCTATTATTATTCTTGACTTGCACGATGAAAATATCGACCTCGCGTCTATTGCGGAGCTTATAGCGGACGCGGTTCCTAAGTGAGATCTTAAGCTTGATTCCATAGAAGATGGTTGTTTTTCCCTCGAATGCAAAAGTGCATGACTACGGTAGTGACAACGAGGCAGTGGTGGTAGCCTTGGACAACAACTCTATTAGTGGGACGAGGTCCTTGTGCCTCATACTAATTATGATTGATGACATTCTTGTCCAGACAAGGAAGATGAAGTACTCATCTTAAAGGTGCCCCTGTCATACCCTAACCCGCAACAAATATGGCACAAGGTATGATATGATTGTTTCATAGCTTTCGACATTTATTTAAAGTTTGAATATTATCATCAATATTAATTTGTCTCTCATAACTAAATAATTGTTTCAAATAAAACCATACAATATCCAAAATACAAAAGATAACATAAGTCTTGATTTAATTATTCTTAGGCACAATCCTATGTGTCTTCTCAAGTAGCTATCAACCTTGTGTACCTGTTTTATGTATAAAAGAAATTTGGGTCAACAATAGTTGGCGAATACATCTTTATTTGTTTTTATTTAACTTTAAAAGTTTAGTTGATTTTATTTAATAAAAATTCTTTAACATGCAATATTAAGTGTAATAGGTGACATAAATCAATTAATTCGAAAAACAACCAATCCATAAGTAAATAATATAACATGACATAACAAAACACAAGAATGAAACAATGATGCGATTCAAGCCCCGAAAGGCGAAAAGTGATACTATGAAACAATGATGGGATTCAAGCCCCCAAAAGGCGAAAAGTGAAACTATGAAATCCACGACACAAAGCGGTAAACACGTATAGCTTATGAATGAAACAAGTAATGCAACATACAAAACAAATAGGAGCACATATGACACTTAACTTGGCATGTTATTGAAAAAGTATACGGATCATATAAAACATGACACTTGAAGCACCCCAAAAAGTTAAAGTGACAAAAAAGGGAAAAGTAAGATCTACTCATAGTTTTGCATTCAGTTAAAACCCGCTAATCCCGCACGAGTAATGAAAGAGATATACACCAACAGACACAATCACCCTAAATATTGTAACACCAAAATACTTAAATAAAATAACACAAGGAAAAATATATAAAAATATTACAACCTAATACTTGGGGTTTTCGTCTTAAAAATAAAAATTACTATGTAAGTAAATATCATATGTAAATATATCTAATATTTATGTGACAAATTAGTCCCACTAATAATAAATATTTATTTGAAATGTTATGAACTATTTTTATGAGCTTTCAATATATATAACAATAATCATTTAAGAATATATATATATATATATATATATATATATATATATATATATATATATATATGTTTATAGGTTTTTATGAGATGGCCTTAATAACAATAAAGTGTATCTTTTGTATGCTCATGTTAACAACCATAATTTATATATATATATTTTTCATAATTCCTAAAATTACCTTAATATATATATATTGCATATTCTATCTATATCTATTTCATAGGTGAAAAGATATTATAATATAGCTGATGTTCTAAAAGTATTCAAAAAAAAATAACTCAAATTATTCTAATTCTAGACTCAAATTATACTCTAAAAGTATTTAAATAAAAACACTCAAATTAACCGGCAAGTGGACTGATCAATTGTAGAATAACATTAAGCAAGTCCGGATTATCGAACCCACAGGACTCTCTAATTACTATGACTACTAATTTAGACTCAATTACACACTATGTATATATTTAAAGGGGGGGGGGGGGGGGGTTTCTAATAAATCTAAATTATCAATTAAACTAAAACTACTAAATTGGAATGACCAAACTATAAACTTCTAGGAAATTTGGGATTTTAATCAAGAAATAATGAACTAGTTACCTAGTTGTATTTTTAGACTACTACTCCTTTAGTTTAATAATAATTAATCAGGTTGAATATTTTACCGGGATCTTAACATATTAAAGTTTAGGTTTACCAAACAGGACCCCCGACCCTTCTCAGGAAGACACCTACGATAACCTATCCTTTTTATTTGTTTACAGGGCCTAAAGATTTCTTTTCAGTTATCTTTTTAAATCAGTAAAGTGTCTAATTATTAATTCCCTCTCAATAATTAACCTAGACCAACTACAATTTCTAGTTTAGATTAACTGATTTAATTATGACAAGGAAACTAGATTTGAGAATTTCTCAAAACCCTAACCTAACAATTTACCAAATTAATTCAGCCAACTAATTGTTATTTCTCAATAAACAAGTTAGGTATAATGACAAGTTTGATTTCATAATTTACTCAATTGTTTCTCCGGTTTTATTTGCCAATTTTACCGACACTTCACGAATTCCTAAGAACTCGAAAAGTAACATAAACCTATTTTATGAAGACATCCATCTAAGTTCATGCAAAACAATCAAATAATCACAAAACAAGTAAAATCATGCAAATACTCTAAACTAGATAATTAAAGTTGTGACTTTTACCGATTAAACATTCAAACAATAAATTAAATCAAATCAAAGTTTCATAAAATCCATCATCCAAAACCTAGGCAACTGAATTAAATCTAAAAACATGTTTGAAAAGCAAATTAAACAAAGTTTATAACAAGGTAGCATAATCAAGCAAAGAAGGAAATCAACGGATTTTTAAACGGGTTAGACACACAGTCCAGTGGTGGACTGTGTGCAATTTTAAACCACACGTCCCGAGTTCGATTCGTGCACTTAACCGGTTTCCTGCGATAAATCCCAATTTTTTTGAAAGGCCCCAGAACACCTTCCAGTTAGTATATAAGGTTAATAAAAACAAGTATTTTAACCAGGTTAGACACACAGTCCAGCGGTGGACTGTGTGCAAAGTTAAACCACAGGTCACGAGTTCGAATCCTGCTTCTGCAACCGGTTCGACATGATTAAAATTCTTTTTAAAATAAATGATTTCTGAATAATCTAAATAGTATATAAGTATAATTAAAAACAGAAATATTTCGGGTTAGACACGTAGCTCATTGGTAGAGCTGCGTGCACGCGTACGGGAGGTCACGAGTTCGAACCTCACTCAACGCATATAATAAACACGGTCCGACCGGTCAACGGCCCGGTCAACGGCCCGGTCAACGGTCAACGCTCGGTCAACGGTCAAAAAGTCAAAATTTTTATTTTCTTTTATTTATTTATTTTATTTAAAAATCAATTAAAAATACTTAAAAATAATATTTTTTAAAGTTAGAAAATGACCTTAAACTCACAAAAATAAATCTAAAAATCCTATTAAAATTGTTAATAAAATCCACTTATTTACCGAACCATTATGTTATAATTTAGATTAGTTTCTCTCGTGGTTAAATCCAAATTCGTGCGCATTCATCATCAATCCAAGAAACGCAACCACTGTGAGTGAATTCTTACAAATTCCCCTTTTTATTCATGTTTTGGGGTGTATCAGTGTCGCTTAAATTAATTCGCTTATTCAAACTCGTGCTATACCATTATATGATCTAAACTTAGAATGTAAATACTGTTTGTTGTGATGTATTACATATTGTCAAGTTGTATGCAAATTATTTATTAGGCCCATCAGTTCCTCGTGGGAGACGAGTTGAACAACGCGTGCCTCAAAAACATTCATTAGGCCCATCAGTTCGTTGAACAACGCGTGCCTCAAAACTCATTCATTAGGCCCATCAGTTCCTCGTGGGAGACGAGTTGAACAACGCGTGCCTCAAAACAATCATTTGTTGTATGTGTGTGAAATATTTAATATTATGTGTTTTGTGAATAAATTTACATCTACATTTACTCATATGTGGTTATGCACTTTATTTTATAATCAATACAATAACACGTTTAAATGTTTTCATAGGATTCACTCGCCAACTTTTTGTTGACCCAAAAACCATTTTTACACATGATACAGGTGGACAGGATGAAGCAAGGAACACATAGGAAATTGCCTTAGAAGAAAAATAATGAAGTCTAGAAAGATGTATAAAACATGTTGTACTTGTATGATTTGATTGTATGATCTCCTTTAAATTGTAATAATAAATATGAAACATTATAATAAATGTCATGAGCTTTGATGAAAACCCAATCATGCCCCGATCACCTTTTCCGCTGCGGGTCGGGGTGTGACATCCAAATCTCTAGAAAAGTGCTCCCAATCAGCTCTAGTTCGTCCAAGTTTGTTCCAATATGAGTTTCACTTCAATTATGCGTCTTTTAATAACGAACAAGTCCATTTTTAATCTGGTTTCGAAACACTCTGGATATAAGACCCTCTCGCCGGCCGCGAGAGGGTTGTAGTATGCCGGTTACGCCTCGCGACCGAGGAGAAGTCCTGGTGATAACTATGACTCTCTCGCAGGCCGCGAGGGAGATGAGATGTACTGGTCGCGCCCCGCGACCGGGTTGTAAATCCTGTTCTGCGTTTCGTTTTCCCGTTTGATCCACTCACGTCTCGGCTTGGTTCTTTTCACTATTTTCGCTCGTTTTCCCCATCCTTCCAATCGTTTTCACGAACCAAGACCTGCAAAACGCATTTGGATTAAAAGTAGATAAATTCTTGACAAACCAAAACGAAAATGCGCTAAATTTATACAAACTCTACAAGATAAATGGATGTATTATTCAATACATCAAATATCCCCACACTTGCTCTTTTTTCACCCTCGAAAGAGAATTGTGCATAAACGAAATCATAACCAAACAATTACTCGATTTCAAAAATTACGATTATTTTTATTAGGGAACAAGATTTATGTTAACCGCGATTGCAAGTATTGGATCCCACTTAAACTCAAAATTCGGTTCAAACTTCTTATCATGTAAATTTAATTTAAGTGCGGTCAATCCACCTAGGGTCTCACACTAGAGGCCACAGTATCTCTAATCCCACCTCAAGCTTATGAAACAAAAGGAACGGATTATTTAAACCCTTTCCTAACCGTTTTATACCAAAATATAAAGAATTTAAAACCAAGAAATTTTTTTTTTCATTTGAGCATTTGATTTCTTTTTGCATATCTAACTTAGAGGCTGTCTCAACTAGAGTCACCATATCCGAGAGCGACAACGTGGGCTTCGATACTTAAAATATCAACTAATCCTAGAGGGATTCTCGATCAGAGTCACCATCCCCAAGGGAGATTCCATAGGTCTCGTCTTCTTTTCAATCAAGCTCATTTTTTCTATTTTTTTCTTTTTCCATGATTAAAAATTCTAAATATTTTAGCTTACAACAGTATTCCTTATACTATTTTTGGCGGTTTCAGTTTCCCATTTCTCCTAGATGAGCACCCAATAGTAGACCGACAATTAAGGTATATTAAGCTCAAAGAAAATAAGAACCGAATCGAGCCTACTCACATATCTCAAGTTAGACACAAACTCACCCTTTTATTTCTCATATTATTATTACTTGAAACCGAATAAAAATTCAAATTTTCTATCATTTTCCGTTTAAATTCATGCAAACTTCTTTTCCAAAAGACATTTTCGGATTTTTTTAACTACTACACTACTCTAACTATCTCATCCCCACACTTAAAGTTTTGCATTGTCCCCAATGCAAGGACGAGACAACCTACTACTCAAAATAAGACAAAACCAAATAAAGAAAGAAAAACAATATACAAAAGGGAAGCGACTTAGCTGGTAGTGCAAGACTGTCGATGTGCCAGTCAAACCACTCGGGCTCTCCAAACCAAACGCGCTTAATGTACCACTCTCAAAGCTCCCATGCAAACGGAACAACATACAACATCGACCTATCACCATGCACTTACAAAACATTATAATGATAAAGCAAGATAAATAAATTGTTTTGCAAGATTGTTCAACACATACCCAAACCAACCAACACCACCCAACAAAGTAAATTGTTTAAAAGTACAGACCATCAATAAATTAAAACAACAGAAAAGAAAAATAAAGATAAGGATCCTCAGCTGCTTCAATCATCCTCTTCAGACCTTTCAGACGCCTCAAATACCTGGTACGGTTGCACGTCCTCCATCCTCGCAAACTGACTTGAACCTGCCTAACCGCCTGGATGCTGAAAGTAGGATGGGATTCCCAAATTCAGATTCTGCATCATGTATCTCATCCCATCTTCTAGCCTCCTCTGGCTAGCCTCGTGCATGCGCCTACTCTCTAACATGGTCTGGCGAACTCCGCCAAACTGCTGGTCCACATAGCCTCGCAAGTCCTCGAACCCTGTCTCCATCATGTCATAAAGAGAATTTAGAGTCAGTGGGTCCGGGCGAGGCTCCCAAAGAGGATACTGTTGTCCTGGCAGTTCCTGGCGCGTAACCGGCAGCTGATATCGAGTGGGGATGCCCGCCTGCGTAGAAGATGCAGCTTTGGATCTGGGAGGCGGTTGCACTTGAGGTCCCTGGCGGACTGGTAGCCAGCTAACATGCTCTTGGGTCGTCAGAATTCCGGCAACTTGGGGGTCTCTAATGCTCATGACATAGAGGGCGGGGCCTTCTCTCATTCTATCCTGAGGGTATCTAACGAACACCCCTAGGCTCTCGGCCAAGCACGTAATCAAGGGCCCGCAATAAACCCTTGCCCCGGGGCCCCCCTCCACAGTCGCTTCATCGACCATGCAAATATTGTGGCCAGGTTTGCGGCCGTCCCTCCACCATACACATCAGACAAAACAAAGTCACCTGGTTGACCTTGTTGTCCACCTGCCCTCTTCCAACCAGCGTAGCGGCAAGAATCTTATGGAGAAACTGGTGAATTGGATCAGTAATATCACTCGCCACCATGTTGTTTAAGTACGGGGCAGAAGAGATTGTACCCCAAAATCTGGCGAGCTCGTCTGTCTAGACACTATGGGGATGCCTCCTTTTGAAGACCCCCTGAAGGCTCGTGGCGAAGTCAGGTGCCTGAACATCCTCTTCCGAGTATATTTGCGAGGCCACCACAAACTGTGGGATTGTCATCTCAAAAACTTGCCTCCCCAAGGCAAACGAGACAGAATCACTCTCGTTGAACTTACCCTATTGGTATTCGAATGTGGAGTGAAACTCATAAGTGATCTCTATGTATTGTCTCGCTCCACAGTCTAGCACCCTTCGGAACTTGTCCCCTAACTACTGCTCAATCCGACCCCTTTGACCCAAATTATCAATCAAATCCCAATCGATTCTCCTGTAGGTAGCAACTCACAAGTGACCAAATTAGAAAGCCTCTCCTACTCGTGGGAGTCTAGATCAAACTGCAAAAGAGGACTGTCCACAATTCTCGTACTCTGCCCGTGGGGAACACCGTCCCCCCGGTATCTGATTCTGCGTCGGCCGAAGTATGAAGGTTGTTGTGGCGCATCGGTGGGGTCACCTCTCTGACGAGGTATTGGTCCCCTCCTCTTTCGTCCGGCCTTGCTCGAACTACCCTCTCCTGACATCTGCATAAAGCACAAATAAGACAAGCACGACATTAGAAAAAGGAAGCCACATGAAACAAATGACCGTATAGCATATCATTTGCGTTCATGGTCTGCAAAAGATAAGCAATTTACCATATAAATTAAGATACATTTGAAAAGGGTGTAACATTATTAATTTAATAAAACCGAATCTCGCCCGAATGGAGATTGAGTACGGGCAAGACCGAATCTTATATGCATGACCATTCAAATGTTACTAACCCCTCGAAAAACATATCAAAAACCAAACAACTACCTCCCTCTCGGCACTTGAATTGTCCTCAATTAAACCGAAGTGTCGAACATGTGCCCACATTGAGTGTAATTCTAAAGATAAAATAGTTTAAACATGGTAGAAACAACGGTTGACGATCTTAAAAATCGGATTTTTTTAGTAACAATGTTAACCAACCCTCATCCCCACACTCAATGTTGGACCGCACCAAACCCGCTAAGGAAAACCCTGCATGAACTTAATCTACCCACAAAATGTAACAAGTATCACCATCAAAACTCAAGTCAAACCCAGTTTAACCCAACCCGCAATTTAACCGAACATGCAACTGGCATAGTATCAAACACCAAAATAAGCGCAACAACTAGATATATGATGAAGATGTAAGCATAAAAGTTGCGAAAAACCATACCTTGGTGTAGATCTGTAGGAACTAGTGCACAAAAAATTGAAAAATTGAAACACCGGTGAAATGCACGGTTGAAAGAGGAAAATCGGATGGAAACACTTAAAGATGAGTGAGGATTGATGTAATGAAGAAAAGGTGGAAGATTTCAGTGAATTTGGGCTAAAAATGGCGATTTTTGGTGAAAAAGGGTTTGTAGCCGTAATGGAGGTGGTGAAGAAAGTGGGGAAATGGTTGTAATAGGGATTCTAGGGTTTTTTATGTGCAGATAGGGTCTCTCGCAGGCCGCGTGAGAGACCTCTAAGTCTCTCGCGCCTCGCGAGCGAGGGATGATCCGGATAATTGTTGGTCTCTCGCGGGCCGCGACCGAGGAGGCTTGTGCCTCTCGCGCCCCGCGAAAGGCTGGTTTCACAGAAAGTTTCAAATGTTTTTCAGTTTCATGCCTAAGAAATTTTTTTGAACCTTAATGTTGTCTATTTTCGCTTAAGGAACCATCCTCGCTTTACCGAATTTATCAAACGTACCGGCAATTTGCCGCTTTCCATAAATGATGCGTGATAGGACCTGCAAAAACCAACTAAACCAACCCACACACAAATACGAAACATGAAATGCAATTAATTACCAAATTGTACATACTCTACACTCGAGCCTAAACCCAAGAACCTACGCGGTATGAGGTGGAACTTCGAGAGGAGTTTCCTCCGTCTCGGTGGGATCTAGCGGTCCTCCTAAATAATGTTTCAAGCGATGCCCGTCGACCTCCATGTCCCTCCATCAGCTTCATCTTTCAGCTCGATGGTTCCATACGGGAATACCTCATTGACCACATACGAGCTGGACCATTTTGATTGAGTTTGCCCGCAAACAGTTTAATCGCGAGTTATATAAAAGCACTTTGTCGCGGATTTGAAACTCTTTCACATTCTTCAATCTCCTATCGTCCAGCGCCTTGGTTTTCTCCTTCAAGCTCCATGACCGCTCATACGCCGCGTCCTGAAGTGCCTCCAACTCGTGAATTTGAAAGAATCATCGCTTGGCCACTTCGGTGAGGTCCAAATTCACGGTCTTCAATGCCCACAGTGCCCTATGCTAGACCGGGAGATGGCAGGCTTTACCGTAAACGATCATGAAGGGCGTGGTGCCTAGCGGTGTCTTATAGGGGGTGTGAAACGCCCATAAAGCATCATCCAACTTGTCGGACCAGTCCTTCCGACTTTTGCCTACCGTCTTCTCAAGGATCCGTTTTACCCCCTATTCGCATTCGCCACTTGGCCGCTCGTCTGAGGGTGATAAGCGGTGGAGAGGCAGTGAGTGACATCGTAGCACGCCAATGCCTTTCCATGACGGCATTGCAGAAGTGCGTGCCACAGTCACTAATAATAGCTCGTGGGGTACCAAAACGGGTGAACAATTTCTTCAAGAATCTCACCATCACTCGAACATCATTTGTGGGTAAAGCTTGAGCTTCAACCCACTTGGAAACATAGTCAGTAGCCACAAGGATGTACCGATTCCCGCTAGAGATGGGAAACGATCCCATGAAGTCAATCCCCCAAACATCAAAAACTTCAAGAATCTGGATCGGATGTTGGGGCATCTCGTCCTTGGATGAGATGTTGCCGGTGCGCTGGCAATGATCACACGTCTTAACAAACTCTAGAGCGTCTTTCACAACTGATGGCCAATAAAAACCGCAATCGAAAACCTTCTGTGCGGTGACGTGCAGACCATGATGATCTCCTGTCAGTCCCTCGTGCACATGCCTCAAAATCTCCGCCCCCTCTTCTCTACTAATGCAGCGTCTCAGAATTCTGTCTCCCCCTACCCGAAATAGAAATGGGTCGTCCCAGATATAACGCCTGACATCGCAGAAGAATTTCTTCTTCAGCTGCGTGGTCATCCCCTTCAGTACCACTCCATTCGCTAGATAATTCACGAAGTCGGAAAACCACGGCATTCCCTCCTTCTCCGCTGTCACAACTTCTACTGACTCGTGGGGAAATCTATCACCGATCTCTTCTTCCCTAATTTCTTCTCTACTAGGATCCTCTAATCGGGATAGATGGTCAGCGGCCACATTCTCTGCTCACTTCTTATCTCTAATCTCTATGTCGAACTCGGAAAGCAAGAGAATCCATCGAATGAGATGAGGCTTTGCGTCCTTCTTTTGGAAAAGGAAGCACAGAGCCGCATGGTCCGTAAAGACGATGGTCTTGGACAGGACAAGGTAGGAGCGGAATTTATCAAACGCGAATACCACTGCTAAAAGCTCCTTCTCTGTAGTGGTGTAGTTCTCCTGTGCATCATTGAGGGTTTTACTAGCGTAGTAAATAGGGTGAAAATGTTTGTCACATCGCTGACCCAAAACGGTGCCTACAGCATAATCGCTCGCATCACACATGAGCTCGAAGGGCAAGCTCCAGTCGGATGAGACAAGGACAGGAGCACTCACCAGTTTCTCCTTAAGGATCATGAAAGCTTTCAAGCAGTCGTCATCGAAGATGAAGGGTACATCTTTCTCTAGAATTCGAGTCATGGGGCGGGTAATCTTTGAAAAATCTCTAATAAACCGTCGGTAGAAGCCCGCATGACCGAGAAAGCTACGGATAGACTTGACGCTAGTCGGTGGAGGGAGTCTGCTGATAGTATCTATTTTCGCTCGATCGACCTCTACCTGCTCGCGAGATCTTATGCCCTAGCACTATGCCCTCTATCACCACAAAGTGACATTTCTCCCAGTTGAGCATCAGTCTCATCTCGACACACCATTTCATCATCGCATGTAAGTGAGTAAGACATTGATCGAAGGTGTTTCCATAGACAGAGAAGTCATCCATGAAAACCTCCATGGAGGTCTCGATCATGTCCTGAAAGATAGCTACCATGCATCGCTGGAAAGTAGCTGGAGCGTTACATAACCCGAATGGCATGCGGCGATACGCATAAGTACCATACGAGCATGTGTAGGTTGTCTTTTCTTGATCCTCAGGAGCAATCGGGATCTGAAAGTAACCTGAGAATCCGTCAAGAAAGTAGTACAATTGTTGTTCGGCGAGTCGCTCCAACATCTGATCGATGAACGTGAGCAGGAAGTGGTCCTTGCGGGTGGCGTCGTTTAATTTACGATAGTCTATGCACACCCGCCAGCCCGTGACTATTCGCAATGGGATAAGCTCCTTCTTTTTGTTCATAACCACTGTCATTCCCCCCTTCTTGGGAACGACTTGAGTGGGGCTTACCCATGCGGAATCGGAGATCGGATAGATGAGACCAGCTTCCATCAGCTTAAGCACCTCTTTCTTTACAACTTCTTGCATATTTGGGTTCAGACGGCGCTGTGGCTGCACTATTGGCTTAAAGACGTCCTCCATGAGGATCCTATGAGTACAGAAGGCAGGGCTAATCCCCTTGATATCAGACAGCTTCCATGCGATGGCCTCCTTATTTGACTTTAGGACCCCGATTAAACGCTCCTTTTCCTCCGTTGACAATTTCGAAGAACTGATCACGGGTAAGCTCGAATTGCCACCTAGGAACGCATATTCTAAGTGAGACAGGAGGACCTTAAGCTCTACGGCTGCAGGTGTCTACAATGGTGTACTCTTGGTAGCTGCACTCACCTCACAGAAGTCTAGGGTCTCGGGAATCTCTAAGAAATCGTCCCCTATATCCTCATTATCACTCACCTCGGCTACTAAACTCTCGTTCACTAAGTCGGCTCAGATAATATAGTCTAAACAGTGATCAATGCACGACATGAATGAGTTCAGGAAGTATACGGAGTGACAAGGGCCACTATCGCTGTCGCCACCACTAGGGTGTTGCATCGACCTTGGGATTTCGAACGTGACGTTCTCGTCCTCGACTCGAAGGGTGATTTTCCCATCATGAACATCGATGAGCGCTTTCGTGGTGCGCAGAAATGTGACCTAATATGATGGGTACCTTCTCGTTGGCCTCCATATCGAGGATGACGAAATCTACAGGAAAGACAAATCTATCAACTTTAACCAATAAGTTCTCAACGATTCCCCTCGGGTACTTAACAGACGTATCAGCTAACGACAAAGACATAGAGTAGGGTTGAGCTCCCCTAAACCTAATCGCTCGTACAGTGAGAAGGGCATCAGATTTATGCTCGCCCCGAGATCGGCTAGAGCATGAGCTGGAGCAATGGAGCCGCCGAATAGGCATGGAATCGTAAAGATACCCGGATCAGTCAGTTTCTCGGGCAACTTATTTAAAACCATGGCGGAACATCCTCCAGTCAACGGGACATTCAAAAGCTCCCCCAGCCTATCTTTACGTTTTAAAAGACCTTTTAAAAACTTAGCATATTTGGGCATATGCTGGAGGGCCTCGATAAACGGGAGATTGAATTTTAACTGATTAAACATGTTAAGGAAATTCCCGTATTCCTTGGCATATTTTTTCTACTTCAGACGTGCTGGGTAGGGTAGGCGTGAAGTATCTACGATCGGTGATGGCCTAACCTCTACCGGTTTTCTCTCTCCCCTACTCTCAACGGAAGGTCCACTGGTTGGTGCGGTAATTGCTGGGTCTAACCTGGTGTGCACCCTGGGTGGAACCTCCATCTCTATTTCCTCATCTACCTCATCAGCACGCTCCTCTACCTCTACCTCTACACCCACTCTACCCACTTCCGTTAGATTCCTACCACTGCGTGTAGTAATCGCTTTCGCGTGTTGGTTCGCGGGGTTGGGCTGGATATTACCCACAAACTGGCCGTGTGGCTGCTCTTGCAGCTGCTTAGCGGTACTACCGACCGACCTCTGCAGATCTAAGAGCACGGACTGTTGATTTTTCAAGAGAAGATCATGTTCCGCGAGAGTTTTCTGAGTAGCCTGATCTTTGACAACTAATTGAGATAACAACTATTCGATCCTATCTAGACTACCTCCTGACCCTTAACTCCTAGTCTAACCCTCCTGATTTGAAACTGTTCCACTAAACTGACTGGTGTGACCTGACCCTCCACTATTGTAGTGACCCTGCCCCTTGTTCTGATAAGAGCCTGATTGGAAACCAGGGGAGTTACTGGAAGACCGATTATTATTATTATTATTATTATTATTATTATTATTATTATTATTATTATTTATTATTATTATTATTATTATTATTATTTCGCCAGTTTGGGTTATAATTGGAAGTATTATTATTAAAGGGATTCGTAGGACCTCGGCTATGACCGGTGATAAACTCGACCTGCTCGACAGTGAGCGTGGGACACTCTAACGTGTCATGACCCCCTACACACCTCATACCTGTCTACCTTCTTCTTCAGTTCCTGTATCTCCTTCGTGACCTCCCTCTTGAAGCTATCTAGAGCAGTAGCTACCGTAGTTTCCAAGCTAACTTGGTGTAGACCCCGGTTAACCGGAGGTGTACGCGAAACAGGAATTGAATTCCTACCGGCAGTGCTGTAATCGACATCAGAATGGGCAAAGCTCTCGAAAAGGTCATTGCACTCGGCTACTTTTTTCTTTCCCATCAGGTGGCCACCAGCAAAGGTGTCGAATCGAGCGCGAGTCTCAAGGGTGAGCCCATTGTAGAATTTCTCTACAAGCGCCCAGTCTGATAGACCATGTTGGGAGCAACGGGATACTAGAGTTTGGAACCGCTCCCAAGCTAGATGGTAGGGCTCATCAGGTTTCATTCGGAACGAATGGATCCGATCACGAAGGCGGGATGCTTTAGTGGGTGGAAAGTATTTCTTAAGGAAAGCATCCCGTAGAGAAGCCCAAGTAGAAAAAGTACCGGGTGGTTGAGAGTCAAGCCAGATGGCGGCTCGACCCCTGAGAGAGAACGGAAAGACTTGGAAAAAATGGGCATCATTGCCCGTACCCTCCATATTGAATGTGTGGCACAGACGACTAAGGCGGTTGATATGTGTGGGCGCATCCTCATCATCACGACCATGGAATTGGCAAGAGTTAGTGATGGCGGTCATGATGTAGAAAGGGATTTGCCAGGCTTGGTCATTGTTCATGGGAGGTAAGGTAATGGGTGAGTTCGGACTGGTGAATCCGGTGGTGGCCTGTTGGTATACGGTCTGATTATTATTATTAGCCATGTGGAAGTTAGGTGGTGGCGGTGGTGGGCTTACGTTTCGATGGACTACACGGGGTGATGGGGAACCGGGTGGTGAAGGTTTAGGTGTAAAATCAAAGTCGGGCGGTACAAAGGAACGGGATGAACTTGAAAAAGTTGAGGAAGAAGCACTTACCTTTGGTGCGGGAGAGAATGGCGTGTCCGTCGGCGGCTTAGGCGGAGGTCCTTGCGAACGCGTGTGGGGCATCCACTAAACCGAAAACATGACAAACACAAGAAGTTTGCACAAATACTTCAAATATATACAAAAACAAATATTAAACTAATTAAATAACATAGACTCCTACGACACAAACGAATACAAAATAAACACAAGTGTAATAAAAAGCCTAAATCGAGTAATCAACGCAATTGCCAATGAGAGAGTCCCTGGCAACGGCGCCAAAAACTTGATGTTCTAAAAGTAGTTAATTAATAAAAACTCAAATTACCCTAATTCTAGACTCAAATTATGCTCTAGACTCCTAAACTATACTAAACTACTAACAGGCAAGTGAACCGATCAATTGTAGAATAGCAATAAGCAAGTCCGGATTATCGAACCCACAGGACTGTCTAATTACTATGACTACTAATTTAGACTCAATTACACGCTATGTATATATTTAAAAGGGGGGGGGTTCTAATAAATCTAAATTATCAATTAAACTAAAACTACTAAATTTGAATGATCAAACTATGAACTTCTAGGAAATTTGGGATTTTAATCAAGAAATAATGAACTAGTTGCCTAGGTTGAATTTTTAGACTACTACTCCTTTAATTTAATAATAATTAATCAGGTTGAATATTTTACCAGGATCTTAACATATTAAAGTTTAAGTTTACCAAACAGAACCCATGACCTTTCTCAGGAAGACACCTACGATAATCTATCCTTTTTATTTGTTTACCGGGCCTAAAGATTTCTTTTCAGTTATCTTTTTAAATCAGTAAAGTGTCTAATTATTAATTACCTCTCAATAATTAACCTAGACCAACTACAATTTCTAGTTTAGATTAACTGATTTAATTATGACAAGGAAACTAGATTTAGGAATTTCGCAAAACCCTAACCTAAGAATTTACCAAATTAATTCAGCCAACTAATTGTTATTTCTCAATAAACAAGTTAGGTATAATGACAAGTTTGATTTCATAATTTACTTAATTGTTTCCCCGGTTTTATTGGCCAATTTTACAGACACTTCACGAATTCCTAAGAACACGAAAAGTAACATAAACCTATTCTATGGAAGACATCCATCTAAGTTCATGCAAAACAATCAAATAATCACAAAACAAGCAAAATCATGCAAATATTCTAAAATAGATAATTAAAGTTGTGACCTTTACCAATTAAACATTCAAACCATAAATTAAATCAAATCAAAGTTTCATAAAACCATCATCCAAAACCTAGACAGATGAATTAAATCTAGCCTAAAAACATGTTTGAAAAGCAAATTAAACAAAGTTTATAACAAGGTAGCATAATCAAGCAAAATAAGGAAATCAAGGGTCAAGATTGGTATGATAAAACCGTGACAAACTCCTGCCTTGAACTCCCTTGATCACCCACACGATCCTTGCAGCTTAGATCCCTTTCTTCTAGCTCCAAATCTCCAGAAAAGTGCTCCCAATAAGCTCTAGTTCGTCCAAGTTTGTTCCAATATGAGTTTAACTTCAATTATGAGTCTTTTAATAACAAACAAGTCCACTTTTAATCTGGTTTCGAAACTTTCTGGATAAAAGACCCTCTCGCCGGCCGCGAGAGGGTTGGAGTATGCCGGTCGCGCCCCGCGACCGAGGAGAAGTCCTGGTGATAACTATGACTCTCTCGCGGGCCGCGAGGGAGATTAGATGTACCGGTCGCGCCCCGCGACCGGGTTGTAAATCTTGTTTTCCATTTCGTTTTCTCGTTTCCGATCCACTCACGTCCCGGCTTGGTTCTTTTCACCATTTTCGCTCGTTTTTTCCATCCTTCCAACCGTTTTCATGAACCAAGACCTGCAAAATGCATTTAGATTAAATGTAGATAAATTCTTGACAAACCGAAATGAAAAAGCGCTAAATTTATACAAACTCTGCAAGATAAATGGATGTTTATTCAATACATCAATAACCATTTGAGTTGTCCATATTTGTATGCAAGACAAATATACATATAATTTTATAAGAATCTGATTTTTTTATATGAAATCCTAGAAATAAATAAAATGATATAAACATTTGGGAGTCAAAACTCATGTAACATTAAACACTACCATCATTTGGTCAAAATGAAACCAACTTTAAAACATGATTATAAAAATAATTTTAATAGTAGCAAAAAAATATGAAATTTTAATAATTTTATGACACTAGTTTAGAATTATAAAAGCCAACACAATTTCTATTTTAAATCAAAACACAATAATAACTATTATCAAAACTCAAACTATCCTAAACCCCAGGTATTATAAAAATGTAAATTGCAAGGAAACTAAAGTATGAACATGAAATATTTTGGAATAAAGAAATATAAAGAAATGAATGACATTAAAACTGCCTCATATGAAGAAGAGAGGGTAAAGAGATGGAGATGAGGGCGATGTTGGATTCTTGCTCCTCCTTCTTGGTGGTTTGGGAAAACTTGTAAGGCTTCAATGATGGTGGCTAAGGTTTCTTTGAGAGAGAGGTGGTGGTGACTAGGTTTTTTTTAGAGAAAAGATAGAGATGTTGGAATGACAAAAAAAATAGGATTATGATTTACTTTATAAAAGCAAGCCATTAATCTTTGATTGAGAATATAAACTATTACATTTTAAAAGAGATTGAAAAAAATCTCTTTTCCTTTTATGGTATTATATATATACATATATGCCGTGAGAAATGTTTTTAACATGTTAATTATTATTTTTATTATATAATATTTTAGATATATAAAGAATTAATTCAGTTGCTTAACTCGTTTTTCTCGTATAACTCAAAAAGTATAACGTTTTATAAAAGTGCGAACATACTGTTGGAACGAGCACATTTTTCTCTATGATAAAACTTAAGTTTCATAAAAATCAGAGTTGGGTCAAAAATAATATATTTTATTTATAACGGTTCGAGTTAGTTTACAAACGGTTTGGATTAATTTTTTTTCAAAACGGGTACCCATCTTGACGGATGTTACAGCCCCTCCGGTTGTTATTGTTGTGGATTCTCTCTATTTCTATTTCGTCTAACATGATGCCCTTTCGCAAGTAATGGCAACAGACGTTAGCACGTGCACCATCACGAACGTCCCTTCTATGTTGAAGGTATGTAGATAGTAGTGTCCCCTCTCTGACTGATTGTCTGCTTTGAACGAGAGACGCTAGGGTGACCATGCAAGGTAATTTATTATTATGCGTGCCCACGTAATAACAATTTGCAGTGCATGGGAATCCTGGTGGGCTTTGCAGGTCAAGCTAATGACCACTATCCATTCGAAATTCTTAAGTTGTTCAAGTTTCTATCTAGTAGAACACTAACTGGGGTGGTTACTATAACACTCTACGATACAGGAAGACCACACGTATTTGTTCGCACCTAATATTCGATCTATATCACGACTTAGTTGAGACTAGTTAATTAAAAAAACTGGTTAGCCACCTAGGGAGGAATTTTCCTCAACATTCTAGAAATCTTGTACATGGGTTGGTTCTTTGGTGTTTGTGACACCTTATCTTAGTTATTGGAAATGGTTACATTAAACTTCATCGTTTGACATTTGTCTTATTCCAAGGGATGGTTTGGCATGAGCTCGCGGGGATTCTAATGATCTTGTTGGAGCTCGTGGAGCTCAAGAAATATCAACGTTTTCGTCACACGGGTTAGTGCGACAAAGGATTTTCCTAGTTTAGACGATCAAGGTCCATGAAGTATGGAATATATCCTATAAGGCTGGAGACGACCGTTTGGTTCTCCTCCTCAACGAATTATTCCTTTTCCACTTATACATATGCCCGATACACGCAAGAGGTGCTACGCATTTTGGATTGCAGTTATTCACGTTATCATTGTTTCAAACATGTATGAACAATGCGATCTTGAAGTTTCCATGACCGATTACAATCCTAATTCTTAGGCGCATGGAAGACTATATCTGTCCAAATATAAGTCTAGATTCTTTTAACATTGTGTGTTAAAAAGAACATGGCGCTGAAAAGAAGGTCTACACCCAAAAAGGGGTTAGTAAATCAGCGTCTTACTGATTAAGCTAAACTAGAGTTCTAAAGAAACAACATGGAGTTACCGAAATCATACAACATGAGCATAATTGAGGCGACACTAGTGATGATACCGGTGGTACCGTTAGTTCAAGTGGTCCAAATCCCGAAGGATAGGGAATGAGTGGCAATGCCACACCCAAAGATGCGATCACACAAGGTTTTAATTCTAAGGCTTTCCCGAACTGTAAGCCGCGAGACCTCGTTAATACGAGAGGTGCGGTAGCATCTGTCCGCTGAATAAAGATAATGAAGTCGGTTAACTGTTCTAGTAGATATACTCCTGAGTAAACGATTAGGTAAACCAAGAGTCTCCTGCTGAATGCAACACTAACTTGGTGGAATCTCCAAGTACAAACTTTAGGGAGTGACACAACGAAGAGGTTAACGTGGGAAGAACTTAAGGATCTTATGCGAGAAGAGTATTGCTTGCTGATTGGAATTCAAAGGATGGAAATTAAATTTTAGAACTCGACCAAGATTGGAGCCGACGTTGTTGGTACACTTAACACTTTCACGATCTCTCAAGGGTTGTTCCATACTGGATAACACCCGAATTTAAACGTATTGAGAGTGGCATTTGGGGTTCATCCCCTGAGATCCGGAACATGATCACATCATCCCACCCTACCTCGATCACTCAAGTAGTAACCCTCGCAGCTAGACTCACCGAGGATGTGGTGAGAATAGAGAAGTTGTCGAACAAGGGTGCCGAGGGAAAGGAAACGCATCTGGAATCTACTAGCAACGAGAAGCAAAAGTTCTTACACCTTAAGAAAGGTTCAAGAGTGGGTAACAAACGGAAGGGAACTCCCATGACTAGAGAAACGAAGGCATTTGTTGCCATAAACGGTGCTGGAACCAAGAAGTATGCTAATAACTTGTCGAAATCCTAAACGTGATAATTGAAGCTTTCATCACGAGGGCACTTACGAAAGTGCCAAAAGAGAATCCTTCATCATGAGGGCACTTGCGAAAATGCCAAGTCTAGAAGTGTGCTGAGACCGAGCAAAAAACTAAAACAAATAAGTTAGTAATAAGCAAGGAAGAATACTGATGTTTAAGTGTAGCGCAGAGGCCACTTCAAGCATGAGTGTCTTAAGAATGAGTCAAGCCAGTAAACCAATGTGTGAGTGATTAGAACTGTGGATACTCTACAAGATCCCAATTTCGTCATGAGTACGTTCTACTCTATGGTCATTATGTGTCAATTCTTTTGATACCAACGTTGAGCTTAACTCAATGTCTTTAGGTATTTCACATATACGCGAATTTGAGTCATGTACGTTATACATACCTTACTCCGTCAAGTTAGCTAATGGGAAATTAGCATAGTCATATGAAGTCATTAGGGGTCACCATTACGTTTCTATCAACCAATACTTTGCACACACTTTGTTTGATACCGGTGTCGATTTTAGTTTATCTTTATAGAATTTAAATTGGCCTAGAGTCGAGTAAGCTAGACGTCCCTCTATAGAACCGGAAAATGGTAAATTAGTTGAATCGGGATAAATTATTAGAGGTTGCACGCTTGAACTTAGAGCACGAAACTTTACTATCGATCTTTGACCCGTTCATTTAGGTAGTTTTGACGTGGTTGTCGGCATGGATTGGTTGTCTGACAACCGGGCGGAAGTAGTTTGTCATGAGAAAACCATCCACATCCCCCTACTAAATGAAGAGACGCTTATAGTACATAGAGAGAAGTGCGAGACACCCCTACGAATTATTAACTACATGAAGGCGTAGAAATGTCTCTGAAAAGGTTGCATAGCTTTTCTTGCTAACGTGGATGACAAGAAAGACGAGGAGCCAAAGTTGGAAGATATACCCGTTTTGAAGGAGTTCCTCGAAGTTTTCTCAGAAGACTTGCCCGGACTACCTCCACAACGACAAGTCGAGATTCGAATTGATTTAGTGCCAGGAGCCGTACTAGTGGCGAAATCTCCATAGCGCGTAACTCCGTCCATATGCAAGAGCGATCTACACAACTTCAAGAGTTGTTAGATAAAGGATTTATTAGATTGAGTTTCTCGCCTTGGGAGCTCCGGTGCTATTCGTTAAAAAGAAGGACAAGATTTTTCGCATGGGTATAGACTATCGAGAGTTGAATAAAGTCATCATAAAGAATCATTAACCTCTACTGAGAATTGACGACTTGTTGGCTCAAGTTTCTACTCCAAGATCGATTTGAGATCAGGTTACCATCAACTAAGGATACATGAAGAAAGCATTCCCAAGACGACTTTTCAAACTTGTTATGGGCATTATGAGTTTCTAGTTATGCCGTTTGATTTAAGCAACGCACCCGGTATCTATGGACTTGACGAACCGTGTTTGCAAACCATACTTGGACAAATTCGTGATAGTATTCATTGACGATATACTAATATATTCACGATCGAAGGATGGACACGAGCAACATTTACAAACTATTTTGGAGCTTTTGAAGAAAGAACAACTTTATGCAAATTTCTCCAAATGCGAATTTTGGATTCGCGGGGTACAAATTCTCGGACACGTGGTGAACGAGAAAGGAATTCATGTCGATCCATCCGAGATTGAGGCGATCAAGAATTGGGAAGCGCCTACGACCCCTACGGAAGTGCGACAATTTTTGGGATTAGCGGGCTATTATTGGAGGTTTATAGAGAACTTTTCAAAAATTGCCCAACCACTAACATCCCTGACACAAAAGGATAAGAAGTTTGAATTGGGCAAAACAAGAGGCGGCTTTCCAACTACTAATGGATAAAGTTTGCGATGCGGCTATCTAATCTTTACCCGATGGTACCGAAGACTTCGTGGTTTATTGTGATGCATCGCCTCAGGGTCTCGGTTGCGTGTTGATGCAACAACACAAAGTCATCGCGTACGCGTCTCAGCAATTGAAAGTGCACAAGAAAAATTATACCACCCACGACCTCGAGCTAGGTGCGGTGGTATTTGCTTTGAAGATTTTGCGTCACTATTTATATGGTACTCAATGTACAATATTTACGGATCACAAAAGTCTTCAACACATATGCGACAATGACGATGGGTTGAGCTATTAAACGATTACGACTGTGGGATTAAATATCACCTGGGCAAGGCGAATGTTGTGGCGGACACTTTGAGTCGCAAAGAACGATTGAAAACTCTTAAGGGTTCGAGCCTTAGAGATGACCATACAAACTAACCTTACTTCTTAGATTCACGATGCTTAGCAAGAGGCAATTAAACCGGAAAACATACCAGCCGAAACTATATGTGGAATGGAAAATCAATTGGTGCCAAAGGAGGATAGAACATTATACTCTATTGGACAAATCTGGGTTCCATTCTTTGGCGACCTACGGGCGCGTATTCTGGATGAAGCTCACAATCGAGGTACTCTATCCATCTGGGATCGGATGAGATGTACCAAGGCTTAAAAGAATTCTATTGATGGCCTAACCTTAAAGGTGACATTGCTACTTATGTAGGAAAATAACTTACTTGCTCCAAGGTTAAGGCTGAATACTAGAAACCATCAGGCTTGTTACAACAACCCGAGATTCCAGTATGGAAATGGGAACAAATCTCGATGGATTTCATTACTAAGTTACCCAGGACCTTGAGAGGTCACGACATGATTTGGGTAATAGTTCCTGACAAAGTCCGCACGTTTGCTACCTATCCATGAGAAGGATAGCACTGAAAAACTCGCTGAGATATATCTCAAAGAAATTGGGGCACGACATGGAGTGCCTATTTCTATCATTTCGGTCAGTTTGTGTCAAGGATTTAATAATCTTTCCAAAAGGCCTTTGGGTCTCGATTAGATCTTAGTATGACCTTTCACCCTCAAACGGACGACCAAAGTGAACGAACGATACAAAATTTGGAGGAGATGCTACGCGCTTGTGTGATGGACTTGGGTGGAAATTGGGATACTCACTTGCCCATAGTGGAGTTCTCATACAATATAGTTATAACACTAGCATTCAGGCCACCCCGTATGAAGCCTTATATGGACGAAAGTGTTGGTCACCGCTATGTTGGGCGGAGACCGGAGACAAACTACTCATTGGTCCGGAATTAGTCCAAGATACTACGGACAAAATCTTCCAAATACGAGACGAATCAAGGCAGCTCGTGACCAACAAAAGAGCTATGCTGACACACGACGTAAACCATTAGCTTTTGAGGTCGGAGACAAAGTTTTATTGAAAGTCTCACCTTGGAAAGGCGTAGCCAGATTTGGTAAACGAGGAAAGTTGAACCCGCGCTACATTGGACCTTTCGAAATCTTGGCAAAGTTTGGAACCGTTGCCTACAAGTTGAAATTCCTGGGCGAGCTTAGTAGCATACACAACATGTTTCATGTGTTAAACCTTAAGGAAAGTCCTACTCAAGAGACGTTTGTCATCCCAGCAGATGAAATTTGACGACAAACTCCAGTTCACCGAAGAACCTTTTAAGGTTATGGACTAGAAGGTCCAAAACACTAGGAGAAGTTGCGTTAAATTAGTCAAAATTCGTTGGAACTCATGTCATGGTCCCGAGTATACATGGGAATGTGAAGATCAAATCAAATCTAAGTGCTCACATCTTTTTCAAGACTCCGCTGCAAACCGGTAACACAACTTAAATTTCGAGATGAAATTCTTCTAACGGGGAGTATGTGACAACTGGCAAAATTTCTTGATAATTCTGTACAACTTAACAACTAATTATAGTTTAATTGCGTCCATATGTGACTTAATTTGTGCTTGATTAGGTTATACAAGTCTAGCAATGGTAGGTCATGTATAAACTTAACAATTGATATTGTTACTTTCGTCACGTCGCAAGAAAACAATCAGCTATGTCCTAATATGTTTGCAAAATGCTGAAATCACTATTCACCTTAACACACTATTCATGTCAGCTTGTTCTGAAAGCTGTCTGAACAACTAACGAATGACACGAAAACGTATCATCCCAATTTAGGGGTACCACTTGCCATAATACTTTAACTTTCAAGAAAATGCCCATAATAATAAATTGTCCGATCTGACTATTATATAACAATTATACTTTGTCCGCAACATAAGAATTTAGCATTTGTGTCACACTCGACTTTCCACAGCCAATCCAAACACCGGTGGGCCCGGGTGGGGAATATCGTGACGTAAGTTGATATCATCATAGTCAATTAAACACAGCACAACGGAAGTCTTGGAGTAAAATTACTATTACAAACCAAATGTTCAAAATACAAAATAATATAAATACGGCTCGTAATAGAAGATCCACAGGCGAATCATAAAATGTAGAAAAATGTATAACAGACTTTGGGCAGATCTAGGATTTGCAAGATCCTCTTATCACTACCGAGCAGCTTCCAGCCTATTTTTGTATTGTACCTGCAAGCTTAGTCTTTTGAAAATACGTCAGCTTTTGCTGGTAAATACACCCAACTGACTCATTTTGAAAACATTTTTAAAATGTTTTAAGTGTACATTGGCAAAAAAATCTTTTATAACTTGGTAAAGTCAGCCTTGTAACCTTGTTAACAGATTCACATGTTTGTCCATACATACAGGGCCCGGTACAGAGACCGAGACATGATTAACGTACTCACCACTTAAGAACTCACGAAGGAGTTATCCCCAACCTTGTGGGTAAAGTTATTAGCATGAGCGCTTGCCGGGTGTATGCCTAAGCCCCGCGCTTAGGTCGTGGCCATTATCTAATGTAATGAGTCGAGAATATCCAGGACACGGTAGTTAACCCACGATGTTTAAGTTATCAAATAAAACTGATTAAAACAGAATATGTGGATTTACTATCCATTATCCGGCATTCGATTGATCCCATTACCGACCAAGTGGTAATAGTTTACCGTAACCCAAGCGCGTATAGGGGAAATAAGTCGAGATTATTTACCTGAGCTAGTCTTCGTTTAAGCGCAAGATTTAATAACTCAGCCGTACACAAAATGAACCAAGTGCAGATAGCATTTACCGGAAGGCTCTAGTCTGGATTATGGCATAAGCTAACCAATTAAATGCTAACGGTCTTATATAAGTCATAGACTTAGACCGACTAGCATACATGATCAATAACGGTAAAAGATTAAGCAATGACCGGATAGAATGTAGTTTAAACCCAACAAATACTCTGACTTTTATAATATGGGTAAACCATACACATTCTGGATTTTGAGACTTAAATGACAAGGTTAAACCCGTTTCCGTTAATTTCCGTAAACTAGTTACATATACTTAACCGTACACATATCAGCGATATCGGGTAACCGGATAAGTCATGGACAAGTTCTATATGCCAATATACTTTAAATAAGTTGTAATATCAATAGGATATCAACTTATATGCCCGTTAAGGTTTTAAAACAAATAATGCCTCATAGGGGCATTTTGGTAATTTCATATCTTATAAAACGAACTTGAATATATTTTAATGTTATAATGATAAGTATTCTAGAAAAGTATTCAATATATGATATAATATTAGTAGGAACATGATAATATGTGTAATCATTTAAGACCAAACTATGCACCGAATGGGCATTTTGGTCATTTTACACATAGTATGATAGTTTATTTGGGATTTTGAGTTTATATATTATACCTACTGTAAAAATATTTTAAATAAGTTTTAAAATCAGTATGTAACAAGTCTTGGTTGATAAATATGGTTTAATACCATATTATACGCCGAAATAGCGCTTATGTCGTAAAATGACGAATTGTGCGATGTTTAATGAAAACTGATGTTAAAATCAGGTTCATATGTTTTAGATATGTTATTTAATATAAAATAGTAGGTAAAATATTTGATATGAAAAGGTATGATTAAAACCGTTTTATGAGCCATAAGGGCTTTATCGTCATTTATCGACATAATACAAGAACTTGTACATAAGCTCAGTATACAATCTGATTTGACATCCCAAATATTTCTACTTATGATATTACATCAGTAGCTAGTTTATTTTCAAGTTCATTATTGTTTAAACCCCATTTTATGCAAAAAGGGCATTTTAGTCAAAATGGCATAATTACGGAACTTATGTATAAACTCAGATTCTTAATATGATCATGTAATATAACCTCAGAGGGTTATGCTACATTATATTACAATCATAATGTAACCTTAGACCAGTAGCTAACTAATCTAAATCGGGTCACAATCGAAAGTCAAAGCAGAAGTCAAACTTCTCGACTTTCGGTTGCAAACCGACCCTAGAACTGAAATTGACGAGCCAAACATGTTCTTACATGTTCTAATAATTATTACCAACTTGTTTAAGTGTCAAAACACTATTTATAACATATATAAGCTCGGTATAACATTTCTAAAAAATGGTCTGTTTGACTTTTTAATATTTAAACTTTGACCCGTCAATTGGTCTAGCAAACGTGATCTTCAGGAGGTGCCCTTTATAGGGATTAACACCTACCTTATTACGATCACTTAGCCATGTTTGTTACAAACAATGGCTGGACCATAATGGTCTTAACCGAAAGTCAAGGCGTTTTCCGTAAAACGCTTGATTTTTTACTATAAAAGTCTATAAACGAAAATGCAAGAGAAAGGAACACTTACAAGTGATTCCTAGGATGCAATAGAACTAAGTTGGATGCTCCTTTCAGTTAGGAACTTCCAGAGGAGGGAGATAGATTAAAATGAGAAAGGTGCAAGTTCAAATGGTGAAGCATTGCACATATTTATAGTTGGAGAGCTTGAAGGAGGTGATGCCAGGTGTTAAGGGGTGTTAGAGGGAGCTTACAAGTGTCCTAAAACGTGGTATAGCTGTTTAGAAGTCCCTTGTTTCGAATCAAATGGTTTTTGGTCTTATGTGTAGAGGCCAAGCAAATTTTCCTCAAACACAGGCCTCTCGCGCCCCGCGAGAGGCCAGACCCATGCCTCTCGCGCACCGCGAGCGCCCCATGGCCAGTTTCAAAGTTTGTCACATTTAGCCCTCAACTTATAAAACCTCCTAAAACACCTTTATAGCATATTTAGCCTTTGTAACCAATATTTGGTGTACCCAGGAGTATGCCCAGACATTGTCGAGCTCTCGGTTCGTTATAAGGTCACTCAGAGGTATAAATTAACATGTTGACACTTTTAACCCCTCCATTATTCAACTTTCACATATTTACAGAATTAACCTCTCTCGTCCAACAAGTGGCACGTATGAGAGTTAGGACTTCGTAAAGGATCACTCAGAGGCTCAGTATAAGCATGTTGACTTCGATGTTACTCAGAGGCTGGGCATGTTGACACAAATGGTCACTCAGAGGCCAAGTTTAAGCATGTTGACACTAATGGTCATTTAGAGGCTATGTTTTAAGCATGTTGACACTAATGGTCACTCAGAGGCCCGGTTTGTGCATGTTGACATTAGAAGCTCACTCAGAGGCTTCATTTAAGCATGTTGACACCTTTAGTCCTTATTAGTCCATAATGGACTTACTAAAAAATACAACACGTGTCACTATACTATTGGACACGATTTTACAAGGTGTTACAATTTTCAAGGTCAATAAAGCTTGCAAATAATGCTAATCACCTTAAACAAACCTGAGGATAGCAAGGGAATATCAAAGACATCATTCCCGGTATTATAATGCATCTTACACTTAGTGTCCGGTTTCGATCCGACAACTAAACTAGTGGCATTTCTATCATCCTAACACCTAAACCACTAGTCTAATGAACTAGTTAGAAGTTGTTTAACGTTATAAACACCATTAAGCCACTAATGGTTCAAGAACCCCCTAATCCCCTAAATATCTTAACTAAATATGCACACCCATGCATACTTCACCAAATTTGGCCATACTAGGGCCCACACACATCACCTACAACTTGTATATGACATAAGTGATGGAGTAGGGTATGGCCTTGTGGATTTCTTTTTGACTTGCAAAGATCACCCGCCTATAACTTCCTAAACACTTCACTTACTTTCATAAGTTTCAAACTCACCCAAAACCCTCATCCTCTTTGTCTCTCACTTACGGTATCCAAACACCCTCCATAACCTCCATGTTCAACCAAAGCACATCACATTTCAAGCACTTGCAACATCTTACAAGATGATCTAAGGATGCTACAAGTCATAGATGCATACTAGGAGCATAATCTCACCACTTTGGAGCTTCTACATCATCATCTTCTTCATTCTAGAGCTTACATAACATTGTGCAAAGTTGTAAGTTCATTTCTTATCATTTCAAGATTTATATGTTATGTAGAATACCAAAGTACTACTTGATCATCTCGAACTCTAAGAAAATCAAAGCTCAAAACCCTAATCATAACCTAAAAAGCTTACAAAAATGAAGTGTTTATATGTTGATTAGTGTTAACTAGTGTGTATGATATTGATGGTTATGTTAAAGTAAGTTGTTTAAGTGTGATGATCTTGCATGAACTTAGCTAAGAATAATGATCTAAACACCAAGATGTTTAGATCTAAACAAGATCATCACCTTCATAACCCATGAAAGTGATTTTTAACATATATAACTTTTACAAGAAGTTATGAACAAGGTTTATAATATAAGGATCTTGAAACGTAACATAAACAAGTTTATGTTACATGGATAAACTAGTGGATGATTATAAAAAGTGTTATTTTTAGAGGGTTTTTTTAAATATATATATAAAGTTCATGGGGAAATGAAGGTGTTTATGTGGGGTATAGGCATGGCAAGTATGATATGGAACTTGATTTATGTTGATTGTGATTTTCGGTATTAAAACGTGGTTTAAAATACGTTTTGATAACTTGGAAAACGCCTTAGTTTAGGGGAACTATGGCGAAATTTTGTAAAATCCTAATCACAATTAAGGGATAATTAAATGGTGATTAGCAAGACTAAATGCGATTAGTGACCTTAATCATGATTAGGCAAGTCTTAATGGAAAGGTTTGAAGTCCTAAACTCCCAAGGGTTTCATAAATACCTATATATATTTTCGTAAGTTAAAAAAGGAAATATTATATATATATATATATGTATATATATGTGTGTGTATATATATATATATATATATTCTTAGAGAATTCATATTGTGTGTATATGTATAAATACTTGTGTGTATTTATGTGTATGTATTAGAAAGTTGGGAAAATACTAACTAAATACCAATACACCACACATGAGAACCTTCAAATACTTGGAGATGAACAAGTATAATAATGCATATGGATATACATGTACGAACGAGCTCATGTAATATCTCTAAACGCGATGCGGACAACGAAAAAAGGAAATCGGACAAACCGTTACATAAACAAGTATATCGACGAAGTAATATATATATATATTCGAAACCGACATAAAATATAATATGAGTTTGGTAATAAAATAAACACATCGTCACCGACAATGATCGCCATATCGTTAGGACGAGGAACGTGTATATCCTACTGACGACACTTGGACATTATCGATACGAAAATATATAGTAACGACCAATACCGAGAACTCTAAAATAATATATTTTTAGACCTTTGAAATTATATATTTCAGTACCCCTAAATTCCGAAAAGTATAACTCAATTAAATACTAAGTGAAATGCATAAGTATATGGGTATACTCATATGTATAATATGCGAACATTAAAACACTAGGTGAAATTGCAAGAATACAAGTAGTGTACATGCAGAACGTGTACATGCAGATACCTACAATGGAATAATTTGCATATATAATAGTGCAAACACATACAATGGAATAACTTGCATATACTTTGCAATATTTGCATATACAACGGTGCAAGTGCATACAATAAAACAATTTGCATATACAATGCAATATTTGCATATACCATGAAACAAATGCATACAAAGTAACATTTGCATATATAATGGTCCAAGTGCATACAATATGCATATACAATGCAATATTTGCATATACCATGGAACAAGTGCATACAAGTGAAACAAACGTACTTATACATGTGAACGAGGTTCACTATACTTAAAATATATTTGAAGAATATATATAACTCATACCGAACTTACACCGTGTGTGACACGGAGACTCAAATGGACTAGGCTCATTCTCACTTGTGCAAGGCACAAAGACTCTCATGGGCTAGGCCCACATACACCGTGTGTGACACGGAGACTCAAATGGGCTAGGCCCATTCTCACTTCTGCAAGGAACAAAGACTCTTATGGGCTTGCCCACTCATACTCGTGTGAGGCATGAAGACTCACAAAGGACGAGACCCGTTCGTACACATTATGGATGATGTGTATATATATATATATATATATATATATATATATATATAGTGTATATATTAAGAACAAACGTAAAAAACAAATGCCAACATATTAAAATGTTCAAGATGAGCAGCGCGTACACAGTCTAATGAAAACCTAAGTGTCTGATGAGTTAGAACACTTGTAGGTTAGCTCATGTATTTGGATACCCTACTTGCTAGCACATACTATTTACGGACGCAATCTAGTGAGTTCATGTCCCCCTTTTCTTTTAAACGTGTTCGGCTTTACAACTCTCAGAGGGAAAAAAATGTTTCGATTGTATGGTTTAGCTATGGAATGAAATACTGGATCATGTGCGAATAGGGTCTCTCTCAAGCGCCATTAATCTTGTATAAAACCAAGGAATAAAAGGGGTATATCTATCGGGTACGGGCGAGCCCCACTCTGGGTCCTTGTGCGGCCGCATGGAGTGCTTTTGTTGTACCCGCCGGGTGGACCGGTATTAAATCGTCTAGGGTTGAGTGCTTCCTATACCATCACACATGTTAATGTCCTTGCAAAACATTAATGATCAACAAGTTCATTGACGCTTCACATACCACATTTTTACATATGAACTTTCAAATGTTTTTAAGATTCATTTGATGCGAACACAAAACACATGAACTCGCCAACTTTTGTTGATGTTTTAAACTTACATGTATTTCAGGAAATTGATGGAACTTGGCGCATTTTATTATCACAAAGAATTTGGTTATCTAGTTGACGATGTTATCCTTTTGAAGGGTTTGATCCATATGTCTTATCCTCGATGAGATATAGGATGCAAAGCCTTAGTATTTGAAAACTCTATTTTGGAACAAGTCTTTGTAAAACTTTATAACTTATGTTGTCTTTACTTTTAAACAACTTATGACTGGTATTTTAATTTCGTGGTTGAATGGATGAACATTGTGCTTTTTATTCGTATAGTTTGTTTACTTACATCGTATGCAATGAAAACCGATCAAGTTCGCATCGTGCGCTTCCGCCTATTAGCGGGTGTGACATTATATATATTCAAGCTTTTACTAATTAAATATTTTTACTCAATACTTCGGCTGGATATAAAATTGTGATACTGTTATTCAATCATCACGCTTAAACCCTACCCATCCGGGCCCACCGAAAATTGGGGTGCGGCAATGGTCATTTGTCACAACCAAGCAATATAGATCTCCCGTAACGCTCTTCACATTAACCAGTCCAAAGAGATCCATGTGCAGCCTCTCTAGTAGTAACTTGATGGAATTTAATAACTTTTTCAGGTGCGATTTCTTGTGTTGTTCACCTTTTTTTACAACTAACACAATCATAATTCATGTGAAAATTCTTTATGTTAACCCCTTCAACCAAGTTGTTGTGAATCAGGTTATTCATCTTTCACAAACTAATGTGTCCCGTCTTTTTATACCATAAGATAGACTCCTTCTTTGTAGCCTTTGTTACAAAGCATTGAGCGGTCTTCGTAATCGTTGTTGCGGTGCACATATCAAGTACATAAAGATCGTTTTCACTCGGTGCCCGTATCAAGATCCACTTTTCAGGTATCAAAAATCCCAGCTTCAGGATTATGTCTTCCTTATCCGTGAAGTGAACTGTGAACTTCTTGTCACAAATTTGAGATACAGACAACAAATTAATTTCTAGCTTAGAAATGTAATTCACATTGTCAAATGATACACATTCGTCTCCAAGCGTTCCTTCACCAATTATTCTCCTTCCCTGATTCCCTCCATATCTGACATAACTGCCTCATATTGGTCGTACATTATAAAGTAAAGCGAGCATCTCAGTCATGTGCCTTGAGGCTCCACTATCGATAATCCATTTTTAGTACTTAGGGAACCCCTACACATGCACAAATATATCACTTAAACAGGAAACCCAAGCCTTTACAGTCTTGGGTGCATTCTCAATTGCATCACAACCAAACCACTTTTTTCCTTAATTTTATTCTCAATCTTTTCAACAAAAACACTTTGTTTAACCATCCACTTTACCGAATCCGGTTTCAGTTTAGGAAAAACTTTTTCATCATTAACATTCAAACTTTCTTTTGTTTCAGACTGTTTCTGTTTGACCACATATTTCATTTTTCCCTCGGCTGGTCTTTTCATGATTTGTTTTGGAACAAACTTTGACTTCATTTGTTTAATCATATCTGAAGATTTTGTTAGAACATATTTTTGAAATTTGTTCGGACACTAAATATGTCCGATCTTTTGACACCTATAACACTCTCGTTTGTCAGTGTAACATTGTTGAAAACCTTCAGTTTGATCACTTACTTCTTTTTCTCCAAAAATTAATGGTTTGATCGATTTCTAAATTTTTCTTCTTTTTCACTCTTTGAGCTAATTTCAGAAACAAACTCTACATTCTTTTGAAATCGAGACTTCTTTTGAAATTGATTGTTTCTGAAACTATTATTTCTTCTTGCATTACTACTGAATCCGTTTCGCCCATTACCTTGGTAACCCGTGTACCCATTAGATTTGTAATTGTTAACACTTTGATAATGTTTGTTTTGAGCAAAACTTTTAACACTATCTTTATGAAAATCCACTTCAACCAGTTTGAAAGCTTTTTCAACAAGATCTACATTCACATTTTTAAGTGGGAACTCATTGTCAAAATAGATTTTATCTGATCCACTCATTTTTTAAGCTACAATAATTCCAAAATCAGACAAAACATTTTCTTGCTTTTGAAATTGTGACGTTTTTCACTTTTCTTTTCAATTTCTGAACTGTTGACAAACATTTTCTCCTCTGATTGACTTGTTGAATCTTTTTCAAAAACTTTCTCCACCACACTATGACACAGCTTAGTATCACATTCAGAACTTTTGTTAGATTGTTCGTATGTGATATCAACAGTTTCAGGTAACAACTATTTCGGATCAGCCACAAGTGGAGTTTTTACTTCCATATTGAGTGTTCTCTTGGCACCATTAGGCGATCTTTTAGAGTAGTTATTCCACATAGATGGTGGAACTTTATGATATCCAATCCTGTGATCGTTATAACCACATATATTTTCTCCAGTTTCTTCATCCTTACTCGTGGGTTACGAAAGAACATGGTCTAACACATACGATGCAGCTTTATAACTATTTTCTCCAGTTTCTTCATCCTTACTCGTGGGTTTCGGAAGAACATGTTCGTGCACTCTCTCTTGAAATGGCCACGTTCCTTGCATCTGAAACAAGTAACCTTAGACTTATCAAAACCCAGTTTCATGTCCGAACCTCCCATGCAATTTCTATAGGTAATTTCCATAAATCTTTGAGCTCGCCTGATAACGCTAGCTATGCACCAGTGAATATCTATTAACTCCAATTGTTCATTATCAATCTGGCCATAGTCTTCCTAGTCATGTTATAGCTACCGGTTCTTCCTACGACCAATGATTCATATGATTCAAGCACTGGGGCCAACATTAACATATGCTCTTTCGCATTTGCAGCAAGCAGGCCTTGAGTATTTTGAAAATTTTTGGCAATGTTGCAATGTAAAGTATCCAACGACTTATTGGTATTCTAGTAAGTTTGATTATGAGATTCTTGAGTATACTGTTGTGGCATGCTATTTGAACTTCCACTACTGTATGAAGACTGTGGTGAATGCATATAACTTGAACCACTTCTACTGCTACCACTGCTAGTAAAACAATTTCCATTTGTCTCTGCACTGAAAGTTGTTTGAATTTTGTGGCTTGTTGTAATCATAGATCTGAGCCCTTTTAGTACAATCCAACATCTTGAGGAATGTTAGCTACTTACATCTTCTGAATTTTCTTTAACTCTAACTCATGTGCCTCTAACCTCTCAATCAGCCTCGCTAAATTAATCATTGAATACTCTAAAAGGTTTGATTTCAAAATCATCACAAAAGTTCCCAAATCCGAGTCTGGTATGCATCCAACATTTTCTCAATATATTCTACTTCATCTTTATCGATCTGTACCCTTTTCATCTCAGACACTAGAAAGCAATACCTTCCGGTCAGCTGTTGTAAAGTTTCACCCTTGATACAAGTGAAGATATCAAATTTTTTTCTTTAATAAAGCCTTCTTGGTTCTCCTTATATCTTTGTTTCCATGATAAATGTTTAGAAGAACTTCCCAGATAGAAAAAGATGTTTCCGTATGTTGTAATAGTTCTAGGATTTCGCTTTGCACGAATTGTTGCAACAGGTTCATCATTTTCTTTTCTCATATGAATTTCTCCTTATCTGCTTTAGGAATTTGTGAGACTTTAAAATCTTTTCCAGATTCAACAGCTGGAGGATGAAAATTCTCTTCCAGAGCCAACCATGCTTCAAAATGATGCACTTGTACATAGTTCGAAAAGTTATCAGCCCATCCCATATAATTTTCCATCTTTAGAAGTTTCGATGGCTTATTGGTTGTACCTATCTCATTATCAAGGTTTAAATTTTGAATGAGATTAGATGAGTTTCGGGTAGCCATACATGCATTGTAAAGATCTTGATCCACACTTAAACAAATTTTCACCAAATAACACCTTCCACACGTATGAGTTTTCGTGCGTATGAACAATATTAGTGTATGAACAACTTGAACACTTAACAACTCAAATGTATGAGTCTGTTATGCGTATATGATTTCCATGCGTGTGTAGTCTAAGCGTATGAACCTTGTTGAAATGGATGTGCTTCAAATAGATGAGCACTTTGATTTATTTGACTGATTTTGGAAACTCTGCATGTTTGAGAATTTTTTTATTATGTTTCTTTGCTAGATTCCAGTATCCATCAAATGGCTTAGCTCTTGGTGATCGATCTCGAATAAGTTAATAAGGCTTACCCGTCTGATGTTGTGCAGTCCTTGAGTAGTAGGACGAATAGGGACGATGAACAAAATTTCTAGCTATATGCCCTAGATTTCCACAATTAAAACATGTCTGTCTCTTTGAGAAAAAGACATTCAGTTTAGCTTGTGTTATTTTAGGGAGCTGATTAGATTTCTTCTTGCTGCTTGGTGCTGATTGTTTATGTGCATGTTTGGACTTGGATGAAACCTGCTCACAATCATCAGCACAAGAGTGAGTTTCAATAACTCTACCCTTTGACTTTGTTTCATCTTAATGTTGAGTTGGTTTTCCTTTTTTTCTTCTATTATCTTCTCAACAAAATTTTCAACTTGTTTAACCTTTTTGTTTCCTTTCTTGTTTTTCTGTGATCCCTTTTTCTTTAGAGGAGTAGGTTTTTGAGGAAATATCCTTTTTAGAAACCTCCTCTGTAAAATCTGATTCTACAGAGACATATAATTCTGATTTGTCAGATGACAGCAGTTATGCTTTTTGATATTTAAGTCCACACTTGTTTCTAAAACAGTGGGTTCGGAGTCAGCACTAATGGTTGAATCCTCAAAAGAAGTTTGCTCATAATTTGACATACAAGAATTACCAGTCTGTTTTTCGGATTAAGTGTCAAAATCAGAAGATCCCTCATTATCATCGGTTTCATTGGCATCCACACACTCAGACAAAACAATATTTTCAACCACATCACTTTCAGAGGATTCTGAGACATCAGATGATGAATCAGAGATGCCAACACATTTGTGATGGTTGATGATTCGGCAAAGAGTTGAGAAGTTGATGATTCATACCATTATTTGTGATGGTGTTATCGACGCTTATCATTTGAGAGACCAATTTCACGAATCTTCTGATCTGATTGTCAATGGTTTCACCGTATATGTGATTAAAAGAGCTTAATTGTTGATTTAACACATTAACCCTACTCGCCTTCATGTCAGCATTTCCTTCATACAAATTCTTGAGCTCATTCCACACTTCTTGAGCATTTGTACAATTTATGACTGCAATAGAAATATCCGGTCCCAGTGCCATAGTAAGAATTTCCTTGGCTTTGTCATCTTCTTCTCATATTTTCTTATCTTCTTCCGACCACAAATTCTCAGGTTTTGGATTGAGTCAAAGGATCCGCTTTTGTAGAGTACATGATAGTACGAGGTCCATCTCTAACACACCTCCAGACTCTCGGTTCCTTTAGCGCCCTCGTTGATTCAAACTGGTGAAGTGTAAGGCCTTAACCAAACTTACTGTGTATTTGTTCGGACCACTTTGACTCTTGATCGAGAACAATGATAATTGAATACCATATGAGAATGAACATAATCCATGTCTCATTGATTTAATTTATGTCTTTTAAAGAAAGGATGAATGACAACAATTACCATAAGTCTGTTGTCTTGCAATAGTAAGTTGTTACTAATGGCAAGGTGTTTTGGTTAATGACTTTAAAGTGTCATACCTTGTTGGGGGCAGCCATGTGCAGCTAGAGCGCCGCTGACTGTCTGCGTTGAGAATTTCATTGAAGGCCGTCCAAGTGGGAGATTGTTGGATTTATATGTACGGGTTTGATAAGTCAACGTTGTTGACCGAGCTATGACCCGTAAGAGTTATACCTTGGGCAACATTAAGTCCACTTAACTTGGTTAACTGGTGACCACGAACAACTAACGGAACGAAAATATATAATTATCATAATTATATATCCTGAGAAACGGGATTTATTATTTATACGGGTTATAAATAATATAACGTTTAATTATTTATCTAATTAAACTGTGTTTTTCGAGCTTGATATCGCGTCTCAAATTGTTCTAGATGTATTGGGCTTTGGGCCCGAGAATCAATTAGCTTGTGATTAAAAGGATTATTAGTGTTAACCTAATTATCTAATGATATAAATACTAATAATCTTTAAAACCTAATTGCTCTAATATACATCCCAAGCCGTAAAACTCCAAAAAGAAGTATTATAGCCGTCACTCCCTCAAAGTTGGAGCCCCTTTGTTCTTTGCAATTCATTTTTTGATCAAGGCTTCCGCCCCACCTTTACTTATTGTGACGCTTTTCTGTTAGTGTTCTAGCGTACGGTTTGTTGTACCTCGGTGTCATAATCGGTTAATCATTAACCGTAAAAGTATATTTAATCTCATCACTAGATTAATAAATATTGTATACCGTATTTGTATGTTTGTAACCATGATCCTGTTTGGTTCACTTTTAGTGTTGATTATTTATATTTATTCCGCTGCGTTTTATTAATTATATATTTTGTTAATAAAATATATCAAACCCATTTTGATAAAAATTAAAATTGACATCACTGAAACCCAACAGTATATGGAATTACAAACAGATAATCAAACAATTATTAATGAGCTTAAAG
The DNA here is from genome assembly GCA_947069175.1 of Scalesia atractyloides. Taxonomy (NCBI): domain Eukaryota; kingdom Viridiplantae; phylum Streptophyta; class Magnoliopsida; order Asterales; family Asteraceae; genus Scalesia; species Scalesia atractyloides. Next base: position 55,458,546 of record CAMTDV010000027.1, read on the forward strand.
AAAAGATGAAGATTAGTCAGGTGATATAATACAATCAAGTAACTTACATTACATAAAAAATTATATTTTATCAAGATTGTTGTTGGTATTTACTCACTTTTGTCATTTATCTTAAGAACATATCTCTAAAGATAACAAGAATGTTACTTCAATCGCCTCTATTAAAACTTATGATGCTAATACATTGGTGAAGAAAAATTGTTTAAGGTTTCTAAAGATAGAATATCAAAGTGTAAAATGGTTGATGTTTACAATTTGGATTGAGAGTTAAGTATGCCTGATACTACAACGAAAAGTAAACTGAAGGTTGTGGAGGATGTTAGAAAGAAAGAAAAGCTTCATATCTCAAAGAGCGAGAATAGTTGAGATGTACGTTTGCATTTTGAACTTGGTATTTTGATCGTTTTGTTGGTTCAGTGTTTTTCATCAATCATTTTAGTTCTTTGTTTGAGTTTATTAACATTATTGTTTGATGTTTATCATCTTTGAATAAATTTACCTTGTCAATAAACATTGGTTAATAAATGTTTCTTACAGATTTGACAATTACCTTAAAATTTATTTCAAATACAATTGTTAAGTCAAATACAGAACCATTATAAATCAAAATAACATTTGAAAATATGTCTTTTTATTTTATTTAACGACATAATTCTATTAATCTAAAGTAATTTTTTCAGTACCCAAAATTCTCGGATTATAACCTAGTTTATTCAACACAAAAAAGAGATTAATCAAAATTATCACACATGCACTGCTCGACCCACCTTGCCCAATTAAAGATGGTCTTAATTTATTCTTTACCTTATCTTAATGACTTAATATTATGATGAGGATCCAAAAATGAGTATCTATGTTGTAACATCTGTCAAAAAACCGGGTTAACCAAACTCGCTTCATTTATTAACCGAACAACCAGTTAAAAATTTCGTTGCATATTTAATGCTCAAATTAATTTTAAACGATACATAATAAGTATATTAGAATATAAAATTTATATTTAAAAATATATTAAAAATAGTGAAATAAAAATTAAATGCTGAAGCCGGGTTTCGAACCCGGGTCAGCCGAGAGAATCATCCGAATCTTAACTCACACTCGCCCAACCACTCCGCCACTTGTGTTGTTTGATAACATATTGAAACAATTAATACAAATAATAAATTTGGAAATCAAACCCAGTCAACAGCGCGCCCAAATCCGCTGACGCCGGAAAACCCGACGATTTCGCCAATTATCGTCGGTTACTTTTGACTTAACGTAAAAATTAACGACGCCATCGGTTATAACCGACGTCCAGTTCCGCGACATCCGTCGTAACCGCCGGAGAACGGATGACCAACGAATCAAGACGGTAATCAGACCAAATTCATCGATATTCTTCCCTATAAATGCACACCCTAGCCTCTAGTAAACTTTTCGCTCAAAATCGCACTGATTCTTCAATCAATTTCACTCGCCGGAATTCTCTGCAAGTCGCCGGAAAACCGAGACTTTCATCAACACGGTAAATACCTCGACTTTTTCTGTTTCATTCCATTATTAGACAAATTCTAATATCACTCCATCACCCAGAATCAACCCCAGACGACGTTGCCGGATTTTCTGTTTTCGCCGGAAAACTTCTGAAAGTTCCAGAATCTCGCTGTTTGCCGGTATGATCATTTAAACTTACTGATAATCGTTGCTCAGTAGTTCAATTTCACATCTAATCCATCCAAACTGTTAATTGATCCTAACAGCCGAAGTTCACAAAACAGAGCCGACGAATCCTTGCCGGAGTTCTGAAAAAGTCACATGTTCGGTACATTCTTTCCCCAAACCCTCTATGTTCATCACATTACAATCATTATTAAAGTTCGTTAATTTAATTTAACAAGTAACAGTTTGGTTAACCGTTGTCTGTGTTTGAACGAAGAAGATGAAGTCGGCTTAGTGTATAAGATTAATTAAAATCAGTATTATGAACGAGTTAGAGACACAGTCCAGCGGTGGACTGTGTGCAAATAAATACGCATACGTCCCGAGTTCGATCCTTGACACACGCACATTCTCGGTAATAAAAATGTTCTTTTTTTAAATTGAACCGGATAACTCACAGAATCATGTTAAGTATAATAAAAACCGGAATATTAACCAGGTTAGACACACAGTCCAGCGGTGGACTGTTTGCAACACTAACTCGCACATCCCGGGTTCGAAACTGGTTAACGGCACCGGTTCAATACAATTAAAATCCTTTTTAAAATAAATGATTTTCGTATTAACTTAAATAGTGTATAAATATAATTAAAAACAGAAATATTTCGGGTTATACACGTAGCTCAGTTGGTAGAGCTGCGTGCACGCGTACGGGAGGTCACGGGTTCGAGTCTCACCCAGCGCACACATACAAACGACCGAACCGGTCAACGGTCAACAGTAACGGTCAACGGTCAAAAGTCAACATTTTTTTATTATTTTTATTTATTTATTTAATTTAAAAATCAATTAAAAATACTTAAAAATAACGTTTTTAAAGTTAGAAAATAGCCTTAAACTCACAAAAATATATCCAAAAATCCTATTAAAATCGTTAACAAAATCCACTTACTTACCGTACCTTTTCGTTATTAATTAGGTTAGTTATCTCTCGTCGATCAATCCTCTAAACTCGTTCGCATTCAACATCTTCAAACAAATGCACCCAATGTGAGTGAATCTCTACAAATTCCCCGTTTTAATCACGTTTTTGGGGTGTATCATGTGTCTTATTATTTATTACATTTAAACTATTGTGCACCCACCATATTCATGATTAAATGTATATTCAACATGTATCATCTGTTTGTGTGATTATTGTTTAGATTAAATTTATCATTTTCAATACATACATTATCATAGGCCGCCGCTCCCCATTACCTATGAGCGTTGAGCTGTTCCCCATTACCTATGAGCGTGAACGAGGCGTTGCCAACATACGATCGGCTCCGTTTGATTGAGCCTTGATCGCACATACATTTCATCATAGGCCGTCTGCTCCCCATTACCTATGAGCGTGAGCCGTTCCCCATTACCTATGAGCGTGAACGAGACGTTGCCAACATTTACATTATCATTCATATTACATATTCATGCAAGGTGGTTTGTTATCGTATGCTATTGGTTTGTTATTGTATGCTATTTGTTTGTTATTGTATGTTTATTTACGTTTGTTCATATATGATTATTGCACAATTTTTTCCATATTAAATACAATAAGAAATAAATAATAAATGTTTTCTAATAAGGTTCACTCGCCAACTTTTTGTTGATCCAAAAACCATTTTTACATATGATACAGGTGAACAGGATGAAGCATGGAAAACATAGGAAAGTGCCTTAGAAGAAAAATAATGAAGCCTAGAAAGATGTATAGGACATGTTAAACTTGTATGATATGATTGTATGATCTTCTTTAAAATTGTGATAATAAATATGAAACGTTATAATAAATGCATGAGCTTTGATGAAAACCCAATCATGCCCCGATCACCTTTTCCGCTGCGGGTCGGGGTGTGACAGATTGGTATCAGAGCTTTTGACTATAGGGATATAGGATAGGTTATTAGACCCTTAGAGCCTATACTATAGTTGATTAGATTTTAATTGTTTATGTGGTTACATGCAAACTCATGATGTTTATTTCTTTCATATTTATTACATATACAAATGCATGCGAACACTTCCAATATTACATTTTGTGATACATAATGAATTATACTTACAGTCAAACATACATACTTACATACATATTCATCATACATATTTCAATGTTCACATATTCAATTCATCTTCATACTTCCTTTATTCAAGATTTTGTCGCATTTTTTATTTTTCAAATCTCATCAAAGTGAGTTCTGCGACGGGCATGTAGTAACTGTAAGGGTACAAGTACCGGTAGTCGGAACGTCCTGTCTAGGTTGGCATTCGTATAAATCCAATATAACGGACCAGTTTGCCTACCTGGGGACTAACGATGAGAGTACGAAGGACCTATTAGGCCAAATCATGCCACACCAAACGTCGTTCGAACTAACCCCACTTTGAGGTGTCACCGTGTCCACACCTGGATACATTCCGAATATCATACGTTACATACTTATTTCTCGATTTTCTCGGGTTTTAGTGTACGTAACCAGGCTAACACATGCGAACCATATGAAAAACCCGGTAATCATGGAGGCCCACATGATTACGAAGGTGAAGTATGGCGGCATGCAAGGCCCAAGTACGAGCAAAGCCCAAGACATCCTATGGATGTAGTAGATTTATTATGCTATATTTATTTTATGAATGTTCATTCCTAAATACGACACATGATCCCAAAAACATCCAACTCATACTCTTGATATGTATTCCTTGTAGATGTCTTCTAATTCCGTTCGTAGGAAGATGAGAGCAGGAAAAACCCGCGAGCGCATGGCTGCCCAAATCGCTCAACAAATAGCTGCCGTAATACCCAACATTGTAGTTCAAGTTCAACAAGCCCTTACCGCTAATCCCGTCAATCAAGAAGATCAAAATGTCGCAAACCCTCCCCCAATTACCACTAAATGCACCTTCAAGCATTTCAAATCCTGCGACCCTCCAAAATACGAGGGGACTGAAGGTGTCACCGCTCTCCTCCATTGGTTTGAGGAAATGGAAAACACTTTTCTAAATTGCGATTGCCCCGATGATCGCAAAGTGCGATATGCTACCGGTCGTTTACTTGGAATAGCACTTACATGGTGGAATACAGAGAAGGCCAAACGAGGTGTTGAAGATGCTATGACTTTGACTTGGGAAGAGTTGAAGGAAATCATGACAAGATGGTTTTGCCCAAGAAGAGAAATCAAGAAATTGGAGGATGAGTTCTATTCTTTGAAACAAAAGGAAGGCGACCACACCACATACAACAAGAGATTCCTTGAGTTAAATCAGATGGTCCCCAACTTGTTCACTCCTCTTTACCGTTTGATCGAGCACTACATTCGAGGTCTTCCTTCAAAAATTCAAGACTCTGTAATAAGTACCACACCTGCAACTTTGGAAGCAGCAATGGAGTTAGCTACAGAGCTCACCGAGAACCGCATTCGGAATAAAGACTTCAAGGAGGAGAGAAGAAGGATAAAGCATCAACTGAAACCTCAAACTCCACCCAAACCGAATCCCCTTCTCAACCCATTTCTAAGAGAAAACGAGATGGGCAACTTTTCGCTGTCACCCAACCCAATCAACCAACTTCACAAGCCATACCCCTCCAAGCTATCCCAATCACTCAAGTAGCACCCAACTCAACTTACCCAAATAAGAAACCTTACTTTCGACCTCACCCTCAATGCAATACCTGTTCTTATCACCATCCATTTACCTTACCTTGTCGACTATGTGCAAATTGTGGACGCTATGGTCATTCAAGCAAGGTTTGCCGCACCTCTCAAAACCAAACCTTACCCCCTACTCAAAACATGATCCAAACATATCAACCACCACAATACCCCATGCTCCCATATGTTCGAGCTTGTTTCAATTGTGGCGACCCTACCCACTTTAGAAACACGTGCCCTCGATTGGTTAACATCATAAACGCCCAAGCTCAAGCCAACCCAGTTAACCAAGCAAATCAAGAAAACCTAACCACTAGGCCACCAGCAAGAGGAAGGGTTTACAACATCAACGCCAATCCTGATGAAGATAATGACGGCCCAAACGAACCACCCAACTAGTTTCTTCACCAAAAATCAAGAATTCAACTCCAACCGCTTAGTGTTTATGTTTTATTTATGTTTATCTCAATCTTCATGTATCTCATTTATAAATTGGAAATCGAATCCAAGAATCTTAATGCGAATTACTATCTCAATTTTGTTTTATACTCATTGATTTAACATTCATATCATCAGACATCTCGACGTACCTCGACCTCATCATTTAAAGAAGTTGGGTTGTGTCTCACTTTTACATAGACTAACCCCTTCATCATAACAAACGAGAGAGGTACCGTCATCATTCAGTCATGTATCCTTTCAGAATTGAGACTCAAGCTTTGGTTGTTGTGTTTACTTATGTTTTAGAGTCACATAGAACTAATCATAATTTACTGACAAAACCAATGAAAATTTGACAAGAATATGGTGGATACGCCGCTGGTACTTCCTATATATAAGTATTCTTGTCAAAGGATCAGAGGCATTTTCAGGCGGTTATGAGAAGTTCCATGTAGGATTTAGTAATGTCTTGGTTGAAGTTTGTTTTATACTCAATGATTTAGCATTCATATCATCATACATCTCAACGAATTTTAATCTCATCATTCAAGGAAGTTGGGCTGTGTCTCACTTCTACATAGACTAACCTCTCCATCATAACAAACGAGAGAGGTACTGTCATCATTCAAACATGTATACTATCAGAATTAAGACTCAGGTTTTGGTTGTTGTGTTTGTTTATGTTCTAGAGTCGTATCATAGAACCAATCATGACTTACTGATAAAACCAATGAAAATTTGACAAGAATATGGTGGATACACCGCTGGTACTTCCTATATATAAGTATTCTTGCCAAAGGATCAGAGGCATTGTCAAGCGGTTATGAGAAGTTCCATGTAGGTTTTAGTAGTAGAAGTTTTGCTTTAGGATATAACCTTATCTTTCCAAACGTATCCAAACTCTTGCGCATGAAATTATACTTGGTCAATCAACACTATTTCTAAATATTCTTTACCGTAGGCAACAAAAAGCGATTCCTGTAGCAGGGTACTCAACCCTTACAAGGAACGTTACCGCCTCAAACAAAAATTTAAACTCTTACCCCTTCTAAGTATGCAATTGTCAAATTAAAACACCATCCTCTTGAGTCAAACATGCCACTACTTAAATTTCGGGACGAAATTTCTAAAAGTAGAGGATACTGTAACATCCGTAAAAAAACCGGGTTAACCAAACCCGCTTCGTTTATTAACCGAACAACCAGTTAAAAATTTCGTTGCATATTTAATGCTCAAAGTAATTTTAAACGATACATAATTAATAAGTATATTAGAATATAAAATTTATATTTGAAAATATATTAAAAATAGTGAAATAAAAATTAAATGCTGAAGCCGGGTTTCGAACCCGGGTCAGCCGAGAGAATCATCCGAACCTTAACTCACACTCGCCCAACCACTCCGTCACTTGTGTTGTTTGATAACATATTGAAACAATTAATACAAATAATAAATTTGGAAATCAAACCCAGTCAACAGCGCGCCCAAATCCGCTGACGCCGGAAAACCCGACGATTTTGCCAATTATCGTCGGTTACTTTTGACTTAACGTAAGAATTAACGACGCCATCGGTTATAACCAACGTCCAGTTCCGCGACATCCGTCGTAACCGCCGGAGAACGGATGACCAACGAATCAAGACGGTAATCAGACCAAATTCATCGATATTCTTCCCTATAAATGCACACCCTAGCCTCTAGTAAACTTTTCGCTCAAAATCGCACTGATTCTTCAATCAATTTCACTCGCCGGAATTCTCTGCAAGTCGCCGGAAAACCGAGACTTTCATCAATACGGTAAGTACCTCGACTTTTTCTGTTTCATTCCATTATTAGACAAATTCTAATATCACTCCATCACCCAGAATCAACCCCAGACGACGTTGCCGGATTTTCTGTTTTCGCCGGAAAACTTCTGAAAGTTCCAGAATCTCGCTGTTTGCCGGTATGATCATTTAAACTTACTGATAATCGTTGCTCAGTAGTTCGATTTCACATCTAATCCATCCAAACTGTTAATTGATCCTAACAGCCGAAGTTCACAAAACAGAGCCGACGAATCCTTGCCGGAGTTCTGAAAAAGTCACATGTTCGGTACATTATTTCCCCAAACCCTCTATGTTCATCACATTACAATCGTTATTAAAGTTCGTTAATTTAATTTAACAAGTAACAGTTTGGTTAACCGTTGTCTGTGTTTGAACGAAGAAGATGAAGTCGGCTTAGTGTATAAGATTAATTAAAATCAGTATTATGAACGGGTTAGAGACACAGTCCAGCGGTGGACTGTGTGCAAATAAATACGCATACGTCCCGAGTTCGATCCTTGACACACGCACATTCTCGGTAATAAAAATGTTCTTTTTTTAAACTGAACCGGATAACTCAGAGAATCATGTTATGTATAATAAAAACCGGAATATTAACCAGGTTAGACACACAGTCCAGCGGTGGACTGTGTGCAACACTAACTCGCACATCCCGGGTTCGAAAACTGGTTAACGGCACCGGTTCAATACAATTAAAATCCTTTTTAAAATAAATGATTTTCGTATTAACTTAAATAGTGTATAAATATAATTAAAAACAGAAATATTTCGGGTTAGACACGTAGCTCAGTTGGTAGAGCTGCGTGCACGCGTACGAGAGGTCACGGGTTCGAGTCTCACCCAGCGCACACATACAAACGACCGAACCGGTCAACGGTCAACAGTAACGGTCAACGGTCATGGTCAACGGTCAAAAGTCAACATTTTTTATTATTTTTATTTATTTATTTAATTTAAAAATCAATTAAAAATACTTAAAAATAACGTTTTTAAAGTTAGAAAATAGCCTTAAACTCACAAAAATATATCCAAAAATCCTATTAAAATCGTTAACAAAATCCACTTACTTACCGCACCTTTTCGTTATTAATTAGGTTAGTTATATCTCGTCGATCAATCCTCTAAACTCGTGCGCATTCAACATCTTCAAACAAACGCACCCAATGTGAGTGAATCTCTACAAATTCCCCGTTTTAATCACGTTTTTGGGGTGTATCATGTGTCTTATTATTTATTACATTTAAACTATTGTGCACCCATCATATTCATGATTAAATGTATATTCAACATGTATCATCTGTTTGTGTGATTATTGTTTAGATTAAATTTATCATTTTCAGTACATACATTATCATAGGCCGCCGCTCCCCATTACCTATGAGCGTTGAGCTGTTCCCCATTACCTATGAGCGTGAACGAGGCGTTGCCAACATACGATCGGCTCCGTTTGATTGAGCCTTGATCGCACATACATTCATCATAGGCCGTCTGCTCCCCATTAACTATGAGCGTGAGCCGTTCCCCATTACCTATGAGCGTGAACGAAACGTTGCCAACATTTACATTATCATTCATATTACATATTCATGCAAGGTGGTTTGTTATTGTATGCTATTGGTTTGTTATTGTATGCTATTTGTTTGTTATTGTATGTTTATTTACGTTTGTTCATATATGATTATTGCACAATTTTTTCCATATTAAATACAATAAGAAATAAATAATAAATGTTTTCTAACAAGGTTCACTCGCCAACTTTTTGTTGATCCAAAAACCATTTTTACATATGATACAGGTGAACAGGATGAAGCATGGAAAACATAGGAAAGTGCCTTAGAAGAAAAATAATGAAGCCTAGAAAGATGTATAGGACATGTTGAACTTGTATGATATGATTGTATGATCTTCTTTAAAATTGTGATAATAAATATGAAACGTTATAATAAATGTCATGAGCTTTGATGAAAACCCAATCATGCCCCGATCACCTTTTCCGCTGCGGGTCGGGGTGTGACATATGTAGGTAGGTAAGGACTTGTAAATGACACCATCGAACTTATAGACATACATAAAAGTTCCTTCATTTAAAATTTTCGATCTATATCAAATTCCTAACTTACTATTTATAGCATTATTCCATCACACCATTCAGCTTCAATGTGTTCTCGAAGATACATGAATCGCAACCATACATCCTGTTTGAAATTCTGACTTCGGGTTGTTAGAAATCTGAGCACCTAAAAATAGTGATCCACAGGAAAAAAATCGTTGATCCACCACTACATACAGGATAACAAGAATGACGTTTAGTAAGTACATGAATGCACCTAGACGATTACTCAGAAGGGCGAGACAAGTATTCGTCGAAAAAATGGTCGGTCTTGATGAAAAAATTGGCCCAATAACCATCATGAGCGGTTTCCACCGCCAGCTCCACCACCGCACACATTTGGCTCAAATTATTGGACTATTAATCATAGTACTTGTACTCATGAAGAGACAGAGGAGGATGGGGATGCTGGTGTCCTACTTCGAACAACATCCGATAGGATAACGACTAGTACACGCCAAGAATTTGATGTATCGGTGTTTGATCACGAGGTCCGGCATTGTTATAGCTCATTAGGGTTGGGACGGGTTGCTACCATTCTGGAGGACAAGTCGTACGAGTTTGATGAAGAAATAAACATAAGAGTTGATTTTTATATTTCAAAAGCAGAAGACAAGCAATCGGCAGAAGGGGTATATGTGGAGATTATTAGATGTCAATCACATCTTTTGTTTTTTTTTTCATGGTTCTTTTGATGTGTTACCAATCTTCATTATGGACCTTTAATGTTCATCATCGTATACATAGCCAAATAGTTCTGTTAAAGAGCTCACTCCAAAAAAGCTTAAAATAATGCCCGGTCGAAATCGGCTCGTTTACTAACCTAACCGGCTCGGCTTGAAATAATGTATTTTAAATATATTAAATATAATACTTGTTATTGTGATTTGTGGATGGTTTTGGTCAACTACTCGTCGCTTAGTAAAAACAATAATTATATATATATTTATATTCTAGTTTGTTAGCTTAATATCCATTACTAATTGTGCTCCACGTACCATTCTAAATCTAAAGATATTTAATTATCTGGTGACTGTAAACTCATTCAAAATCGACTCGTTTATAAACCAAGCCATGTCAGTTTGGACTGTTACGTCAAGCTTGGATCAGCTCGTTTGCAAACAAAGCCTAGCACGAGCAGACCCTGACTTGAGTCTATTCCACTCGGTAACAACCCTCATCAATAGTCTTGATTTTGTTATGTACGGCTGCTATTTTTATTATAATCTTCAGTTCCTTCATACATATGAAGTTTGGTGGGACCCAAAATACCTTTTTTAAACAAGGTTCGTAAGTTCTATTGATAATTTAGTGCATTACATGACTAGCCAAAAAAAAATTCAACAGAAATAGAAATTTTTAATAAGATGACTTAATTTGATCATCAAAAATAAATTTTTTATAGTTTTAGGAGGCCCATTCGTAAGTGAACTTTGAGCTACGCTCTTTGATAACTTGTTTAGCATTGTTAGATCGGATGTGTTTACTTCTTCGAGATTATTATCTTAATTATCCGGGCTAAAAGTGAACTTAGAGAAGAGTTGTTTGATGGGGGTGGGGGTGAATGAGGAGACTTAGATGTAAGGTGGGGTCGATTCTGTTTTTGTTCTTGGGTTTACTGATCGGTGAAAATATGAAAAGGATAAAACCATGGAGACCGGTTATTGATAAGTTTACCAAAAAGCTCTCTTCATGGAAGGGAGGGCGGATAACCTTAGCGAAAGCAGCTTGGGGTAAATACAAGATGAGGTGGGTAGCGTGGAGCAAAATTCATGCCCCGAGCGGTTTGGTGGCATGGGGTTAGCTGAAATAAGAAGCCTAAACTGGGCTTTCCTATCAAAATGGAAATGGAGGTTTTCCGAGCAGCAAAATTTCTGATGGGCCAAAGTCATCAAGTCCCTTCATGGTAGCGGTGCGTATGATAGCGGGCCCGGTGCAGTTTAAAAGAGCTGGTACTTGGAAAGATATCTTTCAGGTGGAGAAAGATGTTCGGAAGGCAGGGATTATGGATCAAAATGGCTTGGGTTTGGAAGACGGAAACGGGTCGAGACAAGTGTTTTCCGTGTCCAAGTTCAGATCAGATGTGGCTGAGAGGATTGGAGAAAGAGTGAAGCCGGGTTGTTTTAGGTGGATCCGATGGGCTCCGAAGAAAGTTTTGTTTTTTATGCGGAAACTTTGTATGGGTTGTATTCCGACTGCGAAAACTCTGTTGAGTAGGGGGGTTAATGTCACAGATTCGTTGTGCAAGTTATGCGGTTATAGAGATGAAACTGTGGGGCACCTTGTTGTGGAGTGTGTTATGGTGAAGGCTGTATGGTGGCATGTTTTTAATTGGCTCAAGATACCTTGGAATATGGAGGCGACACACTTTAATGATCTGATGGAAGGTAATGATAAAATAAAGGGATCGAATAGTTGGGAACAAGCCATTGAAATGATTTGCTACGCGGTAGTAAGGAGAATATGGAAGGCCCGTAATGAGAAAATTTTTGAAGGAATCCCTTTCCAGGTGTTGAACATTGTGGATGCGGCAAAAGAAGAAGCTATCTTATGGTTGAAACATAGGTCCCCATTTGAGAAGCTTGTGTGGGAAATGTGGAAAGATTTTAATGTAAGAGACATTATAATGTAATTTTCCCGTTTTTGTGATTCCTAGCTTCTTGCTAGCCGCGTCTTTGTTTTTATTTTTTATAAAAATGCCTCCGTTCAAAAAAAATTATCAATCACAAACAATCAACACTTTGAATCACAAAAACTTGATTAAAGAACAATTCTCAAAGATAGCTTTCAGTCACTTAATAAACTCAAACTACAACACAATATCTCATGCACATATGATTGTATTTATCCCCACAATTAAGTCGATCTATTTTTTTTTTCTTTATTTTAGAAAAGGTGTCATTTACATTTAGGACTAAATAATGTGTGGTACGAATGTCATTCGACAGCAACGGATGTCCCTAGCAATGTTCATCGATAGCAACCTTCTCTGTTAGAATCAACACTAGCTTAATTTCTCCACTGAAGACCTTATATAGTAACTGTCTCCGCTATAAAATTACCTTTTATTTTTTGCTATTGTATTACGGTTGTATATGATGTCTTAGATATGTAGGGTGTGTTAATATATACTTGAGTTTATTGGATATGTAGAGCATGTAATTTTGGTTTTCTAATTACTTGTAATATTGCATAACTATTTGGATTAATGTGAGTGGGCTAAAAATTACGGTCGTTTATGATGTCTTGGATACGTAGACTGTGTGAATATATATTTGAATTTTTTTGGATATGTAGAGCATGTAATCTTGGTATTTTAATTACTTGTAATATTGCATAACTATTTGGATTAATGTGAGTGGGCTAAAAAATAAAAAACGAGTTAAACTTCTAGAAATAACAATATAATTACATTATAATAATATTAAAATTTGGGAATCATAAAGACAATAAAATGGATGATGTGAACCTTTATATGTTGAGCTAAACTAGATTGGATATATAGAACGCGGTTAGACAAAATATATATAATATATATATATATATATATATATACATGCATTTAATTTAATCTACTATAAATCTAAATTCTATTAAAGAATTTCATAATCTAATCTAAATTTAAATTCTAATAAAGAATTTCATATTTGGTATAATTTAATAGTATGTATGCATTACTATTAAAGAAGGATAACATCATGTGACATTCTCTCATATAATTTATTAATAACTAGATTAAAACCTCGTGTATTATACGGATCGAATAAAATAAATGAATAAAGATTAAAGTATGATAAAACGGTTTTATGATAAAAATATTTTTTATTTTTTAATTAAAATTTTAAAATTGAAAATTAAAATCTGAAAGAGAGAAAAATAAAAGAGGAAATAAATATTCGACTCACTAAATTATAACATATGACATAAAATGATAATAACAACAACAACAACAATAATAATAATAATAATAAAAGTATTTTATGCAGGTTGGTACATAATTATAGGAACACATCATCATAGTGTTAGGCTATAAGTCAGTTATTTTTTATGTAGTTTCATTTGCGCAACATCCAGATTATAGAACCTAATAATAATAATAATAATAATAATAATAATAAAATCATAAATGAATTGAGTTTTCTTTAGTTAGAATATAAAAGAAAAAATAATTTTAATAACATTATGAAATTTGTAAGGTAATCAAATGAATTCAGTTAGAAAATATATATAATATTTGAACTTAAACAATACGTAAAATAATAAAAAAATATTTATAATAATGGCTTATCACTTGTCAGTTAGAAATATATATAATAATAAAATCATTAATGAACTTAATTTTCTTTATTTAAAATATAAAATAAAAAAATAGCCTTAAGAATTTTAATAATATTATGAAATTTGTAAGGTAATCAAATGAATTCAATTAGAAAAAATATATAATTTTGAACCTAAAGAGTACGCAAAATAATAAAAAAACTTATCTATAATAATGGCTTATCACTTGTCAAGTAGAAATATATAAATAATATTTAAACCTAAAGTATATGTAAAATAAAAAATAAAAGTTACCTATGAAAAAATAATTAATTATTTAAAAAAATAAAAAAATTGTAAGTAATATAAAAATATTAACTAAATTAGAAAAATAAAAAGCAGGAAAACGATTCTGAGAATACAAGTTAATACAAATATTTTCTAATAGCAACCTTACTTTTTACATGAAGTGTTGTAGTTTCCTTATGGATAATCAAATGAAGCATGACATGAATGGATGCTCTAACACAATTTCCAAAACCCAACAACATTCAAAGGATATAAGATGTATGGTTGTTCCTTAAAAAGTTTAGTAATTAATACTTACTTAAATTGAGTAAACTTTTCTTATTATTTACTCAAAAGAAAAAAACAATCGTAATTATTAAAACTAAATAATAATTATCTATACTTAAATTGAAGGAATTAAACTAAATATTATATATCTATAATTAAATAGAAAAGTTATTTTTTTAAAGATAAAAATTATTTACAATGCCACCCAAACCAGGGGCTAACTGACAATCATAAACAACTACAAAAAAATGAACTTACACAAAGAATCCCAACTAACTATATAATCGTTCAATCTATTTTTGAACCACAAAAAACTAAAGATTTAATATCTTGAACAATCTTCTCTGCCTTAACTTCCGCATTCTCGAATCTCTTCTTATTTCTCGCGAGCCATTAACACCACCACGTGACCATTACAATGCCTTTGATAACTTTTTTACGGGTTTGGTTACCACAATTTGCAGAGACATGGACATTCAGCAGGTCTCTAACCTAAAAGGCATAAATAATAATTAAGTAGAAGAGTTATCTATTATTAAGTATATCAGACTAAACTAAATAATAATTATTTGTAATTAAATAAGAGAGATTGGCGAGAAAACAATTTTTATGACGCATAGAAATATGACACGTGTCCCTCATATGTTTACTTTATTATATAGTACTAGTAGTAAAACTCGTGTGCAAACATTGATGGTGTTTAGAAAGCCATGCATACCACATTTTATCAAACGACAAATAACTATACATTTTTTAAGTTTTAATTAAAAATAGATTACAAAGAAAGAGAACATCTTTTGAATAACAATCGAATAGTTAGATCTATTAAATCTAAATGCAAGACAAATAACAAAAAAGCCAATAATCAAGTCACTTAGTTTTGTTCACAATCTCTTATTTTATCTTACTTCATCCATAATGTAATAAAAAAGAACCAGGTGTTAAAAATGAACGAATTGAATAATGGGTCTATAAAAATGTTATTTGGTACGGGCTTGGTTGATAACATACACTATTATAGCTAACAATTAGGTTATAATCCCGGAACCTTTCGAGCAGGAAAATTAAATTTTAAATAAGAATCAATAATATTTTGTGAAACGTAAGAGAATGTTTCTAATGTAACTGTGAAGAAGATTTGGTGATATTTTATAGAACCATTGATGTCACGTGGCATGTTGTGAGCTTTAGCCCAATCATGTTCATCATCTAAAGGGTTCAGGGAAGTTAAGAAAACCTCATCAAAGGGATTTGAAGTGCATGAAACAGTTGCTTCTTTGACTTCTTCCATGTGGTCAACCATTCACATTATATGGACAACTTTTAAAAAAAAAAAAAAACCGAAATTTTCATTAATCAACCAAAATATACCAATTAGCAAGTTACTAAAATGGAAAACATACGGAGCATGACTTAAATTTTACTTGGCACTTAAATAGTCAAACTAAAAAGTCTCCGGTTGCTCAATGTCATACTCCCAAGCTTTGATCTTTATGATACCCATTCAAACGTCTTTTTCTTTATCTCTTCGACCATTTTGTACATCCTAAAATCCTTGCCTCTGAATTTTTTTTTCATTTTGTGCGGTTCATATATTCCACATGGTTTGAGAAAAAAAGGGCATGAATTACCTTCTTTCGATTCACTGTTAAGCACAATCCATTTATACGTTTCGTCGCGTCTTTCGCCGAATCCCATTGCACATTTGTAGATAGCTTCGTCCACGAAAGAATTTCTCCAAACTTCTCTTGCGAACTGACAGGGGACCAACAGATGGTCCGAGTCTTCTTCAGCGTTCCGGCACATCACACAAAAATCACAGTTTTACAAGCCCCTATCCATTAAAGCCTACCTCTTGGGATTTTTCCTTCTCTTGCACCCCAAATGAACATGTTTAACTTGACGATGACTACGTTATTCTACCAAAACTGACTCGTTTAATTGTTCAGATCTTCTGACAATGATGTAATGCTTCGTATTTCTGTATTTTCGTTATTTAGAAAATGTTATCATATTTTTATTTTTGGAACTTGTATCGTATTCGTATCTTTAATTTTCAACCCCTTGTACTCTAAGATTATGATCATAATGAAAACTTATTTGATACTTACACATGTTACATACTTAAAACATACGTTATACTCGAATACTCGATTTTATGTGCATTATACTTATACAACACTCTCGTATGCTTAAAATACTTAAAACCAGCTAAAACACGTAAAAACAACCCAAACAAGCCAGCTTCGCACGAAGTATTGGTCACTTCGCACGAGGTGAGGTCACCTCATATGAAGTGATGCCCAACTCGTACGAAGTGATGCCAACTCGTACGAACTAACCCTGTTTTCCTATAAATACTCACCCCAATCCACTCCTAAACTTTTTGCTCACTCCGAAAATCACCCTCAAGCTCCTAATTTCTCTCTTGTACCTTAGTCCTGAATCAGAAGACTTTCTAGACCTTTTAAGTGAATTCAACTCACAACCTTACTTATTTTCTTATGATTTCTTCTACTTTCTTTTAAAGTGCTTGCATCTTCCAGTGTTGAATACCACCAGTCTCGTCGTCTTCCCTATAATTGAGCTTGTGTTGTTAGTAGTGTGAACATTAGAAGCCATGGCTTCCGAATTAGTTCCACCACCTCATTTGTCTATTGCAGGACACTCAAGTGGTTTGCTAGCACCAAAGTTACCTAACCCCGTCTAGGTTCCGACACTTAGTTAACTCTTTCCATGTTGGGAATTGCTCACCTGGGTTAATCGTACTTGGCCACTCGTATAATAAATTTACATTCTGTTATTTATAACCAATCGGGTTGTTACAACTTTGTGCTTTGGTGAATCATATAATGAGGTGTTCACACCCCTATGCTTGACATCTATAACAGGTTCAAATGCTTATTATGCTAAACTTAGTATCTGAAAATGACAAGATAACTTGGTACAAAATGTCACATACTGTATAAATTTGACTTGTGAAGTGTTTAAGCAAGTTACTCTGTTCCAACTGTCACGTTGGGCTTGTCAATTGCGTGCGGAACTCAGTAAGAATACCACATATTTAATTTCAATCCTTTGTTTATACATCATTTTTAGATTTGTTTATAAGTACATGTAGTGTTTTTGACTGGTGAAGAGCGTTTAAGCAAGTTACTTTGTTCCGGTCGATATATTTGTTAGCGTTACACATGATCACTACCGTAGTTTCCTAGAGCAACCCCTAAATTGACCAATGACCAGCAAATAATCATCTAAAAGAATTGCAAAAATGTCGACTCAATCCAAGATATAAACATAGATAAAAAATGCAACCTGAATACCAAAATCAACTGTTAGCGAGCCAAGCCAAACCGAGCTGGCTTGACTCGAACTTGAATTTAAAAGTGAGCTGAGGTTTGAGGCTCTAGCTCAACTTGAATTAAATTCGAGCCAGCTCGGTTTGGCTCGATTTAGCTATTTTAACCAAGAACAAATAAAAAAACAACATATTGAAAAATTATATTGTATACTTTGATTTATTGCAAAACTTAAAAAATTCATATAGAGAAAATGTACAAAAATTGAAATTTGATTAATTTTCTCTCATCAACACCATCAACTATTACCAACATTGGATCAGCAAATATCCTTGGGGATTACATCTAGATTAAGCCTGATCAATAGCCAAAAACTACTAATATACAGATTCGGATTAGCTGTTGGTCAAATCGTAACAGACTAACCGTTGCTGAACAATCTGTCATCGTTTTCTTCTTATTCGCTGTTGAGCACATACACAATCTCTTAAAAAACAAAAGTATGGAACCCTGTCCATGATCGATCCTTCTCCAACACTCTCTCTTTCTGTTGTCTCTGTCGTTCATCGTTGAACCTGCAATCCTAAATCCCAAATCGAATCAATGTCGAATCACTTGAATTTAAAAAATGCAACCTGAATACCAAAATCAACTGTTAGCGAGCCAACCCAAACCGAGTTGGCTCGACTTGAACTTGAATTTAAAAGCGAGCTGAGGTTTGAGGCTCCAGCTCGACTCAAATTAAATTCGAGCCCGCTCGGTTCGGCTTGATTTAGCTCATTTTAACCAAGAACAATAAATAAAACAAACAACATATTGAAAAATCATATGTATACTATGATTTTATTGCAAAACTTAAAAAATTCATATAGATTAAACCTGATCAATAGCAAAATCATATGTCCATGATCGATCCTTCTCCATCACTCTCTCTCTCTGTTGTCTCTGTCGTTCATCGTTGAACCTGCAATCCTAAATCCCAAATCGAATCAATGTCAAATCACTTGAATTTAAAAAATGCAACCTGAATACCAAAATCAACTGTTAGCGAGCCAACCCAAACCGAGCTGGCTCGACTTGAACTTGAATTTAAAAGCGAGCCGAGGTTTGAGGCTCCAGCTCGACTCAAATTAAATTCGAGCCCCTCGGTTCGGCTTGATTCAGCTCATTTTAACCAAGAACAATAAATAAAACAAACAACATATTGAAAAATCATATGTATACTATGATTTTATTGCAAAACTTAAAAAATTCATATAGATTAAACCTGATCAATAGCAAAATCATATGTCCATGATCGATCCTTCTCCATCACTCTCTCTCTCTGTTGTCTCTGTCGTTCATCGTTGAACCTGCAATCCTAAATCCCAAATCGAATCAATGTCAAATCACTTGAATTTAAAAAATGCAACCTGAATACCAAAATCAACTGTTAGCGAGCCAACCCAAACCGAGCTGGCTCGACTTGAACTTGAATTTAAAAGCGAGCCGAGGTTTGAGGCTCCAGCTCGACTCAAATTAAATTCGAGCCCGCTCGGTTCGGCTTGATTTAGCTCATCTTAACCAAGAACAATAAATAAAACAAACAACATATTGAAAAATCATATGTATACTATGATTTTATTGCAAAACTTAAAAAATTCATATAGATTAAGCCTGATCAATAGCAAAATCATATGTCCATGATCGATCCTTCTCCAACACTCTCTCTCTCTGTTGTCTCTGTCGTTCATCGTTGAACCTGCAATCCTAAATCCCAAATCGAATCAATGTCGAATCACTTGAATTTAAAAAATGCAACCTGAATACCAAAATCAACTGTTAGCGAGCCAACCCAAACCGAGTTGGCTCGACTTGAACTTGAATTTAAAAGCGAGCCGAGGTTTGAGGCTCCAGCTCGACTCAAATTAAGTTCGAGCCCGCTCGGTTCGGCTTGATTCAGCTCATTTTAACCAAGAACAATAAATAAAACAAACAACATATTGAAAAATCATATGTATACTATGATTTTATTGCAAAACTTAAAAAATTCATATAGATTAAGCCTGATCAATAGCAAAATCATATGTCCATGATCGATCCTTCTCCAACACTCTCTCTCTCTGTTGTCTCTGTCGTTCATCGTTGAACCTGCAATCCTAAATCCCAAATCGAATCAATGTCGAATCACTTGAATTTAAAAAATGCAACCTGAATACCAAATCAACTGTTAGCGAGCCAACCCAAACCGAGCTGGCTCGACTTGAACTTGAATTTAAAAGCGAGCCGAGGTTTGAGGCTCCAGCTCGACTCAAATTAAGTTCGAGCCCGCTCGGTTCGGCTTGATTCAGCTCATTTTAACCAAGAACAATAAATAAAACAAACAACATATTGAAAAATCATATGTATACTATGATTTTATTGCAAAACTTAAAAAATTCATATAGATTAAGCCTGATCAATAGCAAAATCATATGTCCATGATCGATCCTTCTCCAACACTCTCTCTCTCTGTTGTCTCTGTCGTTCATCGTTGAACCTGCAATCCTAAATCCCAAATCGAATCAATGTCGAATCACTTGAACTTAAAAAATGCAACCTGAATACCAAAATCAACTGTTAGCGAGCCAACCCATACCGAGCTGGCTCGACTTGAACTTGAATTTAAAAGCGAGCCGAGGTTTGAGGCTCCAGCTCGACTCAAATTAAATTCGAGCCCGCTCGGTTCGGCTTGATTCAGCTCATTTTAACCAAGAACAATAAATAAAACAAACAACATATTGAAAAATCATATGTATACTATGATTTTATTGCAGAACTTAAAAAATTCATATAGATTAAGCCTGATCAATAGCCAAAAACCACTAATTGAAAATGTACAAAATTGAAATTTGATTAATTTTCTCTTATCAACACCATCAACTATTAGTAACAGTGCATCAACAAATGTCCTTGGGGATTGCATCTAGATTAAGCCTGATTAATAGCCAAAAACCACTAATATACAGATTCTTTGGTCAAATCAAAACAGACTAACCGTTGCTGAACAATCTGTCGTCGTTTTCTTCTTATTCGCTGTTGAGCACATTCACAATCTCTTAAAAAACAAAAGTATGGAACCTGTCCATGATCGATCCTTCTCCGGCACTCTCTATCTCTCTGTTGTCTCTGTCTTTCATCGTTGAACCTGCAATCCTTAATCCCAAATCGAATCAATGTCAAATCTCTTCAATTTACAGACAATTTTAAAGTCTAACTCGATATGTGATGTTAACAAATAGAGCACACAAGTACAGTAAGAGTTCAAACAAATAGAGCAGACAAAGATCTAAGCTAAATTTAAAAGAATATAGGCCAAAAAGGGTGACTGAGTAACTTACCAGAATCTTGGCCACCACTACCGTAGTCAGAATTGTTGGAACCTGACAATTCGCTTCTTGTATTGGCCTGGGATCTTCAGAAACAATATCAAGCCTGCAATCAACATTTATATAAGCACACTTATTAGACCAACGTACCATTCATATGAGATCAAAAGTATGAACAAAGACATGTTGGCGGTTCAATTGTTTTAAGATCATTAAGTCAAAGAAAGTTCACTGTTTTGTCTTCAATAAACTCTGTCTGAAGGAGGTGCTGGCAAACATCATTTGTCAGTTGGGCTTTTTAAGCTCACCCTTAACGCAGGTATGAGGTATTAAAACACTATTTTTAATTATAAAGCTGAGGCATTTGTTTATATTTGTTTATTGCATTTTTATTTATATTAATATCTTGAATTATAGAATAGTTAGCTATTGATGCTTAAGAAGGAAGCCTTTTGTTTTCTTTCCCGGCTCTTAGAGCTTAAGAAAATTAATATATGTAATACCATTGTGTTTGAGTTACAAATCAGATCAGCAACTGTATCTATATAACAAATAGCACAAGACTATTAAGAGAAAATATGCAAGCAAATAAGAAGATCCAACCAAAAATATTCCAAAAACTGATGCACGTAAATTAAAAGCTTGTACAGTTGATAAGAACAATAAACTATTTGGGATCATATTATTTAATTTCTATAAAAATCCAAAAGCATAAATGACCATAATAACAAATGCAGTATAGTCCAACTTACCCTCTTCTTATCTTGCTTTGTGAAATGGCTATGACCAACACCGGCAGAAGCCTTAAAGTCTCTCTTCCCAACACAAAAACCATATAAAACCATGGTAATAAAAAAACAAATTTTAGTAACAATATATATGAAATGTGAAGTGGAAATCGAGTGGATCCTTTTCTCGTCTCTGAAACCAGACGTATTATGGTTATTTCGGTTCAGAGAAAATTAAAGCATACCACTAAAAAAGAAAAGCAATTAACAATAGCTACATGAAAAAAAATAAAACATACCACTAAAAAATTAAGCGCATATTAACCAATCACCTGAGAAAATCGCATCAAACTATTTGTCCACAGTCTGCACAAATTAAAAGAATAACAGTAGAATAACAAAGACATGTTGGCGGTGTCGGCGGCGTCCGAGAGGGCTTTCTCGGCGGCACGGCGGGGTTTGGGTTGAGTAGAGAGATTGTTGAGGAAACATTGGGAGAGGTTTTTTAGGGTTTCTGGATTCCACTCCATAGTGTGAGATATGGTGGTGGAGATTGGAAGTGTGTGGATTGGGTGAGTGATTGGTGTTGGCGCTAGGGTTTAAGTTGGAAGAGCGTACCAGTAGAGAGGGAATTAGAGAGAGAGTGAGGTGTGAATTGGATATCGGGATTTGCCAGTTCCTTTAAAACTCTTTTTAATGCATCAAATATAACATTTTTAAGTACAATACGTTTGAACGATCAAATTTTGCATTCAATTTTTTAGTTCTTGTTTATCTTAGTTTCCTATACACCTCTGCCATGCATATACATCAAGGGTTTTCTAGATTCATTCTTCATTTTTGAAATCCTCTGGCCCCTTTTTCTCTCTGGCGATTTAAGAGATGACGATTTCACAAGATGTTCAAGGTTTCACAAGATCCAAACGATTTGAGATCTTCACTAACCCTCTCTCATTTCCATCTCATCTCCGGTTCAGATCTCTCTTTTTCATCTCATTCTGTCTAAATCCAAACGATTTGAGATCTTCACTGACTGTCTTTCATTTTCATCTCATCTCATGTTCAGAACTCTTATTTTCATCTTATTCTCTCTGTTTCTTCATCCATTCAAGATCCAGATCTTGGTGAGTATCAACATTTTCTCTCTCATACGGTAATTATATGATTTATTTTTCAATTTGTAGACAGAATTTTAAATGTTCTTAATATAATGCTTTATAGCTCATCTGAAGATCAAGTCACTCGCCTAGAAGTTGAATGGTGCAAATTAAGGTAAGCTAAATAAAAACCATTTATTAATTCAAGTTAGAACTATAAACTTTATGGTAAAAGAAAACCTAAATCTTGACCCCTCTTTGTTTACAGGCAGATGAATCACCATAGTCAATGCAACCGCAACAAGTTTATACGGTAAGTGATAGGGACACTTCCACTAAAATGATTTCGTAAACTATATCTCAAGAAATACCAATAACATTAATCGTTATTGTTTGTCAGATTAGATCAGCAACTGAGTCTAGCATGACTGATCATGATGAAGAGAAATTGAAAGAAAATTTATATTGCGTGATATGTTTTCTTTGCTTTTTAGGTGGAAGATAGGTGCTTCTCTCCTAGGGCTTACAAAACACATATTATTGGCGGCAGCCCGCCTTATTTAACATATAAAAAAACTTTATATGTTAAATATGGCGGACTGCTGCACATAACTTGTGTTTTGTAAGCCCTATGGAGAGAAGCACCCATCTTCCCCTTACAGGGCAAAGAAAATTATATATATCTAATTTGTCAAACTACACTAAATTCAGTAAAAATATGTGTTGGATATAAAATATATGTTGGAATTGAATCCTACAAAAGAACAGAGATAGAAAGCCAAATATACTACAACCTCTGATCCAAATAATAATGTAACATCTGCCCAAGTCAAGGTCTGCTGAAGACTAAATGTCCAAGGTCTGCCATAGCTAAACTCTGTTGAAGACAAAGCTCTGCTGAAGTCTAAAGCTGAAGGTCTGCCAAGGCAAAGCTCTACTAAAGACTAAAGGTAAAAGGTATGCCGAGACAAAGCTCTGCTGAAGATCAAAGCTAAAGGTCTGTCAAGACAAAGCTCTGCTGAAGACCAACAGAGGATGTATCATCAGTGTTTTCTATCAGTCCTTGTAATGTTTAGTGTATAGCAATGGTTAGCTTAGCAGATGTTATTAGTTTGTTATTTTTGTTAAGTGTCACTTTCATGCTGACATCATAATAAAATGCTTAGTGGTTAGGATTGTAGCATCAATAGAATAGTACCTGTACTGTTCTATTTGATCACTTTCATCGATTATCAATCTAAGATATCTTCCTTACATTCTGTACGAACAAATCAGTGATCTTAGGCTGAGGGGAAGATTGTGAGTCATATGCAAGTAATCATAATTACGAAAGCATGACAATGAAAACAATCTCTCAACTGTTATGAATTAAAGCAAACTTGACATAAATGCCCACTGATTCAAACCACTAACTCACTAACCACTGATGTTATAGTCACTAACCAATGATGCAAGTTCATCTGATTTATCTTCTTTCATTTACCATATTTAGAGTTTACATAAACAGTTTCAAACTCAGATCCTAACAATACACAAATAATAATCCGTAGTTAGAATCTAACTTCATTTGAACCATTCTCAATATAGTCAATCTTTCTTACACCTATCATTTGAACCATTGTCAATATAGTCAACTTTTCTTACACTTGTCTTTAACAACCTTCATTACTTAAGACAATAAGTATCAGTCCTTGTAATCCTATCCATTGACATAAATGCAAACTTAACATAAATGCCCCCTGAACTTATAAGAAATAAGTATCAGTCATTGTAATCCTATCCACTGACATAAATGCAAACTTGACATAAATGCAAACTTGACATAAATGCCGCCTGAACTTATAAGAAAATAAGTCTCAGTCCTTGTAATCCTATCCACTTATTAGTAACCACTGATGCAAACCACTGATGATAAACCACTGCTAACACCAACACTAGTTGTACAGCAAAACCACTGATTCAACCACTGACTCACTAACACTGATGTTATACTCAGCAGTGGTTGTCTACCACCAATAGGGTTTGCCTAACATCTGATGTTATTACTCCATGAAAATCTATCCGTTGCTGAAAGTATATCCTCTGTTCCTACTTCCACTGTTGGTGAAACCACTGTTTCCCAATCCACTGTTTGTGAAACCATTGTTTTTCCAATCCACTGTTGGTGAAACCACTGTTTTCCCAATCCACTGTTGGTGAAACCACTGTTTTCCCAATCCTCTGATCATTCCTCTGTTCAAAACCACTGCTGGTCTCCAACAGAGGTTACCAAACAACTGTCACCCATTACTCAACAGAGTTTACACGTGCACAGATGATAGCCATCAGATGTTTTGAAAACCGTTGCCACATCAGCATTCACTTTTCCCTTTATAAACCCTATTTCATCCAAACAGAGTTTCCACTTGCCGTTTCAATTTCAAAAACAAAAATATCCCATAAATTTCTCTATTATTCTCTTCTTCTTTCAAACCCTAAATTCACCATGAATCTTATCCTCAAAACTCCCCATAACTACCTTCCAATATTCGACAAAACCAACAATAATACCGCGTTTCACTCTGACGGGTGGTCTTTTGGACAACCTGTAAGTGTGTTAAAATGATATATTACATGCTTTAAACGTGTATTTGTTACGATTTGATGTCTACGGTGTGTTTGGCTTTTCAGGTACCGAAGAGCATAATGAGGGAGTTTAAACGTGCTTTATCGGGAATTTACAAAAGCCTAATTGAAGATGGGACTCAAGAGATTGAACGAAGGGCAAAAATGGAAAAATCAAGCTTAACACCGTAAGCTATGGTGGCCACCGTAGCTTACGGTGGATCCACCCTCAATTGTCACCGTAAGACAGACATTTAGCACCGTAAAGGAAAATTGCCCACCGTAAGCTACGGGGTTCCCTTTTATCACAAACAATTAATCAAACACGAGTCATGTCTATGTGACTCTTTCTTGTTGAATTGAAACACATGCGTTTTGAACCGGAAACCCGAGGTGATCATTCTCTTACTAATCAGTTAAAAGAACCAATCTTTGAATCATTAAGTAGTTAAAGTCTAAATCCATTAATTGAAAATCTGAAATTAAATTTGTGCAAACTAGGTAATTAGTATAATAGTAACAACCCTTTGATAGCATTAGTTCCACAAATCCTTGTGTTCGATACCCACTTACCGCTAGCTAGTAGCAGTTTTGGGATTAAATTTGCGTGTGTCAACGACCTCACGTCAAGTTTTGGCGCCATTACCGGGGATTTGTGCGTGATGTGTGTTATTTCGTGTTAGTATAGTTTGTTATTTTTCCGGGTTTACGATGGTTGTGTTAGTGTGCAGGTTCTTACAGGTGTATGCATACTAGAGGATCCAACAAGCTATCACCATTGGTATTTGATATGGAAATTGAACGGACTTTACGACGCAACAGGGTTTTGCTAAGGGAGAATAAAATCAGTGGTTCCCCAACAACACCATCAACACCTATTACACCACTCCACACCATGGAAACTTTACCTACCACCACAAATCAAACTTCACCATCTACAACTCCACCAAATTCCACCACTCACCCAACTTCGACACATGAAGTTGACCCATCTAACACCGCATCATTAGTACCACCATTCTCATCTTTCTTTCCCACATCCGGTCAATCCTCATCTACCCAATACCCTTTACCAACTCAACCTTTATCTAGTTCCACCATTATCCATACTTCACCCACATTTCAACCATCAAACCAACCGGATTCCCATAATCCTTCTTCACAGTTTGTGCAAACATCGGGTGTAGGAGGAGACGGGTATGATGACGGTTATGAAGAGGAATTCGGAGGGTATGAAGATGAAGGGTACTATTATGGGGGTGATGGAGGTAACTTGGGACCGGAAGGGGGAATGGGTTATCCACCAAGGCAACCTACGGGGTGCAACAAGTTCGTCCTCAGGGGCCACCATTTCAACAACCAATGCCTCTACAACAACTCCAAGTTTAACGTCAGCAACCGCAATTCCAAAGACCAATGCATCAACCTCCACCTCAACAACACTTTGTACCTCAAGGGTTAAGACAAGGTCTGGTGGGCCAACCAAGAGTACCATTGGGTGCCCCGTGTCGACATCATCGAGAAGTAGTGCGGGGGGTTAAAGCGCATTTTCTTCCGGTTATTACCAATAATCCTTCTCCGGTAGTGATACCTCAACGCCCGGATGGGAGGACATTCGAGTAAGGACGCCTGCATTGCAAAGCTTGCCAAAGTACAAGGGTCTAGCAACGGAGGAACCCTACTTCCATTTGGAAACGTATGATTCTATTTGTAATACTATTGGGGGACAAGGATTCTCATCGGATGATGTTAAATTAGTGTTGTTTCAATTCTCGTTGGAGGATAAAGCGAAAAGGTGGTTTCATACTTTACCGTCCGCATCTATATATACTTGGGCCGATATGCAACAACGATTCCTCGAGGAATTCTTTTCAGCCCAAAAGACAAATGAAGCGAGGCAGAGTATAAGGAGTTTCCAACAACAGCCAAGTGAAATGTTCCATGAGACATTTGAGAGATTTAACATGATGTTGAAAAATTGCCCTCATTATGGTATAGCGTTGTGGGAATTGTTAAATGCATTTCATGAAGGTTTGAGCTCGGAGGGTGCAAGGGATTTAATGTCTATCACAAATGGTACATTTGGAACAAATTATGAACAGGATGATTGGGCATTTCTAGAACAAATGGCGATCACATCAAAAAGAAAAGCACAATCATCGAGGCGAGCTAGACATGTAATCACAAGGCCTCAAGTGTATGCGGTGTAGGATGGAGAAGCACAAGCATCAAACCAGGTATATAATGTTTGTACTAATTGTAATGAACTTGGTCATGCAGCGGAGGTGTGCTTGGTGGGAGTAAATGCAAATCAAGTAGAGGAGGTGAACGCAATTGGAGGGGGTGGTCAGAACTTTAACATGAATTCAAACACGTACCACCCCGGACTACGGAATCATCCGAACTTCCGCTATGGGAATCCAGCTAATCAGGCTAACCCTAATTTCCAAGGAGCTCAACGGAGTTTTGCTCCTCGCCCGCAATATAACCAAGGAAACTTTAGGGGCGGAAATAATCAAGGGTATCAAGGTCAAAGTCAACAAGGGGGTGACCAAGGTGGAAATATGGGTCAAAATGCGTCGAGCGGTAATGAAGTGATGGATATGCTCTGCATGATGCAACAAGACATGCAACGGAGGAATCAACTCGATGAAGCTCGTTTGCAAAAAGATGAAGTCCGGGACAAAAGTATCCAAGCACTCACCACACAAATGGGGATCTTAAGAAAGGTAAGGGTCAACTTCTGAGTGACACAAAGGTAAATCCCTCTCATAATACTTCACGTAATATCAATATTAACCATGTAAGTGTCTTACGAAGTGGTAAAGAATTTAAAGCAAATTTAGAACCGGTTTTGGTTGAGGGGGTGGTTGAGGATGTTACGGGTAATGAGAGTGACGAGGATGATGTCTCATCACCAAATGTGTCAAAGGAACCTCTTGTTGAAAATGTAACTAATAAACCGGGTTTGGGTGAATTATTAAACGAACCAAAGGAGGAAGGGGGACCAGTCAAGTCCCGTTTCCTTCCGCTTTAGTCGACCCCGGAAAGAAAATTTTTATTTCAACAAGGGGTCCCCAAAAGGAAGAACTCTTAGACGTTTTTAAACAAGTGAAAGTGAACCTTCCCTTGCTGCCCGCTTACGCAAAATTCTTAAAAGAATTATGCACTCAAAAACGACAACAAAAAAAGAAGTTGCCTAAGCGGGTAGATTTGACCGGACAAGTTAGTGAAGTGCTAAAAGGAATTCTTCCTCCAAAGCTCCAAGATCCGGGAACGCCTCTAATCAATATTCAAGTTGGAAACTTTCCAATGTCAAAAGCGTTGCTAGACCTTGGAGCCGGGGTAAGTATTTTACCGGGTGGGTTATATGACAAATATGATTTTGGTCCATTGGCTCGAGTCGAGACGACGGTAGTTTTAGCTGATTTGTCTCACAAACTACCCCGAGGGATGGTCCAAGATGTAATTGTAAAAGTTGACGAGTTCTACTACTCGGTAGACTTTTTGGTACTCGACTACTCGTCCGCTGACCCAAAACAATAACAGAATGTTATTTTGGGCCGGTCATTCTTAAGCACCGCTCATGCCGTAATTGATTATCGACTTGGTACAGTTAACATGACATTCAGAAACAGAAAAATGCGTTTAAATGTTTTTACTAACATATCTAATTCTATTGGTGTTGACGAGTGTTTCATGGCAGATTTGGTGGATGGGTGCAACCCACATGAATATACGAAAGAGGATACTTGTGTTTGTGTTTCTGATGTGTTTGAATAGGTACATGCCAATGACTTGTGGGTGGAGGAGGAGAAGCAAGATGTGATGGCATTAAAGGAAGGGCGACCACCGTGGACTCATTAGTTCGAGAGTCTACCGGCGGAAATTGATTCGGGAACAAAACCATCTTTGGAAGAATCCCCTATGTTGGAGTTGAAGGAGTTGCCGAGCCACCTGAAATATGCGTTTTTAGGGGATAATGACACATTACCGGTCATTATTGCCTTAAACTTAGAGGTAGCTCAAGAGAAGGAATTGCTAAGGGTGCTCAAGGCAAATCGGGCGGCTATAGGATGGACAATTGCTGATTTGAAGGGGATCAGCCCATCTATTGTGATGCACAAGATAATTACAAGTTAGGATGCAAAGCCGACGAGGGAAGCACAAATGAGATTGAATCCGAACCTGCGTGAGGTAGTGAAAAAGGAGGTAATAAAATGGTTGGATGCAGGTATTATCTATCTCATATCTGATAGTGCTTGGGTAAGCCCTACCCAAGTAGTGCCTAAAAAGGCCGGTATTCAAGTTGTTAAAGATGAAAATGGTGAACAAATAGCCACCCGACCGGTCACCTGGTGGCGGGTTTGTATCAATTATAGAAAACTGAATACCGCAACCTCCAAGGACCATTTCCCATTACCTTTTATTGACCAAATAATTGAAAAACTTTCGGGTCAAAAATACTACTGTTTTTTAGATGGGTATTTAGGATATAACCAAATTGCAATTCACCCTGATGACCAACACAAAACCACCTTTACTTGTCCTTATGGTACTTTTGCTTTTAGGCGAATGCCATTTGGCTTGTGCAACGCTCCGGCAACTTTTCAACGATGTATGATGAGTATTTTCTTGGACATGGTTGGAGAGTCGCTTGAAGTGTTCATGGATTACTTCTCCATTTTCGGCACAAGTTTTGAGTCGTGTCTCGACGAATTAGAAAAAGTTTTAAAAAGATGTGTCGACAAAAATTTAGTGTTGAGTTGGGAGAAGAGTCATTTTATGGTCCAGGAAGGTATTATGTTGGGCCATGTTGTGTTCGAAAAAGGGATGGAGGTAGACAAAGCAAAAATTCGGGTAATTTCATCGCTACCTCCTCCTAAAAATGTTAAATGGGTAAGGTCATTCTTGGGACATGCTGGTTTTTATAGAAGATTCACTAAGGGATTTAGTGTAATTACCAAACCCTTATGTAATTTATTATTGAAAGATGTTCCGTTTGATTTTACTGATGAATGTTTGCAAGCCTTTAATGTTTTGAAGGAACAGTTGGTTAAGGCCCCTATCTTGCAGCCACCGGATTGGTCAAAACCGTTTGAAATCATGTGCGACGCCAGCGATACAACTATTGGGGCGCTTTTGGGGCAAAGGGTTGATAAGAAACCGGTGGCGATCTATTATGCAAGCAAAACTCTATCCGAGGCACAACTGAATTACACCACATCCGAGAAAGAATTATTAACGGTGGTGTATGCCTTGGATAAGTTCCGGTCATATATTTGGGGGAGCAAAGTGGTGGTTTATTCTGATCATAGCACAGTGCGGTATTTAATGGAAAAGAAGGATGCTAAACCTCGATTGATTCGATGGGTACTTTTATTGCAAGAATTTGACTTGGAAATTCGAGACAAAAAGGGAAGTGAAAATGTGGTGGCGGACCACTTGTCTCGGATTTTGGTTGAAGGGGCTGATGATCTAAGTGAGATTAATGAACGATTTCCGGATGAATAGTTGCTCGCTCTCTCTACTTCTACGGCTCCATGGTATGCACATTACGTAAATTATTTGGCCACGGGTGCTATCCCCGAACACTGGACAAAGAGAAGACGGCAACAGTTCATGGTACAAGTTAAACAGTATATTTGAGATGAACCGGACTTGTTCAAAATTGGGCCTGATCAGGTAATTAGAAGGTGTGTTCCGGAATCGGAAGTGGTTGAAATCTTAACCCATGCTCACTCCTCCGCTTGTGGGGGACACTTTAGCGGTCATAAGACGGGGTACCGGGTGCTCACGTGCGGGTTCTATTGGCCCACAATTTTTAAAGACGCATGTGAGTTTGCCCGGAATTGTCTGAATTGCCAGAACTTGGGGAGTATTTCAAAGAGGGACGAAATGCCTATGCAACCTATCTTGGTAGTAGAAATCTTTGATGTGTGGGGGATAGATTTCATGGGGCCGTTTCAAGTTCGAATGGGTTTTTATATATATTGGTGGCCGTGGACTATGTTTCGAAGTGGATTGAAGCCATACCGACATGGACTAATGATCATTCGGTTGTATGTAAGTTTGTGCAATCGAAAATTTTAATCAGTGATGGCGGTTCGCATTTAAAAAATTTTAATTTTTGCAAATTGTTAAAGAGATATAGTGTGAACCACTGCGTTGCCACACCATATCATCCACAAACCAGTGGACAGGTCGAAGTGTCTAATCGTCAGATCAAAGAAATTCTGATGAAAACGGTGCGAACTGTAACATCCGTAAAAAAAAACGGATTTACCAAACCCGCTCCGTTTATTAACCGAACAATCAGTTAAAAATTTCGTTGCATATTTAATGCCCAAATTAATTTTAAACGATACATAATTAATAAATATATTGGAATATATAAATTATATTTGAAAAAGTATTAAAAATAGTGATTTAAAAATAAAAAGTTGCTGCCGGGTTTCGAACCCGGGTCAGTCAACCGGTTACAAGCAAAGACTTAACACTTAACCATCCAACCACTGCGCCACTCATGTTTCTTGTTAATAAATGGAAACAACTAATTCATAACATGAATCTAAATTTCAAAACCGACGCGCCTATTTGCAGTCGTCGGAAATCCCGACTATCTCGCCAAGATTCGACGGTTTCTTCAGTTTTAACGTAAACATTCACTACTACATCGGTTATAACCGACGCCTGAACCCGCGACGTAAGTCATAACTGCCGGAAAACGTATTGACTTTGAATCAAGTCTGAAATCCGACTCTATACATCTCGATTCCTCCCTATAAATTCACCCACAATCCACTGGTAGCCTTTTCGCTCAAAACCGTACCCTTTCTCGACGAAAATTCACTCGCCGGAAAATACCTGCAAATCGCCGGAAAACCGAGCTTTTCACTTCTGAGCCTTACTGAACACCCAGAACTTATACCGAAGCCACTCACATCCATCTCAAGCTCGCTGAAGACTCTCTGCCGCAAGACACACGTCGCCGGAATAAGCTGCTGTCACCGGAGTTTCGCCGGCGAAACAGAGGAGTCCAGTTCGGTATACCTTACGCTTAATCTTTCATTCTTTTTACTTATCTCACCTGTAATTAACCACGAGACACTAACGAACTTGATTAAAACTTCGAACCAGTCGGACTTCCGATTCTGGTTAAGATTAACGAAGAAGATGAAGTTTCAGTAGTCTATAAGTTTATTTTAAATCAAGATATAACTCGGGTTAGACACACAGTCCAGCGGTGGACTGTGTGCACATAAACACGCTCACGTCCCAAGTTCGATACATGTCCCACGCATACTCGCCTTAATAAAAATGTTCTTGTTTTTACTCTACCGGATTCATATCACATAGATGTTAAGTTTAATAAAAACCGGAATAATAACCAAAATAGACACACAGTCCAGTGGTGGACTGTGTGCGCGTTTAAAACACAGGTCACGAGTTCGAGTCCGGACTACTGCACCGATCTGGACAATTATCAAACTTTTTATTTAAGACAGAAATGAAAATATTTAGTTTGTATATAAGTATAATAAAAATCAGATAATTTAACAAGTTAGACACACAGTCCAGCGGTGGACTGTGTGTTAACTCAACCCACAGGTCCCGGGTTCGAGACCTGTGGAGCGCACCGGTTCGATGCATTAAAACCATTTTTAAAAATAAATGATTTTCTGTTTAATTCAATTAATATATAAATATAATTAAAAACAGAAATATTTCGGGTTAGACACGTAGCTCAGTTGGTAGAGCTGCGTGCACGCGTACGGGAGATCTCGGGTTCGAGCCTCACCCGGCACACACAATTACACATACGAACCGGTCAACAGTCAAAGTCAACGGTCACGGTCAACGGTCAAAAAGTCAACATTTTTATTTTTATTTTTATTTATTTTAATTAAAAATCAATTAAAAATACTTAAAAATAACATTTTTAGGGTTAGAAAATAGCCTTAAACTCACAAAAATACACCCAACAATCCTACTAAAATGGATTAATAAAATCCGTTTACTTACCGAACCATTATGCCATTATCTAGGTTAATTTCACTCGTGGTTAAAACCACTTCGTGCGCATTCAACATCATCAACCGAACGCACCCAATGTGAGTGAACTTACAACTCCCCTTTTTAATTACACGTTTTGGGGTGTGTCATGTGTCACAAAATTAACTTGTTTATTTAAACTTGTGCCACACCATATTGTGATCTAAACTTAGATTGTATATAAATTGCTTGTAGTTCTGTATTTCATTTTGTTAATTTATATGCAATTCATTCATTAGGCCCATCAGTTCCTCGTGAGAGACGAGTTGAGCAACGCGTGCCTCAAAACAAATCCATTGTTGTTCGTGTGTGTATTATTTAGTTTATATTGTTTGTAGTTATGTATTTCATATTGTCAAATTTATGCAAATCATTCATTAGGCCCATCAGTTCCTCGTGGGAGACGAGTTGAGCAACGCGTGCCTCAAAACGATCCATTATTGTTCATGTGTGCATTATTTAATATTAAATGATTGGTGTATAAGTTTACATCTATTTTTACTCATGTGTGGTTGTGCACTTTATTTTATAATCAATTGAATAAACTTGTTCAAATGTTTTCCATAGGATTCACTCGCCAACTTTTTGTTGATCCAAAAACCATTTTTACACATGATACAGGTGAACAGGATGAAGCAAGGAAAACATAGGAAATGCCTTAGAAGAAAACAATGAAGCCTAGATTGATGTTTAGGACATGATGTAATATTGATTGTAATTCCCCATTAAAGTGTATTAATGAATATGAAACGTTATAATAAATGTCATGAGCTTTGATGATAACCCAATCATGCCTCGATCACCTTTTTCCGCTGCGGGTCGGGGTGTGACAGATTGGTATCAGAGCCATGACTATAGGGATATAGGATAGGTTATTAGACCCTTTGAGCCTATACTATAGTTGCCTAAATTTTAATTGTTTAGTTGGTTACATACAAACTTATGATATTTATTTGTTTCATATTTGTTTATACTTACAGTCAAACATACATACTTATATACACATTCATCATACGTATTTCAATATCCAAATCTTTTGTTATTAAAAGAGTTTTGTCGCAATTTTCAAATCCCATCAAAGTGAGTTCTGCGACGGGCATGTAGTAACTGGAAGGGTACAAGTACCGGTAGTCGGAACGTCCTGTCTAGGTTGGCATTCGTATAAATCCAATATAACGGACCAGTTTGCCTACCTGGGGACTAACGATGAGAGTACGAAGGACCTATTAGGCCAAAGCATGCCACACCAAACGTCGTTCGAACTAACCCCACTTTGAGGTGTCACCGTGTCCACACCTGGACACATTCCGAATATCATACGTTATATACATATTTCTCGATTTTCTCCGGGTTTTAGTGTACGTAACAAGGCTAACACATGCGAACCATATGAAAAACCCGGTATTCATGGGGGCCCACATGATTACGAAGGTGAAGTATGGCGGCATGCAGGGCCTAATGACGAGCAAAGCCCAAGACATCCTATGGATGTAGTAGATTTATTTTTCTATAATTATTTTATGAATGTTCATTCCTAAATACGACCCATAATCCCAAAAACATCTAACTCATACTCATGATGCGTATTCCTTGTAGATGTCTTCTAGCCTCGCCCGTAGGAAGATGAAAGCAGGAAAAGCCCGCGAGCGCATGGCTGCCCAAATCGCTCAACAAATGGCTGCCGTAATACCCAACATTGTAATCCAAGTCCAACAAGCACTTACCGCTAATCCTGTCAATCAAGAAGATCAACACGTTATCAACCCTCCCCCAAATACCACTAAATGCACCTACAAGCATTTCAAATCATGCGACCCTCCAAAATACGAAGGGACTGAAGGTGTCACCGCTCTCCTCCATTGGTTTGAAGAAATGGAGAACACTTTTCTAAATTGCGATTGCCCCGATGATCGCAAAGTGCGATATGCTACTGGTCGTTTATATAGAATAGCACTTACTTGGTGGAATACAGAGAAGGCCAAACGAGGCGTTGACGATGCTATGACTTTGACTTGGGAAGAGTTGAAGGAAATCATGACTAGACGATTTTGCCCAAGGAGAGAAATCAAGAAATTAGAAGATGAGTTTTATTCGTTGAAGCAAAAGGAAGGAGACCACACCACATACAACAAAAGATTCCTCGAGTTACATCAAATGGTTCCCAACTTGTTCACTCCCCTCTACCGTTTGATCGAGCACTACATTCGAGGTCTTCCGTCAAAGATTCAAGACTCTGTAATAAGTACCACGCCTGCAACTTTGGAAGCAGCAATGGAGCTAGCAACAGAGCTCACCGAGAACCGAATCCGGAACAAAGACTTCAAGGAGGAGAAGAAGAAGGATAAAGCATCGACTGAAACTTCAAACTCCACCCAAACCGAATCCCCTTCTCAACCCATTTCTAAGAGAAAAAGAGACGGGCAACTTTTCGCTACTATCCAACGTAATCAACCAATTTCACACGCCATACCCATCCAAGCTATCCCAATCACTCAACTGGCACCCAACTCAACTTACCCAAATAAGAAACCATATCTTGGACCTCACCCTCAATGTAACACCTGTTTTTATCACCATCCCCTTACCTTACCTTGTCGACTATGTGCAACTTGTGGACGCTATGGTCATTTGAGCAAGGTTTGCCGCACCCCTCAAAACCAAATCTCTCCCCCTACTCAAAACATGATCCAAACCTATCATCAACCTCAATACCCCATGTTCCCATATGTTCGAGCTTGTTTCAATTGTGGCGACCCTACCCACTTTAGAAACACGTGCCCTCGATTGGTTAACATCATAAACACTCAAGCTCAATCAAACCCAGTTAACCAAGTAAATCAAGAAAACCCAATCACTAGGCCACCAGCAAGAGGAAGAGTTTTCAACATCAACGCCAATCCTGACGAAGATAATGACGCCCCTAACGAAACCACCCAACTAGTCCTCTTCACCGAAGATCAAGATTCAACTCCAATCGTTTAGTTTTATGTTTTTCTTTATGTTTTAGAATCACATAGAACCAATCATAACTTATGGATAAAGCCAATGAGAATTTGACAAGAATATGGTGGATACGCCGCTGGTACTTCCTATATATAAGTATTCTTGCCAAAGGATTGGAGGCATTATCTGGCGGTTATGAGAGGTTCCATGTGTAAACTGTTTGAGTAATTATTGTTTATTATTTTCAGTACATGCAATACGATCGACTCCGTTTGATTGAGCCTTGATCGCACAGACATTTTTCATTTTCAGTACATGCAATACGATCGGCTCCGTTTGATTGAGCCTTGATGATCGCATAGACATTTTTCATTATCAGTATCTTGTGGTTGTTGTGTTTGTTGTAGAGTCACATAGAACTAATCATAACTTGCGGATAAAGTCAATGAAAATTTGACGAGAATATGGTGGATACGCCGCTGGTACTTCCTATATATAAGTATTCTTGTCAAAGGATCGGAGGCATTATCAGGCGGTTATGAGAGGTTCCATGTATAAACTGTTGTGTGATTATTGTTTAGATTAAATTTATAATTTTCAGTACATGCAATACGATCGGCTCCGTTTGATTGAGCCTTGATCGCACAGACATTTTTCATTTTCAGTACATGCAATACGATCGGCTCCGTTTGATTGAGCCTTGATCGCACAGACATTTTTCATTATCACTATCTTGTGGTTGTTGTGTTTGTTGTAGAGTCACATAGAACTAATCATAACTTGTGGATAAAGTCGATGAAAATTTGACAAGAATATGGTGGATACGCCGCTGGTATTTCCTATATATAAGTATTCTTGTCAAAGGATCGGAGGCATTATCAGGCGGTTATGAGAGGTTCCATGTAGGATTTAGTATGTTTTGGTTGAAGTTTGTTCATCATAAATTTCAGTGTATTCAATTTCATCATTTATAGAAGTTGAGCTATGTCTCACTTCCACAATGACTAACCTCTCCATCATAACAAACGAGAGAGGTACTGTCATCATTCAAGCATGTATACTATCAGAATTCAGACTCAAGCTGTGGTTGTTGTGTTGTTTATGTTTTAGAGTCACATAGGACTAATCATAATTCACTGATAAAACTAATGAAAATTTGACAAGAATATGGTGGATACGCCGCTGGTACTTCCTATATATAAGTATTCTTGTCAAAGGATCAGAGGCATTGTCAGGCGGTTATGAGAAGTTCTATGTAGGATTTAGTAGTTTCTTGGTAACTAATCATAACTTGCTGATAAAACCAATGAAAATTTGACAAGAATATGGTGGATACGCCGCTGGTACTTCCTATATATAAGTATTCTTGCCAAAGGATTGGAGGCATTATCAGGCGGTTATGAGAGGTTCCATGTGTAAACTGTTTGAGTAATTATTGTTTATTATTTTCAGTACATGCAATACGATCGACTCCGTTTGATTGAGCCTTGATCGCACAGACATTTTTCATTTTCAGTACATGCAATACGATCGGCTCCGTTTGATTGAGCCTTGATGATCGCATAGACATTTTTCATTATCAGTATCTTGTGGTTGTTGTGTTTGTTGTAGAGTCACATAGAACTAATCATAACTTGCGGATAAAGTCAATGAAAATTTGACGAGAATATGGTGGATACGCCGCTGGTACTTCCTATATATAAGTATTCTTGTCAAAGGATCGGAGGCATTATCAGGCGGTTATGAGAGGTTCCATGTATAAACTGTTGTGTGATTATTGTTTAGATTAAATTTATAATTTTCAGTACATGCAATACGATCGGCTCCGTTTGATTGAGCCTTGATCGCACAGACATTTTTCATTTTCAGTACATGCAATACGATCGGCTCCGTTTGATTGAGCCTTGATCGCACAGACATTTTTCATTATCACTATCTTGTGGTTGTTGTGTTTGTTGTAGAGTCACATAGAACTAATCATAACTTGTGGATAAAGTCGATGAAAATTTGACAAGAATATGGTGGATACGCCGCTGGTATTTCCTATATATAAGTATTCTTGTCAAAGGATCGGAGGCATTATCAGGCGGTTATGAGAGGTTCCATGTAGGATTTAGTATGTTTTGGTTGAAGTTTGTTCATCATAAATTTCAGTGTATTCAATTTCATCATTTATAGAAGTTGAGCTATGTCTCACTTCCACAATGACTAACCTCTCCATCATAACAAACGAGAGAGGTACTGTCATCATTCAAGCATGTATACTATCAGAATTCAGACTCAAGCTGTGGTTGTTGTGTTGTTTATGTTTTAGAGTCACATAGGACTAATCATAATTCACTGATAAAACTAATGAAAATTTGACAAGAATATGGTGGATACGCCGCTGGTACTTCCTATATATAAGTATTCTTGTCAAAGGATCAGAGGCATTGTCAGGCGGTTATGAGAAGTTCTATGTAGGATTTAGTAGTTTCTTGGTAACTAATCATAACTTGCTGATAAAACCAATGAAAATTTGACAAGAATATGGTGGATACGCCGCTGGTACTTCCTATATATAAGTATTCTTGCCAAAGGATTGGAGGCATTATCAGGCGGTTATGAGAGGTTCCATGTGTAAACTGTTTGAGTAATTATTGTTTATTATTTTCAGTACATGCAATACGATCGACTCCGTTTGATTGAGCCTTGATCGCACAGACATTTTTCATTTTCAGTACATGCAATACGATCGGCTCCGTTTGATTGAGCCTTGATGATCGCATAGACATTTTTCATTATCAGTATCTTGTGGTTGTTGTGTTTGTTGTAGAGTCACATAGAACTAATCATAACTTGCGGATAAAGTCAATGAAAATTTGACGAGAATATGGTGGATACGCCGCTGGTACTTCCTATATATAAGTATTCTTGTCAAAGGATCGGAGGCATTATCAGGCGGTTATGAGAGGTTCCATGTATAAACTGTTGTGTGATTATTGTTTAGATTAAATTTATAATTTTCAGTACATGCAATACGATCGGCTCCGTTTGATTGAGCCTTGATCGCACAGACATTTTTCATTTTCAGTACATGCAATACGATCGGCTCCGTTTGATTGAGCCTTGATCGCACAGACATTTTTCATTATCACTATCTTGTGGTTGTTGTGTTTGTTGTAGAGTCACATAGAACTAATCATAACTTGTGGATAAAGTCGATGAAAATTTGACAAGAATATGGTGGATACGCCGCTGGTATTTCCTATATATAAGTATTCTTGTCAAAGGATCGGAGGCATTATCAGGCGGTTATGAGAGGTTCCATGTAGGATTTAGTATGTTTTGGTTGAAGTTTGTTCATCATAAATTTCAGTGTATTCAATTTCATCATTTATAGAAGTTGAGCTATGTCTCACTTCCACAATGACTAACCTCTCCATCATAACAAACGAGAGAGGTACTGTCATCATTCAAGCATGTATACTATCAGAATTCAGACTCAAGCTGTGGTTGTTGTGTTGTTTATATTTTAGAGTCACATAGGACTAATCATAATTCACTGATAAAACTAATGAAAATTTGACAAGAATATGGTGGATACGCCGCTGGTACTTCCTATATATAAGTATTCTTGTCAAAGGATCAGAGGCATTGTCAGGCGGTTATGAGAAGTTCTATGTAGGATTTAGTAGTTTCTTGGTAACTAATCATAACTTGCTGATAAAACCAATGAAAATTTGACAAGAATATGGTGGATACGCCGCTGGTACTTCCTATATATAAGTATTCTTGCCAAAGGATCAGAGGCATTATCAGGCGGTTATGAGAAGTTCCATGTAGGATTTAGTATTGTCTTGGTTGAAATTTGTGTTACACTTATATCATCTCGCCATTTAAAGAAATTGGATTGCGTTCTATTTCTACATAAACTAACCTCTCCATCATAACAAACGAGAGAAGAACTGTCACCATTCAAACATATATGCTATCAGAATGTGGATTCAAATATTGGTTGTTGTGTTATTTACGTTCTAGAGTTACATCATAGGACCAATCATAACTTACTGATAAAACCAATGAAAATTTGACAAGAATATGGTGGATACGCCGTTGGTACTTCCTATATATAAGTATTCTTGTCAAAGGATCAGAGGCATTGTCAGACGGTTATGAGAAGTTCTATGTAGGATTTAGTAATTTCTTGGTACATTAGTTGTTGTGTTTATTTATGTTCCAGAGTCATATCATAGAACCAATCATAACTTACTGATAAAACCAATGAAAATTTGACAAGAATATGGTGGATACGCCGCTGGTACTTCCTATATATAAGTATTCTTGTCAAAGGATCAGAGGTATTGTTAGACGGTTATGAGAAGTTCCATGTAGGTTCTAGTATTAGAAGTTTTGCTTTAGGATATAACCATATCCTTTCAAACATATCAAAACTCTTATGCATGATATCATATTTAGCGAATCAACTCTGCTTATCAATATTTTACCATAGGCAACAAAAAGCGATTCCTGTAACAGAGTACTTAACCCTTACAAGGGACGTTACCGCCTCAAACAAAATTTAAACTCTTACTCTTCTTCTAAGTATGTAATTGTCAAACTAAACACCATCATTTTTTTAGTCAAATATATCACTACTTAAATTTCAGGA
Organism: Scalesia atractyloides; assembly: GCA_947069175.1. Lineage (NCBI taxonomy): Eukaryota > Viridiplantae > Streptophyta > Magnoliopsida > Asterales > Asteraceae > Scalesia > Scalesia atractyloides. The sequence goes on from CAMTDV010000027.1 coordinate 55,499,813, forward strand.
CGAAATTTCTAAAAAGCAGGGGATACTGTAACATAAAAAAAAAACGGATTTACCGAACCCTCTCTGTTTATTAACCGAACAATCAGTTAAAAATGTCGTTGCATATTTAATGCCCAAATTAATTTTAAACGATACATAATTAATAAATATATTGGAATATATAAATTATATTTGAAAAAGTATTAAAAATAGTGATTTAAAAATAAAAAGTTGCTGCCGGGTTTCGAACCCGGGTCAGTCAACCGGTTACAAGCAAAGACTTAACACTTAACCATCCAACCACTGCGCCACTCATGTTTCTTGTTAATAAATGGAAACAATTAATTCATAACATGAATCTAAATTTCAAAACCGACGCGCCTATTTGCAGTCGTCGGAAATCCCGACTATCTCGCCAAGATTCGACGGTTTCTTCAGTTTTAACGTAAACATTCACTACTACATCGGTTATAACCGACGCCTGAACCCGCGACGCAAGTCATAACCGCCGGAAAACGTAATGACTTTGAATCAAGTCTGAAATCCGACTCTATACATCTCGATTCCTCCCTATAAATTCACCCACAATTCACTGGTAGCCTTTTCGCTCAAAACCGCACCTTTCTCGACGAAAATTCAGTCGCCGGAAAATAAATGCAAATCGCCGGAAAACCGAGCTTTTCACTTCTGAGCCTTACTGAACACCCAGAACTTATACCGAAGCCACTCACATCCATCTCAAGCTCGCTGAAGACTCTCTGCCGCAAGACACACGTCGCCGGAATAAGCTGCTGTCACCGGAGTTTCGCCGGCGAAACAGAGGAGTCCAGTTCGGTATACCTTACGCTTAATCTTTCATTCTTTTTACTTATCTCACCTGTAATTAACCACCAGACACTAACGAACTTGATTAAAACTTCGAACCAGTCGGACTTCCGATTCTGGTTAAGATTAACGAAGAAGATGAAGTTTCAGTAGTCTATAAGTTTATTTTAAATCAAGATATAACTCGGGTTAGACACACAGTCCAGCGGTGGACTGTGTGCACATAAACACGCTCACGTCCCAAGTTCGATACATGTACCACGCATACTCGCCTTAATAAAAATGTTCTTGTTTTTACTCTACCGGATTCATATCACATAGATGTTAAGTTTAATAAAAACCGGAATAATAACCAAAATAGACACACAGTCTAGTGGTGGACTGTGTGCGCGTTTAAAACACAGGTCACGAGTTCGAGTCCGGACTACTGCACCGATCCGGACAACTATCAAACTTTTTATTTAAGACAGAAATGAAAATATTTAGTTTGTATATAAGTATAATAAAAATCAGATAATTTAACAAGTTAGACACACAATCCAGCGGTGGACTGTGTGTTAACTCAACCCACAGGTCCCGGGTTCGATACCTGTGGAGCGCACCGGTTCGATGCATTAAAACCATTTTTAAAAATAAATGATTTTCTGTTTAATTCAATTAATATATAAATATAATTAAAAACAGAAATATTTCGGGTTAGACACGTAGCTCAGTTGGTAGAGCTGCGTGCACGCATACGGGAGGTCTCGGGTTCGAGCCTCACCCGGCGCACACAATTACACATACGAACCGGTCAACAGTCAACAGTCAAAGTCAACGGTCAACGGTCAAAAAGTCAACATTTTTTTTATTTTATTTATTTATTTAATTAAAATCAATTAAAAATACTTAAAAATAACATTTTTAGGGTTAGAAAATAGCCTTAAACTCCCAAAAATACACCCAACAATCCTACTAAAATGGATTAATAAAATCCGTTTACTTACCGAACCATTATGCCATTATCTAGGTTAATTTCACTCGTGGTTAAAACCACTTCGTGCGCATTCAACATCATCAACCGAACGCACCCAATGTGAGTGAATCTTACAACTCCCCTTTTTAATTACACGTTTTGGGGTGTGTCATGTGTCACAAAATTAACTTGTTTATTTAAACTTGTGCCACACCATATTGTGATCTAAACTTAGATTGTATATAAATTGCTTGTAGTTATGTATTTCATTTTGTTAATTTATATGCAATTCATTCATTAGGCCCATCAGTTCCTCGTGAGAGACGAGTTGAGCAATGCGTACCTCAAAACAAATCCATTGTTGTTCGTGTGTGTATTATTTAGTTTATATTGTTTGTAGTTATGTATTTCATATTGTCAAGTTTATGAAAATCATTCATTAGGCCCATCAGTTCCTCGTGGGAGACGAGTTGAGCAACGCGTGCCTCAAAACGATCCATTATTGTTCATGTGTGCATTATTTAATATTAAATGATTGGTGTATAAGTTTACATCTATTTTTACTCATGTGTGGTTGTGCACTTTATTTTATAATCAATTGAATAAACTTGTTCAAATGTTTTCCATAGGATTCACTCGCCAACTTTTTGTTGATCCAAAAACCATTTTTACACATTATACAGGTGAACAGGATGAAGCAAGGAAAACATAGGAAATGCATTAGAAGAAAACAATGAAGCCTAGATTGATGTTTAGGACATGATGTAATGTTGATTGTAATTCCCCATTAAAGTGTATTAATGAATATGAAACGTTATAATAAATGTCATGAGCTTTGATGATAACCCAATCATGCCTCGATCACCTTTTTCCGCTGCGGGTCGGGGTGTGACACGAACAGACAGAAAGGATTGGGCAAGTAAATTGGATGATACGTTGTGGGCATACCGCACTGCTTACAAGACTCCTATTGGTACGACCCCTTATCGGATGGTGTTTGGGAAGGGGTGCCATTTACCAATGGAGTTGGCGCATGGAGCGCATTGGGCCATTAAGACGGTAAATGCTGATTATGATGAAGCGGGGAAGATCTGGAAACTTCAATTGAGTGAGATCGAAGAGATTAGAGATGAAGCATATGAATGCGCAACTGCATATAAGGATAAACTCAAGAAGGTTCATGACGCGGAGATTCGAAAGCGAACTTTTGAAACTGGTCAGAAAGTATGGTTGTTTAATTCGCAGTTGAAGATGTTCGCGGGCAAGCTAAAGAGCAAGTGGATGGGCCCATATGTTATTACACGTGTGGGAAGGTTTGGAGATGTTGATATCTTGGATGAGCGGACCATCAAGAAGCAAACGGTTAATGGGCATCGGCTCAAACCGTACTTGGAGGGAAATGATTCAAGCATCTTGAACTTGACAAGGTGGGCTACATCTTACACCCATTGGAAGCGGATTGACGCAAGAGGCCCAGGTTTGGTAGTGTAAATAGTTAATTCGTTAGTTTATTGTTTGTTTGTGTTTGTTAGTTTTTATCCGATCTCGTTTAATTTGTGTTTGAAACAAGTGTGGGGAAGTTCTTCGGAATTATTCATACATGATGTTGAGGACAACACGTATTTTTTTTAAAGGGGGTGGTAGATTAAAATAGGTAAAGTGTGTTCTGTTAAAAAAAATTGGAAAATTTCCAGATACCACCGTAGCTTACGGTCTCCACCGTAAGCTATGGTGAAGCCCAAAATCCCTACAGTGTCAACCATCTGTTTTACGGTCCTGTTTATAACTTAGGCCCACCGTAGCTTACGGTCCCCACCGTAAGCTATGGCGGGGTCAAATTTCATTACGGTACTAAAGGACCGTCTTACGGTCTCCTTTTTAAGTCTTGGCCACCATAGCTTACGGTCCCCATCGTAAGCTACGGCGGCCTCTGGGATAAAGGGGGTCCGCAAATCAGGTTTTAACACGGGAATTTACCTCCTCCACCCATCTTCTGCACAACTTACAGCCACTATCTCTTCTCCTTTTCTCCTTCATTAACCCTCAAGAACACCCACCTTCATCCATCTAAATCTTTCAATTTCTAACCAAATCAAGCGTTTTTTGGGTCTATTTTGGCTAAAATTTCGCAAGGATTTCGATTGTATGCTTGCATTTGATCGAATCTATTGTTTTGGGGATCAAGTTGGGCACTTTTTGATCCGAAATTTCTAGGGTTTTGTGGGTTTTTGATAATCTTAAAGTTTTTAGGTTTCTTCATCTTCTACAAGGCCAAGGTATGCAATTCTTACATTTTTGTCATTGCATTGTAGGATTTGGAGATTTTGAGATGAACTAGGTTATCATGAGCCATACTTGCTTATATTTGATAATTTTGAGATGAACTTGAATGAGTTTTGAATGATTATGGTCATGAAAGTTAGCTAGGTGATAAAGATATGATTTTTGAGTAAATTTCACTAATTTAGGGGAATTTGTTCAAATTGATGCATATGATGAACTTCAAGTTTTGTCTAGTTTTCATGACCATATTAATAAGCAAGTGTGGGGATAGTGTGGGTGTATGAAAAGGTGAATAATATGTGTTCTTCATGTTTATGTCTGGCAGGATTATAATGGGTTGCAAGGGTAAAGAAAAGGTGGGTTCATCTAGTAACCCGGCTCCAAGGAAAAGACGGTTAGTAGTGCAAGGCGATAGTGAAGAGGACATAGAGGAAGATGTGCCCGATCGAGGGCCAAAGCCACGATGGACATCCGGTCCATTACATGATCAACCGCAAGAGTGGCAGGCAGAATTATTTAATGATCAAATTAACCGATTGGCACAAAGAAAGGAGGCATTCATTTGTGAGAAAGAGGTTAGGGAGGTTGATTTTGGTCCATTTGGGATCACGAACAAATTCCGGGCTTTAGGATGGGAGGCAGCCCTGAAGTGCTATGACTATGAGGGCACAAATCTATACAATACGGAGATTCAGGAGTGGATGGCCACTCTTAGGCGCCCTCCATACAGGGGCGGTGCGTCGAAGATGAGATTAATCGGCACTGTAAATGGCATTGAGGTAGAGATGTCCTTTGATTCTTTAAGGAGGGTTGCGAACTTTGATAGTAAACCAGTCAATCAATATGCTTCCAAGAGTGAAAGATCTTTATTTCGAGCCCGAAAAGCATCCAAGGTGGAATACCATGTTAGATTACTTGTTCTTACCGGGTACCACTCATGGGAAATTATATCGGAAGAATCTAAGGATCGAGGGAAGCTAATGCTAGCCATTTGCATGCAGAATGTCATCCCGAGGAGGGGTGATAAAACCGAAGTTCGACGGCCAGAAGTGCCGGTTCTGTATACTTTGTTGACTGGGGGTCCCATGTTTCCATTCCGTTTCCTGGTTATGAATAATGTATGGATCACTCGGAACAGTGATCAGCGGAAAATTATTCCGCATTGTCGCCTGATCACTGCTTTGTTACAGATGTATGGGGTAATTGGTGTAGACGATAAGGGGTCTTACAAGAAGTTTAAACCATTTGATATCCGACAACTGGGAGCTGGGTGGACGTATTCAGAATCTGAAAGATATCATATGTTGAAAAGTGAAGGTCAACGATGGAGGGTTTTAAAGGTGGATGCGTGACCACTTCGGCCGGGGGAAGAAGATGACCCCGAAAGTGATGAAGAAGGCCCGAGTGGCGATGATGATTATATGGATGAACCGCAGGTTGCCCCATCGAATTTGGAGCAAGGTGGGTTGAGTAGTATGCCAACCAGGGGGTTCTTTGACTTTTCTAGATTTCCCTATGAGCCGAATTGGGCTCATGAAGGTACCATGCAGGAAGTCATAGAAAATCAAAGGCCCTTGGTTTTTTATAGCTGGAGTGGGGCATAACGGACGTTTTTTGATCACCAAACATATATGGGCGCAAGCATGGAACGTGCATTAAGGCATAGTTTTGATAGACAAGAATCTTGGAATCGCACACATGCTTACTCCTTTGAGCAGGAGATTAATAATCGGTATTTGGATGATCAGCAACGGAGGATGCATGATGATTGGCATGCAGGGCGTCCAGTGGTTGTGGACCCACCTCCAGTTGACTACTCGACCTTACCACCCTATGACGGCAGTGTTTCTTAGCCAACACCGCCGATGCATCATTCTCAGTGGGTGGACCCTCGGTATGGGCAACAGCAGCAACAGAGCTCGGAGCAACAACAAGGAGAAGGAGGAAGTGGCGCATTTGCATTTAACGAATTTTCTGAGATGATGACTTCCATCTTCGGACCTCCTCAGCCGCGCTACTACTGACCAGGTTCTGTTCTTCCTTTGTACAGTAGTGTAGTTTTATTTTGTTGCTTTGTGTTTATGGTTGGGAAGGTCGGGGGTGTAATTTGGTTGATAGTTTTATTGAGTTGGTGTTTGTGGTTGAGTTTTGAGATATATATATATATATATATATAAAAGAAATAGTGGGATTTGAGAGTTTGACCAAAAGGTATTTCTGAAGATAAATGGAGTGATCATTCTTCTAAGAACCATACATTAGGGACAATGTATCCCAAGTGTGGGGATGGGGAAAATTTTCAGAATTTTGGTTGATAGTTTTATTGAGTTGGTGTTTGTGGTTGAGTTTTGAGATATATATATATATATATACATATATATATATATATATATACATATATATATATATATATATATATACATATATATATATATATATATATATATATATAAAAGAAATAGTGGGATTTGAGAGTTTGACCAAAAGGTATTTCTGAAGATAAATGGAGTGGTCATTCCTCTAAGAACCATACATTAGGGACAATGTATCCCAAGTGTGGGGATGGGGAAAAATTTCAGAATTTTGAAAATTTTTGTGAACCAAACAAACAGTTGCTAAAGTTTGAAAGTAATACCATATTATGCATGACACATCGTTATCCCGATTCTATTTCTTTCTTGGTGAGGATTGAGCAATACATATGTAATTGAGAATTTGATGTTCTATTTGATTGAGTGGCAGTGTGTGATTTGTGTTAATAGAACTTGGGTGATATATGCTTGTCAAAACTTGAGTTTACATGCTTGTGAATATGATGAGGGCATTTAAGTAGCCTCGTCTGGATGTGTGTTGAGTGTGGGTTTGGGGTTTTGGACCTCATAAGTTATAAATATGAGCTTGGTAGTGAGCGGGACGGGGGTTTGGACATTAGTAGCCAAATTTGAGCTTGTACTCTTTCAATTGTCACCCGAACCTATGTCCTACAAAATTCTACCTCTTTAATCGACCCGGTTTAGATAGTTGTTCTTGTTATGTTTGTATGCTCTCTTTCAATAGTTGTAATGCAATGAAAGTATGGTAGAATAAAAAAAGAAAAAAAAGAAGAAAGAAGAAAATAAAAAAAATAAAAAAAAGGAAGGAAGATTAGTTGTATAAATTGAGTGTGTTATTTATATTGATGTAATAATGAACTGGGTCAATTAAGCAAGCTACATGAATATTTCCCACCATTTCCCACCTATACACATAGCCTCGTTACAACCCGAAAGTCCTTCTGATTTACGAGCATGTTAGACGATTTGTAGGTAAAGACTCGATTGTTATCCAAGCTTATTGTCGCACATTTGCATACTTGCATTGAGTGATCTAGCACAATTTTTCTAGTGTTATTTGTCACCGAGAGAAGAGTTTAGTGAGGGGTGTGTTATGTGTTATGATGGTAAAAGTTGATAACAGGGCAACTTGTTTGTGTTTGGTTTATATTGTGATCACTTGCTTGTTCAAAACTTTTGTGAAATGGTTGCATGGGGCAAGCAACATTTAAGTGTGGGGATGTGACGGGTGGTCTTTTGGACAACCCATAAGTGCATTAAAATGATATATATTACATGCTTTAAACGTTTATTTGTTATGATTTGATGTCTATGGTGTGTTTGGCTTTTCAGGTACCGAAGAGCATAATGAGGGAGTTTAAACGTGCTTTATCGGGTATTTGCAAGAGCCTAATTGAAGATGGGATTCAAGAGATTGAACGAAGGGAAAAAATGGAAAAATCAAGCTGACCACCGTAAGCTACGGTGACCACACCGTAGCTTACGGTGGAGTCCACCCTCAATTGTCACCGTAAGACAGACATTTAGCACTGTAAAGGAAAATTGCCCACCGTAAGCTACGGTGGTGAGCTACAGGAAAGTTGTAACTGCCCAATTTAAGCTGAGTTATGGAGTCTTCTCACATTATCAATGATTGGTACGAGTTGCAGAGCAAATAGGAGGCGATTTGGAGTATTTTTCATTTATTCTAACAAGTTCTAAACAATATTTTGGTGTGTTTGATTCGTATGAACAAGACAATTGAAGTTTGTTTGATTGTGAGAACATGAGTGGCTAAACATTTTGGTGATCATCTTGTGTGGAAGGTTCGGTGAACAATTGTGTTTCAATTTACTTATTTCTAGAATAATTGCTATGTTATTGTGATTATGGCGTTGGTGTTGGTTGATATCGTGCTTATTGCTTATTTCGTACGTTCTTGGTGTCGTTGACAATTAAGATATCATGGGAAGGTTTACGGGTTGGGTATTAATCAATTGGTCATCGGGTAACGACCTCGCATTTCAATTCGAGTACTTTGTTCCCTATCACAAATAGTTAATCAAACACGAGTCATGTCTATGTGACTCTTTCTAGTAAAATTGAAACACATGCGTTTTGAACCGGAAACCCGAGGTGATCATTCTCTTATTAATCAGTTAAAAGAACCAATCTTTGAATCATTAAGTAGTTAAAGTCTAAATCCATTAATCGAAAATCTGAATTAAATTTGAGCAAACTAGGTAATTCGTATAATAGTACAACCCTTTGATAGCATTAGTTCCACAAATTCATGTGTTCGATACCCACTTACCGCTAGCTAGTAGCAGTTTTGGGATTAAATTTGCGTGTGTCAACGACCTCACGTCACACTCCATGATTAATCTACAAATATCATCATACAAAGATGTGTTACTTGCAAAAGCCCCGTTCTACATCGACACCCTCTGCTAGTTTTGGGTAAACGCTGAACTGCAAATTCAGAACAAAAAGTTCGTTGCCATCACATCAAAGATTGGACAGTCACTGGTCCGAATCTCTCCTTCTACTATCTCCACCACTTTTGGTCTTAATGACCTTGAATGACCCCACATCTTTCTCAAAGAAAGATTTACATGCAGAATTCGTAGAGCGTGGATATGAAGGTCAGCTTTTAGGTATTACCATTTTCAAACCGAAATTTCCCACTGACATGAAATTCTTTTTTCACACCCTTTTACTGTGCCTGTCAGCAAAAACAACCGGTTCAACGAAATACCTTTGAATATTCGATACCTGGGTTATGCTATTTTAACCAAATCAAAATTTAACTTTTCTCAGATATTGTTTTCTGATTTGGTTTCTAATTTTAATAATCTTAAAAAGGGTAAAGCTTTTTTGATACACCCTAGGTTGTTGAGTTTCAATTTACAAAAATAAGTTTCCGAGTCTGATTTTAAACAAGGTGTCACCTGTGAAAGTGGCAGCCTCAAACATGAAATTTTTACTAGACTCTCAACTCAAAAACCTAAGGTGTTGAAAACTAAAGCAACAGAGACTGCGCAGATTTTGACAACTTCTACAACCACTGCTCCTTCCTCTGTTACTAAGCCCACTGCTCCTGGTGACCACAGTTTACAACCAGTGTTATGCAACCCCCACCAGTTAAAACCAAAAAGAAACCAACCAAATCCACCAAGCCCACCAAACACCCTAAAAAGGTAGCTCTGGAAGATGAGACCCCAGATGTCTTACATATGACATCACAAAAGTCACTTACAACCACTGCTGCTACTTCCTCATAGCAGATGGTTCAAAGATCTCCACTGTCACAAGCTCCTCTTGTTTCCTCACAAAAGGAACAAGTTATAAGCACAGGGACACCACATTATGAGGCAAATGTTTCACTTGAGCGTTTGTTCTAATGCCCCTCTCCAGGCTATGTCTCTTTCTACTTCCGTACCCACTACTACAATTCCACCCACATTTATACTTTTGCTTGAGGCAATAGAGAAAACTCAGTCACTCAACAGTCCCTATCACTCACCCATTAAAGAGAGTCAACCTCCACATTTGACTGAGTCTGAGACAGCTCTATCTGCTAGCCCACAAGCAATTGAGGAGGTTACACCCCAAGAGTTACATGTAACTCTTGGTGGTAGGTCAAGTGAAGCAACTACCACAACTGCTGCTACAATAGTGGCTCAGTTGGACAATGGTTACATAACTAAGACTTCCTTGACGACAACAACTGCTGAGGCTACAGTTGTATTCTCTGAGCCAGTTGGAAGTCCCCATAACCAAGAACAAGGGGCATTTGGGTCTGATACTATGGAGATTACTCCAGTAGAAGATCCAAATACAACTACCTCTGGTAGGAATTCAGATGATCCTATTAGATTAGGTGATGAATTAAGGTATAAAGAATTGACGGAGAGGATGTCTTCCATGGAATCATCTATAGATGACCTCAAAACCATGATGAAGCAGGTCCTACAAACTCCCAACCTCAACCATCTCCCACACAAAATGCTGATGAGCTATGGAAGGTTGTTCAACCAATCATCCTTGCTTAGAGACAATAGGCCGATATTCAGCATGAAACCCATATGAAACTGATCCGAAATATGGTCGAGGCTCTAAAGATACACAAGCTAACATCAAAGCCATCAAAGACCATCTGCTCAAAACTACTGGCTCTGCCCCGGTGATCATTCTTTAAGATGACAATGAAGATGATGCCAAAAAGGGGAGAAAGATTCAATGCGAAAGTTGCAGCCTGACTCAAAAGTCAAACCTCAGGTGCAACAACAGCCAGCAACAACAACTGCTAAAGCATCCGAAGCAACTTTGGGTAAAGAAATTGATGAATCATTAAACAAATAAGCTAAAAGGATTGCAAATGAAAATCAACAAAGACAAGATACACTCGAAGAAATAGATTTGAGACTCATAAAAGAAGTAAAGGCTAAGCAAATGGAAAAGGAAGATGTTGGAAGTTCAAGGCAAAGAAGGTCTGCTAGAAGAGTAGGTTAAGAAACTCCCATCTCTCCTACAACCTCAACTACAGCTACTACAAATGTATCCTCTATCACTCTACCCACAGAAGATGTTAGGGCAGATGTTGTGACAGCAGATGCTGGAATAACAGCTGCTCCAACAGATGTTGTTCAAACCACTACCTTGATCACCTTTCCAACCACAACTGAACCACTACCCACACCATCCTGAATTCCCACACATCCACCTTCTTCCAAAATTAAATTCCAACGCAAAGGAAAATCTTTTGTTGTTGATGATGATGATGACAACCAATCACAACTTCCCACCTCATCACAATCCATATCACAACCATCCTCATCACCTCCACACTCTCAAACTCCATTTCCCCCAGTTCCAACCATGCACCAACCCTCCTCAATCCTTCCTATGGGTGCATTATACCCATTGGAAATTTTATAGTTAAAGGTGAGACTGAAGCTTTCTACAAAATAGAAGATCCAACAAAAAGAGAATTTCCTTCCTTGCTAGGGTATAGAAAGCCTAGGAACTTGGATGAGTATCTTAAGCTGAAGGCTAAACATGCTGAATACATTGCAAAAGAAAATTCAAAAGATAAAGATGACAGAGGTTTACAAGTCTCCTTACAATACCAACTTAGCAAAGTCATAAGCATTGAAGAATTTGCTAAGGAGCTGAGTAATTCTATGTCTGAACAGCTAACCACTAATGATCCAGAACTGATATAAGATTATCTTGATCATATCATCAAAAATAAGCTTTACAAAGCAACAAGGGCACAATTTTAAGGCTGGTCGGCTAATGAGCTTAAAGAAGAAATTGAAAGAATTCATTCTATGCTCAAAGATCCTTCAAAGATGCCTACTCAACCTGTTTGGAAAAAGGCCAAAATTGAAAGCCAAGACCATGCTCTCAAAATTAAAAGAATGAAAGCCGAGCTTATTGATGCTTTATATGGAACAACAAGGCAGATTGCTAGATGGTCAGAATCTAAAGTGGTAGATACCTATAGAAGGTTGGAAGAATTAAGAAAAAAGGATCATTCTATTCCAAGAAAGCCAATCTATGAGCAAACAACCTTTGCTCTTAAACAGACCCTTGGTCCTAAAGATTAACTTCAACCACTAGCTTATCCACCATTGCCTTGAATCAAGCAAAGAGGCAAAAACGGGTAGAAGAAGAAGATCAAAGGATGCATGAGGAATTGAGAAAAGAGGGAATAAAGAAGTGAATTTTGTTTTACACAGATGCTGCAAGTGACAAGCTTAGAGCCTTAATATCCACACTTGTATGCAGACCAACCTCACCTAACTCATCAAAAATAACACTACTACCAAGAAAACCATCTGACTCAAAAATTCTAAAATTGAAGTCTAACAAAGACAACCATGAATTGACATTGCTCAGGTTAGATGGTAGAGTTCAAAGGATAAAGATGGAGGATGCATACGGTCTGTGTGTAGCTGATCTCCAAGACTTGCTGAATCTTGAGATTGAAAGGGATGTAGAAGACATGATTGCCCTGGACTTTGAACTTCAGTTCAAAGGCCAAATAAAAGAATTATTGATGAGAAATAAAGATCGGTGATGAAGTATAGTTTTGTCATCATCTGTTCCTGTAATGTTTAGCGTATAACAAGTAATCATAATAAAGTTCTTGTAATGTTTAGTTTTGGCAACATCTGTGCCTGTACTGTTCTATTTAATCACTTTCATCGATTATCAATCTAAGTTATCTTCCTTACATTCTGTACGAACAAATCAGTGATCTTAGGCTGAGGGGGAGATTGTGAGTCATATGCAAGTAATCTCAACTTTTATGAATTTAAGCAAACTTGACATAAATGCCCACTTATGCAAACCACTGACTCACCAACCACTAATGTGATAGTCACTAACCATTGATGCAAACCACTGATGCAAACCACTGACTCACTGATCAAAAACCACTGATGTAAAACCACTAATTCAACCACTGACTCACTAACCATTGATGCAAGCCACTGACTCACTAACCACTGATGCAAACCACTGACTCACTGATCAGAAACCACTGATGCAAAACCACTGGTTCAACCACTGACTCACTAACCACTAATGTTATAGTCAACTTTTCGTACACCTGTCATGTATAGAACCCTTTTCAATACCAAACCTTTTAGTTACAATTAGTTACAATCTACCTTACTTTAACAGCTGTGAAATACTAACATTTTCAAATAACAACTCCCTAAGTCAGAGAATCTTTTCATTTTGTACTGCTGTCCTTTAGATTTTTTACTACAACTGTAAAGCAAACAATGCCTGGGTAGGTGGTAAAGCATGCTTGGAGCTCTATAAATCTGTAAGACTCTACCATCACTCCACGTTACATGTTGTAAGCTTTTCTACTTCTGGGTCTTGCATTGTTGTAAGCTTTCTCACTTTTATTGGTTTGTTTTGTAACTTTTAACTGCTATAAACATAGCTATAACAATGTTTATTTATTGGTTTGTTTTGTAATTAATATCTTCATACAAGTGTGATTAGAAATAATACTTATATATAAATTTAAATATGTAAAGTTAATTTATAAATCTTTAATTTTTTCTTTATATATAACCAAGATATTTTAAATTGCTTTAAAATTGATTTTTTAGTCATAATCCACTCCGAACACATATCAACTAAGAGCTATGGGTGTTGGTTATCCAATTCCGGTTGAACCACAAGGACCTTCAAACCATGGACGATCATCCCGTCGCAATATAAACTTTCCAGTTTCAAACCGTCATTCAAATCCTACGGTGACAAACCCTCCGCCGGTGACAAACCCTCAACATGATGATCCATTTTTTACGGATGAAGAATTGAATTGGGCGTATGATTATACCTTTGCTCAACTACAATTTGGTGGACTACGAATTGGGGAGGGGCATCACCATCCTGTGGCAAAACTCATGTACCGCCACAACATCCTCCACCTTCAATCCACCCTCATGTCGAAAACCCCAGTCAAACACAAGAACTGACGAGTTGGGATGAAGGGTATGAAACTGACCCTGGGGCGGAATACGAACCACCGTTTGATGAAGAAATGGTTTGGGAACCTTAGAACACTTTTGATGATGGCTGCCTCCACCGCAACGATGATGATAATGATATATTCTGTGGTTTATCTAATGTTTTATAATGGGTTACTAAATTCTATTTCCATGTACTCTTTTTCTCGAATTAGTTTGAATATTAATCATGTGGTTGTTTTAGTTTTAATTATGTATTAGTTTAAATTTAAATTTGTTGTTGTTTAATTTTAATCATGTTTTATAGCAAAGCCACTGATGACAAACCACTGCTAACACACCAACAGTAGTTGTATAGCAAAACCCCTGATTCACTAACCACTGATATATACTCAGCAGTGGTTGGTTACCACCAATAGTGTTTGCCTAACATCTGATGTTATTAATCCATCAGAGGTTAACAACATCTCAGTGTTTGTCTAACATCTGATGTTATTACTCTATTAGAGGTTAGTAAACTCATCAGAGGTTTGGCGAGGATTCTTTCAGATGTTGGCTCATTAGTAGTTTGACTTTATTTCATCATCTATTATGACTATCTTTTATTTAATTTGCAAGGTATTTGACACTTTATCAATTTACAATGAATAATGGACAACTAAAGCATCTTAATCATGCTTCTAGCTGGAGTACATCTACTAGAGACGAAAAATGAAAAGAGTATAACAAAAGATACTATGTTGCACGCAAAGAAAATAACAAAGTCTCGAAATTTGGGAGTGGTGAGGTCTCCTGAAGTTCTTCATCAATATTTTTAATGAGTAATAGATCAACAGAAAGGACACCCTTAAGAAGTTTACAAACTAATATTACTCAATTTACCCAAATGACAAATGAGAACGCGTCAAGCACATTCCCCTCTATAATTGATGAAGTCGTGCCTAGAACATCATGAGGTTTCTATTTATTTAAATAATGATTTCTTTGTCGAACTTGACATATTAACAACCTTGATTACTTAAGACCATGATTTGTTTGGGTGTTCAAATTCAACTGCGTACACTTTTACCTCAATTTTGTGAAGTAGTTGATCAACCTTCCTTCCAAGATGAGAACAAGATGATCCATATAACTTTTTTTACAATCGTGTTACCTAGAGAGCATCATTTTTACAAGAGACTCCCCGTATTTTTTTTGGTGTTTTATCCAGCTACTTGCTTGTATTGTACTCTTCTTGTTTTTAATTACATCTACTTCCTTGTTTTGTACTCTTCTTGTATATCGATCACGCCGAAGCTACAACTAAAAAAATGAGGAAAAGTATATCACCAAAGAATTGATAAACTAACAGAAAAACAAGTGCCAACATACCACGAATAAGAAAACTAACTTAAGTACTATACAATATATCACGAGACAATAAGTATCATTTGCCATTCTCAATATAGTCAACTTTTCTTACACCTGTCATTTGAACCATTGTCAATATAGTCAACTTTTCTTACACCTGTCTTTAACAACCTTCATTACATAAGACAATAAGTACCAGTCCTTGTAGTCCTATCCACTGACATAAATGCAAACTTGACATAAATGCCCCCTGAACTTATAAGAAAATAAGTATCAGTCCTTGTAATCCTATTCACTGATCAGAAACCACTGATGCAAACCACTGTGCAAACCACTGATGACATGTCGCTGCTAACACACCAACAATAGTTGTATAGCAAAACCACTGATTCAACCACTGACTCACTAACCACTGATGTTATACTCAGCAGTGGTTGTCCAGCAGTGGTTGTCTACCACCAATAGTGTTTGCCTAACATGAATCTCATTATTAGTGGTTGTCTACAACCAATAATCACTCACTTCTTTACCATGAATCTCATTATCAATTTGTGGCGTGTTTAGACAATTTGTGGAGTGTTAAGTTTGTTTACCTGTTCTACTTATATATGACCTTTTTTGGCGTGAGCTAGATATATGTTTTTGGCGCTAAAAAACAATAGTAGTTTTTTTTATATTTACTTTTTGTATCTCTTGTCGTGTGATGTAGGATGCAGACATATAATGTGACATGTAATTATGGGGTTTTGAAAATATAAAAAAAACTCAATCGCCATGGTGTGGTTTTTAATATAGTAAATGTTAGTAATGAATTTTCGTCGTTTCAGTTACTGTTTGTTCAGCTTTATCTATTAAGGTCGTAACACATCCTATCTTTTTAAGTTTGGCATTTTGTATCCATCTTTATAGATAAAGATGGCAAAATTAAACTTTTGTAAGGCACCCTTTTGTTGTATTCTCTTGCACCTTGTTTTATAGATTTCAGTAATTATTTAGGGTTAATAATAATACATGATTAAAGGAATTTTATCAGAGTTTTGGTGTTTGGCGTTTGTGGCATTTTGGCATTTTATAAGTAATTAGAGAAATAATGTATTCTATTAGCTGAAAATTAGATAACAACCCATAGAAAATGACACCAACAAAGATACAGAAAAGAAAAAAAATAAAAAATGCTAATCCAATTTCTCATCCAAATCTTCACTGCCAGCAGTCTCTTATTCTTGAAGTTTTTGTCCCCTAAACTTTTGAATTCCTTAGATAGGTGTCGATTTCTCTACACAGCTGAAGTACCCTACTCTAGGCGAAGCTGATCATTCAACAAAAGAATATGGCGTTTTAGTTTTTGGTGCCATCTTTTGTTGTTGACTGGTGAAGTGGTTTTGTGGATGTTGGAGACATAGATCGACGCCGTTTTTGTGGATGCTATTACTTGGGTGCGATTGTGAGTGGGTTTTTCGTTTTGATGATATTTAGCCATCATCATCATGCTCATCCCACTCTTCATCATTCAATGGAGTCCAAAATAGCGTTTACACTGGCATAGGCCTCTCCTTCCCATCCAAACCTTTCTCTAGAACAAAGCAGACAAAATGACATATCGGTGTCATTAGTCTCTTTGTCTTGAGGATTTGTCCTTTTCATTCAGCAAAATCTTTTATAACACACAGCTTACAGGTTTGCCATCTGTTATTTTGAACTTTTTAGCGTTTTAATTTGATCAAGGTGAGGTTTATCTCAATAAAATTTTGCTGAATGAGATGGACAACATTGTTATGCTCACTTAATAATGACCTAAGAATGTTGTCCACCTCATTCAGTACAACTTTATGGAGAACAAAATTGATATTATAAGAAACGAGGTTTGCCATATGGTATTTAGTAAATTATGGCGTTTGCTTTTGATGTAATCCATGGAAGGGCTTGAGGTTGTTTATATAAGATGTTTTTGGCGCGTAGTTTGGGCGGGAATTTTCTATAATTTACTGTTTATTCAGTAATAAAGATGGCACGTCCCATCATTAAGTTATTGTTTGTTCAACTTTATATGTTAAATCTGCAACACGTCAGTCGGGTCCACTGATCGGAAACCACTGATGCAAACCACTGATGACACACCAACAGTAGTTGTATAGCAAAACCACTGATGTTATACTCAGCAGTGGTTGGCTACCACCAATAATGTTTGCCTAACATCCGATGTTATTACTCCATCAGCGGTTAGCAACATCACCAGTGTTTGCCTAACATCTGATGTTATTCCTTCCAAACTACCATTGATCAGAAACCACTAATGCAAACCACTGATGACAAACCACTGGTAACACACCAACAGTAGTTGTATAGCAAAACCACTTATTCAACCACAGACTCACTAACCACTGATGTTATACTCAGTAGTGGTTGTCCAGCAGTGCTTGTCTACCACCAACAGTGTTTGCCTAACATATGATGTTATTACTCCATTAGAGGTTAGCAACATCATCAGTGTTTGTCTAACATCTGATGTTATTAATAGTGTTTGTCTAACATCAGAGATTATACTAATTACAATTATTTAATAGTATTGCTTATTTTACTTACTTATAGTTGACGATTATACTAACATCTGATGTTAGTAATAGTGTTTATGTAACTTCTGATGTTATTAATAGTGCTTGTCTAACACCGAAGCTACAACTAAAAAAACTAGGAAAAGTATATCACTAAAGAATTGATAAACTAACAGAAAAACAAGTGCCAACATATCACGAATAAGAAAACTAACTTAAGTATTGTACAATATATCACGAGACGACTGATAAGATAACGGTAAACGAGTATCCTATTTAAATCACACTCTCGCCGCATCACGCGGGTAAATGACTAGTATAAGCACATGCCAACCCATCTATTTTGAAATTCAAATTCAAATTAATATTGTTGAATCATTTATGTATTTTAATTCTTAATTTAAATAAATGAAAGTGATATTGTAATTTAATAATTAAGTAAGAAAAATTTATATGACAGTTTAGAGTATGACATATCAATATTATGATGTAATGTTCATCTATTCCTTTATAGATAAATAAGATAAATTATTAGATATTAGTTAGATTAATATATTAATATTTACGTTTATCTTTTCTGAATTAACGAATTGTGTCCAAAACAGTATTCAAGTATAAAAATTATAATACATATATTATCATTAAATATTCTTAACAAGTAATTTAATATCGGAAAAGTAAAAGTATAATCATGATTTATATATAAGTATATGTAACTTAACATATAGTTTCACTAATGAATACTTGTAATAATCGTGGAATAAAAAGGACTTTAATACATATGTTTTGAGTGTAAATTCTAAATGTAATATTAACTTGTAAATTTTTATTATTACATGTAATTTAATAGGTAATTATTTATCATAAAAAATTTATGCTATCATTTTTGATACTCAACCCGTATAGTATACAAGTTTATAATTGACCGACCTTTATTGAGATTCAAAGTTCTATATTATCTCTTTAAAATTCGAATCAATCTTATCTCGATCGATCCAAGAGTCTCAACAACCTATTTGTCCAGATGATGGGGATAATGCATATATTTATAAATTTTCAAACTTGCTGCTGCTACTATTGCTTCGAACCAAAATGGATTTTTTTATTTTTTTAAATCCAGTTAATATCATAATGACGTTATTGCTTATTCTAAAATTATTACTTTAACATTGGTTCTTACTTCAAATATATATTATTAAGTTGATCAACATATGTTGTTAGATTATATATGCTAAATATTTCTATAAAATTTGCTCTACTGACAAACTTCTATACTTATTAAGGTGGTGATATTTTCTTTGGAAATAATTGTATAGGAAATTAAGTGATGGGTTCAGGGGCTGTCTAGGCTGGAAAGTTAAAGTTTAAAAATGTTAATCTAATAGATAATTTAAAATTTAATTTACTTAATGTTTCACAAATGAGTGACAGATGCTATGGCTCATTTTTTACAAAGACAACTTGTAAAATTGTTGACATGAGGTTGTTAAAAAGATTGACAAAATAATAGCTGAAAGCACTGCACAACTTGTTGCTCACAGAATTGGCAATTTTCCTTGATATGCACCAAATATAACATATAAATTATATCAAATAAGGTATAAAATCAACCATTTTTAGTACTAATATTGGAAAAAAGTGTGTTTCTTTGTATACTTTTGATTTTCTGGATTAAAAGAGCTTAAATGTATAAAGGAACAAATTAACGACAAAAACCAATATAAATACAAAAGAAGAGAAGTTGATACATCATACTGACCCTCCGAGCTTCACCCTGAGACCAAAAACAACAAATAAGAAGACAAGCATGGGGTCGTGCCCCACTCCAAATTCCATGAAGAAAAAGACAAACAGAAGCATACAAGAGACACGGGGCCGTGTCCCATGGACACGGGCCGTGGTCAACTCCCAGATATGCAAATCTTGGATAGTATAGCAAGTACAACAGCCACGAGGCCGTGCTGTTGACACACGAGGCCGTGTAGGCATATGACTGACACAACTCATTAAATGAAGAAAAAGAAGAAGGGGCACGTAGATGTGTGAACTGTCTGTTTAATAGGCGTGCTTGATTCAATTGCAATCCATCCCTAGGCAAATCACTTCTCTCACACTTGCCACCACTCCACCACCACAATACCATTATTATCCACCATTGTTGATCCCAAATAACAATGCTCTTTTAACGAAATTTGCAAATGATTTCAACATATATGAAAATAGTGTGTAGAAATGGCAATCAAACTTTCAATAAACACAACTACAGAATTTGAAGTTTATATCACTTTGAAACAAAGTTTAAAGGTGATTGTGAGGTTATTGGCTAGTACAAACAAATACTTTAAGAATTATATAATGAAAGGAAATGGAGTTTGTTGTATGTAAGGAATGCTTGGCTTGACTCATTTCCTTTCGGTGATGACTTCTCTATTTACAGAAAAGCTTTAACATGAATAAACATTTGTTTATTCATGCACATTCCTTCATAAAGTAGCTTTTTGACATATTCATTGAATCCATCCAATGTTAACTTGCTGCTTTACTACGGTGGCAAAGCCTTATTTCTTAGACAAGTTCGCCCATCAGATTTTCTGGTGACCAACTTATCAAAAATCTGTTGAATTGATTATCAGATTTCTGAGGACCTGAAGTTACCAGATTCTTGTGATAAACATCAGATTTATCATCAGACTTATCAGATTGGTCCTTTCTAATCATCATTTGCGATTTAATTCTGATACTTGTTGAATATGTATCTGACTTTATGCTTTTGTCTTGTTTATCTTTTATCTTCTTCTTGTTTGATCCTTCGACTTTATCTTCAGTACATGATCAGATTGATCATATTTTTATACAATACTTATAAAGTTTCCTAACAATTTCCCCCTAAGTATTGTACGAAAAATAACTACTCATAAGAAAGAATTTTATTTGGTATTTAGAACCAAAGCTTTGATGAAATGGCTAATTCGGATGAGGCACAAAGTAGCCACCGGGATATTGACGCTAATAATGCTGAAAACAGAGCCATTAATAATGACGATTTCCAAGCTCGCATTGACGCAGCCGTTGAAAAAGCCATGGGAAAGGCCATAGAAAAGCTGAAAGAGTCGAGTGCTACTCGCTCTAGACCATTATCAATTACCCCATCCTCAACTCATAAGGAGAGCTCCGTTCACTCTTCGAATGCGAAGAGTGAACCAAAAATAATGAATTTTGTTGATAGGTCTCGTTCTGTTAAAGACGGATGTACCTATAAATATTTCGTCTCCTGCAAGCCCCGAGATTTTAATGGGGAGAAAGGAGCTGTGAAAGCCCTAAAGTGGCTGGATGAGATGGAGACAATCGTAGATATCAGCAGCTGTGCTGATAAGGATGTGGTCAAATATGTATCACAGTCCTTTAAGGGCGATGCCCTAATCTGGTGGAAAGCTATGATCCAATCTACGGGAAAGGTCCACCTATATAATTTGGGATGGCCCAAGTTTGTGGACCATGTTAAGGAAACTTACTGTCCACCCCACGAGGTATAAAAGATAGAGTCAGACTTTCTGACTCTCATAATGAAAAACCTAGATTGTCAGAAGTATGTTTCCGATTCAACTCCCTATCTATGTTAGTTTCCTATCTGATCACCCCTGAAACCAAATGCATTGCGCGTTTTATCAATGGGTTAGCTCCTGAAATTAAGGGTATGGTAAAGGCTGCTCAGCCTAGTACCTATAGGTCCGCTATTGACCTGTCCCTATCCCTCACCCTTGATCTAGTGAGGCAAAAGTCAGTTAAGTCTGAAAGTAACTGGAAAAGAAAGAGAGAATATGACAACTCCTAAAAGTTTAATAAGAAAAATAAAGGGAGATTTGGGTTCAAAAGGAACCAAGACAAGTCGGCTATGACGCCAACATGCAAGACTTGCAACCGTAGACACTGGGGACAGTGTAGTTATGATCCACAAGCCAAACGTTGTGGCATATGTAAGAGAAAGGGGCATAAGACCTTAGAATGTAAGGATCTTAAGGATGTCGTCTGCTACGTCTGCAATGAAAAAGGGCACATTAAGACTAATTGTCCTAAGAACCTTAAGAATAATAATGCGAAGCCTGGAGAGGCCAAGAAGGGGAATGCCCGTGCCTTTTAGATGACTACAAGAGAGGCTGTTAATGACAACAATGTCATAACAGGTACATTCCTCATTAACAATATTTATACTAAAGTTCTTTTCGATTCGGGTGTAGATAGATCTTTTGTTGATCACAAGTTCAGTAAAATATTAAGCTTGCCCATAAGAACTCTAGATAAAACTTATGAGATAGAACTTGCTGATGGAAGTTTAGAATCAGCATCTTCCATTCTCAATGGATGTTCTATATCCATTAAAATCATTCTATCCCTATCTCTCTTTTGCCAATGAAATTGGCGGAGTTCGATGTAGTTTTAGGAATGGATCGGTTATCTCATAACCAAGCCCGCATTGCCTACGATAAGAAACTCATCGAAATTAAAACCCCATCGGTGAAATGATCACCAATCCTGGAGTTCACACTATGGATTGCCAGACAAGGTGTCATTATTTAAGGCATCTAAGTGTTTAGGGAGAGGTTGTGTCATTTACATGGCACAAGTCACCATCAACGAGCCTAAGCCAAATATTTAAGACCTTCCAGTTATTTTGGTGTATTCTGATGTCTTTCCCGAAGAACTACCAGGCCTACCTCCAGACAGGCAAGTAGAATTTAGAATTGATATCCTGCCAGGATCAGCACCTGTTGCCAGAGCTCCATATAGGCTAGCACCAACGGAAAAGAAGGAGTTGAGGACACAATTAGATGAACTCTTAGAGAAAGGCTTTATACAGCCTAGTTCCTCGCCTTGGGGAGCTCATATCCTTTAAGAAGAAAGACGGTTCAATGCGGATGTGCATTGATTATCGTGAGCTAAACAAGATAACAATCAAGAATCGTTATCCATTGCCCAGGATTGACAATTTATTCGACCAACTTCAAGGGACAAGTTATTTCTCCAAGATTGATCTAAGATCTGTATATCATCAGTTGAAGGTTATAAGTGAGGATGTTCCTAAGACTACCTTCAGGACCCGTTATGGTCACTTTGAATTTCTAGTGATGCCTTTTGGGCTCACAAATGCACCAGCAACATTCATGGATCTCATGAATAGATTCTGCAAACCATATTTGGATAAGTTTTTCATTGTCTTCATAGACGACATATTCTCTATTCTCAGAATCAAGTTGATCACAAGAAACACCTTCGGTGCATTCTAGAATTGCTAAGGAAGGAGACACTTCATAAAGTTCTCTAAGTGTGAGTTCTAGCTTAGAGAAGTCCAATTCCTTGGACACATTGTAAGTGAGCGTGGTATCCAAGTAGATCCCACCAACATTGAGGCCATAATGAATTGGGAAGTACCCAAAACCCCATCGGAGATTCATAGTTTTCTAGGATTAGCTGGCTAATATAGGAGGTTCATTGAGAACTTTTCGAGAATAGCCACTCCTTTGACTACATTGACCCGTAAGAATGTTAAATTTAACTGGGGTCCGAAACAACAAGAATCCTTTGAGATTCTAAAACACAAGTTGAGCAATGCTCCCGTGTTATCTCTACCTAAGGGTATTGAGAAATTTGTAGTCTACTGTGATGCATCGCACACTGGCATGGGTGCTAATGCAAAAAGGCAAGGTAATTGCTTATGCATCACGACAGTTAAAAGTGCACGAAATGAATTACACCACCCACAATTTAGAATTGGGTGCCGTTGTATTTGCACTAAAGCTGTGGAGACATTACTTATATGGCACAAAGTGTATTATATACACAGACCATAAAAGTGTGGAGGAGTTGTGGAAGTGATGTATATATAGTTGGGAATTATGGTTTAGGTTAAAAGAATGTTGGAAGATGATTGGAGAAGAAATGAGGTGAAAAGGGAGGTCCAATCGCGTAGCTTTTCAACATTCTACCCACCCGGAGGGGCTTACGGACCGTAAGCTACAGGTTACGGTCTGCAAGAACCCTGAAAACCTTTTTTTTTTTTGTTTTTCAACCTTTTTGTTTGATCACTTGTTCAATTATGCATCTTCCTTGATATGTTAAGCATAAATTACGGTTTCTAAGGGATGTTAGGACATGTTATGAACATGGTATATGATTGATTGAATTCTAAATATCGAATAAACATAAATATGTGCCGGTTGTGTACAATTGCTTTGTATTGCATGATTGATTAACTATATCGCGTAAGCATAACTAAACAAGATTGAAATAAACATGATTTCCCATTATGATCAAAGTCTGGAGGTTACAAGGGCTAATATGAAATACGAATACAAGTTCCTAAAAATAGAATGTGAATACAAACTTTTCATGAATAGAAATATGAAAATGTGAGGCGTTACAACAACCATAGGTCCGCCCCTATATACCTAGTCAAATACTCGTCAGGTATCCGTCATGTTATTGTCTTTGGTAAACTGACCTCACAATTTGTTAGAAACTAGTATCTTAACGTGTCGCGCGTTGTGGCAACGTGATAACTTATAGTAACTCGAATGTATGTTGTCAATTATTTGAATCGACTCGTTTTCGAACAAAATTTACATAAAAACATAGACCAATTGAAAATGCACATAAAAATAAGCACGAAACGTATTATGTTCGAAACTTAATATCAAAAAGATTTTACGTCAAAACGTAAACCAACATAGATTTATACTGAAACATACATAAATACATGTAAGAAAATAATGTTTAAATAATGGTACTGTGCGTTGTTGCGACAAAACATAAAGTAACTTGGATTTGTACTGAATAGTGAAAACGTAAAATAATTGACCCGACTCAAAACATAGAAAACATATACGTACAAAAAGTAAAAACGTAAAACTCAAGATGGTTAAAATGATATTTTACAAATTTTTAAAAAAGATGAAGGATGTAAGAGCCATATATGGAAAGATTAGAAATATAAAATTATTTATAAGTAGACTAACAATTATTTTATAATAATAATAATAATAATAATAATAATAATAATAATAATAATAATAATAATAATAATAATAATAATAATAATAATAATAATAATAATAATAATAATAATAATAATAATAATATACAAAACAAATTTGATTGACAAAAATGTAATTTTGCCATATCTACAAGTTTTGATACACTATGTACAAATAAGTCCAAGCATACAGAATAGGAAATGGAACAAGACGCTCCAGGGGTAAACTCGAGAAATCCTCCTGCATTTAAGATCCAGAATCTCAATAGTCAAAACCATCGGAGTGTAAGAGGATGCTTGGTGTTCCCGGAATCCTTCAATCGCATGACCTACCCCTTCAAGAAACCATCACTCTCCGGTTTGTATTTGCTTTTGTTTTCTTCAATCCCACAATTGAAACGGCCGGTTGAATATCTCATTATCAATTGAAATCAATAGATCACGACTCGAACCAGGCGATTACATCTATTAGGCTTCCCCTCTCTGTTCTGATGAAGATGGTGGTGCCAGGAAGAGGATTGTGGCTATATTATGAGTATCATCTCTTTCACAAAACCTCATCAGAACCCCATTTTTCCTTCTCCTCGAGGTTTATACTCTGGTAAAGTATGCACCACCTGATTTACTTCATTGTTTTGTTCTTCTGAATGATTTGAATTTAAGATACGTGTTAATTTTTGTTTTGTTTAACGCTTGCGAGTGTAACCTAATTTGAACGATTTGTAGATGTCTCGTATAAATGTCGCTTGAAGTTTTTGTTGATATTACAACTGCCCCATGACTCTATTTTGTTGTTTTTCAATCGCTTCATCGTTTCGTTAGATGATTCTGAGAAGATTTTTGTTGATATTTGTACGGGTTATTTCATTGAGGTTTGTGCTATTTTTTTCTGTTTACTATTTTTTGTTTGTGTTGCTTTTATAAGTTAACTACATTTGTTTTTTAGAATTAGGGTTTGTATATGGTGGATAAACAGGTTAATGTAAGTCTTCGGTGAACTAATTGGCGTGTGGATGGGTCGATTAAAGGCTTAGATCATGGCTGTTCTTATTGTGGTCACTGCTTCTCCTATTCGAGGGTGGTGGTGGTGCTATCGGATGGTCATGCCGACTCTAAGGGTGGTGATTATTCAACCGATCCATCAACGGTGTACCATTGTTTTATGTTTTGTCACATATTGGAAGCTTGAATTTGTGTTATATTTTATGTTGTTTTAAGGGTTTTATATATGTTTTATTAATGTTATTATTGTAGATGCTCTGTTTCCAAACAGCCACTATAGGGTAATTTATCGTTTGGTACAATGAAATCAGGGAAGGAAGGAAGGAATGCAGCCTTTGTGACATTTTAGTTGCTTGAAAAGCTAAAAAAGGAAGTCGTGAAAGTCATTTCTTTCTTTGTTAAGAGGAGTTAATCACTAACTTGAACGTATGAGATCTGGATTTCAGGTTTTTCGCAGCTGTATTAATAGTGTGCATACCAAATTTTTATTATAAAAGGGATAAATTGTCCAGAAAGTTAAGACGCCTTACGGGCATTCTAGGGATTTCATCCATAGAATTTTAGAACTCTATATTTATGTCAGCGACTTGAACCGTTCATTTGCATATTCAGAGAAGCAGAGAAGATAAAGATAGCAACGGGGTTAGAGAGTGGACAAGCGACTGGAGAGAGAACGGGAAAGAGGGAGAGAGAAAGAGAGAGACAATGGAGAAGGGGAGACCAGGAGGGAGAGAGAAAGAGAGAGACAATGGAGAAGGGGAGACCAGGCACGGCCTCTGGCCGTCCACCTTAAAAAGAATATCTAATAATTTTTTATATACTTTCAGACTAAGTCGTAAATTTCTCCTTCGTGTTTTATATTTGGAAATTTATAACGAGTTAAGGTTCTGAACATTTCCGGCGCTCACTACTTGTTAAATAAACCTAATTTTTATATACCCATCCCTAATAACGAGATTCAGTCCTACTTTTGCCACTATCTTCATCTTCTTTAAATGCCTTTTTCAATCTCAAATATAATCATGGCAGGCTTTTCTTTTGATGTGAATATATATACGTCTTGATCATCAATACTTATTTTTCTCATAGTTTTTTTTGTATTTTATGTCGTGTGTCAACTTATATCTTTGCTATTCTTTGTTTTGTTTCGTTCAGTGTTGAAGGTGACTTGCCTATTTGCTACTCTATGCACCCTCTGAACCACGCTGGTGCCATTTTTTCTTAGTCGTATATTGCATCTGCATTAGTCTCTGTTTAGGTAATTTTGCAATCTTGACTTTTATATTTTATTTTCAGGTGGCTAATGACCCATTGAATCTAGCAGGGTAAAAGTTAAGAACAAGGGAAAATATTGTGTGTCACTCTATACTTGCTTTCTCATTTTGTCTCTATTTTTTCTTTGGGTTATTAGATTGAAATCGAACCCTACCTTTTGGCACTTGAAGTCAAAGCAAAATTTACTGAAAGCCGATAGAAGTTGGGAGGCATTATTAACCTCCCATGATGTAAACTCATATCCTTTTTAAATTTTTGATTAATCAAGAAACATGTTTTACTCTTTAACGTTTTCTGTTTTCTATAGGAAATTCAGGATTCGAATACTGTTGATGCATATGTATGTTGCCTACGTCATCGAGTTATAATGAGTCTATAATAGGAGCTAAATGTTAGAATTTGATATTGTATATATGTACCTTCGTACGAAGGTATACGAAGGTGATTAACTCACTTCATACGAAGGTGACCCACCCTTTAAGATCAATGAGGCTATTGTAGTTGATGATACGGATAAGGGTATCTAGGTCGTTCAAAAAACCACAATGTTTTTTAAAGATTCTGCTTCTAAAATATGTGCTTGACAAGATAAGAAAAAAAATCAAAAAAATAAAAATGTAAAAAATTCCTTCTTTCACTTCTTATGTTAAGCCCAATTTGTATAGTTAGGGCGTTATTTATTGGAATTGAGATTGAATTAGTCTACAAAATTATTGAAATGTGATAAAATTACTTGATACTGATTTTCAATGTTGTATTGTCATAGGTTTAGTTTAGTTATTTTTCTCTAATTGCTTTATACTCGTATCGATAATGTTCAATTTTTTTTGTTAGTCTATGTCAACTGAATTCATGCTTGACAATTGGGTATTGCTCATTTATGCTCTTTTTGAGATTTGTTCATGTCGTGTCGGTGGATAAGAGTGTTTTTTAGAACAGATGCCTGTTGCAAAAACGTTTGGGAAGCGATTCTAAAGATGCAATGAAACAAGAGGAGGGGATAGGTTCCTCGGATTCTTTCATCAGACAAGATGTTGAGAAAGATCCCTTATTTTCTTTGTCAAGGGCCTGGGATAGCCCTACATAGTGGATACATATACTTAACACATTTAATCAAAAAGGTATTGGTGTTGATGTATATCTTGTATGTCCGCCACTGTGCGAATAGGCTAGATAGAGCATGTGTTGAATATTGTATAGTTTAATGAGAAAAATGAACACATGACACCATGGTGAGATGAGATCACCTTTTGTTGATGTAGTATGTCTATCGCCTACGTCTTTAGGTCATGTCCGTGTCATGTAATAGGGCTGAAATGTTATATTTTGAAGTATGTATGTTCACTTCGTACGAAATTGATTCACTTCGTATGAAGGTAGTTTAGTTCGCGCGAAGTAGGATGTTTAT
Organism: Scalesia atractyloides; assembly: GCA_947069175.1. Classification (NCBI taxonomy): domain Eukaryota; kingdom Viridiplantae; phylum Streptophyta; class Magnoliopsida; order Asterales; family Asteraceae; genus Scalesia; species Scalesia atractyloides. The sequence continues at coordinate 55,528,283 of CAMTDV010000027.1, forward strand.
AAATAGACTTCGTGTGTTCATTTGTCAGTAATTGTTTTGGTAGACTAGACGGCGGAGCCCTATTTAAGTGTTTTCAGGATCTTGTACAAGCTTAACAGTTAATGGAACAAAAACATTGAAAAGTATATCTTGATCAATTGTCATTATAATAAAATGAATTCCGCACATTTTATGACTAGTTAATCAAATTAGGACCTGAGCTAATGGAGAGCAGATACTCACAGTAGTATCAGAGCTTGGAGGCCTGATTTAAAGACAATCATCAAGATTCTAATTCTCTTCTACTCATTTTTCATTCTTTTTATCATTTTCAAAGATTTAGCTGTCGAAATGGACTGATTTTTCAAAGGAATACGTAAAATTTACTGTTAACAAACCCTTGGAAGATTCAGCCCTAAAATCAACGAGAATCATGATAAAGACATTGAAAACGTGATTTTTGAACACCCTCGCACGAACTACACATTCACTTTGCACGAAGATAAAATTACCTTCGCACGAAGTGAAAATCTAACTCAGAACGAAGTAAATCTAACTCCGGACGACGTAAACTCTTGAAAATTCTGGTTTTTATCTTCGCACGAATATAGAACTTAAATTTTGTTGTTTTATCTTCGTACAAACTGGGGATTTAATTGTGTTTTTGTGTCTATTTTCGCACCAGGGCCAACTTCGCACAGATCTTACTTCGCACCAAGCTGTTTCTGACCAAATATCTCGGCGAAATGGAAGACGAATTTTTTAACGCCTTCGTGATCTCAAGCACTACAACAGTAGCCGTTCAAAGTATAAATCTCAACAACGAAATAGGGAATATGACTAACCGCTAATGTTGATGTGTTTGGAAGATTTTTACGGATGGAACGAGAGATTCATTAACTGGGTACAAGCAAATTATTTCGATTGCTGGTATGCCATTGAGGAGAAATATGTTGCACCTATTGGTAAAAATTGGCTTGAAAAGACATTGGATCAGTTTACTACAACAGAGAAAGATATGTTCGTAAGGGAAAAGAAAATGATGAATATCCTACAACAAGCCATTAAAGAAGATATATTTATGCTTTTACAACATGCTTGTGATGCTCAATGTGTTTTAAACGCTAGGTGAAACTTTCAGGGAAGCACCCAGATGATCAAAAGCAAGAAAGCTTTGTCGAAAAAGGAGTTTGATATCTTTAATCTTTTGAAAGGTGAAACAATGAAGCAGTTAATCGAAAGATATTGTCACCTGATGGATGAGATGAGAAGATTGGGTATTCAAAAAGAGAATGAAGAGTTAGTGGACAAATTGGCTGATGGCTTTAGCTGAAGGAGATTGGTCAACCTACTTGACAATCTTGAAAAACAGCTCAGAGTATAATACTATCAGTTTGTCAAGGTTCATAGAAAGGTCACGAGCTCGAAATGCAAAAGATGGCTAAAACCAAAGGATCACACGTTCAACAAGATATGAATCTGTATTACAAAGGAAGTTCAATAGGCAACACTCAAAGTCCAAAAATACAACTGCTTTCAGCTCAGACAATTCTTCGAGTACTTCTTCAAACCATTCAAACACTAGTGGTGGTTTTCAGTCATTTCCAACTTATGATCCTAACTCACCACAAACACCTCAATTTTCACAAATTCGAACAATTATCAAAGCAGCCAGAGCAACCAAACCAACTAGAACCAACTAATCTTATAGTGCAATATTGCTGTGAATTTAGAGAATGCTCAAGATTTTACAAAGAATACTACGAAATAGCACATGGCTTTACTTGCATATGTTTTAGAATCATATGAGAGTCTGGTAGCTGGAAAGATTGGTAATCCTAATATGACGAAGGAAGATTATGATCAAATCGATCTAGAAGAGTTGGAGCTCATAGATATTAAATGGTGCATGGCCAGTATTGTTCGCAGAGCTCAACGGTTTATGGAGATTATGGGAAGGAATAGTTTGGGAGGTCCAGATGGAAAGCTAGGGTTTGATAAATCGAAAGTCACCTGTTTTAAATGTCGAGAGAAGGGAAACTTCAAGAGAGAAATGTCTGAACCGCGAAGTAAATGGAAACAAGAATCCATCTGGTGACGACTACTACAAAAAAGGTGATTTATCACAAAACTTCGCAACCTTAGACTACATCAAGAATTATTCAAATTGAGGATGGTCCGTCGAATTCCAAAGATAAAGCTCTTGTTGTTTCTCAGGAAGACGAAGGATTCAATTGGAACAAGTATATTTCAAAGTCCGAAAGTCTTGCACTTTTGGCCGATATTATAGAAGAACTTGAACCGGTTGAAGAAGATTATGTTGAGGCGACTTTCGATGAAACTCCAAACGAAGAATATTACTATGATCCGTCTACTGAGGAAGACATTTTTCATAGTGAATTTAAAACTTAGATACCGCCTGACGTGTATAAAGTCTTTTGTAGGTTTCTTTGAATCGAACTATAAAATGCATTGTGATGACGAGTTAAAACTAGAGGTAGAAGAAATGATCGATGTGAACAAGGAGATGATCGCTGAGAATCTCACTGAGATTGAAAACAAAGCAATGATGGCGAACTTGAAAGAGGTAGTTTCTGAAAAGGTTCAGGAGAGGGTAAATGAGTCGGTCAAAGAAAAGGGAAAGGTTCAGATGATCGAAATCGAAAAACCTTGCATGAAGTGCTTGGAGCCATGCAAGGAATGTTCCTAAAAAGATGAAATATATAAAGAACTGAAAAAGCTTACTAATAATCTGTCCAGTGATTATAAATAAACAAAAGAAGCATACGATAAACTGAGCAAAACTATTATCGAATTCCAACAAGCTAGTAGGGAAGAGAATGCTACTCTTTCAATGCTAAAAGTAGCGGTCATGGATAAAAAAATGGCCATAAATATTCATATTAACAGATTGCTAAGCTAAAGGTGAGCTTGAAACAATGAGAATTGAAACAGAACGAGTTAATAAGTTGTTTATCAGCTATTCATCTACTTCATATGTGATTGATCATATTCTTTCTAAACAACCAAAAAAATTGAAAAGGAAGAAACAGATGCTAGATCTCAAAGCAAGGGTATATGTTATAATCGAGCTCCACCTCCAATGTGGAATAGTTACTCCAAGAAAAAGCCTGAAGGGGTGGAAAAGGCACTTAATTTGAAATTGAAAACTGAAATAAAAGACGAGCTGCCTGAAAATCTCAATATAACCTACACCAAATCCGAAAACGAGTGTGAGTCAGATGTGGTCAAGAATGTGGTTGAAAATGTTTTGGGAAATGAAAGTGAGAGCACTGAATTTGAAAGTGTTGAGTCTAACTTGGAGAAAACAAGTTCAAGTTCACATTCTGGAAATGAACAAAGCTTTCATAAGAATTATCTTCAAAATTCATAAGATAGTTTGAATGACGATCCTAATATTGTTGTGTATAAAATGAATGGATCTGACAAGCTATATTCCGATGAAGAATTTCCGATTCAAAATGTAAATCTTGATAAAGTTTTCAAGTTAATTGAAGTGAGTCTGTCTGAGCTTGAAACTCTGAATGCATTTTACTATTCCAAACTAAAACGACCTTTTTCAAACAATTAAAAGGGAAGGAGTTATCCTGAAAATAAAAGAAAAGGTTTGGGATATGTTAAGAAGAATAACAACAGGTTTCGAAAACCAATTTTTTCAAAGAATATAAACTTTGTTTTCGGAACAAGCTCAATGAGTGAGAAAGAAAGTTTGGCAAAAGAACAATCAAACGATGAATTTATGCTAAGAAAAGACGCCGTGAACAGGTTATGAGATCCTCTATTGGAAACAATAGTAGGATATGCTTCAAATGCAACCAAGTTTGACATATTGTAAGAAATTGTTCACAAAATGTCTAAACCTGAACAGTGTCAAGAAATCTTTACAGGATGTAAAACAAAAATCCTCAATGTTTGTTCCAACACATATTCTTAAAAGAAACAACGAATCTAATAACAATGTGAAACCAACAAATCTTAATGTTTCAACTGAAAAGGCTGGTGAATCATCAAGAAAAAAGGAACAAAAAGATTCAAAATTCTATCCCAAAACTGCTTTTTCAAAGAATCAAACTGGGGTGATTAAAACAAAAACGTCATCTGAAGAAGTCAAAACAACTCTTCCAACCATGACTGATAAAACGGTTGAGGTTAAACAGAATGTTGAATCAAAGAAAGAAAGTGTTTGTAAACCAAAAGCGGAAAGCCCAAACCCACCCAAGACCGTCAACGCTTGGGTCTCGCTATTCAAATAATTGCTTAATTACATGTGAAGGGGCTCCTGAGATCAATCATTTCCAAGTGGATAATGGATAGTGGAGCGTCTCGGCACATGATGGAAATATTGGCCTTGTTATACGATGTCAAATCAATCCGTAGAGGCTACGTTGGGTTTGCGGGTAACCAAGGTGGGAGAATAGTCGAAGAAGGAATTCTAACAAACGGTGTGGTGTCATTCGATAACGTCAACTACATAGCAGAGTTAGAGAAAAACTTGTTAAGTATTTCTCAGATTTGTGACAAAAAGTTCAAGACACACTTCACAGATCGAGAATGTCTCATTCTGAAGCCAGGATTTCACATACCAGAGGAATGGATCCTGATGCGCACTCCCAGAGAAAATGACTTGTATGTCTTAGAAATGAGTATTACGACAATAACGACAAAATCCACGCAATGTTCCGTGTCCAAAGCAACAGAAAAAAATCGATCATGTGGCATAGGAAGATGGGGCACATTCATCTCAGAAAGATGAACTTTTTGCTCACAACAATCTAGTTGAGGTAGTCAATTTAAAGAGTTTTCACTTGAGTGACGACTGCATAAGTTGCAAAAAGGGAAAACAACACAAAAAGTCGCATCCAAGGAAGCTTCTGAACTCAATCAAGTTTCCGCTAGAGAGACTACACATGGATCTCTTTGGACCAGTTAACATTCGAAGTATATCTGGAGATCAATATTGTCTCGTTGTGACCGATGATTATCAAGTTTTCGTGGGTGTTGTTCTTGGAAAGCAAAGATGAAACCGTTGAAAGTCTGATGATTCTATTATGGAAATTGGAGAACCTGTATAACTTACCTATTCGTTATATTCAAAGTGACAACGGTACAGAGTTCAAGAATAATCGGATGGCAGAGTTTTGTAATGCGAAGGGAGTTTCGCATGAATTCAGTGCACCATATACACCACAACAAAATGGTGTAACTGAACGCAAAAACAGAACCCTGATAGAGACAACAAGAACCATGCTCGTCGATTCTAAACTTCCAGTTAGTTTTTAGAGCGAAGCCGTGGCTTCTACATGCTACACTTTTAACAGAGTATTGATAGTCACACTACACAAGAAAACGTGTTTCGAGTTACTTAATCAATAAAAGCCAAACCTGAAGTATTTAGAACCATTTGGGTCACCTTGCGCAGTAGTCGATGCTGATGGAAAATTTGGAGCTAAATCAATGGAGGGGTTTTTCGTGGGAAATGCTAGTCACTTAGGAGAGTCTATCTTCCTAGCATAAACTGAGTTATTGAAGCTCAGAACGTAGATTGTCAACGCTACAAAAACTTGGAGATGCTTGGCTATTAAACTATGATAGTCATTAGGATTCCTTCGAGCTGCCAACTGAACCAACAGAAGAACTTTTGATTCTTTATCAGCAACAACAAGTTTCATCACAAGAACAAGTTCCTATACCTATTGTGATTACTCAAACACCTGTTGGTACTCATGATGCTGAAGCTAGCCCTAGCAATCAACATCTAGAATCACAGACTGCTGGAACAAGCGATCCCACTGCAAATCAAGAGTTGAATGAACATGCTACTACGTTCGATCAAAGTGATGATTTTGATGCTCAACTGACATATGATGATGATGGATCTACTTCCGATGATGGTGCCGATCAGATTGAAAGTTTACTCAACAATCAAGCTGAGGGAACAAGTGCTCAGAATGAAGCATCTACAAGTAATCAAGACGATGATCAAAACATCACAAATCTAGAACACGAAGTAAGCATTCCAAACGATGTTATGTTGAGGACTTTGTTGTACCACCACTCAGAGAATATCATTGGAGAGTTGCAGACTGGTGTCAAACGCGAAATCAGATTAATAAGGATCTTAGTTGTTTTTATACTAATATAGCACCTTTACAAGAAACGGTCTCATATAAATGTTTTATTTCGCAGATTGAGACGAAAACATACAAATAAGCTCTTACAAAAGAAAGCTGGGTTAACGCTATGCAAGAAGAGCTGTTGCAATTCGAGAACTCGGAGTGTGGAAACTTGTTGATCTACCAGATGACCACAAGAAAATTAATACAAAGTGGGTCTTCAAGTGTAAACGAGACGATAGAGGAGTCATTGTTTGAAATAAAGCTCGACTCATTGTTTTCAAGGATTTCATCAGTAAGAGGGAATGGACTACACTGAAGTCTATGCTCCCATGGCACGATTAGAAGCTATCCACATTTTCCTCGCATTTGCGTCATGAAAATGATTCAAGGTGTACCAATTAGATGTAAAGTCCACGTTCCTATATGACAAAGTGAAGGAGGAGGTGTATGTCGTCCAGTCACCAGGGTTCATCGATTTGATACACAAGGACAAGGTTTATCTACTGGATAAGCCATTATACGGTTTACATCAGGCCCCAAGAGCCTGGTACGAAACGCTTTCTCAACATCTTCTGGAACACGAGTTCACTAGAGGAACAGTAGACAGTACCCTCTTCACATGGGAAGCTACAGTAATTGTGCAAATCTATGTGGATGATATCATTATTTTGTTAGAGCAACGATGAGCTGTGTTAAGACTTTCAGAGAGTCATGAAAAAGAAATTCGAGATGAGTTCTATGGGGGAGATGAAGTTCTTCTTGGGACTTCAAGTCAATCAATTTCCTGAAACGAAGTATGTGAATGATGTTTTGGAGAAAAAGTTAATTCATACTGAAAAGATATGACATCACTTTATCCGTGATTGCTACGAGAAAAAGTTGATTTGTTTAAAAAGATCCACACTGATGAACAAAAAGCAGACTTTTATACAAAACCGTTTGACAGAGCAAAATTTAAATATCTTTTGAAATTAAAAGGGGTGAAAGATCTGACATCAAGAGGGGGCACAGAGGTTGAAGCTGAGATGGATGATGATTTTACGTAATCCTCATTGGTTTGTCAAGTTTTTAGTTTTCAAATTTCTTTGTTTAAAAACAAAATCCAAAAATATGTTTTTGATTTTAGTGGGAGAAATATGTTGTGAAAAATATAAAAATTTGAAAATGTACAAATCATGAAAAAGACAAAAAAGAGTTTTCGTGTAAAAAGAAGAAATGATAGTATATAAGTGGACTATCACAGTATGCTAAAAAAATGTAGTGTTTAAAAAGTATTAAGCAGTTCTTCACTGATGATGTGCCAGTAGGCTTCGCACATTCAGTAAATTGTTTTCAAGATACAAACATAAAGAAAAACTACTTAATTAGTGTGTTAACATCTCTCAAATATATGGCCTTAGTATACCGAAATTTCGTTTGGGAGATTGCCGGATTCTGAGATACTAGGTCTTTATAGATAATTGATATCTGGGGTATTATACAAGTTCTTCTACTTTTGCGTCAGCAATGGCCTAGAATTTGTAGAATAGTTTTCTTTAAAACCGAAAACTGCATCAAATTGAAAGTATCGAAAGATATGACAATTGCAGTCAAAAGATTCCAAATATAGAACACCACTTTTAAGTCAAGCCTTCATCTCTTTATCTGTATGGTGGTACTAACCTGAGCTCTCAAGGTCTCGCATAACCCAAATTCAGATATCAGTTAGATATATTCACCTGTAAGATGAAATCCAAAGAATCTTGATACGGGAGTATATTCTGAGGTCGGAAACACTGTTAAGTCAAGTTCTAAGACATCTAATATCATATCTTGAAACAATTGGGAAATGTATAGAGGTTTAAGTAGACTAGTATACTGACAATTTAAGTGAATCTGTTTAGAACTTAAAGTTTTCAAGATCAACGGTACTAGTGATAAGTCTCAAAACTGATATGATCCTCCAACACAAACTAACAAAAAATGTCTGTAAATATGTTTGTACATAACTCTTTCATTTCTTTTCAAAAAAACCCAGAAAGATTTTCATTGTGTTTTAGCATAAATTTTGAAAAATCAAAACGATTTTATTTTCATTTTAGTTTCGACAGCCGATGATGGAAAACTAATCTTCAAAGTCTGAAATTGCTGAATACTGACTGAAATTTGGAGAACAACGGGTTGGGAACTTATCCGAAATAAGAAAATATTTTGAAATGATCAAAAGTTCATTAATTTGAAATTTAACTTTGTCTAAAAATAGTAGTTTGTTTATAAAGTGTTCAACTATGGTCAATACTTGGACTTGGTAGACAAATCAGTTAACCAGGGTCATTAACTTGGACTTGGTCAACTGAGTGGGTCGTTAAAATTGGTAAATGTTCGAGGAACTGAAAAATGTTGAAAAATGGTGTTATCTTCGCACGAAGTTACCTCTTCGCACGATGATAGGGTTTGATCTTCGCACCGAAGATAAACATCTATCTTCGTACGAAGGTAAACATCTATCTTCGTATGAAGGTAAATCTGATCCTATATAAGGGTTAAGTTTCTATGAAGTTAACCATAATTGTTCATTTGTTCTCTCCGCACGAACTGAGTTTTGAGAGAACTTATTAAGAAAACGACGAAGTGCTGCCAAAATTTCAATTGTAGTGGTTAATTTGCACACCACTCACAATGGTTAAGGTAGATTGGTCCTTTGATTGAACGTTTCGGGCTATTTGGACTAAGAACGTTTCGGACTATTTGGACTAAAAATGTAGATCGGGTAAAATTTAAAATTGAACTTAGATTTGTGTTAATCGACATTGTTCGGATAACCTTTAATTTCATAAAAATCATGCAAAATCTTCATCTTGTAATAATCTATTTTGAACGAAGTGGATTAACTTCGTACGAAGGTAAAACCTTACTTTCATACGAAGTAAAATGTTATTAATTTATAAAACTCAACTTCGCACAAAGGTAAAATCCTACCGTTGCACGAAGTGAACAAATTGTAATTGATAAAATTCTTCTTTGCACGAAGTGAAAAACTGCGTTGGTAAAAATTATCTTTGGACTATCTTTGTACGAAGTAAGAATGTTAACTTCGTTCCATGTTTCTTCGTACAAGGTTTTTAGTAAATTTTGAGATTTTTGTCTAAGTGTTTGTCGTTTGTGTTTTTACTAGAGTAAAAGTCGAACTTTAAACCTAAACACAACATCTGTTGTGTATTAGATGATACTATACCAAAGATAGAACCTTTTAAGGAGATTTTAGAGTTTATGGGACGTCTGCCAATTACTAAAGCACTCACCGATTAACACAAGGGATATCGTTCTCATGTATAGAGATTTTGGAATCATGCAAGTTCAGTCCAGATCCACCTACAATTCAATCGTTTGTCAGGATAGGAAATAATGACAAGGAGGTTTTGATCACATAATTACTAATTAGGAGGGTGCTCGAAATAAAAGACAAAGATAGTGATCCTACCAGATATTCAGAGAGAATGGCAAAGGGTTGTTTTTACCACATAGGGTATAAAGGGGTTGTAAATGCATCTAACTTCAACAAAGCTTATTTAGCTAGGCCGTATAAGTTCTTTGTACATTCTTTGATTCACGCCCTAGGTCATCGTAAAGAAGGGTTTGATGTGTTATTGGACCATCAGATTTGCATGATAGCACGCCCTACAACTTTACTAGAGTTATCTTCGAGCAGATGAAGGGTAATATAACAAAGGACGAATTCTTGTAGTACCCAAGGTTTGTAAAGATGATGCTAGACGACCAATTTCCAAACCTTGAAAAGAATAAGAAAGATGCGTTGAATTTGGAACATATGTCGAGCTTACTTTGGTACGTCTGAATCAGTATTTGAAGCAAGCATCGGAACCGGTTGTAAAGAAGTTCTTTGGGGCAATTAAAGATAAAAATTATGTGGCACCGCCTAAAGACAGATGGAGGAAGGATGGAAGTAATTCCGAATATTCTAAAGAAGATCACTTAGCAGATTATGTTCCTAAGAGGGGGTTCTGGTATGAGAAGGAGGAAAAGAAAAAGAAATCAACTCCAAAGAAGCAAACTCAAAGAAAGCTAGCGTCAAAGATAGCTAAGGCTATGCTAATTGATGAAGATACAGATGCGGAGGAAGAGGTGCACGTTGAAGTTGATAGAAATGTTGAAACAAAAGTTTTTTCTAGCTACTTCTGATCATGACAAAGAGGCTAAATCGAGTTCTGATGAGAGTTTTGATTACAAAGCAACAATAGAAAAAGCCGAGCAGCGAAAAAGAAAGGCAATGGGTGATGATGAAACTTATGTGTCGTCAAAACTAGAAGAAATAATCAAGAAACCACCAAAGAAGGTTAAGCGTGTGAAGGGTAAACCAACAGATGTTTACAAAAGGACAACAGGGTCTCCGGTCGCGAAGAAAGCAAGTCGTAAGTATTTTAAGAGAAAGACTACTGAGGCTGATCCTTTAGGTCAAGAAAAGAGACTTCCTGAGGTGGAAGTAGTTACTGAAACAGTGGTTATTCAAACACCGCCGTTATCACCACAACGTCCATTATCTCCTCAAATTCATCATACAACACCACCACAACCACTATCACCTCCAAAACAACCAACACCTCCTGTACAACGACAATCAACACCTCGATCGTCTAATAGACGTCAATCTCATCCTACGGGTCCTACAATTTTTTGAAGGAGATCTACAATTTGTAGATTTCGAAGGAGATTTCATTAATGATTAAAAGATTCAAGAATTGGAAAATAAAGTTAAACATCTCAAATCTGAGAATTTACAGTTTGTCTCTATGCTTACGAATGTCACAGAAGAGAATGAAAGACTTCACAGGGTGGTGAAAGATCTTGAAGTTGAAAAATCACTGAATGCAAAGAAATTTGATGTTCTATACAAAGTGTTATAGAAGAGGTTTGGTATAAACTTTGATGTTGAATATGATCAAATCAAAATTGATGAGGCAAAGGCAAGGGCTGCTGAAAGGGCTAGGAAAGTTAAAGCTGCAGCTATAGGGAAGGGCATAGGAAAAATTGATGAAGGTTCCGATAATTACGCTTGTTGAGCAAGAAAAAGAACCAGAGCCTTTGGTGAATTATGTTCTGATTGGATCGGTAGTTGATGTACTATATGATTTGGAAATGAAAGATAAACAAATCAGAGATCTAGTGATATTCAATGCTGAGGATGAGGAACAAGATGATGATGATGGTGATAATGATAATGATGATGATGATGTTGGTGGTGGCAGTAAAAAAGATGACGATGACAAAGGGGACGATAACGATGACAATCAGGAAGGTACAAGCCTGGTGGTACAAGCGAAGATGAATGATTCATTCGACTACGATGCATTTTTGAATGATGAAGCTAATCAAGAGGATGAAGCTTAAAGACAGGGGGATACTAAGGATCTTGTTCACGATGCAGAGCAATATGTGTTGAAACCAGAAGATTATGTGTTTCAATATGTTAAGGAAGCAGATAATTACAATGATGTTGTTGTGGAGGATGATTCGGATGATGAACAAGTGAAATATTTAGGGGAGGGTATCGATGGCTTCCCAACATTTCAAGACATGTTTGATGATGAAACAAATGAGTTGTTAAAATGAAAGATTGATGAAACGGTCAAAATGGTGTATCTCCTATGGTTGATAGAGAAGAGATTAAAAGAGCTAGGAGGGCATGGTTTAAAAACATCCCAAGAGAAAGAAAATTCTGACGAAAACTAGCGTTTTTCACGAGAAATCAAGATAAGTCGCTTGGGATATTATAAGTTGGGGATGGATTCCAGAGTTGAATATTTTGGGAATCAAGAGAGAATATAGTGTGTAATATTTTAAACATTTACAAGATACCAATACATTGCCATGGTGGGATGTTCTAGAGTTATTCAAACAAAACTTATAAACTATCAATTGAAGCCTGGTGATCAGAAATTGTGGAAATTGACCAGGGTTGAAGCTCGTCATGATTTTCCACACTGGAAACCTCATTATCCCAAGAAGATTACCAAGATTGATCCAGTTTCGGGAATACCTGATGTTACATTGATTGTTAAACGACCACGAGCTATGAAATATATGCCCTTGATGAAGTTGGAACAAGACTTTTATAACGACTTCAGATGGTGGGAATTAGATTCAGAAACAGGGGAAGCAGTGATTGTGTTAAAAGACTGTAGGTCTTTGGAGAACTATCATGATACTAGACCCGATGTGGCAAGTTAATTTGTCAAAGAAAGATGTTGAAAAACTGTTCTACAACAAGATTGTACATCAATTGGAAGATTCAGTACAAGCACTAAAGTATCAAAATATGATCAGAGTTTGTTATGCATATTAGATCAATTCTGGGAAAATGTGGAATACTAAGTGGAAAGAGATTGAACATGTTGAATTTATGAAAGACATCAAAAAGGAAGAAAAAATTGTAAAGAAAATGAAGAAGGCATCCATTGCAAGATATCAATATATGAAGCCGCCAAAGACTGACCAAACACCAATGTCTTATTTGGAACTGAAGAAGCAAAGGGTCAGGAAACATTTATTTGGACGTTAAAGATTAATGTTATGAAGGTTCTGAAGCTAAAGACTTACCAAGACTAGGACAATATCCAAGGGGGAGTTTGTTGATGCAGTATGTCTATCGCCTACATCTTTGGGTCATGCAGTGTCTTGTAATAGGGCTGAAATATTAGATTTCAAACTATGTATGTTCACTTCGTACGAAGGTAGTTTAATTTGCATGAAGTAGGATGTATATAAATAGACTTCGTGTGTCCATTTGATAGTAACTGTTTTGGTAGACTAGACGGTGGAGCCCTGTTCAAGTGTTTTCATGATCTTGTACAATTTTAACAATTAAGGAAACAGAAACATTGAAAAGTATATCTTGATCAATTATCACTATAATAAAATGAATTTTGCGCATTTTATGACTAGTTAATCAAATTAGGACCTGAGCTAATGGAGAGCAGATCCTCACACCTTCGAACGAGGGTAACACCTTCGCACGAAGGTAAGTTAACTTCATACAGAGGTAAACACGTCCGCACGAACATCTTCTATGCACCAAATCTGTGTCTATATATAGTGTCGTGTGTTCAAAGTTAGATAAGTTTTAGAGTTCCTAGAGGGGAATGCTAGAGAAATTTTGTTTCTCTAGCTTGTAACGATGTATACTCTTTCAGTTCGAATGGAATCATTCGACTTTTGCTTCTACTCTATTCTTAATAACATTCTACCAAATTAGTTCTATTCTACCCAGACTTCCATCTAAACCCGCTAGTTCCTGGACTTTCAATTGGTATCAGAGCTATGGTACCAATTCAATCGATCTAACAGTTTAGTGAATCACCTATACTCATGAATTATGGACTTTTGAGGGGTTTTAGATGTAAATCATCAAATAAACGGACAATCCATGGGAAAAAAATTAAAATTGAAACTATAGGATTGTTTAGAAATGAATTTCGACCACCTAAGTTAAAGAATCATCTTGAAGTTCGAATAAAAAAAGATTTTGGATCAAAAAATTGAATAAGATTTGTTCGAATGGAGGAATTACCTCCACAAAAAGTAAAGTTACCCTCGTACTAAGGTACCCAAAATTTCTAAAAAAATGGTGATTGAAATTTTTTTCGAGATTTTAACGACAAATATGGGCTATCAGGAAACCGTCGAGATCTTCAGAGAATAGATTTGATGATACGATCACAAAGAGGTGAAGATAATGGAGTAGTCATAAATACCTATGAAGAATGATTATCTTTCGGTATAGTGACTATTAATGGGCCTTAACAAAAAAATTCGCATTGATGAAAAACTGACTTTTGTGGACCAAAATGACACATTTTCCACATAGTTGAGTTTTTCAGAGAAAAGAAAGAACTGAATTTGCCAAGTTTGAGGGGGAAATTTAGTGATAAATTTTAGAGAGGCCAGAATTTGCAAAAATGAGGGGAATAAAAATTTCATAGAATATATTGAAATTCCAGCATTTTTGAAATTCGTGACGTGCAACAGTATTCGGGTGGTTCCGATTTTAGATTGTCTGGGGATGCACAAGATCTGGATTCATTAGGTCGTGATCATAGAAAGTTTAGATTTTTAGATCCTGACTAGATTAATATCGTAGGGTTTGAGTCCTGGGTCTTCGTCAAGCCAGATAGCAGGATTAGCATTAGGAGATGCATCAGTAATGTCGATACTTAAAAGATATCAAAGGATGTTCAAGATATCAGATACACGAATGCTCGATGATAGTCTAAAGTGTCTGATTGATTAATCTTTGAGCAGATAAATTGTTTTTCAGACTAATTGTGGGGGAATGATGATGTTTGTTGTCACACCCCAACCGATGGCGGAAACATCGGAGTGAGACGATAACGAGATTGCTCATTGCTCACAACGCATAATGACAATATTTATTTTAAAGTTGAATTTCAATTTCATTTCAAGAATAATTGTCAAAATACAACATCTATAACAAAATTGATACAACAACATTAACCTAAACATCTAAATGTGTGTATCCAAGTCCGTACTATTTGATTTCATAGCATCCTCTTCATCAACCTGTAACATGTTTTAAAATAACAATTCAATGCAAAAGCAAAGGCGAGTACACAAGTTTAAGCATAGCATACGTATACGAATAAAGTTTAAACAAATCCTCATGGCAACTATGATTCTACAAGACCATATACAAGGCATGCAACACTACTAGTCAAACCCTTAACGCAATCACGATGTTTTAACATGGCCTCAAGATTACACGATGGAGGGGGATGCGTTACTTCCTAAAGCGCTTATACATGTCAAACGAAGGCTTAAAACAAGTTAATGACTAAAGTATCACATAAAGAATGTCCAAGATATAAGCATCAAGTAATCGTACCGAGTATTCATGTGTATAGGGTTGTTTGTGCATTTCATAAAGTTTAAGTGTTGTGGTTTTGGTATAAGTAAACATGTTACACCCAAAAGTGTTGTAAAGGAAAAGTGGGTCGAGTGTACTCACGGTTTTGCTAAGCTTCCTTTGTTATTTCTGTGAAGGACTTGGAGAGAGAGTTTGGGGGAACACCGAGTTATCCTATAAGAGGAAAACAGAGGTTGGTAAGTATTCGAATGATAACGGAGGATTTAGGAACTTTAAATACGCTAAAGTATGTTTACGAGAAAATAATCATCTAGACTTAATACTCGTTTTGACACTATAATGGCCATTCGGGTCGATGTGTTTTCATGGGTTAGGATACCCATTAGAATCGTAACGAGAGATACTTAGGTGATGTAACTTAATATCATTATGGATAATCATCCGATTCCCATCAAGAGTTCGGTTAGTGTACATACATACATATATATATATATATATATATATATATATATTATATAACATACGAAATGAATAGATCATAGATATCATGGAATTTCATAGAAGTCATGCATGGAGGTAGGGGGATAACCTTCCTTTTAAAACCTCTTTCGTATAGTTTACCAATGCATAAGTCGTCACAAGGACGACAAGGATGGTCTTGAGTAAGTTTAAACAAAAAAAGTAAAAGACAAAAGTAAACAAAATCTTCATGTGAGGTGGTGGATCGAAAGTAGATAGCCAAGGCTTCCAAGTGATCACACTCTACCAACTCAAGTCTCGTTTCAAGAACAAGCTTGGAAGGATACAACACCTGTTGGTTGAAAACCCTATTAAAACAAAAGGTTCTTACACTTGGACCTTAAATATGTGATGTTCCAAGTTGGTCTTCCATGGAGGACTTATGGATACATTCCAAAGGTGTTTCAAGTGGTAAGAAAGAAGAAATACCAAAAGGAGAGAGGTGAGTTAGAACTCACTTTTGAAGCCTTGATCTTTTAGAGAAAGAGAGCTTTTAGAGAGAAGAGAAAAGATGATTTGAGGTGTGAAATGAGAGTGGGAGGAGATGGGTATTTATAGATGGGGTTAGGGGGTTGTCAGTTGGGTGCATTTAATGAAACAAATACAAAATGGACCAATCCATGGGTAAAAAACCACTTTCTCCAGATTATGCTATTTTTAGTCCTTGAACTTAGTTTATCTTTCATTTCATGGTAAAACTTGATATTTTCACATGTTTTCAAGTGTATAATGTCTATGTAAGTATATTTTTAGGTATCAAGTATGAATGTAGGAGTATTTGTACGTATGATAAGTATCGGTTTAAATGATTATAAGTATGTAAGCACGTATAACAAGTGTCAAAATGATTGTATGTATGCGAGCATGTATGGTAAGTATTAGTTTAAATGATTGAATGCACGTAAGATAAGTATGTATCAATTATGAATTTCACCACGATCGAAGTCTCGGGTTACAGAATTTTGAAAGGAAATATGAATACGGTACGATTACAAGTTTCTATAAATAGAAATATGATTTCACTTTCTAATGAAGGAAAGTACGAAAAAGCGAGACGTTACATTTGTTGATTAAGTTGATGTCGGGTGTAATGGAGAAGACTATATATCAGTTATCGTGAATGAAGAGGAAGAATGTGATTCTGATTGTGAAAGAATGTTTCTGAGGTCTGAATGTGTTACTAGATGACTTGTTATCCGATGAAGATTTGCTAATTGAGGAGATTACCGTTTACAATAATCAATCATCTGGGAGTGTGCTTAAAGGTGATATGGAAAACGGGATTTCAGATTTTCACGGGTATTCATTAACTTGACGTTTACCGGTGTGGTCACTTGAAGTTCTACCAATTGCCGGTTGGGTTTTGAAGATTAAGAGATTCAGCTCATATGCTAAAACGTTAAATCAAAAACCGAACACGGATGTGGTTAAAGTCAAAACGGAGAAGCTGCATTGATTAGTTTCATGTTGGTGATTATTTGAGAAAATTACAGTTAAACAATTCAAAGGAAGTCGGGAACTGTGCAAACAAAGACCTGAAGATTCATTTATGGGGGAATTTGTTTATAATAAAGATAATGCAAGCCTGAATCATCAATCAATAGGGAATTATCTGAAGATAT
This sequence comes from Scalesia atractyloides, assembly GCA_947069175.1. NCBI lineage: Eukaryota > Viridiplantae > Streptophyta > Magnoliopsida > Asterales > Asteraceae > Scalesia > Scalesia atractyloides. The sequence goes on from CAMTDV010000027.1 coordinate 55,545,418, forward strand.
CAAGATGCCTGATTGAAGTTGTTGAATATTTAAACACGGCTGAGAAAGCATTGAATCGATGACGAACATCAACATTGCACTTGATTCATGACCTGGAACAACATAAACCAGATAGATGGAGAAGAAGATGTAGGAGAAACTCATTCATTTCATTACAATCAACACAGATTTGCATTACTGAACGAGTATACATCTTCTACAAGCTTGTTTAGATCACAAAGATCTAAACCTAGCTTTCTCTCTCTAACACATAGTCTCTCTCTCACTAGAATGTGCATACCCAGGAGGATTACAAAAGATTGTAAAAGATGCCCTAATATAACCTATCAACACACACACACACACACACTATATATGTATATATAGACAAGGGACTAAACCCAGACAAAACACATTGTCTGGGATACACAAACTCGGACCACTAAGTCTTGACAACCTGGTCCAAATTTACACATATTCAGTCAACATAAAAGAACCAAATCATAATAAATAAACCCGAACAATCAACACCAGCAGGATGTCTGAATTTATAGATATATGCAGACTCCCTTACAAATCCGGACTCCTTATCAAAACAACAAACTCGGACATAAAGGCCAAGACTTTGCTGACTTGCTCCTTTGACTTAGTTGACCAGAACTCATAAAGTATAGTTACCTGGAAGGAACTACACTTACAATGGCTCTCATATTTCAAGATCAAGATTCGACAGTGACGGCCAAGGGGGAAATTGTTGATGCATAGTTTGTATGTTCGCCACTGTGCGAATAGGCTAGATAGTGTGTGTGTTGAATATAGTATAGTTTAATGAGAAAAACGAACACATGACATAATGGTGAGGATGAGATCACCTTCGTATGAAGGTAACACCTTCGTAGGAGGGTAACACCTTCGCACGAAGGTAACTTACCTTCGTACGGAGGTAAACACATCCGCACGAACGTCTCTCTGCACCAAATCCGTGTCTATATATAGTTTCATGTGTTCAAAGTTAGATAAGTTTTTTGTTTCTCCAACTTGTAATGATGTATACTCTTTCGGTATAATGGAATCATTCGACTTCTGCTTCTACTCCATTCTTAATAACATTCTACCGACTTAGTTCTATTCTACCCAAACTTTCGTCTAAACCCGCCGGATCCTAGACTTTCAATTGGTGAATCTTTCTGCTACCTAAAGTTAGCTGCACACAATGCTGGGATTATCACAATACATGCATAGCATTGTTCATACATTACATGTATGAATGCTATATGATCATGTGTACACTTACACTATGAAGGTTAAGTTGGACCCGAGTGAGCCTTCTTGTTGTCTGGATATCGTAGTTATGAATTTTTATCTACGTTTTCATATTCACATCTGACTAAAGTTAGAAGTATACATATAGCATTGGTGGACAACTTTAGTAACCGTTAACTTTTTGTTTGAGTTGAAATGTGACAGTCGACCGGGAACACTTTACTTTAATCTTTCTAAATTTTGTATAATGGTGTTAATCATAATTATAAAGATTATTATTACAGCCTCTTGTTGTATTGTTTGGACATATTTATCTCTATTCTCATGGTCTTTCTCAGCGTCTTGCTAAGTTTAGTCTCCTGTTTGTTTTGGTTGAATAAAAGTGGTTGCCTTGCCTTTGAAAAGAAGAAACTATTATTACACTATTAATATAGTATTAGAGATCTAGGAGCTTCATGCATTAAGAGTACACTTTCGGCATATATAGGTCCATTTCTAAAGCCAACCTCTTTTCAAATTAATCATGGTCACTGTAATTTATGAAGATTTTTTTTATATTCTTTTTGTAAATCGATGAATTATATGGTAAACTTCTATTATATTTTGTTGGCATGCCTCTAAGACACACAATATGCATTATTATATGGGTCAATGTCACTAAACGGTATCACCGATTTGGCGACCTAGTTTCACAGTTGTTCCATCTGCCCAAACCTTTTTTAAAAGTTTACTGTACAGATAATTTCATCTCTCATTGAAAGTTAACAACATTTTTTTACTTTGAATTGATGACCAGATTTCAAACCCCGTGTGTTGATAGTAATGCACGCCACTCCATCCAGACACTCACTTGGCAACATTCTTGGCCCCGAGGCATGTTATTATGTGAGAAACAATGACTTCAACACCTAACTCAAACATCGTTGGCTAGGGGCTTGTAAACATATGAAACCCATCAAGCAATGTGCGGCAAAAAAACATAAATACATACGGCAACGCACGAGCTTTCCCACTAGTAATAAAAAGGGCGTATTTGAAATAGTGTAATTTTGTGTTTTGAAGATTAATTTTCGTTTACACCCTCATAACCTTTGATAAGTTTAACATTTGACCCCTTATCTTTAATAAAGTTATATATCTATAGGGGAAGTTCTATGCATAACACTAAATATTGCAAGAACACATATAACAAAATAATCACTCGTTTTTTCAATCCTAAAAACATAAAAAGTAAATGAAAATGTTATAAATGTAAGATATATTGTTTCTCACTATTATTCAAAACAACATATACAAATTTTCAGTTTTTATATATGTGAGGATCGTTTATCCATAGATAGCTTAGGTAATACTGTTAACCTAGTCCATAAAAGAAGAATCCAATTTTAGTTAGGCGACAATAACAAGATTACTCAATTTTGTATTATCATTAACCGTTTAAACATTTACAAGATCCTGAACACACTTCGATAGGGCTTCGTTGTCGTACATGCAAAATCACTAACTAACCCAAAGTCACCTATTTATACTACTAGATACCTTCGTGCGGACTAAGGACTACCTTTGTATGGACTAGCTATCTTCTTGCAGACTAACTTCTTTTGCTCGGACGTACACCTTCGTATGGAGGTAACAATTACAATTCAAAACATAATCTGATCTTTAATCCCTATTAAAGACTCGACAAGACGCGTAGACGCAGACAGTAGACATATGTATCAACAAACTCCCCCTTGGATGTTGTCGCAGTCTCGATCGGTCTTCAAAACTTTATAACTTTAACATCTTCAGCGTCTAAAAAAATACTTTCTAACTCTTTGACATTTAAGCTCAAATGCTGACATTGGAGTCTGATCTGTCGGAGGCGGCTTCATAAATTGATATCTTTTAATTAAAGCCTTTTTCACTTTAGTTGTGATCCTTTCTTCCTTTTTAATCTCTTTTAAAAACTCCACTCTTTCTATCTCTCTCCGTTTAGTATTCCACATCTTTCCTGAGTTTATCTCGTAAGCATAACAAATTCTGATGATGCTTTTATATTGCATAGCTTGAACCACATCCTGCACTTGATGAACCATTTCGTTGTAGTATAACTTTTCAACATCCTTCTCTAACAAGTTCACTAGCCACATAGAATCTAAAATCATTATAGCTCTCCATGGACCTTCAATCTTTAAAACAATGATTGCTTCACCTGTTTCTTCATCATACTCCCACCATCTGAAGTTTGAATAACAATCTTATTCAATTTGCATAAGGGGCATGTGCTGCATTGCTCTTGGATGCTTTACAATCAATGTAACATCAGGCAGTTGTGAAACTGGATCAATCTTTGTAATCTTCTTTGGATAATGTGGTTTCTAATTTGGAAAATCTACATGCTTCTATCTTATAATTTTCCATAACATCTGATCACCCAGCTTCATTTAAAAATTGATCAGCTTTGTTTAACACAATTCTCGTACGTCCCACCATGGCAAAGTTTTGATGTCAGATAAATATCAGAAGTATTGAACTCCGAATTCTCTTTCAATTGCAAACACATTTAGTTCTGGAATCCATCCCCAGCTAATAATGTCACCAAGTGAAAGATCTGGGTTTCTCGTGAAAAATGCCAATGGTCGTTTGAATTTTCTTTCTTTTGGCAAAGCTTTGAACCAAACTTTTCTTGCATTTTTGATCTCATCTCTATAAATCATAGAAGATTCACCATCTTTAATCGTTTCTTCAATCTTACGTTTCAGCAACTCATTCGTATCTTTATCAAACATTTCCTAAAATGTTAAGAGTCATCGGTTCCATCACCAGAATATTTAACCGTTTCATCATCTGAATCATCCTTTACAACAACATTGTTATAATTGTTAGCCTCTTCAACATATTTAAACACATAATCTTCAGGCTTTAACACTTCAATATTGTTCAGCTCCTCTTCAAAATCAAATTCAAATGCATTCTCTTCAACTCCCATCATTTGTGCTATCTCCTCTTTAGTATAACTGTGCACAAATTTGCCTTCCTCTACATCATGCTCAAGATAGATTGTTCTGTGATGAATTGTAGGACCAACTATTATAGGAGTAACGTTTGTAAAGATGTAACATTTGTCAAAAACGGGTTTACCAAACCCGCTCCGTTTGTAATCGAATATCAAGTTATAAATGTCTCGTTGCGTATTTATGTCCATTTTAATTTTAATGATGCATAATTAATAAACAAACTAAACTATAAAAGTTATAATTGATAAAAAGTAAAAATAAAAGAACTAAAAAGAAAATGAGGCTGCCGGGACTCGAACCCGGGTCAGCCGGGTTTAATCTCAAAGTCTTATCACACACACATATAACCACTCCGCCACTTGTTGTTTTCTGTAAATTCTAGGAAGCAATTAAATTTTATAGTCAATCGTAAATCAAGCTGGTTACGCCAATTGTAACCGAAATCAGTCACCAAACGTCCAAAGACGTTTGATTGTTCACGGTTTACCGATTATAACCGCTACACCGACAATTCCAATCAATTTTGTTTTGAATGAACTTGAATTCAAGAGTGAATCAGTTTTAATAACCGAAAACTTTCAATTCCTGAATTACTTCAATCATTGTCCCCTCTCGCGACTCAAACACACTCTGCAAACTTTCAATTGCATTTTCGCACAACTTTCAGTCCGCCGGAGAAACTATTTGAACTCGCCGGACTTTCGTCGGAAAACCGTGTTTTCCATCAAATCAGTAAGTCTCTCAATTCTTTCGTTGTATATCAATTGTTAAGCTATTTTAACTCAAACCCTGCAATCGGAATCAATTTCAGACGTCGATATCGGATAATTCCCGCTCGCCGGAAAACTTCTGAAAATTCTTATCTTCCGCTGTAAAACAGTATAGACATTCAAACCTTCTGATAACTCTTGCTTAATACTTAAATTCCTCACTTAGCTAATCAAAACTGTTAATTTATTCGTTCAGTCGAAATCCGTAAAAAAACAGAGCCGACGACTTGCCGGAATTCTGAGATAAATCGTTCTCCGGTATGTTTACTTCTAAAAATCGTCTCTGCCATTTCATATTAGTCTGTTGAATGTTTGTCAATCAAATTGAACAAGAAACAATCGAGAAATCGTAAACTGTAATTCGGTAACGAAGAAGACGAAGTAGGTTGATTATAAGTTTAATAAAATCTGGATATGAACTCGGGTTAGACACACAGTCCAGCGGTGGACTGTGTGCACATACATATCACACGCCGCGAGTTCGATCCTTGACACACGTATGCTCTGTAATAAAAATGTTTTATTTTTCTAACTGAACCGGATCCTTTTCGCCGTTAGATGTTAAGTATAATAAAAATCCGTATATTAACCAAGTTAGACACACAGTCCAGCGGTGGACTGTGTGTAACGTTAAAGCACAGGTCCCGGGTTCGAGACCTGTTGACAGCGCCGGGTTGATAATTAAAATCCTTTTTAAAAATAAATGAATTTTGAATAAACTGAATTAGTATATAAATATAATTAAAAACAGGATTATTTCGGGTTAGACACGTAGCTCAGTTGGTAGAGCTGCGTGCACGCGTACGGGAGGTCTCGGGTTCGAGTCCTGCCCGGCGCATACATTTACACAATAAAACCGGTCAAACAGTCAAACGGTCAACGGTCAACGTAAAAGTCAACACATTTTTATATTTTTATTTATTTAACTTAATTTAAAAATCAATTAAAAATACTTAAAAATAATGTTTTAAAGATAGGAAATAGCCTTAAACTCACAAAAATATATCTAAAAATCTTATTAAAATTATTAATAAAATTCACTCATTTACTATATCTTCCCTTATTATTTAGGTTAATTAATTCTCGTTGTTCAATCCTTCCAACTCGTGCGCATCTCATCATCTCCAACCAAACGCACCCAATGTGAGTGAATCTCTACTAATTCCCCGTTTTAATCACGTTTTTGGGGTGTATCATGTGTCTTATCATTTATTATATTTAAATCATTGTGCATACATCATATCATGAACAAATGTGTATTCAGTTTGTATCATCTGTTGGGTGGTTATTGTTTAGATTTAATTTATTATTTTCAGTACATGCAATTTCATAGGCCGCCGCTCCCCATTACATTATGAGCGTTGAGCAGTTCCCCATTACATTATGAGCGTGAACCTGGCGTGCCAACATACGATCGGCTACGTTTGATTGAGCCTTGATCGCACAGACATTTATCATTTTCAGTACATACATTTATCATAGGCCGTCCGTTCCCTATTACATTATGAGCGTGAACGTGATGTTGCCAACATATACAGTTTCATTCATGTTATACATTCATGCAAGTTCACATGTTATTGTATGTTATGGTATGTTATTGTATGTTATAGTTTGTGGTGGTTACTGCTGTTGTTTGATTATTTACAATTGCTCACATATGACTATTGCACAATTTTTCCTTGATAAAAATAACAAGAAATCAATAATAAATGTTTATCTAACAATGTTCACTCGCCAACTTATGTTGACCTAAAAACCCCCATTTTTACATATGATACAGGTGAACCAGCTGCAGCAAGAAACACATAGGATTGGCTTAGAAGAATAAACTGGTTTAGAGCTTAGATTGTTTAGTTGGTTATTTTCCTTTGTATTTGTATGGACATGTTTGGATTATTGAGAATGTAATTTTGACTTTAATAAATATGAAACATATTAGTAAATATCATGAGCTTTGGTGATAACCCAATTATGCCTCGACTCTTATTCCGCTGCGGGTCGGGGTGTGACAGATTGGTATCAGAGCCATGACTATAGGGATATAGGATAGGTTATTAGACCTTTAGAGCCTATACTATAGTTGATTAGAAATTTGTAAGATTTTTGTGTGTTACATGCCAAATTTCATGATGTTTATATGTTTTATGTTAAATGTTACATTCAATGTTATGCAAGCATGTTCATAAGTATATATTATCATATAATGCCTATCATGAATCATATTCTCATAACATATCATAACCATGAAAGCACACATCACATCATTTTCATGATTGTTTTTACAATGATTTTGTATTTTCAAATCTCATCAAAGTGAGTTCGCATGACGGGCATGTAGTAACTGGAAGGGTACAAGTACCGGTAGTCGGAACGTCCTGTCTAGGCTTGGCATTCGTATAAATCCAAAATAAAGGACCAGTTTGCCTACCTGGGGACTAACAATGAGAGTACGAAGTACCTATTACGCCAAAGCATGCTATACCAAACGTCGTGTGAGCTAACCCCACTTTGAGTTGTCATTGTGTCTACACCTAGACACATTCCGACCATACATCTCGTAAACATATTTTGTGGTTTTCATTCGGGTGATGCGAGTGTTAAATCGCCAATACTAATGTGAATCCTACCAAGCCAATAGTCATGGGGGCCCACATGACTATACAGGTGAAGGTATGGGGGACATTTGAGGCCCAACATGAGCAAACCCAAGACATCCTATGGATGTAGTTGCATTATTGATATTTATGTTATTTTCATTTTCTTTAAGACACATGACACCTAAAAAGACTCCATAAACTCACAATCTTCTTATGTATGTTCCTGTAGATGTCGGCTAGACAACAACGAGGGGGTAAAAGATCAGGAAGGTCTCACGAACGCTTGGCCACACAAATCGCGAAACAAATGGCCGTGGTGCTTCCTGATATTGTGGTTCAAGTACAACAAGCTCTCGCCACAAATACCACTAATCCTCCCCAGCAAGATGACCAGAACATCGGCAACCCTCCTACCAGCAAGTGCTCATATAAACATTTCAAGTCTTGCGATCCTCCTAAATTTGAAGGGACCGAAGGTGTCACCGCTATCCTCTACTAGTTTGAGGAAATGGAAAACACCTTCCTAAACTGCGATTGTCCCGAGGATCGCAAGGTACGATATGCAACCGGGAGACTATTTGGGGTAGCTCTTACCTGGTGGAATACTGAAAAGGGGAAGAGGGGAATTGATGATGCAATGGCCTTAACATGGGAGGAGTTAAGGGAAATCATGACGAGGCGGTTCTGTCCTAGGAGTGAGATTAAAAAGTTGGAGGACGAATTTCTTTCTTTGAAGCAAAAGGAGGGAGATCATACTTCCTACAAGAAGAGGTTCTTAGAGTTGAACCAAATGGTCCCTAACTTGTTTACCCCAGTTTATCGCTTAATCGAGCATTATATTCGAGGTCTTCCCTCTTCAAGATTCAGTTCTCAGCACTTCGCCAGCAACACTTGAAGCTGCTATGGAACTAGCTACTGAACTGACCGAGAATCGAATTCGCAACGGTAAATTTAAAGAGGAGAAAAAGAAAGCCCCCGTTGAGGGCCAAACTTCAAACCATTCCACCTCCTCCTCTAAGTTTGCTAACAAGAGGAAACGTAACACCAGAAACTTCGCTGTCACACAAACCAATTTCCCTATCCCTGCTGCACCCATTACCCAAGTTGCCCCTTCACCTGCACCATACAAAAGGCCATACTCTGACCCATTACCAAAAGGAAACCGTTGCCAATACCACCACTTTCCTGATCATCCCTGCCAACATTGCACCGGCTGTGGTCGCGCAGGTCATACTGTTCAAACCTGTCGCATACCTCAGCGAACGAACCGCCACCAGCCTTCAACCCAAACCCACCAACAAATAATGGGTCAAGCCCAACAACCCCTACTATTACCACCTACCCAACATTTAGCCCAATCATACTACCAACCCAACTATCCCATGGTACAACCTATGCGGGCTTGCTACAATTGTGGAGACCCAAGCCACTTTAGAAACACTTGTCCAAGGTTGGTGAACATTATTCATGCTCAAGCCCAAGCCAACCCGGTGAATCAAGCTAACCAAGCTCCTCCACCTGCAAGAGGAAAAGCTTTCAACATCAACGCTAATCAAGCTAGAGCTGACGGCAATGTGGTTAACGGTACGTTCCTTATCAATGGTAGTTATGCATCCATGTTGTTTGATAATGGCGCGGATAAAAGTTTTGTGTCCTTAGAGTTTGAACCCATCCTAAACCAAAATCGTGATAAGCTCATGGAATCCATAACAGTAGAAGTTGCTGACGGGAAAGCGGTCTCATTAAACTCTATTATACGCAATTGTACTCTCAATTTAAACTATCACAATTTTCTAGTTGACCTCATTCCAATGAAGTTGGGAAGCTTTGAAATTATAATTGGTATGGACTGGCTCAGCCAACATCAGGCTGAAGTTGTATGTCGTGAAAAGTTTATACGCATTCCTCTTTCAAACGGTCAGACTCTATGAATCATTGGAGAAACCTCGTCGAAAGGGCTCAGATTAATGTCCTGTCTTCAAGCTCAAAAATATCTTCGCAAGAATTATGTCGCGTTTTTAGCTCATGTCGTCAAAAAGGGAACCATGGAGAAGAAACTTGAAGACATTCCTGTAGTAAAAGATTTCCCGCAAGTTTTTCCTGACGACATTTCAGGACTTCCTCCCGTGAGAGAAGTCGAATTTCGTATCGATCTTATACCTGGTGCTACACCAGTTGCAAAGTCTCCTTATAGGTTAGCCCCATCTGAAATGCAAGAGCTAGCCAGTCAATTGCAAGAGTTGACTGACAAAGGATTTATACGTCCTAGCTCCTCGCCTTGGGGTGCACCTGTCCTTTTTGTGAAGAAGAAAGATGGATCGTTTCGCATGTGCATCGACTACAGAGAACTCAACAAGTTAACAATCAAGAATCGCTATCCATTACCTCGCATTGATGATCTTCTTGACCAACTTCAAGGCGCCAGCTGTTTTTCAAAAATCGACCTTCGATCTGGTTATCATCAACTTAGAGTACATGAAGAAGACGTCCCAAAGACCGCTTTCCGAACTCGTTATGGTCATTATGAATTCATGGTCATGCCATTTGGTTTAACCAACGCTCCAGCTGTCTTCATGGATCTAATGAACAGAGTCTGCAAACCTTATCTCGATCGTTTTGTTATAGTCTTCATCGACGACATTCTCATTTATTCAAAGTCTAAGTCTGATCATGAACGGCATCTTCGACTCATCCTTACACTCCTAGAGAATGAAAAGCTTTACGCCAAATTCTCCAAATGCGAATTCTGGTTAAAAGAGGTACAATTCCTTGGACATGTAGTCAATGACAAGGGATACATGTCGACCCCTCAAAAATCAAAGCGGTACAAGAATGGCAAGCGCCACGTACACCAACTGAAGTAAGATCATTCCTTGGTTTGGCTGGTTATTATCACCGTTTCATCTCGAACTTCTCTCGCATTGATGTACCACTCACGGCTTTAACTCATAAGGGAAAACCTTTCATATGGGGACCCAATCAAGAAGAAGCCTTCCAAACCCTTAAACAAAAACTCTGTGATGCACCAATCCTCACTCTTCTTGAAGGTTGTGATGACTTCGTTGTTTATTGCGACGCTTCAGGGCAAGGACTAGGCTGTGTTCTAATGCAAAGAGGAAAGGTTATAGCTTATGCTTCGAGACAACTCAAGACTCATGAGAAGAACTACACCACCCATGACCTAGAACTTGGAGCCGTTGTGTTCGCTCTTAAGATATGGAGACATTATCTCTACGGTACTAAGTGTGAAATATACACTGACCACAAGAGTCTTCAACATATCTTCAATCAAAAGGAGTTAAACATGAGGCAACGAAGATGGGTCGAACTTCTAAATGACTACGACTGTGAAATTCGGTACCACCCTGGCAAGGCAAATGTGGTGGCTGATGCACTCAGTCGAAAGGGTTATGCGAACTCCATTCATCTTCTATGTTCGCAAATCATAACTGACATTAAAGATCAAATTCGAGAAGCCCAACATGTTTCAGTAACGGAGGATGATGTACGAAAGGAGCTGTCCTGTGGAGCTGAACTTAAATTTGAAACTAAATCTGACGGTATTCTGTACTATCTAGATCGCATATGGATTCCTGACCACAACAACCTTCGTGAATTTCTTATGAATGAGGCTCACAAAACACGATACTCTATACACCCAGGAGCCGATAAGATGTATCAAGACCTTCGATACAACTATTGGTGGCCTGGAATGAAAAAGGATATTGCTGTTTTTGTTTCCAAGTGCCTTACATGTTCCAAGGTGAAAGCTGAACACCAAAGACCCTCAGGACTTCTGGTCCAACCTGAAATACCTGTATGGAAGTGGGAAAACATAACCATGGACTTCATTACCGGGTTACCTCGCACTTCTGGTGGGTATGACACTATATGGGTAATCATTGATCGACTTACAAAATCAGCTCACTTTATTCCTATCCGCGAAGATTTCAAGAACGAAAAGCTAGCTCGTATTTATATCAGCGAAATCGTAAGCCGACATGGTGTACCGTTAAGCATTATTTTAGATCGTGATGGTCGTTTCACTTCACGAACATGGCAAGCAGTACAAGCCGCTTTGGGTACGCGATTAGATCTCAGTACCGCTTATCATCCTCAAACTGATGGACAATCTGAACGCACCATTCAAACTCTTGAAGATATGCTTCGAGCATGTGTCATAGACTTCAAGGGAAATTGGGACGCTCATCTACAATTAGTTGAATTTTCGTACAACAACAGCTATCATTCAAGCATCGGCATGGCACCTTTTGAAGCCTTATATGGCCGTAAGTGCCGATCTCCAGTATGTTGGCACGAAATTGGGGAAGCTCAAATCACCGGTCCAGAATTGATTCAAGAAACCAAAGACAAGATCCATCAAATTCGAAACAATCTTCTAGCGGCTCAAAGTCGTCAAAAGAGTTATGCAGATAAACGAGGGAAGCCTTTGGAGTTTAACATTGGTGATCATGTACTTTTAAAAGTATCACCGTGGAAGGGAGTAGTTCGTTTTGGTTAAAAAGGAAAGCTAGCACCACGCTACGTAGGACCTTTCAAGATACTCAAAAGAGTAGGACCTGTAGCATACAAGCTTGATCTACCAGAAGAACTCAACAGGATTCATCCCACATTCCACGTATCAAACTTGAAAAAGTGCCTCGCTGATGAGAACCTCCATATTCCTCTGGAAGATATTCAGATTGATGAATCTATGCATTTTATTGAAAGACCAGTAGAGATCATGGACTTCAGAGAAAAACGTCTTCGACGAAGTCGCATTCCAATTGTTAGGGTACGCTGGGAGTCAAAACGGGGACCTGAGTTTACTTGGGAACGTGAAGACTCAATGCGCGAAAAATACCCGCATCTTTTTCCTACTACTACTACTACTTAAATTTCGGGACGAAATTCCTAAAAGTAGGGGATACTGTAACATTTGTCAAAAATGGGTTTACCAAACCCGCTCCGTTTGTAATCGAATATCAAGTTATAAATGTCTTGTTGCGTATTTATGTCCATTTTAATTTTAATGATGCATAATTAATAAACAAACTAAACTATAAAAGTTATAATTGATAAAAAAGTAAAAATAAAAGAATTAAAAAGAAAATGAGGCTGCCGGGACTCGAACCCGGGTCAGCCGGGTTTAATCTCAAAGTCTTATCACACACACATATAACCACTCCGCCACTTGTTGTTTTCTGTAAATTCTAGGAAGCAATTAAATTTTATAGTCAATCGTAAATCAAGCTGGTTACGCCAACTGTAACCGAAATCGGTCACCAAACGTCCAAAAACGTTTGATTGTTCGCGGTTTACCGATTATAACCGCTACACCGACAATTCCAATCAATTTTGTTTTGAATGAACTTGAATTCAAGAGTGAATCGGTTTTAATAACCGAAAACTTTCAATTCCTGAATTACTTCAATCATTGTCCCCTCTCGCGACTCAAACACACTCTGCAAACTTTCAATTGCATTTTCGCACAACTTTCAGTCCGCCGGAGAAACTATTTGAACTCGCCGGACTTTCGCTGGAAAACCGTGTTTTCCATCAAATCAGTAAGTCTCTCAATTCTTTCGTTGTATATCAATTGTTAAGCTATTGTTAACTCAAACCCTGCAATCGGAATCAATTTCAGACGTCGATATCGGATAATTCCCGCTCGCCAGAAAACTTCTGAAAATTCTTATCTTCCGCTGTAAAATGGTATAGACATTCAAACCTTCTGATAACTCTTGCTTAATACTTAAATTCCTAACTTAGCTAATCAAAACTGTTAATTTATTCGTTCAGTCGAAATCCGTAAAAAAACAGAGCCGACGACTTGCCGGAATTCTGAGATAAATCGTTCTCCGGTATGTTTACTTCTAAAAATCGTCTCTCCCATTTCATATTAGTCCTGTTGAATGTTTGTCAATCAAATTGAACAAGAAACAATCGAGAAATCGTAAACTGTAATTCGGTAATGAAGAAGACGAAGTAGGTTGATTATAAGTTTAATAAAATCTGGATATTAACTCAGGTTAGACACACAGTCCAGCGGTGGACTGTGTGCACATACATAGCACACGCCGCGAGTTCGATCCTTGACACACGTATGCTCTGTAATAAAAATGTTTTATTTTTCTAACTGAACCGGATCCTTTTCGCCGTTAGATGTTAAGTATAATAAAAATCCGTATATTAACCAAGTTAGACACACAGTCCAGCGGTGGACTGTGTGTAACGTTAAAGCACATGTCCCGAGTTCGAGACCTGTTGACAGCACCGGGTTGATAATTAAAATCCTTTTTAAAAATAAATGAATTTTGAATAAACTGAATTAGTATATAAATATAATTAAAAACAGGATTATTTCGGGTTAGACACGTAGCTCAGTTGGTAGAGCTGCGTGTACGCGTACGGGAGGTCTCGGGTTCGAGTCCTGCCCGGCGCATACATTTACACAATAAAACCGGTCAAACAGTCAAACGGTCAACGGTCAACGCAAAAGTCAACACATTTTTTATTTTTATTTATTTAATTTAATTTAAAAATCAATTAAAAATACTTAAAAATAATGTTTTAAAGATAGGAAATAGCCTTAAACTCACAAAAATATATCTAAAAATCTTATTAAAATTATTAATAAAATCCACTCATTTACTATATCTTCCGTTATTATTTAGGTTACTTAATTCTCGTTGTTCAATCCTTCCAACTCGTTTGCATCTCATCATCTCCAACCGAACGCACCCAATGTGAGTGAATCTCTACAAATTCCCCGTTTTAATCACGTTTTTGGTGTGTATCATGTGTCTTACCATTTATTATATTTAAATCATTGTGCATACATCATATCATGAACAAATGTGTATTCAGTTTGTATCATCTGTTGGGTGGTTATTGTTTAGATTTAATTTATTATTTTTAGTACATGCAATTTCATAGGCCGCCGCTCCCCATTACATTATGAGCGTTGAGCAGTTCCCCATTACATTATGAGCGTGAACCTGGCGTGCCAACATACGATCGGCTCCGTTTGATTGAGCCTTGATCGCACAGACATTTATCATTTTCAGTACATACATTTATCATAGGCCGTCCGTTCCCCATTACATTATGAGCGTGAACGTGATGTTGCCAACATATACAGTTTCATTCATGTTATACATTCATGCAAGTTCACATGTTATTGTATGTTATGGTATGTTATTGTATGTTATAGTTTGTGGTGGTTACTGCTATTGTTTGATTATTTACATTTGCTCACATATGACTATTGCACAATTTTTCCTTGATAAAAAATAACAAGAAATCAATAATAAATGTTTATCTAACAAGGTTCACTCGCCAACTTATGTTGACCCAAAAACCCCCATTTTTACATATGATACAGGTGAACCAGCTGCAGCAAGAAACACATAGGATTGGCTTAGAAGAATAAACTGGTTTAGAGCTTAGATTGTTTAGTTGGTTATTTTCCTTTGTATTTGTATGGACATGTTTGGATTATTGAGAATGTAATTTTGACTTTAATAAATATGAAACATATTAGTAAATATCACGAGCTTTGGTGATAACCCAATTATGCCCCGACTCTTATTCCGCTGCAGGTCGGGGTGTGACAAAAGATTCCTGAATTATTTACATCTTGTATTGGATCATCTTGCTTCCCCTTTCTATGTGATTCATCTTATTGATTAGCAGCATCATTCATGTACTCAATTTATCATGAGCTCAAGAAGATTTACCCTGAAATACAACCAACCCAGTACCACCCTGATTGTTGTCATCATCATCACCTTTATCACTATCATCACCATGATTAGCACCATCCACATCTAAATCTTCATCATCTTCTTTATCATTATTCTCTTTTTCCTTTTCTTTCTCTTTCTCATATGGTACATCTTTCACACCACTAATAAGAACGAATTTTGTAATATCAATCTCTGAGTCTGTCTCTTTCTCAGGCTCCGGTGTAATAATAGGAATAACATCAATATTTATGTTGGATCTAGTGGACCCCTCAAAAGAAAATATGATTGGAAAGCCAAAATAGTCTACAACTTCTGATTACAAATAATAGTGCTTTGAAGATCTGCTCCTCCCAAAGGCAAATACTCAACATCTGCTACTCTAAAGTCTTCCAAGGCTAAAGTCTGTTTACAGGATCTGTTTGAAGACAAACTCTGCTTAATGCCAAAGGTTTGCCAAAGAGAACCTCTGTTGATGAAGACTAAAGTCTGATGAAATCTAGGTTTGCTGTGGATCAATAGATGATAAGCTCATCAGAGGATTCTTAAAAGATGATGATCAACAGAGTTTACTTGTATTATTAATGTAACAGTGCTTAGGCTCTAGCAGATTTTAGGAGTTTGTTAGGCTGTTAGATGTCACTGTCTAGGTGACGTCAGCTTAGATTATTCAGATGTTTCATTTGTACTAAAAATAGAACAGTGCCTGTACTATTCTATTCATCACTTTCACCTTAACATTTTTGTACGGACAAACAAGGAGTGATCAGGCTAAGGGGAGTTGTATTCTTCATGCACACGTACACTTGTGATTACAAATTTATAAAAGTGTGTTGATGAAAGCAATATCTTCATTGTTGTGATTGAAAATTTAATTATTCTGCTGCATATTTCATCTCTGTTTTATCTTCTTTCACTATTTTCATCTTAACTATCACAACAATCAAACTCAGATCCTAACAATTGATACCAGAGCTTGGTCAATCAAATATGATCTGAACAATTAATTTGATATAAATAGATCAGCTCATACTACTGATATCGTTTGTTCGTAAGATTGAAAACAAAATAAAAGTTTATTTATGTTCAAAAGTATTTTAAACAAAAACCTATTTGTAAACAATAAAAAATATCTCAAAAATTTACAAGATCCACACAACACCGATACTCTTTACAAACTTGCGATACTTGTCAGACCGGAATACAATATCTTGCAACATTGGATGGGTCACATACTTGCTCAATAGAACACGGGTTGTTGGAAACTGGTTATCTTTGGACCACATGTTTCGATGGTGCCGAGTGCTAAAGACCCCAAGGTTCAAGTAACAAAGAAGCTGGAAAACTACTCCGAGCAGGATTTTCAGAAAATTGAGCTAAATGCCAAGGCATTTAGTATTGTTGCTATGGCTCTACCGAATGATATCTATGCTGGCTTGTTGCATTGCAACAGTGCTAAGGAGTTGTGGGATGCTTTGAAAGAGTAGTTTGGTGGTACAAAGGAAGTTATCGAAAACAACCGAGAAGTTCTAAACAAACAGTATGAAACATTTTGTCACGTTAAAGGAGAATCATTAACTCAACAATTCGAGAGATTTAGTTGTCTAATAAGTGAATGAAAACTGGTAAATGTTAATTTTCCTAATTCAACCTTGAATAGCAGATTTCTAAGATCATTACTAGATAAATGGGACACTATTGCTTTCGTAACAAGAAACACTATTGGTTTCAAAGAGATAAGTTTAACGCAGCTTCATGGTAGGCTCCTAACTTATGAGAGGGAGCTTAACCAGAAAAAGAAGCTTCAAGAGTCAGGAAAAGTTGCTGATGACTATGCCTTTGATAGCACAACACTTTTTAGTCAAGAGGAAACCTCTGGTGGAAGCCAGGATCAGGGTTATGATCATTTTGTTGACATAACTTCTGGTGGATGATTTAACTCTGATTCTTACTCACCCAATTATGCTTTTGCAGCAAATGGGGAATACCAAGTTTATACCAATTTATCTTTTGACTTAAATGATCTTCAACACTTTGACCCCACTGATTTGGAAGAGATGGACATCTTGCACCAACTTGTTTTGTTAAATGCTAGGACTAGCAAATTTTACAAAAGAATTGGTAGAAAATTCCAAGGTTGCATGGGGGTTGAAAGTTAGGTTGAATAAATCTAAAATCAAGTGTTATAAGAGTAATAGGTTAGGCCATTTTGCTAGAGAGTGTAGGAGCCAAACAAGTGGTCCGATTGTCACATATCCAAGTCCTATACCTGAAAACACTTCCCATTATACCCGATATACCCCTACTCCACACATGCAAAGCACTGCTCACTTTGCACACTTTGCAAACATTGTTCCAGTACAATATGTCCAAACCACTATTCCTCGGATACAGTATGTTCAAACCTCAGTTCCTCAGGTTCAAGTGCAATCTGCACCACAAGCTACACAAACCCTTGCTCAGGTAGAAAATAGTCACAGAGCTTTTTCACACAAGGCTTTGTTGGGTGGAGTAGCTTACCTGAAGAACTTACAGATGAAAATTTTGCCCTAGTTGCCAATTTTGAAAAGAAACATGATGATTTTTGTTTTATGGCACTAGAGACAATATTGGAAGGGGTAGAGTCTGAGGAAGTGGTATCCAATTCTGATGAGGTTTGTTATAATGTTGAAACAGATATTTCAAAAGAGAAGATTGGTGAAGAAATGGTGATTTCTATATTGGACCCATGGGAGTCTAGTGTTTGTGAAGGAGAGTGTGATTGTGGCATGATGGCTGCTGTTAAGGTATCACCTCAAGTAGACTTATGTTCTGACAAATGTATCATTGCTTTTGCAAATATTAAGAGGTGAATGAAAACCTTAGGAACAAGATCTTAGATGTTGAAATTCAGTTTGAAAAACTTGTTAAAAAGTTAAAATTAAAACTAGTTGAAAAAGAAAGTGAAATCAACGGTCTCAAACATGAATCAAGCATAACCAAGGATCAACTCCAAACAATGATAGAAAAATATCGTAGTTGTAAAAAGGAGCTTGAATCTACCCAGATCACATGTGAAAAATGGGTAGAATCCTACATAGGTTATGAGTTGATGTTACAAAAACAGATCAAAAGCAATGTGAAATTTGGCATCGGCTTTCGCAAAAATGACCAAGTTTCTCAAAATATTGTTGTAATGATTCTGGTTTGGTTGAAATCATTCCTACCAACATGGTTGGAAAGAAATTAAAGTTAAAGAACCAAATGGAAAGAAAATTGTTTCGGAAAAACTTGAAGGGTTCTCAACTTTTGAGGAAATTGAAAAATACCAATTCAAACCAACATGGTCAGATGAATGTGACATTCTTGATAACTTTAAGCCAATGGAGTTCTCAACCATTGAGGGTGTGAAAGCACCTAGAGTGAAAATCATTCCCTTAAAAAGACCTTCCAGCAAATGTTACAACATCTGTTGACAAAAAGGTTGAAAAAGGGAAGAAGAAAGAGAAGATATCAAACTTTTTTTTGTGAGTTTTGTGAAAAGAAAAACCATGTTACTAAAAACTGTTTTCAATTAAAAGCATATGACATAAACAAGACCAGTGTGATTGTTGATGCTCCTCATTGCACTATATGTGGCAAGAAAAATCACAAAACTCAAGAGTATGTTTATCTCAAAAATTTTGATGTTAGAAAAAATAGTATAAATAAAAAATACTTGAGACTCCAAGGGCTAATGCCATAAAAGGAAAGTCAAACAAACAATCATCCCAGCCCAAACATCTGTTACCAAACAACTTAATTCAAGCTCTGCTCCCAAAGAGGTTCGGTAATAGATACACCACCAACTAACGAATTTCCAAATGGATATGGCCAACCACCTTATCAAAGAGTACCACATGGTTATAAGGTTTACAAAAGACCTTCAAAACCAAGAGTGAACAAGCATCCTCATGGTTACAACCACTTGATAGGAATGGTCCACAACAGATGTTTCAAAAATCTAATCAAAACTCTAACCATTCTCCTGGACTTGAGGCTGGAATGTCTATGACCCCATCCAAAGCCGTTTTGGATTTGGACACCCACCAAAACTAATCTGGTACTGATGTGTAGGGAGCTTCTACATCTTTATAGTTTATGGTATGTAGATAGTGGAGGCTCTAGGCACATGACAGGATCTAGAGCCTTCTCAAAGATTTTCTAGAACATGGAGGGGTGATATATCTTTGGTAACAATTCAAAAGGAAAGGTGTTAGGGTCAGGGACAATCGAAGCAGGGATACTCAAGTTTGAACAAGTCAATCTTATTGACAATCTGGAATTTAATCTTCTTAGTGTGTCTCAAATGAGTGACAAATACTAAAAACTGTTTTCACTTAAAATCATATGATATAAACTAGACCAGTGTGATTATTGATGCTCCTCATGCACTATATGTGGCAAGAAAAATCACAAAACTCAAGAGTGTGTTTATCTAAAAAATTTTGATGTTAGAAAAAATAGTATAAATAAAAAACACTTGAGAGTCCAAGGGCTAATACTATAAATGGAAAGTCAAACAAACATTCATCCCAGTCCAAACATCTGTTACCAAACAACTTAATTCAACCTCTGCTCCCAGAGAGGTTCGGGTAATAGATACACCACCAGCTAACGAATTTCTAAGAGGATATGGCCAACTACCTTGTCAAAGAGTACCACATGGTTATGAGGTTTACAAAAGACCTTCAAAACCAAGAGTGAACAAGCATCCTCATGGTTACAACCACTTGACAGGAATGGTCCACATCAATGTTTAAAAAATTTACTCAAAACTCTAACCATTCTCCTGGACTTTAAGCTGGATGTTTATGACCCCATCCAAATCCATTTTGGCTTTGGACACCCACCAAAACTAATCTGTTACTGATGTGCAGAGAGCTTCTACTTACCCTTATAATTTATGGTATGTAGATAGTGGAGGCTCTAGGCACATGACAGGATGTAGAGCCTTCTCAAAGATTTTAAGAACATGCAGGGGTGATATATCTTTGGTAACAATTCAAAAGGAAAGGTGTTAGGGTCAGGGACAATCGAAGCAGGGATACTCAAGTTTGAACAAGTCAATCTTATTGACAATCTGGAATTTAATCTTCTTAGTGTGTCTCAAATGAGTGACACATACTAAAAACTGTTTTCACTTAAATCATATGATATAAACTAGACCAGTGTGATTATTGATGCTCCTTATGCACTATATGTGGCAAGTAAAATCACAAAACTCAAGAGAGTGTTTATCCAAAACTTTTGATGTTAGAAAAAATAGTATAAATAAAAACACTTGAGAGTCCAAGGGCTAATACTATAAATGGAAAGTCAAACAAACATTCATCCGAGTCCAAATATCTGTTACCAAACAACTTAATTCAACCTCTGCTCCAAGGGAGGTTCGTGTAATGGATACACCACCAGCTAACGAATTTCCAAGAGGATATGGCCAACCACCTTGTCAAAGAGTACCACATGGTTATGAGGTTACAAAAGACCTTCAAAACCAAGAGTGAACAAGCATCCTAATGGTTACAACCACTTGACAGGAATGGTCCACATCAGATGTTTCAAAATTTTACTCAAAACTTAACCATTCTCCTGGACTTGAAGCTGGAATGTCTATGACCCCATCCAAATCCATTTTGGTTTTGGACACCCACCAAAACTAATCTGTTACTGATGTGCAGAGAGCTTCTACTTACCTTTATAATTTATGGTATGTAGATAGTGGAGGCTCTAGGCACATGACAGGATGTAGAGCCTTCTCAAAGATTTTCTAGAACATGGAGGGGTGATATATCTTTGGTAACAATTCAAAAGGAAAGGTTTTAGGGTTAGGGACAATCGAAGCAAGGATACTCAAGTTTGAACAAGTCAATCTTATTGACAATCTGGAATTTAATCTTCTTAGTGTGTCTCAAATGAGTGACAAATACTAAAAACTGTTTTCACTTAAAATCATATAATATAAACTAGACCAGTGTGATTATTGATGCTCCTCATGCACTATATGGGGCAAGAAAAATCACAAAACTCAAGAGTGTGTTTATTTAAAAATTTTGATGTTAGAAAAAACAGTATAAATCAAAAACACTTGAGAGTCCAAGGGCTAATACTATAAATGGATAGTCAAACAAACATTCATCCCAGTCCAAACATCTGTTACCAAACAACTTAATTCAACCTCTGCTCCCAGAGAGGTGGGTAATAGATACACCACCAGCTAACGAATTTCCAAGAGGATATGGCCAACCACCTTGTCAAAGAGTACAACATGGTTATGAGGTTTACAAAAGACCTTCAAAACCAAGAGTGAACAAGCATCCTGATGGTTACAACCACTTGACAGGAATGGTCCACTTCAAATGTTTCAAAAAGTTACTCAAAACTCTAACCATTCTCCTGGACTTGAAGCTGGAATGTTTATGACCCCATCCAAATCCATTTTGGCTTTGGACACCCACCAAAACTAATCTGATACTTATGTGCAGAGAGCTTCTACTTACCTTTATAATTTATGGTATGTAGATAGTGGAGGCTCTAAACACATGACAGGATGTAGAGCCTTCTCAAAGATTTTATAGAACATGGAGGGGTGATATATCTTTGGTAACAATTCAAAAGGAAAGGTGTTAGGGTCAGGGACAATCGAAGCAGGGATACTTAAGTTTGAACAAGTCAATCTTATTGACAATCTGGAATTTAATCTTCTTAGTGTGTCTCAAATGAGTGACAAATACTAAAAACTGTTTTCACTTAAAATCATATGATATAAACTAGACCAGTGTGATTATTGATGCTCCTCATGCACTATATGTGGCAAGAAAAATCACAAAACTCAAGAGTGTGTTTATCTAAAAACTTTTGATGTTAGAAAAAACACTTGAGAGTCCAAGGGCTAATACTATAAATGGAAAGTCAAACAAACATTCATCCTAGTCCAAACATCTGTTACCAAACAACTTAATTCAACCTCTGCTCCCAGAGAGGTTCGGGTAATAGATACACCACCGGCTAACGAATTTCCAAGAGGATATGGCCAACCACCTTGTCAAAGAGTACAACATGGTTATGAGGTTTACAAAAGACCTTCAAAACCAAGAGTGAACAAGCATCCTCATGGTTACAACCACTTGACAGGAATGGTCCACATCAGATGTTTCAAAAATTTACTGAAAACTCTAACCATTCTCTCTGGACTTGAAGCTGGAATGTTTATGACCCCATCCAAATCCATTTTGGCTTTGGACACCCACCAAAACTAATCTGTTACTGATGTGCACAGAGCTTCTACTTACCTTTATAATTTATGGTATGTAGATAGTGGAGGCTCTAGGCACATGACAGGATGTAGGGCCTTCTCAAAGATTTTATAGAACATGGATGGGTGATATAACTTTGGTAACAATACAAAAGGAAAGGTGTTAGGGTCAGGGACAATCGAAGCAGGGATACTCAAGTTTGAACAAGTCAATCTTATTGACAATCTGGAATTTAATCTTCTTAGTGTGTCTCAATTGAGTGACAAATACTAAAAACTGTTTTCACTTAAAATCATATGATATAAACTAGACCAGTGTGATTATTGATGCTCCTCATGCACTATATGTGGCAAGAAAAATCACAAAACTCAAGAGTGTGTTTATCTAAAAACTTTTGATGTTAGAAAAAATAGTATAAATTAAAAACACTTGAGAGTCCAAAGGCTAATACTATAAATGGAAAGTCAAACAAACATTCATCCCAGTCCAAACATCTATTACCAAACAACTTAATTCAACCTCTGCTCCCAGAGAGCTTCGGGTAATAGATACACCACCAGCTAATGAATTTCCAAGAGGATATGGCCAACCACCTTGTCAAAGAGTACCACATGGTTATGTGGTTTACAAAAGACCTTCAAAACCAAGAGTGAACAAGCATCCTCATGGTTACAACCACTTGACAGGAATGGTCCACATCAGATGTTTCAAAAATTTACTCAACTCTAACCATTCTCCTGGACTTGAAGCTGGAATGTCTATGACCCCATCCAAATCCATTTTGGCTTTGGACACCCACCAAAACTAATCTGTTACTGATGTGCAGAGAGCTTCTACTTACCTTTATAATTTATGGTATGTAGATAGTGGAGGCTCTAGGCACATGACAGGATGTAGAGCCTTCTCAAAGATTTTCTAGAACAAGGAGGGGTGATATATCTTTGGTAACAATTCAAAAGGAAAGGTGTTAGGGTCAGGGACAATAAAAGCAGGGATACTTAAGTTTGAACAAGTCAATCTTATTGACAATCTGGAATTTAATCTTCTAAGTGTGTCTCAAATGAGTGACAAATACTAAAAAACTGTTTTCACTTAAAATCATATGATATAAACTAGACCAGTGTGATTATTGATGCTCCTCATGCACTATATGTGACAAGAAAAATCACAAATCTCAAGAGTGTGTTTATCTAAAAAATTTTGATGTTAGAAAAAATAGTATAAATCAAAAAACACTTGAGAGTCCAAGGGCTAATACTATAAATGGAAAGTCAAACAAACATTCATCCCAATCCAAACATCTGTTACCAAACAACTTAATTCAACCTCTGTTCCCAGAGAGGTTCGGTTAATAGATACACCACCAGCTAACGAATTTCCAAGAGGATATGGACAACCACCTTGTCAAAGAGTACCACATGGTTATGAGGTTTACAAAAGACCTACAAAACTAAGAGTGAACAAGCATCCTCATGGTTACAACCACTTGACAGGAATGGTCCACATCAGATGTTTCAAAAATTTACTGAAAACTCTAACCATTCTCCTGGACTTGAAGTTGGAATGTTTATGACCCCATCCAAATCCATTTTGGCTTTGGACACCCACCAAAACTAATCAGATACTAATGTGCAGAGAGCTTCTACTTACCTTTATAATTAATGGTATGTAGATAGTGGAGGCTCTAGGCACATGACAGGATGTAGAGCCTTCTCAAAGATTTTATAGAACATGGAGGAGTGATATATCTTTGGTAACAATTCAAAAGGAAAGGTGTTAGGGTCAGGGACAATCGAAGCAGGGATACTCAAGTTTGAACAAGTCAATCTTATTGACAATCTAGAATTTAATCTTCTTAGTGTGTCTCAAATGAGTGACAAATACTAAAAACTGTTTTCACTTAAAATCATATGATATAAACTAGACCAGTGTGATTATTGATGCTCCTCATGCACTATATGTGGCAAGAAAAATCACAAAACTCAAGAGTGTATTTATCTAAAAACTTTTGATGTTAGAAAAAAATAGTATAAATCAAAAACACTTGAAAGTCCAAGGGCTAATACTATAAACGGAAAGTCAAACAAACATTCATCCCAGTCCAAACATCTGTTACCAAACAACTTAATTCAACCTCTGCTCCCAGAGAGGTTAGGATAATAGATACACCACCAGCTAACGAATTTCCAAGAGGATATGGCCAACCACCTTGTCAAAGAGTACCACATGGTTATGAGGTTTACAAAAGACCTTTAAAACCAAGAGTGAACAAGCATCCTAATGGTTACAACCACTTGACAGGAATGGTCCACATCAGATGTTTCAAAAAATTAATCAAAACTCTAACCATTCTCCTGGACTTGAAGCTGGAATGTCTATGACCCCATCCAAATCCATTTTGGCTTTGGACACCCACCAAAACTAATCTGTTACTGATGTGCAGAGAGCTTCTACTTACCTTTATAATTTATGGTATGTGATAGTGGAGGCTCTAGGCACATGACAGGATGTAGTGCCTTCTCAAAGATTTTCTAGAACATGGAGGGGTGATATATCTTTGGTAACAATTCAAAAGGAAAGGTGTTAGGGTCAGGGACAATCCAAACAGGGATACTCAAGTTTGAACAAGTCAATCTTATTAACAATCTGGAATTTAATCTTCTTAGTGTGTCTCAAATGAGTGACAAATGTTATGGGTCATTCTTCACTGAGAAAACTTGTAAGATTGTTAGACCAGATGTGATGAAAAAGATTCAAGAAATCATAGCTCGGAGCAAAACCCAACTTGTTGCTCACAGGAGTGGAAATGTGTATGTGGCTGATATGTTGAAAGATAATCCAATGTCTAATGCCTGTCTATTCTCAGCTGCCTCTAACAATGAGACAGAACTATGGCATAGAAGACTTCGTTGTAACATCCGCCAATATGGGTACACGTTTAAAAAAAAATGAATCAAAACCGTTTATAAACTAGTTCAAACCGTTATAAATAAAATATATATTTTTGACCCTACTCAGATATTTATTATGAAACTTAGGTTATATCAAAAAACAAAATGCGCTCGTTCTAACGGTATGTTTGTATTTTTTATAAAACGTTATACTTTTTAAGTTATACGAGAAAAACGAGTTAACTAACTGAATTAAGTATTAAAAAATAATATATAATAATTATAACTTATACAATTAATCCAAGGTCATTTTCGATTGGCCAAGTGCCGTCGATTGTATTTTTCATTTATTACCGTGGTATTTTTGGCAAAAATATGTTTTTTTTTCATTTGCCCAACTCATGATTTCTTTCAAATTCTTTTTAAATAGTAAGGCTTTATTCTCTCAATCAAGGAGTTAATGTTTTGTAATTTAAAAAACCAAACCATACCTTATTTCTTTACCATTTTCCTCATCTCTTTTCTTTCATTAAAAAACCCTAGCCACCTTCAATATTTTTTCCCCATTCAAAATTCTACCTTATCTCAAGATCATTAAGGAGGATGCAAGGAATTCCATTAACACACTTGGGTCCATCTCTATCTTTATAACCCTCTGTAAAATTTCTCTTTTTTATATTTCTTTATTCTTTTTATTTCACCTCTAAACTTTAATTTCTTGCAATTTACATTTCAAAACACTTGTGATTTTTATATAGCTTGTGTTTTGATTTAGACTAGGAATTCTTTTTCATGTTGGCGGTTATCCTAAAGATGATGGTGTCTATATCATAAGTTTAATTTTTTAAATATCGCAAGTCGTATTTTCAATATTATATGTTGTTTTATTTTATTTAAATTTGGTATCATAATATGACTTTAGAAATTATATAAAAATCGGTCTCACTATGGCCAATAAATATTTCTAGATGTCATATAAGTTTTGTCCTAAGATGAAATTTTATATAAAATTTGGATTTTCATTTAGGCAAACAAAAATAAATGAAGATAGTTCCTTTAAAATTGTTTTCCACCTAGATGATGGAATCTATAAAATGGTAAAAGTATAAAAGTGGTAATTTTTGGAAATATATAAAATTTTATAAATTAAGGCTTATTAAAATAGACATGTGAAATATAAAAATAATATATATTTTATTTAATATTATAACTTCAAATATTGATAGGTATATTTTTCGGGATTAATTTTAATATATATAAATTGGACTTAGTGTATCTTAGTAACTAATGACTTAAATAGAGATAGATTTATTATGTCAAATAAATAATAAAATATGAGTTTTGAAGTTAAATGGTTTAAGTAGTAGTTTGATACATATATTTCTAATAGACAAAAATCTCAAGTGTTAGGCTGCATTTTTATTTGTGTATTTTATTTAATTATATTATTATGTCATATTACTTAGGGTATTTTTTGTCATTTGGATCGTTCATCTCTTTACTCGTGCAGTTTTAGCTAACGGATTAACGGAACGCAAACTTTGAATAGATCTTACTTTTCCCCTTATTGTCACTTTACATTTGTCATGTTTCATATGATCCATATACTTTTTCAATAACGTTCCAAGTTAAGTGTCATACGTGCTCCTGTTTGTTTCGTATGTTGTATTACTTGTTTCATTCATACGCTATACGTGTTTACCGCTTTTTGTCATGGATTACATATTTTCGCTTTTCGCCATTTCGGGGCTTGAATCGTATCATTGTTTCATAGTATCGATTTTCGCCTTTCGGGGCTTGAATCACATCGTTGTTTGTTTCTGATGTTTCGTTATGTCATGTTACATTATTTATGGTTTGGTTAATTTTCGGATTAATTGATTTATGTCACCTATTACACTTAATATTGCATGTTAAATAATTTTTATTAAAAAAATAACTAAACTTTTAAAGTTAAATAAAAACAAATAAAGATCTATTCAACAACTATTGTTGACCCAAATTTCTTTTACACATGAAAGAACTACACAAGATTGATAGCAACTTGAGAAGACACATAGGATTGTGCCTTAGAATAATTAAATCAAGACTTATGTTATCTTTTGTATTTTGAATATTGTGTGGTTTTATTTAGAACAAATATTTGGTTATGTGAGACAAATTAATATTGATGATAATAAATATTCAAACTTTAAATAAATGTCAAAAGCTATGAAACAATCATGTCATACCCTATGCCATATCTGCTGCCGGTCGAGGTGTGATAAATTGGTATCAGAGCCTGAGACTGTAGGGAATTAAGATAGGTTATTAGACCCCTTGACTTAGACTATAGTCATATTTGTTTTTAGGTACATATGTGCTTACTAGTTTAATTGTTTATAGCTTTAAAATATTTAAAGTACACATGCACATGATCACTTATAAATTGTTATGTGTTTAATATACATTACATGTTAATATGTGTTACATTATTTATGTCCTAAGTATTATTATTCCTCTTTTATTCATGTCGCGTTCACACACGTTATATAACATATACATATTATATACTTTAAATTATTATTTCAATATCAATATATCTAAAGTTTAATTTGAATTGTTCTTTTTAATGTTACTTGGATTTCATTTATTTTTAGTTTTGAATTTCATTTGAGTTTCTTATCTCGTCAAAGTGGGTTCACGTAACGGACATGTAATAACTGGAAGGGTTAGGTACCGATAGTCGAGACGTACTATACAGGCTGGCAATTCGTATAAATCCATTGAGGACCAGTTTGCCTACCTCGGGACCCTCAACGAGAGTAATAATACCTATTAGGCCAAAGCATGTCACACCAAATGTCACATAAACCAATAACACTTTGATAAGTCAAATGTACCCACGTTAAGTCATGGGTGCCCTCCCACAATGTTTCATATCACCCCAAATCCTGTCATTTCATGATTTCTTTAGGGCTAGTTGTATGTCAAAGAGTAGACATATGTAGGCCATGCAAACGCTCGTTAATCACGGGGGCCCACGTGATTACGAAAGTGATGCATGGAAGGCATATTGAAACTATAAGTATACCAACCCTACAACTTTTAGTATTTCATTTTGAAATATTGTTTTATCATAAGTTTCATTTAACTCTATGATTCATATGATTTCATGATAAAATGTTTACTTATTATAGATTTATTAATGAGATGTCACGTTTCACACTATTTTATATCATAAGCTTCAAATTTCTCTATATATCATAAGTTTCTTATTTATTATGTTGAACATACTTTATGTCCACTTATTTATACTTAAAACTCACAACTTATTGCGTTTAGTCCTTATAGATGTCTGCCAAATGCAACCTCAACGAAAAACATGTCAGAATTCTGGACGTCGCATGGCGTCTCACATTGCCAAAGAGATGGCCGCTATCCTTCCCAACATCGTGGCTCAAGTTCACCAAACCCTCAAGGGGCCGATGACCAAGAGAACCATGGCGGTTCTGGTTCTTCCAAAACTCGTAAAAACATTTCAAGTCTTGTGACCCTCCTACTTATGAAGGCACCAGTGGTGCTACTACTCTTCTCCGTTGGTTCGAAGAAATGGAGAGTACGTTTCTGAACTCTGAATGCCCAATAATCATAAGGTTCGATATGCTACGGGTCGTTTGCTAAGAAATGCATTATCTTGGTGGAATACTGAGAAAAATACCATGGTGAGGAAGCTGTTGTGGCTTTGACCTAGGAGCAGCTCAAGGAGATTATGAAGGAGCAGTTTTGTCCCCAATATGAAATCAAGAACTTAGAAGATGAATTCTAGGATTTGAAACAGGTTGAAGGTGAGAACACGGCTTACAATAAGCGGTTTCATGAGCTTACAAAGACGGTTCCGTATCTATTCACTCCTACCCGACTCATTAGGCAGTACATTAAGGGTCTCCTGGCTGTAATCAAGGACATGATGGAAGGTAGCAAGCCGGCTACTCTCGAAGAGGCCATGCTTCTAGCTGGCCAGCTCACTGAAAATCGAGTATAGCCAAAGACCTAAAACACAAAGAGGATCAGGGTTCATCGGACAAGGCTTCTGCTGAAAAGCCAAAGGAGGTAAAGGAACCAAAAACTGAGTCGACTTCTCACTCTGGCTTTAAGAAGAAACGCAAGGGAAATGGAAGAAACTATGTGGTTACCACAAACCCTCGTATCCTAGCCATGCCATTGAACCAGGTCACACCGGCTATCCACCCAAACAAGTGGACACTGCCACTACCATCACTAGCCTCACACACCTTTTCAACAATGTACCAAGTGTGGACGTTTCAGTCATTTGAGCCAAGCCTGTCGTGTCGATCAGGATCAAGCCTCTAACCCGAACCAAGCTCAACCCAACAACAAGCAGATGTTTCGACCCATGTACCAGCCACCTCAATTCATGGCTCCGCCTCCTCAAAACATGCTCCAGCCATACCAACCACCCATGATGCCCTATGCTAGAGCCTGCTATAATTGGGGTGATCCAACCCATTTTCGTAAAACTTGTCCAAGGTTGCTCAACATTATCTATACTCAAGCATAGGCCAACCCGGTTAATCAAGCCAAGCCAGCCAACCAAGCGAATCCACCTGCTCGGGGCTTAGTCTTCAACGTTAATACAAATCAGGCGCAGGCTACCGACAATGTGGTGAATGGTACGTCTCTTATTAATGGTATTTATGCGTCAGTTTTATTTGATTCGGGGGCAGATAAAAGCTTTGTGTCTTTGGAGTTCAAGTATGTTCTTGGAGTGCCTAGGATGAGTTTAGGCAAGTCCTACAATATTGAAGTGGTTGACGGGAAACCCATTACTCTTGAGTTCGTTATTCATGGTTACTCTCAGTTTAAACGAGTACAACTTCCCAGTTGATCTCATACCGGTGAAGCTAGGGAGTTTCGACGCGATCATAGGCATGGGTTGGTTATCCCAACACCATGTTGAGATTGTGTGTTTTGACAAGTACATTCGAATCCCTCTTACCAACGGTCAAGTTCTTCGAGTCTTTGGCGAAAGACCCTCGAAGGGACACAAATAACTGTCATGTGTTAAAGCCCAAAAGTACTTATGAAAGGAATATGTGGCTTTCTTGACCCATATTGTGGAAATGAAGGGCAAGGAAAAGAATATTGAAGATAACCCCCGTAGCTCGAGACTTTCCTCAAGTTTTCCCGAAGATATTTCTGGACTTCCTCCTGTGCGAGAAGTCAAATTTTGAATTGATCTCGTTCTAGGTGCAACTCCTGTTGCAGAGGTACCTTGTCGACTAGCTCCATCAGAAATGCAATAGTTAGCAAGTCAATTGCAAGAATTGACTAATAAGGGCTTCATGCGTCCTTGCTCATCTCCATGGGATGTGCATTGATTACCAAGAGCTTAATAAGTTAACCATTAAAAACTGCTACCCGTTACCTCGAATCGATGACCTGCTAGATCAACTTCAAGGGGCTACATGTTTCCCGAAGATTGATCTACGTTCGGGTTATCATCAATTGAGAGCTATAGAAAAGACATCCCTAAAAATGCTTTTCGTACTCGTTATGGTCATTACGAATTCGTGATCATGCCTTTTGGGTTGACTAATGCACCAACAGTATTCATGGACTTGATGAACTGCGTTTGCAAACCATAGTTGGATCGTTTCGTCATCGTTTTTATTGATGATATCTTGATTTATTCCAAGACCAAGACCGATCATGAACGACACCTTCGCCTCATACTAGAACTGTTGGAAACATAAAGACTATATGCAAAGTCTCTAAGTGTGAGTTCTGGTTAAATGAAGTCCAATTTCTTGGTCACATAGTAAATGATAAGGGTATTCATGTTGACCCTACCAAGACCGAAGCTGTCAAGAAATGGCAAACTCCGCGTACTCCTACCGAAATCTGATCATTCCTTGGCTTAGGAGGTTACTATCGACGCTTTATCGCCAATTTTCAAAAATCGTTGTACCACTCACAACTTTGACCCATAAGGGCAAACCATTTGGTTCAGGGCCTAAATAGGAAGATGCTTTTCGAACCTTGAAGTAGAAATTGTGTGACACGCCTATACTCACTCTACCTGATGGTTGTGATGACTTTGTCATCTATTGTGATTCATCGGGTCAAGGACTCAGCTGTGTTTTGATGTAACGAGGCAAAGTGATAGCTTATGCCTCAAGAAAGCTAAAGGTTCATGAAAAAACTATACCACCCATGACCTTGAGCTTGGTGCTGTGGTTTTCACCTTAAAGATTTGGAGGCATTATCTTTATAGGACTAAATGTGAGATTTACACTGACCATAAGAGTTTCCAGCATATCTTTAACCAAAAGGAATTGAACATGCGTCAACGACATTGGGTTGAACTTTTAAACGATTATGACTGTGAGATTCACTACCATCCTAGCAAGGCGAATGTCGTGGCCGATGCCCTAAGTCGTAGAGAATACGCGAATTCTATTCATCTCGTGTGTTCTCAAATTTTGTCGAATATCGAAAATCAGATTCGCAAAGCACAACATGTATCTATTACTGAGAATGATTTACGCGGTGAGTTGTCTTGTGGAACAAAAACAAAGTTGGAATCTAAAGCTAATGGTATTCTCCATTTCTCAAATCGAGCTTGGATACCTGATCGTGACGACCTTCGTGTTTTCTTGATGAACGTAGCCCATAAATCCCGACATTCAATTCATCCCGGTGCTGACAAAATGTATCAGGATCTCCGAATTACATATTGGTGACCTGGAATGAACAAGGATATTGCAGAGTTTGTTTCAAAATGCCTTACGTGTTCCAAAGTAATGGGAGAACATCAACGACCCTCGGGTTTGCTAGTACAACCCGAAATTCCAATTTGGAAGTGCGAAAATATTACCATGGATTTTATCACCAGGTTACCTCGTACCTCCAGTCGATATGATACCATTTGGGTTATTATGGATCGTCTCACGAAGTCCGCGTATTTTATCCCAATCCGCCTAGATTACAATGACGAGAAATAGGTTGAATCTACATCGACGAAATTCTGAGCCGACATGGTGTACCTTTGAGTATTATTTCAGAACGTGATGGACGTTTTACCTCTCGCATATAGCAAGCTGTGCAATCGGCATTGGGCACTCAACTTGACCTCAGTACTGCTTACCATCTACAGAGTGATGGTCAGACCGAGCGTACTATTCAAACGCTGGATGACATGCTACGTTCATGTGTCATTGATTTCAAAGGGAATTGGGATACCCATTTACTTTTGATTGAATTTTCCTACAACAATAGTTACCACTCAAGTATCAATATGGCACCATTTGAAGCCTTATACGGACGAAAGTGTCGATCTCCTGTGTGTTGGCACGAAGTTGGTGAAGCTCAGATAATAGGGCCAAAATGTATTCAAGAAACAATTGATAAAGTATTTCAAATTTGCAACAATCTTCTGGCAGCTCGAAGTCCCTAAAAGATTTATGCTGACAAACATTGCAAACCACTCGAATCTGGTGTCGGTGATCGTGTACTATTGAAGGTTTCTCCATGGAAAGGCGTGGTTTGATTTGGGAAGAAAGGAAAATTAGCTCCACTTTATGTTGGTCCTTTCAAGCTCCTCGAAAGATTTGGAAGGGTAGCTTACAAACTTGAGTGATCAGAAGAACTCAGTAGGATTCACCTAGTTTTTCACATGTTTAACTTGAAGAAGTGTCTTGCTGATGAAAACCTGCATGTTCCACTTGAAGATATACAAATCGACGAGTCAATGCACTTAATTGAAAGACCCATTGAGATCATGGACCGCGATGAGAAACGGTTGAAGCACAGTCGGATTCCAATAGTCAAAGTCTGTTAGGAGTCTAAACGTGGACAAGAGTTCACTTTGGAACGTGAAGCCAAATGCAAGACAAATACCCTCATCTTTTTGCATAGAATGTTTCCGCGTCAATTTTGGGACGAAATTCTCAAAAGTAGGGTAGACTGTAACATCTGTTGTTGGATCTTTTGAGATTGTTGGTACTTAGTTTTAGTAGGTTTTGGATAGTTTTGTAATAGTTAAAAGTATTTTAAAAAGTTCAGGGCCTGAAAGTGTAACTACAGGAAAATATCTTGTAGCGGCGTATTTATGTACCCAGCGTATTTAATAAATACACTGTTAAATACGTTGGGTAGTCAATGTGTATATATATGTTGGTAATGAAAACCCTAGTCCAAGGTTCTTGGACAAGTTTTGGTGATTTTTTTGGTGTTGTGATTGTTGTTCTTGTGCTAAACCTTAGTCCAAGCATCACTAGTGTATTTGCTATTTTCAGCGTATTTGCTCTCTGATCTCTCAAATTCCAGCGTATTTAATCCAAGATCAAGATTTTGAACTCGAAATCAACCAAAATGTCATCCAATCAACTTAATCCAATAGCCCAAGCCGAACTGGAGACATGAACAGCTACGAGACCTCCTAAGTTGAAAGGATCTGAAGACTTCAGTAGCTGGAAGAATCGATCAAAGTGTTCTTTAAGTATACAGACTATACTCAATGGATGCCTGTCATCATAGGACCGCATGTTCCTATGGTAATTCGCGATGATGTTCGAACAATCAATGAAGACCCTTCAACATTCACTAAGGAGGACAGAACTCTCATTCAACGCGATCGTAGGGCTCATGTTGTTCTAACAATGGCTCTGTCCAAGGATGATAACAATCTGTTTTAAGAATACACTTCAGCTCATGAACTGTGGTTGGCCCTTATTGATCACTATGAAGGGAACGAAGAGTTGATGGATAACAAAAAAGATATGGTTCAGAAAGAATATGATATGTTCGGGAGTGTTCGTGGTGGAAGCTTGTCAGATCTATTAGTCGATTTTCGAGCGTGCTAACAAAAATGATGAAAGTTGGCAATCATGTTGCCAACTATGCCTCCATCAAGAAACTTTTGGACTCTCTTCCAAAAGAATGGAGCCTACAATGTATGATGATCAAAAGAACCTTCTTGACAAGTACTACTCCTGTCACCCTTTCAGAACTGATCAATACACTGAAGGCCCTCGAAATGGATGTTCTCAAGAGAGAAATTAATCAAGCAGGAGACTCTCAGAAATTTACTCAATCTGCTGCTGCTGCTTCTGTTCCCAAACTTATGGCATTCCTTGCCCCCATAACCTCCTGTGGTTCAAATTCTCAAAGTGCTAACGCATCTTACCCTATGCTTCTGCAAGCTCTGCTAAGGCTCCATCATCTAACGAGAAGACTACT
This sequence comes from Scalesia atractyloides, assembly GCA_947069175.1. NCBI lineage: Eukaryota > Viridiplantae > Streptophyta > Magnoliopsida > Asterales > Asteraceae > Scalesia > Scalesia atractyloides. The sequence goes on from CAMTDV010000027.1 coordinate 55,580,182, forward strand.
GTTGTCGGTGATGCTCAAGCACTCAAGATATCCACTGAACTGTTGCATTGTTTAACACCTTCCTGAGTAGCTATGAAGCTCGCATGTCAGGTGAGCTAAAAAGGGATTTTCTCACTGCTGAAGACATGTATCAGGTAGATCCAGATGATATGGAGGAAATTGACTTGATGTGGCAAATGGCAATGATTACCCTGCGACTAAAGAAGTTTTAAGACAAAACAAGAAAGAGACGGGCACTGGGAAAAGCCGGTTTCGACAAGTCCAAGCTAAGATGCTACAACTGCAAGACGTTGGGTCACTTCAAGAGAGAGTGCCCACTGTTGAAAATGAAAATGCTGAAGTTGTTCCGACAAGAAGGCCAATAGCTATTGAGGGGAGTTAAAACGTTGCTGATAACACCCCAAAAGCATTGGTGGTGGAAGATTATGACTGGGCAGAAGAAATACCTGAGGCAAAAGAAGAAGTCAACAAAGCACTCATGGCTAAAATCTCTACCACCTCTGTATCGTCTTCATCAAACTGGGTTGAGAAGCAAGCTACAAGAATTCCCAAAGGCGACAAAGGCTTGAAAAGCATAATCGCTCCTATTGAACCAACTACAGAAAAGGGAAGGAAGAAAGCTGAGAAGACTGAATCGAAAAATACAATCCAATGAGCAACAAGCGACAACAAGAATGAGAAAGCTGGATCTTCTGCAGTAGCCAGGAAAGCCGAATCTGCAAAAGAACAAGAGGATAAGAATTTGATAAACAGTATACCGTATGAATTTAAAGCAAAACTATGCTCCCAACCATGTTTGAACATCGTGGCACATTGCAAATCATTCAACCGTGACCTGATTAGAGAAAAAGAAAAGGTTTTGAAATTTAACAAAGAACTGAAAAAAACAAAGCTGCATATCAGAGAAAGTTGAACTCAACTTTGGCTGAGATGCAGACATTAAAAGAATTCGTTTTTAGAAAAAACTGTCATTAATGATCTAACTGAAAAATTAGAAAAATCTCAAAATGAAAATAATAAACTGCAAACCACAATTGAGAAATGGAAAGTTAGTCAAAAGGCACTGGTTGACATTGAAAATTGCCAGCGACCGACATTCGTGAAGGACGAGAATGGATACAAGAACAAGCTCGGAAACGAAAGAAAAATCTTTCCTCCTCCGCATAGCAAAAACTATGTACCTGTGCCATCACCTCATCCTAATAATGACTTAACTGATAAACATGATCTGTTTGCTCAAAATATCTTTCACAAAAATGAAAATAATACTAACATTTCTGAAAGTAATGCAGATATGTTTGAGCGTAAAGATGATGTGTGCGATGAGGATGATGACTGCGGAGGATCGAAAATAGGAATTGGATACTCAGGCGACGGTTATTCCACAGTTAACTGGTTTGCCTGGAACTGTAACAAGAAAAACAGTACGTCTATTCAGGATAACTATAATAGTTTTACTAGGATGGATGACTGTAATGGCTGTGTGCCTAAATTTAATATTCAGGATGACTGTAACGGCCATGTGCCTACATTTAAGACTCACAACCACATGAACACCATGGTTGAAAGTCATGACCTAACCTTTGCTCTTAATGATGAAAATATTGTGCTTGAATCTCCGGTATTTGTTCTAGAATTAAAGAAAATCAGATTTGGGAAGTTCCTCACAGAGGAAATTCCCGAGTTATTCCATCATGTACAGGTACATCAGAGTCTGATGAAGAATCAATGCAAGTCAGCAACAGTGAAGACTTGAGCACAACAACTTCAGAAAGTGGTTAAGAAATGTCAAGCGAAGATCAGGAATCTAACGGCTCAAGTGAAAATCAAGAATCAGCTTCGTCATCAGATAGCGAGAGCGATGAAGACTGCATTAAGAATGAAAATCGTCTTAACAACAAAGTGAAGAAAGTCAGAAGTTCAAGCTATACTGCATCATCAGATAACGCTTCAAGCAGTTCTAAACTATCATCATATACATCATCTTCACATACGGCGTCCACCAAAAAGAAAAGAGCAAATTGTAAGCGATGCTTTCGCTATGGTCATTTAGGACATACTGCGAAATATTGCAAGAGCAAGAAATTTTGTAAACATAAATAAGATCTTGTCAAAAGTTTCACCGAGCAATTCGATAACTTTAGAAAATCAGTCAAATGCATAGTTAATTCTAAATGTTTTTGGAAAAGAAAAGAGAATATTCTTGTTCAAAATCACAATAGATTAAACTTGAAACAAGTCTGGATTCCGAAAACTAACTAACTTGTACATGTTTTTATTTGTTGTTGTATAATAGAATAAATTACAAAATGGCTCTGAATGCTCATGGAATACATTTGGCATTTGAACAGTGGATGCTCAAGGCATATGACCAGATTGAAGGACCTCCTGAAGAACTTTCGAGTCATCGATGGTGATTTCGCATCTTTTGCCGGAGATGAAAAGGAGGGAAAATTGTTGGAATGAGAGACGTCGTATCTGGAGCACTTACATTGGAGAACGTCAATTATGTACCAGAATTATGTTACAATCTTAGGAGCGTTTCACAAGTCTGCGACAAAGAAATTTCAATTCTGTTCAACGACGTGGAATGTCTATTCCTCAAGCCCGAATACTCTATTCCTACCGAAATGATTATACTCACAACTCCTCATCAAAACAACACTTACGTTCTCAATATGAAAAATGCAAAATGCAATGAGCATATGATGTGTCTAATCTCAAAAGCGTCAGAATCAAAATCACTACTTTAGCATAGCCGGTTGGGGCATGTGAACTTCAAAAATATGAATAAACTTTCCAAATTAAATTTAGTGAGAGGTTTAATTATAAAAGAATTTCCATTCTCAGAAAAATGTATCGCATGCGCCCAAGGCAAGCAACATAAAAAGCCGCACAAATCCAAAGCTGTGAACACGATATCCGCTCTATTGCAATTACTGCACATGGATCTTTTCGGTCCTATTTGTGTTAAAAGTCTAGCTAAAAGATCCTATTGCTCGGTAATTACAAATGATTTCTCCCGTTTTTCATGGGTATATTTTCTTGAAGCCAAAAGCAAGACCGCCTCCACTCTCAAGAACTTCATTCCCATTATTGAAAATGTGATCAAGCTGAAGGTTAAATCAGTCAGAAGTGACAATGGATCGGAATTCAAAAATCAAACGTTTATCTACTTCTGCGAAGAAAAGGGAATACGCCTTCAGTACAGTGCAGCCAGAACTCCTCAGCAGAATGGCGTAGTAGAACGGAAGAATCGAACACTCATTAAAGCTGCTCGAACTATGCTCGTAGACTCCAAGCTTCCTATCATCTTCTGGGCAGAAGCAGTCAACACAACATGCTATTTTTGAATCGAGCTCTCATTGTTAAACCTCATGGAAAAACAGCCTATGAACTTCTTTTCAAAAGAAAGCCTCTGTTAGATTTCTTTAGACCATTTGGATGTTCCTGTACACTCCTCAACACTGAAGACAATCTTATCAAGTTTGAAGCAGTTGGTGATGTGTGCTACTTCATGGGTTACTCATCTTCTTAGAATGCGTATCGAGTCTACAACAAAAGAACCAAGATGGTGATTGAATCATACTATGTCAACTTTCAAGAAGGAAACCCCAACAACACTGGAAATTCTCCAAACTGGTTTTATGATGTAGACGTTGTTTTCAACACTTTCGACATTTATGAACCACTCACTGAAACCGAACCTGCAGAAACATCACTAATAGAACCATTGTTTGATCCCTCAGACATTGGCTTCACTCCTTTTACAACTCGATTCACCTCAGTCTCTTCCGACCCAATCCTTCATGTTGACGAAGCAAATGACAACACTTCGGCTGAGAAGGCATCTGCATGCGATGCTTCTTCTTCACAGCCTATTGTGGATAAACCAACTAAAGAAGACGAACCTCCAATTATCTATGTCGACGAACACTTCACCAATCTACCTCAACAACAACGCATGTTACAAGACAAATCAAAATCATCCCATTGAAAATGTCATGGGTCATATGGAAGATGGAGTTCAAACTCGTGGACAAACATATACCATCAACAATGGATTGTATGATGCTTTTCTTTCGCAGTCTGTACCCAGTGACATTGAAGAAGCTATTCAAGACTCCAGCTGGGTGCAGGCTATGAAGGAAGAGTTATCTCAGTTTCCTAAGCTCAAAGTCTGGGAACTCGTTGATCTACAAGATGGAAAGTATCCCATTGGCACCAAGTGGGTATTTCGTAACAAGATGGATAATCATGGTGTAATCATCAAGAACATGGAAAGATTGGTAGTTCAAGGCTTTCGACAGGAGGAAGGGATTGATTATGAGGAAGTTTTTGCTCCGGTAGCACGTTTGGAAGCTATTAAAATATTCTTAGCATATGCTTCGTACAAAAACTTCAAGGTGTTTCAGATGGATGGAAAGAGTGCATTTCTATATGGGAAGGTGAAGGAAGAAGTCTATGTTCCGGGATTTGAAGATCCACACTTTCCTACAGACACTATAAGCTTGACAAAGCTCTCAATGGTCTTCATCAAGCTCCCCAAGCCTAGTATGAGACTTTGTCAACATATCTTTTGGAATGTGGATACACACGAGGTAAAATTGATATGACTCTCTTCACGAAAAGGATTGGAGATAATGGAATGCTAGTGTAGATCTATGTAGATGATATTATTTTTGGGTCAACTGATGAGGCCCTATGCAAGGAGTTCGAGAAGGTTATGAATGGAAAGTTCGAAATGAGCATGATGGGAGAACTCACATTTTCTTGGGATTGGAGGTGAAGCAGAGAGAAGACGCTATCCTTATTCATCAAGCAAAGTACATCAGGGATATTCTCGCAAAGTACAGCATGAACGACTGCAAAACTGCCAGCACACCATTTGCAGCTCAGATAGAACTCACATCTGATCTTCAAGGAAAACTAGTGAACAAGTCCTTCTATCGCTCGATGATAGGCTCATTGATGTATCTAACCGCTTATGTGGGCTGATATGTGCACGATTTCAGACGAATCCAGAAGAATCTCATGAAGCTGTTGTCAAACGAATTTTTCGCTATTTGAAAGGAACACCCAAGCTTGGACTGTGGTATCCTAAAGATAGTAATTTTGATTTAATTGCTTATTCTAAAAGTGATCATGAGGTTACAAGGTTGATAGAAAGTCCGTCTCTAGAGGTTGTCAATTATTAGAAATCATCTCATATCGTGGCAAAGCAAGAAGTAGACAACAGTTTCCACATCTACTGCTCATGCAAACCATCTCATATCGTGGCAAACCATCATGAAGACTCCGATATTCATTGACAACGAGGCGTGTCTAGGAATTGTGAAGAATCCTATCCACCACTCCAGAACAAAGCACATCGAAATTCGCATTCATGCAATCAAAGATGCATACAAGTAAGGACACATTCAAGTGGTGCCTGTGGATACTATGCAACCAAAAGCTGACATTTCATGAAAGCCTTCGACAAAACCTGTTTCAACCAGTTGGTAACCTGGTTAAAGATGGTCAATTTCCTTGAGTGGAAATGAATTGGGTCCTCATAACCGTTTAAAAAATGTGCCCAACAAAAAGATTTTCTGCAACATTAAAATTTTATTTTCAAGCATTGGATTCTCGAAAATCAAATTTTAAGGGGGAAGATTTCCAGAAAATAAGCATATCTTTGATAATTTGATCTTTCAATTGACACCTTCTTAAGAAATTATAGAAAACTGCTGACACTTTGATTGTTCTTAAAACAGAAAAAGATGGAAAATCAAGATGTTAAACAAGGAAAATTGAGGTGCCAAGCAACGACGTGTCAGTAGATTCAACAATACCATCGAGTAAACTGCGATTAGGCGACAAAGTTAATGCTTACACAAGAATTCTGGATACGCACAATGTTGTGCAACTTGCGGGTAACACGTTGGCGGCATATGGCTTAATGGTCTTAAATCTTGTGTTGATAGATTGCCAAAGTATGCGATTTCGGGTCTTTATATTGACTAATCATTGGGGATATCATAATTGCTCTTCTGCTACATCTAGATATATGTTGACCTAGACACAATTATGATGTCTTTACAAAAGAGCCATTGTTGCCAAAACCTTACGCAAGAAGAAGCTCTCATAAAGAGTCATTCAAATGCATAAAACATACCGTCTGTGATATTTGTCTTAGCCCTCGTTAGACATTGGTCTCTTTACTGTACGAAAGTACTGACCTGGTGATCATTTATCTTTCGTTGAAATTCAAAATGAATGAAGTCAATATACTCACCCGCTATGAGGAATCTTTGTGTATACCTTAATCGTGGGGGTATGTCCTGACCTGGGACTCACGGACACAACATTCTATCTGTCTAGCTTGAGTGGGGGCCATTCAATTTTTGTCAATGTTACCACAACATGATAAAAAGCTCAACGAAAGCATGTTGAAAGAAGGATGCATGGATTTAAGAGGACAAACTTACTAACACTTTTTCTTGTACCTTGGTTATTCAATTTTTTTTTAAATTATAATAAACTGACAAATGTTGCCAGTATGATCTTTTGCAGGAAAGTCACACAATCTGAATCAAAAGAAATATGTGAAAAAGGAAGCTTCTGGCTCTGAAAATGATTTTCAGGGTCCAAATTGCAAATTTCTGATTTTCTTAAACTTATTTTCAGCTTTTGCACTATTATTAGCTAAAAAGGGCATGCTTTTCGAGAAAGTTTAAGATTTTCGAGCGTATTTGGTTTGAACTTCTTAACTTTGAATAAACCTTCAATAATAACTGATGCAGCATAATTATCTAGCCAGCGTATTTAATAAATACGCTGGTAGATACTTGTGTACATATAAATTGCAGATCTGTTCTTGCTTCATTTTTAAACACCTTTTCTCTTTCATATTCAATAACCCACTTTCAAAAACACTCACATTCAAATCTTATCAAAACATAAGAGTCGATTTCCTCGTGTTCGATTTAAGTATGATTTCATTACTTATGCTTTCATTACCTTTTGTTTAATCATTGGAAACCTCGTCTAAACTGAGACAATCAACGGATTTGATTGAATCCGTGTTCAAAGTTTTTAAAATGGGTTTATCAAGAAAGTTTTGATGCCAGCATATTCAAGATGAATGCAGCGTATTTAAGATGAACGCAACGTATTTACGATGAAGACAAAGGATCGCGCATTTAAGTCTTAAACGCGAGTTCAAGCAACCAGCGTATTTGACAAATACGCCGGTCAACCAGCGTAGTTAAGCATCTACGCTGACTGCTTTCTCTCGAAACAAGACTTAAATACGTGACATATTATCAGCGTAAATAAGCTACATCCAGCATATATATTATTTTGTCTCGTGTATATAAGTCGCATGTCCGGTGTAAATAAGTTGATGGATCGGACGTAATTAACAACGAACATACCACTGAAATTATAACCTTTTATGAAATTTCTTTTAAATTCAAATTTGTTTTAATCCTTTTTAACTGACTTACAGTTGTGTTTCGTAACTCAGATCTAACTTGGCTTGTTTCCATATTTTCAGAAATGGTCAAAGAAATCATCTGGGATAAAACACGGAAGCACAATCAACCATCCAATTATACAACATTCACATTGAAGAATTCTGGAAAACAGCCAAAGTTTCAACAGTCAATGAAGTAAAAAGGATCACCGCAACCGTATGAAACAAGAAAGTTACTGTAACTGAAGACAATGTGCGAAGAGTGCTCAGTCTTGGAGATGATCACAAGGACCCACTCAGATTACAGAAAGATGATATTCTGGATGGTTTCAAAGGAATGAGATATGTCAAAGATTTCAGAGAAAAGAATGAGATTAAACGAAAAGGTCTCACAAAGGATTGGCGATTTATTCTTCATGTGTTTGCAATGAGTCTAGCACACAGAAAGGGAGGCTATGATGGTTTGAATCTAGAATGGTCAGCTGCAATGCTCAACTTATGCACCAGGCAACCGTTCAACATCTCGGGTCTGATCATCTACTGTATGGTCGACAACGCTAACACCTCTACATGGGCCATGTATCCTTGTTTTGTTCAGATTCTCATTAATGATCAACATCGAAATCTTCCACACGACAATGACACGTACAAGTTTTAGTCGCCTACTAGACGACAAATCACGGAACTGAAAACTCAAGAGTGGGTGATGCTACACCAGTGGATGTATAGAGAGGAGAGATTTCCACTAGTAAAAGCTGCGTATGAAAAATTTAGAGAAGGTGTTAAAAGCAAGAGACACACAGACGTGGAAGAGGAAGCAGATGAAGAAGAGGAAGAAACTGAATAGCTGATAAGAAAGAATAAAGGAAATAACCTGCAAAGGAGGGGGATTCATCAAAGAAAAGGAAAGACACCCCGACTCAAGAATGTCTGATGGAAAGCAGCTTTCGGGCTGGTGGCACTAGAGAACACAAGGAGCATATCAAAAACTTACGTGCCATACATGAAGCCGAAGAAAGAGAATCTGAGACGCCAGTGACTGTCACTACTGAACAACAACAATTAGATGAGTTTGTTGATCAATTAATTGTAGATCCAGAAGCTCCTAATAGGTCACCTCCCAAGAAACAAAAGAAAACAGGGGAAGGGTCTTCGAAAAGTGCACCAACAAAGCAAATGCCTCAGCAAGTTCCACGCATGCCTCGTCTATTTCAGGAACTTTATGATAAATTGTCAAAAGATATCAGAACAGGTCCTGCTCAAGAAATATGCCTTCTGAAGCATCAAGTAAGCAACACTAATGTGATCCGCGAGAAGCTGAGAGAGCAAGAGAAAGAAAAACAAGGAGCTTCATGTGTATGTCAAGGAACAAACAAGATTCGTTAAATTCCAGCAAGATGGTATGGAGAAGATGTATAGAATGATCAAACTATGTGCTAAAGCAGAAATACAACCAATGTTCTCAGCTACATATATCTTCGACTACGAGAAGTTTAAGGTTGAAGAAGACAAACGTAAGGCTGAGGAAGTTGATAAAAAGAAGAGACGTTTAGAATCTGCAGTGAATGATACCGAAGAAGATGAAAGTGAGGAAGAAGAGGTGGATAGGGATAAGATGCCAACATGTTTTGTTGAATGGGGGTTGGAGGAAGATATTTTGTATGAAACTCAAGATGGTGATGAAGTGACTCCAATACATCCTGAATGGTTCAGAAAAGAAAGACAAAAGCTCCCAGATTTTTATCAAGTTGTCACAGTTGAAAAGACAGAAGTTACTGACAAGATAATTAGCTGGAAGCACTGCAATTTGAAAGGGATGTTTATCATGAAAAGACGGGGTGGAGTCATCAAACACTTCAAAACTGGAGCAGACATGAAAAGTCTTCCTCGGTGGGATATCCGTGAGCTTGGAAGGTTAGATATGATAAACCCTACCAATAGTAGTATTAGAGCTAACTTTGAAAGATTGATCTTAAGAGAATGCAATCGAGTGTTTACTGTGTTCAAGCCGCAGCGCCCCCGCAGAAGGGTTTCAAAGACAACAAAAGATCCCATTACTGGTAAGGGCATGGTCACGTGGGTTATTGATCCTACTAAAGTTGAAACTAGAGTCAAAATTCCTCCAGAACAACCTGTGATGCTCACGAATTTCAAGAAATGGTTCTACGATGGAAAAACAGTAGAAGTAGTGATCAGATCTGATTCTAATGAAGATATTCGTATTCTGGACCCAATGGATGTCTTTTTGTTCTGCCTATCAGATCTAAATATTCTCTATGGCCGCAAGATTCATGTTGGTGCCGGAAATGAATACAAAGAAGAGGGCACGGTGTTCCAAAGGGCGGTAGAACGAGCAAGAGAAAGAAAAATCGAAATGATGGACAACCTGACCAGAATTGAAAGACAGAAGGAGAAAGAGGATACTAGGAAAGAAAAGAAAGCAAAAATCGCCAGCTCAGCAGAAAGCTCCATCACCCACTCTAGCTGCATCAAAATCTCAACCTCCGGCCTCATCCACATATGAGGCCACGACGGAGGATCCACCCACCACAAGTGAAGCTATTGTTAACCCAACTGAAGCTCCACCTGAACAGACTGCAGAACAAGCTGCCTGAAATCCAGAAACCAAAGATCAAGAATGAAGAATCAAACAAGTACACAACGATCTAGGGAGGATATTGTTGGATCTTTTGAGATCGTTGGTACTTAGTTTTAGTAGGTTTTGGATAGTTTTATAATAGTTTAAAGTATTTTAGAAAGTTCATGGGTTGAAAGTGTAACTTCAACCTTGTCATATTAGAGAGTTCGAGACGTGGGGTTTTTTTTTTGCAGTTGATTCTATTATACAACAACAAACAAGAAATATATACAAGTTAGTTAGTTTTCGGAACCCAAACTTGCTTAATTTTCAATTTATCATGATCTTCTTTGATAATTTCATCTTTCCTTCTCCAAAAACAATTAATTTTAACGAAGTTTTTGACTGATTTCTTAAAACTATCGAATTGTAACTACAGGAAAATATCTTGTAGCGGCGTATTTATGTACCCAGTGTATTTAGTAAATACGCTAGGTAGTCAATGTGTATATATATGTTGGTAATGAAAACCCTAGTCCAACACTTGTTGTTTGATCCAAACAAGAATCTTCATCTTCATCTTCATCTTTTGGTTTTTCTTAACTTTTACACATTCAAACAACTAATCTATAGTTTTTGGGTGATCACAATCAAACCACTATGATCCAAATCTGTTTTGGGACTCACATCCGCCAATATGGATACCGTTTAAAAAAATTGAATCCAAATCGTTTGTAAACTAGTTCGAACCGTTATAAATAAAATATATTAGTTTTGTCCCTACTCCGATTTTTATGAAACTTAGGTTATATCATATAGCAAAATGCGCTTGTTCCAAAGGTGTGTTTGTATTTTTATCAAACGTTATACTTTTCAAATTATACGAGAAAAACGAGTTAACTAACTGAATTAATTATTTATAAAATAATATATAATAATTATAACTTACAAAATTAATCGAAGGACATTTTCGATTGACCAACTACCGTCGATTGTATTTTTCTTTTTCGAAATTGTTGGATTTTTGAGATTGTTTGTACTTAGTTTTAGTAGGTTTTGGATAGTTTTATAATAGTTTTAAGTATTTTAGAAAGTTTAGGGGCTGAAAGTGTAACTACATGAAGATATCCTGTAGCGGCGTATTTATGTACCCAGCGTGATTAATAAATCCGCTGAGTAGTCAGTGTGTATATATATGTTGGTAATGAAAACCCTAGTCCAAGGTTCTTGGACAAGTTTTGGTGATTTCTTTGGTGTTGTGTTTTTTGTTCTTGTGCTAAATCCGAACATCCAGGTGCAGTCAGTGATTATATCATTTGGGATTCCATATACAACACTTGTTGTTTGATCCAAACAAGAATCTTCATCTTCATCTTCATCTTTTGGTTTTTCTTAACTTTTACACATTCAAACAACTAATCTATAGTTGTTTGGGTGATAACAATTAAACCACTGTGATCCGAATCTGTTTTGGGACTCACATCCGCCAATATGGATACCTGTTTTGAAAAAAAATTGAATCCGAACCGTTTGTAAGCTAGTTCGAACCGTTATAAATAAAATATATTATTTTTGCCCCTACTCTGATTTTTATGAAACTTAGGTTATATCATAGAGCAAAATGCGCTCGTTCCAACGGGTATTTTTATAAAACGTTATACTTTTCAAGTTATATGAGAAAAACGAGCAACTAACTGAATTAATTATTTATAAAATAATATATAATAATTATAACTTACACAATTAATCGTAGGACATTTTCGATTGACCCACTGCCGTCGATTGTTATTTTCTTTTTCTACGGTGGTATTTTTGGCAAAAATATGTTTTTTTTGCACTTTCCCAACTCATTCTGTCAAATTCTTTTTAAATAGTAAGGCCTTCTTCTCTCAATCAAGGAGTTAATGTTTTGCAATTTAAATATCAAACCATACCTTATTTCTTTACCATTTTCCTCATCTCTTTTCTTTCTCAAAAAAAAAAAAACCTTAGCCACCTTCAACATTTTTTCCCCATCCAAAATTCTACCTTAAGGTCTCAAGATCATCAAGGAGAAGGCAAGGAATTCCATTACCACACTTGGATCCATCTCTATCTTTATACCCCCTCTCCATAGGAGGTAGTTTTAAAATTTCTTTTTTTTTATATTTCTTTATTTTTTTATTTCATGTTTTTACTTAAATTTCTTGCAATTTACATTTCATAGCACTTTGGGTTTTGATATAGCTTTCGTTTTGATCTAGACTAAGATTTCTTTTTCAAGTCGTATTTTCAATATTATATGATGGTTTATTTTATTTAAATTTTGGTATCATTATATGACTTTAGGAATTATATAAAAATTGGCCTCACTATGGTCAATAAATATTTCAAGATGTCATATAAGTTTTGTCCTAAGATGAACTTTTATGCAAAATAAAAAATAAATGAAGATTGTTTCTTTAAATTTTTGGTCCACCTAGATGATGGAATCTATAAAATGGTATTGGTATAAAAGTGGTAATTTTTTAAAAATTTAAAATTCTATAAATTAAGGCTTATTAAAATAGATATGTAAAATAGAAAAAATAATATATATTTTATTTAATATTATAAGTTCAAATATTGATAGATAATATCTTCCGGGATTAATTTTAATATATATAATAATATAAAAATAATATATTTTATTTAATATTATAAGTTCAAATATTGATAGGTAATATCTTTCGGGATTAATTTTAATATATATAAATTGGACTTAGTGTATCTAAATAACTAATGACTTAAATAGAGATAGATTTATTATGTCAAATAAATAAAATATGAGTTTTGAAGTTAAATGGTTTAAATAGTAGTTTGACAAATATATTTCAAATAGGCAAAAATCCCAAGTATTAGGTTGCATTTTTATTTGTGTATTTTATTTAAGTATATTTTTATGTCATATTACTTAGGGTAATTTTTGTCATTTGGATCGTTCATCTCTTTACTCGTGCAGTTTTGGATAACGGATTAACGGAACACAAACTTTGAGTAGATCTTACTTTTCCCGTTTATGTCACTTTAACTTTTTCGGGTGTTTCATGTGTCATGTTTCATAAGATCCATATATTTTTTCAATAACATTCCAAGTTATGTGTCATATGTGATCCTGTTTGTTTCATATGTTGCATTACTTGTTTCATTCATACGCTATACGTGTGTACCGTTTTTTGTCGTGGATTACATAGTTTCGCTTTTCACTATTTCGGGGCTTGAATCGTATCATTGTTTCATAGTATCGCTTTTCGCCTTTCGGGGCTTGAATCGCATCGTTGTTTGTTTCTTATGTTTCGTTATGTCATGTTACATTATTTAATTATGGGTTGGTTAATTTTGGATTAATTGATTTATTTCACCTATTACACTTAATATTGCTTGTTAATTAATTTTTATTAAAAAAATAACTAAACTTTTAAAGTTAAATAAAAACAAATAAAGATCTATTCAACAACGATTGTTGACCCAAATTTCTTTTATGCATGAAACAACTATACAAGGTTGATAGCTACTTGAAAAGACACATAGGATTGTGCCTTAGAATAATTACATCAAGACTTATATTATCTTTTGTATTTTGAATATTGTGTGGTTTTATTTGAAACAATTATTTGGTTATGTGAAATTAATATTGACGATATAAATATTAAAACTTTAAATAAATGTCAAAAGCTATGAAACAATCATATCATACCCTCTGCCATATTCGCTGTGGTCGGGGTGTTACATTGGTTACACAAATCTCAAAACTATCACCATAGTCTCAAAACAAAGTCTAAGAGGCCTTCCACCAAAACAATTCATATGTGATAAACATTGTGTTTCCTTTCTAAAAGGTAACCAACATAAAAGTTCATTCAGATCCATTGATGAGTCCAAAACTAGTCAGTGTTTACAACTGTTACACATGGACTTGTTTGCCCTGTTAAAATCATGAGTATTAAAAAGAAGAGGTATTGTCTTGTCATAATTGATGGTTTTCAAGGTTACATGGACTTACTTTTTGCACTCCAAAGATGAGACTGCAAGTATTTTGCAAGACTTTATAAGAAAAGTTGAAAAGCAATTTGATCTACCAGTAAAAATCTTCAGGAGTGACAATGGAACAAAGTTTAAAAATAAGGAGTTGGATGACTTCTGTGTGTCAAAAGGGTTTGTAAGGCAGTACAGCATCCTAAGAACACTAGAACAAAATAGGGTGGTTGAAAGAAAGAATAGGACCTTGATTGAAGCTACCAGAACAATGCTTGCATATTCAAGTTTACCATTGTCCTTTTAGGCAGAGGCTGTAAACACTTCTTGCAATGTGCAAAACAGAGTTTTAATCAACTCCAGATATCAAAAGACTACTTATGAAATTCTGTTCAAAATCAACCTACTGATCTCTTATTTCAAAATCTTTGGCTGCCCATGTTTCATTTTGAACTTAAAAGATTCAATTTCAAATTTACAGCCAAAGTAGATTGTGGTTATTTTCTAGGATACTCAACTATTGCCAAAGCCTACAAAGTGTTTAAAACAAGGACTAGGTGTGTAGAAGAGACTTTGAATGTAAAGTTCAATGAACTTTCTTCTTTAAAAATCCTAGCAAATCCTGTTGAATTGTTTGATTTAGATAAATTTACATGTGAAGATGTGTCTGTCCAGACTAATAATACAGGTACACCACAGTCTTCCCATCAAGATTATGGATTTGACATTGTGATCCCACAAAAAATCACTTCCACCATCAGAGGAACAAATGTTCAAAATAACTGTCAAAACTCTGCCACTGTTGCATCAACAATTGTTGATCCTAAAACCTCTGCCACCTCATCCAGTCAACCCACTGTTGACAATAGTCCATCTTTTATGGACAAAAGTTAACCCATTTTTACACCACTGATACCTCCACCTCCATTCCAAACATTTGTTGACTCTTCAAAATTGCCAACAGATGTTAGCTCACATGATTCTCATCTGCAGCATTTACCTCTAAATGCCATCATTCCATACAAGGGAGATCTAATCTACCTTAAAATCATCCACCAGACCAAGTTATTGGCAAAATCAATGAAGGGGTACTTATAAGAAGTCAATCCCAAAACACTTGTCTTTTTGATGGTTTTCTATCACTCACACAACCTATCAAGTACCAATAGGCACTGAAAGACAATAGTTGGGTAGAGGCCATGCAGGAAGAGCTCCAACAGTCCAAGACACAACATGTAAGGGAACTTGTACCATTGCCTAAGGATGTATGTCCATTATGCACAAAATGGGTCTTCAAGAACAAAATAGATGAAAGAGGCATTGTTGTCAAGAACAAAGTTAGGCTTGTGGTTCAAGGTTTTAGACAAGAAGAAGGCATTGATTATGATGAAACATTTGCTCCTGTAGCCAGATTTCAAGCCATCATATTGTTTTTAGCTTTTGCTATCAACCACAACATCAAGGTGTATCAGATGGATATCAAGTGTGCATTCCTTTATGGAAAGATCCAGAAAGAGGTATATGTATGTCAACCCCCTGGTTTTGAAGATGCGTATTATCCTGATCATGTCTACAAGCTTAATAAAGCTTTGTATGGCTTGAAACAAGCACCAAAGGGCTGGTATGAAACTCTATCCACCTTTCTCTTATCCATAGGCTTCACAAGAGGTAAAATTGATAAAACATTGTTTTTAAAATGGAAAGGAAAGGAAAGGATTTGATGATTTTCTAGATTTATGTGGATGACATCATTTTTGGATCCACATGCAATTCCATGTGAGAAGAGTTTAGGGAACTCATGATAGCAGAGTTTGTGATGACTGTCATGGGTGAACTTCAATGCTTTCTTGGTCTCCATGTTAAGCAATTGCAAAATGGTACATTCATTCATCAAAGTAAATATGTCAAAGAACTATTAACAAAATTTGATATGAATGATTGTAAACCATGTAGTACATCCATGGCCACCACAAAACTGGTCACTTTTGATGTTAAAGATGACTTGGTTGATCAAACACTTTACAAAAGCATGATTGGGTAATTATCGTACCTAACTGCATCAAGGCCAGACATCATGTTTGCAACATGTGTCTGTGCCAGATTCTAGTCAGCACCTAGAAAGTCCAACCTTATAGCTGTGAAAATGATATTCAGATACATAAAAGGTGCTCCCACATTGGTATCTAGTATCATGCTAATGGGAATATTGAGCTTTCAGGTTATTTAGATAATGACTTTGTTGGTTGTCATACTACAAGGAAGTCCACTTCATGAGGCTGCCAGTTTCTAGGCAATTGCTTAGTTTATTGGCAAAGCAAAAAGCGAGCAGCGGTTTCAACATCAACAGCAGAGGCTGAATATATTGCTGCTGCAAGCTGTACAGCCCAACTCCTATGTCTTTAGAATCTGTTGCTAGATTTTGGTGTGATTGCCTTAAAGACTCTTGTCATGTTGGATAGTCAAGCAGCTGAAAACATAATTAAAAATTCAGTTTCTCATTCAACAACCAAGCACATTGACATCAGACATCACTTTGTGAAGGATAGCTATGAAAAAGGTTTGATTTATCTGCATCTTGTTCCAACTAAGGATCAGCTGGCAGATGTGTTAATAAAAGCTTTAGACACATCCACCTTCGAAAGCTTGATCTCTAGGATTGGTATGCAAAACTTGGATCAAATGCAAAATTTTGCTTTCCATGAATAAAAAGCATTAAAATGATTTTAGAAAATAAAAAATCCATCCTTAGAAATAGCTTTCTTTGAAACTTTTCTCAAATATCCTTAAAGTGTCCCAAACCACTTTTTCTAAAAACCTCTGTTTGGCTAAAATTTATCCACTACTGAAAGGCATCTTCTGTTCTCATTCACCACTGTTTTTAACCTCTGATGTCTATTCTCTGATACTCTAAAATCAGCCATTGTTTCTATCCATTGTTTCTAACCTCTGTTGCTTTCCAACAAAGGTTATCTAACAACTGTCCTTCATTACCACAAACAGAGGTTACCACGTGACAAATGTTAGAAATCGGATCTTTCCAACAGACTCTGCCACGTCAGCATTCACTTTTTCACTTTATAGATACCCTTGTTCCTGTCACACCCCGACCCGCAGCGGAAATAAGAGTCGGGGCATAATTGGGATATCACCAAAGCACATGACATTTACTATTATGTTTCATATTAAATAAAGTCAAAATTACATTTTCAAATATCCAAACATGTTCATTCAATACAAAGAAAATAAATCAGACATAACAATCCCAATGCTAAATTGTTTTATTCTTCTAATCCAGGTCCTATGTGTTCCTAGCTGCTGCTGGTTCACCTGTATCATGTGTAAAATGGGAGTTTTTGGGTCAACATAAGTTGGCGAGTGAACCTTATTAGATAAACATTTGATAATGATTTTATGGTTAGTTTATCAAAGAAATATTGTGCATAATCATAGATGAGTAAATGTAAATAATCAAGTAATGACAAATAGCAGTCTCAACTATAACATACAATAACGCATGGCAGCATACATGAACATACCAACATCATACTGTAAATAACATAAATGAAACTGTGCGATCAAGGCTCAATCAAACGGAGCCGATCGTATTGCATGTACTGAAAATGTAAAATGAACTGTGCGATCAAGGCTCAATCAAACGGAGCCGATCGTATTGCATGTACTGAAAATGTAAAATGAACTGTGCGATCAAGGCTCAATCAAACGGAGCCGATCGTATGTGGGCACGCCAGGTTCAACCGCATAATAAAATGGGGAACATGCTCAACGCTCATAAATGGGGAGCGGCGGCCTATGAAATTGCATGTACTGAATAATAAATTGCATCCAATAATAACTACTTAACAGCAACAAACAGAATACACATGTTCATGATATGATGTATGCACAATGGTTTAGTTATAATATGTATATAAACAAAGACACATGATACACCCCAAAACGTGATTAAAACGGGGAATTTGTAAGATTCACTCACCTTGGGTGCGTTGGATTGGAGATGGTGAGATGCGCACGATTTTGATGAGCGGATCAACGAGGAATACTAACCTAAATAATAATGGAAAGATATAATAAATGGATGGATTTTATTAAGGATTTTAATGAAATTTTTAGATATATTTTTGTGAGTTTATAGCTATTTTCTATCTTTAAAAATGTTATTTTTAAGTATTTTTAATTGATTTTTAAATTAAATTAAATAAATAAAAATATAAAAAAAATATTATTTTTTTAGCGTTGACCGGTTCGGTCAGCGAATTGATCTGCGCCGGGTGAGATTCGAACTGGCGACCTCCCGTTCGCGTGCACGCGGCTCTACCAACTGAGCTACGTGTCTAACCCGAAATAATCTAGTTTTTAATTATATTTATACACTTCTTTGATTTAACTGAATTTTCTTTATTTGCAAAAACATTTTAATTCAATCGACGAGTTTCGAACGCGCGAAGTGTAGTTCAAGTTGCACACAGTCCACCGCTGGACTGTGTGTCTAACCTGGTTAATATCTCGGTTTTTATTATACTTAACAACTAACTGGGTTATCCCGGTTTAGTTTTTAAACAAAAAGGCGCGTTATAATATAAGGTGTGCGTATTGCAGGAATCGAACTCGGGACGTGTGTGTGAAATTTGCACACAGTCCACCGCTGGACTGTGTGTCTAACCCGTTTAAAATACCGTTTTTAATTAATCTTATGTTATGTTGTGTCTTCATCTTCTTCGTCGATTTACACAGACAACATATTCCGACTTGTTTATGACTTATACGTTTTTCAGACATTATCAGTAATTTAAAAGTAGAGAATGGAGAGAGTTTAAGGAAGAGGATATACCGATTGATGTTGTTCACAGAATTCCGGCGGAGGTTCGTCGGTACTGAAAGTGAACTCCGGCTGTTGAAACCAATTAACAGCGTTGATCGATTATTTATGAAGTTGAGTCACTTAAACAAAGTTTAAAAGAAGTTTAGGATATCATACCAGTTCACAGTGTGATTCCGGCAGTTTCAGAAGTTTTCCGGCGAAGATAAGATTCTCGATAAACGTTGACTAGGATCGATTCTGATGGTGGAGTTGTGTTAGAGACTGATTAATCACATGATTTAAACAGAAAGAGTCGGAGGAAATACCGTGAGGATGTGAGTCCTGGTTTTCCGGTGACTTGCAGAAATTTTCCGGCGAACTGATTCAGATGATCTGGTGGTCCAAAAATGCGACGAAATTGAAATTGAGTATTGATATGATAGCTCTGAATCGCAAGAATGATCTGAAGCTTGAGTTATTCAGGACTTTGATGAACTTTCGGTTTCAAAAACCGAAAATGATGAAACTTTAAGTTCAATCAATTCTAACTTGATTAGAAACCGTCATACATCGGTTATAAGCTGATCATGTGAATTAAACAACGATTTGACGATTGGTTTGCCGATTACCGTTTCTCAGATGGCACCATCGGTTAAACGGATTTTGTGTATAAATTTCATTTGTGTTCTTAGAGTTAACAGAAAACTCATTGTGGCGGAGTGGTCTGGGAAGTGAGTGTTAAGTTGTTTGAAGTATTCCTTGGCTGACCCGGGTTCGAGTCCCGGCAGCTTCAAATATTTTTTATTTATTTTATTTTAACTTTTTATCAAATATAAATTTTATAGTTTAGTTTGTTTATTATTTATGTATCCTTTAACTCAAAATTAATCATAAATATTTAATGCAACTTTTATAACTTGGTACTTGATTACAAAACGGAGCGGGTTTTGGAGACCCGATTTTTACAAATGTTACAGTTCCATCCAAACAGAGCTTACCCTACTGACTTGAATTCAAAATTTACAAAAAGCGGTTTTCACTACCATCTTCTCCAAAACTCCTCACCTCCCATCTCCGACCATGGCTCTACAAATCAAAACTCCTCATAACTACCTCCCTTATTTAGAGAAAACCAATAAAAATCAAGCTTTCCACTCAATAATTGATGTTTTGACATCATCAAAATACAAAACCATCGTGACTACCAATGCACCAATATATGTGGATACCATCTGAAAATTCAGGGCTAATGCTGAAATACAATCTCAAAATAACAAGCCCTTTGGTATAACGTCAAAGATCGGAGACACCATGGTTCACATAACCCTATCTTCCATATCCACAATATTTGCTTTGAATGACAAGGCATCTAATAATTCTTTTCAAAACATGATCTTCACACAGAGTTCATAGAAAGAGGGTATGAAAGACAATTGACAGGAGTTACAATTTTTAAACCTAAATTTCCTGCTGAAATGAGATATTTTTTCCACACCCTACTTATATGTCTCTCAGCCAAGACCACCTCATTCAATGAGATTCAACAAAAAGTCCAATACTTGGGATATGCCATTTTCCCTAATTCAGGGTATAATCTATCCCATGCATTGTTCTTGGACTTGGTGGCAAATATGAATGCTATTAAAAGGAATTCAAAAAAATTGCTTTTCTTATGTATCCCAAACTTTTAAGCTTTTACCTTCAACAACAAGTTTCTGAAAAGGATTTTCAACAAGGTCAAGCTTTCCAAATGGCAAGTCTTACTAATGAAACTTTTACTAGAATAAAAGATAAAGTGTCAAAAGTTTCTAAAACACAACAAGGGGGGATGAGCCTATTTTAGATGAGTCCACATCTGTTGCTCATACTTCTATTGCTAAGCCCACTGCTCCCGGTGATCATCACACCACAACCGGTGTTGTGAATCCAACACCAGCAAAATCCAAAAACAAACCCCCACATCCAAAAATCCCACCAAAAAGAAACAAAATAAAAAAGCACTTCTAAAAGATGAGATCCCAGAGGATAACCTTGTGGCAATACAAAAACAACTTGAAACCACTGTTGTTACTTCCTCACAATAGATGGAAAGATCTCCACCTATCTAAACTCCTTTTGAATCCTCACAAAAGGATCAAGTTTTAAGCACAGGGACACCAAATCAAGAGGCAAACATTTCACTTGAAAGTATGTTTTTAAACCATTCTCCAAGGGTTATCTCTCTTTCAACTCGACAACCCTCCACTCCAATTCCACAAACATTTATACCTCTATTTGATACAACTGATAAAACTCAGATACAAATCAGTTCCTCTCACTCACCAATTACAGAGAGCAAACTTACATAAGTGACTGAGTATGAGAAAAATCAACTTGCTAGCCCACAAACAGCTGGGGAGGCTACACCCCTTGAGTTACATGTAACCCTTGGTGGTAGTTCAAGTGAAGCAGCCACTACAACTAGTGAAACAACAATTTTTCAGTTGGACAGTGGTTTCATCTATAAGTCTTCCTTAAAGGCAACAACTGCTGAGGATACAACTGTAACCTCTGTTCTAGTTGGAAGTCCAAAGTACCAAGAAAAAAGGGCATTTGGTTCTGATAATTTGGAGTCTTCTCCTGTTATGGAACCAACTACAACTACCTCTTGTAGGAATTCAGATTATCCTATTAAGTTATGTGATTAATTAAGATACAAGGACCTGACGGAAAGAATGACATCTATGGAATTTTCAATGGAAGAAATGAAGAGCATGATGAAACAAATGTTAAAAAATTCTGAATGTCAACCTTCAACTCAGCAAATTGCCAATGAGCTATGGAAATCAGTGCAACCAATTATCCAAGCTCTAAGGAATTTGGCTTATATTAATCACAATACTCACATGGAGTTTGTTGATGCAAAATGTCTATAGCCTACCTCTTAGGGTCATGTCGAGTCATTGTAATAGGGTTTTACATGTTAGAATTATATTTTGGATGTTTTGTAAGTCACTTCGCACGAAGTGATATTCACTTCATACGAAGTGAGTCCACTTCCTACAAAGTGGCGAACCAACTCGTGTGAATCTATCATCTCTATAAATAGCTGAGTTGTGGTCTTGAGTCTGTAACACTTTTGTAGAGTGTACGACGAAGCCCTGCACAGTTTATTTCAAGATTGTACATGTTATTCACATTAATGAAATAGTAACTTTAAACAGTTTTCTTGATATTGTTGCTTGTTATAAAATGGATTCCACACATGTTATAACTAGTTAATCAAATTAGGTCCTGTGCTTATTTGGATAAGAAGATCCTACAAGTGGTATCAGAGCTATGGATGGCCTGATTTGACGACTTGATCAAGATTCCACACTTCTATTCTACTCATACTTCTCTTTTTTTCACTTTTTCAATGATTTCATGGATAAAATGGACTGATTTTTCAGTATACATAAAATCCACTAAAGTCAAACCCTTGAAAAGATCAGAGCCTAAAACAATCAAATCATGACAAAAATTGCAAGAAAATGTGAAATTTTAGACACACTTCGCACGATCTCATACCTCACTTCGCACAAAGTGACCATCCACTTCACACGAAGTGACAATTTGTTAATATTGAAACTTACAACTCGTTGGAGGTGACCTCCAACTCGCACGAATTGAATTTTAATTTGTGTTTTTGTTGTTTGAAGTTTCAATTCGCACGAAGTGTCGCTTCGCACAAGTTTCACTTCGCACAAAGCATATTTTGACCAATTTTCTTGAGAAAATGGAAAATGAGTTTTTTCGATGCATTCACAACATCCGTCGTTACAACTGCGGCCGCACAAAATCTTAATCTTGAAAATGAAATGGGAACAATGACGAAGACTGCGAAGCTGATGAACTTAGAAAATTAAGACAGTTGGAATGAAAGATTCGTCAATTGGGTATACTTGCTAGTATGCAATTGAAGAAAAATACATTGCACCGGTTGGTGAAAATGGACTGTAAAAACATTAACTTAGTTCACAACAAGAGAAAAAGACCAGTTCATAAATGAAAAGAAAATGATGAATATATTACAGCAGTCGGTTAAAGAGGATATTTTGGCTCTTTTGCAACATGACGATGATGCTCAATATCTGTGGAAGGCTTTGAGAATTAAGTTTCAAGGAAGCTCTCAAATGAGAAAGAGTAAAAAACACTTCTGAAGAAAGGGTTTGATATCTTCAACCTGCTAAAAGGTGAGAGCATGAATCAGTTGATCGAGAGATATTGTCATCTTGTGGTTCAGATGATATGGATGGGGATTCAAAAATCCAACGAAGAGTTAGTAGACAAACTGGCCGATGCCTTGCAAGAGGGAGAATGGACTACTTATTTGACAATTCTGAAAAATGGTTCAGATTTGGTTCTCTCAACTTATCGAGGTTCATAGAAAAGCTAGAAGGTCATGAGCTAGAGATGCAGAAAATGGCAAAAACCAAAGGTGCTCACATACAGCAAGACGTAAACTTGTATTACAAAGGTTGTTTAGTTGCAAACACTCAAAGTCAGAAGATACAGACAGCCTTTAGGCACATAATTCTTTAAGTCCATCTTCAAACCAATCTGGAGGTTTTCAGTCATTTCCATCATACGAGCCAAATTCTACTCAAACACCGCAATCCTTGCAAAGCTCGAAGAGTTTTCAAAGTGGCCAAAGCACACAAGCCAATTCAAACTAGCGGATTCTACAATGCAACATTGCCATGAATCTAGAAAACGCAAAAGATTTCAACGAACAAACTTCTAAGCAGCACATGGCTTGAATCGTATGAAAGCCTGGTGGACGGAAAGATCGGGAACCCAAATAAGACGAGACTATGATCAGATCGATTTAGAAGAATTGGAATGGATAGATATAAAGTGGTGCATGGCGTCAATTGTTCGAAGGGCACAACAATTTATGGAGATCACAGGGAGAAACATTTTGTGAGGACTCAATGGCAAACTTGGTTTTAATAAATCAAAAGTTACTTGCTTCAAATGTTGGAGAAGGGGCATTTCAAAAGGGAATGCCCAAATCGTGAAGTGAATGGTAATCGGAATCCGTTTGCAAATTATTATTATAAGAAGGCTATATATCATCGACCGCAACCTCAAACAAATTCAAGAATGATTCAGATTGAAGATGGTTCATCAAGTTCGAAAGATAAATCCTTAGTGCTTGCTCAAGAAGATGAGGGGTTCAACTGGAACAAATATATCTCGAAGAATGGAAGTCTCGCATTGTTAGAAGAGATAATCGAAGAACCAGAACATGAAGAAGATTGTTCTGAAGCAATCTTTGATGAAGCCATTAAGGAAGCCATAATAGAAGAATATTATCAAGAACAACGTTCTAAAGAAGAAAATCTTTTACATAGTGCTTTTAGACATCTAATTCCACCTAATATGTTTCCAACTTTTGCAGGTTACTTCGATTCAAGCTACAAAGCACAAGGTGAGGAAGAACAAAAAATTTGAAGTTGTGAAACTGATAGATGTGCACAAACGGATGAATGCCAAGAACCTAACTAAGATAACCAACAAAGCTATGATGGCTAATCTGAAAAGAGGTAGTTCCTGGGAAGTCCAGGAGGATAAGGTCGAGTCGGTGAAAGAGTCTGTCAAGGAGTCGGTAAAGGAAGTGGTTAAAGTTCAAATTCTTGAAATTGAAAACCTTGCAAGAAATGTTTAGAACTTTGCAATGAATGTTTGAGAAAGATAAAAAATACAAAGAATTAAAAAAAAAACTTTCTGACAATTTGTCAAGCGATTATAAAGAAACTAAAGAAGCATATGACAAATCAAGCAGAACTATAAGACAATATGAAAAAGCTAATAGGGAAGATGGTGCCACACTTTCGATACTCAAGGCAACCGTTATGGACAAGCAAATGGCCATAAACATTCATCTAAATACGATTGCCGAGCTAAAAAGTGAATTGGAGAAAATGAAAATCGAAACTGAAAGGGTTAACAAATTGTTTATTAGTTATTCAACCAGTTCATATGTCATTAATCATACTCTTCCGAAAATATAGAAGGAAGAAGATGATAAGAATGGTAAGAACAAATGTGCATATTACAGTCGAGTTCCACCACCCATGTGGGAAAGCTATGCTAGGAAGAAACCATCTGGGTGGAAAAGACGCTCAATTTAAAACTGAAAACTGAAAAGAACAACGAGTTGTGAGAACATCGATGTAACATACACTAAATCAGAAAATGACTTTGAATCTGATGTGGTAAAACATGTGGTAGAAAAAGTTTTAGGAAGTGATAGTGACAGCACAGAATTTGAGAGTGCTAAGTCAAATCTGGAGAAAACCAGTTAAAGTTCACCTTCTAAAACTAAAGAAAGCTTTCATAAGAACTATCTTGGAAATCGGAATCTAGTTCAGATGATGATCCTAATCTGGTTGCTTACAAAATGAAAGGATCGGACAAACTATATTCTAATAAGGAATTTCTGATTCAGAATGTGAATCTTGAAAAGGTTGAACAAGTGTTTAAAATGATTGAAATGAGCCTTTTAGAGCTTGAAAAGTTGAATACAACTTACTACTCTAAACCCAAAAGTTTTTATAACAACAATTACAAAGGAAAATTATCCTGAAAACATGAGGAAAGGGTTGGGGTATGTAAAAACGCAGAATGAAAGTTTCGAAAACCAAAATTTAAAAGAAAAGTAAACTCTGTCTGTGGAACATGCTCGGAAAGCGAGAAAGAGAGTTTGGCAAAGGAACAATCGAATGATGAGTTCTACGCTAAGAAAAAGCATTGTGAGAAGGTTCAAAAATCCTCTATCACTGACAGCAGGACATGCTTCAAGTGTAACGAAGTTGGACATATTGCACGATATTGTTCCAATTCTAAACCTGCGTACCATGCTAAGAAGTCATCAAAAGATGTGAAAAACAAATCCCCAAAGTTTGTTCCAAAACAGATCTTGAAATGAAAGTTGAATCTGATAACTATGAGAAACCAGTAACTGTTAATGTTTTAAACAAAGAAACTGGTGAATCATCATTAAGAAAGATCAAAAAGATTCAAAATTTTATGCAAAAAGGCAATTTCTAAACAACAAACTTGGGTGATCAAATCTAGACCATCTTCTAAGACAGTCAAAACATATGTTACAACCAAGTCACAGGTTGAACAAGTTGTTGAAAGTGAAGTTAAGAGTGTTAATGTACCAAAGTTTGATATTCCAAACCCACCCAAGACCAAGAGGGCTTGGGTATCTTTGTTTAAATAATTTCTTAATTGCATGTGCAGGGGCTTCCGAGGTCAATAATTTCAAAGTGGGTAATGGACAGTGGAGCTTCTCGACACATGACAGGGATGCTATCCTTGTTATATGATGTTAAATAAATCAAATGGGTTTGCGGGTACTCAAGGAGGAATGATAACTGGTGTGGGAATACTAACGAACGGCGTGGTTTCTTTCGACAAAGTCAACTACATTGCCGAAGTATCTCCCATATCTGCGATAAGAAGTTTACAACTCATTTTACGGATAAAGAGTGCGTCATTCTGAAGCCGAGATTCAAATTCCCGAGGAGTGGATCCTCATGCGCGCTCCATGAGAAAATGATCTCTATGTCCTTGACGTGCGCGTCGCATCCACTACTACGAAATTGGCACAATGTTATGTATCAAAGGCTAAAGAAAAAGAATCGATATTGTGGCATCGAAAGATGGGACATATCCATTTACGAAAGATGAATTATCCGATGCAGAACAATTTGGTGGAGGGTGTGAATCTTAAGAGTTTCCACTTGAGTGATGATTGTATCAGCTGTAAAAAGGGCAAGCAACACAAGAAATCTCATCCAAGAAAACTCCTGAACTCTATCAAGTTGCCACTGGAGAGGTTACATATGGACTATTTGGGCCAGTTAACGTCAAAAGTATATCTAGTGATCTTTATTGTCTTGTTGTGACTGACGACTACTCAAGATTTTCATGGGTTCTATTTCTGGAAAGAAAAGATGAGACGTTTGAAAGTTTGATGATTCTTTTTAGAAAGTTGGAGAATTTGTACCATCTACCGATAAGAAGGATTCGTAGTGACAATGGTATCGAATTCAAAAACAACAAAATGATGGAGTTTTGCAACGACAAAGGAATACTTCATGAATTCAGTGCGCCCTATACTCCGCAACAGAATGGAGTAGCTGAACGAAAGAACCAAACTCTTATTGAAACAGCACGCGCAATGCTCACAAATTATAAATTGCCTGTCAGCTTTTCGAGCGAAGCGGTTGCCTTTGCATGTTACACGCTTAACTGAGTAATAACAGGCAAGGCTCATATGAAGACATGCTTTGAGTTGCTTAAGTAACGAAAACCAAATTTGGAGTTTTTAGAACCGTTTGGATCTCCGTGCACAGTTATTGATCCCGATGGTAAATTCGGAGCTAAATCTCTATAGGGGTTTTTCGTGGGATATGCTAGTCCTATCTGTAAGTCCCAAAAAACCGGATCTAACAATGATATTAAACACACACCAAGGATGGGCGGAATCCAAACCTGGTGTGATTCAAGAAAACTGAAAAATAAGAAGTTCGAGATGAGTAAGAATAACACGTGAATCACTTCAAACTTGGATACAATCCTATTACTTGAATAAGAAAAACCGTCTAATACAAGTTCTCCCACCTCTCTCTCTCTCTCTCTCTCTATAAGTTTTATCAATGGAGGCTCCTTCTCTAAAGGCTTCCAAGGCTTAACCCTAGAAATGACATAAAGTTGTTTATATACGTAGGGTTTGTCCACTCCCCATATGGGCTCCCCTTGGGCTTGCCTGGCCCACATGGCCTTAGGCATGTCCCAAATGACCTAAAAAGGTGTCACACCCCAACCCACAGCGGAAAAGGTGATCGGAGTATGATTGGGTTATCATCAAAGCTCATGACATTTATTATAACGTTTCATATTTATTATTACAATTTAAAGGGAAACATACAATCATAATTACACTCATGTCCTACACATCATTCTAGACTTCATTATTTGCTTCTAAGACATTTCCTATGTTTTCCTTGCTTCATCCTGTTCACCTGTATCATGTGTAAAAATGGTTTTTGGATCAACAAAAAGTTGGCGAGTGAATCCTATGAAAACATTTGAACAAGTTTATGGAATTGATTATAAAATAAGATGCATAACCACATATGAGTAAATATAGATGTAAACATATTCACAAAACACTTAATATCAGATAATGCACACACATACAATAATAAATTGTTTTGAGGCACGCGTTGCTCAACCCGTCTCTCACGAGGAACTGATGGGCCTAATGAATGAGTTTTAAGGCACGCGTTGTTCTACGAACTGATGGGCCTAATGAATGATTTGCATACAACTTGACAATATGTAATACATAACTACAAACAATATTTACATTCTAAGTTTAAATCATAATATGGTATGGCACGAGTTTAAATAAACAAATTATTTTTAGTGACACATGACACACCCCAAAACGTGTAATTAAAAAGGGGAGTTGTAAGATTCACTCACATTGGGTGCGTTCGGTTGATGATGTTGAGTGCGCACGAAGTTGGATTTAACCACGAGTGAAACTAACCTAGATAATAACATAATGGTTCGGTAAATAAGCGGATTTTATTAATCAATTTTAGTAGAACTATTGGATATATTTTTGTGAGTTTAAGGCTATTTTCTAACTTTAAAAATGTTATTTTTAAGTATTTTTAATTGATTTTTAATTGATTTTTAAATAAAATAAATAAATAAAAATAATAAAAAAATGTTGACTTTTGGACCGTTGACTTGTTGACCGTTGACTTGTTGACCGGTTCGGTCGTGTATATGACATGCGCTGGGTGAGACTCGAACCGGTGACCTCCCGTACGCGGGCACGCAGCTCTACCAACTGAGCTACGTGTCTAACCCGAAATATTTCTGTTTTTAATTATATTTATATACTAATTAAATTAATCCGAAAATCATTTATTCTAAAAAGGATTTAATGTATCGATTCGGTGCTCGCCACAGGTCTCGAACCGGGACCTGTGGTTTAGTTTGGCACACAGTCCACCGCTGGACTGTGTGTCTGACTTGGTAATTGTTCTGGTTTTTATTATACTTAACATCTTAGTGAAGTTAACCCGGTTCGGTTTCTAAAAAAAATTTATTTCTGTGAAGGTGCGTGTGTCAAGAATCGAATTCGGGACGTTATGCATATTGTTTGCACACAGTCCACTGCTGGACTGTGTGTCTAACCCGTTCATAAAACTGTTTTTAAATAATCTTATATCATATCTGTACTTCATCTTCTCCGATTAAAATTTCTGATTATGACAATTCAACTGATTTATGTCTCATTCGATTTACAAACTTTATAAGTAATTGAAAGGTAATGAATGGAGAGAGTTTGGGGGAAAGAATATACCGATCAGCGTCTTTCACAGAACTCCGGCGAAGACTCGTCGGCTCTGTTTGTGAACTTCGGCTGTTAGAGTCAATTACCAGTTCTGTTCGATTAGTTATGATATGGAGGTACTTAACAAGGATTTACAGGAGTTTGGAGGGTTATACCGATTCACAGCGTAAGATCAGGAGTCTCAGAGGTTTTTTCGGCGAGAGCTGAATATTCCGGCTACGTCGTCTGGGATAGATTCTGATGGTTGGATTGAAGTTAGTAACAGTCTAACATCGGATTAAAACGGAAAGAGTCGAGGTATTTACCGTGTAGATGAAATCTCGGTTTTCCGGCGAGTTGCAGAAAGTTTCCGGCGAGTGAAAATGCGTCGAGAAAAGGTGCGATTGTGAGCGAAAAGGTTGACAGAGGCTTGTGGGTGTATTTATAGGGGAAAACATCGATGAATTGGGTCCGTTTACCGTCTTGATTCGTCGGTCAAATATTTCTCCGGCGGTTATGACTGATGTCGCGGGCTGGACATCGGTTATAACCGATGTTAAGGTTAGTGCTTCGGTTAAATCAGAAGAAACCATCCAATCTCGGCGAAATCGTCGGGATTTCCGACGACTGCGATTGGGCGTGTCAGTTTTGAATTCGAGTTTGATATTTGAATTAATTGTTTTGATATGTTACTAAAGAACACGAGTGGCAGAGTGGTTTGATGGATGAGAGTTAAATCGTTGTTGACCAGGTTGACCCGGCTGATCCGGGTTCGAAACCCGGCAGCCTTGTTTTATTTACTATTTTTAATACTTTTTCAAATATAACTTTTATATTCCAATATACTTATTAATTATGTATCGATTAAAATTAATTTGAGCATTAAATACGAAATGAAATTTTTAACTGATTGTTCGGTTAATAAACGGAGCGGGTTTGGTAAATCCGGTTATTGACGGATGTTACAGTATCCCCTACTTTTTAGAAATTTCGTCACGAAATTTAAGTAGTGGCATATTTGTCTAAAAAGGATGGTGTTTAATTTGACAGTTACATACTTAGAAAAAGAGTAAGAGTTTAAATTTTTGTTTGAGGCGGTAACGTTCCTTGTAAGGGTTGAGTACCCTGCTACAGGAATCGCTTTTTGTTGCCTACGGTAAAAATATTGATAAGCGGAGTTGATTCACTAAGTATGATTTCATGCGCAAGAGTTTTGATATGTTTGGAAAGATAAGGTTATATCCTAAAACAAAACTTCTAATACTACAACCTACATGGAACTTCTCATAACCGCCTGACAATGCCTCTGATCCTTTGGCAAGAATACTTATATATAGGAAGTACCAGCGGCGTATCCACCATATTCTTGTCAAATTTTCATTGGTTTTATCAGTAAGTTATGATTGGTTCTATGATGTGACTCTAGAACATAAATAAACACCACAACCAATGTCTGAGTCCTAATTCTGATAGTATACATGTTTGATTGGTGACATAATCCCATTTCTTTAAATGATGAGATGATATAAATGCTAGATCAGTGAGTATAAAACGAACTTCAACCAAGAAATTACTAATCCTACATGGAACTTCTCATAACCGCCTGACAATGCCTCTGATCTTTCAGCAAGAATACTTATATATAGGAAGTACCAGCGGCGTATCCACCATATTCTTGTCAAATTTTCATTGGTTTTATCAGTAAGTTATGATTGGTTCTATGATGTGACTCTAGAACATAACACAACAACCAATATCTGAGTCCCAAATTCTGATAGCATACATGTTTGAATGGTGACAGTTCCTCTCTCGTTTGTTGTGATGGAGAGGTTAGTCTATGTAGAAATGGAACACAATCCAATTTCTTTAGATGATGATATGATATGAATGTTAAATCAGTGAATGTAAGACAAATTTCAACCAAGACAATACTAAATCCTACATGGAACTTCTCATAACCGCCTGATAATGCCTCTGATCCTTTGACAAGAATACTTATATATAGGAAGTACCAGCGGCGTATCCACCATATTCTCGTCAAATTTTCATTGGTTTTATCAGTAAGTTATGATTAGTTCTATGTGACTCTAATACATAAATAAACACAACAACAACTTGAGTCTTAATTCTGATAGTATACATGTTTGAATGATGACAATACCTCTCTCGTTTGTTATGATGGAGAGGTTAGTCTATGTAGAAATGGAACACAATCCAATTTCTTTAAAAAAAATGAGATGATATGAATGCTAAATCAGTGAGTATAACACAAACTTCAACCAGAACAATACTAAATCCTACATGGAACTTCTCATAACCGCCTGATAATGCCTCTGATCCTTTGGCAAGAATACTTATATATAGGAAGTACCAGCGACGTATCCACCATATTCATGTCAAATTTTCATTGGCTTTATCCACAAGTTATGATTAGTTCTATGTGACTCTAATACATAAATAAACACAATCAACCAAAGCTTGAGTCTTAATTCTGATTGTATACATGTTTGAATGGTGACAGTACCTCTCTCGTTTGTTATGATGGAGAGGTTAGTCCTTGTGGAAGTGAGACATAGCTCAACTTCTTTAAATGATGAAATTGAAATACGTTGAAATGTATGATGAACAAACTTCGACCAACACATTACTAAATCCTACATGGAACTTCTCATAACCGCCAGATAATGCCTCTGATCCTTTGGCAAGAATACTTATATATAGGAAGTACCAGCGGCGTATCCACCATATTCTTGTCAAATTTTCATTGACTTTATCCGCAAGTTATGATTAGCTCTATGTGACTCTAAAACAAACACAACAACCAAAACTTGAGTCTTACTTCTGATAGTATACATGTTTGAATGATGACAATACCTCCCTCGTTTGTTATGATGGAGAGGTTAGTCTATGTAGAAATGGAACACAATCCAATTTCTTTAAATGATGAGATGCTATAAATGCTAAATCAGTGAGTACAAAACAAACTTCAATCAAGACAATACTAAATCCTACATGGAACTTCTCATAACCGCCTGATAATGCCACTGATCCTATGGCAAGAATACTTATATATAGGAAGTACCAGCGGCGTATCCACCATATTCTTGTCAAATTTTCATTGGCTTTATCCGTAAGTTATGATTGGTTCTATGTGACTCTAAAACATAAACAAACAAAATCAACCAAAGCTTGAGATAACATAAAGAAAAACATAAAAACTAAGCGGTTGGAGTTGAATCTTGATTTTTGGTGAAGGGGACTAGTTGGGTGGTTTCGTTTGGGCCGTCATTATCTTCAACAGGATTGGCGTTGATGTTGAAAACTCTTCCTCTTGCTGGTGGCCTAGCGATTAGGTTTCCTTGATTTGCTTGGTTAACTGGGTTTGCTTGAGCTTGGGCGTTTATGATGTTAACCAATCGAGGGCACGTGTTTCTAAAGTGGGTAGGGTCGCCACAATTGAAACAAGTTCGAACATATGGGAACATGGGGTATTGGGGTTGTTGATAGGTTTGGATCATGTTTGAGTAGGGGGAGAGATTTAGTTTTGAGAGGTGCGGCAAACCTTGCTCAAATGACCATAGTGTCCACAATTCGCACATAGTCGACAAGATAAGGTAGATGGATGGTGATAAAAACAGGTGTTACATCGAGGGTGAGGTCCAAGGTATGGTTTCTTATTTGGGTAAGTTGAGTTGGGTGCTACTTGAGTGATTGGGATAGCTTGGATGGGTATGGCTTGTGAAATTGGTTGATTACGTTGGGTGACAGCGAAAAGTTGCCCATCTCGTTTTCTCTTAAAAATGGGTTGATAAGGGGATTTGGTTTGGGTGGAGTTTGAGGTTTCAGTTGATGCTTTATCCTTCTTCTTCTCCTCCTTGAAGTCTTTATTTCGGATGCGGTTCTCGGTGAGCTCTGTAGCTAACTCCATTGCTGCTTCCAAAGTTGCAGGCGTGGTACTTATTACAGAGTCCTGAATCTTTGACGGAAGACCTCGAATGTACTGCTCGATCAAACGGTAGAGAGGAGTGAACAAGTTGGGAACCATTTGATTTAACTCGAGGAATCTTTTGTTGTATGTGGTGTGGTCGCCTTCCTTTTGCTTCAACGAATAGAACTCATATTCTAATTTCTTGATTTCGCTCCTTGGGCAAAACCGTCTTGTCATGATTTCCTTCAACTCTTCCCAAGTCAAAGTCATAGCGTCTTCAACACCTCGTTTGGCCTTCTCTGTATTCCACCAAGTAAGTGCTATTCCAAATAAACGACCAGTAGCATATCGCACTTTGCGATCATCGGGGCAATCGCAATTTAGAAAAGTGTTCTCCATTTCTTCAAACCAATGGAGGAGAGCGGTGACACCTTCAGTCCCTTCGTATTTTGGAGGGTCACAGGATTTGAAATGCTTGTAGGAGCATTTGGTGGTAATTGGGGGAGGATTGACAATGTTTTGATCTTCTTGATTGACGGGATTAGCGGTAAGGGCTTGTTGGATTTGAACTACAATGTTGGGTATTACGACAGCCATTTGTTGAGCGATTAGGGCAGCCATGCGCTCGCGGGCTTTTCCTGCTCTCATCTTCCTACGAGCGAGGCTAGAAGACATCTACAAGGAATACATATCGAGAGTATGAGTTGGATGTTTTTGGGATCATGGGTCGTATTTAGGAATGAACATTCATAAAATAAATATAGCATAATAAATCTACTACATCCATAGGATGTCTTGGGCTTTGCTCGTAATTGGGCATTGCATGCCGCCATACTTCACCTTCGTAATCATGTGGGCCCCCATGAATACCGGGTTTTTCATATGGTTCGCATGTGTTAGCCTGGTTACATACACTAAAACCCGGAGAAAATCGAGAAATAAGTAACGTATGATATTCGGAATGTGTCCAGGTGTGGACACGGTGACACCTCAAAGTGGGGTTAGATCGAACGACGTTTGGTGTGGCATGCTTTGGCCTAATAGGTCCTTCATACTCTCATTGTTAGTCCCCAGGTAGGCAAACTGGGCCGTTATATTGGATTTATACGAATGCCAACCTAGACAGGACGTTCCGACTACGGTACTTGTACCCTTACAGTTACTACATGCCCGTCGCAGAACTCACTTTGATGAGATTTGAAAAATAAAAAATGCGACAAAATCTTTGAATAACGAAAGTATGAAGATGATTTGAATATGTGAACATTGAAATATGCATGATGAATGTGTATGTAAGTATGTATGTTTGACTGTAAGTATAAACAAATATGAAACAAATAAATATCATAAGTTTGCATGTAACCACATAACCAATTAAAATCTAGTCAACTATAGTATAGGCTCTAAGGTCTAATAACCTATCCTATATCCCTATAGTCATGGCTCTGATACCAATCTGTCACACCCCGACCCGCAGCTGAAAAGGTGATCGGGGCATGATTGGGTTATCATCAAAGCTCATGACATTTATTATAACGTTTCATATTTATTATTACAATTAAACATACAATCATAATTACATCATGTCCTGCACATCATTCTAGACTTCATTATTTTCTTCTAAGGCATTTCCTATGTTTTCCTTGCTTCATCCTGTTCACCTGTATCATGTGTAAAAATGTTTTTTGGATCAACAAAAAGTTGGCGAGTGAATCCTATGAAAACATTTGAACAAGTTTATTGAATTGATTATAAAATAAGGTGCATAACCACATATGAGTAAATATATATGTAAACATATTCACAAAACACTTAATATCAGATAATGCACACACATACAATAATAAATTGTTTTGAGGCACGCGTTGCTCAACCCGTCTCTCACGAGGAACTGATGGGCCTAATGAATGAGTTTTAAGGCACGCGTTGTTCTACGAACTGATGGGCCTAATGAATGATTTGCATACAACTTGACAATATGTAATACATAACTACAAACAATATTTACATTCTAAGTTTAAATCATAATATGGTATGGCACGAGTTTAAATAAACAAATTATTTTTAGTGACACATGACACACCCCAAAACGTGTAATTAAAAAGGGGAGTTGTAAGATTCACTCACATTGGGTGCGTTCGGTTGATGATGTTGAGTGCGCACGAAGTTGGATTTAACCACGAGTGAAACTAACCTAGATAATAACATAATGGTTCGGTAAATAAGCGGATTTTATTAATCAATTTTAGTAGAATTATTGGATATATTTTTGTGAGTTTAAGGCTATTTTCTAACTTTAAAAATGTTATTTTTAAGTATTTTTAATTGATTTTTAAATAAAAAAATAAAAAAATGTTGACTTTTTGACCGTTGACTTGTTGACCGTTGACTTGTTGACTTGTTGACCGGTTCGGTCGTGTATATGACATGCGCTGGGTGAGACTCGAACCGGTGACCTCCCGTACGCGTGCACGCAGCTCTACCAACTGAGCTACGTGTCTAATCCGAAATATTTCTGTTTTTAATTATATTTATATACTAATTAAATTAATCCGAAAATCATTTATTCTAAAAAGGATTTAATGTATCGATTCGGTGCTCGCCACAGGTCTCAAAACCGGGACCTGTGGTTTAGTTTGGCACACAGTCTACCGCTGGACTGTGTGTCTGACTTGGTAATTATTCTGGTTTTTATTATACTTAACATCTTACTGAAGTTAACCCGGTTCGGTTTCTAAAAAAAACATTTTATTTCTGTGAAGGTGCGTGTGTCAAGAATCGAACTCGGGACGTTATGCATATTGTTTGCACACAGTCCACCGCTGGACTGTGTGTCTAACCCGTTCATAAAACTGTTTTTAAATAATCTTATATCATATCTGTACTTCGTCTTCTCCGATTAAAATTTCTGATTATGACAATTCAACTGATTTATGTCTCATTCGATTTACAAACTTTATAAGTAATTGAAAGGTAATGAATGGAGTGAGTTTGGGGGAAAGAATATACCGATCAGCGTCTTTCACAGAACTCCGGCGAAGACTCATCGGCTCTGTTTGTGAACTTCGGCTGCTAGAGTCAATTACCAGTTCTGTTCGATTAGTTATGATATGGAGGTACTTAACAAGGATTTACAGGAGTTTGGAGGGTTATACCGATTCACAGCGTAACATCAGGAGTCTCAGAGGTTTTTCCGGCGAGAGCTGAATATTCCGGCTACATCGTCTGGGATAGATTCTGATGGTTGGATTGAAGTTAGTAACAGTCTAACATCGGATTAAAACGGAAAGAGTCGAGTTATTTACCGTGTAGATGAAATCTCGGTTTTCCGGCGAGTTGCAGAAAGTTTCCGGCGAGTGAAAATGTGTCAAGAAAAGGTGCGATTATGAGCGAAAAGGTTGACAGAGGCTTGTGGGTGTATTTATAGGGGAGAACATCGATGAATTGGGTCCGTTTACCGTCTTGATTCGTCTGTCAAATATTTCTCCGGCGGTTATGACTGATGTCGCGGGCTGGACATCGGTTATAACCGATGTTAAGGTTAATGCTTCGGTTAAATCAGAAGAAACCGTCCAATCTCGGCGAAATCGTCGGGATTTCCGACGACTGCGATTGGGCGCGTCAGTTTTGAATTCGAGTTTGATATTTGAATTAATTGTTTTGATATGTTACTAAAGAACACAAGTGGCGGAGTGGTTTGATGGATGAGAGTTAAATCATTGTTGACCAGGTTGACCCGGATGACCCGGGTTCGAAACCCGGCAGCCTTGTTTTATTTTTAAACCACTATTTTTAATACTTTTTCAAATCTAACTTTTATATTCCAATATACTTATTAATTATGTATCGATTAAAATTAATTTGAGCATTAAATACGCAACGAAATTTTAACTGATTGTTCGGTTAATAAACGGAGCGGGTTTGGTAAATCCGGTTTTTTACGGATGTTACAAAAGGTCCAAACCTAATACAAACTAACCCAAATAAATCCCAGTTCGCAACCATAGTCCACTGCGTATATTTGTTGCGTCAGACTCACACTTATAGGACGTAACAATCTTGCCCTAGACTGATCCATCAAATTGTTTTCATAGCATGAATTTAGCAACGTCTTCAATGGAGTCTATGGTTGTCGCTATCTTGAAGAAGTTGTGAAAGTTCTCGACCTCTGAACTCTCAGCACTTGTCTCTTTCTTCTTCTCTTGCGGTTAACTTCATATCAGGATCTCGATCAGCTTTGATTGAAACTTCTTTGTCAAAAAGAAAGTGAGAGAAGGATTCTCAGCAGCTCTTTTCTTTTTCAGTCTTTCTCTTTCAAGCAAGCAGGTTCACAGGTACTTCTTCAAATGTACTGTCATTGTCAGACGATGACTCGTATACGGATCTTCTGACTCAGGTACATCTTGCTGTTGTGATACTTCATGGTTTATCAGCAACCAACAGCATCTCAATTTTCAGCAACCCCTATTTCTTGATCTAAATCAAGTTCTGCAAAATTCTCAGAAATTTATAAGCAAATATTTCTATGCAACAGAGCGAGTACCATATGAACACTTGGTACATCCAAGTACTTGTACTCGGATCAAAATTCAAATTTCTTTCATCTTTTGAAGATTAGTCAAATCTTCAAGAATGGTTAATAATTTTTTTAATAAAACAAATAAAGCACTCTATTTTTGGATTTGTTTTTGGTTTACAAAAAAACAACACTCTATTTTTGTATTTTTTTGAATTTTCTTTTTTTTAGTTTTTTGAATATAAGAATATAAACTGTTTTCAAGCGAACCAAGGAACACTTTCTTGCGCGAACTTAATCAGACTAGTCTAAGTGATTGCCAATATATTTATCCACTTAAACTTTAACGCTCAACTTTCAACTTTTTAACTTCGTGATACGTAGTTCATCCATTTGTTTTACAACATCAGACTATTGGTGTACAGGTCCGTACTTTCGTACAGCAGAGTGACCAATAATATCTTACGAGAGTTAGGCACATACCTTTCACGGTACGAATTTTGCTTCTTGTAAGCACATGGAATTCCCTCAATTGAGTTTATCTTCCATTAAGGTTTTTGGCCTCTTTTTGGCTCTTTTAAGATATCCTGATTGTGCCTAGGTCTGCATATAATCTTGATGCAACAAGAGGACAGCCCAGATATTCCGGATGACTCACCAGTATAAAAACTTGAAACCTCAGACGTTGGCTATCTATTAACGCAAGATTTAAGACCATAAAATCATACGCCGATGGTATGCTACCCACAAGATACATAATTCGTTATGTTTATATCACATAGTATCTTTTTACCTTTTGAGCATCAACCCTATCGACATATCACATTAAATCCTAGTCTTTTCAGCTACGACATCTTACATGTGTTAGTCATGCCCTTTAGCACGAATATTCATTTCATTTCCCAATGATGCAATAAAAATCTTTTTGGATTTTCTATTTTTCAAATGTTTTTGTCTTTTTTGACTTTTTCAAATGTTTTTGGATTTTTCTGTTTTTCAAATGTTTTTTGTATTTTTCTCATTTTCTACCCCTCAACCAATGCATATGTACATATATGTCCCTCTTCCCCTCCCCCCTAAATTTGTGCATCACACTTTATGCACAAATTTACCTAATAATGAAAGCGTATGTACAAAAGTTATAAACGAAAGAAAATGAAAATATTTTTGTTGTTTTTGCTTAACCGTTCCGTCATTAGATTGAAGACTAATCAATATCAAAATTAAAGCATGAAATTTTAATTGTACCTTTTCGCTAATCTTATCTTACCGGATCTTCTCCAAAGGAAACATATCATATGGAAAAAGATTTGAACTTTTTGCAACAGTGAGATGTTAACCGTTATATCCCTGGAACAACCACTATTAACATTCCAGAGATTGTCAACAACTCCTCCTTGGTTGTCCCTGAAAAATAAGGAGATTAGTAAGAAAATGGTACCCATGCCACTGTGATTCTGGGTATTTCCTAAAGCATCAAAATAAGACACTTATTTTAGACACAAGTCCCCTTTTGCTTCAAGGATTGGTGATGTTGCTGCTTTTTCTTTTGCTTCCCAAATTTGTTTAGGCGTTTCTAATTTCTTAGATATCTTTGGCAAAGTAGTTAGCTTTTCAACCTTGTTATTTTTCAAAACTTGTGTAGGTCTCAAAGCTTGTTTTCTTTTAGCTTTAGAAGAATTCCAATCCCCATCAAATGGTTTAACCACGGGATTCACATTCTTCATTGCCTTAGGTGATGATACCTTAATCGGCTTGGAATGATAGTTATCCTTTGGTGTAACCCTCTGACTTTGAGCATAATAGGGTTCATAGGGACTAACTGCTAAAGTTGTAGCAAGTTTGTCTTTTCATAGGAAAGACATTCTAAGCAGGTTGAATTTCTCTTCCAGGTCCTGAAGGACAAACTGGTCCTTTCCTTTCTGTGCTTTATTCTTTTGCACGTCTTTTGTAGATGAAGGTGAGTTTGGCTGCTTGTATTTGTTGCTTGCGTCTTTTGTTGTGTAGATTTCTTTTTATTCTTCTTGTGTTGCTTAGACTGCAAGTCTTGTACAGAAATCGCACCAACTTTCTCTAAAGCTTTGTTAGCACGGTCAAATACATATTTTTAATTGTCACACCCCGACCCGCAGCGGAAATAAAAGTCGGGGCACAATTGGGTTATCACCAAAGCTCATGACATTTACTAATAAGTTTCATATTTATTTAATCAAAAATTAAAACTTCACATATTCAAACACAATGAGTCATACAAGCACAAACAAAACCAAAACATTGTTTAGAACATAATAGTTTTGTTTAATCTTCTAAGGCCATTCCTATGTGTTTCTTTCTTCAGCTTGTTCACCTGTATCACGTGTAAAACAAAAGATTTGGGTCAACAAAAGTTAGCGAGTGAATCTTAATAAAACATTTTAACAGTTGTATTATATTTGTTGTTTGAATAAAATTTGTGCATGAATCATAAGTGAGCATATGTATATATATAACCAATCACAAACCACTAATATCCACAATGAACACATGACATGATGAATGATGAACTTGAGATCAAGGCTCAATCAAACGGAGCCGATCTAATGAGGCACCTGATGCACAACTCGTATCCCACAAGGAACTGATTGGCCTAATGAATGATTGCACTGAAATGTTAAAATGTAACCACACAAAATCACACAAACAAATATACACATTGATCACGTAATGATATTAGCACAAGTGTATGATTAAATAAAACAAGTACGACACATGATAATAAAACAAGTACGACACATGATACACCCCAAGACATGAATAAAAAGGGGAACTTGTAAGGATTCACTCACAGTGGGTGCGTTTCTTGTTGGATAATGAATGCGCACGAATTACGATGTTAATTGACGAAAGAACACTAACCTAAAATAAAAGTACGATAATTTGGTAAATATTACAAATTAATATTTTTTATTTAAACATCTTTGTTAGGTTTTTAGGTTATTTTTGATGGTTTCATAACCTTTGTATTTGTTAAGTATTTTTAATTATCTTTTAACTAAAAAGTATATATATATATATATATATATATATATATATATACATATATATACATAAGTGATTTAAATTAAATAAAAATAATAATAATAATAATAGTATAAAAAATATACTGTCAGATCTAACAGTAAGAGGAGCCGGACCGGTTTTATAGCGAATATATTATGCGTGGGGTGGGATTCGAACCTGAGACCTTCCATTCACGTACACGCAGCTCTTCCAACTGAGCTACGTGTCTAACCCGTTAGATACTCAGTTCTTAATCTTCTTATATAGTAGTTACATCAACCCAGAAAATCATTTATAAAAAGGTTTCTAAAATCAAATAACCGGTATCCCCTCCAAGACTCGAACTCGCGTATGACCATTGTATTGCACCCAGCCCATCCAACTGGGCTGGGTGTCTAACCCGGTTATATCCTACGAAACATATATACACAAACAACAAAATCATCTTCTTCTACCCAAGCATAAAACCCGACTGTTAGAAATCCCACAAATATTTTTTAATAACCATAACATAGATTATATACGATTGAGCATGAACTTATACCAGATTGAATGGTGAAGTTTGATTCCCCCCCCCCCCTGACGACTAAACCAAAAGTTTTCCGGTTCATCTCCGATGTGCACAAGTTTTTCCGGCGAACAGTGGATTGAGCAGAAAGCTTTACGAACAGAGAATAAGCATGTACAATGAAATTTTATGAGCGAGTTTGGATCTAAGCTCCATGGGGTATTTATAGGCTGCTCAAGTGAGGTTTGATTTCGGTTTAAAATCGGCGGTTATGAGCAATGATTTTGTAGAAACGGTTTGGTTAAATTCGGTCATGAATGAGTGTGCAGTGATGATTGTCAGTTATATCCAGTTATATGCGGAATCGAAACTCCTTGATTTGATCTTTGATTCAGGAACGGTGACACCTTTGATGTTCTGAACTTGAAGGTGTTAGGCGGGTCATTATTATAAGACTTATATGGTTTCGGTTATAGCACAATGTGCGTGTGGTGTAGTGGTGTTTGGTGTGAGTGTAAACGCGGGAGACCCGAGTTCGAAACCTGGTTCCTCCTGTTTATTTTTATTTATTATTTTTTATTTTAAGTTTATTTTAACTTAATTATTGTTTTATTTATAGTTTAAATTTTAATAACATTTATTACTTGAGACAAATAAAATAAACAACACAAATAATTACACAATCGATCATTTGACCAACACGTGATAAATAAAAGGTGCGGGTTTTTGAAACCCGTTTTACACAAATGTTACATTTATATTTTCCATTACTGACCGGCTTAACAAAAGCATTTTTCATATCACGAGCCTTTTGAGGACTATGGCTGCCTGTAGATGATTTCGAAGAGCGTGACTTCTGCTTTCTTCGTCTCCATTCTGCTTGTTTCGGCTCTTGTTTCATGATCTGAACCTTTACATCACTAACAGAAGGTTCAGATTGTTCAGTTTGCGTACTTGGAGCCTTGTTCACGTCAGTCTTCTCTTCAATAGCTTTACTAGAATCGGAGAGTCCCGGTTTATCAGATGAAAAATCAGACACTCCATTTGAATCATTAGAAGAGTCATCAGCACAAGATGGTTCTACACATGACACTTTTTCTACACATGAAGTAGAAGCATCAGTATTGTTCACTTGTTTTTGCTTAACATTGGCAGGTTTAGTAGACTCCCATTTGTTGGATGTATAATCATTGGGTTTGCCATACACCAGATGTTGTTCATTCTCAAGATCTTCCTCAGTGTCAGGCATTCTCGTGTAATTGTGATTATATGGAGGGGCAGCCTGACTGCATCACAAACCCTTCCTTTTGTTTGTTTTGTATGCTAGCCGCACATTGCACACTTCTTGAACTACCTTGCTGGATGTATCAAACTTCTTCATGTTTACTTCATATTGTTGATACTTTCCAGTTAGGAGCTATAGCTCAGCTCTCACAAATTCAAGTTCCATGTTTTTTTCACATTGAGTTTGTTCTTGTAGTCATGGACCCAATATTGCTGTTGATTGAGATCCAAGTGAAGCTGAGCTATATATTTCTTTTGTGCTTCAACCTTATCAGTAAGCAACTTGTTGCTTTGTCTAAGGCTGATGCACTGATCATTGCGCTATTGTACTCATTGGCCATCTTAGAGTTGAGTGCCTTGAGCTGTGCAACCTCATTCCTACAAGGTTCAGTGCACAAAAGATAGTTGACTGTGTCAATAAGCGATTTTGGTTCGTCCGGTTGAGTCTGGGTTTAGGGTGCTGGGCTATTGACTACAGCTTGTTGGGCTTGAGGTTATTTAGTGTTGTTTACAGAAGGTTTGATAATTGGGCTAAAGACGATGTTTGGATTTGCATTCGTCCTTGGATTTCATATTGGGTTGAAAACTATGCTCGAGTACTGAGTTTGGGCTGTAGACATCTTCAAACACTTTGCAATCTAACGATCCTGCTTTGTGTATCGTACCTCAAAACCTGTTAAAATTTATCACCAAAACAAAACAAATTTTTTAAATAAAAATTTTTAATTAAATTTTTTAAGCTTTGATAGCTTATATATAAATCCTTTTTAAATAATATTAATATAAACTATTATTATTTTTTTAACAAAAACTATTATAATAAGCATTAATGATTAACTAATGCTTACCTAATAATTGATTAGTAATTATATAATGATTAATAATATTATAATTACAACAAAACCCTAAATTAGAATTTCAAGTCACCGTCCCTATCAATGTTACGTCTAAACCAAAACCCTAAAATTTGAATCTCAGCCGCCAATAACAATTTGTAAGAACGATGATGACGAGAAGAGAGACGGTGGAGATGATGGTGTAATCGACGGGATGGTTTGATGGAGATGTTCGATGACTGTGAACGAACTGTGAACGGCGGTGGTGAGTTATCGATGGAGAGGGTGAATGATGGTTATGATGATGAAACTCGGTGATTGTACGGTGAGCCGGAGGGTATTGGAGGTCGATTATGATGATTAACGGTGACGGTGAACGGAGGTGATGACCAGAGATTTGCAGCTGATGGTGGTGGTTATGGAGATGGATGGTGGTTATGAAGACGAACTGAGATGAAAAGTAGCCGGAGCCGGAGACGGACGAATTTTTAAGCCGATGAAGATGATCTTACCGTTGCCGGAGATGATGATGAAGGTGGAGTTAGTTTTCGAAACAGTGAACGACGATGATTGATGTTGCAGGTTTTTGTTTCGGTCCCCGGGGAAGAAGAAGATGATGACGGTGATTGAACAACCATGAAGATTGTGGCGGTGCTTGATGATGACGGAGAGTGACGATGATCAGATGATGATGATGAACGATGATGTTGCAGGTTTCCGGCGAACAGTTATCGGAGAAGAAGACGAAGACTGTTGATGATGATGAAGAGGGAGGTGATGTTCAGGAACTACTCAAAGAAAGTTGTTTGAGATGGGTATTTTGGATGATGATGATAGGTATTTGAAGGAGCGGATCCAAAATGGTTTCGCATAATATGATGCGATCCGAGATGGTTTCGGATAATATGATGCAATCCGAGATGGTTTGTGTTTCGGATAGTTGTGATAATGATCTTGTTTTTGTATGAAGAATGTTGTTAACTAACAAAAACTGATGAATGATGATGGATGGAATGATACGCAAAACACAAAGATGGTTATGAAGAAACTGACAAAGATTGAATGAAAAGATTATGATGGATGAAAGGAAGTATCTCGGATAGAATTTATGAAACTGACTTACCTCTTTTTTTTAATGACACAAATCAACTTT
Organism: Scalesia atractyloides; assembly: GCA_947069175.1. Taxonomy (NCBI): domain Eukaryota; kingdom Viridiplantae; phylum Streptophyta; class Magnoliopsida; order Asterales; family Asteraceae; genus Scalesia; species Scalesia atractyloides. Next base: position 55,624,688 of record CAMTDV010000027.1, read on the forward strand.
TAACCTTTTTAACACTTTTCAAGCATATCAAAAAGCAAAATATAATGATTTTCAAATATTCTGATGAACACTACGAAAAACGCAAAGAATATCAACCCAGAAATTCCAGAAAATTTGAATGTTTCATATTAAACCGAGCCTAGAAACCGGTTCTAAAGTCTCTGATACCAATTGTAAGTCTCGAAAAACCGGATCTAACAATGATATCAAACACACACCAAGGATGGGCGGAATCTAAACTTGGTGCGATTCAAGAAAACAGAAAAATAAGAAGATCGAGATGAGTAAGAATAACACGCGAATCACTTAAACTTGCAAACGATTCTATTACTTGATAAACAAAACCGTCTAATATAAGTTCTTCCACTTCTCTCTCTCTCTCTCTCTACTAGTTCTATCAATGGAGGCTCCTTCTCTAGAGGCTTCCAAGGCTTAACCCTAGAAATGAAATAAAGCTGTTTATATGCCTAGGGTTTGCCCATTCTCCATATGAGCTCCCTTGGGCTTGCCCGGCCCACATGGCCTTAGGCATGTCCCAAATGACCTAGAAAAGGTCCAAGGCTAATACAAACTAACCCAAATAAATCTCAGTTCGCAAGCATAGTCCGTTGTGTATATTTGACGCGTTGTCTCACACTTCTAGGTCCTAACACTATGAGAAGAGTATTTATGCCTAGCATAAACCATGTTATTCTTGCTTAACATGTTGACTGCCAGAGATACATGTCACCTACACAGAAACCTGGTGATCCTTGGTTGTTTAACTATGAGAGTTTGTGGAATTCCTTTGAACTGTTGAATGAACCTACCGAAGAGGAGCTTGTGTTGTTATACCAACAACAACAATCGTCTGCTCAAGAGCAGGTTCCAAGACCGATAGTGATTTCACAATCACATGTTGGAACAAAGGATTCTGAAGTAGGTCCGAGCAACACACAACAAGAACCCGTAGTCGAACCTGATGTGAACAATGCAGCACTCACTTTTGATCAAACGGATGATTCTGATTCTGATAGCGAGCTAACATATAATAATGGAGATTCCAGTTCCGATGAAGGTTCAGAGCAGATCACAAGTTTACTTAATCAATTTGCGGGTCCTAGCAATCAGAATGGAGCATCAATGAGTAATCAGGTTGCTGAACAGAATATTGCAAATTTGGAGAACGAAGTGAGTGTCTCTAATGAGGTTATGCTGAGGACGTTCTCATACCACCCTTCGGAGATTATAATTGGAGAGTTGCAGGTTGGAGTAAAAACAAGAAATAGGATCAATAAAGATCTAAGCTGTTTTATACTAAAATTGCATCTATTCAAGAAAATTGCTTATATCGTTGTTTTATTTCACAGGTTGAGCCTAAAATGTACAAAGAAGCGCTTACAGAAGAAAGCTAGGTAAACACAATGGTGGAAAAGTTGCAACAATTTGAGAAACTTGGAGTCTAGAAGCTTGTAGATCTACTTGATAGTCACAAGTCAATCAGTACTAGGTGGGTCTTCAAGTGTAAAGAGACGAAAGAGAAGTAATCGTACGCAATAAAGCTCGACTGGTTGTCCAAGGTTTTTATCAGCAAGAGAGCATTAATTATACAAAGGTCTATGCTCCAGTCGCACGACCAGAAGCCATTTGCATATTCCTAGCCTTTGCTGTGATATCTCGGTTTTTCGGATAACTTAAACGCAATACTTGTCGAATGAATTATGTGCTACGTATTAAACGTTTATAAGTTGGTGTGTTATTATGTGATATCCGAGTTCGTGTTTTATGTTAGTTATAATGTATAGACGTAATAAATAAACAAATGAATCGAGCCAAACCGCGACACGAACCGGTCTCTTTTCTTGCGACTCAAGGAACCAAGAATAGGAGTGAACCAAGTTTAAACCCAAACCATGTCGCGAGCAAACAACCCAAACCGACCCACCCAAGCCCTCGGCCGCGAGACACCAAACCGTAACCTCCTTATCTCTTTGCGCTATATATACAAACACACATGCATGTTGCTTCACAAAAACAAAAACACAAGAAACCCTAGTGAGAAAGAAGCCGACGGCAGCCCTTGTTCATCTCTTCGACCGCAAACAGCCTTCCGCTTGTTCCATTGATCGCGAGCAGCCTCTTCCTTCTTCATATCGATCGAGAGCAGCCCACTTGTTCACTTCCTCGATCACAAACAGCCTACTCCTTCTTCCCGGTCGCGAACAACACTTCCTTCTCGGTTACGGATCTTCTCGGTCGCAATTATCTTTGATCATCGGTTCCTCATCTCACTCACGGTTCGTTTACCTTATCATTAAAGATTAGAATTTATCATTTGTTACAAGATCATATTCGGATATATGTGTTCGAATGAAGTGATTGTGTTGTTTTCGGATTATATGTTTGAATGCAAGGTTATGTTAGCCGATTTGTTAATAATGTTTGCAAGTGATGTTTGTTCGAAATCTGGAAAACATAGGCTGTGTTTTGCTTATAAAAACTAGAGATTATGATTAGGGTTTGCATGGATATGATATATGTATTGATCTATGATTGGAAAAATCAGTTCTTGATCGCCTAGGTTCATTGTATCGACGGTTATTGCGAATTAATTGTGATAAAATGCTGAAACAGTTTGCTGAATGATAGTTACAGCCGACTTCAACTGGCTGTAACTCGGTAGTTAGTTGTCGAAAAACGGATTTTCTGAAGTCTAAAACGTAGAGATTTGAATAACGAATCTAATGGCGCTGGATTCATATTTTTCTGAAGTCGTTTGATATTTTTAAGTGGCCAAATAAGTTCAGTAACTAAAGCTGTGAAAATCCTGAAATTTTGTTAGTTGTTTATCGAGTTGGATTTTATAATCAGTAGGGAGTCGAATCATGAAATTTGTACAGCAACTAGCTATGGAAATTTCCGGGCAACTCCCACTGGAATTTTGTTAATTGGACGATCAGTGATTTTTAAATAAATTCTTCCGTGGACTGCAGTCAGAAAGCGACGAATCTGACTGCAGCCTAGTATATTAATATTTATGGTTAATTGGTAAAGAATTAGGACTTGAAACATTTATATAAATTTCTACAATATAGTTTTCACCAGCTGTAAAATAATTGGAATTTTTGGAACGTTGGAACTATTTTATAAAAATCATAGAAAACAGCTGAATTATGAGTATGTAAGCTGAAATTTGATAACTTGTGATTGTGTGCACCAAAGTGTTGCATGGATTGGATTATGTTCATGATAAATTGTTTTGATTACTATGTTCACATGAGGATACTTGCATGCATGTTTGAGTGTTAGGTATTTTGTTGTGTGTATCACTTTGTGCGTAAATTACGTGTAGAATTTGTATTGGTGTGTTCACACACTGATTTGAAATCAATTGGTTTGTTAGGACGCAATTAGCGGTCCCATCCCTTACAACTTCTTTGCTACACTAACCGAGCAACTAAAGGTGAGTTCACGGCCCCTAACTTTATCCGGTTTTTAAACAACAGGGGGAGAAACATGTATACACTCTTCAAACTCAATCTCTTTACGTTATACGAAATTAACGTCACATAACTATTCGGTAACTAAGTTGATGTTAATGTAATGTTATGGTCACTAAGCAGCTATATCACATAAGTCCTCGACAATCTCTCGGATCGTTAGTATTGGGTTCTAATAGCGGGGAAATTATAAGTAGTACTACTGGGCCCGACAAGCCCCATCCGAGCTAGTCGCGCTAGCCGACCGGGTATGGTCAACGGGTGAATAATTTGGCCTAACTTCGCCATGGTCAGTGATAGGCCTGGCAACACGGAGGCACAACAGTCAGCTTCGATCGCGAACACTTACGTGACATAACTTTAGGCTAGCTACCTATATATGTTAACATTGAACTTAATTACGAATCAACTATATTATCCCGGGTTGGGGATAATGGAAACAACAACTATACTATCCCGGGTTAGGGATAATGGAAACAACGTCATTATTATTCCGGTTAAGGAATAATGGAACTATCGGTATTATTCCGGGTTGGGAATAATGGAACTAAATCGTTATCCCGGGTTAGGGATAACGGGGGAAACAAACTCATAACCGAACAAACGAATTTATGAAAACCTGTGAACTCACTCATCTTTAATGTTGACACTTGTTTCTTTACATGTTTCTCAGGACGCTAGGAGCTCTAGGTGCACTCACATGCATTGATCAAGACATCTTTTATCAAGTCTCATTTACAAACATTGTTTTGGGTTTTTCATTTGTTTTGGCGTTTGTGTTGGCGCCCGTTTCACTACTTATTTTATGCTTCCGCTCAACCATAAAAACTAATGCTTCCGCTAAACATTGGTAACTAACTAAGACAATATAAAATCTACGATGAATGGTTAAACAAATGATTTTTGGAAAACGTATTATCAAATCATATAGAGTCGTTCGACGTACTAGTGTTTCAGATTCTGGTTTGTTCACACGCCTCGCGGTAAAACTCCGCAAGTGGAAATTGAGGGTGTGACAGATTGGTATCAGAGCCACTAGCTATAGAGAACCAGGTTTGCATTAAAAGTAGACCTAAACTATAGCTGATTACACGATACTAGACGTAGTTTGGCACCGAACTGATTATATCTTATTATGTGATGTACTACAATTGTGTATGTAGATTATGACTTCGTAATAAGAAATGAAAACAACTCGTAACTAACTACACGACCTAACAGGCAATGTCATCATCATCATCATCATCCGACAAACTTTCGCACCCAAGGGCGACAGGAAAGGCACCTATGGTGGAACCCTTACCATCTTATGGCGTGGAGACACGTTTAGCTGCGAGAAAAAGGCTCGCTCTGGGGGAGGAGTCGTCATCACGCCCAACCATCGCTGTGCCGGTCAAACCGGTTAACTCTGTAGAAGTAGGAAATGACCTACTTAGAAACATGATACAAAAACAACAAGAACAATTAGAAAGAATGCAGGAAACCATCCTAGCACAGGGATGGATGATCCGACAACTGACAGGTAAAACCGACTCGCTCGAGGAAGAGCAACATACGAGTAAGATAGCTCGTAACACCTTAGCCAGAGATCCGCGTGCTGAGCAGATAAGAGCCGACTGGCTCGAAGACAGAGTCCTGGAAAATAGTTGGAGAATCCAGGAGCTAGAGCAAAATCAAGCACCTGCACCAGCACCGGCCCCTCCAGTGCCGGTAGAGGAGGATCCGGAAGAGGATCCAGAGGAGGACCCTGAAGAGGATCCAGAAGAGGATCCAGAAGAGGACCCAGAGGAGGATCCAGAGGAGGATCCGGAGGAGGACCCAGCTGTAGAAGCCGGGAATGCCGCGCAGGATGATGGCAACGATAGTGATCTGGGGGATGGAGACGTAGACGACTGACACGTCTCGCTTATTTTATTTACTTTCCTTCAGTCTATTTATTTTCCCACTTGTGTTTAAACTTGAGACTTTATAGTGAATTCATATGTTTGGTTGGCACTTTGTAAGACGTTGAAACTTCATTTAATCAAGTATTTCTTTTGACTATTTAATATATTTGAGTTGACATAACTTGATAATTATTTAAGTACGAAGTAGGATAACTATATTGGATATATAGACTTATCGGGGTGTGTTTATGTTGTTTTTCGAAGATCTAAATGGCAACTGGACGACGTGGAAACCTTAACATGACGCCCGAAGAACTAGCTGCCATGATTCAAGAGCACGTGAACGCAGCTCTAGCGGGTGTTCAGACCAACCGGCAGGTAACCATTATTAAATTTTCATGTGAAAATCTAATAGTTGGGCTAGTAGAATTCCTCGCTGACTACCTGTTCTCTGTCAGCAGGAGGGAGTTTTAACCCCTACAAGATGTTCCTCGACGCGAAACCAAGCAAATTCTCGGGGCAGAAGGACCCATAGGACTGGTCCGCTGGATCGAAAAATCTTAATCAGTATTTGAAATGTGCAACTGTCTAGAGGCCAACAAGGTCAAGTATGCAGCCTCAACACTGGAAGATGGGGCACTGACTTGGTGGAATGCACAAGTCCAAACGCGTGGACTTATTGCTGCAAATGCAATGGCCTGGGCCGAGTTTAAGGCCCTAATCAAAGAAGAGTACTGTCTGCGAGACAGAGTGCAACCGTTGGAGCAAACTTTATGGAACCACAAGATGGTGGGATCTGAAATCGAAGCATACACAGCAAAACATCATGACTTGGTATTTCTGTGTCCCGATCTGGCCAACACTGTGGAGAAAAGACTCGAGTTCTATCTTGGGGGTCTGGTCCCGGAGATTCAGGGTATGGTAATGGCTAGTAACCCTGCAACTGAACATCAAGCAATCCGATTGGCGCACAAACTCACCGATAAGGCGGTGGAACAAAAGAAGTTGCCAGCTCGGGGTACAACTGAAGTTGGCCCTGATAATAAAAGAAAGTTTGAAGACTCGTCTGTTCGACAGTCTTCGTCATCCCAGCCACAATAGGGGAACCAGAAACGGTTCAATCATTACAACAGCCACCGGGTCACCAAAATCAGCCCGCCAACAACAACAACAACCAGAACGCAAGCGGCTATGTAGGTCGAAAGCCGCAGTGCACCCGCTGTAATCTTCATCGTCACGGCCCTTGTGCCGGGAATCGCTGCCAACGATGTGGCAAGGTGGGACATGCGGCAAAGGATTGTCGTGGGGAAATCATGTCCCGACAGAACCAAAATCAACCCCAAGGCCCACAACAGGGTGTTAACCGGGGATGCTATCAGTGTGGTAGCACTGCCCACTTCAAAAGAGACTGCCCACAGCTGCGTAACAACAACAACAATGGTGGGAACAACCACAACCACAATAACCACAACAACAACAATAACAACAACAATAATGGAAACGGTGGCACAGGAGGTGCCAAAGGTCGCGCATTTACATTGGGCCGCGGAGAGGCCAGAAACGACTCGAACGTGGTCACCGGTAAGTTTCCCCTTAATGAACATTTTGCTACTGTGCTTTTTGATACGGGTGCGGATAGGAGCTTTATATCTGAGTCTTTTAGGAAGAACCTAAATCTCACGCCTAAACCCTTAGAGACCCCTTATATCATAGAACTAGCCGATGGTAAATCTGTAGACGTGACCCATATATATTCCGGCTGTCAACTCAAACTCGCGAGCCACACCTTTACCATTGATCTAATGACAACTACCCTGGGTAGTTTTGACGTGGTAGTCGGAATGGACTGGCTATCCAACGTCCGAGCTGAAGTCCTCTGCTTCGAAAAATCTATCCGAATTCCGCTCTCTAACGACGAAATCTTGACGGTGCAAGGCAAGAAGGCAGGCGCCGTCACCAACATCATCTCTTACATGCAAGCGCAGAAGTATCTTCGGAGGAAGAACTCCTTCGCTTTACTCGCACTGGTTACCGAACAGCCTAAGGACGAGAAACGTATAGAAGACATCCCTGTCGTCCGTGATTTTTCCGATGTATTCCCAGAGGAATTACCTGGTCTTCCACCCCATCGACAATTGGAGTTTGAAATCGAATTGGCGAACCATGCAACTCCTATCGCCAAGGCTCCATACCGCCTAGCTCCAGCCGAGCTGCAGGAGCTGTCTACCCAACTTCATGAGCTATTAGAAAAGGGATTTATCCGACCAAGCGCTTTGCCATGGGGAGCTCCAGTCCTTTTTGTCAAGAAGAAGGACGAGACCTTCCGCATGTGCATCGACTACAGGGAACTCAACAAGGTTACTGTCAAGAACCGATACCCGCTACCTCGCATCGACGATCTCTTCGACCAACTCCAAGGGTCAAGCTACTACTCCAAGATTGATCTACGGTCCGGTTACCACCAGCTACGCGTCAGGGAGGAGGATATCGCTAAGACGGCATTTCGTACTCGCTATGGCCATTATGAGTTCTTGGTCATGCCCTTCGGTCTCACCAACGCACCTGCGGTGTTCATGGACCTCATGAACCGTGTGTGTAAACCATACCTCGACAAGTTTGTCATTGTGTTCATCGATGACATACTCATCTATTCCAAAAGTGAAGAAGAACATGCTGAACATCTACGATTACTGTTAGGATTACTTCAACAGGAGAAGCTATATGCCAAGCTTTCAAAGTGTGATTTCTGGATTCGGGAAGTTCAGTTTCTTGGGCATATCGTAAATGAAAGGGTATCCACGTAGACCCTGCCAAGATTGAAGCCATCAAAAACTGGGAAGCACCCAGGACACCAACGGAGATCCGCCAATTTTTGGGTTTGGCTGGTTACTACAGACGTTTCATCGAGGGATTTTCAAAGGTCGCACAACCGCTTACTACCCTCACCCAGAAAGGCATCAAGTATGCTTGGGGTGACAAGCAAGAAGCAGCATTTCAATTGCTAAAGCAGAAACTTTGCAGTGCACCCATTCTGTCCTTGCCGGAAGGGACAGATGACTTTGTAGTATATTGTGATGCTTCCATTCAGGGGTTGGGATGCGTACTCATGCAACGCGATAAGGTCATCGCGTATGCGTCCCGCCAACTGAAGGTTCACGAGAAAAACTACATGACGCATGACCTGGAATTAGGAGCAGTAGTGTTTACACTTAAGATTTGGAGACACTACCTCTATGGAACGAAGTGCACAATCTTTACAGACCACAAGAGCCTCCAACACATCTTTGATCAGAAGGAGTTGAACATGCGACAGCGTCGCTGGGTCGAACTCTTGAACGATTATGAGTTTGCCATTCGGTATCACCCGGGTAAAGCTAACGTGGTAGCTGATGCCCTCAGTAGGAAGGAACACTTGAAACCTCGCCGTGTACGAGAATTACAACTCACTATTCATTCGGGGCTACCCGAACAAATACGCGACGCCCAGTTAGAAGCAGTTAAGGAGGAAAACATCAAGGCCGATACGGTGGGAAAAATGGAACGCGATTGGGAAGTATAACCCAATGGAGCCCGGTATTTCATGAATCGCATATGGGTACCTCTACGGAAACCTCAGAGAGCTAGTCATGGACGAAGCTCACAAATCCCGATACTCTGTCCATCCTGGTTCGGATAAGATGTATCAAGACCTTAAAGCTGCGTATTGGTGGCCCAACATGAAAGCTGATATAGCCACCTACGTGAGTAAGTGTTTGACTTGTGCAAAAGTCAAGGTAGAGTATCAAAAGCCATCGGGACTACTTCAACAACCTAAGATCCCAGTGTGGAAATGGGATCAGATCTCGATGGACTTCATCACTAAACTTCCGCGAACTTTGGGTGGTTGCGATACCATCTGGGTGATTGTGGATCGTTTAACTAAGTCCGCACACTTCCTAGCTATTAAAGAAACAGATAAGATGGAGAAGTTGACTCGCATCTACATTAAGGAAGTAGTTTCTCGGCACGGAGTGCCAACATCCATCATCTAAGACAGAGATGCTCGCTTCACGTCCAACTTTTGGCAGTCACTTCAGAAAGCATTGGGAACACGCTTAGATATGAGCACAGCCTATCACCCTCAGACTGATGGTCATAGCGAAAGGACCATACAGACCTTGGAAGACATGCTTAGGGCATGTGTAGTAGACTTTGGAAATAGTTGGGATATCCACCTGCCTTTAGTGGAATTCTCATATAACAACAGTTATCATACGAGTATTTCAGCAGCACCGTTTGAGGCATTATACGGTCGTAAATGTAGATCACCGGTCTGTTGGGCAGAAATCGGTGACAGTCAACTCACAGGCCCTGAGTTAATACTTGAGGCTACTGAAAAGATTGTACAAATCAGAAACCGCATGGCGGCGGCACGAGATCGACAGAAAAGCTACGCTGATCAACGACGCAAACCGCTCGAATTTCAAGTAGGCGATCGCGTCCTACTAAAGGTGTCACCCTGGAAGGGTGTAATCCGCTTTGGAAAACGGGGCAAACTAAACCCAAGGTACGTAGGTCCGTTTGTGATCTTGAAACGTATCGGACCCGTAGCTTATCAATTAGACCTTCCTGCCGAACTCAGTGGAGTTCACAACGTATTTCACGTGTCAAATCTGAAGAAGTGTCTATCAGATGAAACTCTAGTCATTCCATTGGATGAGATTCAAGTGGATGAACAACTGCACTTTGTGGAACAGCCTATCGAGATCATGGATCGTGAGATCAAGACTCGAAGGCACAGCAAGATTCCGATCGTTAAGGTTCGTTGGGACTCTAAGCGTGGTCCGGAGTTCACGTGGGAAAGAGAGGACCAAATGAAAAGCAAATACCCACACCTCTTTGCAACTGAGCAGCAAACTAACGATACCAACAACTAAATTTTCGGGACGAAAATTCTTTCAACATGGGGATGATGTGACAACCTGGAAATTTCTCATACTTTCGCGTACCATTGTTAACTAAATCCTTGTGCATGGCACTTGGGAATCTTTGTGCATGGCACTTGGGAACTTCTTGTAACGTCGCATACCATCGTTAACGAACTAACTCTTTGTGCGTGGCACTCTAAACATGTACGCTGCATTCTAAACCGCGTTTACTCAATTTTCGGGACGAAAATTCTTTCAACATGGGGATAATGTGACATCCCGGTTTTTCGGATAACTTAAACGCAATACTTGTCGAATGAATTATGTGCTACGTATTAAACGTTTATAAGTTGGTGTGTTATTATGTGATATCCGAGTTCGTGTTTTATGTTAGTTATAATGTATAGACGTAATAAATAAACAAATGAATCGAGCCAAACCGCGACACGAGCCGGTCTCTTTTCTTGCGACTCAAGGAACCAAGACTAGGAGTGAACCAAGTTTAAACCCAAACCATGTCGCGAGCAAACAACCCAAACCGACCCACCCAAGCCCTCGGCCGCGAGACACCAAACCGTAACCTCCTTATCTCTTTGCGCTATATATACAAACACACATGCATGTTGCTTCACAAAAACAAAAACACAAGAAACCCTAGTGAGAAAGAAGCCGACGGCAGCCCTTGTTCATCTCTTCGACCGCAAACAGCCTTCCGCTTGTTCCATTGATCGCGAGCAGCCTCTTCCTTCTTCATATCGATCGAGAGCAGCCCACTTGTTCACTTCCTCGATCACAAACAGCCTACTCCTTCTTCCCGGTCGCGAACAACACTTCCTTCTCGGTTACGGATCTTCTCGGTCGCAATTATCTTTGATCATCGGTTCCTCATCTCACTCACGGTTCGTTTACCTTATCATTAAAGATTAGAATTTATCATTTGTTACAAGATCATATTCGGATATATGTGTTCGAATGAAGTGATTGTGTTGTTTTCGGATTATATGTTTGAATGCAAGGTTATGTTAGCCGATTTGTTAATAATGTTTGCAAGTGATGTTTGTTCGAAATCTGGAAAACATAGGCTGTGTTTTGCTTATAAAAACTAGAGATTATGATTAGGGTTTGCATGGATATGATATATGTATTGATCTATGATTGGAAAAATCAGTTCTTGATCGCCTAGGTTCATTGTATCGACGGTTATTGCGAATTAATTGTGATAAAATGCTGAAACAGTTTGCTGAATGATAGTTACAGCCGACTTCAACTGGCTGTAACTCGGTAGTTAGTTGTCGAAAAACGGATTTTCTGAAGTCTAAAACGTAGAGATTTGAATAACGAATCTAATGGCGCTGGATTCATATTTTTCTGAAGTCGTTTGATATTTTTAAGTGGCCAAATAAGTTCAGTAACTAAAGCTGTGAAAATCCTGAAATTTTGTTAGTTGTTTATCGAGTTGGATTTTATAATCAGTAGGGAGTCGAATCATGAAATTTGTACAGCAACTAGCTATGGAAATTTTCGGGCAACTCCCACTGGAATTTTGTTAATTGGACGATCAGTGATTTTTAAATAAATTCTTCCGTGGACTGCAGTCAGAAAGCGACGAATCTGACTGCAGCCTAGTATATTAATATTTATGGTTAATTGGTAAAGAATTAGGACTTGAAACATTTATATAAATTTCTACAATATAGTTTTCACCAGCTGTAAAATAATTGGAATTTTTGGAACGTTGGAACTATTTTATAAAAATCCTAGAAAACAGCTGAATTATGAGTATGTAAGCTGAAATTTGATAACTTGTGATTGTGTGCACCAAAGTGTTGCATGGATTGGATTATGTTCATGATAAATTGTTTTGATTACTATGTTCACATGAGGATACTTGCATGCATGTTTGAGTGTTAGGTATTTTGTTGTGTGTATCACTTTGTGCGTAAATTACGTGTAGAATTTGTATTGGTGTGTTCACACACTGATTTGAAATCAATTGGTTTGTTAGGACGCAATTAGCGGTCCCATCCCTTACAACTTCTTTGCTACACTAACCGAACAACTAAAGGTGAGTTCACGGCCCCTAACTTTATCCGGTTTTTAAACAACAGGGGGAGAAACATGTATACACTCTTCAAACTCAATCTCTTTACGTTATACGAAATTAACGTCACATAACTATTCGGTAACTAAGTTGATGTTAATGTAATGTTATGGTCACTAAGCAGCTATATCACATAAGTCCTCGACAATCTCTCGGATCGTTAGTATTGGGTTTTAATAGCGGGGAAATTATAAGTAGTACTATTGGGCTCGACAAGCCCCATCCGAGCTAGTCGCGCTAGCCGACCGGTATGGTCAACGGGTGAATAATTTGTCCTAACTTCGCCATGGTCAGTGATAGGCCTGGCAACACGGAGGCACAACAGTCAGCTTCGATCGCGAACACTTACGTGACATAACTTTAGGCTAGCTACCTATATATGTTAACACTGAACTTAATTACGAATCAACTATATTATCCCGGGTTGGGGATAATGGAAACAACAACTATACTATCCCGGGTTAGGGATAATGGAAACAACGTCATTATTATTCCGGTTAAGGAATAATGGAACTATCGGTATTATTCCGGGTTGGGAATAATGGAACTAAATCGTTATCCCGGGTTAGGGATAACGGGGGAAACAAACTCATAACCGAACAAACGAATTTATGAAAACCTGTGAACTCACTCATCTTTAATGTTGACACTTGTTTCTTTACATGTTTCTCAGGACGCTAGGAGCTCTAGGTGCACTCACATGCATTGATCAAGACATCTTTTATCGAGTCTCATTTACAAACATTGTTTTGGGTTTTTCATTTGTTTTGGCGTTTGTGTGGGCGCCGTTTCACTACTTATTTTATGCTTCCGCTCAACCATAAAAACTAATGCTTCCGCTAAACATTGGTAACTAACTAAGACAATATAAAATCTAAGATGAATGGTTAAACAAATGATTTTTGGAAAACGTATTATCAAATCATATAGAGTCGTTCGACGTACTAGTGTTTCAGATTCTGGTTTGTTCACACGCCTCGCGGTAAAACTCCGCAAGTGGAAATTGAGGGTGTGACATTTGCATCATGGAAAAGGTTTAAAGTGTACCAGCTTGATATTAAATTCGCTTTCCTATATGGAAAAGTGAAAGAGGAAGTGTATGTCGGCCAACCACCAGGGTTTGTCGATCCACTGCATAAAGAAAAGGTTTACTTACTAGATAAAGCGTTGTATGGTCTGTACTAAGCCCCGAGAACCTGGTATGAGACACTCTCTCAGCACTTATTGAACAACGACTTTATCAGAAGCATTGTTGATAGCACTCTCTTCACACGGGAACTGAACGGACGCTTGCTGATGCTACAAATCTATGTGGATGACATCATTTTTGCTTCTATAAATGACGAGCTGTGTAAAGAATTTGAAGAGGTCATGAAAAAGAAATTTGAAATGAGTTCAATGGGAGAAATGAAGTTCTTCTTGGGACTTCAAGTTGATCAGTTGCCTGATGTTATCTTCATCCATCAGACCAAGTATGTTCACGATGTTTTGGAGAAATTCAACATGTCAGGATCGTCACCATTGTCTACTCCCTTGGCACTTAATCATGGCATAGAACCAGATATGTACGGAGTGAAGATTGATGAGACCTTATACAGATCGATGATTGGATCATTAACGTATCTCACAGCATCAAGGCCGGATATCATGTATCTAACATGCCTTTGGGCACGATATCAATCAAATCCATGAGTGTTTCACTTGGAGATCGTCAAGCGGATTCTTAGATATTTGAAAGGTTGCCCAATAACCAGCTTGTGGTATCCGTGAAACGGTGATTTCAACCTCACTGGATATTCTAACTCTGATTTCGGATGCTACAAATTAAGTGCTAAATCTACTATAGTTGGTTGTCAGTTCTTTGGCACACGATTATTAACATGACAATGCAAGAAGCAAACTACGGTCACTCACTCTACTTGCAAAGCAGAATACGTTTCAGCTTCTAGTTGTTCCAGATCTTGTGGATACAAACATAGATGAGAGACTTTGGATTGCAGTTTCTTGATACGCCTATATATGTAAATAACAAGCTTGCCATTGATATAACTAAAAATCCGGTTCAACACTCTAAAACTAAACACATGAAATTCGACACCACTTTATCCGTGATTGCAACAAAAAAAAGTTGATTCGAATAGAAAAGATCCACGGTAATTAGCAAAAGTCAGACTTTTATACTAAAGCATTTGATCGAGCTAAATTTAAATATCTTTTGAAACTAAATGGTATGAAAAATCTGACATTAGATAGGGAATTAGAGATTGAATTCGAGGCGGATGACGAATTGACGTGATCCTCATCGGTTTGTCACATTCATAGTTTTTAGAATTTCTTTCTTTAAAAACTAAAATCCAAAAATATATTTTTGATTTTAGGGGGAAATGTTGTAAAAAATACAAAAACATATAAAAATTTGAAAATGTACAAAAAAGGGGGACTATCACAGCATGCTAAGAAAATGTAGTCAAAATGTTTAAACAAGTCTCACTGATGATGTGCCAGTAGGCTTCGCACATTCAGTTGATTATTTCTAAGATATAAACATAAAGAAAAACTTCTTAATTAGTGGTTTAACATCTCTCGGATATATGGTCTTAGTACACCAAAATTTCATTTGAAAGATTGCCTGATTCTGAGATACTAGGTCTTTGTTAGATAATTGATATCTTGGGTATTATACAAGTTCTTTGATTTTGAGTCAGCAATGGCGTAGAACTTGTATAATACTTTTGCTTTTAAACCCGAAAACCTCAGCATATTGAAAGTATCGAAAGATCTAATAATGGCAGTACAAAAGATTCCAAATTGGAACACCAATTTTAAGTCGAGCCTTCATCTCTTTGTCTATACGGTGGTACTAACCTGAGCTCTCAAGGTCTAGCAAACCCAGATACAGATATCAGTTAGATATATTCGCCTTTAAGATGAAATCCAGGGAATCTTGATACGAGAGTATATTCTGAGGTGGGAAACATTGTGAAGGCAAGTTCTAAGACATCTAATTAACATATCTTGGAGCAATTGAGAAATGTATAGAGGTTTAAATGGACTGTAAGTCCTGAATAATCCGGATCTAACAACGATATCAAACAATCACCAAGGATGAGCGGAATCCAAACTTGGTGAGATTCAAGAAAACCAAAAAATAAGATAACCGAGATGAACAATAATAACACGTGAATCACTTCAAACTTGCATACGATTCCATTAATTTCTCAAGCAAAAACTTCTGATACAAGTTCTTTACCTCTCTTGGTTTCTCTCTCTAGAATTCTATCTCATGGAGGCTCATCTCTAAAGGAGGCTAACCCTAGAAATGCAATAACACTAGATTATATACCTAGGGTTTACCCACTCCCCATATGGGCTCCCATTGGGCTTGCTTGGCCCACATGACCTAAGGCATGCCCGAATGACCTATACAAGGTCCAGAACCTAATATAACTAACCCAATTAATCAGAGTTTGCAAAGATAGTTCGTTGCGTATATTTGATGCATCAGTCTCACACTTCTACGACCTAACAATCTCCGCCTAGACTGATGCATCAAATTGTCCTCATAGCATGAATTCAGCAACGTCTTCAATAGCGTCTATGGTTGTTGCTATGCTGCAGAAGTTGTGGAAGTTCTTGACTTCTAAACTCTCAGCACTAGGTCTCTTTCTGCTTCTCTTGCGGTTAGCTTCATATTAGGATCTCGATCAGCTTTGCTTGAAACATCTTTGTCAAAAAGAATGTGAGAGGAGGATTCTCAGTAGCTTCACATGTACTTTTTCAAATGTACTGTCATTGTCAGACGATGACTCGTACCCGATTTTTCTAACTCAGATACATCTTGTTGTTGTGATACTTCATGTTTTGTTAGCAACTAACAGCATCTCAGTTTTTAGCAACCCCTGTTTCTTGATCTAAATCAAGTTCTACAAAATTCTCAGAAATTTATAAGCAAACATTTCTATGCAACAAGGAGAGTACCATATAAACACTTGGTACATCCAAGTACTTATACTCGAATCAAAATTCAAATTTAAATTCCTTTCAACTTTTGATGATCAACCAAATCTTCAAGAACGGTTAAATTTTAATAAAACGAATAAAGCACTCTATTTAGGATTTTTGATTTTGTAGAAACAAGACACACTTTTTATATTTTTGAATTTTATATTTTTTTAATTTTTACATATAAGAATATAAACAGAAACGCAACTACACGAAGAAACTAACTTAATAGTTACTATATACAATTACAATGGGATCAAAATCATTTGCAGGTGCACCAAGGAATACTTTTCGCATTCTTTTTAACATGATGTTTCAAGCAAAGCTGATCGAGAATCTGATATGAAGCTAACCGCAAGAGCTGAAGAAAGAGACCAAGTGATGAGAGTTCAGAAGTCAAGAACTTCCACAATATCTGTAGCATAGTGACAACCATAGTCTCCATTGAAGACGTTGCTGAATTCATGCTATGAAGACAATTTGATGCATCAGTCTAGGGGGAGATTTTTAGGTCCTAGAAGTGTGAGACTGACACTCAAATATACGCAATGGACTATGGTTGCAAACTGGGATTAATTGGGTTAGTTTATATTAGGTTTTGGACCTTGTGTAGGTCATTTGGGCATCCCTTAGCCCTTGTGGGCCAGGCAAGCGCAAGGGGACCCCATGAGGGGCATGGACTTACCCTAGATATATAAGCTAGTGTTACATAATTTCTAGGGTTAGCCTTAAGGTTTTAGAGAGGAGCCTCCACTATAGAGAGAGAGATAGGTGAAGAACTTGTATCAAACATTTCGCTTATTCAAGTAATAGAATCGTATGCAAGTTTGAAAGTGATTCGCGTGTTATTCTCGTTCATCTCGATCATCTCGTTCTTATTTTCCAGTTTTCTTGAATATCACCAAGTTTGGATTCCGCCCATCCTTGGTGATTGTTTGATATCGTTGTTAGATCCGATTATTCGGGACTTACATGGACAAATATACTAACAATCAAAGTGAATTTGTTTAAAACATAAAGTTTTCAAGATCAACGGTACTGGTGATTTGTCTCAAAAACTGATATGATCCTCTAACAAAAACACAAACTCACAAAAATATATCTTTAAATATGTTTATACGTAGTTATTGCTTTTCATTTTAGAAAATCCAAAAAGATTTTAAGTGTCTTTTAGCATAAACTGTTGAAAAATCAAAAAGATTATATTCCTATCTTAGTTTCGACTACCGATGATGGAAATCAGAGCTTCAAAGTCCAAAGATGTTGGTTGCTGAATAGAATCGAGATGACAACGGATTGGGAGCTTATCTAAAATGAAAAAATATTGTGAAATAATCAAAAGTTCATTAATTTGAAACTTAACATTTCGTTGCCTGAAAACATCAGTTTGTTCATAAAGTATTTAACCAAGGTCATTAGCTTGGACTTGGTAGACAAATCAGTTAACTAGGGTCATTAACTTGGACTTGGTCAACTGAATGGGTCGTTAAAACTAATAAAATGTATGAAAAAGTTGAAATGTTGAAAACTTGCACATCACTTCGCACAAAGTAAAGCACTCCACATGAAGTGGATATACTTTGCACAAAGTGAGCCACTTCGTACGAAGTGAGACATGTACTATAAATAGATCCAACTCGTACGAAGTCAGTTATTTCACTATTGCATTTCCTTTGTGCGATATGAGAGAGCTTTGTATGAATTGCGTGATTTTGCAATTTTTGTGCTGTTATACTGCCAAAATAGACATTGGGGAGGTTAATTAGCACACCTCTTACAATGGTGAAGGTATAGGATCTCGATTTGGACCATAATTGAACGATTTTCGGTAAACCGAACATATAATCATAGATCTAGGGATTTTTAATGGGCCAAATTTAAAATTGAACATAGATAGAGAATAATCAGCACTATTAGAACATTATTGTATTGAAAATTCAGTTTCATAAAATCATCAAGTTTTAAAATCGATGTTCAAATTGTGTTGGAACGAAGTGAGGACACTTCATACAAAGTTGAATGTCCACTTTGCATGAAGTGAACCTGTTGAAATGTTTGATAAACCACTCTGCACAAAGTGTATTGGTCAAAAGGTTATTAATTTTACTCCACTTCATACGAAGTGGAAATGACCACTCCGCACCAATGCCACTTCGCATGAAAATTGGGTAATCTTTGTCAAATTTGACTAAGTGTTGGAATTCTAAGTGTTATCGTTATGTTTTGCAGGAAAAGAAAATGTTGTTCGAGCCAACCCATAACTCATGATGTGTACTTGACATTACTATACTAGAAATGGCTCCGTTCAAAGATATCTTAGAGTTTATGGATCGGTTACCAATCAAGAAGGCGTTGACACATATACACAAGGTGTATAGGTCTCATATTGAACATTTTTGGAATGCTACATGATTTGTTTCTGAACCTCAAGCGATACATTCAGTAGTTAAAATCGAAGATAAAGAGTTCAAGGTCAAAATCACCAAAGATTTGATTTGAAGAATTTTTGGTTTAAAAGATAAAGATGGTGATCCCACGGGCTACCCAGAAAGAATGGTGAAAGGATGTTTTATAGGATGGGATACAAAGGATTTGTGAATGCTCCGAACTTCAAGAAAGCTAATCTTGGGAGGCCATATAAATTCTTCATACATTCAATAATACATGCATTCAGTCACAGAAAGGGATGCTTTGATGATATACTTGACTATCAGATGTGCATGATCACAGCACTGATGCTAAATATGCAATACAACTTCACCAAAGTCATTTTTGATCAGATGGTGTCAAACATTGCAAGAGAAAAGTTTCTTCAGTATCCAAGATTCTTACAGTTGATGTTGGATGATCTATTTCCAAACTTAGAGAAGAAAGAAGATAATGAGCTGATACTTCATCATATGGATAAAGAGATGTTGATTAGATTGACTCTATATCTGAAGCAAGACTCTGAACTAGTTGCAAAGAGATTCTTCGAAGCTATACATGACAAAAAGTATGTTGCACCTCCAAAGCATAAGTGGAGGAAAGATACAAGCGGTTCTGAGAATGATGAAGAGGAACGATTGGATGGTATTATTCCAAGGAGAAGTAGCTGGTTTGAGAAAGAAGAAAAGAAAAAGATATGTTCAACTCCTAAAAAGAAGTCTACTCAAGCAAGAAAATGTGCAATTGTACAAACCATGCTTGTAGATGAACAATCAGAAGAAGAGATACAAGTGAACATACCGGTGAATAAACCAGTTGATGATGTGAATGTACATGATGATGTATTCTCTGCTTCATCTGATAATGATCAAGATGTGAATGTTGTGAAAACTAATGCTGAGATAGAGAAAGAAGCAGTTGAGGGTGACAATGAGGAAAGTTCTGAAGAAAGTGTTGATCCAGAAGCAGAGGGAGCAGCTAGAAAAGTCGAACAACGTAAGAGAAAAACTCTAGGAGATGATGATGAATCATACATGCATGCCTTCAGATCTGAAGAAGAATCTATTTCGAGACCAGTAAAGAAAGTTCGAAGGTCGAAAAGCAAAGCTTCTAAACAAAACAAGTCTACTGGGTCTCTTGCAGCAAAGAAATTTGGATGAAAGTATTCAAGGGCGAGGAAGACACCTGAAGTTGTTACTACTGGGAATGTTGAATCTATACAACCACCATCACCACCACATGCACAACAACCACCGATTACACCACCATTTCCTACATCACCACCACGTCAACCACCAATATAACCACAACATGTTACACCACCACCACATCCTAAACAAACAACACCACCTATACAATCATGTTTGACACCTCAATCTGCAGCTAGAAGATCGTTAAATAAACGTTTTCCTGATGATTTTTGTGAAATTCCATTCTTTGGTGGATTTGATGCATATCTTTTCAATGACAACAGAGTTACTGAACTTGAGATCAGAATTAAATCACATAAAGATAGAATTAAATAGCTTGAAAATGAGAATACGGAGTTGGTGTCGTTGCTCACAAGGGTTAATGCTGAGAATGAAGGATTGCATAGAGCTATTAAAGATCTTGAAGTTGAGAAGATGGCGAATGCTAAGAAGTTTTATATGTTATTCAAAGTGTAAGAGAAGAAATTCAGTACTAATTTCAACTCTGAATACGATGAAATAAAGATTGAAGAGGCAAGGGCGAAAGCTGCTAAACGTGCGCATAAAGCAGAAGCTGCAGCTATGGAAAAGGAAAGAATAAATTGATGAAATTCCTATTATTATTCCAACTGAGCCTGAACCATAAGTTGTAGTTGAGACAGAAGCTGAAGCTGAGCCATTAGTGAATTATATGATGATTGGAGAATCTGTTGATGTTTATGGAGTTTCTAAGAAAGAAAAGTTTTTTGGAAAAGAAGAAACAGAAAGAACAAAAAGAAAAGAGCTTGAAGATCTAGAGAAAGAGATTGATGATTTTGATGAAAATGATGATGCAGATGTTGGAGAAAATAATAAAGATGATGATAATAAAGCTGGTGACGATGATAACACTGGATGGTACTGGTGTTACTGTTCTTGATGAAAAGATCAATGAGTCGTTCGACTATGGTGGTTTTCTGAATGACACAGTTAATCAAGAATACGATGCACAAAGACAGGGGAACAAAAGGATCCGATAAACGATGCAGAGCAATCAGGATTCTTCATAGTTGCACCTATATCAGTTATTCCTGATTTACCAAAGCCCAGAGTTTTCACCTTGGAACATGGAGTTGAAGAAGGTGAATTCGTTCATAATTACACCAAGGAGGAAATTGCTGCAATGTTGGGTGTTAACAAGAATTCATTTGATTTTGATTTTGATTTTGATTTCGAGGAAGAGTTGAATAACATTAGTGCATCTGAGCCGAAAGACTATGTATACAAGTATGTTGCTGATGCTGATAGTTACAACAAGGTTATCGTGGAGGATGATTCTGATGATGAAACAGTCAAATATTCTAGAGAGAATACGGATGACTTCCCAACCTTTCAGGAGTTGTTTGCTGAAGCTTCTAAAGATTTGTTGAAATGTAGGGTTGAGGAGACTGTGGATGAAGGAAATGTTTCTAAACGTTTATCAAAGGAAGAGATAGCAGAAGCGAAGAATTCATGGTTTAAAGAGCTACCCAAAGAACGTAAATTTCGAAGACCAAGGGCTTTCTTTACACGAGATCGGGATAAATCACTTGGTGATATTCTGAGTTGGGGTTGGATTAAAGAATTGAATGTTTATGCTATAAAAAGGGAGTTTGGAGTTCAGTATTTCAGATTTCTCTATGACATCCAAATGTTACCCTGGTGGGATGTGGAAGGGTTGGTACAAATGAAGATGCTCAATTATGAGATGAAATTCCATGATCAAAGATTATGGAAGCTAATAAAGTATGAAGCTGATCACGGTTTTAATCATTGGAAGCAGCACATACTGAAAAAGAAAATCAGGATAGATCTAGTGACGAAAGAGAAAGATGTAACTTTGATTGTTAAACACCCACTGTTGTATTGAATATTACATCTATTTATCTTGTAGATTTTGTATAATTTTAGCGTGTTTTTGTTTCGATTTGTCAAGAATTTATCTACTTTTAATCCAAAGACGTTTTGCAGGTCTTGGTTCGTGAAAACGGTTGGAAGGATGGGAAAACGAGCAAAAATGGTGAAAAGAACTGAGCCGGGACGTGAGTGGATCGAAAACGAGAAAACGAAACGCAAATCAGGGATTTCAACTCGGTCGCGGGGCGCGATCGGCACAGCCAAACTCTCTCGCGGGCGCGAGAGAGCGATAGTTATCTCCGGAATAATCACTCGGTCGCGGGGCGTGACCGGAGCACCATTCTCTCTCGCGGCCCACGAGAGATGTGTTTATCCAAAAAGGTTCGAAATCAGAGTTGTTATGGGATTTTGTTGTTTTAAAAAGACTTATTATCATTGTTAACACATCTTGGGAAACTTTAGACGAACTAGGGCAGATTTGGAGCTATTTTCTGGAGATTTGAAGCTACACGAAGCAGATCTAAGCTGCAGGAATTGTGGTAGTGATCACGGGAGTTCAAGGCAGGAGCTTGTCATGGTTTATCATACCAATCTCCACTTCGATTTCTTTGGCTTGATCAATCATGCTAACTTGTCATCAACTTGGTTTTAATTACTTTTTAAACATGTTGCTAGGCTAGATTTTCTTTGGTTACCTAGGTTTTGGATTATGGAATTATGAAACTTTGATTTGCTTTAGTTAATTCATGGTTTGAATATCTAATTGGTAAAGGTCACAACTTTAATGATCTAGTTTAGGGTATTTGCATGATCTTGTTTGTTTGATGATTGTTTGGTTGTTTTGCATAAACTTTGGTGAATGTCTTTCATATAATAGGTTTATGTTACTTTTCGTGTTCTTAGGAATTCGTGAAGTTGTCGGTAAAATTGGCCTATAAAACCGGGGAAACAATTAAATTAACTATAAAATCAAACTTGTCATTATACCTAATTTGTTAATTGAGAAATTGCAATTAGTTGGCTGAATTAATGTGGTAAATTGTTAGGTTAGGGTTTTGAGAAATCCCCGAGTCTAATTTCCTTGTCATAATTAAAGCAGTTAATCTAAACTAGAAAATTGTAGTTGGTCTAGCTTAATTATTGAGAGGTAATTAACAACTAGGCACTTTACTAATTTGAAGAGATAATTGAAAAAGATCTTTAAGACCGGTAAACAAATAAAAAGGATAGGTTATTGTAGGTGTCTTCCTGAGAAGGGTCGGGGGTCCTGTTTAATAAACCTAAACTTTGATATGCTAAGATCCCGGTAAAATGTTCAACCAGATTTATTATTGTTAAATTGAAGGAGTAGTAGTCTAAAAATCTAACCTAGGTAACTAGTTTATTATCTCTTGGTAAAAGTTCTAATAAGTCCCTAGAAGTTCATAGTTTGGTCATTTTACTTTAGTAGTTTTATTTAAATTGATAATTTAGATTTGTTAGTAAAACCCCCCTTTTAAAATATACATAGTGTGTAGTTGAGTCTAATTTAGTAGTCTTAGCAATTAGAGAGTCCTGTGGGTTCGATAATCCGGACTTGCTTCATACTATTCTACAATCGATCGGTCCACTTGCCGGTTAGTAGTTTAGTATAGTTTAGGAGTCTATAGTATAATTTGAGTCTAGAATTAGGATAATTTGTTTTGTTTTTAATTAACTACTTTTAGAACATCAAGTTTTTGGCGCCGTTTCCGGGGACTCTCTCATTGGCAATTGCGTTGATTACTCGATTTATATTTTTCTTTTACGCTTGTGTTTATTTTGTATTCGTTTGTGTCGTAGGAGTCGAAGCTGTTTAATTAGTTAATATTTAATTTTTTTCTATTATAATTGAATCATTTGTGCTAACTTCTCGTGTTTGTCGTGTTTCCGGTTTAGTGGATACCACACATGTGCTCATAGCCGCCGACGGACACACCATTCTCCCCCGCACCAAAGGTAAGTGTTTCTTCCTCAACTTTTTCAAGTTCATCTCATTCCTTCATACCACCCGATTTAGATTTTACGCCTAAACCTTCATCACCCGACTCTCCATCACCCCGTGTAGTCCATAGAAACGTAAACCCACCACAGCCACCACCCAACTTCCACATGGCCGATAATAACAATCAGAGTGTATACCAACAGGCCATCACCGGTTTCACCGGTGCGAACTCACCTATTACCTTACCCCCCATGAACAATGACCGAGCTTGGCAAATCCCTTCCTACATCATGACCGCCATCACTAACTCTTGCCAGTTCCACGGTCGTGATGATGAGGATGCGCCCGCACATACCGCCTTACCCGTCTATGACATACATTCAATATGGAGGGCGCGGGTCATGATGCCCGTTTTCTCTAAGTCTTTCCGTTCTCTCTCGGGAGTTGGGCCGCCATCTAGCTTGACTCCCAACCACCCGGCACTTTTTCTACTTGGGCCTCTTTACGGGATGTTTTCGTTAAGAAATACTTTCCACCCGCCAAAGCATCCCGCCTTCGCGATCAGATCCATTCATTATGAATGGAGCCTGACGAGCCCTACCATCTAGCTTGGGTGCGGTTCCAAACTCTAGTCTCCCATTGCTCCCAACATGGTCTATCAGACTGGGCACTTGTAGAGGAATTCTACAACGGTCTCACCCCTGAGACCCGTGCTCGATTCGACACCTCTGCTGGTGGCCACCTGATGGGAAAGAAAACAGTAGCCGAGTGCAATGACCTTTTCGAGAGCTTTGCCCATTCTGATGTCGATTACAGCACTGCCGGCAAGAATTCAATTCCTGTTTCACGTACACCTCCGGTTAACCGGGGTCTACACCAAGTTAGCTTGAATACTACGGTAGCTGCTGCGCTAGATAGCTTCAAGAGAGAGGTCACGAAGGAGATACAGGAGCTAAAGAAAAAGGTAGACAGATGTGAGGTGTGTAGAGGGGGTCATGACACGCTAGATTTTCCCACGCTCACTGTTGAGCAGGTTGAGTTTATCACCGGTCAGAACCGCGGTCCTACGAATCCTTTCAATAATAATACTTCCAATTATAATAAAAACTGGCGTAATAATAATAATAATAACCGATCTTCCGGTAACCCCCTGGCTTCCAATCAGGCTCTTATCAGAACAGGGGGCAGGGTCACTACAATAGTGGAGGGTCAGGTCACACCACTCAGTTTAATGGAGGGGGTTCAAATCAGGAGGGTCAGACTAGGAGTGGAGGGTCAGGAGGTAGTCTAGACAGGATCGAAGAGCTGTTATCTCAACTAGTTGTCAAAGATCAGGCTACTCAGAAAACTCTCACGGAACATGATCTGCTCTTGAAAAATCAACAATCCGCACTCTTAGATCTACAGAGGTCGGTCGGTAGTATCGCCAAGCAGCTGCAAGAGCTGCCACACGGCCGGTTCGCGGGTAATACCCAACCTAACCCCACGAACCAACATGCGAAAGCGATTACTACGCGCAGTGGTAGGACTCTAAAGGAGGTAGGTAGAGAGGGAGTAGAGGTGGAGGTAGAGGAGCGAGATGAAGAGGTAGATGAAGAAATCAAAATGGAGGCTCCACCCAGGGTGCACACCAGGTTAGACCCAGCAAGTACCGCACCAGCCAGTGGACCTTCAGTTGAGAGTAGGAGAGAGAGAAACCCGGTAGAGGTTAGGCCATCACCGATTGTAGACACTTCACGCCTACCCTACCCAGCACGTCTGAAGCAGCAGAAATATGCCAAGGAATACGGGAATTTCCTTGACATGTTTACTCAGTTGAAAATCAATCTCCCGTTTATAGAGGCCCTCCAGCATATGCCTAAATATGCTAAGTTTTTTAAAAGATCTTTTAAAACGTAAAGATAAGCTGGGGGAGCTTTCGAATGTCCCATTGACTGGAGGGTGTTCCGCCGTGGTTTTAAACAAGCTGCCCGAGAAATTGACTGATCCGGGTATCTTTACGATTCCATGCCTATTCGGCGGCTCCATTACTCCAACTCATGCTCTGGCCGATCTCGGGGCGAGCATAAATCTGATGCCTTTCTCGTTGTACGATCGGTTAGGTTTAGGGGATCTCACCCCTATGCGCATGTCTCTGTCATTAGCTGATAGGTTGGTTAAGTACCCGAGGGGAATTGTAGAGAATTTGTTGGTTAAAGTTGACAGATTTGTCTTTCCTGTAGACTTCGTCATCCTCGATACATCATCTTAGGTCGCCCATTTTTGCGCACCGCAAAAGCGCTCATAGATGTTCATGATGGGAAAATCAATCTTCGAGTCGGTGACGAGAACGTCACATTCGAGATCTCAAGGTCGATGCAACACCCAAGTGGTGGCGACAGCGATAGTGGCCCTTGTCACTCTGTATACTTCCTAAACTCATTCATTTCGTGCGTTGATCATCTTTTAGACTATATTAGCGGAGCTGACTTAGTGAATGAGAGTTTAGTACCCGAGGAGAGTGATAGTGAGGATATAGGGGATGATGTCTTCGAGATTCCCGAGACTCTAGATTTCTGTGAGGTGAGTGCCGCTACTGAGGGCACACCATTGTCGACACCAGCAGCCGTAGAGCTTAAGGTTCTCCCGTCTCATTTAGAATACACGTTCCTAGGTGACAATTCGAGCTTACCCGTGATCATTTCTTCGAAATTGTCAACGGAGGAGAAGGAGCGTTTAATCGAGGTCCTGAAGTCAAATAAGGAGGCCGTCGCATGGAAACTGTCTGACATTAAGGGGATTAGCCCTACCTTCTGTACTCATAGGATCCTCATGGAGGACGTCTTTAAGCCAATAGTGCAGCCACAGCGCCGTCTGAACCCGAATATGCAAGAAGTTGTAAAGAAAGAGGTGCTTAAGCTGATGGAGGTTGGTCTCATCTATCCTATCTCTGATTCCGCATGGGTAAGCCCCACTCAGGTCGTTCCCAAGAAGGGGGAATGACAGTGGTCATGAACGAAAAGAAGGAGCTTATCCCATCGCGAACTATCACTGGCTGGAGGGTGTAAATAGACTATCAAAAATTAGACGACGCCACCCGCAAGGATCACTTCCCGCTCCCATTCATCGATCAGATGCTGGAGCGTCTTGCGGACAGCAATATTATTGCTTTCTTGACGGCTTCTCAGGTTACTTCAGATCCCGATTGCTGCCGAGGATCAAGAAAAGATAACCTTCACATGCCCGTATGGTACTTATGCGTATCGCCGCATGCCGTTCGGGTTCTGTAACGCTCCGGCTACTTTCCAGCGCTGCATGGTAGCCATCTTTCAGGACATGATCGAAACCTCCATGGACGTTTTCATGGACGACTTCTCTGTCTATGGAAACACCTTTGATCAATGTCTTACTCATTTAGATGCGATGATGAAACGATGTGTCGAGACGCGATTGATTCTCAACTGGGAGAAATGTCACTTTATGGTGACAGAGGGCATAGTGCTAGCGCACAAGATTTCGCGAGCCAGGATAGAGGTCAATCGGGCGAAAATAGATACTATCAGCAGACGTCCCCCACCGACTAGCGTCAAGTCGATCCGCAACTTTCTCGGTCATGCGGGCTTCTACCGACGGTTTATTCGAGATTTTTCAAAGATCACTCGCCCCATGACTAGACTTCTCGAGAAAGATGTATCCTTCGTATTCGATGACGACAGCTTAAAAGCTTTCACAATCCTTAAGGAGAAACTGGTGAGTGCTCCTATCCTTGTCTCACCAGACTGGAGTTTGCCTTTCGAGCTCATGTGTGATGCGAGCGATTATGCTGTGGCCGTTTTGGGTCAGCGATAGGACAAATATTTCCACCCTATTTATTACGCTAGCAAAACCCTCAATGACGCACAGGAGAACTACACCACTTCAGAGAAGGAGCTTTTAGCAGTGGTATTCGCGTTTGATAAATTCCGCTCTTACCTTGTCCTGTCCAAGACCATTGTCTTTACGGACCATGCGGCTCTGCGTTTCCTTTTCCAAAAGAAGGACGCGAAGCCTCGTCTCATTCGATGGTTCTCCTGCTCTCCGAGTTCGACAGCGAGATTAGAGATAAGAAAGGAGCGGAGAATGTAGCTGCTGACCATCTGTCCCGACTGGAGGATCCTAGTAGAGAAAAAATTAGGGAAGAAGAGATCTGTGATAGATTTCCCCACGCGTCAGTATAGTTTGTAAAAGCCGAAAAGGAGGGAATGCTGTAGTTTTGCGACTTCGCGAATTATCTGGCTAATGGAGTGGTACTGAAGGGGATGACCACGCAGCAGAAGAAGAAATTCTTCCGCGACGTCAGGCGTTATATCTGGGACGATCCATTTCTATTTCGGGTAGGGGGAGACCGAATTTTGAGGCACTGCGTGAGTCGCGAAGAGGGGGCAGAGATATTGAGGCACGTGCATGAGGGACTGACAGGAGGTCACCATGGTCCACACGTCACTGCATAGAATGTTTTTTATTGCGGTTTTTATTGGCCATCAGTTGTGAAGGACGCCCTAGAGTTTGTGAAGATGTGTGATCGTTTCCAGCGTACCGGCAACATCTCATCCAAGGACGAGATGCCCCAACATCCCATCTAGATTCTTGAAGTCTTTGATGTTTGGGGGATTGACTTCATGGGACCGTTTCCCGTCTCTAGAGGAAACCGGTACATCCTTGTGGCTATTGCTTATGTCTCCAAGTGGGTTGAAGCTCAAACTTTACCCACAAATGATGCCCGAGTGGTGGTGAGATTCTTAAAGAAATTGTTCACCCGTTTTGGTACCACACGGGCCATTATCAGTGACCGTGGCACGTGTAACATTTGTAAAAATTGGGTCTTCAAAACCCACTCCGTTTTGTAATCAAGTACCAAGTTATAAAAGTTGCATTAATTATTTATGATTATTTTGAGTTAAAACGATACATAATTAATAAATAAACTAAACTATAAAAATTATATTTGATAAAAAGTTAAAATAAAACAAATAAAAAAATATTTGAAGCTGCCAGGACTCGAACCCGGGTCAGCCAAGACTCTTTAAACAACTTAACATTCATTCCCTAAACCACTCCGCCACAATGTGTTTTCTGTTAACTCTAGGAAAACAAATGGAACTTATACACAAACTCAGTTTAACCGATGGTGTCATCTGAAAAACGGTAATCGGCAAACCAATCGTCAAATCGATTGTTTACCTCACACATTCAGTTATAACCGATGCACGACGGTTTTCTAATCAATCGGAAATTGATTAAACTTAAAGACTCATCATTGTTGATTTTTTAAACCGAAAAAGAACATCAAGTTCTGAATAACTCAAACTCCAGACACTCTCGCGATTCAGAGATATCATACCAATACTCCAATTCCTTTTCGTCGCATTTTCAGACCATCTGAGCACCTAAAACAGTTCGCCGGAATTCTCTGCAAAAGTCGCCGGAAAACCGTATTCAACACAAACCGGTAAAATACTTCTACTTTACGATTTCAATCTATTGTTAGAACCTTACTAACATTAACCCATCGCTCAAAATCAACCACAGACGACATTGCTGGACTTTCTGTGTTCGCAGGAAAATTTCTGGAATTGCCGGAAACTTGTTAATTACCGGTATGCACATTCCAACGTACTGATAATCAATATTCACTGGTTCAATTTCATATCTAATCCCTTAAACCTGTTAATAGATTCTCTCAGCCGAAGGTTCAAGAGCCGACAAGTTTCGCCGGACTCTCTAAAGAAGACAACCTGTTCGGTATCTTCTTTCCGCAAACTGTTCGGTTTAATGCATTCAAGCTAGACATCATGTTTATTAACTAGATTAATCACGAATCGGTTGTTTGATTGAGGTCTGTGTTCGTAAAGAAGAAGATGAGTTCAGTAATGACATAAGAGTAATTAAAATCAGGATTATAAACGGGTTAGACACACAGTCCAGCGGTGGACTGTGTGCAAACAAAAACTATACACGTCCCGAGTTCGATCCCCGCTACACGCACGCCTTGTTTAATAACATGCCTTTTTGATCAAGAACTGAACCGGGTTAAAACTGATAGTTGTTAAGTATAATAAAAACCGAGATAATAACCGGGTTAGACACACAGTCCAGCGGTAGACTGTGTGCAACATGAACTACACGTCGCGCGTTCGAAACTCGTCGGTCCGATTGAACTAAAACGTTTTTGCAAATAAAGGAAATTTCGGTTAATTCAAATAAGTGTATAAATATGATTAAAAACGAGTTTATTTCGGGTTAGACACGTAGCTCAGTTGGTAGAGCTGCGTGCACGCGAACGGGAGGTCGCCGGTTCGAATCCCACCCGGCGCAGGGTTATTCGCTGACCGAACCGGTCAACGGTCAACGGTCAACGGTCAACGCTTAAAAAAAATATTTTTTATATTTTTATTTATTTAATTTAATTTAAAAATCAATTAAAAATACTTAAAAATAACATTTTTAAAGATAGAAAATAGCCATAAACTCACAAAAATATATCTAAAAATTTCATTAAAATTCTTAATAAAATCCATCCATCTAATATATTTTTTCCATTATTATTTAGGTTAGTATTCCTCGTCGGTCCGCTCATCTAAATCGTGCGCATCTCACCATCTCCAATTCAACGCACCCAATGTGAGTGAATCTTACAAATTCCCCGTTTTAATCACGTTTTTGGGGTGTATCATGTGTCTTTGTTTATATACATATTATAACTAAACTATTGTGCATACATCATATCATGAACATGTGTATTTAGTTTGTTGCTGTTAAGTAGTTATTATTGGATGCAAATTATTATTTCAGTACATGCAATTGCCGAGGCCGCCGCTCCCCATTTATGAGTGTTGAGCCTGTTCCCCATTTTATTATGCGGTTGAACCTGGTGTGCCCGCATACGATCGGCTCCGTTTGATTGAGCCTTGATCGCACAGTTCATTTTACATTTTCAGTACATGCAATACGATCGGCTCCGTTTGATTGAGCCTTGATCGCACAGTTCATTTTACATTTTCAGTACATGCAATACGATCGGCTCCGTTTGATTGAGCCTTGATCGCACAGTTCATTTATGTTAGTTATCATATGATTTTGGTATGTTCATGTATGCTAGCAAGTGTTATTGTATGTTATAATTGTAACTACTATTTGCCAATGCTTGATTACTTACATTTGCTCATTTATGATTATGCACAATATTTCATTGATAAACTAACCATAAAATCATTATTAAATGTTTATCTAATAAGGTTCACTCGCCAACTTATGTTGACCCAAAAACTCCCATTTTACACATGATACAGGTGAACCAGCAGCAACTAGGAACACATAGGACCTGGATTAGAAGAATAAAACGATTTAGTATTGGGATTGTTATGTTTGGTTATTTTCCTTTGTATTGAATGAACATGTTTGGATGTTTGAAAATGTAACTTTGACTTTATTAATTATGAAACATAATAGTAAATGTCATGTGCTTTGGTGATAACCCAATTATGCCCCGACTCTTATTTCCGCTGCGGGTCGGGGTGTGACAGCACGCACTTCTGCAATGCCGTCATGGAAATGGCATTGGCGCGCTACGGTGTCACCACCTCTCCACCGCCCATCATTCGCAGACCAGCGGTCATGTGGAGAACGCGAACAGGGGGTAAAACGGATCCTGGAGAAGACGGTAGGTAAGAGTCGAAAGGACTGGTCCGACAAGTTGGACGATGCTTTATGGGCGTTTCGCACCACCTATAAGACACCACTAGGCACCACGCCCTTCATGATCGTATACGGTAAAGCCTGCCATCTCCCGGTCGATTAGAGCATAAGGCACTGTGGGCGTTGAAGACCGTAAATTTGGACCTCACCGAAGTAGCCAAGCGACGATTCTTTCAAATTCACGAGTTAGAGGCACTTCGTGATGCGGCGTATGAGCGGTCATGGAGTTTGAAGGAGAAAACCAAGGCGCAGCACGATCAGAGGTTGAAGAATGAAAAGGAGTTTCAAATCGGTGACAAAGTGCGTCTATATAGTTCCCGATTGAAACTATTTTTGGGCAAGCTGAAATCCAAATGGTCTGTCCCGTACGTGGTAAATGAGGTTTTCCCGTATGGAACTATCAAGCTGAAAGACGAAGACAACGGAGGGACATGGAAGGTCAACAGGCATCGAATGAAACATTATTTAGGAGGTCCGCTAGATCCCACTGAGACGGAGGAGACTCCTCTAGAAGTTCCGCCTCAGACCGCGTAGATTCTCGGGTTTCGGCTCGAATGTAGAGTTTGTAGAGTTTGGTAGTTAGTTTCATTGTGTGTTTTTTATTTAATTCATGTTTCGTATTTTGGGTGTTTGTTTGTAGGTCGGTTTAGTTGGTTTTTACAGGTCATATCATGCATCAGTCATGGAGCACGGACGATTGCAGGTACGTTTGACCAATCCGGTATAACGAGTGTGATTCCGTAAACCACAAAGCTAATATGAGAGTTTCTAAAATTCAAAATTTTTCTAAGGCATAAAACCTGACAAAAACAAGAAACTTTCTGTGAAAACAAGCCTCTCGCGGAGCGCGAGAGGCACAAGCCTCCTCGGTCGCGGCCAGCGAGAGGCCAAAAAGTTCTGGAATCATCACTCGGTCCCGGGGCACGAGAGACTTAGTAGTTTCTCTCGCGGCCCGCGAGAGGCCTTATCTGCACATAAAAACCCTAGCCTCCACTTTCTCACAGAATTCACCATTTTTTTCAAACACCTTCCTTACGGTTTTCACCCCATTTTCACCATAACTTCGTCATTTTCAACCCAAATTCACCAAAATCACCTACATCTTCTTCCCTACATCATTCCTCACTCATTTTTACGTGATTCCACCCGGTTT
The DNA here is from genome assembly GCA_947069175.1 of Scalesia atractyloides. Taxonomy (NCBI): domain Eukaryota; kingdom Viridiplantae; phylum Streptophyta; class Magnoliopsida; order Asterales; family Asteraceae; genus Scalesia; species Scalesia atractyloides. Next base: position 55,657,384 of record CAMTDV010000027.1, read on the forward strand.
TTACCCTTCTACTCGCATTTCACCGGTGCTTTAAAGTTTCAATTTTTGTGTACCAATCTTACAGATCTACAACAAGGTACGGTTTTTCGTGACTTTTACGCTTCCATTCTTTATTCTATATCTCTTTGTTGTGGTTATTTTGATGTTTGATACTGTGTTAGTTGTCGGTTTGGTTAACTGCGGGTTGGGTTCAACTGGGTTGCTTTTGAGTTTTGATAGTGGTGTTGGTTATAATGTGTTATGTACATGCAGGGGGGATTTAGCGGGTTTGGTGCGGTCCAACATTGAGTGTGGGGATTAGGATTGGCTAACTTTGTTTTTTAAACGAAAATTTGATTTTTTTAAGATAGTCAACCATTAGTTCTGCCATGATTCAACCTGTTGTATCTTTCATTATACACTCAATTTGGACTCGTATCTTGGCACATCGGTTTAATTGCGGACAATTAAAGTGCCGAGAGGGGGTTAGTGTTTGGTTTTGGATATGTTTCAGGGGGATAGTAACATCTGATTAATCATGCATATAAGATTCAGTCTCGCCCGTACTCAATCTCCATTCGGGCGAGATTCGGTTTTTATCAAACTATAATGTTACACTCGCTTCAAATGTATCTTAATTATGAAGTAAATTGTTTTTTTGTTGCAAACCACGACCGCGAATGAAATGCTATACGGTCGTTTGTTTTATGTGGTTGCTTTCTTTCTAAGGTCATACTTGTCTTACTTGTGCTTTATGCAGATGTCAGGACAAGGTAGCTCAAGCAGGGCTGGCAGAAAGAGAAGGGGACCAACACCTCGTCAAAGAGGTGACCCCGCCGACGCGCCACAACAACCCTCTTATTTCGGTAGGCGCAGAGCACGCGAATCGTGGACAGCCCTCTCTTGCAGTTCGATTTAGACTCCCACGAGTGGGAGAGGCTCTCAAACTTGGTCACTTGTGAGTTACTACCTTACAGGAGGATTGATTGGGAGTTGATTGATAATTTGGGACAGAGGGTCGGATCGAGCAGCTACTAGGGGATAAGTTCAAAAGGGTACTATATTGTGGAGCAAGACAATACAAGGAAATCACTTACGAGTTCCACTCCACTTTCGAATACCAACAAGGGAAGTTCAACGAAAATGACGCGGTTTGCCTTGGGGAGGCAAGTATTTGAAATGACAAATCCACAGTTTGCAGTAGCGACGCTAATATATTCAAATGAGGAGGTTCAGTCACCGGACTTCGCCACGAGCTTGCAGGGTGTCTTCAAAAGAAGGCACCCCCATAGTGTACAGACAGATGAACTCGCCAGATTTTGGGGCACCATCTCTTCTGCCCCGTACTCAAACAACATGGTGGCGAGCGATATCACTGATCCCATTCACCGATTCCTTCATAAGATTCTGGCTGCTACGTTGGTTGGGAGGGGACAAGGGGACAATAAGGTCAAGTAGGTGAGTTTATTTTGTCTGATGTGCATGGTAGAAGGACGGCCGGCAAACCTGGCCACAATATTTGCTTGGTCAATGAAGAGACTGTGGAGGGGGGGGCCCCGGGGCAAGGGTTTATTGCGGGCCCTTGATTACATTCTTGGCTGAGAGCCAAGGGGTGTTTGACAGATACCCCCAAGACAGAATGAGAGAAGGCCCCGCCCCCTGTGTCATGAGCATCAGAGATCTCCAGGCTGCCGGAATTCGTACCACCCAAGAGCCTATTAGCTGGATACCAGCCTGACAAGGACCTCAAGTGCAACCGCCTCCCGGGTCCGAAGCTGCATCTTCTATGCAGGCAGGCATCCCTACTCGATACCAGCGGCCAGTCACCCGCCAGGAAATGCCAGGACGGCAGTACCCTCTTCAGGAACCTCGCCCGGACCCACTGACCTTAGATTCACTTTATGACAGGATGGAGACTGGGTTCGGGGATTTGAGAGGTTATGTGGACCAGCAGTTTGGCAGAATTCGCCAAACCATGTTAGAGAGTAGACAAATGCACGAGGCCAGTCAGAGGAGGTTAGAGGATGGGATGCGCTACATGATGCAGAATCTAAACATGGGAGTCCCGTCTTACTTTCACCAGCCAGGCGGTCAGGCAGGTTCTAGCCAGTTTGCAGGGATGGAGGATGTGCAGCCATACCAGGTATTTGAGGCATTCGAAGAATCTGAAGAGGATGATTGAAGCAGCCGAAGATCTTAATCTTTATTTTTTTTCTTTTCTGCTGATTTCAGTTATTATGGTTTGTACTTTTAAACAATTTACTTTGGGTTGGTGTCGGTCGGTTTGGGTATGTGTTGATGAAAAATCTTGCAAAACTGTTGATTTATCGGGTTTTATTATTATTATGTTTTGTAAGTGCGTGATGCTAGGTTGATGTTATATGCTGTTCCGTTCGCAGGAGAGCGTTGAGAGTGGCACGTTAAGCGCGTTCGTTTTGGAGAGCACGAGTGGTTTGCCTGGCACATCGACAGGCTTGCACTACCAGCTAAGTCGCTTCCTTTTCTGTATTTTATTTTTCTTCTTATTTGGTTTGCTTGTTTTTATTTTAATTTGAGTAGTATTTGTCTCGCCCTTGCATTGGGGACAATGCAAAACGTTAAGTGTGGGGATGGGATATTAGAGTAGTATTAGAATATCTATAAAAAAAAAGCCCGAAAAGGTCTTTTGAAAAAGAAGTTTGCGTGAAAATTAAACGGAAAATGATAGAAAAATTAAACTTTTATTCGGTTTCAAATAATAATAATATGAGAATAAAAAAAAAGGGGGTGAGTTTATGTCTAATTTGGGATGTGCGAGTAGGCTCGATTCGGTTCTTATTTTCTTTGAGCTTAATACACCTTAATAGTCGGTCTACTAGTGGGTACTCATCTAGAAAAAATGGGAAACTGAAACTGCCAAAAATAGTATAAGGAATGCCGTTATATGCTAAAATATTTAGAATTTTTAAGCATGAAAAAAGAAAAAAAAAGTAGAAAATGAGCTTGATTGAAAAGTAGACGAGGCCTATGGAATCTCCCTTGGGGATGGTGACTCTGATCGAGAATCCCTCTAGGATTAGTTGAAATTTTAAGTATCGAAGCCCATGTTGTCGCTCTCGGGGATGGTGACTCTGGTTGAGACAGCCTCTAGGTTAAATATGCAAAAAGAAATCAAAATGCTCAAATGAAAAAAAAAGAGAAAAAGAAAATTGCTTGATTTTAAATTCTTTATATTTTGGTATAAAACGGTTAGGAAAGGGTTAGACAATTTGTTCCTTGTGTTTCATAAGCTTGAGGTGGGATTAGGGATAATATGGACTCTAGTGTGAGACCCTAGGTGGATTGACCGCATTTAAATTAACTTTACATGATAAGAGGTTTGAGCCGAATACTAGTAATTTTTGAAATCGAGTAATTGTTGGGTTATGATTCCGTTTATGCACAATTCTTTTTCGAGGGCGAAAAAAGAGCAAGTGTGGGGATATTTGATGTATAGAATATTACATCTATTTATCTTGTAGAGTTTGTATAATTTTAGCGCGTTTTCGTTTGATTTGTCAAGAATTTATCTACTTTTAATCCAAACACGTTTTGCAGATCTTGGTTCGTGAAAACGGTTGGAAGGATGGGAAAAACGATCGAAAATGGTGAAAAGAACCGAGCCGGGACGTGAGTGGATCGAAAACGAGAAAACGAAATGCAAATCAGGGATTTCAACTCGATCGCGGGGCCGACCGGCACAGCCAAACTCTCTCGCGGGGCGCGAGAGAACGATAGTTATCTCCGGAATAATCACTCGGTCGCGGGGCGCGACCGGACTACCATACTCTCTCGCGGCCCGCGAGAGAGGTGTTTATCCAGAAAGTTTCGAAATCAGAGTTGTTTTGGGATTTTGTTGTTTTAAAAAGACTTATTAATGTTAAACACATCTTGGGAAACTTTGGACGAACTAGGGCAGATTTGGAGCTATTTTCTGGAGATTTGAAGCTACACGAAGCAGATCTAAGCTGCAGGAATTGTGGCAGTGATCATAGGAGTTCAAGGTAGGAGCTTGTCACGGTTTATCATACCAATCTCCACTTCGATTTCTTTGTTTTGATCAATCATGCTAACTTGTCATCAACTTGGTTTTAATTACTTTTTAAACATGTTCTTAGGCTAGATTTTCTATGGTTACCTAGGTTTTGGATTATGGAATTATGAAACTTTGATTTGCTTTAATTAACTCATGGTTTGATTATCTAATTGGTAAAGGTCTCAACTTTAATGATCTAGTTTAGGGTATTTGCATGATCTTGTTTGTTTGATGATTGTTTGGTTGTTTTGCATAAACTTTGGTGAATGTCTTTCATATAATAGGTTTATGTTACTTTTCGTGTTCTTAGGAATTCGTGAAGTTGTCGGTAAACTTGGCCAATAAAACCGGGGAAACAATTAAATTAACTATAAAATCAAACTTGTCATTATACCTAATTTGTTAATTGAGAAATTGCAATTAGTTGGCTGAATTAATGTGGTAAATTGTTAGGTTAGGGTTTTGAGAAATTCCCGAGTCTAATTTCCTTGTCATAATTAAAGCAGTTAATCTAAACTAGAAAATTGTAGTTGGTCTAGGTTAATTATTGAGAGGTAATTAACAATTAGGCACTTTACTAATTTGAAGAGATAATTGAAAAAGAATCTTTAAGACCGGTAAACAAATAAAAAGGATAGGTTATTGTAGGTGTCTTCCTGAGAAGGGTCGGGGGTCCTGTTTAATAAACCTAAACTTTGATATGCTAAGATCCCGGTAAAATGTTCAACCAGATTAATTATTGTTAAATTGAAGGAGTAGTAGTCTAAAAATCTAACCTAGGTAACTAGTTTATTATCTCTTGGTAAAAGTTCTAATAAGTCCCTAGAAGTTCATAGTTTGGTCATTTTACTTTAGTAGTTTTATTTAAACTGATAATTTAGATTTGTTAGTAAAACCCCCCTTTTAAAATATACATAGTATGTAGTTGAGTCTAATTTAGTAGTCTTAGCAATTAGACAGTCCTGTGGGTTTGGTAATCCGGACTTGCTTCATACTATTCTACAATTGATCGGTCCACTTGCTGGTTAGTAGTTTAGTATAGTTTAGGAGTCTAGAGTATAATTTCAGTCTAGAATTAGGATAATTTGTTTTGTTTTTAATTAACTACTTTTAGAACATCATCCACGCACTATGAAAAACATGCCTCTAATGAAAATAGAACAATATTTTTATGATTTCTTCAAATGGTGGCAATGCGATGTTGAAACGGGAGAAGCAGTTATTTTCTGAAGAATGTAGATTTGTGGAGAACGATATGTATAGTAGACCCGATGTGGCTAGTGAATTGTTCAGAGAAAGATATGGAGTGTCTATTCTTTAACAAGATATGCTACGAGACACGAGAAAAGACTCAAGCGATACAATAGCAAGGTGTAATTAACGTTTGCTATACACATGGTATTAATTCAGGGAAAATGTGGAAGTCGAAATGGAGAGAGCTTGAATGTAAAGAGTTTATGAAGCAGATGCGTAAAGAAGAAAGAACCGATGTGTTACACAGAAAGCTGCTCTCAGAAGATTTCAATTTTTGAAATGGGCACCTTCGACTGATCAAACGCTTATTCCAAGTGAAGAGCATCGGAAGCCTAGAAAAAATTTCTTCGGTCGTTAATGTTTAGGGTTATGAAGATTTTGAAGACTAACCAAGACTACGGCAATATCCAAGGGGGAGTTTGTTGATGCAGAATGTCTATAGCCTACGTCTTAGGGTCATGTCGAGTCATTGTAATAGGGTTTTACATGTTAGAAAAATATTTTGGATGTTTTGTACGTCACTTCACACAAAGTGATATTCACTTTGTACAAAGTGAGTCCACTTAGTACAAAGTGGCAAACCCAACTCGTGCGAAGCTGTCATGTCTATAAATAGCTGAGTTGTGGTCTTGAGTCTATAATAGTTTTGCAGAGTGTACGGCGAAGCTCTACACAGTTTGTTTCAGGATTGTACATGTTATTCACATTAATGAAATAGTAAACTTTAAACAGTAATCTTGATATAATGGATCCCGCACATGTTATAACTAGTTAATCAGATTAGGTCATGTGTTTATTTGGATAAGATCCTACAGAGTTGATAAGAAATATGGTTGAGGCCAGGTACAAAGTTACACAAGCTGATATCAAGGCCATTAGGGAACATCTTTTAAAGACCACTGGCTCTGCCCCTCCAACTGTACTTCAAGAAGAAGTGGAAGATGATGCCGAAAAGGGAGAGAATGATAAGTTGAGAAGTTGCAGCCTTCATCACAAGCAAAACCATCAAAGGTGCAACAACAAAAGCCAGGGTCTTCTCCAACCAAAACCTCTGCTGAGGCATCAGATGCTAGAAGTGGAAAAGTGATTGATGAGACCCTGAACAAGATAGTAGAAAAGATTGCCTTAGAAAAGCAGAAAAGGCAAGATACACCAGAAAGCAAAGCTTCTATACTAATTGAACAAGAACAGGCCATGTAGAGGAAAAAGGAAGATATTAGCACTTCAAAAAGGAGGAAGTCAACAAGAAATGTTAGATAGCCAATCACCACCCCTCTTAAAACCACTGCTAGGTCTACAAGAAGTGTATCTTCTGTTGCAGCCAAAACCAAACCCTCACCACAAAAACCACCTGAAAATATACCATCACCACAATCTCCACCAAATCAACCAACAGATATTGGTACAACAAATGTATCAGCAGATGTTCCACAAACCACTGCCATGATAATCTTTCCCACAACAACACAACCACTGCCCACACCACCAAGAATTCCAACACGCCCACCTTCACCTAAAATCAAATTCGTACACAAAAGAAGAACTTTTGTTGTGCAAGAAGATGATGAGGAGGTTCCATCACCAACCCCTTAATCAACTGCCCCCATTCCAGCCACACCACTCTCATCATTTCCACTAAAATGCACTTCATTTCCATCCACTCAACCACCATCACAAATCATCCCACTGGCTACTCAGTATTCTCTAGAGATTCCTGTAATCCAAGGTGAAAATGAATCTTTTTATTCAACAGAGGATACATCACCATTGTCCTTCCCATCTCTCTTTGGTTATCACAAGCCTAAAAACTTAGATAAATATTTGAAGTTGAAAGCAAGATAGGCTGAAAATGTTTGAAAGGAGAAGTGCAAAGGGAAGGATGACAGGACAGCTCAGGGGATCATGTCACTAGAACTTAGCAAGGTGTGAAAGATAGAAGATTTTGCTAAGGAAATGAGCAAGTCCATGTCTGAGAAGCCAATAAATGCTGAGCTTGATAAGGAACTGAGACAGGATTACCTTGATCACATCATGCAATATAAACCATACAAAGAAAACAGAGCACAGTTCAAAGATTCGTCAATAGATGCTCTCAAAGAAGAAAAGAAAGAATTAAAAGATGCTCAATGATCCTTTACATAAACCAACTCCACCAAACTAGAAGAAATACAAACAAGTTGATCAAGACAAGGCATTCAAGCTAAATAGAAGAATCCAGAATTGTTGAAACATACAAGAAACTAGAACAACTGAGAGAAAAGGATCCTACAGTTCCAAAGAAGCCAGAATATCCAATAGTGGTTGTCCCTCAACAGACCCTTACATCTAAAACGCAATCCTCGGCATCTGGCTTAACCATAGCTGCCTTAAATCAAGCAAAAAGGCAGAAGCAGATGTCTAAGGCTGATGCAAAGATGTTTGATGACTACTACAGGAAAGAGGGACTGAAAGACAACTGCTATATCACAGATTCTGCTAGTGCCAAACTACGTGAAACACTTACAATATTATGGGCAAGCCACAATCACCAAACTCATCAAAAATAATCCTTCACCTAAGAAAATCGTATGATTCAAAAATTCTAAAGTGGAAGTCATCCTCAAACACCCACGAATTGACATTGCTAAGGTCGGATGGTGATGTTCAAAGGATAAGAATGGAGGATGCATATTGTCTTGATGTAGATGACCTCCAAGATTTATTGAACCTTGAACTAGAAAAGGATTTTGAAGATATGGTTTCCTTGAACTTTGAATTACAATTCAGGGAAAAGTTGATGAGAATAAAGATCAGAAATAAAGAAGAGTTTTGGCATCATCTGTTCTAGGGGGAGATGGTTGGATCTAGTGGACCCCACAATAGAACAGATGATTGGAAAGCCAAAATAGTCTACAACTTCTGATTACAAATAATAGTGCTTTGAAGATCTACTCCTCCCAAAGGCAAAGACTCAACATCTGCTACTCTAAAGTCTGCCAAGGCCAAAGTCTGTATACAAGATCTGTTTGAAGACAAACTGTGCTTAAAGCCAAAGGTCTGCCAAAGAGAACCTCTGCTGATGAAGACTAAAGTCTGATGAAACCATGGTCTACTGTGGATCAACAGATGATAGAGCTCAACGGAGGATTCTTAACAGAAGATGATCAACAGAGTTTACTTGTATTATTAATGTAACAGTGCTTAGGCTCTATCGGATGTTAGGAGTTTGTTAGGCTGTTAGATGTCATTGTCTAGGTGACGCCAGCTTAGATTCTTCAGATGTTTTGTTTGTACTATAAATAGAACAGTGCATGTACTATTCTATTCAACACTTTTCACCTTGACATTTTTGTACGAACAAACAAGGAGTGATCAGACTGAGAGGGAGTTGTATTCTTCATGCATACATAAACTTGTGATTACAAATTTATAAAAGCATGTTGATGAAAGCAATATCTTCATTGTTGTGATTGAAAAGTTAATTATTCTGCTGCATATTTCATCTCTGTTTTATCTTCTTTCATTATTTTCATCTTAATTATCACAACAATCAAACTCGGATCCTAACACTTTCCCTTGCGTTTATCTGTACTCACAGTTTCTGCTTTAGCAGCAGCTTTACGAGCCCTTTTGGAAGCTTTAGCTTTAGCTTCATCTATTTTGATCTGGTTGAATTCAGCCTAAAGTCTATCCCCATTCTTTTCTCCGGAACTTTGTATAAAATATCTATCTTTCGATCCTTCAATTTCTTGTCAGCTACCAGATCACTTGTTATTTTCTCAATATGTCATCCTCACTAACCAAACTTGCTATCACTCCTTCCATCTGTTCTTTTTTAGTTTCTAAAAACTTGATTCTGCCTTCCAACTGTTTAATCTTCTCATCAAATGGATCATTCAATAAATCCAGATTCATTCCTTTAGGGAATAGTTTTTCATCTCCAAACATAAATCCACTATCTCTAAATAGAGGACCAGTTGGATGAGACTGACGTCTTTATGAAGATTGTGGTTCCTTTGGTGGTGATTGTGGTGGTGGTTGCTGTTGTTGAGGAGAAATAGGTGTTATTGGTGGTTGCTGTGAAGTTGTTGGTGGGGTTTGTATCGGAATTACGTGTTCAACTTCTTCTTCAACTTAAGCTTCCACTATTGGTGTTTCTTTTTCTGTAACTACTTGTTCAGCTCTAGTAGTTGTTGTTCTCTTTGAAGAGCTCATGTATTTCCTTCTTGATTTCTTTGCCAATGGAGACCCTGCCTTTTTCTTGCTCAAATCATCAACTTTGCTCTTGACTCCTTTTACCTGTTTTTTAACTATTTCAGGATTAGATGGCACATATGGTTCATCATCTCCATCAGTTCTCTTTTTCTTTCTTTTAGAAATTCTTTTCTCTGCCATTGCACTTGGATCATGCGTTGTGGGAGCCATTTTGGTGATCTCCATTTAACTATCACTTTCTGTTTCTTCACTATCTACTTCACTTCAAAAAACTCCTTCAAAGGCTTGTTGTTCGATAACACCTGCAATATTAGCTATCTCTGCGGTGCTTTTCTCAGCTTGTTCATGATCAGAAGTTGCAAAAATAACTTCATCTTCGACATTAATGTTCACATTCACATTTTCCTCCTCATTAGCACTACTTTCATCTTGAAGCAATGTACGTACAGTTTTCCTTTGTTGAGCTTTCTTTCGTGCTTCTTGCCTCTTCATCTACAAATCCCTCCAACTTCTTTTCCTCATCATTTTCGGAATTTCTTTTGTCTTTCCTCCACTTACTCTCTGGTGGTGCAACATAATCTTTATCATTTATGCATCCAAAGAATTATCTGAACGGAGGGATACATTTCGTTAGATACTGCTGAATTTGGTCCAATGACAGATTCGTCATATGTTCTAGAGGCAGCTCATTGGATTCTTCTTTCTCAAGGTTAGGAATCCAATCATCTAGCATCATCTACACAAACCTTGGATATTGTAGAAATTTTTCTTTGTTTATGTTTGCCGTCATTTGCTCGAAGATCAATCTCGTGAAGTTGTAAGGAAAGTTCAAGGTTAATGTAGCTATCATGCACATTTGATAATCAACTAACACGTCAAATCCACCATTTCTGTGCCCCATGGCGTGAATCACCGAGTGTACAAAGCACTTGTAGGGCCTTGAGAAATTTGCTTTTGAGAAGTTTGTATCATTGACGTGACCAACATAACCCATCCGGTAAAAACAACCTTTTACCATTCGTTCCGGAAAGCCTGAAGGATCACTATCTTTGTCTTTGAAATCCAAATTCTTCAAATCAACGCTTCAGTTATAATCACCTCTTTGTCTTCGTTACCAACTCGAAATGAATGAATAGCTGGTGGATTGGGAACAAACTTTGTATTCTCCTAGAAACCTTCAATGTGAGATCTATAGGCCTTATGTTGATCTCTAAGTGCTTTCTTGATCCGTATCCTATCCATAAACTCCAGAATAGATTCAAAGGGTTTCATCTTTATTGGCTCTTTATCAAGCATACAACAAATATTGTGCTTCAGATCAAAGTTTGAAATTTTCGCCTACATAAACACAAGAAATCAACACTTAGTCAAAAATTTCATTTTGGTGCGAAGGTGTTACATGCAAAGATACAAAGACTATCTTTGTGCAAAGGTACACTAAAATATACCAAATACATTTTCCTTCGTACGAAGGTGTTGAGAGTCTAGGATCCGGCTGTTCTAGACGAAATTTGGGTAGAGATAGAACTAGACCAGTAGAATATTATTAAGAAAGGAGTAGAAGCAGCGGAAGTCATAAGTTTCATTCACACCGAAAGAGTATACATCTTGTCGAGATGGCGAAATCCTCGAGAAATTTCACCAGCGTTTCCCCTCTGGGAACTTCAAAACTTACAAAACAATGAACACAAAACATATATATATATATATATAGACCTAGCTCACCTCATGCGAAATGAGATCTTGACTTCATACGAAGTGGGTTCACTTTGTACAAAGTGAGTTAGCTTCGTACGAAGTGACCACTTCGTATGAAGTGACACTTCACCATCGTTCTCGTTCGCACTTAAGCTGTGTGTTCATATCTAATCTATACGATATCGTCACACGCTCTATCTAGCCTATTCGTACATGCATCGACAGGTGTTCAACTTTCAAGACATTTTAGCGTTCGTGCGGAGGTAAATACATTCGTGCAAATGTATTACCTTCGTACGGAGGTAATTTACATCTTCCAAATATGTTTGATCAAATCGTTGATTTTTCATGTTTTGTTCAAATTGATGATGAAATAATGTCCTAAAGACGTGGATTAACACTATTACGAATTCAATTTTACATTTTAATGGTCTAAATTACACAGATTTGAGATTATGTTCATTTTAGGCCGAATTGTAATTTTTTGTCCATTTAAATCATGATATACCTTTCCATTGCAAGTGTTGTGCTAATCAGCACCCTAAGGAACGATTTGGACAGCACTTCGTTACAATAAACACTTTTTCTCTCAAAGTCTCAGTTTGTGTGAAGGAAGTTCTTTGTGCGAATGTGGATACAGTCGTATGAAGTAACTTATATACTACTACTGTTACTCCTTCGTGCGAGGGTAACTACCTTCATGCGGAGGTGACTTCTTGGTGCGAAGGTAACCAGTTTTTTTCAATTTTTCAATTTTCAAACATTTTACCAGTTTTAACAACCCACTCAGTTAACCAAGTCCAAGTTAATGACCTTGGTTGAACACTTTGTGAACAAACTGATGTTTTCAATAAATTTTAAGTTTTAAATTAATGAACTTTTGATCTTTTCAAAATCTTTCTCATTTCAGATAAGCTCCCAACCCGTTGTTTTTTATATTTTGTTCAGCAGCTTCAGATTTTGAAGATCAGTATTCCATCATCGGCAGTCGAAAATAAGATGAAATAAAATCTTTTTTAATTTTTCCAAAGTTTATGTAAAACACACTGAAAATCTTTTTGATTTCTGAAATGAATAGCTATGTACAAACATATTTACAGATATTTATGCAAATTTTTGTAAGAGGAACATATTAGTTTTTGAGACTTATCACTAGCACCATTGATCTGATTAAACTTTAAGTTTTAAACAAATTCACTTAGATTGTCAATATGTTTGTCCACTTGAACCTCTACACATTGCTCAATTGTTTCAAGATACTGTAATTAGATGTCTAAGAATTTGTCTTAATAGTGTTTCCCACCTCAGAATACACTCTCGTGTCATGATTCCCTGGATTTCATCTTATAGGTGAATATCCAACTGATATCTGTATCTGGGTTGTGCGAGACCTTAAGAGCTCAGGTTAGTACCACCGTACAGACAAAGAGATGAAGGCTCGACCTAAAAATGGTGTTCCATATTTTGATATCTTTTGACTGCAATTGTTAGATTTTTCGTTACTTTCAGTTTTGATGCAGTTTAAGGTTTTAAAACAAAAGTATTCTACAAGTTCTAGGCCATTGCTTATGCAAAATTATAAAAACTTGTATATTACCCCAAATATCAATTATCTATAAATACCTAGTATCTCAGTATCCGGAAATTTTTAAATGAAATTTCGGTATACTAAGACCATAAATCTAAGAGATATTAACCCACTAATTAAGAAGTTTTTCTTTATATTTATATCTCAAAAACAATTTACTGAATGTGCGAAGTCTACTGGCACATCATCAAGTGACCTGTTTAAACACTTTTTGAACAGTCATCCACTGATGTCTACTGATGTACTATCATTTCCTCTTTTATACACGAAACCTCTTTTTGTCTTTTTCTATGTTTTTGTACCTTTCAAAGTTTAATATGTTTTTGTATTTTTCACCACATATTTCTTCCCCTAAAATCAAAAACATATTTTTGGATTTTTAGTTTTAGAGAAAGAACTTGAAAACAAAAACTTTGACAAACCGATGAGGATTACTTCAAATCGTCATCCATCTCGGCTTCACACTCTTTGTCCCCCCCCCCCCCCGATGAAAAATCTTTCATTCCGTTTAATTTCAAAAGATATTTAAACTTTGCTCTGCCAAATGGTTTTGTATAAAAATCTACTTTTTGTTCATCATTGTGGATATTTTCAATACGAATCAACTTTTACTCGTAGTAGTCACGGATAAAGTGATATAGTATCTCAATACGCTTTGTTTTAGAGTGTTGAACCGGATTTTTAGTAATGTTAATAGCAGCCTTGTTATCTACAAATATAGGCGTGTTAAGAAACTGTAAACCATAGTCTCTCATTATTGTTATATCCACAAGATTTGCGAACAACAATCGAAAGCTGAAATATATTCTGCTTCACAAGTCGAGAGAGCGACTGTGGTCTGTTTCTTACACTGCCACGTTACCAAACGTATTCCAAAGAACTAGCAACCAGCAGTTGTAGATTTAGCATTGATTTTGCAACACCCAAAGTCAGAGTCGGAGTATCCTGTGAGATTGAAGTCGTCATTGCATGGATACCACAATCTGGTGCTTGGCAACCCTTAAGGTATCGTAAGATCCTTTTAACGACCATTAGGTGAGACGCTCTGGGACTTGACTGGTAGCGTGTGCAGAGGCATGTTGGATACATTATATCCGGACGTGATTCAGTCAAATACATCAAAGAGCCAATCATCGAACGATAGAGAGTTTCAACGATCTTCTCTCCAGTTGAGTTCGATCCGATGTTGTGATTTTAGGTTAATGGGTTGGACATTGGTGATGCATCAAGCATCTAGAATTTTTCCAAAACATCGTTCACATACTTCGTCTGATGTATAAAGATTCCATCAGGCAGTCGATCGACCTAAAGTCCAAGAAAGAACTTCATCTCCCCCATAGAACTCATCTCAAACTTTTTCTTCATGACGCTTTCAAAATCTTTAGACAGCTCATCATTCGTCGAACCGTATGATATCATCCACGTAGATTTGCACAATTAAGATGTGTACGTCCACTTCCCACGTGAAGAGGGTGTTGACTACTGTTCCTCTGATAAAACTGTTGTCCAGGAGATGCTAAGAAAGTGTCTCATACCAGGCTCTCGGGGGCCTGATGTAAATCGTACAACGCCTTATCCAGTAGGTAAACCTTGTCTTTGTGTATCCGATCGACGAACCCTAGTGGTTGGCTGACGTATACCTCCTCTTTCATCTCTTCCGTACAGGAATGCGGATTTGACATCTAACTGGTACACTTTGAATCCCTTCCAAGACACGAATGCGAGGAAGATTCAGATTGCTTCCAATCTGGCTATGGGAGCATAAACTTTAGTGAAGTCTATTCCCTCTTATTGGCAAAATCTCTGAACAACGAGTCGAGCTTTGTTACGCATAATTACACATCTATCATCCTTTTTGCATTTGAAGACCCATTTTGTATTTATCTTCTTATGGTCTTCTAGCATATCAACGAGTTTCCACACACCAAGTTTTTCAAATTATGAGAGTTCTTCCTACATAGGTTTACCCAGCTTTCCTCTGTCAGTGCTTCCTTATACATTTTAGGCTCTACCTGCGAAATAAAACATCTGTATGAGTTCCTATTTTGTAAAGGTGCCACTTTAGAATAAAAACAACTAAAATCCTGATTGATGTGATGTCGAGCACCACTCTACAACTCTCTGATAATAGACTTTGGTGGGTGGTATGATAGTGTCCTCAGCATAACTTCATTGGATACGCTCACTTCGTGTTCTAGATTTGTAATATTTTGTTCAATGTTCTTATTAATAGTAGATGTTTCATTCTGAGCACTCGTTCCTTCAGTTTGATTGTTGAGTAAACTTTCCATCTGAACTTCACCATCATCAGAAGTAGATCCATCGTCATCGTATGTTGGTTCGGTTTCAGATTCAGAGTTGTCGGATTGATCAAAATGGGGAACTGGTTCATTCACCTCTGGTTTAGGCTGTAGGTTCACTTGCTCCACCAGTCCTAGGATGTTGAGAACGCGGGCCTGCTACAGCATTGTATGTACCAACATGTGTCTGAGTCACAATGATTGGTCTCGGAACTTGATCTTGTGAAAAAAGATTGTTGTTCCTAGTGAAGCACAGCAAGTTCCTCTTCTATTGGTTTGGCTGGCAGCTCGAAGGAATTCCAGACACTTTCATAATTGAACAACCAAGGATCTTCTGGTTTCTGTGTCGGAGATGTATATCTTTGACAATCTACGTTTTGAGCCTCAATAACCCGGTTGATGCTAGGAAGGTAAACTCTTTTTAGCAGACTAGCATACCCCACAAAGAACCGTTCTAGTGATTTAGCCCCAAATTTGCCATCCACGTCAATTACCGTACACTGTGACCCAAAAGGTTCTAACCACTTCAAATTTGGCTTTCGTAGGTTAAGTAGCTTGAAACACGTCTTCTTATGTGCCTTGACCATCAATACCTTGTTCCATGTGTAACACGCAGAGGCCACAGCTTTGCTCCAAAAACTAACTGGCAGTTTTGAATCGGCAAGCATGGTGCGTGTAGTCTCTATCAATGTTCTATTCTTTCTTTCAGCTCCACCATTTTGTTGTGGGGTTTATGGTACACTGAATTCATGCAGAATTCCCTTCTTGTTGCAAAACTCTAACTACCTATTATTCTTGAATTATGTTCCATTGTCACTTCCGATGCATCTAATCGGCAAATGATACAGATTCTCTACTTTTTTCAACAAAATCATCAGACTGTCGAACGTTTCATCTTTGCATTCTATGAACATCACCCACGAGAACCTTGAGAAATCATCGGTAACAACTAGACGGTCCAGGTCTCCTGAAATGCTTCTCACATTCACTGGTCCAAAGAGATCCATGTGCAACCTTTCTAGTGGGAGCTTTATCGAGTTTAAAAGGTTCCTTGGATTAGACTTTTTGTGTTGTTTTCCTTTCTTGTAGCTAATATAGTCATCATTCAAGTCAAAGCTTTCAGATTGACATCATCTACTAGATCGTTGTGTACCAAGAAATTCATCTTCCGGAGATGAATGTGTCCCATTTTTCTATGCCACATTATAGACTCTTTCTTTGTCGCCTTTGAAATGAAATACTGAGTAGTTTTCGTTATTGTGGTTGCAACTGTTAGGTCTAAGACATATAAATCGTTTTCACGGGGAGCGGGCATTAAGATCCACTCTTCCGGTATCTTGAACCCTGGCTTCAAAATTAGACATTCTTTGTTAGTGAAGAGCGTTGTGATTTCTTATCACAGATCTGAGAAATACTGAGTAAGTTGTTTTCCAACTCTCCTATGTAGTTGACCTTGTCGAATGACACCACCCCATTGGTTAATATCCCTTCACCTACAATTCTACCTCCATTGTTTCCTACAAACCTAACATAGCCTCCTCTAACAGGTTTGACGTCATATAGGAGAGCCAACATCCCCATCATGTGCCGGGACACTTCGCTATCCATGATCCCACTTCGATATGACGGATCTTGGGAGCTGCTGCACATTCACTCAAACAATTCTTTGAAGAGCGGGACCCAAGTCTTACCGGTCTTGGGTGGGTTTAAAAATTTAGGTTCACACACACTATCACTCTTTTGTTCAACTTTCTGTTCAACCTTTTCATCAATCCGTGTTGAAACAGACTGTTTTGTCTCCTTAAAAGATTCCTTCTTCTTTATCACCCATGTTTGATTTTTCAAATTGGTTCTCTTGGTATAAAATTTTGAATCTTTCTGTTCAACTTTGTTTGAAGTTTCACCAGTTTTATTAGTTAAAACTTTGGAGTTTACTTATTTCACTTCATTTACGAATTCATTGTTTCGTTTTAGGATTTGGGTTGGAACAAACATTGGTCATTTTTGTTTTAAATCCTCTTGAGACTTTTTAACATTGTAAACAGGTTTTGGTTTATATTGTGGACACCGACTAGCGATATGCCAAACTTAATTGCATTGCAAGCAAGTCCTACTGTCTATTACATCAGAGGAACCATCAACCTGTTCACATTGTTTTCTTTGAGCAAAAAATTATTCATTTGACTATTTGCTAAACTGACTCTCTTTATCACTTTCCAAGCTTGATCCAGAAACAAACGTCATTTTCTTTGTAAATTTCAAATTTCCAAACCTGTTGGTATTTCTCTTACCGTATCCTGAACCGTTTCTCCCATAATTATAATTTTTCTGTTGATGATTAGAATAGGAGTTTTTCGGTTTAGAATAGTAAGACTTATCATTCCTGAAGTTTGAAAAACTTTGATTTTGTGATAAATTTTTTATTTCAGATATTTCAACCTCTACAAGCTTGAACACTTTTTCAACTTTGTTTATGTTCACATTCTGAATTGGAAATTCTTCATCAGAATATAATTTGTCAGATTCGCACATTTTATACATAACAACATTCGAATCATCATTCAAACTATTATCTAATTTTGGAATATACTTTTTATGAAAACTGCTGTCATCTTCGAAATGCGAACTCAAACTTGTTTTCTCAAAATTCGATTGAGCACTATCAAAAACAGTACTATCACTGTCATTTTCCAAAACCCTGTCAACAACATTTTTACTAATTCTGACTCACATTCATATTTGGTATGGGTCACATCGAGATTGTCAGGCAACTGGTCTCTCTGTTCAGTTTTTAATTATAAATGTAGTGTCTTTTCCACCCCTTCTAGTTTCTTTCTTGAATAACTATTCCACATAGGGGGTGGAACTCGATGATAACCCAAACCTTTGTTTTGATAACAGTACACATCTTTCCCATTTTCATCTTTTCCTGTTGGTTTGAGAAGAATGTGATCCAAAACATAAGATACAGTTGAATAACTAATCAGCTTCTTATCAACCCGTTTCGCTTCGATCCAAATAGTTTCTAGCTCTTGTTTTAATTTGGCGATCGTGTCAATATGATTATTTATTGCAATTTGTTTATCCATGATAGTGGCTTTGAGCATAGAAAGCGTAGCTTCATCTTCTCTACTAGTATCACGGTATTGGTTGATAGTTCTGCTCAGTTTATCATAAGCTTCTTTTGTTTCTTTTAAATCATTTGTTAGATTATCTATATGTCTTTTCAATTCATTATACTTCTCATCTTTTTCAAAACATGATATGCACGGCTCTAGGCAATTCGTGCATTGTTTTTCTGTTTCTATTTTCTTACTTTTATCCTTTTCCTCGATTGACTCAACCATGACTTCCTTGACCTCCTCAAAGATTTCAACTACCTCTTTTAACTGTGACATCATGGCTTTCTCAGCGATCTTGTTGAGGTTTTTAGCATTCATCTCTTTTGTCACGTCTATAATTTCTTCTACAGGTTGTTTCTTCTCTTCTTCACATTGTGCGCTTTGGTAACTTCTTTGTTCACCGAAGAAACCTACAAAAGAATTAAACACATCAGGAGGTATGATTGATTTAAATGCACTACGAAATATTTCATGTAATGCTTCAGAATCATAGTATTCATCATAATTTTCTGGAGTTTTATTGAAAGTAATCTCAGCACAGCCTTCACCAATGGCTTCTTCAACAATCATTTCTTCCACAGTTGGTTTTAGTTCCTCAATGATTTCAGCTAAAAGAGCAAGACTCACGGTCTTAGGAATGTAGTTGTTCCAATTAAAACCTTCACCTTCCTGTGTAACGACCAGATCCTTATCTTTCGACTTTGCCGAACCATCCTCAATTGGAATAGGTCTTGTCATGCTCTGAGGATGTTGGAATGTCTTGTGGTAAATTGCTTTCTTGTAATAATCATCACCAAAAGGATTTTGATTTCCATGAACCTTTCTGTTCAGACATTCTTCTTGAAATTGACCTTTTCTTTGCACTTGAAACAGGTTACTTTGGATTTATCAAATCCTAGCTTTGAGTCAGGACCACCGAGATTGTTTCTCCCTGTGATTTCCATGAATCGTTGTGCTCTTCGAACTATACTCGCCATACACCATTTGGTATTTATTAGTTCTAACTCCTCAGAATCAATTTGATCGTAATCCTCTTATCATGTTGTGATTTCCGATCCTTCCTGCTACCAAAGTCTCATAAGACTCCAAGACAGAAGTAAGTAACCCCATGTGTTCCTTGGTTGTTGTTTCAGTGAAATCTTGAACGTTTGAAGATTTACGGCAAAGTTGCACTGATGTGATGATTAGAACTGTTCTGGTTGTTGTAGTTGTTCGAGCTTTGAGATGACTGGGGATTATGCATCGGGGTATTCGGCTCAAAACTTGGATATGATGAGAAACCACTTCCACTGTTTGAACTATTTGATGAAGATCCAGATGAATTATCTGCACTGAAAGCAGTTTAGATCTTTGGACTTTAAGCACTAGCCACACCACCACCTTTGAAATAAAGATCTACATCTTGTTGAATATTCGAGCTCTTCATTTTGGCCATCTTACGTAGTTCTACCTCGTGTCCTTCCAGTTTCTCGATAAACTTCCCTAAATTTAGATTACTATACCCTTGGTTATTCTTCGGAATATCAAGTAAGTCTACCATTCGCCCTGTGGCAATGCGTCGGCTAGCTTGTCCACCCACTCTTCATCTTCCTTATCTATACCCATCTGATTCATCTCCACAATCAAATGACAGTATCTCTCAACAAGTTGTTTCATCGATTCTCCTTTCAAGGTCGTGAATATATCAAACTCTTTCTTAAGTAAAGCCTTCTTGCTTTTTTATCATTGACAAACTACCTTGGAATTTTACTTTCGACGCAGTCCAGATATATTGTGCACTTCCTTTGTGTTGGAGAAGCATGAAAATATCTTTGTTTATTGCTTGTTGTAGAAGATAAAGCATCTTTTTCTCTCTAACAAATTTTTCTTTCTTGGTTGGAGTAAATTGCGTTAGAGTTTTATTCAAACCATTTTCTCCGACAGATACTTATATTCCTCTTCAATTGAGTACAAACAGTCTAAATAATTGGCTTGGACCCAATTTTGGATCCTTTCATGCCAACCTTTGAAATCTTCCATATTCATGAGTTTTGGTGGCTTCGTCATGTCCCCGTTTCATTATCTAAGTTTAGATTTTGAACGACCGACGTGTAGGTTGTAACGAAAGCATTATAAAACTTGTTCTTCATTGCAGCAGAAATTTCGTGTGGAGGTAAGAATTGTTGCAAAGGAAGATTCGTACGGAGGTAATTGACAAAAGATACTTTGGTGCAAATGTACCCTCGTGCGAACTAACACAAAAACAAACAAATCTTGGTTACGTCCATGCGAAGGTAAACATCTCAATCAATCTGAACTTTACTTCGTGCGAAGGTATAATTTTCAAAAGAAAATACTTTCATTCGTGCGGAGGTACTTACTCTGTGCGGACGTAGTTCCTTCGTGCGAATGTAAAAATTCAAGTTTTCTCATTTTTTGTCAACTTGATCATGATTCTGATTGAATTTTAGTCCAATTTTTCAGAGGATTTGTTAAAAACATATTTTATGTAATCCTCGAAAAAATCAGTCCATTTTGACGGTTAAATTTGTGAGAAATGATAAAAATAAGAAGAAATGATTAGAAGAGAAGTCTTCGATTGCTGAATCTTGTTGAATTGTCTCATATATTAGCCTCCAAGCTCTGATACCACTTGTGAGGATCGTTTATCCATAGATAGCTTAGGTAATATCTGTTAACATAGTCCATATTGCGTGGAATCCAATTTTAGTTAGGCGACAATAACAAGATTACTCAATTTTCTGTTTTCATTAACTGATTAAACGTTTACAAGATCCTGAAAACACTTCGACAGGGCTTCGCCGTCGTACACGCAAAATCACTAACTAACCCAAAGTCCACACACCTATTTACACTACTAGATATCTTCGTGCGGACTAGGGACTACCTCCGTACAGACTACCTACCTCCGTACGGACTAACTTCCTCCGCACGGACGTACACCTCCGTACGAAGGTAACAATTACAATTCAAAACATAATATAACATTTAATCCCTATTACAGACTCGACACGACTCGTAGACGCAGGCAGCAAACATATGTATCAACAACATAACCTACAGATATGTAGGTTTTGTGTATGTTAAATTACCTAAATGTATGTAGGCTTTGTGTAGTTAAAATATATATGGTTTTTTTATGTATATATAATGCATATATGAATGTAAGAATCATAAAATTTTAAAAATATAAACCTTTAATCCCAAAATTTAGTGATTTGGAGTTGTTTTTTTTGTTCTCGTAATAATTAGTGTTCTATAATACTACTCATCTCACCCTCTCTCTCTCTCTCTATATATATATATATATATATATATATATTTCCAACCACTTAAGTTTAATTTTTGTATACACCTCATAATTTAGTTGATTTATTTTTCCCCTACACTTAAGTTTAATTTTAGTTTACACCCCTTGGAATTTGGTTAGTTGATTTTTTCCTTTTCCATCAATCGATTTACTTTAATAAAGTTATCGTTTTTGTATCAAAACTTCATGCGAGATTGTTATATGTGTTCGACGTGAATTTTCATAACATTGTTTTTATACTCAGCGCTTGCTTTAAACATCTTCTAAAGCGTTCTGTTTTTTTTAATTGGCTGACGCTCATCTCTAAATAAACCATTGCGGCGTGTTTTCTATCCATGTTTAAACCGGCCCATTGTAACGTGCGGTTGTCACCTTTATCGTTATACGCCATTTTGGTTTAAACCTTGCTTGAATAACTTGGCTTTCATATAAAGGAGGTAACTTATATGTGACTTTCAAATATACCATCATGTCGTGGTTTTCTTTATCAGCGTGTTCATGATATGCTTATTTTTATCTATGTTTCTAACCCGCAAAGCGCGGATGATAACCACCATTTTAGAAAATAAAAACAAAGTGAAGACAAAAATAGAGATGAGTGTTTCGGATAAAAGAGCATGTTTTTGGGGCAGTTGTACCAGATAGCATATAATATCATACCCATCCCATAGAATTTTCAAAACTAATCATATACTAGAAGTCTCTTGTTTTAGGTTCTTCGGTTGGTTTTAGGTTCTCGGATGGGTTCACGTGTCAATCATTGATTGCTAAGATTTTATGAACTGAAACATTCGGTCGGAAAATAATAAATAAAATGATGCGAGAAATAATTCTAAATATGGCAATTTCAAGAGAAAAAACCTCGTCTCTTGGAAATATTTCGACAAACCTACAGAAAACCCCACGACTAGAATCCTGATAGTGCAGGTCATTTACTACACAAAGTTTACGAATTTTGTACCGTTGTAACATGCATGATTTTTGTTATCTATCTAAACTTAAGTTTCTTTATAACTCATACTACCGGTTTCAGAAAGTATTCCACATGTTTACTTGAGGCGTATGGCGTAATGCACCTCGGTATGGCGTAATGCACCTTGTATCAGTAGCATTTAAAGCGTTTTCAAATTGTAGCGACACAAAAAATGATTCACGACGTGTCAATTATGTAGCAAAACCACTTCTCATGTTAAGAGAAGGTCCATGGCGTATCACATTATCTCTAAAAGCATGATTACAAACACCAGATGTTCACGGTATGGGTTGATCACTGAACCTGAGCCCACCAACCCTAAACCATCCGCTTATTAGACCAACAAGTGACGGTTCTTGGTACCTAGCACTTGCAGATCAAGCCTCTATACTGTTAGTCCACTATCTTCAATGTTATATGTATATGTACATAAGTTGCAATTATATTAAGTCGCAATGACAAGCAACAAAATCACCACTCCTCCGCAACCAAAGCGCTACGTTCGAGTTCCTTTAATGCATCCTTAGTTGGCGGAAATGAAAGTGGTTCTTTAGTCTCGTGAGCTGTTTTCTTCTCCTCCGGGCCACGGCTGCTGCAGCCATGTCACCTACTGATCTTTCACCTGAGCACACAACTGGAACTTTGTGAATTTTGTGAATTTGTCCTACAACCTGTTTGTTATCACCAACTGTGTTAGTATCATTATTTTGTATTAGTAGATCTTCACAACTCACAAGGTTTGTTGTCGCCCGACCACCACCATCTGGTGGGAAACCGCCATTTGCAGGTGTTTCTGACGTCTTTTCCGGGAAGAATTGTTGACATTCACAAGACTCTCTCGGTTTGTCATTTAGATTGAAAGAATTAGCGCGGTTTTCATTACCACCGCTTTGCGGTAGGGTAAAAAGCCAAGGGTATGGGAGTAAATACAGTGGAGTCCCCAGCCCGGAACTCCCCTCACGAGATGAGGAATCGGGCTTATTGACATTGGCTGGTGAGACTGGGATATGGGACGGTAAAACTATTCCGGCTGGCGGTAACTGCACAGAATTTGGCCATACAAATGGCAGGAAGGATGGTTGGATGTAATTGAGAAATGGAGAGTTTGCAGATGATGCGGACATGCTCGGTTCGTTCGTAGTGATGGACTCTTCTTGGTTCTCCTTAGCTTCATTATACATCATCTTCATCTGTAAATAAATATTAGACTAAATTGGTTCTTCTAAACTATAAATTTATCTGTTGCTAAAGTAATTATATACTCACCTGTGCTTTTAAGCATTCGTTCTTCGCCTTCAAAGAGCCTAGACGTTTTGAAGCCGTGTCCTTTCCCTAGTATAATACCATGTTATTCGATTTAGCCGAGAACTCGTGACAGTACAAAACACAGTTCCTAGAGGCGGCTACTCCAACCCGTTTATTAACAGACGGGTTTACTAAAGGGAACAAGTCAAATAGGCCCGGATCGGTTGAAATTCGTCCAAAATGTATTTCAAGTGAATGAAATCTCTTGAATCATTTTCTTCTACAAAATCAGATTGTTATTATTGAAAGAAATACAATAAGTTGTGGTGCATAAACAACCAACTGTTTGAAAGAACCATAAATCTGTTTCGAACCATAGCAAAGATGAGAAGTTCTGCCCTGACCCATTTTGACTTATTACTCAACCCACAAAGCCAGACCACATATGAAGGAAAGCAAAATACTATTTATAGAAAATATAAACCAGGGAGATAATCCAAACCCTTTTCAAATTCTCATTCTCCCAAGATAGATCGGCCGCCTTTCTTGTTAGCTCCTCGAAAACCGCCTTGCAAAATTATCACAAAGAGCAAGACTTGGTAACCGCGGAAATTGACAAGAGAAAATTTACACAGAATGAAGTGTACAATGTGCGGGTTGGGTCAGGTAACGGGACAAAATGGGTTATTTTAAAAGCTATCAATTTGGTTCAGGTAAAGGGTAATGAATTCACACACTGTTGTCACCTACAACAATCTTTTTTGTATTTGGTTCAGTTCCAATGAACTAGATTTCCAATCCTCAGTGCATGCATTCATAGTTGTGACTTGGAAACTCCGCAATCAACACAGAAAAGTCGAAATGAACCATACCTGTCTCCTACGGATAGTTTGTCGAGCCGACTCTCGGTTCGCTAGCACTCTACGTATTTTACGTGCCTCCACTTCAGCCTGGCTCAAGAAACGTTAAGACGCGAAGTTGCAATCAGAAACAAAATAACTACACATATTAACCTCTATTAAGTTTTGTCTAGATTTCCTCCCACTTGGTGCACAATTTGTGGGATAAGCAGGATTCAGTCTAAGATCAGTGCTGTGTTCATCCTCGACTGATTTTGCAATTGACACACCGGATTTGTTTGAATTTTTCACCATAAAACTAGTTGCCACCTGCTCAATAACAAGAAAAACCCGAACAAAACTGATCAATACATATCTAGAAGCTAACAACATTAAGCAGATTAAACTAAATGGGTGATACCAAAAGATGAAAATGTGAAGATTGACTGTGGTGAGAATAATCATCATTGTTCAAGAAAAAAACACCACATTTGTGATGATGATTAAGACAAACAGGCTGATGGGTACGTAGGGTGGTAATTGTGTCGAGCTGCCTGGTTGAAGTGATGAACCCGAACATAACCTTATAATTTGCCAAAGACGTCAACCTAACCTTTAACTTCGTGTAACCCGAACAACCTTGGTAACCCATTTATGTAAACGAGTAGTAAAATGTTGCGGAATAGTAAATAGGATGTAGGATGTAATCAAGTATTTCAAGTTGTAAAGAGGTCATAAATGGTTAAGACATTAAAAAATATATATATTCTACTGCTACAATTCGAAACGGGTTGATTCAATAAGTTTACACACAGAAAATAAACAACTAATTAAATTCCCGGGATTGTAAAAGGGTTGGTGGGTTGTAAACAAGTTATAAACGAGTTAAACATGTTGGCTTCAAGAAATTTAATAGGCTTTAAACGCATACAACAAACGGTTGTATTAAAACGTACGTGTTAAACAGCTAAAATACCAAATATACCGAGTCTCGAACGAGTTGTAAATTACGGGTGCGCGGGTTTTAAATCAGATGTAATCAAGTTGAATATGAGTTAAACACAGTTTAAACAACTATAATACCCAACACATTGAGTCTCAAACGAGTTGTAAAAGGGTTGGTGGGTTAAACAAGTTAATTTTTTTTAAGAAACATATATATTAGTATTTTAATATATAAAAGTTGGCTCAATTAGGGACGTATTAACAGATATAAATACGAGTGGTTAAACAACTCAATTATTCTATGCATAGACAGCAAAAGTAAGACCCAAATGCTGAACTAGAATACACAAATAACAAACCTCCTCATAATGGTCACCGGAACAGGAGTTACGATCTCTTGAAACCGATTTGGAGGCCGGAAGACGAGCTAATCCGGCCAAAGCCTCCGCCGCTTCAAACTCAATCTTAACCATGGGATCCATAATGAAGGAATTTTGGTTGGTTGTTGGAGAGAATTGAAATAGATAAATGATATGGAAGTCGGCATAAGAGAAATGGCAGATGTCGTGCCATGAGGATGCATGACGGTGGATGTATGAGGAGCTGCCACGTAGCAGTGAGATACAGGCCACGTTAGTATAGGTGGCTGGCCATTGGGCAATGGCTGCACGTGGGGACTTGTCATTTACAGCATGTACACAGCTAAGTATGTTGTGTTTTTTGGCCCATGTCAATGCCACTTTTTATGATTTGTATGGGGAAACTGTAACTTAGAAATCCTTAATATTGTTGGTTTCGTTTAATCAAAAGCTATTACGGCCCAAACTGAAACCAAAGTATAAAAAATCTAACTGTTCCCAAATAACCAAATAGTATGTTTTACCCAAACTATCATTTCTCTATCGAATGGATTTCCTTACCCTACACCCCTAATATTTTACCCTTATTTTTACTAAAACTTTAAAAATTTAAATTTTTATTCATTTTTACTAGTTTTTTTGGCTTTTTCACAATTCTTTTTATTTTTTTTACATTTCGCTAGTTAGTTTTTTTTTCGTTTTTTACACGTATTCTTTTTTTCTTTCACAATTCTTTTTATTTTTTACTAAAACTTTAAAAATTTACATATTTACCCATTTAGTTTTTTACATTTGTGGTTTATTTAAAAAGGTGTTTTCTTAAAAACGTATACAAGAGGGTGTTTGTGATTTTCTTAAAAAAGCGACAATTTCGTTTTTCTGTTAATCATTAAAGGTAGTTTAAGATGTAGATCTAGGGGTGTTTGTGATTTTCGGCGAATGTATTAAAATAGATTAAACGACTAAAAGAAAAAAGCAAAACAAATAACTTAGTAAATTGTCAAAAAAAATTGAAAAAAAAAATCTAACTAGCAAAATGTAAAAAAAAATAAAAAGAACTGTGGAAAAGCCACAAAAACTAGTAAAAATAGATAAATATGTAAGTTTTAAAAGTTTTAGTAAAAATAAGGGTAAAATAGTTATTATATAATTTGTTTTGAATAAAATAAATCAAAATGGGTAAATTTGTAATTTTATTAGTTAAGTAAGGGAATATATGTAATTTAAATTTTAAGTTGGGTAAATACGCAATTAAGAAGTTTTTTAAGAGGAAGTATACAACTGTCCCTTTATAATTTTATTCGTATAATTGATTTGTAATTGTAAATGTAACATTAATTTGTATTTTTATCATTACATGTAATGTAATATTGTAATTATTTATTATAAATGTTTTTAGTATATCATTTTTTTATCAAATCTTATGTATTACACGTGTCTATAACCTAGCTTTGAAATAATGTCAAAATTAAATCTTGATTAAAGAAGTTAACGATTCTATAAAATAAAGTAGTATCTTGATAGAGATTTCAACATTACAATAACACTTTTCAAAACTAATTGAACCATTCTCCAAATCAAATCAAACTTTATCAAAGAGTAATGAAATAGTGAATGGTTTGTTAAATATTCAAAAATCTCGGACTTTTAAATACATGAACTAACAAGAATAATTAGCACATCAATAGAGCTATTCTAAGCTGCTGCTTCTGTTTGATAGACTAAAGCTAGAACTAATTTGAATAGTTTCGCTAGATTAGATTGGTGTTGCTCTCCGATTTCTAAGTATAAATTGTATTGCTTTTATGAGCATCTTGCTAGTTTTGTTTTTTTTTTTTTTTTTTTGTTAAAAATATTGCCACCGTTCTATAAAAACCAGTCAGAGCAAAAGAAACATCATAATTAAAGATGGAGCACAATATATACTCTACAAACGGCCCTAAAGTATATTGTTGCTTAATCATATATCATGCGTATTTTATTGCTTGCAAATCCTATGAAGCACCTATATTTTATATAATGAATTTTGCGTTCCCTTGGGGACACTATGATTTCCAAGAAATCCAAACAACAACATACAAAATTCTCTCGGCTGAATCCGGAGGGTTACAAATGTTATTGCTTCTTGAATTTCATTACCCCTAACTCGTGGAAAAATTATATCTGTAAATGTTGTACCGAGTTCAACATTATAAGTGGTGAATCTTTTATTTGAGAATATGTAGCTTTGGGACTTATTGTATTTAAGTATTCCATATACCTCTAGTTCTTAACACGAGACATCTTTACCAAATAGAAACTTCCTACACCACTTTTTGATAGCAATATCCCCCAACCCAAGCCTTTCCACACCATGTAGTCTCATGTGTATGTATATATATAGTTGTATGTATATGTAGATTGTAGTTGTGTATCTATATGTTGTTCTGATTTTGGAACTACTTTTACGTTGTTAATTGCATGTTGCACAACTTAATCTGTAAGGAAACCCCATAATCTTTGTTTGAGCATAAATACTAATTTCAAGATGCAACCGCCACATGTCTTAAAGTTCCCTAGAATATTGTGTTCCCATGGCGAAACATTTCTACAATATAAAATGTCATTATTGGTTGGACACCGATCTTTATCCTGTTTTAATGATCTACCCATGATATATGTCGTTCTTAAAATATTCCCATGATACATGACCTACAATTTTTTAATCTTATATTTTACTATTGTATAATAACATCATTATTGAATTAAGATCGGTTGAATACTTATTATCCTTTTACAAGCTACCAATTATGGCAAGTTCGACATGTAACTTTTGATGTGTGTAATAACCGGGCTCTAATGCTTTATATGTTTTCGTAACAAGGTAGTAGAAATCTATTTATCGGTGAAGAGGTATAGTCCTGAACCCTCGCAGGCCTAGTCAATACCCATATCTAAAATAAGAAACAACTAATTGGCCTTGACAAACCACCCATGGGGCCACCCTTCATCATAGGCGAAGCTTTTAAGGGGCATGAGGGGGCGGCCGACCCTCGAACTTTTCGCTTAGTAGTGGAGAGTATGTAGTTTCCGTATAGAAATTTTTGGGTATATACGTTTTCGACCCTCCGGTTTTATAGAAATTTTAGGTCTAGTGAATTCCCTCCCCCCCCCCCCCGGTCGGAAATCTCAAGCTTCGCCACTACCCGTCACGCGATGGTACGCTAGCACGGAGGAGACGAACAATATGATATGA
Source organism: Scalesia atractyloides (assembly GCA_947069175.1). Lineage (NCBI taxonomy): Eukaryota > Viridiplantae > Streptophyta > Magnoliopsida > Asterales > Asteraceae > Scalesia > Scalesia atractyloides. The sequence continues at coordinate 55,686,479 of CAMTDV010000027.1, forward strand.
AAGCCCGACATGCAACCACACTCATTCAAGATGGAATCCTTCTACATTCACTACTCTCACTCTTCTATTTCTCTCTAGAGCAATACTTATTCTTACACCGAGGGATGGTTACGAGAAGAACAACCCATCTCTTCTTTTCGTAACGAGCCTCAAATGTGTTAGTTTTGCATATTTGTTAAAGAATTAGAGCTGAAGATCAAATTAGTCCTTATCCGATTGAGCATTAGCCTAATCCCTCGGATTAGACTTACGTTTCTTGAGTGGGGTTTTATCTTTATTTCTATAAATGTATGCTTGACTAAACAAACAGAACTAAGAACCCGGTTTCATAAATGCATGCTTGACTAACGAAATAGAACTATTAATACAACGACTAAACCTTACATTTATGATTTTTGACACTCCTTTTTCTTAGATATATTTTCAATTTTCCCCCTTTCATTCTTTTAGATACTAATATTTTTCAATGTCATGACATTTTGTATGGTTTTGTTTTTATTCATGTCCTCACTATGGAATTTGATATGTTAGTATAAAAATCATGAAGCAACTTGTTTGGTCTACATTCATTCTTGCGATACATTTTACACTATTATGAAGCTATTTTCTTCCCTTTAAAGTGACCTTTTTGTTAGTGAGTTGTTGTGTTGATAGACCATCACCAAATGCAAGATGATAAATGTACTCATAAATGTGTAACATCTGATTTCTATAAATACACTAAAATATACACTTTCTTTCCAATCCTACAAATATCTTTACCAATACTTAAATTTCCACATCATCACCACTTTTACATTTATTTTTAATAATTAAGTTATTTATATCGATAGACGTTCTTTTATTTTCACATTATTTATATCGAAAATTATAAAAACAAAACTTTAAATTTCTAAACATGAACATTAATATATACGTATCTTAAACTTTTGTATTAATTTTACTAAAGTAGCATTAATAAACTTATGTTTTTAAATAAAAACATTACATTTTTTTGAGTAAACTACCAAAATGGTTTCTGAGGTTTGATCACCTTTGTCACTTTAATCCAAAACTCAAATCTTTTGAATATGGGTCCCTTTGGTTTCAATGTTGTCATTTTCATCCAAAATCAAAATTTAGTAGATTTTTCATTTAACATCATTCCTTTTTTTTGCCTTTTTTCTCCTTTAATGAAGGGCAGAATGGCCAGATTTTTAAATTTGTTATCCTCAAAAAGTTAAAAGACCATTTTGCCCTTCATTAAAAGAGAGGAAAAGGCAAAAAAAAAAAACTTAATGTTAACTGAAAAATCTAACTAGATTTTGATTTTAGATGAAAATGGCAATAAAATTGAAACCAAAGGGACCCATATTCAAAAGATTTGAGTTTTAGACTAAAGTGGTAAAGGTTACCAAACTTCAGGGACCATTTTGGCAGTTTACTCCATTTTTTTATTATTTTGTCAAATTACTATATTTCAAAATGAAAAAAATTAATATACAAGTTACTAAAGCTTATATTGTACAACTTATTAGCATATCAAAATAAATTAAAAAGAAATAAATAAATAAAATAAATACAAAACAAATCTAGGACCCTTTCATTCCACCAAATATTCCACCAAATACAACATTCTTCTCTAAAATTACATTCCACTCAAATATAAACTCTTCCAATTCATTCTCTCTTAAATAAAATACAATCTAAATGGTTTGCATTGTCCTTCTTTCCATGTTAGTTTTCACCAAGACAAGTTGTCATATCTTTTACATGTCTCAAGAAACTACTTGTAATATTTTCTTGAAAATGAATTGCTAGCTATTAATTGTTAATTGTATAGACACCTTATTTTGATAAATAGATAAAAAAAAGTTGATTACGTGGACTCCTGATTTCATTTCAATTGTAAATTTTGGAATTATAATTATTATTATTCTTGTTATTATAGTTATTGTTATTGTTATTATTGTTGTTGTAACTTTATCTTAAATTCGTATCAGTCATAAATTTACGCCCCTTAATTTCAAACTATTGGTACTTACATCTAGACATGGTGAAGCTGTAGGCTGAATGTGATTCACGATTGAATTCAACAAATTATCACCGCTGTTGGGAGTATACATAATGAACTAAAACAAATAAAAAGAAAACAAATTGTCAAATAAAAACAAAAGACGTGTTTGAATAATATCACCATATTTTATGACTTTATCTATTCCAAATTGGTAAGCAATGGTCCATTTGGTGTAGGAGCCTCGTACACGCCCACGCTATTGACGAAGCTAAACACCAACAAAGAATTTTCCTTCCAACACTTTGAGAATGTAAAAGCAAACTAAAGTTCTCGATTGACATATAAATTTTCGCTTTAATACATATACTTTAACCGAAAACATCTCAAAACTCAATAGAGGCATTTGGTTTGGAACCGGAACTTGGTTTGTAAGTTATTAGAACTAGATTGGAATTTGATATCAAACTATAACACGTTTGGTTCTATAATATGGTGATAACTCAAGACCCTTTATATAGGTGTGAGAACCGACCCAATACCTCTTACAAAAATTTGATAAACTTTGGCCAACTCTAATAAAATATTTTGAGGTTATAATCCTAAATATATAAACAAATGTAAATTGAGAGTAAATCTACTATGACCCACTTGATTTCCTAAATAAATAAATTAACAAACCAAACATAAATACTTTGCCATAGAAATGTACAGTAAATTTTAATTGCTTTGACAAATGTTAAAGTCTAATTGCATTTCAAGTCTTTCAGGCAAAAAAATTGCTTGAACCAATGCTCCGAAAACTTACATCATCTATGCCTACGTACAAAAATTGTGATGTTTTTTTAATAGCGAAAGCACCCATTTAAAATCGACTTCTAAAAGGGAAATGATTAAAACTTATTGGACATAAAATTCTAACAAAGATTAAAAAAAACAAGTGCTTTAATAACAACGTTTCTTTTGTGGCATTCCACCCAAATGTGCAAATACTTTTCTTAGGGGACTAATAACACAAGGAAGACAGTTGAATATCCGTTGACGTAATTGAGACCTCCGATTCTTGATCCACACCCCCACCCTTAACACTTCCATCGCGCCTCGCGATCGCGGCCAACGTTGTCGCTACCCTGTTGCTACTTCTCCCACTATTCATCAACACCACAACCACCACCAAGATCATATTGTAACTTAATAAATTAATTAACAAACCAAATATAGATACTTTGCCATCAATTTAAGTTTTGTACCATTGCCCTGAAACTTAACTCACCATCATTTGTTTCTACATCCAAAATTTTTGATGTTTTTTAAACGGTAAAAATAACCCGCACTTAAAACCTACTTTTAAAAGAGAAAGCAATATTCGGTGTAATATTCTAAAGAAAGAAAGAAAAAAACATGTCCTTTAATGATGGACGTTTCCTGTGTGGCATTATTATCATCCATATGTACAGATAATAACACAAGGCAGACTGTTGAATATCCATTGGCATAAAGTTCTCGAATTTCCGCCCAACAAAGCAAAGAAAGCTGTCAGACAGACACAAGGCCCCTCCTAATAAACCCACAAGATCATCTCCAAACCCACCAATCTCTTTACTTTTCATGGATTCCGGACCACTCATGCTGAATGGCAATTGTGGGGTCTCTCACAAGATCATCATCGATACAGATCCCGGCATTGGTAATCTTCTTTTTCATCTCAGAGACATTGTGATTTTTTCCTCAAGTGTCGCATTCAATTAGGAAGAAGTTGGTTACTATCACTTGATGAATTTTATCATGGTTGGTCGGTTTCGTAATGGCAGATCCAGATTTGTTTTCAAGACTGAATTTTGGGTTGTAGTTCTGATATTGGCATTATGAATCATCACATGTTATGGGAATTTAGTATTTTATTTTACTTTTATTATTTCTATCATTATCATTATCATTATCATTATCATTATCTGGATGGGGTTCTGACAGTTGGTTGTGCAATGGAGTCAAACATGTTGAATGTGGGTGGTTGGAGATACAGGGCCGGCTCAATATTTTTGGGGAGTGAAGGCGGGTTCTAAAATTGGGACCTTTTTTCGTAATTTATGTATTGCTTTGGATATGCATATCTTTGTATATGCTAATCAGACATATGTAGTTGGAGTGAGTTATAGTGAAAACATAACATTTCAAGTAAAATGCCACTCTCCTTGTCAAGGCCTATAAATCACCTGTTCACATTCAATCTATGAAAACGAAATTAAAAAAAAAACACAATGATAAGTAGCAAATACAAAAAAAAAAAGTTGAGAGTTGAGGGAGTTGTGATCGGTGGTGAATAATCGAACATAGTTGAGCTCTAAAAGAAACTTGGGACCTCTTATTTATTTTTTTCAGTCGAGCAGCCCCTGATTAGATAAAATTTTGTTTACCATTTACAGATGATAGCATGGCAATCATGATGGCTTTCCAAACACCAAACTTGGAGATCTTGGGTTTAACAACCATTTTTGGTAATGTTTCGGTGAAAGATGCCACTCGCAATGCATTACTTCTGGTACGCACTTTTCTCAAGTTAATTCCATGTTCATTGTATTTCAAATGAATTTGGATCTTGGACAGGATCAGTTAACCAGTTTTGTTTTGTAAAAGGATAGTGTGAGATGGCAGGACGTCATGGTGTCGTTGTTGCCGAAGGTAGCTCTGGACCTCTAAAGGTATGCTTCTCCTTGTGTCAACTTGATTGCTACTATTGAAATGCGTACATTTTACAAAGGAAAATGAAATGTCTTTTACAAAATCAATTGGTATGTTTCTCTATGTACCTATTGTGTCATTGAACTTTCAAATTTTCAATAAGGTGGTGTTATGAACTTTTTTTTGTAGTTGGAAACCGTTATAGGTGCATGTTCTCCCATGTGTTTGTATTTGTTTTCTTTCATGTGTTATTCAAGTTACGAGTCGAATTGACTCAGAAGTAGCTGTTTATTGAATCACGAGTCAGGGTTGAAGTCAAACACTGTAAATCTGTATCGAATCATCACCAAAATGTTTGATTTTGCCCTTGTTGATGAATCTTGTATTGATCATGCACACGTACGATATGATAGGGTGGTGAACCAACGGTTGGTGACTTTGCTCATGGTTCAGATGGATTAGGTAACATAAATCTACCCGAACCGAAATCAAAGAAAGTGGCTATATCAGCATCTGAATTTTTAGTTGATAAAGTTTCTCAATATCCTGGTGAAATATCTATACTTGCACTTGGCCCGCTCACGAATTTGGCTATGGTAAGCTGCACATGTTGTCATCATCAGTTTATGACATCATCATTCAAGATTCTGTTGTGCAGTTAGTGTTGTAATTAATGTCTTGGTTCTGTTAATGTAGGCCATCAAAAGGGACTCGTCGTTTGTAACCAAAGTGAAAAGAGTGGTTATACTTGGTGGATCTTTCTTTGCACTCGGAAACATTAATCCAGCTGCAGAAGCAAATGTATAAAATTTCTTGTTTTTTCTTCTCAAGTGGAAACGCGCAAAATAGGCTGGTTGGGTAACGGGTCAAAACACATGCTTAGTACACGTCATGTTTAGTTGAACCTTAACAATTTCAAAACTTTTGTCTAAATAATTAACGCCTTTGATTTGAGCACAAAACTATATGTTACAATAACTATTTTTTAATAGTTAGGCAACATACCAACCTTGGTTTTAAAGCATATTTTGGCAATAACGTTTTATTAATTAGTCAACGTGTGTGTGTATATATAATTAATTAGTGCCCTGGTCCTAATAATTAGGCAACTTATTTCTTTGTATTTTAATAATTTGGCTTTTGGGACCAAAATGCCGAGCGCCTCATGCTTTTTAAACCAAGATATCAATCTGTTTGACCAGATTTATATTGATTATACCCATTTTACCCCTTATAAATGAACCCAAATCAACTTATTCACAAATAAATGGGTTGTAACTGCAGATATATGGGGACCCTGAAGCAGCAGACATTGTGTTCACCTCCGGGGCCAATATAGACGTCGTCGGAATAAACATCACAACACAAGTCAAACTATCTGGTCCATTCATTTACTCGGTCAAAACTTCTAGATTTGCATGTATTTGTAATCTACGACATACTAAAGTTAGACACCTGGATTTGTGGCTTTCAGATGACGATCTTGATGAACTGAGGCAGTCTGCAGGGAATCATGCTAAATTATTGGGTGACATTACTAAATTCTACCGAGATTGGCATGTGAAATCTGATGGTCTTTATGGTATGCGTTCGGAGTTCCTTATTGATTAGAATGAATTCTAAACAGTTGATGTATTCTTCTCATGATATTTATTATTTTGTTTCTTTAGGGATATACCTTCATGACCCTACAAGTTTTGTGCTGCTAGTCCGGCCCGATCTTTTCACGTACAAGAAAGGTGTTGTTAGAGTGGAGACACAGGGCATCTGTGTTGGCCATACTTTAATGGACCAAGGATTGAAAAAGTAAATTCTTTATTACTGTTACTTTGACTTTTGAGGTCAAACAATTTTTCAAAAACACTACGATTCTTAATTTCGAAGCTGACATTGCGCAATACAATTTTGTATAGTATATACAAAGATATAGATATATGCATATTGATTGGTTGTCTAATGTTTTGAAAATTGTATAAGATCCTTATGAATTAGTGAGTTTTAAAGTAGTTAATTTGACCTCAACAGTCAAATGACCTTTTCCTCCTTTAAAGGCTGGTTTCCATGTATGTTTTGTTTTTCCTGATTTATGTTTGTGTTCAATGATACAGATGGAATACGGAGAATCCATGGACAGGTTATTCGCCAGTTTCAGTTGTGTGGACGGTCAACGTTGATGAGGTTGTTAAGTACATAAAAACTGTCTTAATGGCACCATAATTAATGTCATGATCCTGGAACATATAAAAATCACAGTTGATAATTTGTCTTTGATTTCCCTTCCTGTGAAGTTTCCCTTGTTTGTTGGAATGTGATTTGAATGCAACTACACAAGATTTCAATCATCAGGCCCTAAGTGTACTTACTTCCATGTAAAGAATTCACAACTCTAGCTTTATGTTTCATTATAATTTTAAATACAGAAATATTTTTTATGGTTCTTAAATTACAATTTAACAGTAAAAAAAGCAAGTTAGGGAAACCTTGTGATTCTAGTCCAAATGCTCAAACAAACATCTTGGTAAATACAATAACAATAGAGGTGGCGGAGAGGTCCTTGTACAAGTAATGACAACATCAACATAGGGTTTGGCAAGATTGTGTGGCCTTAGTCAGTTGGATTAAGAGATTTATCTGCTAGCCCACGAGGTGGGCGCGATTAGGATCGTGTTTGCAGTGACAATGAGGATACCATAGTGTAGAATTACAAATGTGTTATTCCAGGGTTAAAAGGATTTAAAAATAAAAAGTTTAAAAGAAAGAATTAAGTAAGAGAGTAATTTTATCCACAAGAGCCAAAGAATATGCACATGCAAGTCACGTGTTATTTCCTTTCATTTTTTAAACGTCCGTAACTTTTTTTATGTATCATTTGTTTATAGAAAAAATCATATCATAAAATCGATCGTTTTTTATCTTTAAATAAGTACCATATTGTTACTTTTTTTCAAAAAAAAATTTTGAAAACCCAGTTGCGTAATACACAATGGACATTACTTAAAACACAATGGAAAGTAGATCAAAAAACAAAATCAATGACGGCAGATAAATACACAATGAACAACAGATTAAAATACAAAAACCGTAAAATATAACACAGCGGCCATAACGTATAACACAACAAGCATCAAACTAAATAAAAACACAACTGATGACAATTGATAACAAAAGATAAAAGACACAATGAAGAGCAAATTAAAACACCATGAACGACAAACTAAAAACACAATACACAACAAACTAAAACACAATAAACAAAAAATTAAAACACGATGGACAACATATTAAAACACAATGGATAACAAATTAAACACAACGACCAGAACCAATAACACAATGTATAGAAAACCCAACACCATCTTAATTGTGTCATATATTATCTTATAGGTTCTTATAAGAATGCAATGGATAGAACCTAAATTAACATCGTGTTATAGGTTTTGATAATAACACAATGTAGAGAAACCCTAGTAAAATGTAATGACCAAAACCCAGTTAAAAAGACGCAACGACCAGAACCTTTAACACAACGAAAAAAACCCAATAAAAATGAAATTTTTTGTTTTACTGTTATACGACAATATGATACTTATATTAAAGATAAAAAACGCTTTTTATTATAGTGAATTTAAAAAAAAGGCGTATGAAAAAAATATGGACATTTTAAATTAATGGAAGGAATTGTCATGTGCCTTGCATGTGAAGAGAGAGAATCTATAAATGTAGTATTCCCTTTGTGCCCATCCATTATCTTCTTTTCCCTAAAGCTAATCCAGTCTTTCAAATCTAAAATCAATGGACTATAATATTTCTTACCCTCCTTATTTATATTATTCTTTGTATTTAATTCTAACCCGTTTATATTATACTTTTTCACTTTCAACTTTGATCTCATATACTTTTTTATATTTACAAATTTTTTGTTTTACATTTCCATCTAAATTTTGCAAGTTATAATGTTGTAACGTGTGTGTGTGTTCGGTAAAAACTATTTTTTTCCTCAAACGGCCTCGTCGCAACACGCAAGTGCTAGGCCAACTTAGTTATTTTTACTATATTTTACGTTTTGGTCAAAAATTTTCCCGTATTAACACACTACAACAGGCGTGCATGGTTTAACGTTTTCCATCTACTTATCGTTCGGTTAATGACCCCGTCGCTACGTGCGGGTACTAAATGTTATAATGATTAGTAATATACATGTCATTTATGATATAGACATATAAATATTTGTCCTTATAATGATATTGAATGAACGAAGAACAATCATTTGGTTTGCAAAATTTATTTAACAACTTAACCTAATAGTAAATAAAAAACCAAGTAAAATGTGCATCAAAGTTCATTTTTTAATACATATCTTGACGATTGTATGTGTAAACTGATTACATTATCTTTATTTAACCAGGGTAATGCACATGTGACGTGATGGAGTGTGAGTATGATTTTAGATTATAATTTTAAGTACTTTTTACTTTTTTTATCAAGCTTTAAATTTATAAAACACGATATAACACTATCACTCTCTACAACACGCTTAGGGCAAGTGCACCCATCGTTGGCGTAGTATAGTGATGGTATGATACCGAGATCGTCCAAGTACACGAGAGCTTTTAATACCAGATTATTTTCAACGTCTAATCGACCCAAATTTTGAGAAAAGATTTTTAATAAGTAAAATAAAGAAAAAAACTAAAATAATAAAAGAAACAAATAAACAAGATAGAATCACATGGTTCCGACTAATCTTTCATTTATCCTTTGATGATTTCCGCACTTTGGGTTTTTTAAGAGATTATCTTAGTTATAGTGGCATGTCCGTATTTTGGAAGCAATGCTACCCTCGGCCATATTGGTTTGAGTCAGCAGGGATACAGTCCCGCAAGGCCGAAATATTGAAAGATAATTAAGTAAGTTATTGATGCAAAATGTGGCATATCCCTCTTTTGAAGGCAACGTTACCCTCGGCCATATTGGTCTGAGTCAGCAGGGATACAATCCCGCAAGGCCGATTTAAAGTTTTAATAGTAGTTTATTTATAAGAGTTTCAAGTAGTTCTTACTTCCCCCAATTTGATGCTATCTGCCTCAAAGGAAGTCCTAATAAGCTTGAATCAAGTCCTCGCAAGATCCCTACACTGAACGAGGCAAGAATTTTATCCAAACCACTCTTCTAACCCCCTTCCAAACAGTTAACATGCTTTATATATGTAACATCCGTCAAAAAAACGGATTTACCAAACCCGCTCCGTTTATCAACCGAACAGTCAGTCAAATTTTTGGTTGCGAATTAAATGCCCAAAATAATTTTAAACGATCCGTAATCAATTATTATGCGGGAATATGTATTTAGTTTTTGAAAATCTATCAAAAATAACAAAATAAAAATGATTTACTCATGCCGGGGTTCGAACTCGGGTCTGTACCGGGTCAAACCAACGCTTAACTCACACACCGTAAACCACTCCGCCACTTTGATTTTCTGTTAATGAAGAGAATCAATTAATTCAAATATTCAAGTTAGGAAGTCAAATTCAGTGAATTGCCGCCCAAAAGAACTTCACGCGTAAACAGCCTGTAACTCTTTCCTTTTTCACGAATCTTGATTGACCGGGACGCGTAATTGTGATTTCCTTTCCGTGTTTACGCCAATCATGAACCTACCTTTGGAACCGACTCGATTCGGTTCGGAAAACACCTATAAATAACCGACGTCCACAAGGTGTTTAAACCGCACAACTCATCTCATCACTCTCACACCTCTAAACCATACCCTCATCTCTCGCTCTCTGTTTTAACGCTAGTCGCCGGAAACACAAGAATCACTCGCCGGAAATTTTTATTGCACTCGCCGGAAAACCGTATCAGTAATCTCCGAGGTTACTGAACCCACTAAACTTTCACCGAAGACACCCACAACCTTTGTAACCTTTCGGAAGACTCCCTTCTGCAAGAAACTTGTCGCCGGAAAAAGGTTTCTGTCGCCGGAGTTCTGCCGGAAAACAGAGTAAAACCAGTCGGTACATCTCACGCCTATTTCCTTCTCTTTTTACTTTTATCTCGTCTGTAATTGATCGTTAAACACTAAAAGAACATGAATTAACTTTTCGAGCCAGTCTGTCGTCACTTCCGGTTAAAACCGGTGAAGAAGACGAAGTTCAGTAATGGTTAAGTATATTTTAAATCAAGATAATTACCGGGTTAGACACACAGTCCAGCGGTGGACTGTGTGCACTTTTAAAGCTATGGTCACGAGTTCGATTCCGGTTCACACACGCCGCCTTGATAAAAATCCTATTTTTAGCAAACTGAACCGGAGTCGCTTTGAGTATATGTTAAGTATATTGATAACCGAGTTATAACCAAGTGTGACACACAGTCCAGCGGTGGAGTGTGTGTCCGCTAACCCACAGGTCCCGGGTTCGAGACCTGTGGAGCGCACCGGTTCTCGAGTCTTAATCTGTTTTTTAAAATAAATTGATTTCTGTTAAATCTAATTAATATATATATATAATTAAAATCGGATAAATAACGGGTTAGACACGTAGCTCAGTTGGTAGAGCTGCGTGCACGCGTACGGGAGGTCTCGGGTTCGAGCCTCACCCGGCGCACAACAATATGCTATAAACCGGTCAACGATAGTCAAAGTCAACGGGTCAAAGTCAACTGTAGCAAAAATAAAATATTTTTTTTTATTATTTTTATTTAATTATTTTAATTAAAAATACTTAAAAATAACATTTTTAAGGTTAGAAAATAGCCTCAAACTCACAAAAATACACCCAACAATCCTACTAAAATAGATTCATAAAACCCGTTTACTTACCGAACCGTAATGCGATTTATCTAGGTTAATTTCACTCGTGGTTAACACCATTTCGCGTACATCCAACGTCATCAACCGAACGCACCCAATGTGAGTGAATTCTTACAAACTCCCCTTTTTATTCATGTTTTGGGGTGTATTATGTGTCGCTTAAACTAATTCTCTTATGCAAATTCGTGCTATACCATTATATGAACTAAATTAGAATGTAACTATTGTTTGGTTGTGATGTATTTCATATTGTCAAAGTTGTATACAAATTATTTAGGCCCATCAGTTCGTAAGAACAGCGCGTGCCTCAAAACTCATTTATTAGGCCCATCAGTTCCTCGTGTGAGACGAGAACAACGCGTGCCTCAAAACTCATACATTAGGCCCATCAGTTCGTAAGAACAACGCGCGCCTCAAAACTCATTTATTAGGCCCATCAGTTCCTCGTGTGAGACGAGAACAACGCGTGCCTCAAAACTATCATTTGGTGTTTGTATGTTCAATAATCAATATTATGTGTTGTGTGAATAAATTTACATCTACATTTACTCATATGAGGTATGCACATTATTTATAATCAATTGGATAAACTCGTTCAAATGTTTTTTTCATAGGATTCACTCGCCAACATTATGTTGATCCAAAAACCTTTTTACACATGATACAGGTGGACAGGTTGAAGCAAGGAAAACATAGGATATGCCTTAGAAGAGAAACAAGAAGCTTAGACTGATAGTTAGAACATGTTGTATCATTTATTGTAGATTTCCATTAAATTGTATTAATGAATATGAAACATATAATAAATGTCATGAGCTTTGATGATAACCCAATTATGCCCCGATCACCTTTTCCGCTGCGGGTCGGGGTGTGACAGATTGGTATCAGAGCCATGACTATAGGGATATAGGATAGGTTATTAGACCCTTAGAACCTATACTATAGTCTGCCTAAATTTTAATTGATTAGGTGGTTACATACAAACTTGTGATATTTATTTGTTTCATATTTGTTTACATTTCAGTCAAACATACATGCTCATTCATTATACATATATACATATATCGATGTTCATGTATTCAATTTATTTTCATACTCTCAGTATCCAAAGATTTTATGCAATTTTCAAATCTCATCAAAGTAAGTTCTGCGACGGGCATGTAGTAACTGGAAGGGTACAAGTACCGGTAGTCGGAACGTCCTGTCTAGGTTGGCATTCGTATAAATCCAAAATAACGGACCAGTTTGCCTACCTGGGGACTAACGATGAGAGTACGACGGACCTATTAGGCCAAAGCATGCCACACCAAACGTCGTTCGAACTAACCTCCCTTTGAGATGTCACCGTGTCTACACCTGGACACATTCCGAATATCACACGTGTATACATATTTCTCGATTTTCTCCGGGTTTTGTGTACGCAATCAGGCAGAAACCGTGCGAACCATATGAAAAACCGGTATTCATGGGGGCCCACATGATTACACAGGTAAAGTATGGCGGCATGACGGGCCTAACAGCAAGCAAAGCCCAAGACATCCTATGGATGTAGTAGAGTTATTTTTCTATAATTATTTTATGAACGTTCAATCCCAAACACGACCCACGATCCCAAAGGCATTCAACTCATACTCTTGACATGTATTCCTTGTAGATGTCTTCTAGCCTCGCTCGTAGGAAAATGAGAGCAGGAAAAGCCCGTGAACGCATGGCTACCCAAATCGCTCAGCAAATGGCGACCGTAATACCCAACATCGTAGTTCAAGTTCAACAAGCCCTTACCGCTAATTCCGTTAACCCAACCCAACAAGAAGATCAAAACACTATCAATCCTTCAGTCACTAAATGCACCTACAAACACTTCAAATCCTGCGATCCTCCAAAATACGAAGGTACTGAAGGCGTCACCGCTCTCCCCCATTGGTTCGAAGAAATGGAGAACACTTTTCTAAATTGCGATTGCCCCGATGATCGCAAAGTGCGTTATGCTACCGGTCGCTTACTTGGAACGGCACTCACATGGTGGAATACAGAAAAGACCAAACGTGGTGTTGAAGAAACTATGACCTTGGCTTGGGAAGAGTTGAAGGGAATCATGACAAGACGGTTTTGCCCAAGAAGCGAAATCAAGAAATTGGAGGATGAGTTTCATGCTTTAAAACAAAAGGAAGGCGACCACACCACATACAACAAGAGATTCCTTGAGTTAAATCAAATGGTTCCCAACTTGTTTACTCCCCTCTACCGTTTGATCGAGCACTACATTCGTGGTCTTCCATCAAAGATTCAAGACTCTATAATAAGTACCTCGCCTGCAACTTTGGAAGCAGCAATGGAGCTAGCAACCGCGCTCACTGAGAACCGAATCCGAAACAAAGACTTCAAGGAGGAGAAGAAGAAGGATAAAGCATCAACCGAAACCTCAAACCACACCCGAACCGAATCCTTTGCACCACCTACTTCTAAGAGAAAACGTGATGGGCAAATCTTCGCCGTCACCCAACGTAACCAACCAGCTTCACAAGTTGTACCTCCTCAAACTATCCCAAACGCTCAAGTAGCACCCAACTCAACTTACCCAAACAAGAAACCTTACATTGGACCTCACCCTCAATGCAACACCTGTTTCTATCACCATCCATCTACCTTACCCTGTCGACTATGTGCGAATTGTGGACGCTACGGTCATTTGAGCAACGTTTGCCGCACCCCTCAAAACCAAACCTCAACCCCTACTCAACCCATGATCCAAACATATCAACAACCTCAATACCCCATGTACCCATATGTTCGAGCTTGTTTCAATTGTGGCGACCCTACCCATTTTAGAAACACGTGCCCTCGTTTGGTTAACATCATAAATGCCCAAGCTCAAGCAAACCCAGTTAACCAAGCAAACCAAGCAAACCCAGCTCCACCACCAGCAAGAGGAAGAGTTTATAACATCAACGCCAATCCTGTTGAAGATGTTAACGGTCCAAACCAACCACTTAACTAGCTTTCTCTCACCAAGAATCAAGATTCAACTCTAATCACTTAGTTTTGATGTTTTTCTTTATGTTATCTCAATTTTCACGTATCTCAATTGGAATTTTATCCAAGAATTTTAATGCAAATTACTAGTTCAGTTGGTTTTATACTCATTGATTTAATATTCATATCATCATACTTCACGACATATCTCAGAAGTTGAGTTGTGTCTCACATGCAATACATTTCATTTCATTTTACATTTCAATACGCTCGGCTCCGTTTGATTGAGCCTTGAGCTCGCAGATCAATTTACATTTCCAGTTCATGCAATACGTTCGGCTCCGTTTGATTGAGCCTTGAACGCACATACATTTTCATTATCAGTATCTTGTGGTTGTGGTGTTTGTTGTAGAGTCGCATAGAACTAATCATAACTGGCGGATGAAGCCAATGAGAATTTGACAAGAATACGGTGGATACGCCGCTGGTACTTCCTATATATAAGTATTCTTGTCAAAGGATCAGAGGCATTATCAGGCGGTTATGAGAAGTTCCATGTAGGATTTAGTATTGCCTTGGTTGAAATTGTGTTACATATAAATATCATCTCACTAGTTAAAGGAATTGGATTGTGATTCATTTCTATATAGACTAACCTCTCCATCATAACAAACGAGAGAGGAACCATCACCATTCAAACATATATGCTATCAGAATGTGGATACAATTGTTAGTTGTTGTGTTTATTTGTGTAGATTGTAGAATTTCTGCCTTAGGATATAACCCTAAGCATATTCAAACTTTTATGCGTGATATCATTTTAGCGAATCATTCCTGCTTAACAATACCTATACAGTAGGCAACAAAAAGCGATTCCTGTATTAGGATACTTAACCCTTACAAGGAACGTTACCGCCTCAAACAAAAACCTAAACCCTAATTTTCTTCTAAGTATGTAACAGTCAAAACTAAACACCATCATTCTTTTAGTCAATTATATCCCTGTTTAAATTTCGGGACGAAATTTCTAAAAGCAGGGGATACTGTAACATCCGTCAAAAAAACGGATTTACCAAACCCGCTCCGTTTATCAACCGAACAGTCAGTCAAATTTTTGGTTGCGAATTAAATGCCCAAAATAATTTTAAACGATCCGTAATCAATTATTATGCGGGAATATGTATTTAGTTTTTGAAAATCTATCAAAAATAACAAAATAAAAATGATTTACTCATGCCGGGGTTCGAACTCGGGTCTGTACCGGGTCAAACCAACGCTTAACTCACACACCGTAAACCACTCCGCCACTTTGATTTTCTGTTAATGAAGAGAATCAATTAATTCAAATATTCAAGTTAGGAAGTCAAATTCAGTGAATTGCCGCCCAAAAGAACTTCACGCGTAAACAGCCTGTAACTCTTTCCTTTTTCACGAATCTTGATTGACCGGGACGCGTAATTGTGATTTCCTTTCCGTGTTTACGCCAATCATGAACCTACCTTTGGAACCGACTCGATTCGGTTCGGAAAACACCTATAAATAACCGACGTCCACAAGGTGTTTAAACCGCACAACTCATCTCATCACTCTCACACCTCTAAACCATACCCTCATCTCTCGCTCTCTGTTTTAACGCTAGTCGCCGGAAACACAAGAATCACTCGCCGGAAATTTTTATTGCACTCGCCGGAAAACCGTATCAGTAATCTCCGAGGTTACTGAACCCACTAAACTTTCACCGAAGACACCCACAACCTTTGTAACCTTTCGGAAGACTCCCTTCTGCAAGAAACTTGTCGCCGGAAAAAGGTTTCTGTCGCCGGAGTTCTGCCGGAAAACAGAGTAAAACCAGTCGGTACATCTCACGCCTATTTCCTTCTCTTTTTACTTTTATCTCGTCTGTAATTGATCGTTAAACACTAAAAGAACATGAATTAACTTTTCGAGCCAGTCTGTCGTCACTTCCGGTTAAAACCGGTGAAGAAGACGAAGTTCAGTAATGGTTAAGTATATTTTAAATCAAGATAATTACCGGGTTAGACACACAGTCCAGCGGTGGACTGTGTGCACTTTTAAAGCTATGGTCACGAGTTCGATTCCGGTTCACACACGCCGCCTTGATAAAAATCCTATTTTTAGCAAACTGAACCGGAGTCGCTTTGAGTATATGTTAAGTATATTGATAACCGAGTTATAACCAAGTGTGACACACAGTCCAGCGGTGGAGTGTGTGTCCGCTAACCCACAGGTCCCGGGTTCGAGACCTGTGGAGCGCACCGGTTCTCGAGTCTTAATCTGTTTTTTAAAATAAATTGATTTCTGTTAAATCTAATTAATATATATATATAATTAAAATCGGATAAATAACGGGTTAGACACGTAGCTCAGTTGGTAGAGCTGCGTGCACGCGTACGGGAGGTCTCGGGTTCGAGCCTCACCCGGCGCACAACAATATGCTATAAACCGGTCAACGATAGTCAAAGTCAACGGGTCAAAGTCAACTGTAGCAAAAATAAAATATTTTTTTTTTTTATTATTTTTATTTAATTATTTTAATTAAAAATACTTAAAAATAACATTTTTAAGGTTAGAAAATAGCCTCAAACTCACAAAAATACACCCAACAATCCTACTAAAATAGATTCATAAAACCCGTTTACTTACCGAACCGTAATGCGATTTATCTAGGTTAATTTCACTCGTGGTTAACACCATTTCGCGTACATCCAACGTCATCAACCGAACGCACCCAATGTGAGTGAATTCTTACAAACTCCCCTTTTTATTCATGTTTTGGGGTGTATTATGTGTCGCTTAAACTAATTCTCTTATGCAAATTCGTGCTATACCATTATATGAACTAAATTAGAATGTAACTATTGTTTGGTTGTGATGTATTTCATATTGTCAAAGTTGTATACAAATTATTTAGGCCCATCAGTTCGTAAGAACAGCGCGTGCCTCAAAACTCATTTATTAGGCCCATCAGTTCCTCGTGTGAGACGAGAACAACGCGTGCCTCAAAACTCATACATTAGGCCCATCAGTTCGTAAGAACAACGCGCGCCTCAAAACTCATTTATTAGGCCCATCAGTTCCTCGTGTGAGACGAGAACAACGCGTGCCTCAAAACTATCATTTGGTGTTTGTATGTTCAATAATCAATATTATGTGTTGTGTGAATAAATTTACATCTACATTTACTCATATGAGGTATGCACATTATTTATAATCAATTGGATAAACTCGTTCAAATGTTTTTTTCATAGGATTCACTCGCCAACATTATGTTGATCCAAAAACCTTTTTACACATGATACAGGTGGACAGGTTGAAGCAAGGAAAACATAGGATATGCCTTAGAAGAGAAACAAGAAGCTTAGACTGATAGTTAGAACATGTTGTATCATTTATTGTAGATTTCCATTAAATTGTATTAATGAATATGAAACATATAATAAATGTCATGAGCTTTGATGATAACCCAATTATGCCCCGATCACCTTTTCCGCTGCGGGTCGGGGTGTGACAATATAGACCGTAAAGACACGGATGATTGAATCAACAATACATAAAGAGATGATAGGATAAAATTCACTTTCAATATAAAAGCTAGTTATTAAAGTCATTAATTCATACCCAAGTTAACCAAAGATTGGAAATCAATAGTAATACATAAAAGATTTTGTCTTCACCAAGTGATGTAAGAGATTAGCCAAGCATGACCATAGTTTGACAAAGACTTTTACGATCAATCTTGGATCCCAAGACTACTACACGCTCTAAAATCAAATGATTGTGGTAGATGATGGTAGTGGAGTGGTGGCAGATGTGAGAGAAATGGTTTGCAAAAGGATGGATTGCAATTGAAACAAGCACCCTTATTTATAGCTGGAAACAGAAGCTTTACACGGCCCCGTGCCCTCCTTCTTCTTTATATTCATTTAATAGCCGTGTCAGTCCAGATGCTTGCACGGCCCCGTGACAATTGTAGTTGCTATACTATCCAAGATTTGCATATCTGGAAGTTGACCATGGCCCGTGTCTATGAGACACGGCTCCATGTCTCTTGTCTGCTTCTGTTTGTCTTCTTCTTTCTGGAATCTTGAGTGGTGCATGTCCCCATGCCTTGGTGGCACGACCCCGTGCTTGTCTTCTAATTCGTTGTTTTTGGTCTTGGGGTGAGGCTCGGAGGGTCGGTATAACGTCTCCAATTTCCTTCTTTTGCATTCATGCTGGTTTTTGTCGTTAATTTGTTTCTTTTGTACATTTAAGCTCTTTTAATCTTGAAAATCAAAAGTACACAAAGAAACACACTTTTTCCAACATTAGTACTAAAAAAGGATGATTTTACTACTTATTTGATACAATTTATATGTTGCATTTGGTGCATATCAACGTGTTTGTAAAAATATAACTCTTTATTACTTAGTATATATAATTATACTTATTCAACCTGTGTAACACACGAGGTTCTAACCTAGTAACAATAATATAATGATAATAAAAGTGAAAAGTAGGGGAAAAACATAATATGACAAAAAAACCTATAAATTTAGGTAGGGCTGCAAACGAACCCAACAATCGATAAATAGTTCGTGAATCGTTTGGCGGGAAGTTCGTTTGTGTTCGTTCATTTATTAAACAAACGAACACGAATAAGAACTTTTGTTCGTAGTTAAACGAATGAACATGAACAGGGGTTGCGGTCATAAACAAGGTCTTGTTTGTTCGTTTGATCCGTTTGCAGCCATAACTTTAGGGGTGAAAAAAAGTAAGAACACTCCAATATGAGTCTTTATTCGCTTCTCTATTCCAAAATTTGAAGGTTTCCTGATATTTTTATGTTTTTCTATTGCAATCTTTATATTTTATTCACTCTATATACTCAACCTCTGTTGGAGAGGAGGGTTTTAAGGAGTGGATAATTATAGTGTAATATCCGGCCTCTCGCACCATCAATATTGTTCATTTTGCTCCCGATCCAGGAACTCAAGGATTTGTTTTTTATTGCCCTGATGAAGACTTCCCAGGAGGTCAACCATCCTAATACTACTTCACTTGAGCATGCTTAACTATGGAGTTTTCATGTGCTCCACAACCAAGTGTTGCGTGGTTGAAAACCGGTGCTCGTATATGTTTAAGCTTTCTATAACTTCTAGTTTCAAATAGCGTAGTTTTGATTGAATTTGTGTTTTACAGGTCTTACAGAGTTTAAAGAGCTATTCGGGAGCTTTCCGGAGCATCGAGGTGGAAAACGGGTCAACCGGGAGTGCGAAATGGAAAAATCAGAAATGGAGAGGCCGTTGGCGACGCCCCCCTAGATAAGTTCGTTGGCCAAAATTGTTCGTAGGCAGTGGATTAGAGCGTCAGAGAAAAATCAGAAGATCTAGAGGCCGTCCAGCGACGCCCCTTCTGCATACCAGTCGCGAATTTTATGTTTTGAGTCATTGGGACAGGTATATGACTTGTTTCTGGGCCATTTTCGGGGAGTTACGCAAAATTGATGTTTGAAAGTTCATCTTGGAGCCAAGAACACTTCCACAATCATCCACAATCCATCCAATTCATTCATCATCATCCGAATTGGTCATCCATCATTCTAAACCCCAATCCATTATCATCATCATCATCATCAAAGCTTCAAGATGTGCAAGTTCAAAGTTTCAATTTCTGGCATTCGTGTTTCGTTCTTCATGAGCGGCTATTCTCGAGGGTTTCTATAGGTTTTTGTAAGTTTCTAGGGTTTGACATTGTTTTGAGTTTTGATTTGTGACAAACTGTAGTTTGATTTTGAAACCTATGATAATTGAATTGCATTTGTATTGTATTCGTGAATTGTCGAATGAGTTATGAAATTTGACTTTGCGAAATGTTTATGTGCAATTATGCCTTGTCTAGGTTAGAATTTACATGTTCTTGGTAACGAAGTACATTGTAGTCCGCCATTTGCGACGTCGATAGCTTTTGGCACCTAAGCCACGCAACACTAAACTCGTTGATCATTTTTATAATTGAATTGAATCTAAAAGGTGTAAGAACCCTAGGACTTCGATTACGAAACCGGGTGTGAACCTTCTTCTTTATTATTTTTCAAAACCTTTTAATCAAGTTTTTTTGTGAAAGTCTCATTTGTTTAAGTTTTCGTAGTCAATTAATTAAAAACAAATTTCTCGGTTTGATCCGACATCCCTTTTTAAACACAGAAATTATTTAATCTTATAGCAAGCTTCATAAAAGTGACAACATACGTTAAAATCAATCTTGTTCGCGCGTAAACCACAAACTTTTCGTGGTTCGACCCCATACTACTACTAACGCATTGTTAAGGGTAATTAGGGCATATAAATATTATCTTTGACCGGGGCACGACACTCCGGTCATATTTTGGCGCCGTTGCCGGGGAGTTCGTGCGCTTTGCGTTTGGATTTGTTTGATTTTGTGATTAACTGTGCTTGTGTTCTTATTATCATTTCTGCTTTTGTGTTAAGCGGGTGTGCTACTTGTGCAGGTTACAGGTAGTGCATGCATATACAGAACTCCGGGAAGACCTCACCATTATTGTTCGAGCTGGAGATCGAGCGGGTCGTTAGAAGGAACCTAGCCAACTGATTAGAGGCAACTCTTGTTTCTAATCCACCCAATACCAACTCACCACATTCACTATCCTTTGGACCCATTCCAATGGATAACCAAAATTCCAACCAACCCAACAACCAACACCAATACCATGATTACCAACCCCAAAACAAAAACGTTCAAAACAATCAATCAGAGAGTGGTAATAATTCGAGACCACCAACACCACCATTCCAAAATCTTGGCCGAAACCAACCCAATAGCCAACGTACACCCACACCTCCTCCTCAAAACCAAAACCGACAAAACCCATTACCACTCAACCTCAACAACCAAATGTTAACGCCAACCGTGGAGTTAACCAAAATCGTGGCATTTCGACAAACGAAGCTCAGTTTCTCGATCTCGATGAATTGAGAAACAACATTCCCGATGATGCACCTTATAGTGTTCCCTGTTATCAATCACCAGAACATGTGAATATTCATTTGGAAAACTCGGATGATGGCAGGAATTATAATGAACGATTTGAAGATGACGCTTGGAGGAATGAAAATGAAGGGAATTTTTATCAAGCTCGGGGTTTTGACTATGAAGAGGGTGGCTATCAAAATGCCAATTTTGTAGGGAATGACGATGGATACGGTTATGATTATGATCGAGAAGAAGGCTACGGGAATAACCGTCCACCACGGAACAATCAAAGGAACCGGGATTATGGTAACAATAACAACAATAACATCAACCGTAACCGAATTCCACAATTTGTGGGCGGTGGTAATCAAATTGGTGATAGAGGTGGTGATCGAAGGGACAATAATAGACCGGTGAATCAAGAGGTCAATGTTCCACTACGTCAACCGCATCAACAAGCTTCGCGGGGTGTAAATGGTCGATTTACACTGGTGATCACCAAAAATGACTCACCCATTATTCCTACACCTCGAGGGAGGCGATCATTCAAGTGCAAGCCGAGCGACATCAACATCTTACCTCACTTTAATGGTAGGACACACGACGAACCGTATACCCACTTGGTGGAATTTTCTGCCATTTGTAGTACTATTGGGGGCTACAACTTTGAGATTGAAGAAGTGAAGTTGAGACTCTTTCAGTTTTCGTTGAAAGACAAAGCAAAACAGTGGTTCCTCACGCTTTCAGCCAATCGTATTTGGACTTGGGCAGAAATGCAACAAGTATTCCTTGATGAATACTATTCGATTGCGAAGACCGATGATGCGCGAGATGAAATTCGACCAGTTCAACAATTGTCGGGTGAGTTGTTACATAAGGTACTTGCTCGATTCAAGGAGTTGGTTCGAAAATGCCCTCACCATCAGATTCCCCGATGGGAGTTGTTGAAATGTTTCGTACGGGATTAGATGCCGAAGATCACAAGTACTTGCAATCAGCAAGTAATGGTACGTTATTGAATAACCACGAGGAAGACGATTGGGAGTTTTTGGAAAGAATGAGCAAAAACTCCAAGGCGGTTGCTATGGCGGACCGAGCCAAAAAGTATCCGATCTCAAGGTCTTGGCCCGACCTCAATGCTAGTTCCAAAGATCGGATTGAAACATTAAAACGGGAATTGGCACGAGAAGTAGAAAGAAGTGGGGGCGGTGAACTTCGTTGTTTGTGAAGATTGCAGTGACCTCAGTAACCGGGCCCAGAATTGTCAAGTGAACATGGCTGAAACCAATGACGAGGTGAATCAAGTGTATGGAGACGGAAAGCAATTTGATATGAACTCAAACACTTATCACTTGGGTTTGAGGAACCATCCTAATTTTAGGTATGGTAACACCTCAAACCAAATGAACCCAAATTTTCAAGTGGGTAATCAAGGTGGTTCTTTGTACCAAAATCGACAAGGCGGTAACCAAAGGGGTTACCAAAGGAACTATAATCAAGGTGGTAATGGGGGTGCCAATCCAAATTCTCAGTCGGCTGGTGATGACCCGTTAAACTCCAAACTTGACGCGATCATGAATGCTATTAGAGATTCAAATCAAGAGATCAAGATGGAGATGAAGGAGTTTGAGGTGCGAGATAAGTCACACAAGGCATTTGAAAAACAAGTGGGTCAACTTGCGGAAGAAATGGCCCAAATGAGAGGAAGTGGAGGACGATTCCCAAGTGACACCATAATGAACCCGAAGCATCAAAGGTCAAGCACGAATAATGTGAGGAATGTGCACATTAGCGCGATAAGTTTTCTTTCTAATGATAAGGTTTGTAGTGTCGAAAGCATTCCACCACCACAATTTTTTGATGGTTTAGTGGAAGATGTAGGTGATGAGTCGGGAAGTAAAAATGAGCAAGAAACGAAACAATTTCATAAATTAAAATCGAAAAAGTAACTAAAATTCTTTTTGTGAAAGTTGTTTAAGTGAATTGCATGCTAGGGCCGATGATATGGGTGTGGAGTTTAATACCATCCCATACCCGTTGGCTCTATTAAAGCCAATTAATGAATCAAGATTTGAAAAACGGTGCCCACCAAAGGACGAGAGGTGGGAAAATTTTAAACAAGCAAAAATTAATTTACCATTACTTGATGACATTAAAAAGGTCTCGGATCATGTAGAGTGTTTGAAATAGTTGAGCATCGAGAAACGGCAAAACAAACTACCGAAACAATTTGATTTAATATCTCATGTTAGTGTCGTTTTATCGAGTGCCCTTTCCCAAAAAGCTCAAGATCCGGGAGATCCTCTTATTCTAATCCAAATTGGTAAGTTTAAAATTAAGAGGGCTCTCCTAGATCTAGGAGCTTGCGTCAGCATCTTGCCTGGGAGTCTCTATGACTAATATGATTTTGGTCTTTTGAAAAAGTTTGACACTCCTGTGTGTGTTGGCCGATCAGACTCCCACGCATCCAAGGGGGATGGTGGAAGAGGTGATAGTGAAGGTTGAAGATTGCTACTACCCAGTTGACTTTTTAGTAGTTGACTATGTTGGGTGTGTTGAGGACACAACCGATAGTCATACTGGGTAGACCGTTCCTAGCAACTGCTAATGCCATAATAAATTGTTTAACGGAAATGGTAAGAATGAAATTTGGGGACTGGGAACTAAATTTGAATTTTTTTTCCTAAATTTACTAACCCGTTCACCGAGGATAAGTGTCCTAAAGTAGACATGAATCCGAACAAAAGGATGTGTGCTATGGTTGGTAGGTTTGGAGAATTGAAGAAGAAATCAGTCAAGAAGAAGAAGGTGAAGTAGTCACCTCAAGAGAAGAAGGAAGAGGATGAATTACGGAAGTTTGGCCCATTTGGAAATAAATGGTATAAGTCATCGGTCGGTGATGTGGAAGAGTTCGTGGGCGACAAGCACTTCGTTCGACCACCATGAGGTGGTATGTTAGTTGTTGTTGTATATTATTTTTTAGTTATTTTGTTTCGTTTAGTTTTAGCTTTCTTGTAGTTTCTTTTGTGTTGCTTTAGTAGTTAAATGAACTTTGTGGGTGTGTTCCCTATATAACCCTCACGAGACCTTCCTCATCCTCCTGAGCTATCGGTAGGTTTAAAGGGCTTGTTGCATGCGCTAAATGCAACCGTGATTCCTACGAAAATGAGTTAGGTTTGTTGTTGTTGTAAAATATTTTTCCACAAAGTCAAAGTTGAATAAAAATATGGCTTGGTAAATTCTTTATAAAAATGGTAGAATTAGGTAACTAACAAGTTTTGATGGTTGTGAGAAGCTTACTTCTACACGAGGGTTGAGATTTGTAGGTACATTATGTTCGCGAGACGACCATTTTTGTTGAAGAATGAAGAGCACACGAGGAATGAGCGAAAACCAAGTGCGTACGTTTCTTAAAAGCTTTATACGTTTTATTTTATAATAAGTGGATTGTATTTTGTATTTTATTTTCCGGGGTGAAATTTTGGGGAGGTTAGCCGTGTCACATCCTTTATGCGTTTTAAAAGCTCTATTCCTACACATTGAAGACAATGTTGACCTCAAGTGTGAGGATGGAGAGAAAGAGTTTTCTCGATTTTGACCCATTCATTTAAACATTACACATTGAGGACAACGTTGACCTCAAGTGTGGGGATGTGGAGAAATTAATTTTTTTTTCAAAATGTCTTTGTTTGAAGCAATCGAAAAAGCACAAGTAACTAAGTTAATGAGGGATGGCACAACCCATGTGGTCTCTTGTCATGGTTAAGTTCAAATCAATAACATGACGGGTATTTAGCGGGTGGTTATTTGGGAATAATCCGCCTAAGAAACTTGCGATTTGTACATATCGCATACCATACCCTTTGTACGTGACATTTTGAGCCACTTTTATACATCATATATTTCTTTTTTGAGTTGACCTTTAGTCGCGTATTGTAGAACTTGCAACTTTTGATACGTTTGAGACCATAGATCGAATATGAGCACAAGAATGATTAAGGTGTTAGGTAAACCTTTTCCTTTTACACCATTTATATATCCTTACTCGAAATTAATCCCTTAAGTCACCAACTTTGAGCCTAAACCTTACATTTGACCAACCCATTTAGCCTTTTACCGTGTAGCCTTTTATTTTTAACCCGTGTGTTGAAAATTCGATTTTAGGTTTAGTTGTTTGGAAAAAAAACCAGAAAATATGATGAAAAATAAGAGAAAAATCATTGAGAACAGCACAAAAATATGTGTTGAAAGTTTGTTGAATAAAAGGCGAAATTCCTTACCTCTTAGTTTGTTTATTTGTAGTAGTCGTTTTTAGAGTAGTTGTGTATGTAATAAAAAAATTGAGTTTTCATCACCTTAGCCACTTTTCCTATTCCATGCCCATAGTCTAGCCCCGTTACAACCCATTAAAGACCTTTTGACTTGTGCTTAGTATTTGTGTTCAGTGGTGGAGAATGATTGAGTTGCAAGCCTGTGCGGGTACGTGTTCTAATCGGTTTGAGTGATTACATCAAAAGTGCTAATGCATCATCTATTAGCCAATTTTTAAACCGAGTGGAGAGAACATTGTGAGGGGTGTGTATGAATTGTAAGTTTCAAGGGAGGGTTAATCTTGGGTAACCATGTTTATGTGATTAATCACTTTACTGCTAAATGTTTTGAAAATGGTAAAGATCATGAACTAGGTATGACAATAGACCTTAGCTTGCCTTGAGAATGGGAAGTGTGTTTCGCATTCGACCCACGTGAAAGTGAAAACCAGATTTGCTCGAGGGCAAGCAAAAGACAAGTGTGGGGATGCGATGTATGGTTGAAAACCGGTGCTCGTATATGTTTAAGCTTATGTTTTTATATAACTTTTAGTTTCAAATAGCCTACTTTTGATTGTATTTGTGTTTTACAGGTTTTACGGAGTTTAAGGAGCTATTCGGGAGCTTTCCGGAGCATCGGGCGGAATACGGGTCAACCAGGAGTGCGAAATGGAAAAATCAGAAAACAAGAAATTGAGAGGCCGTCGGCGACGCCCCCCAGATAAGTCTGTCGGACAAAATTGTTCGTAGGCAGTGGATTAGAGCGTCGGAGAAAAATCAGAAGATCCAGAGGCCGTCGGCGACGCCCAAGGTGGCCGTCGGCGACGCCCCTTCTGCATACCAGTCATGAATTTTATTTTTCAGTCATTGGGACGGGTATATAACTTGTTTTTGGACCATTTTCGGGGAGTTACGCAAAATTGGAGTTTGAAAGTTCATCTTGGAGCCAAGAACACTTCCACAATCATCCACAATTCATCCAATTCATCCATCATCATCCGAATTGATCATCCATCATTCTAAACCCTAATCCATTATCATTATCATCATCAATCCTTCAATCCTTTCACCATCATCATCCACCTTAAACCCTAATCATCATCATCACCATCATCAAAGCTTCAAGATGTTCAAGTTCAAGGTTTCAATTTCCGGCATTCGTGTTAGTTCTTCATGAGCGGCTAATTCTTGAGGGTTTAACCCCGGTGTAGGTTTTTGTAAGTTTCTAGGGTTTGACATTGTTTTGAGTTTTGATTTGTGACAAATTGTAATTTGATTTTGAAATCTATGATAATTAACTTGCATTTGTATTGTATTCGTGAATTGTCGAATGAGTTATGAAATCTGACGTTGCGAAATGTTTATGTGCAATTATACCTTGTCTAGGTTAGAATTTACATGTTCTTGGTAACGAAGTGCATTGTAGTCCGTCGTTTACGATGTCGATAGCTTTTGGAACCTTAGCCACACAACACTAAACTCGTTGATCATTTTTACATTTGAATTGAATCTAAAACTTGTAGGAACCCTAGGACTTCGATTATGAAACCGGGTGTGAACCTTCTTCTTTATTGTTGTTCAAGACCTTTTAATCAAGTTTTTCGTGAAAGTCTCATTTGTTAAAGGTTTTGTAGTCAATTAATTAAAAACAAATTTGTCGGTTTGATCTGACATCCCTTTTTAAACACACAAATTAATTAATCATATAGCAAGCTTCATAAAAGTGACAACACACGTTAAAATCAATCTTGTCCGCACGCAAACCACAAGCTCTTCATGATTTGACCCCTTACTACCACTAACGCATTGTTAAGGGTAATTAGGACATATAAATGTTATCTTTGTCTGGGGCGCGACACTCTGATCACCAACTAAGCCCAAAACGCATTGTTGATTTAAGAAGCATGACATTCCTTATGAATCAAGGATATCTACTGGCCACGGCCAATGTGGGATTTTCCTAGGGTGCTACAATGGTTCATGTTAATCTATAGATCCTCTCGGTAGTCGGTACCATTGAATATGGATTATTAAATGTGACCTTTAATTTAATTTTAGTTGTAATTATCATATCCTAATTAATTGATTAGATAATTAATTATCATGTCCAATTTGTCACACCCTCAAATTCCACGTGTGAGGTTTTACCGCGATGCGTGCGACTGACAAGGATCTAGCCACTAATTTTAAAAATCCAAAGTTAACAGCAGAAGCAAAGTTTAAAATCCCGACAAAATTAAAAATCACAAGTTTCAAAAATCCAAAACACAGTTTAAGTTATCAAGTTTTAAAAATCCAAAACACAGCTTAAGTTAATAGCAGAAGCAAAGTTTAAAATCCCGACAAAATTAAAAACCACAAGCTTAAGATATAAGTAAGACGTAAAGTTCATAAACCACACCACTCTAACCATTGCAAACCTCCATCCATGTTGTACCTAACGACTTGCTAAGCATCCAATAGTGTTTCAACATAAAGTTGGTGAATTCCATAATTTTAGTTAAGCAAAAAGTGTAAGCGTAAGTTCACAAGTAATTGTTTTAAGTATGACTTGGGTAGCTAACCTTCATCAAGGTAACTAAACTGTGTATCGAATGCTGACATTATCGTTTTGTGCCCTCATCAATGTCTATCAACATGATGAATTGAGAAGGTCAATAGTTCACGTCAGGCTCCCAGCACGGTGTGAGGTTTGTCAAACCTAATAGCGTTATCAACTAATACCCCGCCTGCCAACCCGACATACTAATCGGTAAATATGTAAGGACTTCCAGATAGAGTTTTCGTTTAATTTAAGTGTACTACTCCACCCCCAGTGGATAGTATGTACGTGGTCCCAAACTAGGAACGCGAGGTTTAGCCCCAACCAGGGCTACCGTAAAAATGTTTTCCCAACCCAGGGACGCATGCTTTTAAAAAAGGTTGTGAACTCACCTTAGTTTGCTCGGCTAGAAAATATGTGAAAAGTAACAAAAGTGATCAACCTCGTCCTGATATCTTTACCGTTTTAGTTAATTTGGACTACGTAACCCTACACATACACTATCACATAACCATGCAATCATGTTTGACATTTAATTAACCGTTCATATGAGTAGCTACATATGATCATCTCATTACATGCAATACGTTCATTGACACTCGTTAAGGTTTAAACAATCACTAACACCTTATAGTAGCACATAAGTATACTCAAAGCATCTACAATCACTTTAGCATGTTTCAGTTTCATATCAAATTTTGAGCAGCTTTACGGAATTTATTTAAAATACCAAACGAACTCGAAAAATTATAATATTTTTACCAGACATGCCATTTAGTTGACGAATACTTGTAGATTTTTATCATGACATAATTACTCAAAAAAATTCACTAAAAATCATCAATCACACAAAGGTTTGATTCGTCACAATCTGGTGATGGTTTACGGCAAAATTCATTTAAAAATCCTCATTAACTATTTTAACGAAATTCTAGTGGGAGAATTTCAACATAACCTAGGACCATCTACAATAAAAGTTTTAGCTATTAACTTAATCCCTACACCAAGTTATTACATTTGTAATAGGCTGCAAATTCTTATGGAAAATACAGTCTGGACCTTTGATAGGGAAAAATTCATTTAAAATATCAAATCATGTCGAAAATTATAATTCCAGTGAAGTTTGAAAGATATTTCCTGGAACTACATTATAGACTTAAGAAACACTGATTTTCATTCAATTTTGACCCGGTTAAAGATGACATAAGTCGGCTATGACTTTCTTGACAGAAGTTGTTTCGTTACCCAGCTTCCTAAAACGATTTTTATGGTTTTAATCACATACTTAGCAATCAAAAACAACATGTATACATCATCTACAGCAGTTTATCATCATAATTCAAATTATACACCACCCAATTCATCAAGAATCACAAACGCTATTCATAGTTTTACCAAGATCTTTTTAAACTCAAAACCCTAATAACTAACCGAACACATATGCGATCAAACACTAAACAAACATGATTTTTAACAATCTTGGACTACAAGTATCATCATACACATCAAGAACATCAAGAAAATCAAAAAACGCAGCCATGGCTAAGAGTGATTAGCAAGAAAATAACTATAACAAGTGAGTTACTGAACAAGGAAGTGATGTGGATCAATCTTAGCTTGAAACCGAACAGATTTGAAGACCTTGGTGCCTTGACTTCGTCGACTGGAGAGGAGTGGAGGAGGAGAGGTTTGAATTCGTAATTTAGGGTTGGGGTTATGAGGAACACATGCACATAATAAACATCGATGGGTGTGGGGGCGGTTTAAGCTCTCTTTGGGCCATAAGGAAGGGTTTGGGTTGGGCTGGGCTGCAACTTAGAGGGATTTGGGTGGGCGGTTTAGGTTTACTTTGGGTCGTAACTAGCTTGGGCCGCAAGGAAGGATGTGGTGTTTAGGTTGGGTTTTGTGTTACGAGAGTTTGGGTCGTGCCAGTAGTTTAGGGTTCGAATAAATTACACACACACACACACACACACACACACACACATATATATATATATGTATATATTTCGAGTCAAAATGTTTATTTATATATTTATACAGTTAAGTATGTTCGGTTTAAATCGTACGACGTGAAAATAAAACGTATACGACATAAATAAGTAATCGCGAAAGTAAACGGTGTTAACCTTGAAAAGTACGGATTGTCACAAGCATCCTAAACGAGTTAGGTTTAGATGTCTTTAGGATAATTATGTGAACAATCATAGTTATAGTCTAACGTGTTAGGTTAGCTATATATACTACGTATTGGGTATGGATTTGTAATACGTTTTTGTGTAGTTTTCTTGATCTAATAATATTGTGGGAGTTAGCCATAATATTGTATACGTTTGAGTATCGATTGGGACTTAAATTGGTATCAGAGCCAAGTTCAATCGTAGATATCAAACGGGTACTCGGGTTCTTAATCAGCATCGGCTAGGGATTCCAACGGGTCGGCGATTAGGGAGGTCGAGATTGGCAGCATCGATTTGTCGGAGCCATGGCGTTGTACTGTTACGGCGACGGGCAACGTGTAGGTTGTTCGTACGGCTGCAAGCAAAAAGCGGAACCAGGTCGGGATCTCCTCGCATCGGCATCGGCAAAACGACTGGAAGAACAAGATGGTTCCTTGGTCGGGTGTTTGTAGCAGGTGCGATACGGCTTTGCGCCGAAGAAAATACGTTATATTTCCGATTTAGATATGCGCTAAAGAGAAAAAAAAAAAGAAGGGTTACGTCATCGGCAAAACGTATATTTCTTCTTCGCAGTAAGAAAAAGGAAGTTACTGAATATCGTTTTTCAACAATTTGATTTGTGATGTGGTGGCTTGTTGAAGCAATTAAAAATAGAGGATAAAAGTGGTTTTAATTCTTTTGTTGATTCACAAGGATTTCCAAGAAAATAGAGAAAATCAAAGGAAAAAACAACATAGTTGGTTTAATTAAAATTTTGTTGGTTTTACAAAGATTTTGTTAAATCAATAAAAGTTGATTTTTTGGTTTGGGTTGAAAACGTATGGGTATCAAGCCAAATATGGGCCTGAATTCTGTGGGTACGTGTAATGATCCAATAAAGCTGGTGTTTGCTCAAGATCACAACTGAGTCAATGGTGTAGCGAGTTCTTATGATCAAAGGACGAGTTGCGAATAAAGGAATAGTCGAGTACAAATCGCAAGAATGTTCCAGCTATGAACATGAACGAGCCGGAAACACAACTAGAGATCAAGATGAGTTTCAAGAGAATGAAGGCAAAGATGACAGCTTGGAGTTGAAAACTTGTTAAATACGAGTTCAAATTCCGAGGGTGATTGTTGGAAATTTTGAATTAATAAAACTGACTTGGCATGCAAGGCTCAAGGGAGGTTTTAAGGAGTGGATAATTATAGATTATTAAATGTGATTATGATTTAATAATTAGTTGTAATTATCATGTCGTAATTAATTGATTAGATAATTATCAAGCATCCTAAACGAGTTAGGTTTGGATGTCTTTAGGATTAGGATAATTATGTGAACAATCCTGATTATAGTCTAACGTGTTAGGTTAGCTATATATACCGCGTATTAGGCAGAGACTTGCAATCAAGTTTTTGTGTAATTTTCTTAATGTAATAATATTGTGAAAGTTAGTTATAGTATTCTTTTCGTTTGAATATAGATTGTAACTTAAATCTCAACCTCCATCTTTTCTCTAGCTGCTTCTCCTTCTCTCTGATCGCAAACAACACAACTGAATTTTTATTCAAAAGCACGAGACTGAATTCGTTTTCTTTTCCCATCCCCAATGTCAGAGTAGCAAGGTGTAGAAGCCACTGTAGGTCGCATCATGTCCTTTTTATTTAATTAATTTATTGAAAAGTTTTCATTAATTTTTGCTTTTCATCTGAATTCCCTAAAATATGGAATAAATAGAGGGTATGGGTTGTGATTCCTTATATATAATGAAACACTATTCATCTTTATATCTATTCCTTTCTTTATTCGTAAATGAAAGAAAGAAATAAAAAAAACATAAATACAATAGATATAATATAAGTAGATATGGGAATCGGATGTGTTGGAAGTGCGTAGGTGCGGGTATTTATAATAACCCAAATTTTTCAAAAGTTATTACATCCTTTTTTTTAAACAATCAACGAATACTATAAAAGTACGATCTCTCGAGCAAACTTATTGACGAAAGGCTACTCACGCCCTACGTACACAGACGGCACTGGTGATCAGGCCCATCCACGATTCCAGGGAACCTACCACACGAAGACCTACTGTGATAAATGAGACTTCAATCCATAACCTTCGTATTGGAAGGTTACGAAGTTATCTACTTCTAAACCAACTGATCTAAGAGTGGGGTTACATCTTATTCTTTTATTTATTGGTATCAAGT
Source organism: Scalesia atractyloides (assembly GCA_947069175.1). NCBI lineage: Eukaryota > Viridiplantae > Streptophyta > Magnoliopsida > Asterales > Asteraceae > Scalesia > Scalesia atractyloides. The sequence continues at coordinate 55,719,154 of CAMTDV010000027.1, forward strand.
AATTTGTCGTAGCTTTAGTGCGACATAATAACCTCCACTAATATTGGAATATATTTGTCTTGATATGATTCGACTAAACTCAAGATTCTTTCTTTACTAATTATTAATCTCTCCAGAGTCCCAACAACCCTTTTATTATGAATCCCACCATGAACAGAATTGGTGTAAGTTACGGTGGTTTATGGAGGGTGTTGCATGTTGTGCTATTGGGTCAACTAGTGTCTTTTTCGAAGGCCCTTATGAGCTTCTCTTCATCTCTATCTGCCAATCTGGGTTCATTTTAATCCACAAATTTCATGTTTCTAAGCAATTTGTGCATTTGGTTTATCCGGGTTTTGGTTTTTGTAGGTGTTAATTCCCCCTTCGCTCTTTCCTTTTCATCTTACTTGGGTCTGACATCAGTGTTTGGAAGCTTCTTGTTGTCACGTCGTCAAAAGCTACATGTATAATCACATACTTGATCATATAGTGTGTTGGTCCTATTTTATTTTTGGGTGTTGTTAAAAGATACATCGCCTACTATATGGTTAATTCAGTTACATATGACCTGTATAATACGTCAATGGTGTAAAGATAACATGTCAAAAGTAGGGGTGCAAACGAGCAGAGCTAACGCGAGCTACTTGAGGTCGGCTCGAAAAAAAGTTCGAACGAGCCGTGCTTAAACGAGCTCGAGCCCGAGCATATAAAACAAGCTCATTTAATAAACGAGCCCGAACCCGAGCTTCGGTTATCTAGCTCGAGCCGGCTCACGAGCCTAAACAAGCCTGCTATATATATATATATAGGGTAAGGATCTGGAGTGAACAATATTATAAGAGTGAACTGTGTGAACTGATCTAGACCTTTGATTTCCATCATCTTAAGGTTTTGATTAGTGGCATGATTGTAATTATTGAGTTTTGTTTTTTTCTTTTAAATTTAATTAAAAAGGGTAATTATGTAATTACCTAATGGGAAGATTTTTAAAATCCGGAAACATTAAAAATTTCCATATCTAGCGCCAGTTATTCGCGCCTCCAAATTCGCTTATACATATGTGTACTATATATTATAAACTGGAAGTCTACATCAAAGTTGCACTGACGATTTATAGTAAATTAAGTATATTATACACATGTGTACTGTATGGTATCAACTGGAAGTTTGGATCAAAGATGAATACTCGCATGTAATAATGCAGTAACTTAACACTATACACATGTGTACTGTATGGTATCAACTGAAAGTTTACAGCAAAGCTGCATCCCCTTATATAAAAATGCATCATCTTAACAGTATACATGTGTATTAAATGGTATCAACTGTACGTTTACAACGAAACTGCATCCTGATATATAAGAATGCATATACTACATACTATACAGTACACATGTGTATAATGTACTGAATGATTACAACTGGACGTTTACAACAAAACTGCATAATTACAAATAAAACCGCAACCTGCAAATATGTGTATAATGATCTTCGAAAACAGTTTATTAGCAAACGAATTTGATCTGATAAATTGCAAATACGTATAATCATCAAGTGATCTACGAAAAAATTAGAAAGATTGTCAAATCCCTAAAATGTAGGGATTTTGTAACTGAATATATTATTAAAAAGAAAAGAATTAAATATAGATAAATGGAAAAATACGATCCCACCCTTATCACAAAAAGGAAATCAATGGCTAAGATGAGTTCACACAGTTCACTATGAAGATGTTGTTCACAAATGATCTTAATCATATATATATATATATATATATATATATATATATATATTAAATATATATTTAAATACTAATTATTAGTATTTATAAATTTAAGAAAGATTTCTAAATTATATATAAAATAATAATTATAATTAAGATAAATTAATTATGATATGATAAACGAGCCGGGCCCGAGCTTGAAAAATTACCTACAAGCCGAGCTCGAGCTTTCATAACTAAAACGAGCTCAAGTTTGATCAAGCTCGGTCTCGCCTCAGCTCGTTTGCACCCCTAGTCAAGAGCCAAGTCGACTCTAATCTCGTTTAGGCTCAAGTTCACCTCGTTGAACTTAAAGAGAGCTTTGCTCGTTTAGAGTTTTATTTCTAAAGCTCAAGCTCGAGTTTGGCTTGTGAACACTTTTGCAATCATGAACTCGGCTTGGGCTCAGGTTTATATTTTATATATTTAATTATTATTTTTATATTTTATAATTATTTACATACACATTTATAATTATAATGTTTATATATACTATAATCTAACAATACCCCATCCCTGTATGTTCAATGAAGAACACTAAAAAGGTAGAAACCAAGAAACAATGCATTTAACAAGTTAAATTTATCATAAAAATTAAATTTAAAATGCTAAAAATTAGTTTTTAATTTTTTTAGAAGCTTTTGCATATAAATGTGTAGAAGCTATTTTACCCTTCTTAAATGCTTTTTAAGCATTCTATATATTTTTTGTGGCTTTTTTTGTATAATCTATTAAAAAGGATTCTACATGTAAAAGCTCCAATTTTTTTTTTTAAATTATTTTTTAACATGTTAAATTGATTTTTTATGATATATATAACATGTTAAATAAATGGTTTCCCGCTTCTCCATTTTTTGGTGTTCCCTATTATATATAAATATAGGTTTAAGATTAAGAGAAAACTCCCACGAGTTGTGAGAACTTAGAGAACTCGGCTTTCCGTGCGAGTTTTGTCTCCATTTTTTTCACACCCCTAGATTAAAAATGTTTAGGACTTCCGTAAAAAAATAAAGTAAGAATTAAAAGTGGTGCTTTTCGGCCCCTTACAGCAGCTGTAAAAAGCTGATAACAAAAGCATTACATCACTTTTACAGCATTTATGGCTGCCGTAAATGAAAAACATCACTTTTTAAAGATTTTTGGTAAAAAAATTGAAAAAACTTTTCGTAAGGCCGAGTTCTCTAAGTTCTCACAACTCGTATAAGTTTTCATTTTACTCTAGCCTTTTATATATATATATATATTGAAGGTTATCTTGAGAACGCTAATATTCTGAGAACCGTGAGAATGAATGAAAAAACCAACTTTTTTTAATACAAACCTCAATGAAATTAAAATACATCAAAAAAAAAAAGAATTTACAACATTAAATAATTCATTTCTCCTCTCAAAATCACTCTTATTAAAATTTCTACACGTGTGTAAATTTGTTAAATAAATGAGAAACTTACACATGTGTAAATTCCCAATATTTACGATTACATGTAAATTTAAACGTGTAAATTCAATTTCTAAATTTGTATTCGAATAACAATGATAAATGTAAAGAAATTCGAATTTGAATAGTTTTTGATCAAGTTCTCGCGGTTTTTCCATTCGTTCTTACGGTTTTCACAATATTTAGTGTTCTTCTTTAAACCTCCCTTTCCCTATATATATAGGGTTAGGGTAATATGAAAACTTATACGAGTTGTGAGAACTTAGAGAACTCGGCCTTACGAAAAGTTTTTCCAGAAAATTTTTACCAAAAATCCTAAAAAAAAATTGCAAAAAAAACTAGTATTTTTTTCATTAACGGCAGCCGTAAATGCTGTAAAAAGTAATGTCATATTTTCATCACATTTTCACAACTACTGTAAGGGGCCGAAAAACACAATTCAAATTTTTTTAATTTTTTTCAGCAATCTTTTTTAACATTTAAATCAAGGGGTGTGTAAAAATGGGGGCAAAACTCGCACGAAAAGGTCGAGTTCTCTAAGTTCTCATAACTCAGAGGGGTTTTCCCATGATTTGGATCATATATATATATAAATATAATAAATATTGTTATATAAATATATACTTAATATATTAAATTAAAATTATAAAAATAAAAAGCTCGTTTAGACTCAAATGCGAGCTTGAGCTCGAGACGTGAAGTTGGGGCTCAGGCTATTAAATGAGCCTTCATGTATAAAGCCTCTCATGTCCTTTACTGAATGTACCAACCCATATAACATCAGTCATTCCATCTTTTCAATTCGTCTGTAAACATTTGTTACACTCCTATATACATACGTTTATAGATATCAAATCGATCATCAAGAAAGGGTATAACAAGCATGAGTGCATCTGAATTCTGAAACTTTGCAGCTTGTTTTGTGTAAAATATAATTTAATGCTGTTTGAGTATTGTGCAGATTTCTTGGTATTGGTATGTCCTCTTAGCGTTTGTAGCTGTGCAAGGCAGTTATCTTGGTTAGTAAATCAGAGCCAAATTTTATTATGGGTCCAGTAAAAAGTCAAAAACTTTGAGGTCAAATGGTTAGTTTTTGATAAAAGTCAAACCAAAATTAAGAATATGTGTGTATACTTGTATATCTCAGTTGATTTCAATGGATTCGTGAAACCCCTTGTGAATGATGATGTTTGTGGCTAATTGCAGCTAATAAAGCATTCCAGTTTTCATCGATTACAAGCTTGACAATACTCAACTGTTGGAATATTGTTTGGGTCATAATGCTCACTTGGCTCTTTCTGGACACAAAGTATTCTTTATGGCAGTTTCTTGGGGCGGTGATATGTGTTTCGGGGCTGTGTTTAGTGCTACTCTCTGATTCTGGTGTGGGGGTGATGGAGGTAACAATCGAAGTCCATAGTATAATGATCAGTTAAGATAACTAATCTACTCGGATATGCGCGGTTAAGATATTTGTTTTGGTGTTCCAGGGTGGCTCCAATCCTGTTCTTGGGGATGCACTTATGATTGGAGGGACATGTTTTTTTGCATTCAGCAATGTTGGTGAGGTTGGTTTGATTGGGTTATGTGTAGGGGTGCTAAACGGTCATGTTTGTGGGTTGGTAGGTCAAACATGACACAAACCTTTGGCACGAACCAAATAACAGATGTGAACCCAAACACGGCACTGATATTTGCAGGTTGAACAATGCGAATTACCAACGTATATACAACAATAATTTTTTAATTAGAAAAGTTGATATGAGTTTTTCTCTTAACTTCTAAATCTTGGAATAAAATACCCAACCATTGTATCAAGCATTTTATCAACTTATGACATGAAAACTAATTAATAAAAAAATTTTAAAAAAATCAGCTTGTGGATCTGCAAAGTCAACCTGAACCGTACTCGTTTAGCGAAACATGTTCGCGAGTTCAACCTAAAACTGCCCTATACCCATTTAGACTACACCCAAACTCGCAAATTTTGTGTTAGGTTCCTATCAGGGTTTTCATGTCATGTCACAAATTCACATCTCTAGTTATGTTTTTAGCTAGTAAACTGTATTTAGCTAAAGCATAGAAACGGGTCAAAAAGGTTGAAGCCACATGAACTGTATTCAAATGCATTAAAACCTCCTAAATAGCTTTATCAAAACAAGTTACTTTCTTTTTGTAATAATATAGTTTTGTAATCATATCTTTTGCAGATTAATAATTTAAATTTTCAAAAAATGAGATAACAAGTTGTTTTCTGGTTGACCCAGTGTATTTTGACCCGCACTAAAAACTTCTATATTTACCCAAACACATTTTGACCCGATATCCAACCCGTCTATCATGCAGCTTCACCACCTCTGGTCTTAGTGTTTCGGTTTCTACATACATTTCTCGTTCTACAAACATAAGAAACCATAAATCTTGTACCACGTATTTATTATACAGGAATTTTGCGTGAAAGAGGCAGGTCGGATTGAAGTAATAGCGATGAGTAGTTTATTTGCAATGCTTATGAGCTTAACTGGGATGTATCCTTTTTCTGTTAAAACTGAGTGGGGCCCAAACTCAATACCCCCATTCAATTCTGAATAAGTAAACCATTTGTCTGTTTTGCTTAACAATTACTTAGGGTCATATTTGAGTTGAAGAATCTCGAATCAATATCATGGTCTCCGCAAGTTGTAAGTGAATGTCATTTTGCAGTGTTTGGTTTTATTTTTTTTTGTTTAAATTTTATAAAAATTGAAAAGACAGACGAAAAACAGAAGTCAGTTTACAATATTTTTTTCGTGTTTCATCTCCCAGGTATTATCCTTTATTGGCTTCGGGATATCCGGCTTTATGTTCTGTTCTTTGACCCCTCTTGTTCTGCAGGTTGGTTTCTAGTGACACATAAAAAATAAGAAAATGTAAAAAGATATGGATTAAAACATATAAAACTGTGATAGAATATTTGCAGGCGAGTGGAGCCACGCTATTCAATCTCTCGCTGCTCACAGCCAATATGTGGGCAGTGGTCATTCGCATGTTTATATACCATCAAAAGGTAATCTTTCCGAGTGCACAAGTGGACTCATACCAAGTGGTGGACCATTGTCACCATGTTTTGGTCTTAGGATGTCTATCAATTTGATTTACAGATTTCTTTCACTTCAAATGAAACTAAAAGAGTTTTTGGATATGTGTTTTCACGATGATATAACCTGAAAAATAAACATGATATTATAAGTAACCAAGAGCAATAAAATCTGTCTCTCTTCAAATATTAACAGCTTTTTATTTCTTTTTACCATTGCTATTGACCATATAATTATTGCAGGTGGATTGGTTATACTTTGTGTCATTTTTATTCGTTGGCATTGGTCTAGTTATATATTCGAAAACGTAAGTTTTGTTGTCACATTCCTTTCTGTTATTTTGTTTGGTGACATCTATGCTAGCTCTGAACTCATTATAAAACTTTATTTGGTTTTCAAGGGAGAAGTATTCCAATGAGTTACCAAAGCTTGAGAATGATGACGCGAATCAACCGTACCAGCTGCTACCGGGGGAAGCTGTTGGAGTCTAGAGTTGAGGGGGTGGTACGGCATTCTTTCATAAGCGCGATCTTTAAAAAAAACTTAAAAACAAAATAATACATATGTGTATGGTAAAAAATGTTTTTTTGTCTTTTGTATTATCAACTTGTGTAAAGAAATTAACAAGCCGTCTCGACAAGCCACAAGCTGGCTTGAGCTTTTCACGAGCTAAGCTCGAGCTTAACTCTTCAGCTCGAAATCTAAAGGAGCTTAACCGAGCTGGCTAGTTTACGTGCAAGCTCTAGCCCGAGACCAACCTGCCTCTTATTTATAACCCTAAAAATGACAGAGCTTAAAATGTTGGCATCTTTACGACATTTTAATAGGCTATCTAGTTTGCACAGTTATTAGAGCATATGATGTGAAAAAGTTTCTAATTTGTGACCCAACAACAGCAGCAGCAACAATAATAATAATAATCTAATGTAATCTATGTAAATTATAATAAATCATAATAAATGATTTCATCTAATGAGCATGTTATTCTTTCATGAAAACCTAATTTTAAATTCTAATGAATTTCAAATTTGATTATAATTATATAATCATATTATAGTCGGGTTCGAAATTTGAAACCACTGAGTTGACCAATTCGACCACCGAGTTTAATAATTTGAAGTTTTTAAGATTTTATTTAAATTAAGTTTAAGTTTTTAGATATTTATGAAAAAATATTAATGTCGCACCACATACGGCATATCCATCATTGTCGATTTTTCTCCATTTGCAAATGTTTGGGCCTTGTTTCTTTTTTGATAAAAGGCGGAATATTATTAAACCGGAGCAAGCTGCTCAAGGTAGAAATAACAGTACATGGGAAATAAAATAAAATAAAAGAGAGGAGTGAGTCTTGTGTTACATGATCCGATATATTATTACCATATGAACCTAAACTCCCTCCAATTCATCCATTCTAATATCACCCTTGAACTTAGCCACAGAAACGACAGTGCTTTTACCTCCCCCATCATCTTCGATAACTGACAAGCTTTCTTTCTTTCTTTCCTTCCATTGAGGCCTATTTTTCGTAATCATAAATTCATAATGAAAATGATCGTAATCCTAGATTCATAATGAAAATGATCTTAGATGAGGTCAGTAAAGTTACAATAGTCAAATACTTGTACATTTGTGAATTCAAATATAACTTTTCATTTTTATTTCATGTAATTAGTTATTTCATTGATACATATTTATGATTTAGGATTATATTCGATATGAAATCTGTGTAGCACAAGGGATTATAAGCTAGTAATAATAATAATAATAATAATACTAATAATAATAATAATAATAATAATAATAATAAGAGTAAATTACACAGTTTGTGTTTTAACTTTACATCAACTTGCATCGTGTGTCATTTATCTTTAGTATTTACAACGAGTGTCCTTTATTTGAAACTTGCACATCACATGTCCTTTATACCAACCTCCATCCATTTTAATAGTTAAGACCAATCATGTGCCCGCATATGAGGGGCAAAACTGTCACTTTTTATTTAATTTACGTGTATTGTTTTTAAAAACATCTCAAGTTTATATATAGGGAGAGAATAATGAGAAAACTAAAAAAACTACCAAAAAAGACTAAAAAACACACCAAATTTTGTTTTTTTATTTTTTTATTAAAAATTGCTATTTTTAATGTATAAAAAACCTTTTTTTAATAAGTAAATAAAATTAGCACTGCACATGTGCATTATATGTATATGTTGAACATGTAATTTAGCCTTAGGGTTTAGGATTGGGTTTAATTTAGCTTTTAAGGTTGGATTTTTGGCGATGTTTAGTTTTTAGTGGTGGGAGGTGGGAGGTGTTGTGGGGATGGGTTAGGGAGTTTAGGTTTTTTCGTAGTAATGTACATGTATAGTAGTTATTTTTTTTATATACCAAACATAGCGAAGTTTAATAAAAAAATTGTAAAAAAAAATTGGTATGTTTTTAGGCTATTTTTTTATAGTTTTTTAGTTTTCTCATTTAAACTAATTTTCTAATGATCTATCCCCTATATATATATGGCTGGATTTATTTGAGAACTCTAAATAATTGCAAAACTTTTACAACTCCTAATAAATAATCATTATATATATATATATATATATATATATATATATTTTTATCATTTATTATATGTATTTTTATGATTAGATACATGTTAAGAGTAATTTACATATATGTAATAACCAAATTATATATACGCGTTATAAGTAATTATATGTATGTAAAAAATTAGTTTACATATGTGTAATTCTAAAATTTCATATAGAAAATGCTAAAACGATAGTTTTGCCCCTATGTAAGTTGCACATTGTTGGTTTTAACCATGAAAATGGATGAAAGTTAGTATAAAAGACTTATGGTCTGCAAAAATTTCAAATAAATGACACTCGGTGTAATTCCTAAAGATAAAGGACACACAATGTAAGTTAGTGTAAAGTTAAGGGCAAACCATCTAATTTACTCCAATAATAATAATAATAATAATTAGGAAAAATAATTAGCAAGACATGACTTTTAACATATTTTACAAACCTTGCGTACATATCTAGATGAAACCATATAGATTTACTTGTTATACTATAACAACCCAAAAACGGGTTTGGTAATCAAACCACGTAAATATTGAAGAGTGGGTAAAAGACTGTTAGCGGTGAAAGTTAAATTATAAACAAATTGACTAGGAACAAATAAACCTAGTTAAAAACATGTATACAAGTAACCAAACAATGAGTTGTAATCTCATTCATAATCAAAACTAAACTTGAGGGACCAAAGCTGCCAAAAAGAGAACTTGTATTATAAATATCAAAAATTAAAAACACAAAACACATAGTGAATGTGTATGTGTGTGTGTTCTATGGCCGGAGAACAAGGGGAAACCCTAGTTCAAGAGTAATCCATCAAATTGAAGATCAATTCGAGAACCAAATTAGTGCATGAACATAAATTATTGATCACTTCGATTAGGGGATCATAAGGTATTTTCTAAAAACTTAGATTGGTGAAAGTTATAATTTGAGACAAGTAGAGTACTTGCAATTAGATAGTTGGATTATGATCCAAAGATGAAATTAAGTGTATGTGTATGATTGATTTCGTTAAACTTAAATAAATTATGCACAATTTGATGTAAGATTACTTATTAGTGATTAACAAGTAGATTATAAAGTAGGTTTTGATTACATGATGAAATTGATGATATATAAGTGTTTATGATCATCATACGTGTATGTATGTATGAGATATTTGAACAAATTAGAGGTTCGAATAGATGTTCTTACATGACTTGAAATGGATTTTGATGATAAGATGAGATTTATGTTAAACACATGTTAATAGATGCTTAAAATCATCATGTGAATGTGAATGTTTAATTTTTTTTGGCTAAGTTTAATGTTTGGGTAAATTCCATATATAAGATGTAATGGGTTGTTTCATAGTGATGAAACAATTCCAAGTTATTGCATAAGACTAATAAATTAGCATATGATTGTAGAAACTATGTTAATTGATATTAGCAATCATGTGAACTTGGTTTGGAAAACATAACTCAATTGGTGGCCTAAGAATAGTGCTTACCGGGTAATTAACAAAATGCGTAAATGAGTTGTTAAACTTGTTCGTAGGTTAGTATGAGTAAATAGGCAGTTGACTTGTAAAAGTCAAACTGACCTATACTAAGATCGAATGATAAATTTGATATAAAATCCGTAAGGTGGAATAGCCGTGTTAGATGATGACTAACCTAACCATCTTATGAATGATGAATGATAGTTTGACGCTTGACAAGCTAGGTGGAGGCTTGAGAAGAAGCGGGTCAAACGAAACAAGTACGCGGACAAAGGGCATCATTGGATCTCAATGTAAGTAAAGCTTACATCCTTAAAATAGTAAATGTACTTATGTATTTAAAAATGAATAAGTGATTTGGTATTCGGAAAAAGATTTCGAAATACAAGATTCCGATGTGTATTGATACGGGTCGGAATAAGCAAAATATGGTATTAAGCCATATTTGATGATAAAAAGGGGAAAATAGTAATATCGTCATGTGTTGACAAATAAACAAGGAATTTTGAAAGGTTACCTTATGTTGTAAACCATAAGGAATAAGAAGGGGTAATATGGTAATTCGGTCACGAGTTTGATGAATAAATATTAAACTCTAAAATAAGGACATTCTATGGCGTAAATTGTAATAGGTTAAAAGAATTAAGTAATATGATCATGATGAGTAAACTGAAACAGATAAATGATGAGATGGTAAATAAATACCATCTCGTAATGATAAAATGGCCATTTAGACCAAATGGGTCAAATGGTGTGGTCATCACCATTTGACAATAATATCTAATGAACGCTTGCCGAGTTTTGTGTTCACAGGGAAATGACGTTTGGTTGTGTCGCTATTAATTAATTATTAGTAGTGTAAGGTATTTAAACGGGTCAATGCTATGGTAGCCTACCGTAGCTTACGGTGGACAGCTGCTGTAATGGACTGCAAGCCTGGACCGTAAGGCAGAAGGTCCGGACCGTAAGGCTAGACCGTAAGTTACGGTGGCCAGCCGTAGCTTATGGTGGTGCCTAAAACTAAAATTTTGTTTTTTATTGTTTAAACCTTCAGGTTTATTCGGTTATGTTATAATTTGTTATAACTAACGTATTTCATAAAATATGAAATTTAGGTGATGTTTGGAGTACAAGCTATATGAAGAACCGAACACGATCAAAGACAAAGCTTCCGCACTTGGTTTTGATTATAACAAAACAAATCATTGATAACATGTTAAATTGTTTTTTTTTTTAAAAGGTGACGTGTATTCGAAATTACATGTTTAAATTTATAAATTTTAATAGAAATTTAGTAAAGTAAGATAGGGTCTTACAAGTTGGTAATCAGAACTCAAGGTTAATGATCTAATGTGTTCGGTTTGAGGCTTGGTCGCATGATCCGGTAAGTTACTATGACTATTAAGGGTCTAGAATGTTAAAGTGTTATAGACAACACATAAGGTTATAGTGCAAAGGCACGTTAACCCAATTAAATTGGTAAAAGATTGGTATAGCTAATAAATTATGTGTGTAACACGTATCGTAGAAAGCCTTGTATTAGAGTACGAGTGCCTATTAATGTCAACGCTACTAACATTTTATAATGAAGTTTCAAGTTGAAGGACCCTCGCATCTGAAGATGACGGGAGTCTAAGGATATACTGATATGATGAAGAAATGGTTTGAAGTATGGCAAGTAGGACATGCTCACCAAGGACCTAAATCAAATATGGATACGGAATAAAGGTGAAAGACAATGAAAGCCCATGAGGCAAATCACCCAGGTGCACATTCTAAATTATTGCACAAATAGTAGTATGTGATAGACGAGTAACGAATAACAGTTGCATACAAAATTTAAGGATTGGGAAATCCAAATGGGATACCCTTCCAGAATAATGTTTCCAAGGGAAATTGGGTGGAAATTACACGTTGTTCACAATTGTAAATAACAAAACAATGAAAGAATACAGATTAGAAACTTGAATGGGATCGACCATCCAAGTAGAAATTTTTAATAAGATCCTATAGAGGAAAAGTAATGATCACATGGGTAAATGTGATTACATAAAAGCCTTATAAAAAGTTAAACATTCTATATATTTCGAGAATAAAAAGGTAAAAACTAATAATTGTTAACTAAACAATTAAACAAGGTTTTACCAAATAAAATCTGAAATATGGACATGAACTGGGAATTTACTTACATGGGATAATGCATGGTATGCATGACATTATTATAACTATCACATTACTTCCCATGTAGTAAAAACGAGGTGAATGAGAAGAGTTAAAAGATCTTTGGGGTCAAGAATCTTACAGGCGTACTCGTATAAATGGTTTTCATGGGAACCATAAAAATGGTAATAGGGGCACCTAGAAATAAATGACCCAAGGAAATTCATGGAATAAGTCATTACAGACGAAAGAACCATGGTTGAAAAAAGGGCACGTAAAACCAAAGTATAAATGACCCGCGAGGTCATAGAAACGGAGGTAGTGCCCACACGGAAAATGATCAAAGTCGTTGACTGTGATCGTAGAAAATGATAAAAAGGGAAAGGAAAGAAATGATGATGGTAATCATCATTCATGGTTTGTGAGGCCATCAAGGATGGTCCGATAAGGAATAAAGTTTGACTGTTCATAAGTGATGGATTTCACACGAACAAGTCAAACGGATCAAATAGAGGATAAAGTTTGACTGTTCATAAGTGATAAATTTCACATGAACAAGTCAAACGGGTCGAATAGAGAATAAAGTTTAACTGTTCATAAGAAATGGATTTCACACGAACAAGTCAAACGGGTCAAATAAAGAATAAAGTTTGATTGTTCATAGGTGATGGATTTCACGTGAACAAGTCAAACAGGTCAGATAAAGAATAAAGTTTGATTGTTCAAAAGTGATGAATCTCACAAGAACAAATCAAACGGGCTAAATAAAGAACTAGATTCGATCGCTCATAAGTGATGGATTCCACACAAGTAAGCCAAACAAGTCAAAAGAAGTATAATGATTGAATTTAAAAGTAAACGCAAACTGGGAAACGGGAGCGTTAAAACAAAAGAATAATGAGCCCGGGTAATGGGACGTGAGTAATATGCTGTAGACGCAAACTGAATAATGGGAGCGTGAAATAAAAATGAACCCATAAAATGGGTCGTGAATGAATATAAATGATAACGCAAAGTGAATAACGGGGGCGTTAAAAACATTAAGATAAAGAACTCGAGTAACGGGTTGTAAAGCGATATAGGCTTAAACCGGGTAACGGTAAAGGTGAGACAAACCGACGCATAAATGATATATGAAGTCATAGAGTCGGAAGAGATGCCCGAACGAAAAATGATCTAGTCATGAACTACGATCACACAGGCGCGCACGGTTATCAACAGATAATGTCTGATTTGAATAAATGTTTGGGGCAACATACACAAAATGTTGTGGTTGCTACTAAAGATGGTAATTGTGACTCGGTGGTGACGAGTGGTCAACGCTTTTGATCTTTGGTTACCAATTAATTGATGCGAGTAATTGACATGTGTTGAAGAGAAAACGTTGAACTAAAATTTAGTTTTAGTTAGAAATAACGTTTTAAACAAATATAAATAGAATGAGAAAAAAATTTGGAAAATGATTAATATTAAAGGGAACAGGTCTTGACACCCTTAGGTGTGAGACGATGAATTCGAAAAGTAAATTTTCGAAAACAAAAAAAAGAGATTAATTTTTTTTAACACGACGTGATGCAATCACGGCCGAAATATATATGTATAACATGGTATATGATTACCTTGTAACACGAGCTATGAGACTAGGGTCTCGAAAGTTTGTAAAAGCCTTGCGAAGGCAATATAAGTATACCAAAATTATGAAATATAAGGCAACCAGTGACTAATAAGTCTAACCGACAAGATCGGTCAAGAGCAAAATTAAATTTAAAACTCGTAGAATGCGCTTATCAGTATAAGATTTGCGTGGAATAAGTAGTTTGACAGATACATGTGACCGAGTGGGCAAATGGCAACTCTATCGAGTAAAGAAAAAGAGATACAAGATGAAAGTAATGGCACATGAGGCCTTACACATGAAGAGCGCATGCACCTTGGAGCCTAAAAGGCACTGCCATACCTCCCAGGTAAGACTTTTAGAATAATTAAAATATGATCAACGCTTGGGTGAAAACGAAACCAAGTCCATTGGGTTGAACTCAAGGAAGCTATGTAAGAAAGGTTTCAGGGACGAAACCTCTTTAAGGGGGTAGATTTGTAACACCCCAAAAACGGGTTTGGTAATCAAACCACGTAAATATTGAAGAGTGGGTAAAAGACCGTTAGCGGTGAAAGTTAAATTATAAACAAATTGACCAGGAACAAATAAACCTAGTTAAAAACATGTATACAAGTAACCAAACAATGAGTTGTAATCTCATTCATAATCAAAACTAAACTTGAGGGACCAAAGCTGTCAAAATGGAAACTTGTATTATAAATATCAAAATTTAAAAACATAAAACACATAGTGAATGTGTATGTGTTCTACGGCTGGAGAACAAGGGGAAACCCTCGTTTAAGCTTAATCCATCAAATTGAAGATCAATTCGAGACCCAAATCAGTGCATGAACATAAATTATTGATCACCTCGATTAGGGGATCATAAGGTATTTCTAAAAACTTATATTGGTGAAAGTTATAATTTGAGACAAGTAGAGTACTTACAATTAGATAGTTGAATTATGATCCAACGATAAAATCAAGTGTATGTGTATGATTGATTTCGTTAAACTTAAATAAATTATGCACAATTTGAGGTAAGATTACTTGTTAGTGATTAACAAGTAGATTATAAAGTAGGTTTTGATTACATGATGAAATTGATGATATATAAGTGTTTATGATCATCATACGTGTATGTATGTATGAGATATTTGAACAAATTAGAGGTTCGAATAGATGTTCTTACATGACTTGAAATGGATTTTGATGATAAGATGAGATTTATGTTAAACACATGTTAATAGATGCTTAAAATCATCATGTGAATGTGAATGTTTAAAGTTTTTGGCTAAGTTTATGTTTGGGTAAATTCCATATATAAGATGTAATGGGTTGTTTCATAGTGATGAAACAATTCCAAGTTCTTGCATAAGACTGATAAATTAGCATATGGGGTAGAAACTATGTTAATTGATATTAGCAATCATGTGAACTTGATTTGGAAAACATAACTCAATTGGTGGCCTAAGAATAGTGCTTACCGGATAGTTAACAAAATGCGTAAATGAGTTGTTGAACTTGTTCGTAGGTTAGTATTAGTAAATAGGCAGTTGACTTTTAAAAGTCAAACTGACCTATACTAAGATCGAATGATAAATTTGATATAAAATCCGTAAGGTGGATAGTCGTGTTAGATGATGACTAACCTAACCATCTTATGAATGATGAATGATAGTTTGACGCTTGATAAGCTAGGTGGAGGCTTGGGAAGAAGCGGGTCAAACGAAACAAATACGTGGACAAAGGCATCACTGGATCTCAATGTAAGTAAAGCTTACATCCTTAAAATAGTAAATGTACTTATGTATTTAAAAATGAATAATTGATTTGGTATTCGGAACAAGATTTCGAAATACAAGATTCCGACGTGTATTGATACGGGTTGGAATAAGCAAAATATGGTATTAAACCATATTTGATGATAAAAAGGGGAAAATAGTAATATCGTCATGTGTTGACAAATAAACAAGAAATTTTGAAAGGTTACCTTATGGTGTAAACCATAAGGAATAAGAAGGGGTAATATGGTAATTCGGTCACGAGTTTGATGAATAAATATTAAACTCTAAAATAAGAACATTCTATGGCGTAAATTGTAATAGGTTAAAAGAATTAAGTAATATGATCATGATGAGTAAACTGAAACGGATAAATGATGAGATGGTAAATAAATACCATCTCGTAATGAAAAAATGGCCATTTAGACCAAATGGGTCAAATGCTGTGGTCATCACCATTTGACAATAATATCTAATGAACGCTTGTCGAGTTTTGTGTTCACAGGGAAATGGCGTTTGGTTGCGTCGCTAATAACTAATGATTAGTAGTGTAAGGTATTTAAACGGGTCAACGTTATGACTCAAGCCAGGTACGTGTAATGGTCAATCTCAAAAGGACTTACGGTTCATTAAGAGATAAAAGATCATGAATGAACAATAGATTACCTAAGGTAAGGTAAATCTAGTATTCTAGTTCGTAGACATTATGTTCTCAAGAACATAATGATTCTATATAGACAATGGTTAAATGTACATTTTGGTTAAAACATGATATTGTAAGAGCGTCATAAAGAAAGGTCTAGGTTGACCAACATGCCCTCAAGTAATAACACAATTAAACGACCTTGAGGGTAGTTTAAAAATGAGTTTATAAAAAGGTTTACCCTTGCGGTAGTATAATAGCAAATGGCATAAGCCGTTTTGGCTTAATGTCTCATATTGGTCTTTTTCGTAAAATGTCAACCGAAGGGTAGAATTGAAAATATAGCATTACAACAATGTATAGTTGTGGTGGGATGTAAATAGATATTTTTGTATGAAAACAAGAAACAAAGTAAGAGGAAGTGAGATTTAAGTTTATACGCTTAGATCTCTTAGCGGGTCAAAATGAAAATACGCATAAACTATGAATGAATACGTAATTCATAAGAATTAAGAATCGGAGATAAGGATTTCAGACTAATTACATAGATAAACAAATTTCGGACAATTGGAAGTAGATATATATATCTTATTATTGGAATAATAAGATAGATAAGGTTTGGTTGAAATAAACGTTGGGTTACGCTAAGATAACCAAACAGATCAAATAATAAATAAATAAAGGTCTAGTTGAATAGGGCAATGTATTTGCTAAGGCAACTACGCGGGTAATAAGGGAATGTTAAAGCATACCAAATGGGGTGTATAAATGTATAGTTTGATCCAAAAAGGGATTAAAGGGAAAAATGGGCAAAACTGGAAAGTATGAGTATAAATCGGAAATAAATGCATAAGTCATAGGAAATGAGAATCCGGGTCAAGGATTTCGGGTTAAATATGTAAGAAAATATTCTACGGATATTTAGAAACAAGTTTCGGGTAAAACGGAGAAGAATTGAGCGAGTTACGGAATATATAGTCACTAAAATAGCAAACAAGAGAAGATTTGCAGCACACCACCGTAGGCTACGGTGGCCTACCGTAGCTTACGCTGGGCAGCTGCTGTAATGGACTGGAAGTCTGGACCTAAGGCAGAAAGTCCGGACCGTAAGCTACGGTGGCCAGCCGTAGCTTACGTTGGAGCCTAAAACTAAAATTTTGTTTTTTTATTATTTTAAGCCTTCGGGTTTATTCGGTTATGTTATAATTTGTTATAACTAACGTATTTCATAAAATATGAAATTTAGGTGATGTTTGGAGTACTGGAGGGAGATCAAGCTATACGAAGAACCGAACACGATCAAAGACGGAGCTTCCGCACTTGGTTTTGATTATAACAAAACAAATCATTGATAACATGTTAAATTGTTTTTTAAAAAAGGTGACGTGTATTCGAAATTACATGTTCAAATTTATATATTTTGATAGAAATTCAGTAATCAGAGCTCAAGGTTAATGATCTATTGTGTTTGGTTTGAGGCTTTGTCGCATGATCCAGTAAGTTACTATGACTATTAAGGGTCTAGAATGTTAAAGTGTTATAGACAACACATAAGGTTATAGTGCAAAGGCACGTTAACCCAATTAAATTGGTAAAAGATTGGTATAGCTAATAAATTATGTGTGTAACACGTATCGTAGAAAGCCTTGTATTATAGTACGAGTGCCTATTAATGTCAACGCTACTAACATTTTATAATGAAGTTTCAAGTTGAAGGACCCTCGCATCTGAAGATGACGGGAGTCTAAGGATCTACTGATATGATGAAGAAATGGTTTGAAGTATGGCAAGTAGGACATGCTCACCAAGGACCTAAATCAAATATGGATACGGAATAAAGGTGAAAGACAATGAAAGCCCATGAGGCAAATCACCCAGGTGCACATTCTAAATTATTGCACAAATAGTAGTATGTGATAGACGAGCAACGAATAACAGTTGCATACAAAATTTAAGGATTGGGAAATCCAAATGGGATACCCTTCCAGAATAATGTTTCCAAGGGAAATTGGGTGGAAATTACACGTTGTTCACAATTGTAAATAACAAAACAATGAAAGAATACAGATTTAGAAACTTGAATGGGATCGACCATCCAAGTAGAAATTTTTAATAAGATCCTATAGAGGAAAAGTAATGATCACATAGGTAAATGTGATTACATAAAAGCCTTACAAAAAGTTAAACATTCTATATATTTTGAAAAGAAAAAAGGTAAAAACTAATAATTGTTAACTAAACAATTAAACAAGGTTTTACCAAATAAAATCTGAAATATGGACATGAACTGGGAATTTACTTACATGGGATAATACATGGTACGCATGACCTTATTATAACTATCACATTACTTCCCATGTAGTAAAAACGAGGTGAATGGGAAGAGTTAAAAGATCTTTGGGGTCAAGAATCTTACAGGCGTACTCGTATAAATGGTTTTCATGGGAACCATAAAAATGGTAATAGGCGCACATAGAAATAAATGACCCAAGGAAATTCATGGAATAAGTCATTACGGACGAAAGAATCATGATTGAAAAAAGGGCACGTAAAACTAAAGTATAAATGACCCGCGAGGTCATAGAAACGGAGGTAGTGCCCACACGGAAAATGATCAAAGTCGTTGACTGTGTCGTAGAAAATAATAAAAGGGAAAGGAAAGAAATGATGATGGTAATCATCATTCATGGTTTGTGAGGCCATTAAGGATGATCCGATAAGGAATAAAGTTTGACTGTTCATAAGTGATGGATTTCACACGAACAAGTCAAACGGGTCAAATAGAGAATAAAGTTTGACTGTTCATAAGTGATAGATTTCAGATGAACAAGTCAAACGGGTCAAATAGAGAATAAAGTTTGACTGTTCATAAGTGATGGATTTCACACGAACAAGTCAAACGGGTCAAATAAAGAATAAAGTTTGATTGTTCAGAGGTGATGGATTTCACGTGAACAAGTCAAACAGGTCAGATAAAGAATAAAGTTTGATTGTTTAAAAGTGATGAATCTCACAAGAACAAATCATACGAGCTATATAAAGAACTAGATTCGATCGCTCATAAGTGATGGATTTCACACAAGCAAGCCAAACAAGTCAAAAGAAGTATAACGATTGAATTTAAAAGTAAACGCAAACCGAGAAACGGGAGCGTTAAAACAAAAGAATAATGAGCCCGGGTAATGGGACGTAAGTAATATGTTGTAGGCGCAAACCGAATAATGGGAGCGTGAAATGAAAATGAACCTATAAAATGGGTCGTGAATGAATATAAATGATAACGCCAAGTGAATAACGGGGGCGTTAAAAACATTAAGATAAAGAACTCGAGTAACGGGTTGTAAAGCGATATAGGCTTAAACCGGGTAACGGTAAAGGTGAGACAAACTGATGCATAAATGATATATGAAGTCATAGAGTCGGAAGAGATGCCCGAACGAAAAATGATCTAGTCATGAACTACGATCGCACAGGCGCGCACGGTTATCAACAGATAATGTCTGATTTGAATAAATGTTTGGGGCAACATACACAAAATGCTGTGGTTGCTACTAAAGATGGTAATTGTGACTCGGTGGTGACTAGTGGTCAACGCTATTTTTGATCTTGTGCTAGGCTTAGACGCAAGTGATTATTAAACGACTAATAGATCCGACGAGCGAATGTGATTTGTAAAAGACTCACGGAATCATAGAAAATAAAATTTGTTAACAAACCGAATCAAACATGGTCTGAGGGCCATAATTGAAGTCAAATAAACTACCCTTCGTGGCAAGAGGGAGCCATGAATTGGCGGATAAAGAAGGGACAATATAAATGATTTTCCTTTTAAATACAAGGGAGGTGCATTGACACCAATATATTTAAGAAATGACACAGGTAAAAGGATGATCTAAAAGATCACCACAACCTTCGGTTGTAAATAGCTTAATAGTCTACAAGGTCAAAATGACCTTGGGATCACGATCAAGTGGTATGATGCATTAAAGACCTCACCTAAAGGCGCTAAGTAAAAGTAAAGAAAGGGGTGAGAGCCTAAGGAAATAGCCTACAAGGCTAAATAAAAAGGGCTTAAGGGTTATTTAGACCAAGCGAAGGAACCGGCTACGATTCCCCGCATAAAATAAGAATAGTAAAAAAAAAAAGAATCTTTGGTTACCAATTACTTGATGCGAGTAATTGACATGAGTTGAAGAGAAAACGTTAAACTAAAATTTATTTTAAGTTAGAAATAACATTTTAAACAAAATTATATATAGAATGAGAAAAAAATTTGGAAAATGATTAATATCAAAGGGAACATGTCTTGACACCCTTAGGTGTGAGACGATTTCGAAAAGTAAATTTCGAAAACAAAAAAAAGAGATAAAAAAAATTTAACACGACGTGATGCAATCACGGCCGAAATATATATGTATAACATGGTATATGATTACCTTGTAACACGAGCTATGAGACTAGGGTCTCGAAAGTTTGTAAAAGCCTTGCGAAGGCAATATAAGTATACCAAAATTATGAAATATAAGGCAACCAGTGACTAATAAGTCTAACCGAAAAGATCGGTCAAGAGCAAAATTAAATTTAAAACTCGTAGAATGCGCTTATCAGTATAAGATTTGCGTGGAATAAGTAGTTTGACAGATACATGTGACCGAGTGGGCAAATGGCAACTCTATCGAGTAAAGAAAAGAGATACAAGATGAAAGTAATGGCACATGAGGCCTTACACATGAAGAGCGCATGCACCTTGGAGCCTAAAAGGCACTGCCATACCTCCCAGGTAAGACTTTTAGAATAATTAAAATATGATCAACGCTTGGGTGAAAACGAAACCAAGTCCATTGGGTTGAACTCAAGGAAGCTATGTAAGAAAGATTTCAGGGACGAAACCTCTTTAAGGGGGTAGATTTGTAACACCCCAAAAACGGGTTTGGTAATCAAACCACGTAAATATTGAAGAGTGGGTAAAAGACCGTTAGCGGTGAAAGTTAAATTATAAACAAATTGACCAGGAACAAATAAACCTAGTTAAAAACATGTATACAAGTAACCAAACAATGAGTTGTAATCTCATTCATAATCAAAACTAAACTTGAGGGACCAAAGCTGTCAAAATGGAAACTTGTATTATAAATATCAAAATTTAAAAACATAAAACACATAGTGAATGTGTATGTGTTCTACGGCTGGAGAACAAGGGGAAACCCTCGTTTAAGCTTAATCCATCAAATTGAAGATCAATTCGAGACCCAAATCAGTGCATGAACATAAATTATTGATCACCTCGATTAGGGGATCATAAGGTATTTCTAAAAACTTATATTGGTGAAAGTTATAATTTGAGACAAGTAGAGTACTTACAATTAGATAGTTGAATTATGATCCAACGATAAAATCAAGTGTATGTGTATGATTGATTTCGTTAAACTTAAACAAATTATGCACAATTTGAGGTAAGATTACTTGTTAGTGATTAACAAGTAGATTATAAAGTAGGTTTTGATTACATGATGAAATTGATGATATATAAGTGTTTATGATCATCATACGTGTATGTATGTATGAGATATTTGAACAAATTAGAGGTTCGAATAGATGTTCTTACATGACTTGAAATGGGTTTTGATGATAAGATGAGATTTATGTTAAACACATGTTAATAGATGCTTAAAATCATCATGTGAATGTGAATGTTTAATTTTTTTTGGCTAAGTTTAATGTTTGGGTAAATTCCATATATAAGATGTAATGGGTTGTTTCATAGTGATGAAACAATCCCAAGTTCTTGCATAAGACTAATAAATTAGCATATGATTGTAGAAACTATGTTAATTGATATTAGCAATCATGTGAACTTGGTTTGGAAAACATAACTCAATTGGTGGCCTAAGAATAGTGCTTACCGGGTAATTAACAAAAATGTGTAAATGAGTTGTTAAACTTGTTCGTAGGTTTGTATGAGTAAATAGGCAGTTGACTTTTAAAAGTCAAACTGACCTATACTAAGATCGAATGATAAATTTGATGTAAAATCCGTAAGGTGGAATAGTCGTGTTAGATGATGACTAACCTAACCATCTTATGAATGATGAATGATAGTTTGACGCTTGACAAGCTAGGTGGAGGCTTGGGAAGAAGCGGGTCAAACGAAACAAGTACGCGGACAAAGGGCATCACTGGATCTCAATGTAAGTAAAGCTTACATCCTTAAAATACTAAATGTACTTATGTATTTAAAAATGAATAAGTGATTTGGTATTCCGAACAAGATTTCGAAATACAAGATTCCGACGTGTATTGATACGGGTCAGAATAAACAAAATATGGTATTAAACCATATTTGAAAATAAAAAGGGGGAAATTGTAATATCGTCATGTGTTGACAAATAAACAAGGAATTTTGAAAGGTTACCTTATGGTGTAAACCATAAGGAATAAGAAGGGGTAATATGGTAATTCGGTCACGAGTTTGATGAATAAATATTAAACTCTAAAATAAGGACATTCTATGGCGTAAATTGTAATAGGTTAAAAGAATTAAGTAATATGATCATGATGAGTAAACTGAAACGGATAAATGATGAGATGGTAAATAAATACCATCTCGTAATGATAAAATGGCCATTTAGACCAAATGGGTCAAATGCTGTGGTCATCACCATTTGAGAATAATATCTAATGAACGCTTGTCGAGTTTTGTGTTCACAGGGAAATGGTGTTTGGTTGCGCCGCTATTAATTAATGATTAGTAGTGTAAGGTATTTAAACGGGTCAATGCTATGACTCGAGCCAGGTACATGGTCAATCTCTCAAAAGGACTTACGGTTCATTAAGAGATAAAAGATCACGAATGAATAATAGATTACCTAAGGTGGGTAAATCTAGTATTCTAGTTCGTAGACATTATGTTCTCAAGAAAATAATGATTCTATATAGACTATGGTCAAATGTACATTTTGGTTAAAACATGATATTGTAAGACCTCGTAAAGAAAGGTCTAGGTTGACCAAAATGCCCTCAAGTAATAAAACAAGTAAACGACGTTGAGGGTAGTTTAAAAATGAGTTATATAAAAAGGTTTACCCTTGCGGTAGTATAATAGCAAATGGCATAAGCCGTTTTGGCTTTATGTCTCATATTGGTCTTTTTCGTAAAATGTCAACCGAAGGTTAGAATTGAAAATATAGCATTACCACAATGTATAGTTGTGGTGGGATGTAAATAGATATTTTTGTATGAAAACAAGAAACAAAGTAAGAGGAAGTGAGATTTAAGTTTATACGCTTAGATCTCTTAGCGGGTCAAAATGAAAATACGCATAAACTATAAATGATTACGTAATTCATAAGAATTAAGAATCTGAGATAAGAATTTCAGACTAATTACATAGATAAACAAATTTCAGACAATTAGAAGTAGATAGATATCTTATTATGGGAATAATAAGATAGATAAGGTTTGGTTGAAATAAATGTTGGGTTACACTAAGATAACCAAACGGGTCAAATAATAAATAAATAAAGGTCTAGTTGAATAGGGCAATGTATTTGCTAAGGCAACTATGTGGGTAATAAGGAAATGTTAAAGCATACCAAATGGGGCGTATAAATGTATAGTTTGGTCCAAAAAGGGATTAAAAGGCAAAATGGGCAAAATCGGAAAGTATGAGTATAAATCGGAAATAAATGCATACGTCATAGGAAATGAGAATCCGGGTCAAGGATTCGGGTTAAATATGTAAGAAAATATTCTACGGATATTTAGAAACAAGTTTCGGGTAAAACGGAGAAGAATTGAGCGAGTTACGGAAAATATCGTAACTAAAATAGCAAACAAGAGAAGATTTGTAGCACACCATCGTAGGCTACGGTGGCCTACCGTAGCTTATGGTGGGCAGCTGCTGTAATGGATTGGAAGTCTGGACCGTAAGGCAGATGGTCCGGACCGTAAGCTACGGTGGCCAGCCGTATCTTACGGTGGAGCCTAAAACTAAAATTTTGTTTTTTATTATTTTAAGCCTTCGGGTTTATTCGGTTATGTTATAACTAACGTATTTCATAAAATATGAAATTTAGGTGATGTTTGGAGTACTGGAGGGAGATCAAGCTATATGAAGAACCGAACACGATCAAAGACGGAGCTTCCGCACTTGGTTTTGATTATAACAAAACAAATCATTGATAACATGTTAAATTGTTCTTTAAAAAAAGGTGAAGTGTATTCGAAATTACATGTTTAAATTTATATATTTTAATAGAAATTCAGTAAAGTAAGATAGGGTCTTACATATACTTTGGGCGTATGTTTGTTCATTTTTTGAAACGACAACACATCTATATATAGATACTAGGTTATCACTCAAGACTGCTTTACGGGTTCGAGAAAGTTACTTATAAATATATTATTTATGATTAATATACTTAAAAGGGATATCGGATTTAAATAACCAACTTTCACCAATTGGCCGATAGTACTCTCAAATTTTGATTTGAACCACATCACTCATAACTTTCAACTTATTGACCGATAGTACTCCCAAACAAACTGAACCCTAACCCAGTTAGTTTTTGTTGATGTCGCACTTGTGTGATGACATGGCATCTAATTGCTATAAAAAGAGTTATAAAGTTGTTGTAAACTTAATCACGGATTCTCAAATTGTACGCAGACTTGTAAACTTATTCACCGGTTATTAGTCATGTTTATAATTTACTTTGTATTATATATTTAGTGATTAATAAAAGAATTGAAAAAAAACCCTTACTTCTATTTTTTTACGTTTTGTAGTAATGTATTCAAGAATGTTTTGAGGGTTGTTGTCGAATGTCTTTACCAAAGCAAAAAAAAGAAACTTGCATCGTGTTTGTAGATGGTGAACCTATTTTGATATGCTAAACAATTCATTACAAACCAAGTCAACTTTAATCAATACTTATTTTTATCTGAACTAAATTAATACCTTATAACCTGTTTAACTCAAACCTATTTTACTTAAAACAATTTTTGTCTGCAACCCACCAGCCCCAAATTTTTGACTTAATTATAATTTTATGCGAATTTTTTCTTTGGTATCTATAAGTTTAAATTCAGAAATAGGAGGCGGCGTAACTTGTTGCCCGTCTGCCTTCTGTTTTGATGTAACAAGTTTTTTAGTGAAATAAAAATCATTTTAGTACACATTTTTCAATGATAACGAAACGAAAGTAGCTTGTTGTTTCTTGACCCAAGTTATATGCATAAATAACATAAGTGTGTGAAAGAACAAAAACATATGACATTGATTTAGACTCCTCTACACATTTGTATAATAGGTTAAAATATAGTTATCTACTTACATGGCCCATTGAATAGTGCCATCTGCATAATCTCATGCACGAACGGATTGTTAGAATCTAGAATATATTGTACACTTACCTTGATTATATTATCATATTCACCAGTAGCAAGAGCTGTGAAAGAGGTGAATATGTATTGTATTAATTTTCATCAAGTATTTCACCATTTCCATCATAGCTCCAGCCAAAAATTGCTCTGTCCCGCGATAGTGTAAACATAGAAACTTGTTTCGTTTTCTTTTTTATACCAAAAACGCACCTACATTTACATCTCTATGACCTAAAAACCTAAAAAAGCTTTAAGCTCACCAGCTATTGTCACACCACTCACCATCGTCACACCATCCTCCTCGTCATCGCTGCCGGCACAATCTCTGGATCAACTTCTTTGCCATCTACAACTTCAATCTCATCTACCAAAACAGAATAAGATTAAAAAAAACAACATTGGTGGAAATAGACGAACAATAGTGACATGTAAGGATTGATTAGCACTCACAGATAGAATGTCAATTGAATAAAATATTTGAAACGTACCTTTTGACAAATCAAGAGGTGCAAGATTGTGAAAGTGGAATCGACGATTATGAGGAAGTGGAACACCCATTAGGGTTTCAGAGTAGCGGTGATGAAACGTACGAGGGATTTAGGAATTTAGGTTAATTAAGGAGTATATATAGGTGTGTCAAAATTTCGGGTTTGGACTAAACATGCGGTATCCATATACAAATAAAATTATCCATTCATTTCCCGCCCAAAAATCTTGTGTGGTTGCACTACAAGTTGACACGTGGCCCAAAGAAAACTTTTATTTATTATATATAATAGAAAAATAGATGTTTGTTCGTGCATGATTGATTAACTTAGTGAAGTGTACGAGTATGTTAAAGTCAATGTGGTATACGGCCGGCTATAGGGGCAGATGGGATTGTATACGGGAGTATAAGATGGTATACGATGTTAAGATGGTATGTTGATCAGCTGGCAAAGTTTACTTAGTGAAGTTTGTGAGTTATTCACGCTAACAAGTTTCAACAGATATAAGTATGGTGAGTCATAAATTTAATATTGAAACTGTATACATTGGCCCATAACAGTTTATCTCGCTTTATCTACGGATGGTTTTTTATGAATGGCAGGAAAACATAATAGACTATTTTTGTAATACGAGGAGGATAATCTCATCAATATGCGTGACACCAACATAATATTCCCTAGATTACTTCACGTTACATTTCATCGTAATTATTTGTAGTGCTTACAATATTTTATGTTTAGAAAACTATGTAGCGTGAATGGATATTAATTTAATGAAATTATAATTATTTACTAGATTCTTTATATGGATGATAAACTCTTAACTAGAGTTCTTATGTCAATTTATTTGTTATTATTAGAGTTTATGTCTATAATAAAACAACTAATTAAGTGAGATTTTTTACTTATTCTCAACTCTTGTAAAAATAGTAGACCATGTGCCTCATTTTGATATAGAGAGAAAAAAGGCGAGAAAAATACAAGAGAAGTAATACAAGAAAACACATGAATTCATGAAGAGTTCTTGGAAAAGAAGAGATACTTGAATACCCATGTGTTGGGTACTTAGAGAGATAAGTTTTCTCTACTCAATTTCATCTCCTTCATATCTTTATTTTTCCACAAGTTCTAACACTACAATTTTATCCAATGTAACCTCGGGCGCGTGGCCATTTCTGGCAGTACAGACTGCTCCGGCTGTTGTATCCTGGGAGAAAAACGCGTCATCTTTAGTAGAGGCGTGAAACCTGTTTTAAAGGAAGCGTGTTGAACACGTGCCTCAGCCACAACCGTCAACACTTGTTTGTTCATTTTGTAGGAAATTATTGTATAAGAATATGTGGTTCAAGACCTCGTTGAAGTCCACACAAAGGATCATACAAGGAGATGTGGTTCAAGAGTTCGTTGAAGACTACACAATGGACCATACAAGAAGACGCAGTTAAGGCCTTTGTTGAAGACTATGGCTTGAATCAATTTAGTTACATATGCTGTATTATATATATTATTTCGTTTAGATTTGTTTATGGTACGTGTACTATAATTTCCCAAGTATGTAAAGAGAGTATCTTTACTATTTTTATTTATATACTTTTTTTTTAAATTATGACCCATATCCTGCATTTTATAAATAATCACAATGTTTTATATATAATCACGCTATCTTTTATTGATAAAAATCTATGCAAGTTTTTGGAAAAAAAAATAATATCACGCAACAAAATACATTGACGAACACTACATTTAAATCACACTCATGCTATATTATAGATGCAATATGAGGAAATGTATTAAAGATAAAATCGTAAATGACATCATTCTTAATATAAAATTTAATAAAGAAAGATCAACTATCTAACAAACTAAGATATTTGGATTTTAACTCCACTTGACGTTGTTTAGGGCAATGATAACAAACTAAGAAATTTGGATATTGTGAAATTCGTTGATCGTTTAACTTCGATTTCGATGTAATATCTTATTAAGTTTAATATATTGTTAAGTTTGATTTGGATATATTTTTCTGTTTTGTTTATTAATCCATTTTTCGAAGTCGTTCCTTGAGGGAGGATAATGTCGAGCAAAGAAGAAAAATGTATGGTATGAATACATTGCAGGAAAACAATTATTTAACGTAAAGATAATAACCACTTACCATGTTGGAAAAAAAAAACATTCTTTTATAATCATGCAAAAAGTAAATTATATAATAGAGATTAAAAAACTTGCCAATAACAAAATTATATATAATCCAAACTTCTACCTTTTCAATTGACCCAAAATACAAACAATATTCTTTTATAATCATGCAAAAAGTAAATTATATAAAAGTCTAGTTTTATTTTTTATTCTAGAATTTTTATTTATTTAAAAGATATATAAATAAAAAAAATGTTATAACATACTCGAGTGGAGTGCTGCTGCCACTAGTTAAGAGGTGATAGATTAGTTGAGCGTATAAACAACATATTTTAGAATTGGTAGAATCTAGTGTCGTTGAGAGGGACACCCATCCACTCCTTAGATCAAGCTAAAATACTTAGTCGAAAAAAAAGGAAAGTTTAAAAAGTTATAAATTATAACCTAAATGAAGCTAAAAAAGTTGGTATTATTTAAAGTAAAAAAAATCATAAAAAAACACAAACACACGTTATATTACATATTTGAGAGAAATTTTTATATATTAAAAACACACCAAGAGCACCCATAATGCTAAACTAGTTGAGGATTTAAAATTTTTTCTGGGGTGCGAGATATTAAAAAGATTTTAGATCCCTAGCTGTATAAAAAAATTCGGTTTATTGGGAGTCATGTAAAATAAAAGAACATTAGACTAAAATTTAATATTTATCAAAAACTTTTCCTAAGCAATTTAGAAGCACTTAATCAAAGTCGGTATTCATGTTTATCCATATGGGCTCACTTGTCTAATTTTGTATGTACCAATCGATCTTTGTTAACTAAATCGGCATAAATTTGAAAACATTTGTTGTGAAAACTATTAACTAGGTCTTTATGTTTTTTAGTTACCTCATGTACTTTTTTCTAATTGTTATACCCTGCGGACACAAATGTGTCTCTATGATCTCCAAATTGACCTCTAAACAACTAGCAACATAAGCAAAACACACGATCCGATTTTAAACTATACTCTAACCATCCTTTATGGTTCCTATCACATATAAATCCCTCCACAAGTACATAAAACAACACTAAACACTTAAACAAATAAAAAATTATCAACCATGAACCATAGTTCATAATTTTCAATTTTGAGTTTCAAACATTCAAGCCTTAGCTTTAAATGTTGATTACTTATAACTAATCATTTAAAAAAAGCTTCAAACAAAACAACAAAATCGTTAACTAGAAGTTTAGAACAACAAAAAAAATCAAAAAAACATTAAAATATCACACCCTAACGCATCTATAATTCTCCTAATCATCACAAAAAGCAATCAATAAAGAAACTATGCCTGTTCTATACAAGAATTCCAGCGAAATATGGGTGGTTACGACCGGAATTTTTGTTTTTCCAGCAAAAAAAAAAACGTGTATGTCGTCGATCAGGAACACAATGATGTCGCTATGGATTTTTGTGGGGCGGGAGAATAGAACTGGAATGGTTCGATGGGTTTGGGTAATTTTATTTAGTTCAATTTTCTTTGGGTTGGGTTTAGGTTTGGGTTAATAAAAATGGATTGTAGGTTGGACTTTGATAGTTTAATTGGGTTAAGTGAATAAGTGGTTAAAGAGTAATTATATAAATTGTGTTATATACTTATATGTTAATAAATTCAGTGTTTACAATTTAATATTATTCATGTAAATTCATAATATTTTTCTTTTAAGGCTGGTGGTTGAAAATTTTCAGGGGGTGTGGTCAAGATTTTCGGGGTAAAATAACACTAAATCTTTTTTCAAGGGGTGTGCCCCCACCCACGGCTTAGGGTGGATCCGCCCCTGTGCTAAACCATCCTAGACTACCACTTGAGTAAAACCATCTTCGTTTGATCTCGTGTTCTTTCCCAACCCAACCTCTTATTTTTAAACTCAACAATGATGGATATAAGAAATCCAACACCTTTGAATTACAAGGAAGAATAAGAAATCAAGGCTATATAGATAGAATCACAATCTTCCAAAGAACTCAACTCCTTGCAACAAAACAAGCAGATTGAGGGGTGGCACCACAACTAAGTGGAAGAGACCTAGTTTATAAGCCATCGAGAATTGCAAGCACGATTACTCTTACAAGACTCAAACTAGTTCAATCAATAGAACTACACGTGAAAGGAAAAACCTCACAATACATTGATTTAATAATGTGTGTCCTTACAATGCTTGCAAAACCTCTTATTTATAGGAGAAAACTAGACCTTATTAAATACTATCTTAAAGACTCAAAATAAATATCAACTTAAAGACTTTAGACCTTAGGATTTTCCACAATTAATCCCTCACATAAAAAACGAAAATTATAATTTATTATTGATTTGTAGAGTGAGCCTAATTCACCACTTAGTCCAATAAGCAAAAATTCAGCCCAACACCATAAGCAGATTTATCAACTTGAGCTTGTGTTCTTGTGTTATTGGGCTTGTTTCAAATGAGTGGACTTGATAAAATTCATCAAAGCTTATTGTATCTTTTTTTCCTTGCTCGTGTTATTGGTCCACTTATTCCTTGTAGCGGGCCACTTACCATATTGTTACATAATTTATCTTCTTTTTCTTTCGATTTTGTTCTTAGATCCTCATCATCCTCCCTTCTTCAAAGCAATTCGTACTCGAATCCAAATGACCTACAACCATATCAAAAGGAGACAAATTAGAAACATTAAAAGTGGCACTTGTACCATAATCTCCAGGTAACTCAAGTTTATAAGCATTATCATTAACTCGAGCCACTACTTGTAATGGCCCATCACCGCAAGGATGTAATTTTGTTCGCCTTGATGAAAGGAATCTTTCCTTCCTCATATGCATCCAAACCCAATCACCAGTTCAAATAGAACTTGTTACGTCCCTTGTTGGCTTGTTTTGTGTATTGCTTTGTTTCTTTTCAATGTTGGAACGAACTTGTTAATGCAACTTTTTTACGAATTCAGACTTTTGGGATCCATCTAAATTTAATTATTCTTTGATAGGTAAGGGTGATAAATCCAAAGGTTTTAACGGATTAATACAATAAACAATTTCAAATGGTGAAAAGTTAGTGGACATGTGAATGGTGCGATTGTAAGAAAATTCAGTTTTTGGCAAACAGTCCTCCCAACCCTTTAAATTCTTTTTAATTTTTGCTTTTACTAATACTTTCAAAGTTCTATTGTTAATTCAGTTAGTCCATCCATTTGTGGATGACATGAGGTAGAAAATAACAATTTTGTACCTATGTTCCCCAAAATGTAAAAACATAAATTTAAAAAAATATGAACCTTAAGTCCAAAAATTTAGTGATTTAGAGTTGTGCTTTTGTTCTCGCAATAATTAGTGTTCTGTAATGATCCTCATCCAACTTTGTTCCACTACCTCACTTGCTGATTTAGTATCTTCATACCACTAAATTTTCGAACAATTTTCATCAAAGGGACAAGGCTACATCACGTTTGGGATGCACGCATCTAGCTAGTTCACTTGGTTATTTGTAGATTTAGTAGTTTTTAGTCTTATAGTTTTTATATTTATGACCAACCAGTTAATGATTTTGTGTTTTGGTGAATCATATAATAAGGATTAATGGATGGAAATCATCCTACCACCTTGATTGACATACTTGATATACTTGACCATAGGACTTAATACATAATTGCATATATAACCATACTATAATACAAATAACCGAACCCTAAACACGAACCAACTCATGGATTGATGTTAAGGGATATGTTATATTATCTTAGCTAAATTACCTCATGTATAAACTTCCAATAGGCTAACTTGCGCCTTTGAAAAACACATAATCATGGTGTCCAAAATCAGGTGTTTTGTCAAGGTAACTTTTTATATACTTTCATACTAAATTACGCATCTCATATACATTCAAATTCCAAAATATGTCGAACTCATAAGCCTCGTTTATCCGTGTAAAATAATTCGGCGCCTATCTGTCACACCCCGGATTTCAACCCAAATCCATACACTAGTGGGCCCGGGTGGGGGGTATCGTGACGTCAGTTGATAACATCATAGTCAATTAAACACGGCACAGCGGAAGTCTTGGAGTAAAATTACTATTACAAACCAAATGTTCAGAAATACAAAATAATATGCATGCTTGTAATAGAAGATCCACATGCGGATCATAAAAATGAACAAAAGAATATAAAACAGACTTTAGGGCATATCTAAGGATTTGCAAGATCCTCTTATTCACTACCGAGCAGCTTCCGGCCTATTTCGTATTGTACTTGCAGTTTAGTCTTTGAACGATACGTCAGCTTTCGCTGGTAAATACACCCAACTGACTCTTTTTGAAAACATTTTTAAAATGATTTTAAGTGCACATGGCACAAAATCTTTTATAACTTGGGAAAGTTACTTTGTAACCTTGTTAACAGATTCACATGGTTGTCCATACATACAGGGCCCAGTACGGAGACTGAGACATGATTAAATACACACCACTTAGAACTCACAGAGGAGTTATCCCCAACGTCTTGGGTAATTTGCATTTGAGCGTCTGTCAGGTGTATGCCTACACCCTGCGCTAAGGTCGTGGCCATTAACTAATCTAATGAGCCGAGGATATCCAGGACACGGTAATTTAACCCCCGATGTTTAAGTTATCAAACAAAACTGATTAAAACAGAATATGCGGCTTTACTAGCCACAATCCGGCATTCGATTGATTCCATTTCTGACCAAGCGGTAATAATTTGCCGTATCCCAAGCCCGTATAGGGAAAATAAGTCGAGAGTATTTACCTGAGCTAGTCTTCTTTTAAATATTAATAACTCAGCCATATACAAAAGTACCAAGTGCAGATAGCATTTACCGGCAAGGCTCTAGTCTGGATTATGGCATAAGCTAACCAATTAATACTAACGGTCTTTAATTAAGTCTTAGACTTAGACCGAGTAGTGTACATGATCAAAACGTATTACGCTTGATTAAATGATTATTGGATAGAATGTAATTTAAACCCGACAAGTACTTTGACTTGCATAATATGGGTAAACAATTAACATTCTGGATTTTGAGATTAAAATGATAAGGTGAAACCTGTTTTGGTTGAATTCCGTAAACTAGTTACGTATAATCAACCGTACGCTTATAAGCGATAATGGGTAACCGGATAAGTCATGGACAAGTTCTATATGCCATTATATTTTAAATAAGTTAAAATATCAGTAGGATATCAACTTACATGCCCGTTAAGGTTTTAAAACGAAACTATGCCCCATAAGGGCATTTCGGTAATTTCATACCGTATAAAAGGAACTTGAACATATTTAAATTTATAATCATAAGTATTCTGGAAAAATAATTTATTTATGATATAATATCAGTAGGATACCAATTATATGTGTAATTTATCTTTTATGACCAAACTATGCACCGAAGGGGCATTTTGGTCATTTTACACATAGTTTATAAATTATTTGGGATTCTGAGTTCATAACATGTACCTACTGTAAATATTTTTAAAAGAAGTGTTAAATTCAGTAGGTAATAAGTCTTGGTTAATTAATATGGTTTAAAACCATATTATGCGCCGAAACGACGCTTATGTCGTAAAATGACTTTTATGTGATGTTTAATGAAAACTTACATTAGGTTCAGATTAAAATGTCTTAGATATGTTATTTAATATAACATATCAGTAGGTAAAAGATTTACCTTGAAAAGATTTGATTAAAACTATTTTATGAGCCACAAGGGCTAAAATCGTCATTTATCGACATAGTTTAAGGACTTGCTTGAAAACTCAGTTTATAACTTGGTTTAACATCCCAAATAATCCTATTTATAATATTATATCAGTAGGAAGCTTATTTTCAAGTTCATTATCATTAAAACCTTGTTTTATGCAAAAAGGACATTTTAGTAAAAAATGGCATAATTACGGAACTTGCGCATAAACTTGGATTTTGATTATGATCATGAAATATAACCTCAGAGGGTTATGATACATTATATTATGATCATAATGCAACTTTAGATCAGTAGGTAACTAATCTAAATCGGGTCAGAATCGAAAGTCAAAGCAGAAGTCAAACTTCGCGACTTTCGGTTGCGGACCGACCCTAGAACTGAAATTGACGAGCCGAACATGTTCTTACATGTTCTAATAATTATTACCAACTTGTTTAAGTGTCAAAACAGGTTTCATAACATATATAAGATTAATTTATGATTTTTTCGAAAAATGTCCTGTTTGACTTTTTATTTTCATAACTTTGACACGTTAATTGGTCTAGCAAATGTGATCTCCAGGAGGTGCCCTTTATAGGGATTAACACCTACCTTATTACGATCACTTAGCCATGTTCATTTCGAACAATGGCTGGACCATAATGGTCTTAACCGAAAGTCAAAGCGTTTTCCTTAAAACGCTTGACTTTTGGCTATAAAAGCCTATAAACAAAAATGCACAAGGAAGGAACACTTACTAGTGATTCCTAGGGTGCAAAAGAACTATGTTGGATGCTCCTTTCAGTTAGGAAATTCAGATGAGGGAGAAGAGTGTATGAATGAGAAAGGTGCAAGTTGAAATAGTGAACATTAAAACCTATTTATAGTTGGAGAACTCAAAGGAGGTGATGCCAGGTGTTTAGGGGTGTAAGAGGAAGCTTACAAGTGTCCCAAAATGTGGCATAGTAGTTTGGGATGCCATAGTTTCGGTCAAATGGTTTTTGGAGCTTTGTGTGGCAGCCAAGAAAAACTTTCTGCAGCAGAGGCTCTCTGGCGCCCCGCGAGAGACCCAGGCCTGGTCTCTCGCGGCCCGCGACCGCCCTAAGTCCGCTTTCAAAATTTGACACTTTTAGCCCCTTAACTTAATAAAGCTTCTAAAAACCTTCTAAAACACCTTTTTGGCACTTTTAGCCCTCCGTGGCCAATACTTGGCATACACGGGATTATGCCTGGACATTATCGAGCTCTCGGTTCATTAAATGGTCACTCAAAGGTATAAATAAACATGTTGACACTTTTAATCCCTCCATTATTCAAGTTTCACAAATATGCAGAATTGAACCCTCTCGTCCAACGAATGGCACGTATGAGAGTTAGGACTTCGCAAAGGACCACTCAGAGGCTTATTATAAGCATGTTGACTACGATGTCACTCAGAGGCTGGGCATGTTGACATATCAGTCACTCAGAGGCCAAGTTTTAAGCATGTTGACATAT
This sequence comes from Scalesia atractyloides, assembly GCA_947069175.1. Classification (NCBI taxonomy): domain Eukaryota; kingdom Viridiplantae; phylum Streptophyta; class Magnoliopsida; order Asterales; family Asteraceae; genus Scalesia; species Scalesia atractyloides. Next base: position 55,754,892 of record CAMTDV010000027.1, read on the forward strand.
TAGTCACTCAGAGGCTCATGATTTAAGCAAGTTGACATCAAACTGTCACTCAAAGGCTCAGTTTGAGCATGTTGACGCCTTTAGTCCTTATTGGTCTTTAATAGACTATATTTAAAATACAACACGTGCCACTATAGTATTGGACACGATTTTACAGGGTGTTACATCCTCACCCCCTTAAAAGAAATCTCGACCTTGATATTTTATTCAAAAAGATGGGGGTACTTTTGTCGCATAGTGGACTCAACCTCCCAAGTATATTAGGGATCTCTAGAAGCATCCCACTTAACCTTTACTATAGGTATCATTTTCCTTCGGAGCTTCTTAACCTGTTGATCCTCGATTGAAATTGGTTTCTCAACGAACCTCAGGTTTTCATCTATTTGCACCTCATTGTGCGACATTGCTAGCGACTCATCAGCTAGACATTTCTTTGGTTACTGATGTGGAACACATCATAGATTCCATTTAGCTCCTCGGGCAAACTGAGCTTATAAGCTACAGCGCCGACACATTCGATTATCTCGAATGGTCCAATATATCTTGGGCTCAACTTGCCCTTCTTTCCGTAGCGCATCACACCTTTCCAGGGTGATACTTTTAACATGACTTTGCCCCTAATTGGAACTTAAGAGGTTTACGCCTCTTGTCAGCATAGCTCTTCTGCCTGTCCTTGGCAGCTTTGAGATGATCACGGATTTGCACAATCTTTTCTGTGGTCTCTAGGACAATCTCTCGGTCCTGATAGTTGAGCTTCCCAATTTCTGCCCAACACACGGGGGTTCTACATTTTCACCCATACAAGGCCTCAAAAGGAGCAGCTTTGATACTCGTATGATAACTATTATTGTAGGATAATTCTATTAGGGGTAAGTGGTCATCCCAACTTCCACCTAAATTCAATCACACATGCCCGAAGCATATCTTCTAGTGTCTGGATCATACGCTCACTTTGACCATCAGTCTGTGGATGGTAAGTCGTACTAAAGTTCAATCATGTGCCTAAAGATTGCTGGAAACTTTTCCAAAGTGAGAGTTGTATCTAGTATCTATATCAGATACAATAGATACCGGCACACCGTGTACGGACACAATCTTGTCCACATACAACTTAGCCAATCTATCTGAATTATACGTTTCCTTTATTGGCAAGAAATGTGCTGACTTAGTCAGCCTATCCACAATGACCCAAATAGTGTCGTTTCCACTTTTGGTCTTAGGTAACTTGGTAATCAAGTCCATAGTTTCCATTTCCCATTTCCATGTGGGAATTTCCAATTGCTGTAGAAGTCCTGACGAATTTTGATGTTCGGCCCACTTTGCTACATAAGTGGCTATGGATTTCTTCAAACCCATCCATCAATAATTCTTCTTCAAATCTTGATACATTTTGTCACCTCCCGAGTGAACTTAGTATCTTGAATTGTGCGCTTCTTGGAGGATTAGATCTCTAAGTCCTCCAAAGACTGGAACCCAGATCCTTACATTAAATCTAAGGATTCCATCTTTTCCAGGCGCTAATTGATCAATAGTTCCTCCTAATCCTTCATTAGGAGCATTAGCTTCTAATAGAGCTTGCTTTTGCGCATCTAATTGCTTCTCATTGAAGCTATTTCTGAGCTCAATGCTCTTGGCGTTAATCCTTATAGGTTTAACTCGTTCCTTGCGACTTAAGGCATCAACAACTACATTTGCTTTGCCTGGATGGTAGCGACTCTCGCAATCATAGTCATTAAGCGTTTCCATCCACCGACGTTGTCACATGTTCAATTCCTTCTGATTGAACAGATGCTGGAGACTTTTATGGTCTGAGTATATGATACACTTTGTGCCATACAAGTAATGTCTCCACAGTTTTAGTGCGAATACAACGGCACCCAATTCCAAATCGTGGGTGGTGTAATTCCTTTCGTGCACCTTTAACTGTCGTGATGCATAGGCAATCACTTTGCCTTTTGGCATTAGCACACAGCCCATGCCAGTGTGCGATGCATCACAGTAGACTACAAAATCTTCAACACCCTCTGGTAGAGATATGGGAGCATTGCTCAACTTGTGTTTGAGAACCTCAAAAGATTCTTGTTGCTTTGGTCCCCAATTATACTTAACATTCTTACGGGTCAAGGTAGTTAAAGGAGTGACTATTCTTGAAAAGTTCTCAATGAACCTCCTATAATAACCAGCCAATCCTAAGAAACTACGAATCTCTGATGGGGTCTTGGGCACTTCCCAATTCATTATGGATTCTATTTTGGTGGGATCCACTTGGATACCACGCTCACTTACATATGTCCAAGAAATTGGACCTCTCGAAGCCAAAACTCACACTTAGAGAATTTAGCATAAAGCTTTCTTGCCTTAGCAGTTCTAAGATGCACCGATGATGTTTCTCGTGATCAACTGATTGTGAGAATAAATAAGTATGTCGTCTATGAAGACAATGACAAACTTATCCAAATACGGTTTACAGGCTCTATTCATGAGATCCATGAATGCTTCAGGTGCATTTGTGAGCCCAAAAGGCATCGCCAAAAATTCAAAGTGACCATATTAGGTCCTGAAGGCAGTTTTAGGAACATCCTCACTTCTAACCTTCAGCTGATGATATCCATATCTCAAACGATCTTAGAAAAGTAACTAGCCCCTTGAAGCTGGTCAAATAAATCATCGATCCTGGGTAATGGATAACGGTTCTTCATTGTTAACTTGTTCAGCTCTCGGTAGTCGATGCACGTTCGCATTGAACCGTCTTTCTTCTTTACGAAAAGGATAGGGGCTCCCCAAGGCGAGGAACTAGGCTGAATAAAGCCTTTCTCCAAGAGTTTGTCTAGCTGCGTCCTCAATTCCTTCATCTCCGTTGGTGCTAGCCTATATGAAGCTCTAGCTTCGGGTGCTGATCCTGGTATAATAAAAATCCTGAACTCCACTTGTCTGTCTGGAGGTAGACCTGGTAATTCTTCTGGGAATACATCGGGATACTCTAAGATGACTGGGAGGTCTTCCATATTTGGCTTAGGGTCGTTTATAGTGACTTGTGCCATGTTGATGACACTACCTTTTCTCAAACACTTGTATGCCTTAAATAATGACACCTTGTCTGGCAGTCCATAGTGTGAGTCTCAGGGGATGGTGATCATTTCACCAGATGGGGTTTTAATTTCGATGAGTTTCTTATCTTAGGCGATGCGGGCTTGGTTATGAGATAACCAATCCATGCCTAAGACAACATCGAACCCCACTAATTTCATTGGCAGAAGAAGATAGGGATGGAATGATTCTTAATGGATATAGAGCATCCATCAAGAATGAAAGATGTTGTTTCTAAACTTCCATCAGCAAGTTCTATCTCATAAGTTTTATCTAGAGTTCTTAAGGGCAGGTTTAATAGTTTACTAAACTTATGATCAACAAAAGATCTATCTGCACCCGAATAAAAAAGAACTCTAGCATAAATATTGTTAATGAGGAATGTACCTGTTATGACATTGTCGTCACTAACAACCTCTCTTGCAGTTATTTGAAAGGCACGAGCATTCCCTTTCTTGGCATCTCCAGACTTTGCATTATTATTCTTAAGAACCTTAGGGCAGTTAGTTTTAATATGCCCTTTTTTCATTGCAGACGTAGCAGACGACATCCTTAAGATCCTTATGTTCTAGGGTCTTATGCCCTTTCTCTTACAGATGCCACAGGCTTTGGCCTGTGAACCAAAATTACACTATCCCCAGTGTCTGTGGTTGCAAGTTTTACATGTTGGCATCACAGTTGTTTTGCCTTGGTTACTTTTGAACCAAAATCTCCCTTTATTTTTCTTATTAAACTTATGGGAGTTGTCATCTTCCCTCCTTCTTTTCCAGTCAGTTTCAGACTTAACTTACTTTTGCCTCACCAAATCCAAGGTGAGGGAGAGAGATAGGTCAACAGCAGACCTATAGGTAGTAGGCTGAGCAGCCTTTACCATGCCCTTAATCTCGGGCGCTAACCCATTAATAAAACGCGCAATGCGTTTGGGCTCCGCTGGGTAATCAAATAGGAAACTAACCTAGATAGGGAATTGAAATCGGAAACATGTTTCCGACAATCAAGGTTTTTCATGGAAAGAGACAAAAAGTCTGTTTCTAATTTCTCCACCTCATGGGGTGGGTAGTATGTTTCCTTAACAAGGTCCACAAATTTGGACCACCCCAAATTATACAGGTGTACTTTTCCTGTAGACTGAATAATGGCTTTCCACCAGATTAGGGCATCGCCCTTAAAGGACTGTGATACATACTTGACCACATCCCTATCAACACAGTTGCTGATGTCTACTATGTTTCCATCTTGTCTAGCCACTTTAGGGCTTCCACAGCTCCTTTCTCCCTGTTAAAGTCTCGGCGCTTGCATGAGACGAAATAGTTATAGGTACATCCGTCTTTAACAGGACGAGACCTTTCAGCAAAATCTATTTTCTTTGGTTCACTCTTCGCATTTGAAGACTGAACGGAGCTCTACTTATGAGCTGAGGATGGGGTAACTGATAATGGCCTAGAGCGAGTAGCACTCGACTCTCTAAGCTTTTCTATGGCCTTTCCCATGGCCTTTTCAACAGCCGCATCAATGCGAGCTTGAAAATTATCATTATCGATATCTCTGTTTTCGGCTTTGTTAGATTCCACATTCCGGTGGCTACTTTGTGCCTCATTCGAGTTAGCCATCTTTAAGCCTAGGGTTCTATACACCAATAAAGCTTCACTTAGCCATGGTATGTCAACCATATTGGTCTTAAAACATTGGATATAATAATTCATTGCCTATTCTAGTGTGAATAACATCACAATGTTAGGCTTATCATCACTATATTTGGCCTAGGTCTTAATAGGACCATCAAAGGCAAATTACAATTTGGACGTAGTCCATATATTATTGGACAGTGGATCGAATTGTCACAACTGTCATTGTCATAATTTGACAATTTTATTTAGCTCATAGGCTTGTCTCGAAGGACATAAAACATGGCACATAGAATTTGGACAGGAGGTTATATTTTTGACTAAATGACATAATTACGGAACATATAATTAGAAGAGACTTCACTCTTCCTTCTTTCCCTTGACTAACTTGGAGAGTTTCTTGAAGAACTTGTTTGTCTTCTTCTCCGTTTTCTCCGCTTGCTGCTGCATTTTTTTCATCCATTCCAAGGCCTCATTGATGGCCTCAAGTGGTGGCGGAGGTTGTGGTTATGGTTGTGGAATAACCGGATACTGGTACCCATAAGTTGGATATCCAGTCGGTGGATAAGTAGGTGGGAAAGGAGACGGGTAAAATCAATGTGCATAACTGCTTGCATATATGGGTCTTGCGACCATGCTTGATAATCTACTGGTGTAGACGGGTTAAAAAGGTCATATCCAGACGTGTCTGGATATGTGGGGATTGGGTTAGTATAACCTGATGGTGGTGGTTGGACCATAGGTGTTGGTGTTGGTTCCACCACAGGTGAGGTATTAGAGGGTCCACCCATTTATGGGTCCTCGTGAATTGTGGGTAGGAATTGGGCAAAGGTGTTAGCGATCTCGACCTTTGTCCCGCACGTACCGACATACGTGCTCCACGCGTCCTCCTTGGTGGTTCAGGTGGTGGTTGAGGTTGGTCTACCAGTTCCATGTGGACATCTTCTTGAACAGGAGGTGGTTGAGAGTGATGGGAAGGTGTGTTAGCAAAGGTAAATTAGTTCCAATATTGGTCCCACTCATTAGGACCTTGGTAGGGCGATCCGGCATAAGAGTTCGAATCACTTGAAATTTCAATGGGATGCGTATTCGATCCTGACGGCAGCATCTCCGGGTCGGAGTCCTCGTCCATAGGGTTTGGCTGGTCCAACTGATTTTGATCGGCTGGAGACGTGTTAAAGTAGTGGTTAGGGTTAAATATTTCATGGTAAGAGTGTGAATGGGAATGATGAGAATGGTGAGAATGGTGTGAATGATAGGAGTGGTGAGAGTGGTAAGAATTTTGGGAATGTGGGGGCGAGTGTCTATAAGAGACAGAGTGTCTCGCTGGTTGCCAAGGAGACGAATCTCCTGATTCTTGGTAGGAATCTGAGTTGTGAGGTTGATAAGGGATACGCCCCAATGGTCCTCCCCTCATTGGACCTTTTCCTCTTCCATTTTGTCCTCTTACTCTTGGCGGCATTTTCCAGTTAAAATCAATTTCAAAAACAATACTAATAACTTAATAATGAAATAAGTAATCCTAGGTCAATGCCTAGACTCTGAAGTCTAAGGAATATGCTCGTGTAAGTTTGAGATTAAACATAAGTAGGATAGTGTTTAATTCTCTCAACCGTTGGCTCTGATACCAACCTGTCACACCCCGGATTTCTAACCCAAATCCATACACCGGTGGGCTCGGGTGGGGAGTATCGTGACGTCAGTTGATAACATCATAGTCAATTAAACACGGCACAGCGGAAGTCTTGGAGTAAAATTACTATTACAAACCAAATGTTCGGAAATACAAATTAATATACAGGCTTGTAATAGAAGATCCACAGGCGGATCATAAAAATGAACAAAAGAATATAAAACAGACTTTAGGGCAGATCTAAGGATTTGCAAGATCCTCTTATTCACTACTGAGCAGCTTCCGGCCTATTTCGTAGTGTACCTGCAGTTTAGTCTTTGAACGATACATCAGCGTTTGCTGGTAAATACACCCAACTTACTCATTTTGAAAACATTTTGAAATGATTTTAAGTGCATAGGGCACACAATCTTTTATAACTTGGGAAAGTACTTTGTAACCTTATTAACAGATTCACATGCTTGTCCATACATACAGGGCCCAGTACAGAGACCGAGACATGATTAAATCCACATAACTCACAGAGGAGTTATCCCCCAACGTCTTGGGTAATTTTCATTTGAGCGTCTGTCAGGTGTATGCCTACACCCTGCGCTAAGGTCGTGGCCATTAACTAATCTAATGAGCCGAGGATATCCAGGACACGGTAATTTGACCCCCGATGTTTAAGTTATCAAACAAAACTGATTAAAACAGAATATGCGGATTTACTAGCCACAATCCGACATTCGATTGATTCCATTTCTGACCAACGGTAATAATTTACCGTATCCCAAGCCCGTATAGGGAAAATAAGTCGAGAGTATTTACCTGAGCTAGTCTTCTTTTAAATATTAATAACTCAGCCATATACAAAAGTACCAAGTGCAGATAGCATTTACCAGCAAGGCTCTAGTCTGGATTATGGCATAAGCTAACCAATTAATACTAACGGTCTTTAATTAAGTCTTAGACTTAGACCGAGTAGTGTACATGATCAAAACGTATTACGTTTGATTAAATGATTATTGGATAGAATGTAGTTTAAACCCGACAAGTACTTTGACTTGCATAATATGGTTAAACAATTAACATTCTGGATTTTGAGATTAAAATGATAAGGTGAAACCCGTTTTGGTTGAATTCCGTAAACTAGTTACGTATAATCAACCGTACGCTTATAAGCGATAATGGGTAACCGGATAAGTCATGGACAAGTTCTATATGCCATTATATTTTAAATAAGTTAAAATATCAGTAGGATATCAACTTATATGCCCGTTAAGGTTTTAAAACGAAACTATGCCCCATAAGGGCATTTTGGTAATTTCATACCGTATAAAAGGAACTTGAACATATTTAAGTTTATAACCATAAGTATTCTGGAAAAATAATTTATTTATGATATAATATCAGTAGGATACCAATTATATGTGTAATTTATCTTTTATGACCAAACTATGCACCGAAGGGGCATTTTGGTCATTTTACACATAGTTTATAAATTGTTTGGGATTCTGAGTTCATAACATGTACCTACTGTAAATATTTTTAAAATAAGTGTTAAATTTAGTAGGTAATAAGTCTTGGTTAATTAATGTGGTTTAAAACCATATTATGCGCCGAAACGACGCTTATGTCGTAAAATGACTTTTATGTGATGTTTAATGAAAACTTACATTAGGATCGGATTAAAATGTCTTAGATATGTTATTTAATATAACATATCAGTAGGTAAAAGATTTACCTTGAAAAGATTTGATTAAAACTATTTTATGAGCCACAAGGGCTAAAATCGTCATTTATCGACATAGTTTAAGGACTTGCTTGAAAACTCTGTTTATAACTTAGTTTAACATCCCAAATAATCCTACTTATAATATTACATCAGTAGGAAACTCATTTTCAAGTTCATTACCATTTAAAACCTTTTTTTATGTAAAAAGGGCATTTTAGTCAAAAATGACATAATTACGGAACTTATGCATAAACTTGGATTTTAGTCAAAATGACATAATTAAAAGGTCACTCAAAGGTATAAATTAATATGTTGACACTTTTAATCCCTCCATTATTCAACTTTCACAAATATGCAGAATTGAACCCTCTCGTCCAACGAATGGCACGTATGAGAGTTAGGACTTCGCAAAGGACCACTCAGAGGCTTATTATAAGCATGTTGACTACGATGTCACTCAGAGGCTGGGCATGTTGACATATCAGTCACTCAGAGGCCAAGTTTTAAGCATGTTGACATATTAGTCACTCAGAGGCTAATGATTTAAGCAAGTTAACATCAAACTGTCACTCAAAGGCTCAGTTTGAGCATGTTGACGCCTTTAGTCCTTATTGGTCTTTAATAGACTATATTTAAAATACAACATGTGTCACTATACTATTGAACACGATTTTATAGGGTGTTACATCCTCACCCCTTAAAAGAAATCTCGACCTCAAGATTTTATTCAAAAAGATGGGGGTACTTTTGTCGCATAGTGGACTCAACCTCCCATGTATACTTGGGACCTCTAAAAGCGTCCCACTTAACCTTTACTATAGGTATCCTTTTCCTTTGGAGCTTCTTAACCTGTCGATCCTCGATCGAAATTGGTTTCTCAACGAACCTCAGGTTTTCATCTATTTGCACCTCATTGTGCGACATTGCTAGCGACTCATCTGCTAGACATTTCTTTAGGTTACTGATGTGGAACACATCATAGATTCCATTTAGCTCCTCGGGCAATCTGAGCTTATAAGCTACAGTGCCGACACATTCGATTATCTCGAATGGTCCAATATATCTTGGGCTCAACTTGCCCTTCTTTCCGAAGCGCATCACACCTTTCCAGGGTGAAACTTTTAACATGACTTTGCCCCTTACTTGGAACTTAAGAGGCTTACGCCTCTTGTCAGCATAGCTCTTCTGCCTGTCCTTGGCAGCTTTGAGACGATCACGGATTTGCACAATCTTTTCCGTGGTCTCTAGGACAATCTCTGGTCCTGATAGTTGAGCTTCCCCAACTTCTGCCCAACACACAGGCATTCTACATTTTCACCCATACAAGGCCTCAAAAGGAGCAGCCTTGATGCTCGTATGATAACTATTATTGTAGGATAATTCTATTAGGGGTAAGTGGTCATCCCAACTTCCACATAAATCAATCACACATGCCCCAAGCATGTCTTCTAGTGTCTGGATGGTACGCTCACTTTGACCATCAGTCTTTGGATGGTAAGTCGTACTAAAGTTCAATCGTGTGCCTAAAGATTGGTGGAAACTTTTCCAAAAGTGAGAGGTATATCTAGTATCTCTATCAGATACAATAGACCGGCACACCGTGTAGGGACACAATCTTGTCCACATACAACTTAGCCAATTTGTCTGAATTAGACATTTCCTTTATTGGCAAGAAATGTGCTGACTTAGTCAGCCTATCCACAATGACCCAAATAGTGTCGTTTCCACTTTTGGTCTTAGGTAACTTGGTAATCAAGTTCATAGTTTCCATTTCCCATTTCCATGTGGGAATTTCCAATTGCTGTAGAAGTCCTGATGACTTTTGATGTTCGGCCTTAACTTGCGAACACGTCAGACACTTAGCTACATAAGTGGCTATGGATTTCTTCAAGCCCATCCACCAATAATTCTTCTTCAAATCTTGATACATTTTGTCACCTCCTGGGTGAACTGAGTATCTTGAATTGTGCGCTTCTTGGAGGATTAGATCTCTAAGTCCTCCAAAGACTGGAACCCAGATCCTTTCATTAAATCTAAGGATTCCATCTTTCCCAGGCGCTAATTGATCAATAGTTCCTCCTAATCCTTCATTAGGAGCATTAGCTTCTAATAGAGCTTTCTTTTGCGCATCTAATAGCTTCTCATTTAAGCTATTTCTGAGCTCAATGCTCTTGGCGTTAATCCTTATAGGTTTAACTTGTTCCTTGCGACTTAAGGCATCAGCAACTACATTTGCTTTGCCTGGATGGTAGCGACTCTCGCAATCATAGTCATTAAGCATTTCCATTCACCGACGTTGTCGCATGTTCAATTCCTTCTGATTGAACAGATGCTGGAGACTTTTATGGTTTGTGTATATAATACACTTTGTGCCATACAAGTAATGTCTCCATAGTTTTAGTGCGAATACAATGGCACCGAATTCCAAATCGTGGGTGGTGTAATTCCTTTCGTGCACCTTTAACTTTCGTGATGCATAGGCAATCACTATGCCTTTTTGCATTAGCACACAGCCCATGCCAGTGTGCGATGCATCACAGTAGACTACAAAATCTTCAACACCCTCTGGTAGAGATAACACGAGAGCATTGCTCAACTTGTGTTTAAGAACCTCAAAAGATTCTTGTTGCTTTGGTCCCCAATTATACTTAACATTCTTAAGGGTCAAGGTAGTTAAAGGAGTGGCTATTCTTGAAAAGTTCTCAATGAACCTCCTATTATAACCAGCCAATCCTAAGAAACTACGAATCTCTGATGGGGTCTTGGGCACTTCCCAATTCATTATGGCTTCTATTTTGGTGGGATCCACTTGGATACCACGCTCACTTACATATGTCCAAGAAATTGGACCTCTCGAAGCTAAAACTCACACTTAGAGAATTTAGGATAAAGCTTCTTTTGCCTTAGCAGTTCTAAGATGCACCGAAGATGTTTCTCGTGATCAAATTGATTATGAGAATAAATAAGTATGTCTTCTATGAAGACAATGACAAACTTATCCAAATACGGTTTACACACTCTATTCATGAGATCCATGAATGCTGCAGCTGCATTTGTGAGCCCAAAAGGCATCACCAAAAATTCAAAGTGACCATATCAGGTCCTGAAGGCAGTCTTAGGAACATCCTCACTTCTAACCTTCAGCTGATGATATTCATATCTCAAATCAATCTTAGGAAAGTAACTAGCTCCTTGAAGCTGGTCAAATAAATCATCGATCCTGGGCAATGGATAACGGTTCTTGATTGTTAACTTGTTCAGCTCTCGGTAGTCGATGCACATTCGCATTGAACCGTCTTTCTTCTTTACAAAAAGGATAGGGGCTCCCCAAGGCGAGGAACTAGGCTGAATAAAGCCTTTCCTCAAAAGTTCGTCTAGCTGCGTCCTCAATTCCTTCATCTCCGTTGGTGCTAGCCTATATGGAGCTCTAGCTACGGGTGATGATCCTGGTATAATATCAATCATGAACTCCACTTGTCTGTCTGGAGGTAGACCTAGTAATTCTTCTGGGAATACATCGGGATACTCTGAAAATGACTGGGAGGTCTTCCATATTTGGCTTAGGCTCGTTTATAGTGACTTATGCCATGTAGATGACACAACCTTTTCTCAAACACTTGGATGCCTTAAATAATGACACCTTGTCTGGCAGTCCATAGTGTGAGTCTCAGGGGATGGTGATCATTTCACCAGATGGGGTTTTAATTTCGATGAGTTTCTTATCATAGGTGTTGCGGGCTTGGTTATGAGATAACCAATTCCTGCCTAAGACAACATCGAACCCCACTAATTTCATTGGCAGAAGAAGATAGGGATGGAATTATTCTTAATGGATATAGAGCATCCATCAAGAATGGAAGATGCTGTTTCTAAACTTCCATCAGCAAGTTCTATCTCATAAGTTTTATCTAGAGTTCTTAAGGGCAGGTTTAATAGTTTACTAAACTTATGATCAACAAAAGATCTATCTGCACCCGAATCAAAAAGAACTCTAGCATAAATATTGTTAATGAGGAATGTACCTGTTATGACATTGTCGTCATTAACAGCCTCTCTTGCAGTTATTTGAAAGGCACGAGAATTCCCTTTCTTGGCCTCTCCAGGCTTTGCATTATTATTCTTAAGAACCTTAGGGCAGTTAGTCTTAATATGCCCTTTTTTCATTGCAGACGCAGCAGACGACATCCTTAAGATCCTTACGTTCTAGGGTCTTATGCCCCTTTCTCTTACAGATGCCACTGGGTTTGGTCTGTGAACCAAAATTACACTGTCCCTAGTGTCTGTGGTTGCAGGTTTTGCATGTTGGCATCACAGTTGTTTTGCCTTGGTTCCCTTTGAACCTAAATCTCCCTTTATTTTTCTTATTAAACTTATGGGAGTTGTCATCTTCCCTCTTTCTTTTCCAGTCAGTTTCAGACTTAACTGACTTTTGCCTCACCAAATCCAAGGTAAGGAAGAGAGATAGGTCAACAGCAGACCTATAGGTAGTAGGCTGAGCAGCCTTTACCATGCCCTTAATCTCGGGCGCTAACCCATTAATAAAATGCGCAATGCATTTGGGCTCCGGGGTAATCAAATAGGAAACTAACCTAGATAGGGAATTGAAATCGGAAACATGTTTCCGACAATCTAGGTTTTTCATGGAAAGAGACAAAAAGTCTGTTTCTAATTTATCCACCTCATGGGGTGGGTAGTATGTTTCCTTAACAAGGTCCACAAATTTGGACCACCCCAAATTATACAGGTGTACTTTTCCTGTAGACTGAATCATGGCTTTCAACAAGATTAGGGCATCGCCCTTAAAGGACTGTGATACATACTTGACCACATCCCTATCAACACAGTTGCTGATGTCTACTATTGTTTCCATCTCGTCTAGCCACTTTAGGGCTTTCACAGCTCCTTTCTCCCAGTTAAAGTCTCGGGGCTTGCATGATACGAAATACTTATAGGTACATCTGTCTTTAACAGGATGGGACCTTTCAGCAAAATCTATTTTCTTTGGTTCACTCTTCGCATTAGAAGATTGAACGGAGCTCTGCTTATGAGCTGAGGATGGGGTAACTGATAATGGCCTAGAGCGAGTAGCACTCGACTCTCTAAGCTTTTCTATGGTGTCACACCCTCAATTTCCACTTGCGGAGTATTACCGCGAGGCGTGTGATCAAACCAGAATCTCAGACACTAGCAATATCGAACAACTCTATATGATTTATTTAAACGTTTTCCAAAAACATTTGTTGTAAACATGCATAGTCATTTTCAAAATATCAAGGTTTCAAAGTTTAACGGAAGCATTAAAATAAAGTAACGGGCGCCAACATAAACGCCAAAACCAAAATCCCAAAAATTATTGGTAAATAAAGACTCGATAAAAATGTCTTGATCAAATGCAAGTGAGTGCACCTAGCGCTCCTAGCGTCCTGAGAAACATGCAAAGAAACAAGTGTCAACATTAAATTAGAGTGAGTTCATGGGTTTTTATAAGTTCACAAGTTCGGTTTAAAAGATTGTTTTCCCCCGTTATCCCTAACCCGGGATAACGAAATAGTTCCATTATTCCTAACCTGGAATAATAATGTTGGTTCGTAATTAAGTTCAGTGTTAACAAGTAGGTAGCGAGCCTAAAGTTACGTCACGTAAGAGTTCGTGATCGAAGCTGACTGTTGTTGCCTCTGTATTACCAGGTCTATCACTGACCATGGCGAAAGTTAGGCCAAATTAATCACCCGTTGACCATTCCCGGTCGACTAGCGCGACTAGCTCGGGTGTGGCTTGTCGGGCCCAGTAGTACTACTATAATTTCCCCGCTATCTAACCCAATACTAACGATCCGAGAGTTGGTTGAGGACTTCCGTGATAAAGCTACTTAGTGACCATAACATACATTAACATTAACTTAGTTACCGAATAGTTAACGGCGTTAATTTCGCATAACGTAAAAAGATTGAGTTGTAGAGCGTATACATGTTTCTCCCCCTGTTGTTCAAAACCGGATAAAATAGGGGTCGTGAACTCACCTTAAATTGCTCGGTTAGAATAACGCAAAAGAAGCAAATGATGGAACCGCTAATCGCGTCCTAACATGTCAACCGATTTAAAGTTAGTGTGTGAACACACTGACACAAAACCCTATGCATAACTAACACACAGTGCGGCATACGTAATAGTTCAAACGTTCCAAAAATTCCAATTTTTTACAGGAGGTGTCAATTAGACGGTGGAATTTTGTGTAAACTTTTCAAATCCTAAATCTTTACCAATTATTTATAAACATTTATATATACTAGGCTGCAGTCAGATTCGTCGCTTTCTGACTACATTTCACGAGAAAAATTATTTAAAAATCATCATTCATCCGATTAACAAAATTCCAGTGGGAGATTTTCAAAAATTTCCGTCTCCAGTTACTGTCCAGATTTCGTGACCTAATCACATACAGACTATGAGATCCGACTCGATAAACAACCTGCAAAATTCTGCAGAATTTACGCAGCTTCAGCTGCTGCACTAAATGACCATTTAGAAATAGCAAACGACCTCAGAAAAATATGAATCCGGCGCCATTTGAAGCGCTTTTAAAAAATACACGTTTTAGGCTTTAGAAAATCCACTTTTCGATAAATAATGATCAGGTTACAGCCAACTGAAGTTGGCTGTAAATGTCAATCAGCTTACGGTTTTTGACTTTATCGCATTAGAACATGTGTAAACGGCCATGACGCTTAGTTGTATTGATTAACAGTAGGTTAACTTGTCAAATATCATCATATATATCAATATTCATGCAAACCCTAAATATATATCATGATCTTTATCGATAAAACGCAGCCTACGATTTTAATATTCAAACATATCATCACAACCGCAAAGATTCGCATATTCATCCGAACTAATCATACACCACAACGCTTTTTCATAATAATATCATACAAGCACATAATCATGATCAAGATTACACAAAACCTAGTGTGAATCGCAATACAATTAAACCCTAACCTTAAAACGATGACAATTAGCGAACCGGGACAAGCTTGGAATCGATCCGAGGGTGTAGAACTTGCACGACCGAGAAGTGGGGGGGGGCTGCCGTCGACTTCACTAGAGTGTTAAGGTTTCTTTTTTTTTGAAGGTTTCTCACAACATCCATGTGTACGTAATTAAAAGGGGTCGCATAAGGGGGGGGGGGTTGGGTTAGTTCCTTGGGCCGCAAGGATGGGCCGCAAGGAAGTGTGGGCCGCAAGGGGGTGTGGGTGGCGGGTTGGGTTTGCTTGGTAGCAAAGTCGAAACGTTGCCATGCTTGGTTCGGTTTATAAATAGAAGTTACTAAAATATTATTCGCGACACGGAGTTTATAAAATATTAAATCACGTATTTGGAGTGAGACGCAATAGATTCACAAACGTCTAATAACACATAGCACGTAATTCAGATACAACCCGTCTAATAACACATAGCACGTAATTCACCCAATAGATTCACAAAGTTAGCGTAGTTATTGCGAGCGTGTAATTTAATTCTCCGAATTAAATCAGCGTAGGATGAATAACAATAAGGTAGCGCGTTTAAGATACCTGAAAAGCCAGGATGTCACATTATCCCCATGTTGAAAGAATTTTCATCCCGAAGATTGAGTAAACGCGGTTTAGAATGCAACGCACAAAGATTCAGTTTGTTAGAATGGTACAAGTAAATCCCAGGCTGTCATATCATCCCCATGTTGAAAGAATTTCGTCCCGAAATTCAGTTGGGGTAACGTTAGATTGCTGCTCAGCTGCAAAAAGGTGTGGATATTTGCTTTTCATTTGGTCCTCTCTTTCCCATGTGAACTCCGGTCCACGCTTAGAGTTCCAACGAACCTTGACGATCGGTATCTTGCTGTGCCTTCGAGTCTTGATCTCACGGTCCATGATCTCGATAGGTTGTTCCACAAAATGCAGTTGCTCATCCACTTGAATCTCATCCAATGGAATGAATAGGGTCTCATCTGATAGACACTTCTTCAGATTGGACACGTGAAAAACGTTGTGAACTCCACTGAGTTCGGCAGGAAGGTCTAACTGATAAGCTACGGGCCAGATACGCTTCGAAATCACAAATGGGCCTACGTACCGTGGATTTAGTTTGCCTCGTTTCCCAAAACGAATTACACCCTTCCAGGGTGACACTTTCAGTAGGACGCGGTCACCTACCTGAAATTCGAGCGGTTTGCGTGTTGATCAGCGTAACTTTTCTGTCGATCCCGTGCCGCTGCCATGCGGTTTCTGATTTGCACAATCTTTTCAGTAGCCTTATGTATCAACTCCAGACCTGTGAGTTTACTGTCACCGACTTCTGTCCAACAGACCGGTGATCTACATTTGTGACCGTACAATGCTTCAAACGGTGCTGCCCGAATACTCGTATGGTAACTGTTGTTATACGAGAATTCCACTAAAGGCAGATGGATTTCCCAACTGTTCCCGAAGTCTAACACGTATGCCCTAAGCATGTCCTCCAAGGTCTGAATGGTCCTTTCACTTTGACCATCCGTCTGAGGGTGGTAAGTTGTGCTCATATCTAAGCGTGTACCCAACGCTTTCTGAAGTGACCGCCAAAAGTTGTACGTGAAACGAGGATCTCTGTCCGAAATGATGGATGTTGGCACCCCATGCCGAGAAATTACTTCCTTAATGTAGATGCGAGTCAACTTATCCATCTTATCTGTTTCTTTGGTCGCTAGGAAGTGTGCAGACTTAGTTAGACGATCCACGATCACCCAGATGGTATCGCAACCACCCGAAGTTCGTGGAAGTTTAGTGATAAAGTCCATCGAGATCTGATCCCATTTCCACACTGGGATCTCAGGTTGTTGAAGTAGCCCCGATGGCTTTTGGTATTCCACCTTGACTTTCGCACAAGTCAAGCACCTGCTCACGTAGGTGGCTATATCCGCTTTCATGTTGGGCCACCAGTACGCGGCTTTAAGGTCTTGATACATCTTATCCGAACCAGGATGGACAGAGTATCGGGATTTGTGAGCTTCGTCCATAACTAGCTTCCTGAGGTTTCCATAGAGAGGTACCCATATACGGTTCATGAAATACCGGGTACCATTGGGTTTCACTTCCCAATCGCGTTCCATCTTTCCCACAGATTCGGCCTTGATGTTCTCTTCCTTAACTGCTTCTAGTTGCGCGTCGTGTATCTGTTCGGGTAACCCAGAATGAATTGTGAACTGTAGTGCTCATACCCGACGAGGTTTCAAGTGCTCCTTCCGACTGAGGGCATCAGCTACCACATTAGCTTTACCCAGGTGATACCGAATGGCACATTCATAATCATTCAGGAGTTCGACCCAACGACGCTGTCGCATGTTCAACTCCTTCTAGTAAAAAATATGCTGGTGGCTCTTGTGATCCGTGTAGATTGTGCACTTTGTTCCATATAGATAGTGTCTCCAAATCTTAAGTGCAAACACAACTGCTCTCAATTCCAAGTCATGTGTCGTGTAGTTCTTCTCGTGGACCTTCAATTGTCGGGATGCATACGCGATGACCTTATCACATTGCATGAGCACACATCCCAATCCCTGAATGGAAGCGTCACAATATACCACAAAATCATCTGTCCCCTCTGGCAAGGACAAAATGGGCGCACTGCAAAGCTTCTGCTTCTGTAATTGATATGATACTTCCTGTTTGTCACCCCAAGCATACTTGGTGCCCTTCTGAGTGAGAGTGGTAAGCGGTTGTGCGATCTTGGAAAATCCCTCGATGAAACGTCTGTAGTAACCAGCCAAACCCAAAAATGGCGGATCTCTGTCGGTGTCCTGGGTGCTTCCCAGTTCTGAAAAGCATCGATCTTGGCGGGATCAACGTGTATACCCTTTTCATTCACGATATGCCCGAGGAACTGAACTTCCCGAAACCAGAAATCGTACTTCAAAAACTTGGCATATAGTTTCTCCTGTTGAAGTAGTTCCAGCAATAACCGCAGATGCTCAGCATGTTCTTCTTCACCCTTAGAGTAGATGAGTATATCATCGATGAACACGATGACAAACTTGCCGAGATACGGCTTACACACGCGGTTCATGAGGTCCATGAACACCGCGGGTGCATTGATGAGACCGAAGGGCATGACCAAGAACTCGTAATGGCCATACCGAGTGTGAAAAGCCGTCTTGGAGATATCCTCCTCCCTTACGCGTAGCTGATAATAACCGGACCGTAGATCAATCTTGGAGTAGTAGCTTGACCCCTGAAGCTGGTCGAAAAGATCGTCGATGCGAGGTAACGGGTACCGGTTCTTGACGGTAACCTTATTGAGTTCCCTGTAGTCGATGCACATGCGGAAGGTCCCGTCCTTCTTCTTGACAAAAAGGACCAGAGCTCCCCATGGCAAAGTACTGGGTCGGATAAATCCTTTTTCCAACAATTCCTGAAGTTGGGTAGACAACTCTTGCAGCTCTGCTGGAGCTAAGTGGTACGGGGCCTTGGCGATAGGAGTCGCATGGCTTACCATTTTGATTTCAAACTCTATTTGTCGATGTGGTGGAAGACCGGGTAACTCCTCTGGAAACACATCGGGAAAGTCACGGACGATGGGGATATCTTCAATCCGCTTCTCGTCCTTAGACTGCTCGGTGACCAGTGCGAGCAAAGCAAAGGAGTTCTTCTTCCGAAGATACTTCTGAGCTTGCATGTAAGAGATGATGTTCGTGACGACGCCTGCCTTCTCGCCTTGCTCCATCAAGACTTCGTCGTTAAAGAGCGGAATACGGATAGCTTTCTTGAAACAGAGAACTTCAGCTCGGACGTCGGATAGCCAGTCCATTCCGGCTACCACATCAAAACTACTTAGAGTAGTTGTCATTAGATCAATGGTAAAGGTGTGACCCGCGAGTTCAAGTTGACAGCCGGTCACTAGATGAGTCACATCTACAGATTTACCATCGGCTAGTTCTATGACGTAAGGGGTCTCTAAGGGTTTAGGTGTGAGATTTAGGTTCTTTCTAAAAGAATCAGATATAAAACTCTTATCCGCACCCGTATCAAAAAGTACAGTAGCAAAATGATCGTTAAGTGGAAACTTACCGGTGACCACATTCGAGTCGTTTCTGGCCTCTCCACGGCCTAGCGTGAATGCACGTCCTTTGGCACCTCCTGTGCCACCATTTCCATTGTTGCCATTGTTGTTATTGTTGTTGTTATTCCCACCATTGTTGTTGTTGCGAAGTTGCGGGCAGTCTCGCTTGAAATGGGCAGTGCTACTGCACTGATAGCATCCCCGGTTATTACCCTGTTGCTGACCCTGGTGCTGGTTCTGATTCTGTCGCGACATAATCTCCCCGCGACAATCCTTTGCCGCGTGTCCTGCTTTGCCACATTGTTGGCAGCGATTTCCGGCGCAAGGGCCGTGATGATGGAGGTTACAACGATTACATTGCGGCTTTCGACCCGTATAGCCGCTCGAGTTCTGGGTATTGTTGGCAGACTGATCGTTGTGACCCCGATTGTTGTTGAAGTTGTTGGCCGCTTCTGGTTTCCTTGTTGTGGCTGGGCTGATGAAGACTGCCGAGCAGGTGAGTCTTCAAATTTCCTTTTGTTATTAAGGACAATTTCAGTTGCACCCCTAGGTGGTAACTTCCTTTGCTCCACCACCTTATCGGTGAGTTTATGTGCCAGTCTAATCGCTTGATGCTCCGTCATAGGGTTGCTAGACATTACCATGCCCTGGATCTCAGGGACCAGACCCCCAAGATAAAACTCAAGTCGTTTAACGATGGTGTTAGCCAAATCGGGACAAAGGAATACCAGATCGTGATGTCTTGCCATGTACGCTTCAATTTCTGACCCGACCATCTTGTGGTTCCATAACGCTTGTTCCAATTGCTGAAATCTGTCCCACGGACAGTATTCCTCCTTGATTAGAGCTTTAAACTCGGTCCAGGCCATTGTGTTCGCCGCAGCAAGTTCACGCGTTTGGACTTGTGCGTTCCACCAGGTTAATGCCCCATCTTCCAACGTCGTGGCAGCATACTTGACCTTATTAACTTCGAGGCAATTGCACATTTCGAAAACCGGTTCAGACTTTTCGACCCAACGGACCAGTGCTATGGGTCCTTCAACTCCCGTGAACTTGCTCGGTTTCGCATCCAGGAACATCTTGTAGGGGTTAAGACCCCCTCCTGAGGATAGAGCATAGGTAGTCAGCGCGAAAGTCTACTAGCCAAACTATTAGATTTTCCCATGAAAATTTAATAATGGCTACCTGCTGGTGGGTTAGGAACACCTGCCAGAGCAGCATTCACGTGTTGTTTGATTAAAGCGGCCAATTCTTCAGTTGACATGTTGAGATTTCCGTGACGACCGGTTGCCATTTCAGATCTTCGCAAGACAACACAAACACACACCGATAAGTATATATCCAATATAGTTATCATATTCCACACTTCAATGATCACACAATTTATGTCAACCCAACGAATTAAACAATCAAAAGGAACATTCGATTAAATAAATTGTAATGTCTCACAAAATACCAACCAAACATATCAGTTTAATTATAAAATTTTCAAGTTCAAACATAAGTGGAAACAAACAAAATAAAGGAAACAAAACGGAGATTGGCGAGACGAGTTAGTCATCTATGTCTCCATCTCCCAAGTCGCTATCACTGTCGTCTTCCTCTTCAGTGTTTTCAGCTTCAACAGTCGGGTCCTGCTACGGCTCTTCTTCCTCCGGATCCTCATCCGGGTCTTCCTCTGGATCCTCCTCTTCGTCCTCTACCGGCGCTGGAGGGGCCGGTGCTAGTGCGGGTAATGGGATAGGTGGTGCTTGGTTCTGCTCCAGTTCGTGAATCCTCCAACTGGACTCAAGAACTCTGTATTCGTGCCAGTCAGCTCTCAGCTGCTCAGCACGGAAGTCCTTAGCTAAAATGCTTCAAACTCTCCTATTCTCATCTTGCACTTCCTCGAGCTCTTCGGTTTTTCCAGTCCGCTGACGTATCAGCCATCCCTGTGCTTCGATAGTCTCTTGCATTCTCTCCAGCTGTTCCTGTTGTTTCCTTAGCACAGCTATAAGTAGATCGTCCCCCACTCCTGAAGAGTTGACTGGTTTGACCGGTATAGCGGTGGTTGGACGGGAGGACGACTCCCCTCCTAGAGCGAGTCTTTTCCTAGCAGCTGAGCGTGTCTCCATGCCACGAGGTGGTGAGGGTTCGACCATGGGTGCCTTCCCCGGCGCCCTTGATTGTCGAGATCTGTCGGATGATGATGATGACATAGCCTGCTGGGTTGGTGTAGTTAGTTATGAGCTGCGTATATCACCATATATATATATATATATATATATATATATATATATATATATATATATATATATATCACATAGAACAATTGTAGTGTAACACATAACAAGATATCACAGTTCGGTGCCAACTAAGTCTAGTGACGTGTAACAGCTATAGTTTAGGTCTACTTTAAATGCAAACCTGGTTCTCTATAGCTAGAGACTCTGATACCAGTCTGTCACACCCTCAATTTCCACTTGCGGAGTATTACCGCGAGGCGTGTGATCAAACCAGAATCTCAGACACTAGCAATATCGAACGACTCTATATGATTTATTTAAATGTTTTCCAAAAACATTTGTTGTAAACATGCATAGTCATTTTCAAAATATCAAGGTTTCAAAGTTTAGCGGAAGCATTAAAATAAAGTAACGGACGCCAACATAAACGCCAAAACCAAAATCCCAAAAATTATTGGTAAATAAAGACTCGATAAAAATGTCTTGATCAAATGCAAGTGAGTGCACCTAGCGCTCCTAGCGTCCTGAGAAACATGCAAAGAAACAAGTGTCAACATTAAAGAAGAGTGAGTTCACAAGTTTTTTTAAGTTCACAAGTTCGGTTTAAAAGATTGTTTTGTCCCGTTATCCCTAACCCGGGATAACGACATAGTTCCATTATTCCTAACCTGGAATAATAATGTTGGTTTGTAATTAAGTTCAATGTTAACAAGTAGGTAGCGGGCCTAAAGTTACGTCACGTAAGAGTTCGCGATCGAAGCTGACTGATGTTGCCTTTGTGTTGCCAGGTCTATCACTGACCATGGCGAAAGTTAGGCCAAATTAATCACCCGTTGACCATTCCCGGTCGGCTAGCGCGACTAGCTCGGATGGGGCTTGTCGGGCCCAGTAGTACTACTATAATTTCCCCGCTATCTAACCCAATACTAACGATCCGAGAGTTGGTTGAGGACTTCTGTGATAAAGCTACTTAGTGACCATAACATACATTAACATTAACTTAGTTACCGAATAGTTAACGGCGTTAATTTCGCATAACGTAAAAAGATTGAGTTGTAGAGCTTATACATGTGTCTCCCCTTGTTGTTCAAAACCGGATAAAATAGGGGCCGTGAACTCACCTTAAATTGCTCGGTTAGAATAACGCAAAAGAAGCAAATGATGGAACCGCTAATCGCGTCCTAACATGTCAACCGATTTAAAGTTAGTGTGTGAACACACTGACACAAAACCCTATGCATAACTAACACACAGTGCGACACACGTAATAACCAATTTTAAATCTTTACAAATTATTTATAAACATTTATATACTAGGCTGCAGTCAGATTCGTCGCTTTCTGACTGCAGTCCACGAGAAAAATTATTTAAAAATCACCGTTCATCCGATTAACAAAATTCCAGTGGGAGATTTTCAAAAATTCCCGTCTCCAGTTACTGTCCAGATTTCGTGACCTAACCCCATACAGACTATGAGATCCGACTCGATAAACAACCTGCAAATTCTGCAGAATTTATGCAGCTTCAGCTGCTGCACTAAATGACCATTTAGAAATAGCAAACGACCTCAGAAAAATATGAATCTGGCGCCATTTAAGCGTTTTTCAAAAATACACGTTTTAGGCTTCAGAAAATCCACTTTTCGATGATTAGGTTACAGCTAACTGAAGCTGGCTGTAAATGTCAACCAGCTTACTGTTTTCGACTTTATCGCATTAGAACATGTGTAAACGGCCATGACGCTTAGTTGTATTGATTAACAGCAGGTTAACTTGTCAAATATCATCATATATATCAATATTCATGCAAACCCTAAATATATATCATGATCTTTATCGATAAAACGCAGCCTACGATTTTAATATTCAAACATATCATCACAAACGCAAAGATTCGCATATTCATCCGAACTAATCATACACCACAACGTTTTTTCATAATAATATCATACAAGCACATAATCATGATCAAGATTACACAAAACCTAGTGTGAATCGCAATACAATTAAACCCTAACCTTGAAACGATGACAATTAGTGAACCGGGACAAGCTTGGAATCGATCCGAGGGTGTAGAACTTGCACGACCGAGAGGGGGGACTGCCGTCGACTTCACTAGAGTGTTAGGGTTTCTTTTTTTTTGAAGGTTTCTCACAACATGCATGTGTATCTAATTAAAAGGGGTCGCATAAGGGGGGGTTTGGGTTAGTTCCTTGGGCCGCAAGGATGGGCCGCCAGGAAGTGTGTGCCGCAAGGGGGTGTGGGTGGCGGGTTGGGTTTGCTTGGTCGCGAAGTCAAAACGTTTCACAGGCTTGGTTCGGTTTATAAATAGAAGTTACTAAAATATTATTCTCGACACGGAGTTTATAAAATATTAAATCACGTATTTGGAGTGAGACGCAATAGATTCACAAACGTCTAATAACACATAGCACGTAATTCAGATACAACCCGTCTAATAACACATAGCACGTAATTCACCCAATAGATTCACAAAGTTAGCGTAGTTATTGCGAGCGTGTAATTTAATTCTCCGAATTAAATCAGCGTAGGATGAATAACAATAAGGTAGCGCGTTTAAGATACATGAAAAGCTGGGATGTCACATATGGCCTTTCCCATGGCCTTTCAACAGTCGCGTCAATGCGAGCTTGAAAATTATCATTATCGATATCTCTGTTTTCGGCTTTGTTAGATTCCACATTCCGGTGGCTACTTTGTGCCTCATTCGAGTTAGCCATCTTTAAGCCTTGGATTTAGTACACCAATAAAGCTTCACTTAGCCATGGTATGTCAACCATATTGGTCTTAAAACATTGGATTAACAATTCATTGCCTATTCTAGTGTGAATAACATCACAACTCTTAGGCTTATCGTAACTATATTTGGCCTAGGTCTTAATAGGACCATCAAAGGCAAATTACAATTTGGACATAGTCCATATATTATTGGACAGTGGATCGCATTGTCACAACTGTCATTATTATAATTTGACAATTTTATTTTGCTCATAGGCTTGTCTCGAAGGACATAAAACATGGCACATAGAATTTGGACATGGGGTTATATTAACCACAACTGTCGTTTATCATTTTTGACAATAATATTGTTCAAAGGAAAATCATCACTAATGGATGTTTAAATCATAGCCCCAAGGGCAATACATCACTACTGGATGTTTAATCATAGCCCCAAGGGTAATACATCACTAATGGATGTTTAATCATAGCCCGAAGGGCAATACATCACTAATGGATGTTTAAATCATAGCCCCAAGGGCAATACATCACCAATGGATGTTTAATCATAGCCCCAAGGGCAATACATCACCAATGGATGTTTAATCATAGCCCCAAGGGCAATACATCACCAATGGATGTTTAAATCATAGCCCAAAGGGCAATACATCACCAATGGATGTTTAATTATAGCCCCAAGGGCAATACATCACTAATGGATGTTTAAATCATAGCCCAATGGTAATACATCACTAATGGATGTTTAATCATAGCCCCAAGGGCAATACATCACTAATGGATGTTTAATCATAGCCCCAAGGGCAATACATCACTAATGGATGTTTAATTATAGCCCCAAGGTCAATACATCACTAATGGATGTTAAATTATAGCCCCAAGGGCAATACATCACTAATGGATGTTTAATCATCGCACTAATGATATTAGCCGGGATCAATTTTGATCACATAGGCTATATAAGGTTAGGACATAGTCCATTACCTTGAAGGCTTGTGTGGTTCCTCAAGCCACACTACCGGGAATATGAACATTCTTGAATGTTAACATGAGAGTACCTTAATGGTTGATTAATAGTCCCGGTTGCATTGACCTTAATGACTTGGAGGCTTGAACTTAAGTCCACCACCTCTGGATAGAAGGATATCTTCCCTTAACTATCTTGATAGAAGACCCATTCGTACTTAACTACCATTCATAATTTGGCCAAATTGGCTAATCAAAACCATTAAGATCTTTTTGGAATTATATCGCAGAGCATAAATTTCGAATAAAATCGAGGCGCTCGTTTTCAAGAGGATGAATACACACACACAGATATATATATATATATATATTATGGCCTTTCCCATGGCCTTTTCAACAGCCGCATCAATGCGAGCTTGAAAATTATCATTATCGATATCTCTGTTTTCGGCTTTGTTAGATTCCACATTCTGGTGGCTACTTTGTGCCTCATTCGAGTTAGCCATCTTTAAGCCTAGGGTTCTATACACCAATAAAGCTTCACTTAGCCATGGTATGTCAACCATATTGGTCTTAAAACATTGGATATAACAATTCATTGCCTATTCTAGTGTGAATAACATCACAATCTTAGGCTTATCATCACTATATTTGGCCTAGGTCTTAATAGGACCATCAAAGGCAAATTACAATTTGGACATAGTCCATATATTATTGGACAGTGGATCGCATTGTCACAACTGTCATTGTCATAATTTGACAATTTTATTTAGCTCATAGGCTTGTCTCGAAGGACATAAAACATGGCACATAGAATTTGGACAGGGGGTTATATTAACCACAACTATCGTTTATCATTTTTGACAATAATATTGCTCAAAGGCAAATCATCACTAATGGATGTTTAAATCATAGCCCCAAGGCAATACATCACTAATGGATGTTTAATTATAGCCCCAAGGGTAATACATCACTAATGGATGTTTAATCATAGCCCCAAGGGCAATACATCACTAATGGATGTTTAATTATAGCCCCAAGGGCAATACATCACTAATGGATTTTTAATCATAGCCCCAAGGGTAATACATCACTAATGGATGTTTAAATCATAGCCCCAAGGGCAATACATCACTAATGGATGTTTAAATCATAGCCCCAAGGGCAAGACATCACCAATGGATGTTTAATCATAGCCCCAAGGGCAATACATCACTAATGGATGTTTAATCATAGCCCCAAGGGCAACATATCACTAATGGATGTTTAAATCATAGCCCCAAGGGCATTACATCACTAATGGATGTTTAATTATAGCCCCAAGGACAATAC
This sequence comes from Scalesia atractyloides, assembly GCA_947069175.1. Taxonomy (NCBI): domain Eukaryota; kingdom Viridiplantae; phylum Streptophyta; class Magnoliopsida; order Asterales; family Asteraceae; genus Scalesia; species Scalesia atractyloides. The sequence continues at coordinate 55,781,303 of CAMTDV010000027.1, forward strand.
ATCACTAATGGATGTTTAAATCATAGCCCCAATGATAATACATCACTAATGGATGTTTAATCATAGCCCCAAGGGCAATACATAATGGATGTTTAATCATAGCCCCAAGGGCAATACATCACTAATGGATGTTTAATTATAGCCCCAAGGGCAATACATCACTAATGGATGTTTAATTATAGCCCCAAGGGCAATACATCACTAATGAATGTTTTATCATCGCTCTGATGATATTAGCCGGGATCAATTTTGATCACATAGGCTATATAAGGTTAGGACATAGTCCATTACCTTGAAGGCTTGTGTGGTTCCTCAAGCCACACTACCAGGAATATGAACATTCTTGAATATTAACATGAGAGTACCTTAATGGTTGATTAATAGTCCCGGTCGCATTGACCTTAATGACTTGGAGGCTTGAACTTAAGTCCACCACCTCTAGATAGAAGGATATCTTCCCTTAACTATCCTGATAGAAGACCCCTTCGTACTTAACTATCATTCATAATTTGGCCAAATGTGTGGTCTGGTCCACTTGGCTAATCAAAACCATTAAGATCTTTTTGGAATTATATCGCAGAGCATAAATTTCGAATAAAATCGAGGCGCTCGTTTTCAAGAGGATGAATACATATATATATATATATATAACTCCAAAATACTTCATTAAATTCCAAATTAGAAATTACAACACTAGAAAAATGAAATAATTGTCCTTGCTAGGACTTTAAAGAAATAAAAATGTCCACGCAGGGACTAAAGAAGGAACAATGTCCTCACAGGGACTACATATAATTAGAAGAGACTTCACTCTTCCTTCTTTCCCTTGACCAATTTTGAGAGTTTCTTGAAGAACTTGTTTGTCTTCTTCTCCGTTTTCTCCGCTTGCTGCTGCATTTCTTTCATCCGTTCCAAAGCCTCATTGATGGCCTCAAGTGGTGTCGGAGGTTGTGGAATAACCGGATACTGGTACCCATAAGTTGGATATCCAGTCGGTGGATAAGTAGGTGGGAAAGGAGACGGGTAAAGTGCAATGTGCATAACTGCTTGCATATATGGGTCTTGCGACCATGCTTGATAATCTACTGGTGTAGACGGGTTAAAAGGATCATATCTAGACGTGTCTGGATATGTGGGGATTGGGTTAGTATAACCTGATGTTGGTGGTTGGACCATAGGTGTTGGTGTTGGTTCCACCATAGGTGAGGTGTTAGAGGGTCCACCCATTTGTGGGTCCTCGTGAATTGTGGGGTAGGAATTGGGCAAAGGTGGCAGCGATCCCGACCTTTGTCCTGCACGTACCGACATACGTGCTCCACGCTCCTCCTTGGTGGTTCAGGTGATGGTTGAGGTTGGTCCACCGGTTCCATGTGGACATCTTCTTGAACATGAGGTGGTTGAGAGTGATGGAAAGGTGTGTTAGCGAAGGTAAATTGGTTCCAATATTGGTCACACTCATTAGGACCTTGGTAGGGCGATCTGGCATAAGAGTTCGAATCGCTTGAAATTTCAATGGGATGCGTATTCGATCCCGACGGTAGCATCTCCGGGTCGGAGTCCTCGTCCATAGGGTTTGGCTGGTCCAACTGATTTTGATCGGCTGGAGGCGTGTTAAGTAGTGGTTAGGGTTAAATTTTTCATGGTAAGAGTGTGAATGGGAATGATGAGAATGGTGAGAATGGTGTGAATGATAGGTGTGGTGAGAGTGGTAAGAATTTTGGGAATGTGGGGGCGAGTGTCTATAAGAGACAGAGTGTCTTGCTGGTTGCCAAGGAGACGAATCTCCTGATTCTTGGTAGGAATCTGAGTTGTGAGGTTGATAAGGGATACACCCCGATGGTCCTCCCCTCATTGGACCTTTTCCTCTTCCACTTTGTCCTCTTACTCTTGGCGGCATTTTCCAGTTAAAAATCAATTTCAAAAACAATACTAATAACTTAATAATGAAATGAGTAATCCTAGGTCAATGCCTAGACTCTGAAGTCTAAGGAATATGCTCGTGTAAGTTTGAGATTAAACATAAGTAGGATAGTGTTTAATTCTCTCAACCGTTGGCTCTGATACCAACCTGTCACACCCCGGATTTCTAATCCAAATCCATACACCGGTGGGCCCGGGTGGGGAGTATCGTGACGTCAGTTGATAACATCATAGTCAATTAAACACGGCACAGCGGAAGTCTTGGAGTAAAATTACTATTACAAACCAAATGTTCGGAAATACAAAATAATATACAGGCTTGTAATAGAAGATCCACAGGCGGATCATAAAAATGAACAAAAGAATATAAAACAGACTTTAGGGCAGATCTAAGGATTTGCAAGATCCTCTTATTCACTACTGAGCAGCTTCCGGCCTATTTCGTATTTTACCTGCAGTTTAGTCTTTGAACGATACGTCAGCTTTTGCTGGTAAATACACCAAACTGACTCATTTTGAAAACATTTTGAAATGATTTTAAGTGCACAGGGCACAAAGTCTTTTATAACTTGGGAAAGTACTTTGTAACCTTGTTAACAGATTCACATGCTTGTCCATACATACAGGGCCCAGTACAGAGACCGATACATTATTAAATACACACCACTTAGAACTCACAGAGGAGTTATCCCCTAACGTCTTGGGTAATTTGTATTTGAGCGTCTGTCAAGTGTGTGTATGCCTACACCCCGTGCTAAGATCGTGGCCATTAACTAATCTAATGAGCCGAGGATATCCAGGACACGGTAATTTAACCCCGATGTTTAAGTTATCAAACAAAACTGATTAAAACAGAATATGCGGATTTACTAGCCACAATCCGACATTCGTTGATCCCATTTCTAACCAAGCGGTAATAATTTACCGTATCCCAAGCCCGTATAGGGAAAATAAGTCGAGATTATTTACCTAAGCTAGTCTTCTTATAAATTTAATAACTCAGCCGTATACGAAAGTACCAAGTGCAGATAGCATTTACCGGCAAGGCTGTAGTCTGGATTATGGCATAAGCTAACCAATTAATACTAACGGTCTTTAATTAAGTCTTAGACTTAGACCGAGCAGTGTACATGATCAAAACGTATTACGCTTGATTAAACGATGATTGGATAGAATGTATTTTAAACCCGAAAAGTACGTTGACTTGCATAATATGGGTAAACAATTAACATTCTAGATTGATTAAAATGATAAGGTGAAACCCGTTTTGGTTGAATTCCGTAAACTAGTTACGTATAATCAACCGTACGCTTATAAGCGATAATGGGTAACTGGATAAGGCATGGACAAGTTCTATATGCCATTATATTTTAAATAAGTTAAAATATCAGTAGGATATCAACTTATATGCCCGTTAAGGTTTTAAAACGAAACTATGCCCCATAAGGGCATTTCGGTAATTTCATACCGTATAAAAGGAACTTGAACATATTTAAGTTTATAACCATAAGTATTCTGGAAAAATAATTTATATGATATAATATCAGTAGGATACCAATTATATGTGTAATTTATCTTTTATGACCAAACTATGCACCGAAGGGGCATTTTGGTCATTTTACACATAGTTTATAAATTATTTGGGATTCTGAGTTCATAACATGTACCTACTGTAAATATTATTAAAATAAGTGTTAAATTCAGTAGGTAATAAGTCTTGGTTAATTAATATGGTTTAAAACCATATTATGCGCCGAAACGAGGCTTATGTCGTAAAATGACTTTTATGTGATGTTTAATGAAAACTTACATTAGGTTCAGATTAAAATGTCTTAGATATGTTATTTAATATAACATATCAGTAGGTAAAAGATTTACCTTGAAAAGATTTGATTAAAACTATTTTATGAGCCACAAGGGCTAAAATCGTCATTTATCGACATAGTTTAAGGACTTGCTTGAAAACTCAGTTTATAACTTGGTTTAACATCCCAAATAATCCTATTTACAATATTATATCAGTAGGAAGCTTATTTTCAAGTTCATTATCATTAAAACCTTGTTTTATGCAAAAAGGACATTTTAGTAAAAAATGGCATAATTACGGAACTGGCGCATAAACTTGGATTTTGATTATGATCATGAAATATAACCTCAGAGGGTTATGATACATTATATTATGATCATAATGCAACTTTAGATCAGTAGGTAACTAATCTAAATCGGGTCAGAATCGAAAGTCAAAGCAGAAGTCAAACTTCACGACTTTCGGTTGCGGACCGACCCTAGAACTAAAATTGACGAGCCGAACATGTTCTTACATGTTCTAATAATTATTACCAACTTGTTTAAGTGTCAAAACAGGTTTCATAACATATATAAGATTAATTTATGATTTTTCTGAAAAATGGTCTGTTTGACTTTTTATTTTCATAACTTTGACCCGTCAATTGGTCTAGCAAATGTGATCTCCAGGAGGTGCCCTTTATAGGGATTAACACCTACCTTATTACGATCACTTAGCCATGTTCATTTCAAACAATGGCTAGACCATAAAGGTCTTAACCGAAAATCAAAGCGTTTTCCATAAAACGCTTGACTTTTGGCAATAAAAGCCTATAAACAAAAATGCACAAGGAAGGAACACTTACTTATTCCTATGGTGCAAAAGAACTATGTTGTATGCTCCTTTCAGTTAGGAACTTCCAGAGGAGAGAGAAGAGTGTATGAATGAGAAAGGTGCAAGTTGAAATGGTGAACATGAAAACCTATTTATAGTTGGAGAACTCAAAGGAGGTGATGCCAGGTGTTTAGGGGTGTAAGAGGAAGCTTACAAGTGTCCCAAAACGTGGCATAGCAGTTTGGAAAGCCATAGTTTCGATTAAATGGTTTTTGGAGCTTTGTGTGGCAGCCAAGAAAAATTTTCTGTAGCAGATGCTCTCTGGCACCCCGCGAGAGACCCAGGCCTGGTCTCTCGCGGCCCGCGACCGCCCTAAGTCCACTTTCAAACTTTGACACTTTTAGCCCTTAACTTAATAAAGCTTCTAAAAAGCTTCTAAAACACCTTTTTGGTACTTTTAGTCCTCTGTGGCCAATACTTGGCATACCCGGGATTATGCCTGGACATTATCGAGCTCTCGGTTCGTTAAAAGGTCACTCAAAGGTATAAATTAACGTGTTGACACTTTTAATCCCTCGATTATTCAACTTTCACAAATATGCAGACTTGAACCCTCTCGTCCAACGAATGACACGTATGAGAGTTAGGACTTCGCAAAGGACCACTTAGAGGCTTATTATAAGCATGTTGACTCCGATGTCACTCAAAGGCTGGGCATGTTGACATATCAGTCACTCAGAGGCCAAGTTTTAAGCATGTTGACATGTCACTCAGAGGCTAATGATTTAAGCATGTTGACATCAAACTGTCACTCAGAGGCTCAGTTTGAGCATGTTGACGCCTTTAGTCCTTATTGGTCTTTAATAGACTATATTCAAAATACAACACGTATCACTATACTATTGGACACGATTTTACAGGGTGTTACACTATCCAAAATCCTCCAACGCGCTAACTCACAAATGTGGAGACTACTTCCCAAATTGTGAGTATACTTGACCCTTTTTACGCTTTAACGTACTTTTGGGTGTAACATGTATAACCTATCAAAATACACAATTCACACAATCAAGCATATTTAATCACTCAATCCACCAAACATGCTATTTGTTATGCTTAGGTTGTTTGTAACATCCATCGAAAAACGGGTTCTAAAATCCGGCACCATTTTGTAATCAAGTTAATGAGATCTTTTCGTTACGTATTTATGTTAATTGTTTAAGAGATTCGTTAAATTAATAATATAAATAATAAATAATAATAAAGATAATAATTATAATAATAATAATAATAAATAATAATAAATATATATAATAGATATAAAATTTAAAAACAATAAAAAGGGGGTAGACCGAGGGAATCGAACCCGGGTCTCACCCCTAACCAAAAATACAACAAACCACTACCCCACACCTCAGCATCTCAATTATTGTCAACAAACAAATCTTTTATGTTTTTCTTCTCATTCACCTCTTGAATCATTGCCGCCCAGTAACGGCACCATCAATCCAGAAATCAAAGTTTCCTTTTTGATGAAATTGACCACGAAACTGACTCTCAATCATGCATCTAGACTCAAACCGAGTCAAAACGCAGTCGATTGGATCTGCTAACATCTCGCTACAACCGAATTTAACTTAAAACTCCCGAAACCGAAACCCAAACTATGCGAGAGTTACCTTTTTGGGTTGTTTAGATTTGGTGGGCTTTTTAGATTTGGATGGTTTCTTTTTGGATTTTGCTTGTGTGGGTTGCACAACACCGGTTGTGGTGTTGTGCTCACCAGGAGCAGTGGGCTCAGCAACAGAGGTATGAGCTTTTATGTGGATGAATCTAAAGTGTGCTCATACCCCTTTGCTTGTGTTTTTAAAACCTTTGACTCTTGATTTAAAATTCTGGTAAAGGTTTCATTTGTTAGACTGCTTATTTCAAAACTCCTTGTTGAAAATCCTTTTCAGGAACTTGTTTTTGAAGATAATAACTTAAGAGTCTAGGATTAAAAAGAAAAGCTTTATTTTTAGAGATCTTATTAAAGTTTGCCACTAAGTCCATAAACAATGCCTGGGATAGATTGAAATCGGAGTTTGTTAAAATAGCATATCCCAAATATTGAATATTTTGTGGAATCTCATTAATTGCGGTGGTCTTTGTTGAAAGACACAGAAGTAAAGTATGGAAAAAGAATCTCATCTCAGCAAGGAATTAGGGTTTATATATAGTAACACCAGTCAATTGACCATCATACCCGCGTTCAATGGATTCAGAATGTAGTTCTTGTTTGGTAAAAGAAAGCTTACCATCTAGGTCAATGAGACCAAACACTATGGATATGGAAGATGGGGATATTTGAACAAGAGATGCTTCGACTTTAGAAGTTATAGCATATGCTTTGTTGTTTTGACTCCCAATTTTAGTATATGCCCAAAACTGTCGGAGAGTATCCACATAAATTGGTGCATTTGCAAGCATAATGGGTTTATACTTGGATGATGTGAGAACATCAATTATTGAGTGGAAGAAGGTATTTTTGTCATTTTTCTCGAAGATGTGAAGGTAATTGTGTGGAGTTTTGATTTGCAGAGCCATGATCAGAGATGTATTTGATGAGAGTAATGGAAATCGCTTTTTGGAGTTTTGAATTCGAGACGGCAAGTAAAAGCTCTGTTTGGATAGAACACTGAGATATAAAGGGAAAAAGTGAATGCTGATGTGGCATCTATTTCAAAGATCTGATGGTTAACATCTGTCCACGTGTAAACTCTGATGGATAATGGATGACAGTTGGTAAGGAAACCGCTGCTAGAAACCAGCAGTGGTTGGGAACAGTGGTGATTTTACTCTATTATAGGATAGATATCAGAGGTTAAATTAAAACAGTGGGTTAAGCTCAACAGTGAATGTGAACAGTGGTAAGTGAGAAAAGAGAATACGCTTTTAACAATGGATAAAATTGTTAAGCCAAACAAAAGTTTAAAAGAAACAATGGTTTAGACAGACTTTTAGGATTGTTGAAAATATTCAACTTTAGCTATTTTTAAGGGTGGATTTTTTATTTTTCTAAAATATTTTAATGTTTTTTATTCATAGAAAACAAAATGTTGTTTTATTCCAAGTTTAGCATGCCAATCCTAAAGATCAAACTTTCAAAGTTAGATGTGTCTAAAGCTTTTGTTAAAACATCTGCTAGTTGATCTTTAGTTGGAACATGATGCAGAGAAATCAAACCTTTTTCATAGCAATCCCTCACAAAGTGATGTCTGATGTCAATGTGCTTGGTTGTTGAATGTGAGATTGGATTTTTAATGATGTTTTCAACTGCTTGACTATCTAACATGAGAGGAGTCTTTAGAGTAGTTACACCAAAATCCAGAAATTGATTTTGAAGCCATAGGAGTTGAGTAGTGCAACTTGCAGCAGCAATATACTCAGCCTCACCTGTTGATGTTGAAACTACAGCTTTCTTTTTTGCTTTGGCAAGAAACTAAGCAATTGCCTAGAAATTGACAACCTCCTGATGAGGACTTCCTTGTTGCATGGTATCTCACAAAGTCACTATCTGAGTAACCTGAAAACTCAATGTTCCCATTAGCAAGATACCAGATACCAAGTGTGGGAGCACCTTTTATGTATCTGAATATCCTTTTCATAGCAATAAGATTTGACTTCCTAGGTGCTGACTAGGATCTGGCACAAACACATTGCAAACATGATATCTGGCCTAGATGTAGTTAGGTGCAATAAAGACCCAATCATGCTTCTATAAAGAGTTTGATCAACTAAATCATCTTTGTCATCAATAGTGACCAGCTTTGAGGTGGCCATGGGTGTACTACATGGTTTACAATCATTCATATTAAATTTTGTAAGTAGTTCTTTGACATACTTACTTTGATGAATGAAAGTACGATTTTGTTGCTTAACTTAGAGACCAAGAAAGCATTGGAATTCACCCATAACACTCATTTCAAACTCTGTTGTCATGAGTTGTCTAAACTCTTCGCACATAGCATTGCATGTGGATCCAAAAATGATGTCATCCACATAAATTTGGACAAACATTTAATCATTTCCTCTCCATTTTAAAAACATGGTTTTATCAATTTTACCTCTTGTAAAGCCTATGGATAAGAGAAAGGTGGAAAGAGTTTCATATCAGGCTCTAGGTGGTTGTTTCAAGCCATATAAAGCTTTGTTTAGCTTGTAAACATGATCTGGATTAAAAAAAGTATCTTCAAAACCAGCGGGTTGACATACATATACCTCTTCCTTGATTTTGCCATATAAGAATGAACACTTGATATCCATTTGATACACCTTGATGTTGTGGTTACCAGCAAAGGCTAAGAACAGTCTGATGACCTCTAATCTTGCAACTGGAGCAAATGTTTCATCATAATCATTGCCCTCTTCTTGTCTGTGGCCTTAAACCACAAGCCTAGCTTTTTTTTTTTACAACAATGCCCCTTTCATCTGTTTTGTTCTTGAAGACCCATTTTGTGCCTATGGGACATACATCTTGAGGCAATGGTACAAGTTCCCATACTTGTTGTCTTTTGAACTAGAGGAGCTCTTCTTTCAAGGCCTCTATCCAACTATTGTCTTTTAGTGCCTCTTGGTACTGACAGGTTGTGTGAGTGATAGAAAACCAGCAAAGTGGCAAATGTTTTGGGATTGACTTCTGGTGAGAACCCCTTCATTGATTTTGCCAATAACTTGGTCTGGTGGATGATTTCTAAGGTAGATAAGATCTCCCTTATATGGAATGATGGCATTGAGAGGTGAAGACTACAGATGGGAATTATCTGAGTTAACATCTGTTGGCAATTTTGAAGAGCCAACATCTATTTGGAATGGAGGTGGAGGTATAGGTGGGATTGGTGTAAAGACAGGCTGACTTTTGCTCAAGGAAATTGGACTTTGTCAATAGTGATTTGATTTGATGAGCTGGCAGAGGTTTGAGGATCAATAACTGTAGATCCAGTAGTGGTAGAGTTTCCATAGTTGTTACTAATATATGTTGCTCTGGTGGAGGAAGTGACTTTGTATTATGGAATCACAATGTCAAAACCAAACTCTTGAGGTGAAGATTGTGGTGTACCTGCAGGGTTAGTCTTGACAGACACATCTTCAAATGTAAATTTGTCTAAATCAAATAATTCAGTAGGATTTGTTGGGATTTTTAATGAAGAAAGTTCATTGAACTTGACATTCAATGTCTCTTCCACACACATAGTCCTGTGTTAAACACTCTATGGGCCTTGGCAATGGTTGAGTATCCCATAAAATAACCACAATCTACTTAGGCTGCAAATTTGGAAATAGAATCTTTTAATTTTAAAATAAAACATGGACAACCAAAGATTTTGAAACATGAGATCAGAGGTTTGATCTTGTACAGAATTTTATAAGCAGTCTTTTGATGCCTTGGGAATTAAAACTCTGTTCTTTACATAGCAAGCAATGTTTACAAGCTCTACCCAAAAATACAAGGGTAAATAAGAGTCTGCAAGCATTGTCCTAGCAGCTTCAATTAGAGTTCTATTTTTCCTTTCAACCACCCCATTTTGTTCTAGTGTCTTTGGGATGTTGTATTGCCTAACAATCCTTTTTGACACACAGAAATCATCCAACTCCTAATTTTTAAACTCCGTTCCATTGTCACTCCTAAAGACTTTTATTGGCAGGTCAAATTAATTTTTAACTTGTTTTACAAAGTTTTGCAAAATACCTGCAGTCTAATCTTTAGAGTGCATGAAATAAGTCCATGTAAACCTTGAAAAATCATCAACTATGACAAGACAATATTTCTTCTTTTTAAGACTTATGATTTTTATAGGGCCAAACAAGTCCATGTGTAGCAATTGCAAACACTGCCTTGTTTTGACTCTTCAATGGATTTTTATGAACTTTTATGCTGTTTGCCTTTTAAATTGAAAACATAATGTTCATCACATGTGAATTGTTTTGATATAAGACTTCTTACGAGACCTTGTTTTGAAAGTGTGGTGATAGTTTTAAGATTTGTGTGACCAAGTCTTCTATGCCATAGTTCTATCTCTTTGTTAGAAGCAAGTGAGAACAAACATGCATTGGACATTGGATTATCTTTCAACATATCAAGCACAAACACATTGCCACTTCTGTGAGCAACAAGCTGTGCTTTGCTCTCGGCTATGATTTGATCAATCTTTTTAACCACATCTGGCCCAACAATCCGACAAGTTTTCTTAGTGAAGAATGATCCATAGCATTTGTCACTCATTTGAGATACACTAAGAAGATTAAATTTCAAATTGTCAAAAAGATTGACATGTTCAAACTTGATTTTTCCAGCCTGGACTGTCACTGACCCGAACACCTTCCCTTTTGAATTGTTACTAAAAGATATATCAGCCCTCCATGTGCCATGAAGTCTTTGAGTCGGGCTCTACATCCTGTCATGTGCCTGGAGCCTCCACTATCTACATACCATAAACTATCAAGGCAAATAGAAGCTCCTTGCACAACAGTAAACAATTAGTTTAGGTGAGTTTCCAAAGCCAAGATGGCTTTGGATGGGGTCACAGACATTCCAACATAAAATCCAGGAATATGGTCAATGTTTTGAATAGATTTTGGTAACCTCTATTCTGAACCATTTCCTATTAGATGATTATAAGCATGAGGTTGCCTGTTAACTCTTGGTTTTGATGGTATTTTTTAGACTGATATACACTAAATTATACATGTTTTAATCCCTCATTTTACTCCTGTTTTACACATTTTTTACTACAAATTCGCTGTTTAGGTTCTTAATCGTGTACTTTTGGGTTTTCAGGTCTAAAACGACGTTTCACGAGCAAATTTGGAGAAAACGAGGAGCTTCCGGGCATTTTGGATGAAAACTACACAATCTACTGAAGACACAGGTGATGCACGGCCATGCATTCCATGTGCACAACCGTGCAGACTCACGACTAGGGCAGTCCAACAGATTTCTCGGACATGCACCGCCGTGCGTCTCGGTTGCACCCCCGTGCACCCTCTGATCCTTGGAAGCACACCCCGTGCGACCAACCGTGCATCCATTTTCTCAGACATGCACTACCGTGCACCTCTTGTGCACGGCCGTGCACGTACTTTGCCACCAAATCAACCACTTGCTTAACCCATACCCTGCAGCTGAGGTCATGATTAGACTTGTACAGTGCACATCCATGCACTTTTGAAAAGTTGTATAAAACAAAGCAGGCGCATTCTGATCAAGTATTGGATATTTTTGCAAGCTTTTGAGCGATTTTGGGGCTCCGAAAACAGCCTGCTTGGGTCGAATTCAAGCCTCCTAGTTGCAAAGAAGCCAATTTATCATCCAATCCATCTAATCCTTGCTTGCTTATAGTTTGAATCCTTGTTTTTTCCATGATTTTTGTTGTATTTCAAGCATTGATTTGATGTATTCTATATTATTGTAGCCTTAGGGCAAAAACACTAGTTTACTTGTTTTATGAACAAACATTAGTATGTTAATCTTCTTTATATGAAACTTTGGTACTTTTCATTTTTAAGTCTTGATGATCATATGGCAAACATGTTTCATTGATGTTGGATATTTGATTATATTTGGTTACCTTGGATGATTAATAATGAATGTTCAGTTGAGATATGTTGAAAAACCCTTGATTAAGCACTTGTTAGTAAGCTATTAACTTGTTAATATGTTTACACCATAAAATTAGAAATGAATATTGGTTTAATAAAAGGTAAATCAAATGTTAATCAAGAGTACTTTCTTGTACGTAAGGACCTCACGCGTTAGATGGTGTTGCTACAGGTTCTTGATACGGTTTATGATCTTTGTTTAGTGGTTTTGGTTTAAATTACTATCTTGGTAGATTTATGTTCAAGGTTTGTAAAATGTAATAGTTTGTGATATGATCTACTTTATGCTTATCTCGGTGGTTGTATTGTGTTATCGGTATCACTTTCCTTGATTAAGTGAGGTTAGAAAACTGTTAACGGACGACTAACTTATCTTTAGAAGATCTACATGAAAATATATCAATAGCACGCCAAGGAACGATTTTAAGTGGCTAAAGTGTGTCTATCGCGTTAGCTTTCCGAAGGATTGTCATTTTATGATTCTCGAAAGGGATATCAATTGTCTATATAATTGGAAGATTGATCAAGTGTCTTTGTGACATTTCTGACTTAGTTAACATGCTTAGGTTGTTTGTAAAACAAGATAATATATTTTTGTATTTGGAGTCTTTTATGTTTTAAATATAGTTTTAGATTAGTTTAGTTAAAAACTTCATTCATCTATCTTTATACCGATAACCAGTGACAACGGTTTAGTACTCATGCATCTGCCCGCGTCCATGGATCGACATCTGGTTCTTACCTGTACTTTACTACATATATGATAGGTACACTTGTCCTTTTTTGTGTGTTTTAATGTTATGATATTAATCATTTTTATAAATATGACAACCGAGTTTGTGTGTAAAGTTCATTGTAAAATTATGTATATACGCACACGTCATAGACCTCATAGCCAAGTGGTACACTCTTGTAAGCAGGTTGACGATATCCTCTTTGTGATTTATTAGCTGGTGATGCATCTATTACCTGAACCTCTTTGGGAGTAGAGGTTATATTCAATTGTTTGGTAACAGATGTTTGGATAGGAACAAAGGTCTGTTTGGTCTTTTCCTTTCTTGGACTCTCAAGTGTTTTTAATTTATACTCATTTCTTTTGACTTCAAAATTCTTGAGATAAACACACTGTTGAGTTTGTGGTTTGTTTTGCCACAGATGATGCAATTTGGTGAATCAATGATCACACTAATTTTGTTCATATCATAAACTTTTAGAAGAAAACAGTTTTTAGTGAAATGATTCTTCTTCTCACAAAAATCACAAATTAAATTTGATATTTTCTCTCTTTTCTTCCCTTTTTCTGACTTTTTATCAACAAATGTTGTAATATCTGTTGGAAGATTTTTTAAGGGAATGATCTTGCTTTGAGGTGCCTTTACACCTTCAATGGTTGAAAAATCCATTGGCTTGAAATTTTCAAGAATGCCACACTCGTCTGATCAGGTGGTTTTGAATTGATATTTTTCAATTTCCTCAAAAGTTGAGGATCCTGCTGGTCTTTTTAAAACAATTTTCTTACCATTTGGTTCATTGACTTTAATTTTTTGACCAGCCAAATTTGTTGGAATAATTTCATCAACTCACAATCATTTACAACAACGTTTTGGGAAACCTGATCATGTTTTCTAAAACCTAAATTTCACATTGCTTTTGATTTGTGACTCTAACATCAACTCACAACCTTTGTAGGATTCTACCCATTTTTCATAAGTAATTTGGGTAGATTCAAGCTCCTTTTTACAACTTTGATATTTTTCTATCATAGTTTAGAGTTGATCCTTGGTTATGCTAGACTCATGTTTAAGACTGCTAATTTCATAATCTTTTTCAAACAGTTTTGTTTTTAACTCTTTTGCAAGTTTTTCAAACTGAATTTCATCATCCAAAATTTTGTTTCTAAGATTTTCATTCACTTCTTTTATGTTTGCAAAAGCAATAATGCATTTATTGGATTATAAGTCTTTAAGGAACTGAGGTGATAACTTTAGCAGCAACCATCATGGCACAATCACATTCTCCATCACAAACACTTGAATCCTATGGGTCTGATAGAGATATTTTGAGTTCTTCACCAACAGTTTTGCTTGTAACATCTGCTACAACAATTTTATCTGTAACATCTGTTGCAACATTTTCATTAGTCTCAACAGATATACCACGCCCTTAGATTCAATCCCTTCTTGAATTGTGTCTAGTGCCATAAAACAAAAGTTATCATGTTTATTTTCACTATTGGCAACTAAAGCAAAGTTCTCATCAGTCAGTTCTCAGGTAAGCTACTCCAATCAACAAAGCCTTGTGTAAAGAAGCTCTATTGACCGGTTTCTACAGGTGCAGAAGCTTGTGTAACTTGAGGTGCAGGTTGCATTTTAACCTAAAGGAGCTTGAGTCTGAACATATTGTATTTGAGGAATAGTGGTTTGCACACACTAAACTTGAATAGTGACACCAGGGTGTGCAAAAATGAGTAGTGTTTTGCATTTGTGGAGCATGGGTATATTGGGAATAATGGACAGTGTTTTGAGGTCTAGGACTGGGATGTGTGATAATTGGACCACTTGTTTGACTTCTACACTCCCTAGCAATGCGTCCTAGCCTATTACACTTGTAGCATTTAATTTTAGACTTATCCAACCCAACCTTTAACCCTCCATGTAACCGTAGAAATTTCTACTAGTTCTCTTGTAAAACTTGTTGGTCCTAACACTTAGTAACGCAAGTTGATTGCAATATGTCCATTTCTTCCAAATCAATTGGATCAAAATGTTGAAGATCATTTAACTCAAAAGATAGGTTGTCAGAAACTTGGTTTTCCCCATTTGCAGCAAATGTAAAGTTGGGTGAATAAGGATCAGAACTAAATCAACCACCAAATGTTATGTCAATGAAATGATCATAACTCTGACCCTTACTGCCACCAGAGGTCTCTTCTTGACCAAAAGTGTTGTGCTACCAAAAGCATTGTCATCAGCCACTTTCCTGACTCTTGTAGCTTCTTTTTCTAGTTAAGATCTCTCTTATAAGTGAGAAGCCTACCATGAAGCTGAGTTAGATTCATTTCTTTAAAACCAAGAGAATTTCTTGTGACAAAGGCTATAGTGTCCTATTTGTCTGGTAGGAACCTTAAAAACCGACTGTTCAAAGTTGAATTTGGGTAATTAACGTTTACCAGTTTTAGCTCGCTGATGAGACAACTAAACCTTTCAAACTGTTGAGTTAACGATTCTCCTTTACATAACAAAACGTTTCATACTGTTGGTTCAAAACTTCTCTATTGTTTTCAATAACTTCCTCAGTACCATCGAATTGCTCCTTTAAGGCATCCCATAACTTCTTTGCATTGTTGCAATGCAATAGGCCAACATAGATGTCGTTAGGCAAAGCTGAAGCTACAATACTAAAAGCCGTTGCATCTAGTTCAATTTTTTGAAAATCTTGCTCGGAGTAATTTTCAAGATTTTTTGGCACTTGAATCTTTGGGTTCTCAGCACTCGGTACCATTGGAACATGAGGTCCAAAGGCAGCCGACCTCCAGCAACCGGTGTTTTGCTAAGCAAGTATATGACCTATCCAACGTTGCTAGATATTATACTCAGATCTGGCAAGCATGGGTGGTTTAAACATGGAACCAGTGTTATGAGGATCCTGTGTATTTTGAGACATTCTGATTGTTTACAAACATATTTTTGTTTAAAAACTTTGAACGTAAATAAACTTTCATTCTGTTTTGAATACAAACGAACAAACGAATTAGTAGTGAGAGCTGACAAGTTTATATCAAATTGATTGTTAAATCAAATTTGAACAACCAAGCTCTGATACCAATTGTTAGGATCTGAGTTTGATATTGTTGTGAATGTTTAAGATGAAATCTATAGAAGAAGATAAACAAGTATGAATTATGCAGCGAAAACAGTAAAATTTGAAATCACAACAATAGAAAGATTGTTTTCACAAACATGCTTTTAAAATCAAAAGTTTACGTGCATGAAAGATTACAAACTCCCCCTCAGCCTAAGATCACTCCTATTTGTTCGTATAAGAATGTCAATGAGGAAAGTGATAAATAGAACAGTACACACACTGATCTATTTATAATACATTTCTAACCACTGAGCATCTTAGGCTGACGTCACTATGAAAGTGACATTTAACCAACTAACAAACTCTAACCTCTGCGAGACCTAAACATTGTTTCATTAAAATACAATATAAACTCTGATGATAATCTGTTGAGATATCCTTTGTTGGGCTTCATCCTTTGTTAGTCTTCAGCAGACTTTACTTTAACAGAATTTATCTTTATCAGAGGTTCTCATCAACAGACCTTGGCTTCCAGTATATCTTAGCCGTTAATCAGATCTTGTGAACAGTCTTTAAGTCCCAGCAGAGTTTGGAGCAGCAAATCCTTACTATAAAGGATCAGATGTTAGAGATTGTTTTGGCTTTTCAATCATCCGTTCTTTTGTAGGGTTCAATAGATCCAACAGATTGAGATTAGAATAGCCAAGGGTTCCAAGTATTCACACCTTTACCAAAACACAAGTCCTGCTTTAAGAGTTATTGCAAGCTCGGATGGTTTCAACATTTGTGGGTTTGTATAAACCCTATTAAAACAGAAAGTTTAGAGGTGTTTGCACATCTTAAACTCATAATAATACACTCCTAACAAGTCTCATAACCTTAGATAGGTTCAAGAACATGTAGGCACAAGATTTAAGCAAGAAAAACATAGTTTATAAAGGTTTAACAAAATACTCTTCCAAAAGAGAAAGTTTGGATCTCAAAATGGTGATGTTCCACCTTGGTTTACCATAGTAAACCTCTGGAAACAATCCTAGAGGTGTTCCAAGCTTTATAGAGGAAGAATAACTGAAGAAAGATGAAAGAAAAGTGAGATGAAGCTCGGTTTTGCACTTAGAAGATTCTGCCTTGAACTTGAATTTCTAGAGATTTTGAGAGTGTAAATGAGTTTGGAAAGTGAAAATGGGTGAATGGAGGCTTGCTTTTATAATGCTAAAGTAAGGTTTTGTGTTAAAGAAGCTTAAATGGTGATTGGGTGAGTTGAGAGGTGGAAGAAGATGGTCAATCTGCTGAAAGGAAACAACCTTCTGCGGATAGGGGGCGCGTAGCCAAAAGGGGGAGAGGTCGCGTAGCGTGGCGCCTCTTTTATCCGGCCAAAGTTTGATTTCTTACAAAAGAGCCCCTGAACTTCTTTTAAGTTATCATTTCATGTCCAAACTTTAGTATTTAACATGCTTTTAAGTATGTACAACGTATATAAGTATGATTCGAGTATCGAGAATGTATGTACAAGTTAATAGTATCAGAACAAGTATTTACAACTGATTGTATGTAAAACAAGTATTAGTTTGCGTAATGGATGAATGTATTGAGCTTGCATGTGTATAATTCAAATGTATGACAAGTATTTATAATCAATGGATAACTAATGTAAATGATCAAGTTTTATTACGATCAAAGCCTCGGATTACAACGATTGGAAAAGAAATACGATTACAAGGGAATTCAAGTTTTCAAGAATAGAACACATGACAAACTTTCTAAATGAGTAAAGTTACAAAAAAAACGAGGCGTTACATTATATGTGGTAAATTAATGATATATGAATTAGTTAACGCCTTTTCTATATATGATAAAAAACTAGGTTATAACCCCGTGTGTTACACAGGTTAAATAAATGAATTTTATATACTAAATAATAAAACAATATATCTTTAAAAACCTCATTTATTGCACGGGTTGAATAAATGTAATTTTATGTATTAAATAATAAAAAGTTATATCTATAAGAACAATATGTATTGCACGGGCTGAATAAATGAATTTTTTATTTCAAATAATAAAAAGTTATATCTTTAAAGGCATGTGTATTACACGGATTGAATAAATATATATCGTTTACCAAATAATAACAAAAATTATATATTAGAGATAATTACATTATCGAAAAGTATAAAAGTAAATTTGTATATTACAAATAAAAAGTAGGTGTTTGTAAAAAGAAATAATAATTTGGATGAAAAGAAACTAAAAATTGTAACTGTTACATGACACCTTAAGTAACATAAGCAATGAAGATAATATGACATACAAAAACAAATGAATAATATTATAAATGATAAGTATACATTAAATTTAAACTAATTAATAATTATCTATGAATAAGTAGAAAAGATTCAACTAAATAATATTTAATAGGAGAGTTATCTATAATTAATTAGAAGATACTAAACTAAATAATAATTATCCATTAGACATTAAACTAAATAATATTTAGTAGAAGGGTTATCTATAAATAATAGTTATCTATAAAAGATTGGCGGAAAATCAAAAGATATATAGCCTAATATGACTACAAGTGTCCCCTAAATGGTTTCTTTTATTATATAGTATAGATAATAAAACAATATATCTTTAAAAACCTCTTTTATTGCAGGGTTGAATAAATGTAATTTTATATATTAAATAATAAAAAGTTATATCTATAGGAACCATATTGTACGAGTTGAATAAATGTAATTTTATATACGAAATAATAAAAAAGTTATATCTTTAAAACCACGTGTATTACACAGGTTGAGGTGAATATAATATAGTTTACCAAAGAATAAAAAAATTATATCTTTAAAAACCCTCATGTATTACACGGCTTGAATAAATATGACTTTATATACCAAATAATAAGAAAATTTAAAAAAACTAATGGATATACTCAGTACCCGATATATATGGTGATTGCGAAGATGATTATTGAAAAAAAGATACAGTGGTCAAACATGTTATTCAAGAAGCAAATAAGCAGTCATTTGAGTGATAAAATATAAATTATATTTAAATAAAACCGCAATAAATCTAATTTTAAAAAATTAAGACTTTGTTATTTTTAGTAAAATCAATGATTTTATATTTATAATTTTGTTTGGTATTATTTTATTAAAAAGTGTATATTATACATATAATTATATTATGTCTTAAGTTATTGATGCCATCAAAATGTTTTTCGATTTTATGTCTAGTATTATATATACTATGATAAAAGTTTAAAGTTTATTAGAGATGATTATATCATAAAAAGAATTAGAGTAAATTTATGATATAGAAAATCAAATAAATAATAATATAAATAAGAAGTATACATTAAATTTAAATTAAATAATAATTATTTATAGTTAAGTAGAAGGGATTAATAAAATAATAATTAATTAGAATAGGTTAAACTAAATAATTTATATATAAAATATTAAATTAAATAATATTTAGTAAAATAATTATCTATAACTAAACTAAAATAATAATGATCAATAACACATAATTCATGATTTGATATGATGACGGTGTGCAGCCATTTTTAACCAACTTCAATGACCCGTGAGGGGAAATGCATATGTGGTAAATTAATGATAAAAGAAGTTATATGTGGTCGGTCACCCCTCAACTTTTGGAATGTGTCTTTGTCGTCATCTGACTGACTCATCGGAAAGTAAAGTACAGTCGGGAGGTTGGTAGATCTTCTCACTCGCCATCACTTAATATAATAATAATTTATTAATCACTGCACACTCCCACGTATCCTATGATCCAATCAGATTACCATTATATAATTGCACAATCCTCTCAGATAACTAATACACACTCCCAAATCTTGCTTTTCTCAACTGGGGTTTCAAAGATTTCTATTTTGAATTCACTAGTTTAGTTTAGGAGGCTGATTATGAGTTGTGGAATGAACAATTATGGAGGGTTATGGAGGGTGTTGTATGTTGTGTTATTGGGTCAATCGGTGTCCTTGTCAATGGCCCTTATGAGCTTTACTTCATCTTTATCTGCTAATCTTGGTTAATTTCCCTCCTAGTGTTGGAGATTTTAAGTATAGGGTTGATCTGATTTTGTTTACTTTGACTGTTTGTTTTCTGTTTTTGTAGGTGTTAGTGCCCCCCTTGCTCTTGCATTTTTCGCTTATTTGCCTTTAACTTTGGTGTTTGGAAACATCTTGTTGTACCGTCGTCAAAAGCTACAAGTAATCATCTCAACCTTGACTATTTTGTCTTTATGCACGCGTTGGAATATATATAAGGGAGGAGGAGCACCTGCGGGTACCCCTAATTGGGTTCACCACACCTATCGGGAACACCGCCGCCACCTATGCGGGTACCGATTTCGGGTACTAGTCACCAAATTGGGTAAGGTGGGAGCAAAGAGAGAGGAGTGAGTATGATTAGTGGGTAGAGTAATAGGGGTGGGGCCTATGGTTTTGGGTAGTTGAGAGGAGTGTTTGGATAGTTGGACTAAAAGTGAGGTGGATTTGTATCATTGGTGGATATTTGAGCAGTTGAGAGGAGTGCCCCCTTTTCCGTAACGAATGCCCTTGTGAGTGCTTGAGGTGATGCGTGTACAGGAGGCGCGCCTATTGTACATGGAAGATTTTATACATCAGGCTGTACATATAACTTTTTAGGTTGTAGATATATTTATTTATATATTAAACAATATATTCCAGCGGTTTATATCATAGTTATTAAAGCGAGCGCCCAGGCGCGTCTAGGCGCAAATAAAGCCTCGGGCCCAACAAATTGCCCTGAGTGCGCCTTGCGCCTTTAATCTTCAGGTTAGTTCATAATCTTTTGCATAGTTATTAAAGCGAGCGCCCAGGCGCAAATAAAGCCCCGGGCCCAACAAATCGCACTAAGTTCGCCTCGCACCTTTAATAAGTATGGTTTATCTCTAAAGTTTTGGTATGTGATGATAGAACCTATGATATATGTAAAAAGAGGTATAAATATATCCTGCGCTTTGCGCTTTTCATAACCAAGGTCAGTGTTCTTGAATCTCGGTGCATATATAGTTTGTACATGATAGCATACAAACATCTTAATAAAATATTTCTTCTATCTTTATGGTGTCAATATGAATTTTGAAAGTGTTGTACTCCTTTTCTATCAAAGTTGAATTTTCTTTTAATAATTTTTTGCAGATTTCTTGGTATTGGTATGCCCTCTTAGCATTTGTGGATGTTCAAGGAAACTTTTTTGGTTAGTAAATCTTAGCAAAGATTTATTATGGGTCCAACAAAAAAGACAATTTTTTGTAGTCAAGTGGATAATCTTCAAATAAAAAGTCAAACTACAGTGAAGGAAGATGTGTCTTTTTCTATAAAATGGACTTGTGAACCCCCATGATTATGTGAATGATGATGTTTGTGGCTAATTGCAGTTAATAAAGCATTCCAGTTCTCGTCAATTACAAGTGTGACAATACTCGATTGTGCGACGGTTATTTGGGTCATAATTCTCACTTGGTTCTTTCTGGGTGCAAAGTATTCTTTATGGCAGTTTCTGGGGGCTGCTCTATGTGTTTCGGGGCTATGCTTAGTGCTACTTCTGATTCTGGTGTGGGTGGTGGAGGTAACAATCAAAGTCCAAAGCTTTATTAGAAAATCATGGTTTCATATGATTATATGTTCTTTTGGTGTTCCAGGTGGCACCGATCCTGTTCTTGGTGATGCACTTGTGATTGCGGGAACATGTTTTTTTGCATTCAGCAATGTTGGGGAGGTTGGTTTTTCATTAGTGGCACAATTTAAGGAATTGATATGGGTTATGGCTAGGGTCAAACCTGAAAATCAGAACGAGACATGGATATTCATGGGTTAACACGAACACAACCCGTTTAATCCTTATTTTTTGTTTTATTTTTTGCATATTAATTGCAAATTTACAACAAAAAATATATAATTGTATTGAGAACAATAATGTTAAAAATTTAATAGTTGATGTCAACCTTTTCAATTAAGTTTTTAATTTTAGCATAAGATACCCAACCATTCTAAGTTGTGACATAAAAACTATTTAAAAAAAACAGAATATAAACAGGTTATTGGATAAGCCCGCAAGCCTGCTAGCTCAACCACGAATCCAGCTTGTTTTGCTAAACTTGTTCACGAGTTCAACCCAAAACTGATCCGGACCCGTTTGAACTAAATCTAAACTTGATAATTTCGTGTTAGGGGTACGTGCGATGTTCTAAATTCACACTCCTAGTTATGTTTAACTAGTCAAATGGATTTAGTTGTATCCAAATGCATTCAAACCTCCTAAGTCATATTTTTGTACATTAATAATTACAAATATCCAAAAATTGGATAAAAAGGTGTTTGCTCATTGGCCCAACCTATTTTGACCTGTTATCCAACATTCCAGCCCTTAACTAATACTTTGTCATTCTACAAACACCAGAAACCATAAATTTTTAGCATCTTTGATATGCAGGAATATTGTGTGAAAAAGGTGGGTCGGATTGAAGTAATAGCGATGCTTGGTTTATTTGGGATGCTTGTGAGCCTAATTGAGATGTATCCTTTGTTTTTTGTTTGTTAAAACTCAGTGGGTCCCAAACTTAACACCTCCATGTAATTCTGAATAAGAACACCATTTGTCTGTTTTGCTTAACAATTCTTTAGGGCCTTATTTGAGTCCAAGACTCTCAAATCAATATCTTGGTCTCCAGAAGTTGTAAGTGAATATCGTTTTGCAATATTTTGTTTTACTAATTTTGATGTTTAAATTTGTAAAAACTGAAAAACCAAACCCAAAGTAAATTTACATAATTTTGTTCATGGTTTCATATTGCAGATATTAATCTTTGCTGGTTTCGGGATATCAGGCTTTATGTTCAATTCTTTGACCCCTCTTGTTCTGCAGATTTGGTTCTCTGCTATAGAAAGAAAAGGGAAAAAAATGTTAAAAACGTATGTATTAAATCTCATAGAACAGGAATTGAAATTTTGCAGGCGAGTGGAGCCACACTATTCAATCTCTCGTTACTCACTGCGGATATGTGGGCAGTGGTCATTCGCATATTTTTATACCACCAAAAGGTAATCTTTCCGAATGCACATGTGGATTCATTCAGTGGCAAATCCAAGAATTTATTTTACACGTCTATCAACAAGATTTACAGATTTTCTGGGGTCGGATTGGGTCACCGAAATTAGAAGGTTTTTTGGATATTTGTTGTTAACCAGAAATAAATGAAAAATAGTTATAGTCAGATGGGACATTAAAAGTAACCAGAAACTAAAATCTGTCTATTCAAATATTAAAAACTGATTCAAATATCAATAACTTGCTTTCTTTACCATGGCTTTTGACCATATAATTGTTGCAGGTGGACTGGTTATACTATGTGTCCTTCATATTCGTTGGTATAGGTCTCGTCATATATTCCAAAACGTAAGTTTTGTCACATTGTTTCTGTTATTTTGTTTGATCACAACTATGCTGCTGTGGCCGACTGAACTTTACTTGTTTTTACAGGGAGAAGTATTCCAATGAGTTACCAAAACTTGAAAATAACGAACCTGACCAACGGTACCTGCTGCTACCAGAGGAAGCCGTCTGAGTCTAGAGTTGAGGCCACAGTACAAACATTATCTATTTCTATAGCATATTATATCATAGTTATTACCTATGTAACTTTTTCGGTGAATGAAACAATGCTTATAATAAGACTATTTTGTAGTTTAGTAACAATTAGAAAAAAAGTAATTACCAAAAGATGGTGCTTTTTTATATATATGTCAAAACCTCTGAAAATTGTATAAATATTCAACTCCTGTCGTATGTTAGTGTGTAACTACTAGTGAATTGTCTTGGTGTAAAATGTAATGGTATGTTCATTCACCGACTAAACTATAACAAGGTTAGTAAGCTTATAAGTAGTGTGAAATATACTTACTGTGTTTGTCACACTTAACCTTTTGGCCAGATGAAACACTTGTGCATGTTACACTGAGTCTTAGTTGGTCAATCCAAAGTAATACTTTCACGTGACTATAAAACGCTTGAGTCAAGATCAAACTGAATGCTAGAAATTGAGCCTTGAAGCGAGTCAAGAACCAGTTTACATGTCAAAGTTATGAGATCGAACTGATATCACTAGGAATATTTTGAAGCTAAAAGTGGATATACTTGTAGATCGTAAATCATATCAACTGCATAAATACCTAACAAATCTTACATGATAAGTTTATCCTGGATTTCGAAAAAGTGTATATGAAATAATCTCACTTTTTGGTGTGTGGCGCTCTCATTGTAAACATACTGAGAATATACAAAGAGTCTATACAGTAAGATTTTGTTGGTCTTGATCCCGACTTATCTAGCATCATATCTATTAAACATTGAAAAGCAGTCGTCTCTTTTTATCATAGCCTCAAACGACCCAATCTCCACAATTACCTTGCTTTGTTTTTGACCTCGCGCAAACATCGAGAAACATGGAACTAGCAAGGGTCTGTCTACCCACTCTGTGCATGGCTACTAAAACAAATTTCATATTGGCATGGCCATCCGAGGGGAGTATAGTCAACAATCGGAGTAATCGAACTTTGATTTTCTTCATCTAATAGGACCACCACATGAAAGGGAAATATTGACTTCCCTCTTCAAAACTCCCACCATTACTTTCTTGGTAAGGTTCTCAAAGTTCATTGTTGTCTGCTTATTAGTCTGAGTTCGTTTTGTTTCGCTCTAACTTCTGAGGATTTGGCTAGTCTAGCACAAATCATCAAACTGCTCCATCTAATATTTCACTTTATTCAAGTAGTGTTTCATAGATGCATCATAGGCCTTATCATGCTCACTTAACTTGACACTAATTGAGAGTCAATATAAGCCTACAAACAGTTGAGCAAAGGGCATGTAGCATAGGGGTCCCTCCCCATGTGGTTTGAGGGTTCAACTTCGATGGTGGACAAATATGTAGATTTAGAGGGTGTGTGAGTTAGCCGTTAAAAAAAGAAATAGTTAACCTCCATTTGCATATTCTTAACCCACTAAAGGAGCCTGTACTTCATTGTTGGAAAATCAAATATGATAAGGCCAATTAGAGATAACTAGTCAAGTCTCCCAAGAAGAGTAGATGAGAATAAGAACTTGAGCCAATTGTCCGATATTATTTTACAAATAATATATATATATAGGGGTTAGGTTCATTAGTGAACAACCCCTTGATTGTTAACACTAGTGAACTAATCCTAGCCATTGATTATCAATACATAAGTGTAAATCAATGGACAAGATTTGATAATGAAAATACTCTAGTGTATTTTCCGATTTGATGATGTAAATCAATGGTCAGGATTTGTTTACTTAGTTTACAAATACGCTAGTGTTCACTCTAGAACCCCAATATATATATATAGGGATGAGTTAAAATGGGAACCACCTTGAGTTGTGAGAACCGTGAGAACTAGGTCATCCAAAAGGTTTTTCCGAAATTTTCTCTCAAAATTCATAAAAAAATCACTTGTTTCAGCAATTTTTTTTAAATGCCGCATACCCGCATTTACATGAGGCGTAAAAAATAGTTATCTTCATGCAAAATTTACGGCAGCACTAAAAAAACTTGCATCAATCAAAACTACCGACTTGACAATTTTTTTACTTTTTTTTACAGATGTGTTTATAATATTTTCATCTACGTTTATGCAAAAAAAATTGGCCCAACTCGCACGGAAACAAAAAGTTCTCACGGTTCTCGCAATTCGTGGTGGTTCTCATTTAAACCGAGCCATATATATATATATTTATGGCTCGGTTAAATGAGAATGCTAAATATTGTGAGAACTGATCGGAGTGTCGTGCCCCGGTCGAAGATAATATTTATAGTCCCGAATTACCCTTAACAATGCGTTAGTGGTAGTAAGGGGTCGAACTGCGAAGAGTTTGTGGTTTGCAATCGGATGTGATTGATTTTAAATAAGATTGTCACTATAATGAAGCTTGCTAAGAATTTGATTAATTTTGTTTGTTTGAAAAGGATGTCTGAATGATCCGACAAAGTTGGTTTTATTGCTTAACTACTAACTTGAACAAGTACACGAAAACTTAATTACTTGATTAACACAATAATTTGGGACAAGGTTCACACCCGGTTCAACAATTGCAAAGCCTAGGGTTGCTAAAAAATTTTAGATTAATTCAATTGAATTTGTCATTAACGGTTTTGATATCACGAAGCTTAGGTGCCAATTGCTATCACGCATATGAGGGACCGCAATGCACTTCGTTATTTTGGACAAATAAATCCTTTTGAAAGATAAGACATAAATACACAAACTTATTTCGCAAAGTTAAATTTTATAATCATTCGACAATTCAGAAATGTAGTTCAAATGTAGGACAATTATCAAACAATTCAAAATACAATTCAATTTGTCACGAATTAACTAAGAAATATATAGCAAACCCTAAACCTTACAAAAGTCTACACCAGAGTGAAACCCTCAAGAATTATCCGTTCATGTATCAACAATATACTTTATTTGACCATATTGTTATAAATAACTTTTATCCATTTGACTTTCACAATTTGTAATAAATAACTTTATTCATTTGACTTTAAGACAGAAAAAAATAAAGAAATGAGTAAACATAGGCAAACAAATGGATACAAAACAATTCTAATTCAGCATTATGTGCACAAGTTAAAAATATTTTTTTTTTTGCATTTACACACATGCTAACACGTCAAGTTATCCAACCAAACCTGATTTCAAACCATAAATTCCCAATTTCCACGTCTTACTACCATATCTAACATAAAGGCTGTCACTTTTTTAAGGGTATGATATATTTAAAAGTTGTGATTATTTTTTGTAAGGATACGATATATTTAAAAGTAGTTTGAAAAGTTGTGATCTTTTGAAAGGATATGATCCAAACTATTGTGTCTTAAGCTATTTTTTATATGTAATTTAAAAATGGTTTGAACAGTTATGATTTTTGAAAGGGTGTAATCCAAATAATTGTGTCTTAAGTTACTTTTTGTAGTATATATAATATAATGAGCTTTGTATTAAAAAAATGGTTTTAATTGATTTTTCTATTCGTTTTTACGGTTCTCGCAATATTTAGCGTTCTCAAGATACCCCTCCTATATACATATATATATATATATATATATATATATATATATATATATAAAATTGGTTTACATTGTGGAAGAAAGACATGTATAT
Organism: Scalesia atractyloides; assembly: GCA_947069175.1. NCBI lineage: Eukaryota > Viridiplantae > Streptophyta > Magnoliopsida > Asterales > Asteraceae > Scalesia > Scalesia atractyloides. The sequence continues at coordinate 55,808,524 of CAMTDV010000027.1, forward strand.
CTGATATTAGATATTGACTAGTTATATACGAGCTAAAGATGTATCTAATTTTCCCTACTAATCGAATGCGAATGTAGATGGGGATTTTATAGAAGTCCTTCTGTCTCATCTATGTCTGTGAGTTGAAAAACGGATGAAGTCAACATAAAATTTGAAGAATTCAAAGAGTGATTCAAGACAAAGAAACGTAAAAACTAAAGTTGTATGAAAGCAAACATACTTTATCGAAAGAAACTAAAAAAGATACATATATATATATATATATATATATATATATATATATGTGTGTGTGTGTATATATATATGTATATATATATATATATATATGTGTATATATATATATGTATATATATATATATATATATGATAATTACAATAACTGGTATCACATATTAAAAAGTTATTAAAAAACAACAGTACTATCATATGGATATTGAAAATTAATATGTGTTTTATTTGGTTTCATTTCGTATAATAAGCAATGTTGCCTTCAATGACCTATAATACCCTAGTTACACATCAAATGTTGCTATATTTTCTATTATCAATACTTGAGAGGGCAACACCTTGGATATTCCAATCTTTCACTTATCTTTAATTATTCTAGATCTTTCCTTCTCTAATTGTAAATCTTGATATGATGGTTGAGTAAAGATAATCCTTTCAAAAGTCATTGGCCTCTTTCTTGAACTCTAATATTTCCATATGACCATATCCATTCCATTCCTATAATAATCATATGATTTTGCAATGATTAGAGAATCACAAATTTAGCTCCACCTACACAATCAACTCTTTCAAACAAGTTATGAGACTAAATGTTGCAGCTCCTTAGGATTACTGTTTTGTTTTCTATCTATAAACATACCACTAGATTATAAAATTATACAACATAAATCTCAGTATAATCTCTCTAGAGATAAGTTGCTACTAAACCCTTGCCGCCACCCCAGGTCACGTCTCACCAATATTTATGACACGCGGTCAACATTTAATCCCTAGCCTCCACAGTTCTATCATTTCCGACAGCCACCTTGCACCGTCATGTATCAATTTTGGCGGTCACTATCAATTCTGGCATTCACCTTCCGCCGACGTGCATCAATTTTGTCAGCCGGCTCCCTCGCACTGTATAATATATGCATCATACCTCGCATCCGTGTCATGCAAATGATAAGGAGAACGATCAATCTAGAATATACACGTTTCTCGATGTGACGCTCAACAGGATAACGGCAAGCAAACACAAAATGGTGACATCTAGTTCCAAAAGTGTAAATAAACACACCAAATAAATAAATATCAAAATCATACACAACATGGCATCCCTATAAGATGCTACATTAACTTAAAAGAAAAAAAAAAGCAAAAACATGATTTTTGAGTGACTAACATAGAACATGTATCAAGACTTGCCTAGCAAGGTATGTAAAACCTATTCTTTTACATCGAGAAGGGTTTTGAGGATAGTGTCAGCCATCCCATCAGCGAAAGCAAAGAGGTGGCCAGCATTTGTGAGCTCATGGTATTTGATCCACGGAAGGCGTTGGGCGATGTAGCGTTGCAGTTTCACAGGACTAAACCGGTCATCATCACCTTGCCATACATGAACTGATCCTTCATTATTTGGAAACGGGTTCTCAAGTTCCATTGGATCAAACTCCCACTTCCCAAATGCAATTATTAAATCACGGTGGAGAGACTCGTATTGTCCTTGTTGTCTCGGCTGCGTCTGTAACTCGATAAATAAAAGACAAACATAAGGTAATATGGCTGAATACAATAAACTAGAAGCCACACATAAATAGGGGTAAAATTTTCTTACACAAAATTTGAAGGTTTGGGTATAGCGTAAATGAAATCACGTTAGTTTCCGGTTGAACCCGTAAACACTTTCAAACAGGTTACGTCGGGTCAACCTGGTGGGTTTGCAGGGGTTGGTTGACCCGTGTAACGTGTTTATTTTTATATTTTTTTAAATTATATGTTTTAAGTCGTAATTTACTTTCATTGAGTATTTGATGCCAAACCTTGAAAGATAAAAGACAAATGAGCATAATGCTTTATAGTTCAAAATGAAATTAGAGTTAATTGCCATTTTAGTCCCTGTGGTTTGGCTAGAAATGCCACTTTAGTCCAAATAATTATATATATATATAATATATATATAGGGTAGGGTTATTGTAAAAAGTGTGTGTATTGTGAGAAGTGTAAGAAAGAATCTACACCTTTTGATCTATAATCTAATAGTTGAGATTATAATGGCAAAATTGTAAATAATGTTTACCTTTAAAATAATTAATTTTCTAGACTAAGGGTATAAAAATAAATTTAGCATTTTTAAATTCAAAAACCCAAATGCAATGCACATGCAAGTTCCCCCCGTCTTTTTTAAACGTTAATAACTTTTTATACGTAACTTAAAAAAAATAAATAAACCATAATAACGAGTGTTTTTTTATCTTTAATATGAGTACCATATTGCTATACTTATATAGAGAAAAAAATTACGTTTTGATTGGATGTTTTAGTCCATGGTGTTTTGTCTATTTTGTTTTAGTTATATAGTGATTCAAGTCATTGTGTTTTACAGTAAAAGACTAATATAAGACACCATAACATTGCAAATACCATTGAATTCAGCAAACTACCATTTTCTTATACAGAAACACCATGAAACTAAAATAAGACACCATAGAAAACAAGACACCATACAAGTATACAAAGACACCATTCCATTAGCAATAAAAAATATCACTAAGATCAACGAGCTAATTTTTTCCTTTTACAAGACACCATAATCTGTTTTGAAATCCAAAAATAAAACACCATAGAAAATGAGATTGAAAGATTGAACATAAATGGTATTTGCAATGTTATGGTGTTTTATATAGGTTCATGGTGTTTTACTAGTAAAACATAATGCCTTGAATCACTATACAATTAAAACAATATAGAGAAAACACCATGGACTAAAACATACGATCGAAACGTAATTTTTTTGTATATAAGTATAGCAATATGGTACTCATATTAAAGATAAAAAAACACTCGTTATTATGGTGTAATTTAAAAAAAAAGATACGTATAAAAAGTTACTGACGTTCAAAAGAGACGAGGGGAACTTGTATGTGCATTGCATGTGAGTTTTTGAATTTTATCTTTAATTAGGTGTTTTGTTATAATTGCCCTTATCCTAATAAATTAAATAATGACATATGTCATCATCATGTTCTTTTTTTATCTTTCTCACAAATTTCATCTTTTTTACAGGATCCTCTGTGTGTGTGTGTGTGTGTGTGTGTGTGTGTGTGTGTATGTATGTATGTAAATGATTAAAAAAGGATAAATGTAAAATGAGTTTTGGATGGAAATGGCAAAAACAAATATGTAATCTGACCAAAACACCTCTGAGTTAACTGACATTTTTAGATGGAGTTAGTGGGTTGGACGAAATGACAAAAAAACTGCAAATGTCAAGGACACGGATGAGAAAAATTTACTATTTGGACTAAAGTGGCATTTCTGGCCAAACCAAAGGGACTAAAACGACAATTAACTCAAGAAATTATTTCATATACAATATTTAAGGTTATATGGGTCATGTTAATGCCAACCCGTGAAAATCCATACCTTTTGTGCCTCTGTTGGAGCTTTAGACTTTGAGAGAACTTCCATATCTGGGGGAGAAAACGCAGCAAGGGATTGAGAAGCAACCGAGGAACTCAGGAACCATTTTTGAGTATTCCACCAATGAGTCAGCCATGGTAGGTGGTGTACAACACGAAGACACCATTGGTCCTGCTTGAACATCTCGTAATATACTTCATTGGATATGTTTGAAGGGAAGCTAGGCCACCAGTGATTAACGACTGGTGCAAGGAGACCTACTCCCGCTAGTCTATTTAAACAAAAAATACAACGTTAGTATAAACTGCTCCAAAGAAATTAAAAACAACTACAAATAAGAATTTGATGAGCACCTGTGAGGGATGTACTTGAGGCAAGACCAAACCAATTCTCCACCCATAGACATTCAGACCACATAAAATTTAGACCCGAGTCCTAGTTGATCAGCGAGCTCCTCTATATCCAAAGCTAAACTTTTAAGAGTCCGGTTAGGATCCGGATCACTCTCTCCATAACCAGGTCGGTCAAATGAAACAGTGTACACCTTTAAATCTTCGATAAGAGCCTGTGAAGATCAAGTTCCATATCGGTTACAACAAAAACGACCTTCTCGGAGTAAAATAATATAATTGTTTCAACTTAATCAGAGAGGTTTTAATTTCCATTTCACAAGTTTTTAAACCTGTTCACAAAAATGCAATACCTTTATCGATTAGTTTCTATAATAAACAGAATTTGAGAACACTCAAAATCCTAACAATCATGTTATTATGACTTCAAACAGCCGAAGCATATCTAAATGCTATTTTCCAAGGCTGTAGCTAATTACCTGATTTTGATTACGCAATATCAAATAATCTCTATTGGAACGCGCATCCAAACATTCACTTAGCGTGTGTAACTATCTCAAAAAAGTGTGTACATCTACCTAGTTTATTTTCGTTAAACAAAGCACCCAAAGCACATGAGGAGAATGAAAGATCAATACCGGGGAGGCTGCGGTGGCAAAAAGATTATGATGTTTGCAATTGTCAAAACCATGAACGTAGATTATTTTATACGTGGCTGTCTCTTTTGGAACACCATATTCTAAATAAGACAAATGTCTTCCATCATGAAGCTTAATCCTGGGTGATGTAACAGGAGGACCATCTGGAGATCCACATATCTTCGGAGGTGGTGACGTGTTGCTTGATAGGCCCACGCAAGAACCCCAGTAAAGAAGATCAGCAACACTTTCTTGAAAATCCCTACAAGTTTCAAACCAAGTGAAACTTAGAAACGTAAGATTCATGATAGCATGTATACGAAGCCAGATGAAGTTTCAAAATCACTTAAGTGGTGTTAAAAGCATGTTATTTAAGTTTGAAACTTGAATATGAGTTCATTCTCTGATTCCAAGCTTAACCCAAGAAAATTTACCCTTGGTATTTGATACAAACGCGTAGGCATAAAAAACTTTATATGGCTACTAAAAACTTAGGAGAGTCATACTACAACAACAAGGATACTCTGCCCCTTACAATACCCTTCGCGTATTTAAGTTGCCCGTTTGTCATTTGCATTCTTTATCGTACACTTGGTTTAAAAAGCGCGCCTGAGGCGCAGGTCATGGGGCTTTACCGCTCAGCGCCTTGTGTTTTTCCAGGAAGCGACCAAAAAGCGCGTAAAAGCGCATTTTTATCCTGAAAAGCGCGCCCGATGGACCTGAGGCTATACACAGCAAAAAAATGTTTTTTAGTAAAATAAGCTTTTTCTAACAGCCCGGGTTTTTGGAGCTGCATTCGTGTCCGCAGGGACGTGCGGGCAAGCACGAGTTCAACCAAATTCCAGCTCCGAAACTCAATTGTTAGCACCCCCCTGTGCGCGCGGGTAGGACTTGTGGTAAAACATGTCATAAAGTTACAATTGTTTGATAAATGTTTTACCTTATAAACAACCATTTCCTTTGTTCCCACACCTATGTGGGACAAGGTATAAAAGCCTTATTTATAGCTATATTTTGGTTAAAGGAAGCTAAAAACCTATAGGATATGTATGGGATATATAAAAAAAATTATATAAAGACCTTGCGCCTCGGGTACGAAAAGCCCACCGCTTTTGCGCTTCGTGCCTCAATTTTAGACCTCGTCGCTTTTGTGCGCCTCTCACTTTTTTAAACCAAGATCGTACAATATCTTTGATTAATTAGGCGTCTTAGAGGTGACATCAATTACCAACAAAATCAAACGATTGGTATTTAACCTGGCTTGGAACTAAAATCATTAAAAAGATAATTTTTTATGGTCAATAAACTGCCTGATCTGGTCAATCCAATTGCAACCAGACACTTTTCACCCCATATCCAAGCTCCTCTTCATGATACAGATAACATGACCCAGATTAGACTGATTAGCGAATAGCAAGTCAAGTAGCATATTTAAACATGCACAACTATAAAACCAACTTTAGTGTTATTAATTATGTTGGGATCCTGATTCTTGGATGAAATTCAAAATAGTTGTTCATCAACTGCATGATCCTAAACGCAAATCTAACGATTTTGAATACACTTAAATCTTTCAATCTGAAGTTCCAATCACATCACATCTCTAAAAAAGTAATACCTAGAATCCAACTTGGATTGGTATAAAACTGACATCAAATCCTTCTAAGTTGACTTAAATTGAACACTTATGAAACCTGTTTACTATTTAGTAAATCTTTCTTCTTCCCTATTACCTACTATTATAAGCTAATTTGAAGAAAAAAATAAGCACTAAATAATAATCCAGATTCATATATGTTTCGTTTACCTCAATTTTAAAAAGCTTAACATTTATTAAAATATATTAAAACTGGATCCTAGTTTCTAACGAAACAAAAAAAAAAAAATCTTCATGAGTTGCATGATCCTAACACGAATCTAATTATTTCTAAAACACTAACAAAGTAAAACCTAGATCGATTCGAATTGGAACTCAAAACTGAGCTGAATTCCTCCAAATTGAAACCAGATGAGAAATTGACATCTTAAATCCACAAGTAGTTAGCAAGAAACGTCTAAAACAACAGCTTGTGAAGGTATAAACAGATCCAAGTATGAAGAGACCTTTTGGAAGAGCAGAGGAAGAAGAGGATTTAGCTTTCCTGGTGTGTGACCTAGCTGATGCAGCTGAAATCTTCCTCGTAACACCAGCTGCCATTTCTTTTGCTTCGATTTAGATGATTGCCCACTCAACCGTCTTGACTGTTTCTCGCTGGCTGCCTGCCTGCCTGCCTTTCGTGACTTCACTTTCTTTTTGACTTGTAACGTCAAGTGTTTGGAAAGACTTAAGACCATCTCCAATTTAAGGTATTCCCCCTTCTTAGCTGCTCAGTCATTAGTGTCATGTCATATCCTAATAATAAATCTTTCAAATTTATTAATTTTACTTTCAACTTACAAATATTTTTATATTTTTCACATCAAACTATTTTTATTTAAATTTAAATATTTAAAATTATTAACTTATATTTAATACACCTATTTTAATTAATTAATATAACTACACATCTTTTGCTGGTTAAAGTTTAAACGTTTGTGAAAAACTAAAAGTAAAAAGAATATACATGGAACTTTAGGTGGTTAAAAAAGTCATAAAAAGTATTTTGTTATTCCTCATTATCGTCTCCTTTCAGATGAAGGGGTGGTCTACCTTTTTGATGGACAATAAACTTTGTATGTTTTTTTTTTTTTTTTTTTCAGTTTTCTTCAATTTTTATTGTCCAAGGCTCTCAACTGATCAAAAGAAGTGATGTCTAAGAGATTAACGGAGGAGATTCACACCTTGACGTGTCTGTTGGGCCTACCCATGGTTTGGACCGAGGCATACCACGCCCTTCTACACGGGCTTCTCAGCTTTGGGCACCAACAGACGTTCATCTCAACAGAAGGGTGGCTCGAGCATGGCATGGATGATGGCAACAAGGGTGCCATTGGAGATAGTCTAAACGTAAGTTTACAAACATCTTGTAGGCCTCAAAATCATAGTTTCTAAATTTCTGAACTTTACAATTGTTTCTAAATTCCCACACTTTATAATTGTTTCTTAATTTCTACACTTATAATATTATGTCAATTGACTAGTAAAAAGATGATTTGCCTTTTTTCCATCTCATTACACGTCCTCTTCGTTTAAACTATCAAATATTTTAAAATATTAAATATTTTTTTCCATCTCATTACTCGTTATATAAAAAAATATTTCATCCAAATTCAAATTCTAAAATATCAAACACCATATAATAACCACAATCACAAGCATATTACAACCTAATCACCTATATTATCCAATTAAAACGAATCCAACATAAATAATCAACCAAAACGAACACGAACATATGATACGAACATTATATGTATAATCCACATTATTTAGTCGAAACCTATAAAAACAAACACGAAAATTATATAATATATATATATATATATATATATATATATATATATATATATATATCAACCAAACCTATATATAATCCACATCATATAGTCAAATTCGAACATTATACATAATCCTACATTATATACCTACATAATATAATCGAACACGAAATATAATATAACCCACATTATATACATGACATATAACCTCATTATAAACGAAATACAACCACATTATATAGTCGAACACATACATTAGATATCTACCTGCACTATATAACCAACACGAACACTAACAATATATATATAATTAGCACGAACATCAAATCATCAAAGGAAACGACCCGAAATGTATATATATTTAACCAAATCGAAGCACTTGAAACCTATATATATATCCAAACCCGAAACCTATATATATCCTAATCAAATCCACCCGAAACCTATATATATATCCTAATCAAATCCACCCAAAACCTATATATATCCAAATCTGAAACCTATATATATATCCTAATCAAATCCACCCAAAACCTATATGTGTTCAACCATATCAACCAAATCACCACAAAATCATCAAATATCACACAAATAATTACTATATAAGTTAAACTAATAAGTTAAGCAAATAAGTGTCTACACAAGTTATGGTTCCTAAACACACACACATATATAGGGTTAGGCTAAAATGAAAACTCATACGAGCTGTGAGAACTTAGAGAACTCGGCCTTACAAAAGGTTTTTTCAAAAAAAATTTTTTACCAAAAATCCTAAAAAAATCAATTTTTCCAATAAAAAACCTATTTTTTTCATTACAACAGCTATAAGTGATGTAAAAACCTATGTCATCAGCTTTTTATATCAGTTGTAAGGAGCCAAAAACACCACTTTCTTTTCTTTTATGGCCGTCTTTGTAACATTTTAATCTAGGGGTGTGAAAAAACTAGGGGCAAAACTCGTAGGGAAGGCCGAGTTCTCTTAGTTCTCACAACTCGTAAGAGCTTTTCGTTGATCTGAATCCCATATATATGGGATTCAGATCAAGGAAATTGAGTGAACAAATCATGGCCGTTAATTTACACATGTGTACGGCTAGGATTTTATCATCAAATCGTAAAATACACTTGTGTATTTTATCAACAAATTTTGGCCATTGATTTACACACATGTATGGCTAGGATTATCAACAAATTTCGCAAATACACTAGTGTTCATTATTAAAACTAATCATATATATATATATATATAACAAAATACCAAATCCCTAGCTAATAATCAGTGGATCATCTACTTCACTACTTCATCTACAATCACTTGATCATCGTCATCAGCCCATTCTTCAACATCATCATCATCCTTGTTTCCTCAAATCCAGTCAAAGGTGGTGTTATTCTAGAAACAGAGCACCACCCGCATATGTAACATAAGTGTTCCTTGAAGCATAAACCCTAAAGCCAACTACAAAACAACAGTCAAAACAGTTAATCATGGTGTGTGTGACATTGAATCAGTTGATGGCGCGTGTGACTGTGGACAGTGAAGCCGTGGTCGTCTTATACAGTGACTCAATGATCGTGAGGTTTAATCGTGGTGTTTAAACATACTTACCACTATGTTGTGTTGAAATAAAGCTTAAATAAGCATCACCATTGTTCTCTGTTTGTCATCGCCATAAAATATAGCCGGAGAAGATGAAGATGATCGGCTTTGGGAGTTAGGAGAAATGGTGGTGGTGGTCTTGATTTTGTGAGAAAAATGGGGGTCTTGTTTAATAAGATAGGGGGTTTGGGTGTTTGGTAAATGACCATAGTGCCCTTGCTCCTGTTAGGATCTGATTTCACTTGTGTGCTTTGGGTGAACAATTATGGATGAATGATAGAATAAAATGGAATTTCAGCGGAATTATATGAGCACATAAGAGTGGACGTTATATCAAAACTATTTTATATTGATAATCAAAAGATTACAATTACAATAATGATTATACAAACTCCCCATCTGCCTGATCACTTATAAACTGTCGTACAATAAGGATGTCAAGTGATGTGATAAAATAGATCTCTAATAGGTGAGAACTATTTATACTAAGTACAAAAGGTCTATTTGCAGTCAAGCTGACGTCACCTGATGGTGACATCTAACATTCCTAAAATAAAGGATTCCACAGATGGAATTTAAAATTGTTCTAATATAGCTAACATGTGTTCTAAACTAACACTCTTCCATTGAAAGGCCTGTTCTTCAAACCATTGATAACATGTTCCAAACATCTGTTCAGGCCTAACAGATGTTTGGTCTTCTCCTTCAGTGCACTGTCTTCAACAGGGCTTTGGTCGTATAACAGATGTTCTTTCTTTTTCAAAAGAGCTTTCAAGTCTTCAAACAGATCTTTACTATCTTCAAACAAATGTTTTGATTAGTGTTCAAGATTCACCATCTTTGGGAGGAGTGTGCATCATTATTTGTTTATTTGTTGATCTGAATAGCATGTTTTGGCTTTCAGAAATCATCTATTCTTTCGTAGGTCTAACAATCCCCTAGAACAGATGATGCCAAAACTTAGCTTTATTTGATAAATCTTTATTTCTCATCAGCTCCTCTCTAATCTGCCATTTGAATTGTAACTCTAAGTTTAGTGAGTAGTAGCTATCTTCCGGATCCTTTTTGAGTTGAAGACCTAGTAGGTCTTGAAAATCTTCATTCTTAAGGCCAAACGCATTCTTCATGGATTCTTTTGAACTTCTCCATTAGCCCTTAGTAGAGTCAATTCATGGCTTGTCTTAACAGACTTCCATTATAGAATTTTAAGGCAAGATGGATTTCCCTGGCTAAAAGTTATTAAAGATGAGTTTGGTGAAATTAGCCATCCCAAAAGTTTACCAAGTAGATATTCTAGATTTACATTTGGATGCCTATTCATTAACTCATTTATGATTCCTTCTTTCCTGAGCTCATCTTGATACATCTTCATATTTTCTTTTGACTTCTCATTTTGTCTTTTGAGATAGCTTCTTACAGGTGTGAGATGTTCTTTGCAGATGGAAGCTCTGAAGATTCAACTAAAGTTTTGATTGGGAAGTCTACTTGATCATAACCTGGCTTTCTTGGAATTGAGGGATCTTTTCCTCTTGAATTCTCAAGCTTCTTGTAATTTTAGTAATTGTTGGCTCGTCCCATTTTGCCATTGATCTCATGGTGCTAAAGTTAGTTGCAAGCCTCTCTTCCTTTATTCTCTTCAACTGCAGGGCCCTTTCGTCATTTGGCCTTTTTCCTGCTTTCCAGTTAGGAGGTGTTGGTTTGAGTTCTGGATTGAGGATCAACTTTTAAATCCTTAGAATTTCATCAAGTAAGGATTCAGTTGACCATCCTGCAAATTGTGCTCTTGTTGCTTTATAGTGTAGGGGTGGTTTGTGTTGATGTAGACTTGAATAAGACCTGGAAAACACAAATGATATCAATGAACTTGTCGAACGCGTGAAATTCATTCAATAAGCTAGTGAACACTTTGACTTTCATAATTTATTGACGTGATGCGAGTGTGGGTATAATTTTTGGTATTTTTAGCACTTTTTACTCGTTTATAAACCTTTAAATTTATAAAACACGATATAACACAATCACTCTCTACAACACACAAGGGCAAGTGCACCCATCGTTAGCGTGGTATAGTGATGGTAAGATACCAAGGTTGTCCAAGGACACAAGTGCTTTTAATACCGGAATATCGTCAACATATTATCTAACCAATTTTTTGGGAAAATATGTTTAGTTATTAAAAGTGAAGAAAGGAACTAAAATAATAAGAAGAAAGAATAGACAAGATAGAATCACTTCGTTTCGACTCTTTCTTTACGTATCCTTTTGATGATTTCCGCACTTTGGGTTTTTAAGAGATTATTAGTGGCATGTCCCTCTTTTGGAGGCCACACTACTCTCGATTGTATTGGTTTGAGTCCACATGGATGCAGTCCCGCAAGGCCGGAATATTTAAAGATAATTAAGTACACAAGTCACGAATAACCAGATCAAACACAAATATCAAACAAACACCAAGGATGGGCGGAATCCAAACTTGGTGAGATTCAAGAAAAACGAAAAATAAGAACACCTAAATACTTTTAACTCACACATGTTTCTATTACTATTGATTAGCAAAAACGTCTGGTATGAGTACATGAAACACAAAAATCACAGCCTTTCCCCCTCTGTAATCTTTGTAACTTGAAAGCTTAAACCCTAGTTTGTGAAACAAACTAGTATTTATACTCTAGCAAGCCTATGCCGTATGGGCTCCCCATGGGCCTGCCTGGCCCACATGGCCTTAGGCATGGCCCAAATGACCTATAAAGGTCTAATTCCTAACAGAACTAACTCGTTAAAGCCTAGTTCACAACCATAGCCCGTTGCGTATATTTGATGCGTCGGTCTCACACTTCTAGGGCCTAACAATCTCCCCCTAGATTGATCCATCAAATTGTCTTCGTTTCATGAATTCAACAACGTCTTAAACGGAGTCTATGGTTGTCGCCATGTTGTAGGTGTTTTGGAAGTTCTTGACTTCTGAATTCTCAGCACTAGGTCTCTTTCGTCTTTTCTTGTGGTTAGCTTCATATCAGGATCACGATCAGCTTTGCTTGAAAATCTTGTTAACAAGAATGCGAGAGGTGGATTCTCATCAGCTCTTTTCTTTTACAATTGTTCTCTTTCAAGCAGGTTCATAGGTACTTCTTCAAAAGTACTATCATTGTTGGACGATAACTCGTATCGGGTTCTTCTGACTCAGGTACATATTGTTGTTGTGATGCTTCATGCTTTGTCATCAGCTAACAACATCTCAATATTCATCAACCCCTGTTTCTTGATTTAAATCAAGTTCTGCAAAATTCTCATAATTTATAAGCAAACATTTCTATGCAACAGAGAAAAGTACCATATGATCATCCAAGTACTTCTACTCGGATTTCACAATTCAAATTTCTTTCAAGTTTTAATGATCAATCAAATCTTCAAGAATGGTTAATTTTTTAATAAAACAAATAAAACACTCTATTTTTGGATTTTGGATTTTTCTATTTTTTTAATTTTTTATGAGAATATAAACAAAAATACAAATAAATAAAGAAACTAACTCAATAGTTACAATATACAATTATACTTGCAATGGGATCAAAATCGTTTTCAGGTAACATTTTTCAGCGTAAACTTCAGACTGGTCTATTCGAGGCTACAAGTTTGTATTGAAAAAGGTTTAACCAACTACAAAAGTTGATTTGGTGAGTAAATCTTTATAGCCTTGAACTTTGACAAAAGTGTTTGTTCTGTAAAATTGTATAAGTAATCGGAAAACATTGTATGGTTTATCTATATTTAATTTGAAAGCCATTGGTCATCTTGTCTAAACAAATTGTCCTTGTTTTATATAAACCAAATTGTCCTTGTTTTGTATAAAACCAAATTGGCTTGTCTTTGTATAAAACCAAATTGTCCTTGTTTTGTATAAAACCAAATTGGCTTGTCTTTGTATAAAACCAAATTGACTTGTCTTTGTATAAAAACCAAATTGTCTTGACTTTGTATAACCAAATTGTCTTTGTCTTGTCTAAAAATAAAATTTGTCTTGTCGAGTATAAATCAAATTGTCTTGTCTTGTCTAAAATTGTCTTGCCTAGTATAAAACTAAAATGTGGTTTATTGGCAAATACATTCAAGCCTGTGTGGACTATCGGATAATCTCGAAAAAGGGTATATCAATTTGGATTTCTCGGATTCAGTCATTCCCAGAGGAACTTCTAAACAGACCTAAGAAGTGGGAATGGAACTATCAATTCTATAGCGCTATAACCTAGTACCGGTCGGCTTGATCAAGTTAATAAATGTATCATTTTCGAGTTCAACGCACCATCAAATTTCAGACAAATTGAAAGTGTACTATATATATAACATATATATATATATATATACATATATATATTGTTTTGAAATCTTAAAATAATAATAGGCACATATCAATCACCCAAAATGTAAAAGAGGGGACTAGGTACTCACATTGAAATCATTTTTGTATATATAAACCATATATATTGTTTTGAAATCTTGAAAATAGTAATAGTCACATATGAATCACCCCAAAACATTTGGAAAACATAAAAGAGGGGAATTATGTACTCACATAAGCATTGCGTAGTAAATATCTAGATTTGAAAAGATTGTTTAGCACATATTAATCACCCCAAAACATTTGAAAACGTAAAAGAGGGGACTAGGTACTCACATTGAAAATCATTTTGTATGTATAAACCATATATATTGTTTTAAAATCTTGAAAATAGTAATAGTCACATATGAATCACACCAAAACATTTGGAAAACGTAAAATAGGGGAACTATGTATTCACATAAGCCTTGCGTAGTAAATATGTAGATTTGAAAAGATAGTTTAGCACATATGAATCACCCAAAAACATTTGAAAACGTAAAAGAGGGGAACTATGTACTCAAAACATTTGTGTAGATGTCTTATTCAATCGTGTATGCAAGCTCAAGTGAGTGTTTCCTAATTATGTCGAATTGTTATATAGTTAGTGTGTATCATGACTTAAATGGAAGAACAGATAGAATGAGGTATATTAACCAAACAAGTGAAGGACCTCGTGTAATATGGTTCATAATACCTTACATTCTGATTGGAAAGTGCCTATAGGTGTTTTGACCCGTTACGCTTGTTAAAGTGGTTTGTGCCACTTTGATGGGTCGTATGCGTAACTACGGGTCCGGATGGTCGAATGAATACTATGACGAGTCTGATATGTCAAAATATGTTTATTAAAGTTGTATGATCAGTTTAGATTTCAAAAATATTGCTCATATAGGTTTAAAACTATTTTACACAAAAAGGTATTTTTGACCTTTTAAAAATATTTAAAGGTGATTCGCCATTTGACTAACCAAGCGATATGACCATAAGTTATAACCTCAGAGGGTTATTCATTATATTATAGGGTCATATAAATGGGCTTGGTTGGATCCTAAGGTTGACCAAACAGATCAGATTCGAAAATCAAAGTAGAAGTCAAACCGCTCGACTTTCGACTAAGGAATACGCACTAAACTAGAAATGACGAGTTAGAAATGTTAAAACGTGTGCAATAATATTATAAAACTGATTTGGTGTCAAAACTTTAAGGTTTTATACTTGAAAACCATTTCATCATAAAATGCATTTTTATGAATGCATAATTTACTTTTATTTCGTAAAAGTTTGACTCGTCATTTCGCCTACTAAACGTGATGATCAGAGGGTGTAATCGCGAGGGATTAACACCTTCATTATTGCATTCATGTAGAAAAGTTCATTTTGAACTTTGACTTGATAAAAATGGTCAGAGCCGAAAGCCAAAGCAAAAGTCAATTTGCTTGACTTTTGGCTCATAACTAGCCAAAAGAAATAAAATAGGCTAGTAGAAACACTTACTTGTATTTCAAGAGGAAGATTAGACTCAGAGATGGAGGCTTGAATACAGAAGCAAGCTCCAAGAGGAATAGAAAAAAGAACTTCACACTTTGACTTTGAAGTGAATGAAGTGGTGCGAAGAAAATGGATGAATCAAAGGGGTAGTTATAGTGTTTTAGGATTAAAGAGGTAATGATAAGTGTTACCAAGTGTGGATTAGTATCCTAACATATGTTAACAACAGATTAAGTGTGGCAAAATTCATGCTAGGTGTTGAAGATTGAAGCTAGGTGGCAATACTTGCTGATCAAGGCAATATTTTGCATCTGAGCACCCCTTACGGACCGCAACCAAAGACTTACAGGCCCATGGACTTATACTATCACTTGTTTGCCATTTTAACCCTACTAACACATTGTTTAGGTTATGTAAAGGGTATAAAGGCATATGTAACTTGGATTTTGTTCCGGCAATGTTATGAATATCGTTTTGCTCGATCCTATGATTACGTATTTCATAAATAAAATATAAAATTTTATTAAATACGAAAACGATCGAAAGTGTACAACGGTGGAATTTTACAAATGTTAAAGTCTCCCCTGCTTTTGGATATTTTTTGTCCTTGCTTTTGGGGACGTTTATAAAAATAGATTGAACGTTTTAGGTTGATTCGCTGTAAATAAAGTTTGATGAAATGTTAAGGGAAGATTTGGGAATATCATGGTATGGTAGTGAATGAATGAGTTGGTAGGTGTATGTGAAGGGTAAAAATGTAATAAATATCAGATAAAATGCGAACATGGAATGCTGAGAGATGCTAGTGATAGTTTTAGCGGTTAAAGCTAACGATTTTGAGAATGAAGCTTTATCATGGATAATCGAGTACTAATCATTTCGAAGTGGGGTCACCAAATTTTGTTATGAATCAAATGTATTTATCAAGGTCTGGGAAATCACTGAATTTCTCATGGCATGTTTTGCGAAAGTTGGGTAACATAGTAGGGAGACTTATATATAGGAAGTACCAGTGGCGTATCCACCATGTTACGTCTGTTTCGCTATTTGGTGTCATGTTACGTTCCGTGTTACAATACACAGTAGAACCCACTATGGTTTTCATACCAATATAATCCCGTGTGCACTCGCGATTGTTTTGGTTTGTGCATGATCTGCATAGTTTGTACTAGTAGTGTGCGGACCAGGTTACATCTAGTAAACAAAGGGTATGCAAGATGGCGTATAAAAATTAAGTATGTAAGCATGATTGTATGCATGCACAAGCGTGTCGAACATAGGCGAAACCACTCGGGTCATGACTACTTATATATTTCAAGTATGACTACCAAGTAGTGTGAATGTATAAATTTTGAGCATGATACAACACTAACACGTATAACATTAGGATGTAGCATCGAGTATATAGGTGGAATAAAACGGGATTTAGCATATATAAGTTGCCATGAAGTTGCGAGTGTGTAAAATACGAAGTGTAATGGTGATATGTGTAATATTGTCATGTAATATCGACTGTATAAATAGAAACGTATAAGGCGGTATGCATGTGTGTGGTTGCTTGAGTCAAAAAATTGAGTTGGTTGAAAATAAAATATGTCGGGTTTGTTGGAAATGAAGGACCAAAATTATGAATGTCGGGTGAATATTGAGAAAAGTATAAATTTTTGATGTAAGATGTGGTTTCTAAAAAAATGTTGCCTTGGTTTCAAAAAAAATTTAGGATAGCGTCATAATTAGCTGGAAGCGACATATCTACGAGATCGGGGTCACAATTGAGTATGTCGAAGATTGTCCAACCTAATGAGTCTTTCATGCCCACGTGTTTAGATTTAGAATTGCTTATTAACATTCTTGAAAAAGGCTTTAAAACAGTGAACTTGCTTCATTGAAGGTGTTTTATCTCGAAATGAGGAAAGTTGTGTTTGAAAATTCCGTGGCTAAATTTTGATTTTTGAAAAGAAATTATTGTTTTTTTTTTCTTTCTTTTTGCAAAATGTACTTGTATGTATGTGAGAGAAAGTTTTCGTTGGGAACAAAATGTCTTTAGAATTATAGTATAAAGTGAGTGTGTTCTAGTAATTGGACGAATTATGAAAATTGGGGGCCAAAGGTTCATTAGACCGTCTAAGTTTGATAGATAGCTTTTCATAAGATTTCGAAAATTTGGGAAATAAACATTTAAAGTATCATTAGGAGTTTCGTGTATGTGATTTACGTAAATAAGTTGTAGGGTGAGAAATCATTTGGATAAAATAGTAAGGTTCGAGGTTCATGCATAAGTGGGAAAATTCACTTAATGATAAAAAGGTTTAGGTATAAATCTAAATTGATTAGTTACCATGAAAGTGGTCGACAAGAGGGGAAAGGGTGAGGCTTTATCGTGACGTGATTATGAAAGTTACGTTTGAGGATGTAAGTATTGTATAACACGTATAAGTTCACATAGGTGACCTAAGCATAACAAGTATTCAATAGTATAAACACGTATGATTGCGTAAGGAATATTAATTTAGTTGGTTTGCGAGAATTACTATTGTTTTTGATTGCGAAAGATGGCGAATTGTGCATTGGGTTCGAAAGAACGAGATAACAAGTATTACAACACATAGAAATTGAGATAGCATAAAAGATAGGCTTAGTAAAATATTGGAGTGCTTGGATTGAGAAGCGTCAACTATTACAAAGTGAATTGAAGATCCTTTCAAATTAGAGGAACGTGATTTGGCCTATAGGTAAAATGCTCGTCGAGAAGTGATTAACGGCATTTCACCCTTCAAGACACTACACGTATCAAATTGATTGAAAAATCAAAACTTTGGCAAGATTGAAAATCAAGGAGTGGGACTAGTTGACAAGGTGCGGGTTTCACCCCTAACTTGACAACATTGTACCTAAGTGTGGTTGGTACTTACCAAATGAGGAGCGAATTCCGACTTGTTGGAAAGGGTCCACTAGAGTATGAAATGGAAATTTTTCCATCAATGTATGGATATCACTCTTAACTTGATGGCGTAATTTCATGAAAAATCGAATAAAAAGGATTGAGAGTTGTTCACCAAAGTGTGGGTTTCACGCCTATTTTGGTGAAGTCGTCTTGTTTGTATTTCGAGCGTCTTCAAGTCTTCAAGTGTGTATATTGTGTAAATGGTCTTAGGAAAGACACATTGTATATATTAAGACCAAAAGAAATAGGAAGAAGCAAGGTAGGAAGATTTAACATTTTAGGCATGAAACAAGAATGGTTGAATGTTGGTCACTTAAACTATAGACTAGGTCGAACATGGCAATTCTACCTAATTCCCTATAGTTATGGCTCTGATACCAATCCGTCACACCCCAACCGATGACAGAAACATCAGAGTGAGACGAAATAGATTACTCAAGGCATCATAACACTATATGCGACAATATTTAAATTCAAATATCATTTCATTTCATAATTCAAATACAATAAATTCAACAAAATTACAACATAGAAACCTAGCATTCTAGGTGTGTTTCTAAGGCGTCCCTACTAGACTCGTCATATCCAACATCTTTAACCTGCAACATGTTAAAAGTATAGTTCAATACAAAAAGTATTAGCGAGCACACAAGTTTAAGTACATAGCAAAGTATAAAAGAGTTTACTCAAATCCACATGGCAATTGTATGCCAGGTAAGCTAGTATACAATACTAATTGTCAAACCCAAGTGTCCACAAGAATCAATGTGTCCCTCGTCAAACGAAGTAACGAGGCTAAAGTATAAAAAAAGAATCAGCTTAAAGCTTAATAATACCCCACGGGTAGTGTGCTACTCCTATAGCGCTATATATGTTAAGTCGGGGCTAGCTAAGTTAATGACAAGAAGCATGTATGAATCTAGCATGAACCTAAGCATAACAATAAGCATGTACGACGGATCGAGTGTATAAAGCATGTAGTGTGTGTATTCGTGTATTTTGTAAGTTAACATGTTACAACCCAAACTGTGTAAAAATGGAAATGGGTCAAGTGTACTCACGATTTTGCAAGCTTCCACTTGGTAATTTCCGTGAAGAGTTTGGAGAGTTGGAGGATCACTGAGTTATCCTACAAGAGGAAAACAAAGGTTGGTAAGTATGCGGATGATAACAGAGGATCAGGAATTTAAATACGCCAAAGTATGTATATGAGAAAATAACCACCTAGACTTAATACTCGTTTTGACACTATGATACCCATTTGGGTTGGTGTGTTTTCATGGGTTAAGGTACCCATTAGAATCGTAACGAGAAATTAAGTACTTAGGTGATGTAACCTAGTACCATGACGGACAATCATTCGATTATCACCAAGGGTTCGGTTAGTGTGTGTGTATATATATATTATAATAAGTAGATCATAAATATCATGGAAGTTCATAGAAGTCATGCATGGAGGTAGGAGGATAACCTTCCTTTAACCTCTTTCGTATTGTTCACCAAAGCACAAATTGTCACAAGGACAACAAGGATGGTCATGAATAAGTTAAAATAAAAATAAAAGTAAAAGACATAAAATATTTAAAATCATCAAGTGAGGTGGTGGATTGAAGGTAGGATAGCCAAGGCTTCCAAGTAATCACACACTACCCACTCAAGTCTTGTTTCAAGAACAAGCTTGGAAGGATACAACACTTGTGGGTTAAAACCCTATTAAAGCGGAAAGTTCTTACACTTGTGACCTCAAGTATGGTGATGTTCCATGTTGGTTTTCCATGGAAAACCTATGGAAACACTCCTAGAGGTGTTTCAAATGTTAAGAAGAAGAAAAGAGTAGAGAAGGGAGGGAAAGGTGAGTTAGAATTCATTTGAAAGTCTTGAACTTTCAGAATTGAGAGAGAGCTTTAGAGAGAGATGAATGTTTGAGGTGTGAAATGAGAGTGGGACGAGGTGAGTATTTATAGTTGAGGTTAGGGTGTGTGTTAGGTGGGAGTAATTAATGCAAGAAACCCACAATTGCCCAATCCATGAGCTAGAAACAACAAACTCCAGATTAAGCCCTCTCGCGGGCCGCGAGAGAGTGAAGAGGGGACGGTCGCGGGGCGCGAGCGGCCTTAGTCTGTAGATTTGTTTGATTTGTCACTTTTAGTCCCTGAACTTAGTGTTTCCTTCATTTCATGCTCTAACTTGATATTTTTGCATGTTTTTAAGTGTATAACACATTTGTAAGTATTTTAGGTATCGAGTATGTATGTATGAGTATTTGCACGTATAACAAGTATCGATTTGTATGTAAACACGTATTTAACAATTGAATGCATGTAAGACAAATATGTATCAAGTATGGATTTTATTACGATCAAAGTCTCGGATTACAAGATTTGGGAAAAGAAATACGTATGCGATACGAATACAAGTTTCCATAAATAGGAACACAATTTCACTTTCTATTTAAGGAAATATGAAAAAGCGAGGCGTTACACTTAGGTGCCAATTGCTATCGACATTATAGACAATGGACCTCAATGCACTTTGTTACCTTGGACAAATTAATCCTATCAAAAGACAAGACATAAGTATGTATATTCATTTCACGAAGTCAAATTTCATAACTCACTCAATAATTCTTAAATTCAATACAAACGTAAGATAATTATCCAATGATTCAAATGCATTTCAATTAGTCACAAACCAAATACTAAACAAGTAGCAAACCCTAGAAATCCTTACAAAAGTTTACACCGGGGTGAAACCCTCGAGAATTAGCCGCTCATGATGAATGGAACTTGGTCACCGAACGATTGAAACTCGAACAAGAACATCTTGAAGCTTTGGTGGTGGTGATGATGATGATTAGGGTTTAAAGTGGATGATGATGGTGAAAGGATTGAAGGATTGATGATGATAGATTAGGGTTTAGAATGATGGATGATCAATCTTAATGATGATGGATGAATTGGGTGAATTGTGGTTGAAGGTTTTGGTGTTCTTGGCTCCAAGATAGGTGTTCTAGGTTCAAAATTGCATAACTCCTTGGAAATTGGTCAAAATACATGATATAACTGTCACATCCCGACCCGCAGCGGAATAAGAGTCGGGCCATAATTGGGTTATCACCAAAGCTCATGATGTTTACTAAAATGTTTCATATTTATTAAATTCAAATTACAACTTAAATATTCAAATCAAATTCATACAATTACAAGGAAATGAAACTAAGTAAAACAATCCAAAGCTTAAACTGATTTATTCTTCTAGGCCTTCCTATGTGTTTCTTGCCTCAACTGGATCACCTGTATCATGTGTAAAACGGGGGATATTTTTTGTCAACAAAAGTTGGCGAGTGAACCTTGATAAAACATTGTTATTAATTTCTTGTTGTATTTAATATTGAAAATTTGTGCAATAATCACATGTGAGCAAACATATATATATATAACAAAACACAAACCACATTGGATGAGTAAATGACATGAATGATGATGTATATGAGATCAAGGCTCAATCAAACGGAGCCGATCAAATGACATGAATGATGATGTATGTGAGATCAAGGCTCAATCAAACGGAGCCGATCGAATGAGGCACCTGATACTCAACCCGTATCCCACGGGGAGCTGATGGGCCTAATGAAATGCATGCACTGAAAATGATAACTTCAATCTAAACATAATTCACACAACAATTGATACACATTTGATACACATTTGATCACGGATATGATGGATGCACAAGTGTTTAAATATAATAAGGAATTAAACGACACATGATACACCAAAAAATGTGATTAAAACGGGGAATTGGTAGAGATTCACTCACATTGGGTGCGTTCTTTGATGACGTTGGATGCGCACGAATTTTTAGGATTTGATCGACGAGGAAAACTAACCTAAAATAATAACGAAATGATTCGGTAAATTAGTACTTTTAATTCATACTCTTAATGTGATTTTTAGATTTATTTTTGTGAGTTTAAGGAGGTTTTCTAACTTTAAAATCTTCATTTTAAGTATTTTTAAATGATTTTCTGATTAAATAAATTAAAAAAATAAATAAAAAAAATTGACTTTTTGACCGTTGACCGTTGGCCATTGACCGTTGACCGGTCGGATTGTGTTTAATTATGCGCTGAGTGAGGTTCGAACTCGAGACCTCTCGTTTACGTGAACGCAGCTCTACCAACTGAGCTACGTGTCTAACCCGAAATATTCTCTGTTTTAATTATATTTATATACTAATTAATTTTAAACTTATTTGGTTTTATTTAAAAATGGTTTATATTGTCGAACCGGTTGCAGGGACCCGGAGTCGAACTCGGGTCCTTCGGTTCGAGTGCGCAAAGCCCAACCAGTTGGGCTGTGTGTCAAATCTGTTTAACTTATGGATTATATTATTCTTATAAACATTCTGTGACTTAATCTGATTAAGTTTTAAAAATGTTGGTTTTATTTCTGAAATTCGGTAACGTGTGCGATTCGAACCCGGGACGTGTGTATTGTTTGTGCACACAGTCCACCGCTGGACTGTGTGTCTAACCCGTTCGAATATCTGATTTTAATTATACTTATACTTAATTGCGACTTCATCTTCTTCGTTTAAGAATACAGAACAGTGAATTCCGACTGTTCTTGTTTAGTCGTTCATGATTTAAACTTGTTTGAAATGAACAGAGAAATTAAATGATATGGTGTACCAGAACAGCGGGTTTGCTTCGGTTTTCCGGCAAGTGTCGTCGGCTCCGATTTGCGATGTCCGGCTGTATGAACTGTTTAGCAGTTTTGATTATTGATTTGAACGATTAAAGTATGAATTAAGAGATAGCAGAGAAGTTTTAGATAGATATACCGGTTGAGGAATGAATACGGTTTTCTGATCAAGGATTTCCGGCGATGTTCCGGCGAAATTGGAAATCTCCGGCGACGAGCTTCTGAGAAATTTCAACTACGAAAAAGTGTGCGTTTCTGAGCGGAAGGATTCTCGGAAGGTTGAGGGGGTATTTATAGGGTAGAACTGGATGAATTTTGTCCGAGTTTGAGTCTTGATTCGCGATCAAAGTTTCTCCGGCGTTTATGATCGCAATTGACTGTTAGACGTCGGTTATAACCGATATCGAAGTCGGTTATAGTGTTTTAGTCAAAAGGAAAATGGCTAAACTCGCGGATTGCCGGATTTTCCGATGATTGCGAGTTCTGAGCGTGATGATTTCCGGTTTTGAATTCGAGTTTTATTTTAAGTATTATTTGTTTCAGTATATTCACAAATAAGGCATGTGGCGGAGCGGTGTGTTGTGTGTTTGAGTTTGTGGGCGACCCGGGTTCGAAACCCGGCGTCCCCATTTTTTTTTTTCTCACTATTTAAGATTATTTATAAAATATGGTTTTTAAATTCTAATATAGTTATTAATTATGTATCGTTTAAAATTATTTGAGCAATAAATATGCAACCAAAAATTATAACTGGATATCCGATTAATAAACGAAGCGGGTTTTGGAACCCCGTTTTTCGACGGATGTTACAGTATCCCTTACTTTTAGAAATTTCGTCCCGAAATTTAAGTAGTAGTGGTAACAGGAAAAGATGGGGGTATTTCTCGCGCATTGAGTCTTCACGTTCCCAAGTAAACTCAGTTCCTCGTTTCGACTCCCAACGTACCCTGACAATTGGAATACGACTCCGTCTTAAACGCTTCTCTCCGAAGTCCATGATTTCTACTTGTCTTTCAATGAAGTGCATAGATTCATCGATCTGAATGTCTTCTAGAGGAACATTGTCAGACCCCGACCCCAGCGGAATAAGAGTCGGGGCATAATTGGGTTATCACCAAAGCTCATGACATTTACTAATATGTTTCATATTTAATAAAGTCAAAGTTACATTTTCAAATATCCAAACATGTTCATTCAATACAAAGGAAATAAACCAAACATAACAATTCCAACTCTAAATCGTTTTATTCTTCTAGTCCAAGTCCTATGTGTTCCTAGCTGCTGCTGGTTCACCTGTATCATGTGTAAAATGGGAGTTTTTGGGTCAACATAAGTTGGCGAGTGAACCTTATTAGATAAACATTTATTAATGAATTAATGGTTAGTTTATCAATGAAAAATTGTGCATAATCATAGATGAGCAAATGTAAATAATCAAGCAATGGCAAATATCAGTCACAACTATAACATACAATAACAATGACAGCATACATGAACATACCAACATCATACTGTAAATAACATAAATGAAACTGTGCGATCAAGGCTCAATCAAACGGAGCCGATCGTATTGCATGTACTGAAAATGAAAATGTCTGTGCGATCAAGGCTCAATCAAACGGAGCCGATCGTATGTGGGCACGCCAGGTTCAACCTCATAATGAAATGGGGAACATGCTCTACGCTCATAATGTAATGGGGAGCGGCGGCCTATGAAATTTGCATGTACTGAAAATAATAAACTTGCATCCAACAATAACAACACAACAGGAAACAAACTGTATACACTAGTTCATGATATGATGTATGCACAATGGTTTAAGTATAATATATATATCAAGACACATGATACACCCCAAAACGTGATTAAAACGGGGAATTTGTAAAGATTCACTCACATTGGGTGCGTTGGATTGGAGGTGGTGAGATGCGCACGAATTAGATGAGCGGAACAACGAGAAATACTAACCTAAATATAACGGAAAAATATATTAAACAAGTGGATTTTATTAAGGATTTTAATGAAATTTTTAGATATATTTTTGTGAGTTTATGGCTATTTTCTATCTTTAAAAATGTTATTTTTAAGTATTTTTAATTGATTTTTAAATTAAATTTAATAAATAAGAATATAAAAAAAAATTTGTTTATTTAGCGTTGACCGTTGACCGTTGACCGGTTCGGTCAGCGTATTAGTTTGCGCCGGGTGAGGCTCGAACCGGTGGCCTCCCGTACGCGTGCACGCAGCTCTACCAACTGAGCTACGTGTCTAACCCGAAATAATTTTGTTTTTTATTTATACTTATACACTTATTCAGTTAATCCGAAATTCTCTTTAATTTCAAAAACATTTTAATTCAACGGACCGGTGCAAGTGACGGGTTTCGAACGCGCGACGTATGATTCATGTTGCACACAGTCCACCGCTGGACTGTGTATCTAACCCGGTTATTATCTCGGTTTTTATTATACTTAACAACTAACTGAGTTAACCCGGTTTAGTTTTTGATTAAAAAGGCATTTTATTACACAAGGTGTGCGTGTAGCAGGGATCGAACTCAGGACGTGTATGGTTTTTGTTTGCACACAGTCCACCGCTGGACTATGTGTCTAACCCGTTTATAATTTCGATTTTAATTAATCTTATGTCATCTCTGAACTCGTCTTCTTCATTACAAACACAGACATCAATCAAAACAACTGATACGCGATTAATTTAGTTAATGAACATGATGTCCAGTTTGAATGCATTGAATCGAAAAGTTTGGGGAAAGAAGATACCGAACAGATCGTCTTCTTCAGAGAATCCGGCGAAGCTCGTCGGCTCTGTTTCTGGAACCTTCGGCTGTGAGAATCAATTAACAGGTTTAAGGGATTAGATGTGAAATTGAACTAATGAGTATTGATTATCAGCACGTTGGAATGAGCATACCGGTAATCAACGAGTTTCTGACAATTCCAGAAGTTTTCCGGCGAAAACAGAAAGTCCAGCAATGTCGTCTGTGGTTGATTATGAGCGATGGGTTAATGTTAGTAAGGTTCTAACAATTGATTGAAACAGTAAAGTAGAAGTATTTTACCGGTTTGAGTTGAATACGGTTTTCCGGCGACTTTTGCAGAAAATTCCGGCGAGCTGATTTAGGCGTTCTGATGGTCTGAAAATGCGACGAAAATGAAATGGAGTATTGGTATGATATCTCTGAGTCGCGAGAGTGGTCTGAAGTTTGAGGAATTCTGGACTTGATGATTTTTCGATTTTAAAAACCGATAATGATGAGACTTTAAGTTTAATCAATTTCCGATTTGATTAAAAACCGTCGGAGCATCGGTTATAAACTGAATGTGTGAATAAACAACGAATTTGACGATTGGTTTGCCGATTACCGTTTCTCAGATAGCGCAACCGGTTTTAACTGGGTTTGTGTATAAATTTCGTTTGCGTTTCTAGAGTTAGCAGAAAACACAATGTGGCGGAGTGGTCTTGTGAGTGTGTGTTAAGTTGCTGAAGTGTGTCTTGGCTGACCCGGGTTCGAGTCCCGGCAGCATCAAAATTTTTTTATTTATTTTATTTTAACTTTTTATCAAATATAATTTTTGTAGTTTAGTTTATTTATTAATTATGTATTGTTTTAAATCAAAATAATCATAAATATTCGACGTAACTTTTATAACTTGATATTCGATTACAAAGCGGAGCGGGTTTTGAAAACCCGATTTTTACAAATGTTACAGTATCCCATACTTTTTGGAATTTCGTCCCGAAATTTAAGTAGTTGAAGTAGTAGGAAAAAGATGCGGGTATTTTTCACGCATTGAGTCTTCACGTTCCCAAGTAAACTCAGGTCCCCGTTTCGACTCCCAGCGTACCCTAACAATTGGAATGCGACTTCGTCGAAGACGTTTCTCCCCGTAGTCCATGATCTCCACTGGTCTTTCAATAAAATGCATAGATTCATCAATCTGAATATCTTCTAGCGGAATATGGAGATTCTCATCAGCGAGGCACTTCTTCAAGTTTGACACGTGGAATGTGGGATGAATCCTGTTGAGTTCTTCTGGTAGGTCAAGCTTGTATGCTACAGGACCTACTCTTTCGAGTATCTTGAAAGGTCCTACGTAACGAGGTGCTAGCTTCCCCTTTTGACCAAAATGAACTACTCCCTTCCACGGTGATACTTTTAAAAGCACATGATCACCAATGTTAAACTCTAAGGGCTTCCGTCGTTTATCGGCATAACTCTTTTGACGACTTTGAGCCGCTAGAAGATTGTTTCGAATTTGATGAATCTTATCTGTGGTTTCTTGGATCAATTCTGGACCAGTAATTTGTGCTTCCCCAATTTCGTGCCAACATACAGGAGATCGGCACTTACGACCATATAAGGCTTCAAAAGGTGCCATGCCGATGCTCGAATGATAGCTGTTGTTGTACGAAAATTCAACTAATGGTAGGTGGGCATCCCAATTTCCCTTGAAGTCTATGACACATGCTCTAAGCATATCTTCAAGAGTTTGAATGGTGCGCTCACACTGTCCATCAGTTTGAGGATGATAGGCGTACTGAGATCTAATCGTGTGCCCATAGCGGATTGTACTGCTTGCCATGTTCATGAGGTGAAACGACCATCACGATCAGAAATAATACTTAACGGTACCCCATGTCGGCTTACGATTTCGTTGATATAAATACGTGCAAGCTTTTCGTTTTTGAAATCTTCGCGGATAGGAATAAAGTGAGCTGATTTTTTAAGTCGGTCTATAATTACCCATATTGTGTTATACCCACCAGAAGTGCGAGGTAACCCGGTAATGAAATCCATGGTTATATTTTCCCACCTCCATACAGGTATTTCCAGTTGGACTAGAAGTCCTGAGGGTCTTTGGTGTTCAGCCTTCACCTTGGAACATGTGAGGCACTTGGAAACAAAAACGGCAATATCCTTCTTCATTCCAGGCCACCAATAGGTGTATCGTAGGTCTTGATACATCTTATCGGCTCCTGGGTGTATAGAATATCGCGTTTTGTGAGCTTCATTCATGAGAGTTTCACACAGATTGTTGTGGTTAGGAATCCAGATACGATCTAGGTAATACAGAATACCGTCTGATTTAGTTTCAAGTTTTAGCTCGGCTCCACAGGACATCTCCTTTCGTACATCTTCTTCTGTTATTGAAACGTGTTGGGCTTCTCGAATTTGATCTTTAATGTCGGTTATAATTTGCGAACATAGAAGATGAATGGAGTTCGCATAACCCTTTCGACTAAGTGCATCAGCCACCACATTTGCTTTACCAGGGTGGTATCTAATTTCACAGTCGTAATCGTTCAGAAGTTCGACCCATCTTCGTTGCCTCATGTTTAACTCTTTTTGATTGAAGATATGTTGAAGGCTCTTGTGGTCAGTGTATATTTCACACTTAGTACCATAGAGATAATGTCTCCATATCTTAAGAGCGAATACAACGGCTCCAAGTTCTAGGTCATGAGTGGTGTAGTTCCTTTCATGCGTCTTGAGTTGTCTCGAGGCATAAGCTATGACTTTTCCTCTTTGCATGAGAACGCAGCCTAATCCTTGCCCTGACGCGTCGCAATAGACTACAAAATCATCACAACCTTCAGGAAGAGTGAGGATTGGTGCATCACAAAGTTTTTGTTTAAGAGTTTGAAAAGCTTCTTCTTGCTTGGGTCCCCATACGAAAGGTTTTCCCTTATGAGTTAAAGCCGTGAGTGGTACATCAATGCGAGAGAAGTTTGAAATGAACCGACGATAATAACCAGCTAGTCCAAGAAAAGATCTTACTTCAGTTGGTGTACGTGGAGCTTGCCATTCTTGAACGGCTTTGATCTTTGAAGGGTCAACATGTATTCCCTTGTCATTGACTACATGCCCGAGGAATTGTACCTCTTTCAACCAGAATTCACATTTGGAGAACTTGGCATAAAGCTTTTCCTTATCTAGAAGTGCAAGAACGAGTCGAAGATGACGCTCATGATCAGTTTTAGATTTTGAATAAATAAGAATATCGTCGATGAAGACTATAACAAATCGATCAAGATAAGGTTTGCAAACTCTGTTCATTAGGTCCATGAAGACAGCTGGTGCGTTGGTTAATCCAAATGGCATAACCATGAATTCATAGTGGCCATAACGAGTTCGAAAAGCAGTCTTAGGGACGTCTTCCTCATGCACTCTAAGTTGATGATAGCCAGATCGAAGATCGATTTTTGAAAAGCAGCTGGCACCTTGTAGTTGGTCAAGAAGATCATCAATGCGAGGTAAAGGATAGCGATTCTTGATTGTTAACTTGTTGAGCTCTCTGTAGTCGATGCACATACGAAAAGATCCATCTTTCTTCTTTACAAAAAGGACAGGTGCACCCCAAGGCGACGAGCTAGGACGTATGAATCCCTTGTCAGTCAACTCTTGCAATTGACTGGCTAGCTCTTGCATTTCAGAGGGGGCTAACCTATATGGAGACTTTGCAACTGGTGTAGCACCAGGTATAAGATCAATACGGAATTCGACGTCTCTAACTGGAGGAAGTCCTGAAATGTCGTCAGGAAAAACTTGTGGGAAGTCTTTTACTACAGGAATGTCTTCAAGTTTCTTCTCTGTGGTTCCCTTCTTGATGATATGAGCTAAAAACGCGACATAATTCTTGCGAAGATATTTTTGAGCTTGAAGACAAGACATTAAGCTGAGCCCTTTCGACGAGGTTTCTCCAATGATTCGAAGAGTCTGGCCGTTTGAAAGAGGAATACGAATATATTTTTCACGACATACAACTTCCGCTTGATGTTGACTGAGCCAATCCATACCGATTATGATGTCAAAACTTCCCAGCTTCATAGGAATAAGGTCGACTGAGAAATCGTGGTCGTTTAAGGTGAGTGTACAGTTGCGTAAAATAGAGTCTAATGAAACTGGCTTCCCGTCCGCAACTTCTACCATTATGGATTCCGTGAGCTTATCCCGATTTTTGTTTAAAATAGGTTCAAATTCTAAAGATACAAAACTTCTATCCGCGCCAGTATCAAATAATATAGATGCATATCTACCATTTATAAGGAACGTACCGTTGACCACATTGCCGTCAGCTCTGGCCTGGTTAGCGTTGATATTGAAAGCTCTCCCTCTTGCAGGTGGGGGAGCTTGGTTTGCTTGGTTCACTGGGTTGGCTTGGGCCTGAGCATGAATAATATTAACCAGCCTTGGACATGTGTTTCTGAAATGACTTGGGTCGCCACAATTGTAGCAAGCCCGCATTGGTTGACCCATAGGATAATTGGGCTGGTAATATGTTTGGGCTAAATGTTGAGTGGGTGGAAATTGTAGGGGTTGTTGGGCTTGACCCATTAACTGTTGGTGGGTTTGGGTTAAAGGTTGGTGGCGGTTTGTTCGTTGAGGCATGCGGCAGGTTTGAACAGTATGTCCTGCGCGACCGCAGCCGGTGCAGTATTGGCAAGGATGATCAGGGGAATGGTGATATTGGCAACGGTTACATTTTGGTAACGGGCCAGTGTAGGGTCTTCTGTATGGTGCGGGTGAAGGAGTGACTTGAGTAATGGGTGCAGCAGGAATAGGGGTGTTGGTTTGGGTAACTACAAAATTTCTGGTGTTACGCTTCCTCTTGTTAGCAAACTTAGAGGAAGGAATGGGGTGGTTTGAAATTTGTCCCTCAACAGGGGCTTTCTTCTTCTCTTCCTTGAACTTCCCGTTGCGAATTCGGTTTTCGGTCAGTTCTGTTGCTACTCCATAGCAGCTTCAAGTGTTACTGGTGAAACGCTGAGAACTGAATCTTGGATTTTCGAGGGAAGTCCTCGAATATAATGCTCGATCAGACGATAGGTTGGGGTGAATAAATTTGGAACCATTTGGTTCAACTCCAAGAACCTCTTGTTGTAGGTAGTGTGATCACCCTCCTTTTGCTTTAGAGCATGAAATTCATCCTCCAACTTCTAAATTTCACTTCTAGGACAGAAACGCCTAGTCATGATTTCCCTTAACTCCTCCCAAGTTAAGGCCATCGCATCTTCAGTTCCCCTCTTCCCTTTCTCAGTATTCCACCAAGTGAGAGCTACTCCAAATAGTCTCCCGGTGGCGTATCGAACCTTGCGATCCTCAGGACCATCGCAGTTTAGAAAAGTGCTTTCCATCTCCTCGAACCAATGTAGGAGAGAAGTGACACCCTCGGTCCCTTCAAATTTAGGAGGATCACAGGACTTAAAATGTTTGTAAGAGCACTTGCTGGTAGGAGGGTTGTCGATGTTCTGGTCCTGTTGTTGGGGAGGGTTAGTAGGATTTGTAGCAAGGGCTTGTTGTACTTGGACCACAATGTCAGGCAGTATCGTGGCCATTTGTTTCGCGATCTGAGTGGCCAAACGTTCCTGAGACCTTCCCGATCTTTTACCCCTTCGTTGCTGTCTAGACGACATCTACAGGATCATAAAATGAGAAGATTGTGAGTTTATGGTGTCTTTTTAGGTGTCATGTGTCTTTAAGAAAATGAAAATAACATAAATATCAATAATGCAACTACATCCATAGGATGTCTTGGGTTCGCTCATGTTGGGCCTCAAATGTCCCCCATACCTTCACCTACATAGTCATGTGGGCCCCCATGGCTATTGGCTTGGTAGGATTCACATTAGTATTGGCAATTTAACACTCGCATCCCCCGAATGCAAACCACAAAATATGTTCATGCGATGTTTGGTCGGAACGTGTCCAGGTGTAGACACAATGACAACTCAAAGTGGGGTTAGCTCCCACGACGTTTGGTATAGCATGCTTTGGCCTAATAGGTACTTCGTACTCTCATCGTTAGTCCCCAGGTAGGCAAACTGGTCCTTTATTTTGGATTTATACGAATGCCAGCCTAGACAGGACGTTCCGACTACCGGTACTGGTACCCTTCCAGTTACTACATGCCCGTCATGAGAACTCACTTTGATGAGATTTGAAAACACGAAAATCATTGTAAAAGCAATCATGATGTGGTGTGCGCTTTCATGGATGTGATATGTTATGAGTATACGAGTCATGATAGGCATTATATGATAATACATACTTATGAACATGCTTGCACAATATCAAATGTAACATTTAACATAAAACATATAAACATCATGAAATTTGGCATGTAACACACAAAAATCTTATAAGTTTCTAATCGACTATAGTATAGGCTCTAAGGGTCTAATAACCTATCCTATATCCCTATAGTCATGGCTCTGATACCAATCTGTCAGACCCCGACCCGCAGCGGAATAAGAGTCGGGGCATTATTGGGTTATCACCAAAGCTCATGACATTTACTAATATGTTTCATATTTAATAAAGTCAAAGTTACATTTTCAAATATCCAAACATGTTCATTCAATACAAAGGAAATAAACCAAACATAACAATTCCAACTCTAAA
This sequence comes from Scalesia atractyloides, assembly GCA_947069175.1. Lineage (NCBI taxonomy): Eukaryota > Viridiplantae > Streptophyta > Magnoliopsida > Asterales > Asteraceae > Scalesia > Scalesia atractyloides. The sequence continues at coordinate 55,841,100 of CAMTDV010000027.1, forward strand.
TCGTTTTATTCTTCTAGTCCAAGTCCTATGTGTTCCTAGCTGCTGCTGGTTCACCTGTATCATGTGTAAAATGGGAGTTTTTGGGTCAACATAAGTTGGCGAGTGAACCTTATTAGATAAACATTTATTAATGAATTAATGGTTAGTTTATCAATGAAAAATTGTGCATAATCATAGATGAGCAAATGTAAATAATCAAGCAATGGCAAATAGCAGTCACAACTATAACATACAATAACACATGACAGCATACATGAACATACCAACATCATACTGTAAATAACATAAATGAAACTGTGCGATCAAGGCTCAATCAAACGGAGCCGATCGTATTGCATGTACTGAAAATGAAAATGTCTGTGCGATCAAGGCTCAATCAAACGGAGCCGATCGTATGTGGGCACGCCAGGTTCAACCTCATAATGAAATGGGGAACATGCTCTACGCTCATAATGTAATGGGGAGCGGCGGCCTATGAAATTTGCATGTACTGAAAATAATAAACTTGCATCCAACAATAACAACACAACAGGAAACAAACTGTATACACTAGTTCATGATATGATGTATGCACAATGGTTTAAGTATAATATATATATCAAGACACATGATACACCCCAAAACGTGATTAAAACGGGGAATTTGTAAAGATTCACTCACATTGGGTGCGTTGGATTGGAGGTGGTGAGATGCGCACGAATTAGATGAGCGGAACAACGAGAAATACTAACCTAAATATAACGGAAAAATATATTAAACAAGTGGATTTTATTAAGGATTTTAATGAAATTTTTAGATATATTTTTGTGAGTTTATGGCTATTTTCTATCTTTAAAAATGTTATTTTTAAGTATTTTTAATTGATTTTTAAATTAAATTTAATAAATAAGAATATAAAAAAAAATTTGTTTATTTAGCGTTGACCGTTGACCGTTGACCGGTTCGGTCAGCGTATTAGTTTGAGCCGGGTGAGGCTCGAACCTGTGGCCTCCCGTACGCGTGCACGCAGCTCTACCAACTGAGCTACGTGTCTAACCCGAAATAATCTTGTTTTTTATTTATACTTATACACTTATTCAGTTAATCCGAAATTCTCTTTAATTTCAAAAACATTTTAATTCAACGGACCGGTGCAAGTGACGGGTTTCGAACGCGCGACGTATGGTTCATGTTGCACACAGTCCACCGCTGGACTGTGTGTCTAACCCGGTTATTATCTCGGTTTTATTATACTTAACAACTAACTGAGTTAACCCGGTTTAGTTTTTGATTAAAAAGGCATTTTATTACACAAGGTGTGCGTGTAGCAGGGATCGAACTCGGGCCGTGTATGGTTTTTGTTTGCACACAGTCCACCGCTGGACTGTGTGTCTAACCCGTTTATAATTCCGATTTTAATTAATCTTATGTCATCTCTGAACTCGTCTTCTTCATTACAAACACAGACATCAATCAAAACAACTGATACGCGATTAATTTAGTTAATGAACATGATGTCCAGTTTGAATGCATTGAATCGAAAAGTTTGGGGAAAGAAGATACCGAACAGATCGTCTTCTTCAGAGAATCCGGCGAAGCTCGTCGGCTCTGTTTTTGGAACCTTCGGCTGTGAGAATCAATTAACAGGTTTAAGGGATTAGATGTGAAATTGAACTAATGAGTATTGATTATCAGCACGTTGGAATGAGCATACCGGTAATCAACGAGTTTCCGACAATTCCAGAAGTTTTCCGGCGAAAACAGAAAGTCCAGCAATGTCGTCTGTGGTTGATTATGAGCGATGGGTTAATGTTAGTAAGGTTCTAACAATTGATTGAAACAGTAAAGTAGAAGTATTTTACCGGTTTGAGTTGAATACGGTTTTCCGGCGACTTTTGCAGAAAATTCCGGCGAGCTGATTTAGGCGTTCTGATGGTCTGAAAATGCGACGAAAATGAAATGGAGTATTGGTATGATATCTCTGAGTCGCGAGAGTGGTCTGAAGTTTGAGGAATTCTGGACTTGATTATTTTTCGGTTTTAAAAACCGATAATGATGAGACTTTAAGTTTAATCAATTTCCGATTTGATTAAAAACCGTCGGAGCATCAGTTATAAACTGAATGTGTGAATAAACAACGAATTTGATGATTGGTTTGCCGATTACCGTTTCTCAGATAGCGCAACCGGTTTTAACTGGGTTTGTGTATAAATTTCGTTTGCGTTTCTAGAGTTAGCAGAAAACACAATGGGGCGGAGTGGTCTTGTGAGTGTGTGTTAAGTTGCTGAAGTGTGTCTTGGCTGACCCGGGTTCGAGTCCCGGCAGCATCAAAATTTTTTTATTTATTTTATTTTAACTTTTTATCAAATATAATTTTTGTAGTTTAGTTTATTTATTAATTATGTATTGTTTTAAATCAAAATAATCATAAATATTCGACGTAACTTTTATAACTTGATATTCGATTACAAAGCGGAGCGGGTTTTGAAAACCCGATTTTTACAAATGTTACAAACATGGAGGTTTTCATCGGTGAGGCACTTCTTCAAGTTTGATACGTGGAATGTGGGATGAATTCTGTTGAGCTCTTCTGGTAGGTTAAGCTTGTATGCTACAGGACCTACTCTTTCGAGTATCTTGAAAGGTCCTACGTAGCGTGGTGCTAGCTTGCCCTTCTGGCCAAAACGAACCACTCCCTTCCACGGTGATACTTTTAAAAGTAATTGATCCCCAATGTCAAACTCCAAGGGCTTTCGGCGTTTGTCTGCATAACTCTTTTGACGACTTTGAGCCGCTAGAAGATTGTTTCGAATTTGAATGACCTTGTCGGTTGTTTCTTGAATTAACTCTAGACCGGTGATTTGTGATTCCCCAATTTCGTGCCAACATACTGGAGATCGGCACTTACGACCATATAAAGCTTCGAAAGGAGCCATGCCGATACTTGAATGATAGCTATTGTTGTACGAAAATTCAACCAATGGTAGGTGAGCGTCCCAATTCCCCTTGAAGTCTATGACACATGCTCGAAACATGTCTTCAAGAGTTTGGATGGTGCGTTCAGATTGTCCATCAGTTTGAGGATGAAAAGCGGTACTGAGATCTAATCGTGTACCCAAGGCGGTTTGTACGGCTCGCCATGTTCGTGAAGTGAAACGACCATCACGGTCTGAAATGATGCTTAAAGGTACACCATGACGGCTTACGATCTCGCTGATGTAGATACGAGCTAACTTCTCGTTCTTGAAGTCCTCGCGAATCGGTATGAAGTGAGCTGATTTTGTAAGACGATCAATGATTACCCATATGGTGTCATACCCACTGGAGGTGCGAGGTAACCCGGTAATAAAATCCATGGTTATGTTTTCCCACTTCCATACAGGTATTTCGGGTTGGACTAGAAGTCCTGAAGGTCTTTGATGTTCAGCTTTTACTTTGGAACAGGTAAGTCACTTGGAAACAAAAAAAACAATATCCTTTTTCATGCCAGGCCACCAGTAGGTGTATCGTAGGTCTTGATACATCTTGTCGACTCCTGGGTGTACAGAGTACCGTGTTTTGTGCGCCTCATTCATAAGGGAATCACGAAGGTTATCGCGATCGGGAATCCATATGCGATTTAGATAGTATAGAATACCGTCGGATTTGGTTTCGATTTTGAGTTCCGCTCCACATGATAGCTCATCGCGTACGTCGTTTTCTGTTACAGAAACATGTTGAGCTTCTCGGATTCGATCTTTGATGTCGGTTATGATTTGCGAACATAGAAGACGAATGGAGTTCGCATAACCTTTTCGACTGAGTGCATCAGCCACTACGTTTGCCTTGCCAGGATGATACCGAATTTCACAGTTGTAGTCGTTAAGAAGTTCGACCCATCTTCGTTGCCTCATATTCAACTCCTTTTGATTGAAGATATGTTAGAGACTCTTGTGGTCAGTGTATATTTCACACTTGGTACCGTAGAGGTAATGTCTCCATATCTTGAGAGCGAACACAACGGCTCCAAGTTCCAGGTCGTGGGTGGTGTAATTCTTTTCATGAACCTTGAGTTGCCTAGAAGCATAGGCTATCACTTTTCCTCTTTGCATTAATACACAGCCTAGCCCTTGCCCTGATGCGTCGCAATATACTACAAAGTCATCGCAACCTTCAGGAAGTGTGAGGATAGGTGCATCACAAAGTTTTTGCTTTAGAGTTTGGAAGGCCTCTTCTTGCTTAGGTCCCCATATGAAGGGTTTTCCTTTATGAGTCAAGGCCGTGAGTGGTACCGCAATACGGGAAAAATTGGCAATGAAGCGGCGATAGTAACCAACCAAACCAAGAAATGATCTTACTTCGGTAGGGGTACTGGCGCTTTCCATTCTTGTACTGCCTTGATTTTTGAAGGATCGACATGTATTCCCTTGTCATTGACGACATGTCTAAGGAACTGTACTTCTCCTAACCAGAATTCGCATTTTGAGAATTTAGCGTAGAGCTTTTCAGTCCTTAAGAGTGTAAGGATGAGTCGAAGGTGTCGTTCATGATCGGATTTAGACTTGGAGTAGATAAGGATGTCGTCGATGAAGACTATGACAAAACGGTCGAGGTAGGGTTTGCATACCCTATTCATTAGATCCATGAAGACAGCGGGGGCGTTGGTTAAACCGAATGGCATGACCATGAATTCGTAATGACCATAACGAGCCCGGAAGGCGGTCTTTGGGACGTCTTCTTCATGTACTCTGAGTTGATGATAACCAGAACGAAGGTCGATTTTTGAAAAGCAGGTGGCGCCTTGAAGTTGGTCTAGGAGGTCATCGATGCGAGGTAGTGGGTAGCGATTCTTAACCGTTAACTTGTTGAGTTCTCTGTAGTCGATACACATGCGAAACGTTCCATCCTTCTTCTTCACAAAAAGAACAGGTGCACCCCAAGACGAGGAGCTAGGACGTATGAATCCTTTGTCAGTCAGTTCTTGCAGTTGACTGGCCAGCTCTTGCATTTCGGATGGGACTAGCCTATAAGGAGATTTTGCGACTGGTGTAGCGCCAGGTACAAGATCGATGCGGAATTCGACTTCTCTCACAGGAGGGAGTCCTGAGATGTCGTCGGGAAAGACTTGTGGGAATTCCTTCACCACTGGTATATCTTCGAGTTTCTTCTCCTTGTTTCCCTTTTTGACGACGTGAGTTAGGAATGCGACATAGTTCTTGCGGAGATATTTTCGGGCTTGAAGGCAGGACATTAAATTGAGTCCTTTCGAAGGGGTTTCTCCAAAGATACGTAGGGTCTGACCGTCTGCAAGAGGAATGCGAATGAACTTTTCGCGGCATACTACTTCAGCGTGATGCTGGCTGAGCCAGTCCATACCGATTATAATATCGAAACTTCCTAACTTCATAGGAATGAGGTCAACTGGAAAATCATGATCGTTTAGAGTGAGGGTACAATTTCGTATAATAGAATTTAATGAAACGGGCTTTCCGTCAGCAACTTCCACCGTTAGAGATTCCATGAGATTATCACGAGTTTGGTCGAGGATAGGTTCAAATTCTAAGGACACAAAACTCTTATCCGCGCCAGTATCGAATAACATGGATGCATAACTACCATTGATGAGAAACGTACCGTTAACCACGTTGTTGTCAGCCCTAGCTTGGTTGGCATTGATGTTGAAAGCTCTTCCTCTAGCAGGTGGAGGAGCTTGGTTAGCTTGGTTTACCGGATTTGCTTGAGCTTGGGCATGGATGATGTTCACCAAGCGTGGACATGTGTTCCTGAAGTGGTTTGGGTCTCCACAGTTGTAACATGCTCGCATGGGTTGCATCATGGGGTAGTTGGGTTGGTAGTAGGATTAGGCTATATGTTGTGCAGGTGGTAGAAGTAAAGGTTGTTGGGCTTGACCCACTATCTGATGGTGGGTTTGGGTTACAAGTTTGAATAGTGTGACCCGCACGGCCACAGCTGGTGCAATGTTGGCAAGGAGTTTCGGGGAGGTGATGGTATTGACAACGGTTGCATTTTGGGTATGGGCCTATGTGTGGCTTTTTAAATGGTGCAGCTGAGGGAGCAATTTGGGTAATTGGTGCGGCAGTGATAGGAGGGTTTGTTTATGTGATGACAAAATTTCTACTATTTCTTTCCTCTTACCAGCAAACTTTGAAGAGGAGATGGAATGATTTGGAGTTTGGGCCTCAATGGGGGCTTTCTTTTTCTCATCCTTGAATTTGCCGTTTCAGATGCGATTCTCGGTAAGTTCGGTAGCTAGTTCCATTGCAGCTTCAAGTGTTGCAGGCGAAGTGCTTAGAACCGAGTCTTGAATTTTCGAGGGGAGACCTCGAATGTAGTGTTCAACCAAGCGGTACACGGGGGTGAACAAATTAGGGATCATTTGGTTCAGTTCGAGAAATCTTTTGTTGTAGGAAGTGTGATATCCTTCCTTTTGTTTCAACGTGTGGAATTCATCTTCCAACTTCTTGATTTCGCTTCTTGGACAGAAGCGCCTTGTCATGAGTTCCCTTAACTCTTCCCATGATAAGGCCATGGCATCTTCGACTCCTCGCCTACCCTTTTCTGTGTTCCACCAGGTAAGGGCTACTCCAAACAGTCTCCCTGTTGCATAACGTACCTTGCGATCCTCGGGACAATCGCAATTGAGGAAGGTGTTCTCCATTTCTTCAAACCAGTGGAGGAGGGCAGTAACACCTTCAGTCCCTTCATACTTTGGGGGATCGCAAGATTTGAAGTGTTTGTAGGAGCTCTTTTTGGAGTGAGGGTTGGCGACGCTCTTGTCTTCTTGATTGGGAGGGTTGATAGGATTTGCGGTGAGAGCTTGTTGAACTTGAATTACGATGTCAGGAAGCACCGCGGCCATTTGTTTAGCAATTTGTGTGGCCAAGCGTTCGTTTGACCTTCCTGACTTTCTACCTCCACGTAGTTGCCTAGCCGACATCTACAGGAACATATATAGGAAGATTGTGAGTTTAAGAAGTTTTTAGGTGTCATGTGTCGTTAAAATAATAAAAATAACATAACTATCAATAATGCAACTACATCCATAGGATGTCTTGGGTTTGCTCATGTTTGGGCCTCCAATGTCCCCCATACCATTGCCTGTATAGTCATGTGGGCCCCCATGACTATTAGCTTAGTAGGATTCACATTGGTGTTGGCGGTTTAACACTCGCATCACCCGAATGAAAACCATGAAATATGATTGCGAGATGTATGGTAGGAGGGTGTCCAGGTGTAGACACAATGACAACTCAAAGTGGGGTTAGCTCACACGACGTTTGGTATAGCATGATTTGGCCTAATAGGTCCTTCGTACTCTCATCGTTAGTCCCCAGGTAGGCAAACTGGTCCTTTTATTTTGGATTTATACGAATGCCAAGCCTAGACAGGAAGTTCCGACCACCGGTACTCGTACCCTTCCAGTTACTACATGCCCGTCATGAGAACTCACTTTGATGTGATTTGAAATATACAAAAATCGTTGCAAAAATCATGGGAATTGTGAGGTGTGTGCTCTCATGGATATGATATGTTATGAGATATGATTCATGATAAGCATTGTATAATAATATGTACTTATGAACATGCTTGCATAACATTGAGTGTAACAATAAACATAAAGCATATAAACATCATGAATTTTGTATGTAACGCATAAACAATTTAAAATTTTTAATCAACTATAGTATAGGCTCTAAGGGTCTAATAACCTATCCTATATCCCTATAGTCATGGCTCTGATACCAATCTGTCACACCCCGACCCGCAGCAGAATAAGAGTCGGGGCATAATTGGGTTATCACCAAAGCTCATGATGTTTACTAAAATGTTTCATATTTATTAAATTCAAATTACAACTTAAATATTCAAATCAAATTCATACAATTACAAGGAAATGAAACTAAGTAAAACAATCCAAAGCTTAAAATGATTTATTCTTCTAGGCCTTCCTATGTGTTTCTTGTCTCAACTGGATCACCTGTATCATGTGTAAAACGGGGGATATTTTGGGTTAACAAAAGTTGGCGAGTGAACCTTGATAAAACATTGTTATTAATTTCTTGTTGTATTTAATATTGAAAATTTGTGCAATAATCACATGTGAGCAAACATATATATATAACAAAACACAAACCACATTGGATGAGTAAATGACATGAATGATGATGTATATGAGATCAAGGCTCAATCAAATGGAGCCGATCGAATGACATGAATGATGATGTGTGTGAGATCAAGGCTCAATCAAATGGAGCCGATCGAATGAGGCACCTGATACTCAACCCGTATCCCACGGGGAGCTGATGGGCCTAATGAAATGCATGCACTGAAAATGATAACTTCAATCTAAACATAATTCACACAACAATTGATACACATTTGATCACGGATATGATGGATGCACAAGTGTTTAAATATAATAAAGAATTAAACGACACATGATACACCCCAAAATGTGATTAAAACGGGAAATTGGTAGAGATTCACTCACATTGGGTGCGTTCTTTGATGACGTTGGATGCGCACGAATTTTTAGGATTTGATCGACAAGGAAAACTAACCTAAAATAATAACGAAATGATTCGGTAAATTAGTACTTTTAATTCATACTCTTAATGTGATTTTTAGATTTATTTTTGTGAGTTTAAGGAGGTTTTCTAACTTTAAAATCTTCTTTTTAAGTATTTTTAAATGATTTTCTGATTAAATAAATTAATAAAAATAAATAAAAAAATTTGACTTTTTGACCGTTGACCGTTGACCATTGACCGTTGACCGGTCGGATTGTGTTTAATTATGCGCTGAGTGAGGTTCGAACTCGAGACCTCTCGTTTACGTGCACGCAGCTCTACCAACTGAGCTACGTGTCTAACCCGAAATATTCTCTGTTTTAATTATATTTATGTACTAATTAATTTTAAACTTATTTGGTTTTATTTAAAAATGGTTTATATTGTCGAACCGGTTGCAGGGACCCGGAGTCGAACTCGGGTCCTGCGGTTCGAGTGCGCACAGCCCAACCAGTTGGGCTGTGTGTCAAATCTGTTTAACTTATGGATTATATTATTCTGATAAACATTCTGTGACTTAATCTGATTAAGTTTTAAAAATGTTGGTTTTATTTCTGAAATTTGGTAACGTGTGCGATTCGAACCCGGGACGTGTGTATTGTTTGTGCACATAGTCCACCGCTGGACTGTGTGTCTAACCCGTTCGAATATCTGATTTTAATTATACTTATACTTAATTGCGACTTCATCTTCTTCGTTTAAGAACACAGAACAGTGAATTCCGACTGTTCTTGTTTAGTCGTTCACGATTTAAACTTGATTGAAATGAACAGAGAAATTAAATGATATGGTGTACCAGAACAGCGGGTTTGCTTCGGTTTTCCGGCAAGTGTCGTCGGCTCCGATTTGGGATGTCCGGCTGTATGAACTGTTTAGCAGTTTTGATTATTGATTTGAACGATTAAAGTATGAATTAAGAGATAGCAGAGAAGTTTTAGATAGATATACCTGTCGAGGAATGAATACGGTTTTCTTATCAAGGATTTCCGGCGATGTTCCGGCGAAATTGGATATCTCCGGCGACGAGCTTCTGAGAAATTTCAACTACGAAAAAGTGTGCGGTTCTGAGCGAAAGGATTCTCGGAAGGTTGAGGTGGTATTTATAGGGTAGAACTGGATGAATTTTGTCCAAGTTTGAGTCTTGATTCGCGGTCAAAGTTTCTCCGGCGGTTATGACCGCAATTGACTGTTACACGTCGGTTATAACCGATGTCGAAGTCGGTTATAGTGTTTTAGTAAAAAGGAAAATGGCTAAACTCGTGGATTGCCGGATTTTCCGGTGATTGCGAGTTCTGAGCGCGATGATTTCCGGTTTTGAATTCGAGTTTTATTTTAAGTATTATTTGTTTCAGTATATTCACAAATAAGGCATGTGGCTGAGCGGTGTGTTGTGTGTTTGAGTTTGTGGGCGACCTGGGTTCGAAACCCGGCGTCCCCATTTTATTTTTTTCTCACTATTTAAGATAATTTATAAAATATGGTTTTTAAATTCTAATATAGTTATTAATTATGTATCGTTTAAAATTAATTTGAGCAATAAATATGCAACGAAAAATTATAACTGGATATTCGATTAATAAACGAAGCGGGTTTTGAAAACCCGTTTTTCGACGGATGTTACAATAACCCGTCCCCAAACAAGTTTCAGCGTTAGACAAATGGGAGGGGCGTCGCCGACGGCCAAGAAGGGCGTCGCTGACGGCCCCTAGTTTTTCTGATTTTTCTTCAACGCTCTAATCCACTGCCTACGAGAAAATTTTGCTGACAGAACATTTGGAGAGCGTCGTTGACGACCCCTCCAATCCTTGTTTTTCTGTTTTTTCCGTTTTGCAATCTCGGTTGAACCGTTTTCCGCGCCGATGCTCCGGAAAGCTCCCGAATATCTCCTTAAACTCCGTAAACTTGTAAAACACAAATCTAATCAAAAGTAGGCTATTTGAAACTAAAAGTTATGTAAAAAATAAGCTTAAGCACAATAAGAACACCGATTTCCGACCACGCACCAGTCCCGAAATTTATTCGTAGGAGACTGTTTGGATAAGGTTAGAATGATTGAAAGGTACGCGTAGCTTTAGATTCCAAAGATGTGGAACATCATTTGGTATTGGGATTGGTGATCAATGTGTTATTGTTGATTTCCTAAGTATCTCAAGGTACTATAACCTCTTACTAGTTGTTGAGCAGGTATTCGACCTTTAGAGCTTATGAACGTGGAATGTGTTGCCAAGTTCATGGCAAATGGTTTCGTATGGTATCATGTCATACTATAGCAATTTGTGTTAATCTTAAACAAACAATTGTCTTGCATGGAATTTAGGGTTCTAACTATTTGCATAAAAAGACCCAACAAGGATTTCCATGTAAAGTATAACTCTATCATTCCCTAGTGGATACTTCCTCAAACAACCCCGTAAGTGGGAAGGATGGATTAGATAATAGGAAACCATGAGGGTAAAACCAAATGGGTTCCGAGAATAGATTATTCATTCCCCAGTGGATACTTCCTCAAACAACACCGGAATTTAGGTTAATCTTAAACAAACAATTGTCTTGCATGAATTTAGGGTTCTAACTATTTGCATAAAAAGACCCAACAAGGATTTCCATGTAAAGTATAACTCTATCATTCCCTAGTGGATACTTCCTCAAACAACCCCGTAAGTGGGAAGGATGGATTAGATAATAGGAAACCATGAGGGTAAAACCAAATGGGTTCCGAGAATAGATTATTCATTCCCCAGTGGATACTTCCTAAAACAACACCGGAATTTAGGTTAATCTCAAACAAACAATTGTCTTGCATGAAATTTAGGGTTCTAACTATTTGCATAAAAAGACCCAACAAGGATTTCCATGTAAAGTATAACTCTAACATTCCCTAGTGGATACTTCCTCAAACAACCCCGTAAGTGGGAAGGATGGATTAGATAATAGGAAACCATGAGGGTAAAACCAAATGGGTTCCGAGAATAGATTATTCATTCCCCATTGGATACTTCCTCAAACAACACCGGAAGTGGGAACGAAAATGGATGTTTTTTTTGGATTCTTGGTTAACCACATATGTTTCATACAAAGAGCAGATAACACATATAGGTCTAAGATAACATATAATCATAAGGTGATTTGAATAACTTTACGATGGATAATACAATAAGAACACTTATCACCATATCCTTATTGTATTATACTCGTCTTGTTATCTAATCACTCTAGATTTTATGTCATCATACCTAACAGGACTTACTATGACTTCTATGCATCGAATTTTCATAATTATGTGTGCACCCGTAATTACTTAATTCGTCGCATAATCTGCATGGCTGATCTTATCAAGTAGGGGAGTACAAACAGGGTCAAAGAAAATGCTTAAATCAAATAAGTTTCTCAATTGGCATAACAACAATTGGAGTAATATGTGTTTCACTAATAGATGAGTTCATAGATTTGGTAGAGAATATGTGGCCGCACTAAGTGCGATCTCAAAAATTGAGAAATTATGAGAGTAGTTCAAATTTGTACATAATAGAATCCTCAAAGTCGGTAGATAGATGTATATTACACATATGTGTAATCATACCGTATTTTGTAAAGGGAATACAAATTATAAGATGAAGTGAGGAAAATATATTCTTGAGATAGTTGTGTCATTACAAAAATAACTGAGATGTTTATGATTTTTGGATGACAAACGGAAAATGTAAAGGTTCAAATAGTTGTAAGTGTGGTGTTATTAGCATGAGCCTCGTTATCGCCGATGTTAAACATGCGTTCATGGCTTGAGTTGTCATTTGTAAGTCTAGGACAATTGTGTTTGAAGTGTTTTGGATCACCACAATTGAAGGAGGTTTCATATGGATAGAAGGGATGGATTGTTAATGTATGTGGAGGAGGTGCGACAAGTCAAACAAAATTTGCAAAAGTTGGAGTTGGTAGTGTAGAAGAAAAACGGTAGTCAAATGACCCAAAGTATTTGATAGGGTTAGTGGAAGTGAATTGTTTGAAATTAAAGAGTGTGGGTACATTGTTGTTGTTATCATTGCCTGCATTTGCTTGATTGAGTTGTGTCACAAGAGTTGGGAATATCATAGCTAGTTGTTAGATGATTATAGTAGCCAAAATTAGAACTTCGAGTATTGTAATGTCGAGGAGGATATTAAGGAAAGAGATTGGATTCAAGAAAATTGAGTGAGATCCATAGGGTATCAAAAGAATACGGTAATGAAGTGAAAAATTTGATTGGTATGAGTTTAAAAATCTAGTTTTTTTTGGATTTAGGAAAACAGGGTTGCAAATTTGTTTTGAAAGAAAGAATGCTTGATAGATGAGTTTTTATATAAATTTGGATGAGAAAATACAAACTAAGTTAATGGTTTGTGTTATTTATAAATTCTTTATCTTTGAAAATTACTTTTAAGATAAAGTATTTTTAATTGAATCATTTGAATAAAGAAAATATGTAAGTTGTAAAATTTTTGTCCAAACGATAAAATTTTTGTCAATATGAGAGAGAGAAGTAAACAAAGGAGTGTACTTGAGTATACAATAGGAATACAAAGAGTTGTTAAGCGACATGTAATTTGTTTTAGAGGTTTTGAATAAAAACTATTACCAAAGGTAATATGGTGAAGCAATTACACACGGGTCGTAATGTTTTGAAAACGTTAGGTAGATGGGTTTTAAATGATGTTTTGGGAAGACATGCTTTAGCCTATACGTGGACACTCACCCCACGAATTCCCAGGTTAGAGTGATTGGTCTGATTATGTGGATTCGTATGAATACTCTAGCCTTAGACAGAAAACTTGGAGTACAGGCGATAACCCTTGACGAGATGTTTGGAAAACATTTTGAGTCATAAAGTCTAAAGATTTAAGGTAAATCATCTAAGGCTAGATGCTTTGTAAATTATAGAGTCGTTATGATAAGGATAAAGATGAGGATGTGGATAAAGATTAGGATATGCATGGTAATTAATTGAGATCATGAGATAACTCATGTTTGAGTCCCTAGGAAGGTTATAGTCTAGGTTAAAAGCATTCTAATAATCTAATTCTTTATAACCAGTGCTCTGATACCAATCTGTAACTCCCCAGCCGCGTACAAAACAACCCTCGGCAGAAACGTCGGGGAGGCACGTTACAAATTGCTCATAACACATGGTACTAAAGTTTCATTACATTACATTGTTATTCAACATAAATATTACAAATAATTTGTTTATAAATTAAAGGAAACTAAGGCCCGAGTCCATCCCTACGTGTAGCATACTTGAATAATCATCGTACATGTTAACACCTGAAACATATGTGAAAATAAAGTCAACAATGAATGTTGGTGAGTAACATAGGTTTTGTGGTCATATTTGAGGCTATAAGTTTGTATTGAAAAATGTTTAACTAACTACAAAAGTTGATTTGGTAAGTAAATCTTTGTAGCCTTGAATTTTGACAAAAATGTTTGTTCTGTAAAATTGTGTAAGTAATCGGAAAACTTTGTATGGTTTATATATCTTTAATTTGAAAGCCATTGTTATCTTGTCTAAACAAATTGTCCTTGTTTTGTGTAAACAAAATTGTCCTTGTTCTGTATAAAACCAAATTGGCTTGTCTTTGTATAAAACCAAATTGACTTGTCTTTGTATAAAACGAAATTGTCTTGACTTTGTATAAAAACCAAATTGTCTTGACTTTGTATAAAAACCAAATTGTCTTTGTTTTGTCTAAAAATTAGTTTTGTCTTGTCGAGTATAAAATCAAATTGTCTTGTCTTATCTAAAATTGTCTTGTCTAGTATAAAACTAAAATGTGGTTTATTGGTGAATACATTCAAGCCGGTGTGGACTATCGGATAATCCCTAAAAAGGGTATATCAATTTGGATTTATCGGATTCTGTCATTCCCAGAGGAACTTCCAAACAGACCTGGAAGTGGGAATCGAACTGTCAATTCTATAGCGCTATAACCTACTACCGGTCAGCTTGATTAAAGCTAATGAATGTATCATTATCGAGTTCAACGCACTATCAAGTTTCATACAAATTGAAAGTGTACATATAAATCTTGAAGATAATAATATGCACATATAAATCACCCCAAAACATTTAAAAACGTAAAAGAGGGGACTAGGTACTCACATTGAAAATCACTTTTGTATATATAAACCATATATATTGTTTTGAAATCTTGAAAATAGTAATAGTCACATATGAATCACCCCAAAACATTTGGAAAACGTAAAAGAGGAGAACTATGTACTCACATAAGCATTGCGTAGTAAATATCTAGATTTGAAAAGAGTGTTTAGCACATATTAATCACCCCAAAACATTTGAAAACGTAAAAGAGGGGACTAGGTACTCACATTGAAAATCATTTTGTATGTATAAACCATATATATTGTTTTAAAATCTTGAAAATAGTAATAGTCATATATGAATCACACCAAAAGCATTTGAAAACGTAAAAGAGGGGAACTATGTACTCAAAACATTTGTGTAGATGTCTTATTCAATCGTGTATGCAAGCTCAAGTGAGTGTTTCCTAATTATGTTGAATTATTATATAGTTAGTGTGTTTCATGACTTAAACGGAAGAACAGATAGAATGAGGTATATTAACCAAACAAGTGAAGGACCTCGTGTAATATGGTTCATAATACCTTACATTCTGATTGGAAAGTGTCTATAGATGTTTTGACCCGTTACGACTTGTTAAAGTGGTTTGTGCCACTTTGATGGGTCGTATGCGTAACTACGGGTCCGGATGGTCGAATGAGTCCTATGACGAGTCCGATATTTCAAAACATGTTTATTAAAGTTGTATGATCAGTTTAGATGTCAAAAATATTGCTCATATAGGTTTAAAACTATTTTATGCGAAAAGGGTATTTTGACCTTTTAAAAGTATTTAAAGTTAACTCGCCATTTGACTAACCAAGCAACATGAACATAAGTTATAACCTCAGATGTTATAACCTATATTACTATGGTCATATAAATGGGCTTGGTCGGATCCTAAGATTGACCAAACGGAACAGATTCGAAAATCAAAGTAGAAGTCAAATCGCTCGACTTTCGCCTAAGGAATATGCACTATACTAGAAATGACGAGTTAGACATGTTAAAACATGTGCAATAATGTTATAAAACTGATTTGGTGTCGAAAGATTAAGTTTTTATACTTGAAAACCATTTCGTCATAAAATGCATTTTTATGCATGCATTTTTTACTTTTATTTCTTAAATGTTTGACTCGTCATTTCGCCTACTAAACGTGATGATCAGAGGGTGTAATTACGAGGGATTAACACCTTAATTATTACAATCATGTAGCAAAGTTCATTTCGAACTTTGACTTGACCAAAATGGTCAGAACCGAAAGTCAAAGCAAAAGAAATGAAATATGCTAGGAGAAACACTTACTTGTGTTTCGAGAGGAAGATTAGATTCAAAGATGGAGACTTCAATGCAGAAGCAAGCTCTAAGAAGAATAGAAAGAAGAACATCATACTTTGACTTTGAAGTGAATGAAGTGCTGTGAAGAAAATGGATGAATCAAAGGGGTATTTATAGTGGTTTAGGATTAAGGAGGTGATGACAAGTGTTACCAAGTGTGGATTAGTGTCCTAACATGTGTTAACACTAGATTAAGTTTGGCAAAATTCATGCTAGGTGTCAAAGATTGAAGCTAGGTGGCAATACTTGGTGATCAACACAATTTTCTGCATTTGGGCACCCCTTACGGATCGTAACCAAAGCCTTATGGTCCGTAAGGCACTCCGACGCCAAAAGTTTTGCATTTTTGACAATTTTGGCCCATGAACTTATACTATCACTTGTTTGCCATTTTTAACCCTACCATCACATTGTTTAGGTTATATAAAGGGTATAAAGGCATATGTAACTTGGATTTTGTTCCAGCAATGTTATGAACATGGTTTTGCTTAATCGTATGATTACCTATTTCATAAATACAATATAAAATTTTATTAAATACGAAAACGATCGAAAGTGTACAACGGTGACCTTCATTAGCTTAGAATGGTAGTTATCCTTTGGTGCAACTCTCTGATTTTGAGCATAATAGGGTACATAAGGACGATGTGTGCATTTCTGAGAAATGAGACCAGGAATGTCTCAATTGAGGCATGTTTGTCTCTTCACATAGAAGGCATTCTGATCAGCTTGATTTGATCTTGTAGGCCCTGAAGGACGAACCGGTCCTTTCTATGCTTGATTTGCTTGCACAATTATTGCAAACAAAGATGAGTTTGCATGCCTATACTTATCGTTTGTAGAGGCATTTTGTTGTGGATATTTCTTTTGAGTCTTCTTGTATTGCTTAGACTGCATGTCTTGTTCATAAATCTCATCTATCGTTTCAAATGCTTTGTTAGCACAGTCAAATGCATATTTTTCACAATTGCCATTACCGACATGCTTAACAAAAGCATTTTTCATATTACGAGCCTTTTGAGGACTATGGTTGCCTTTACAGGATCTTGGAGAGTGTATCTGTCTTTGATGTTTAGACTTCTCATTTCCTTGTCTTTGATCTGCTCGTTTCGGCTCTGTTTGCTTTCTTTGAATCCTTTCATCACAAAAAGAGGGTTCAGACTTCTCAGATTGTGTACTTGGGGCCTCGTACACATCAGTCTTCACTTCTTCTTTCATGTCATCAGTTTTGACAGTATCGGAGAGTTTTGGTTTATCGGATGAAACACTAGTAACTTCAGCTGAATCATTAGAAGAGTCATCAGCACAAGACGGTTCATCATCCTCTTCTGTCCAATATGCAATTGTCACTTCTTCTTCACATGAAGTAGAAGCATTAGTATTGTTTACATAATCAGACAAGACAACATTTTCAACCACATTAGTTTCAGAAGATTCTCATCAGATGATGTAACAGTCTCCTCTGGTAAAACCTTTCGATCATAATCAGACTTTGAAACCATAGAATCTAAAATATCAGTCTGAGCAACATTTTCAGAAAAACTATCAGAAACACCCTTTGTGTTAGCAAGCATGGATTTAACAAAGTTCCAAACAGGAAGATTATGTTCAACACATAAAGAGTCATTTAAATCAACAGTAGCATTTGAATGCGGTTCATCATCCACTTCAAACTGATTCTCAACTATCACTGACTCTGCACAATCATTCATAGAATCACAATTTGATAAATTCTCTTTATTACCCTCTTTTGACCTCTGAACCGGTTCACTTTCAGATTCTGATCTATCAACTAAGTCATTTGAAAAATTTTGAGCTGAATCCATGGTTTAAACAAAATCCATGGATTTTGGAAATTCAATTGATTTGGCATGTTTTGGTTTGAAAGATTCCCAAGAAACATAGTCACTTGGTTTACCATAAATCATATTTTTCTCGTTTTCTAGATCTTGCTCAGTAGTGAGCATTTTAGAATAATTATGATTATATGGAGTTGGAACCTGTTTATAACCCAAACCTTTTCCCTTGGTTTCTTTGTATGCCAGTTGCACATTGCACACATCTTGAACGACCTTGTTGGATGTACCAAATTTCTTTATATTTATTTCATTTTGTTGATACTTGCCAGTTAGGAGCTCTAGCTCAGCTCTCACAGAATCAAGTTCCATGACTTTTACATTAAGCTTGTTTTTATAATCATACACCCAACACTGTTATTGTTTAAGATCTCTTTGAAGCTGGCCTATATCCTTCTTTTGTGCTTTAACTTTTTTAGTGAGCAACTTGTTGTTCTCTCTAAGGCCGATGCACTTTGACATTGCACTGTTGTAGTCGTTAATTAAATTAAAGTTGTGTGCCCTCATCTGTGTAAGCTTATTTCTACAATGATCAGGACAAAAGAGAGTGTTAACCGTGTCAATGAGCGATTTTGGTTCGTCAGTCTGGGCAACCATGCATCATGCAAGGATTTAATGTGAGGACACAACAAAGTGTTCTAGACTAATCGTGATCAAAGACCGAGGAACACAAGCCAAAGCAAGAATCAGTGGACTCGCTAACTTGGACACTTTGCAAACGTATGACCCGCTTCCTTTACCGCACTTTAAAACCCGTCAAGAACTTTATCACAAACGAACAACCTATTATATATATATATATATATATATATATATATATTAACTTATTATTATTAATACTAACTAATGATTACCTAATTATTATTATGATTATTAGTATTATATAATCAACCTTAAATTAAAGGAGAATACAAAACGTCTTTCCAGCAGAAAAAGATCCCAAACCCTAATTATAAAAAATATCCAATCAAATCATCACAGAATACTTTCCCGACACCACAAGCGTCACAAATTGTTATCTCCGTTCTCTTTTTCTCGACAACCAAACAACCATCACGATAACAGATTTCTTCCTCTCGTTCGTTTAGTCACATCAACAAACCTCAAAACATTCAATAACACCTTTTAGATATGGGTTAACTGTGGTTATCAAGACAGTTAACGTCGATGTAATGGTAGTGAAAGGTGAACAGTGAGTTGATGATGTCGATTTATGTGATGGCGTAGCGAGTTCAGAATGTTGGTGATGGTGCACGATGTACGTGGTAGCCGGAGATGATGAATCAAACGAAAACAATCGACAACCTGAGAGCAATGCTCCACTCAGAATCGGAACTCGAAAGCACTCAGAGGTGCGACGGTGGAAGCATGGTTGTGGTACGACAAAGATGGTCGGATTTTTAGTTAAGGAAGATGGGAATGATGGTTAACGAAGATGCGAAGTCGAGATTGGATGAGAACGATGGTGCAGGTTGTTCGGCGATTGAGGTTTATGGTTGCTGATGTTGTCGTAGTTAGATGATGAAAGGCGATGAGTTGTGAGGGTGATGTTTGTAGGTGATGGAGGATGGGCTATGGATGTTGTTGCAGGTTCGTTGTGTGTTGCGTGGTCGGAAGGAGAACGGTGATCGGCGGTGGTGATGGAGTTATGATGTAGTAACGATGGTTGGAGGTGATGGATGTTGTGTACGGTGGTTGTCAGAGATGGGATGGTGATGATGAAGACAATGGCTGCAGGACGGCGGTGTGGAGAACAAACGAGATTCGAAAACTTGAAGGCTATTTTGGTTAAGTCTCGAAAGTTGTTTCAGATAATCGGTGTAGGAGGGTGAGAACTGTTTTGTGAAGATGATGATGGCAGTGTGTTTCGGATCTCAATTCCGGAAATTTCGAGAGAAAAAAAATGTTTCGAATTGTAGTTCGGAAAGCTGTTCGAAAGCATGATTATGATGATGGCTGTTGCAGGAAGTGATGATGGTGATGATGGTTGTTGCAGGAAGTGATGATGGTGATGATGGTTGTTGCAGGAAGTGATGATGATGATGATGATGGTTGTTGCAGGAAGTGATGAACGATGAGGATGAAGATATGTGATGGTGACGGAGATGACCATGGTGTTCCGAGTGACGGTGATCGGAGATGGATATCTTGTGAATTCGAATAAATCCAAAGACCTTTTCGAATAAATCCGAAGACCTTTTCGGAAATCTTGACCTTTTAGAAAACTGATTTCATTCGAAAAGTTTTATTTTTATTATTATTATTTTTTAAATTTAATTTAAAAACAAAAACTTGTAGAAAAATCTTGGGATTTTCTTAAATCCTTTTAAAAATTTTCAAAAAATGTAGGGTTATTTTTGGATAAAATCAAATCTTTTTGAAAACACAAAATATTTTCTTTTAAACTTTTTAACACATTTTCAAAAGATCAACACATCAAAAATGACGATTTCCATGCAAAAACTGATGAATGCGACGAAGAACGTGAAAAACACGATTATGATTTTCAACAAAAATGTTAAAATCTTGAATATTTTGATATCAAAACGAGCCTAGAAACAATTTCTAATAGCTCTGATACCACTTGTAAGTCCCGAATAACCGGATCAAACATATATATCAAACAAACACCAAGGATGGTCAGAATCCAAACTTGGTGAGATTCAAGAAAAACGAAATATAAGAACACCGAAATACTTTTAACTCCCACATGTTTCTATTACTATTGATTAACAAAAATGTCTGATATGAATACACAAAACACGAAAATTACAGCCTTTCCCCTCTATAATTCTCTGTAATTTGAAGCTTAAACCTTAGCTTTTATACTCTAGCAAGCCCATGCGTCACATGGGCCTGCCTGGCCAACATGGCCTTAGGCATGGCCTAAATGACCTATAAAGGTCAAATTCCTAATATAACTAACCCGTTAAAGCACATTTCTCAACCATAGCCTGTTGCGTATATTTGATGTAATAGTCTCACACTTCTAGGGCCTAACAAAGTAAGTTATTAATGCAAAATGTGGCATGTCCCTCTTTTGGAGGCAACACTACCCTTGGCCATATTGGTCCAAATCAGCAGGGATATAGTCCCGCAAGGCTGGCTTACAGTTTAATAGTAGTTTATTTGTAAGGGGTTCAAGCCATTCTTGCTTCTCTCGATTTGATGCTATCTGCCTCAAGAGAAGTCCTAATAAGCATGAACCAAGTCTTCGCAGGATTTATACACTGAACGAGGCAAGAACTTTACCCGAATCACCTTTCTAAACCCCTTCAAGGCAGTTAACTTGCTTTATATAGACCATAAAGACACGAATGAGTAAATCAACAAAACATGAAAAGATGATATAATAAAGTTCACTTTCAATATAAAAAACTAGTTATTAAAGTCATTAATACATACCCAATTAAAAAGTTAACCAAAGCATGACCTTTGTTTGATAAAAACTCTTACAATCAATCATGGATCTCAAGACTACTACACACACTCTAAAGATGGATGATGGAGGAATGTGGCAGATGATGGTGATATTGTGGTGGTGGAGTAGTGGTAGGTGTGAGAGAAGTGGTTTGCTAAGGGATGAATTGCAATTACCAAGCACCCCTATTTATAGTTGGAAACAAGCTCCTCACATGCCTATGTCTTTTTCTTCTCTGTCTTCATCTAATGAGCTTTATCAGTTCATATGCACACACAACCCCTTGGCACAGCCCCATGGTGAAGCTCATTAAATGAGCTATGTCACTCCGTATGGACACTTGCTGTACTATAGGAGATTTTGCGTATCTGGGAGTTGATCACGGCTCGTGTCCATGGGCACGTCCCCGTGTCTCTTGTCTGCTTCTGTTTGTCTTTTTTCATCATGGACTCTTGAGTGGGGCATGACCCCATGCCTTGGTGGCACGTCCCCGTGCTTGTCTTCTGATTTGTTGTTTTGGTCTTGGTGTTAAGCTTGGAGGGTTGATATGATATGTCAACTTCTCTTCTTTTGTATTTATGTTAGTTTTTCCCATTAATTTATTTCTTTTGTACATTTAAGCTCTTTAATCCTTAAAATCAAAAGTATACAAAGGAACTGTGAAAGGGGATCGAGCTCCCGAAATGAGCAATCGACCTGATCTCGCTCAACTAGCAGAGGCGGAATTCATTGCTGAGAGGTAGACATGACAAACAAGATAATACTTACTGTTTAACTGCTTCTGATGTATTAATGACGTTCAAATACAAACGCAAGTAAACAAACTGGCAGAGCTTCGCCGTACCAATTGACAAATCACTAACTAGCTCTAACACAACACTTCCCTATTTATAGGTCGACATGACTCATACTGAAGTGCGTGCAAAACAAACATCTATGATTCGTACAAAAATGTATTTCGTACGAGTGACCCACTCGTATGAAATCTGTTATATTTCGTGCGAATCACAGTGTTCAAATATATAAAATTTACATTTTCTCAATTAAACATTAACTTGTAAACTTTACAAACGTTACAGATATATCCTAGACGAAGGCAATAGACATTATGCATCAACAAACTCCCCCTTGGATGTTGCCGTAGTCTGGATAATCTTCAAAAACTTCAATTTGATTTGACTTTAACGCCCAAAAAATCTCTTTACAGGCTTTCGACGCTCTTCAAAAGCAATTGGTGTTTGATCAGTCAGAGGACGTCGTTTCAAAATCTGAAAGCTCCTTAAAGATGCTATTCTTGTACGTTCAACAATCCGAGCTTCTTTTTCTTATGTTTTCTTTGACTCCTTCTTCTTAATCTTTCTCCAAGTTGTTTTCCAATCCGATCCAGAATGAATATCATTCGCAAAGCACACATTCACGATCTTTTGAAATTGAAGCGCTTGTTCTTGATCCTTTTCTTCGAAACTTATCTTACTATAGAATAAACATTCTATGTCTTTCTTCGAACAATTTACTAGCCACATGGGGTCTAGTACTCGAATGCCTCGCCACAGACCATATATTCTTTTGTACGCCATGACGGCTTCGGTTAATTCCTCTGTAATCTTCCACGAATCTTTTTCTGGGTGCACACATATAACAGCCTCTCCTGTATTCGAATCATAGTGCCACCACTTGAAGATTGTATAAAAATCTTGCTCCATTTTGATCAGTGGCATGTTTTTCATCACCCGTGGTTTCTTCACAATCAAAGTAATGTCTTTCTCCTTCGTTACTGGATCTTCTTTAACAATGCGACGTGGATAATGAGGTTTCCAATGAACAAAACCATGCTTGGCTTCAAACTTGATCAATCTCCACAGCTTTTGGTCATGGAACTTCATCTTTAGATTAATCATCTTGGTTTGAACAAGTTCCTTTATGTCCCAATAAGGCAATGTTTTGATGTCGCTAAGATATCGAAAGTATTGGATCCCAAATTCCCTTTTAATTGCATATACATTTAGCTCTTCAATCCAACCCCAACTCAGAATATCCCCTAAAGAAATATCAGCATCTCTGGTGAAAAATGCTAGGGGTCTCTTAAACTTTCGCTCAGCTGAACTCTCCCGAAATCCTTTCTTCTTTGTTCAATAATTTCAGCTTTAGACATCTTCTCAGGAATTGTTCCTTCTTTTACAGCCTCAGATACTTTCCTTTGTAACATCCCAGAACTTTCTTCTGTAAATAGATCGATAAACGTTGGGAAATCTTCTGTACCCTGAATGGCATCGTTAGTATCTTCATCAGAATCACATTCCATAACAACGTTATCATATACGTTTGCATCTTCTATATCTTCAAAAACATAAGCATTCGGTTCAAAAACATCTATCTCATTCAGTTCGTTTTCAAAATCAAAATCGAATTTCTCTTGGCTAATACCGAGCATTGCTGCTATTTCTTCTTTCGAATAACTATGAACAAACTCCCCTTCTTCAACATCATGCTCAAGATATAATACAATTGGCTTTTGCACGACAGGAACAGAAGATGTAACATTTTCTGTGAAAATTTCTGCCTGCTGAGCATCTACTGACTCATCAGCTTTGTTCATCCTTTCCTCTTCAGTAGTTTGGTTTGCAGAATCATCAAAGTACTCAAAAAGATCAACTAATTCATTAACATTTGAATCAATTACATGAATACCCGATCCTCCAACATTGTCATCATCATTATCATCTGAACTACTGGAATCTTTATCATCAACATCAACATCTTCAGTATCCTCTATTTCTGCTTCATTTTCTGTTTCTTCAGCCATTTCCTTACTATCTTTTTCCATCTTTTTCTTCATCAACCAATCTCGATGTCGTTGAGAAATATCAAGTAAAGCTATATCCACATTAATTGGCTTTCCTATCAAGATAAAATTCTTCAGTTCTTCATACACCACAATATCCCAACATTGTACTGGCTCAGATTCAGCTTCTGGCACAGCTTCATCAATCACGGAATCCTCCACTATCTTACCTTTTCCTTTCCCTTGCGCATCATATTACTGTTTAGACAACCGGTCTCTTTCCGCAACTCTTTCCCTTGCTTCTGCACGTTCTATTTCATCAATTGCCGTAGAAATACTCAATCCCAACTTCTTTTCCAAGATCTTCTCAAAACCATCCATTCTTTGATTATTTCTCAAACGTTCTTCCCCGTATTCTGCCATTCACAAACGCAATCTTTCATTTTCAGAAATAATACTCGCCATAATCGCTTCTAATTGCTGTTTATCAACAATTAATCCCCCAATCCTTTCAAGCATTTTAAACTTTTCAGCCGTTAACATGTTTATCTGCTCTTGCAACTCAGCTATGCGTACAACATTCATTGTCACCTGTTTCTGCAAATCATCAACTCTAGGATCATCAAAACGAAATTCATCTCCTCCTGGTAAATCGTCTAAACCAATCTCGTCAAAAAATGCTTGTGAATCAAATGGCTGTTGTGTAGGACGAGATTGTTAAGCATGAGATGGTTGAGATTTTTGTTGAGCAGACTGTTGTGGTGGTGATTGCTGGACTGGTTTGTGACAACTGGCAAATAACTGGAAATTCCGTACAATGTAATCACTAATTTAGTATTATAATCTCATGCATGATTATCGTAATTTAAATTCAAAACTGAGTCGTAAGTTATTAGGGCAAGTAAATCTGATCATAACATATACTGTTTCCATTACGACGAGAAACAGACCAAAACAATGCCCTAAAAGTGTTGGTAGAAAGTGCGGAATGCACTAAATGCGGTGACACTAACCATGTCGAAAAACCCGCTGAAATGAATCCGAACAAGAAATGACGGCATGTTAATGCCATACCTGAGTCCATATACAAATGAAAGTACATATTTGAGAACAACTATTACAATAATACATATATTTCCGGTATAACGCCTAAATTTCAAAATTGTCCGTTTCGACAAAAAAGGCGACAAATAACGATTTATCCGCAAGACTAATTCGGAGGGTTCCGAATGCCAAGATAAGAATAAAACAATGCTAAACATCCTAAAATAATGTGAGAATAGCAAAAATGCATATAACACGTCGTTTCCGGTCATTCGACAAACAGTGCACAATTGGACCGGAAAGCGGCCGATCGTCGAAACGACGAATATTTTAGCGGCCGATAGCCTCATCCGAGCGTCTAGTGAACTAGTTAAGCATTATTTGGAACCCAGAATCCATTCAACTAACATGAGGTCGCGGAAACACAACTTTCGGAAAAGTTCGACGGCGGATCATAAAAGTGCCGATATCGATCGAACGGTCGAACGGAAGACATATCGGCAACCCTAATTCATCATGTATTCATCTAGCGAACTAGTTGTGAATATTTTTGGACCGGAAATGCACTAATTTGACACCATATTAGTTGTGGTAATCGAAATTAAACGCTTCCGGTAATAAATATATAGTTCTGTTTATTAGCGAATACTTCGACGATGAACGATCTAGCGACATGTCTGTCATCGGAAACTTATTTTGGAAGATCATATGGATTAAATGCCATATAATTACACACTAAACACAAGTTATATGCTTAAGATGCTAGAAGATTAACCCTAATCACTATACTTAATTTAATTACCAAAATATCTCATAATATAACATGTGGTAAAAATGAAACTAACACTTAACCCCCCCCCCCAAATTGACGGTCACAAGGTGGGTCCTACCCCCTTGATTTTGTTTGAAAAATTGAGATTCTAAGTATGGATCTTGATAGTTGATGGACTTTTTAAATGATGGATATATGTGAGATCATGAGCTTATTTTCATCATTTTTCCTTCAACAAAAATTGCAACATTCTCTCCTTCCTTTCTTCCTACCCCCACGGCTCCAACACATCCACCACACATCACCATTAAGCCACCACAAACCACCACTTGTCATACACTTTGAAGCTTGATCAAGACCTCTAAGGGAGCTTGCATGGATGGAGATTATTAGGGCCTTCTAAGGAGCTTATTTTCTTTCATAATCTTCAAGAATCTTGTGCACCCATTATGAGCTAATCTCCTTCATAATCTAACTTATTTTTATGCTTAGATTATTAGTGTACAAGTTGATCATCTTGAAAATCAAGAAAAGATACATCAAAAACCCTAAAATACAACATAATATTAACAATAAATATTGATTATTTTGTGTTGATTACATGCTCATATGATTGCTAGAATGTATATTGAAGTTGTTTATGTTGATATTATGAGATAAAAGTAAGATGATCTTGTATGATTTAGTATAAAAATAAGGATTCAAACATTATAAGGTTTAAATCTAACCAAGATCATCACTTACATCATCCATGTAAAATACTACAACTTAAATATAATTTTTATACATAAGAATGATTTTTATAAGAAATAAACACATGTATTTAAGTTGTAATCACATCAACAATGTGTAGTAATCAAAGAGTTACATGCATGAACTTATTTACATAACATACTAAGGTATTGTTTTGAAAAGAATAATAAACACTAAAAACCATCTTGATTTACTAGTGTTTTTAACAACAAAAGTCATGGATGATGATATGTGAATTATGTTAAATAAATATTAGATGGGTTGTTGATGATGATTATGAGTTTAAACAGGTTTTAAATACATTTTTAAAACGTGGAAAACGCCAAAGTTTAGGGGAAACTATGACGAAATTTTCTAAAAATCTAATCGCGATTAAAGCATGATTAGTGGAGTGACTAGTGGGACTAAATGTGATTAGTAACTTAAAACGTCATTAAGTGGACTTTAATGACAATTGTTTAAATAAATGTTATAAGAAAAATAAATACTTTTACAATTATATATATATATATATTCTTATATGGAAAATAAAACAAGTGTTTGTATAAATACTTGTTGCAAATAAATAATATGTATACATGTGTGTATTTATATGTATGTATTGGAAATTTAGGGTATTCACAATAAACATATCCCACCATATACAAAATACAAACACTTGAAATAACACACCAAGTATTGGTAACATGACAAATATATTTCGTTAAGCGTCGAAACAATAAATCGGACAAATGAAACAAGGCGAACAATAGGCGGACATTCAAGATTACACTTTCACGTCGATGAAAACAAACAGTTCTCGACAAAAACAAACATGTACTAAACAACGCTGAAAACGAGTCTAAATATATATTTAGACGTTTAACTTGTTTATATATTATCGATATGAAAAATCCAAAAAGTTAAGTATATATAAAGTTAGTTAAATTATAAGTAAACACTTACAACAAAAATGGGCTATATATATATATATATACACACACACACACATTTGGGCAAAGCCCAAAAATGGTGAAAACCATATATTAGGCCCAAATTTCATAAGGTTATGGAGGTGGCCCAAAAGCTAATAAAAGGCCAAAACTATACAAAAATACATGGGCTAGGCCCAAGGATATAAAAAGACATGGGCTAGGCCCAAAGACAAAAAGACATGGGCTAGGCCCAAGGACAAAAAGACATGGGCTAGGCCTAATGACAAAAAGACATGGGCTAGGCCCAAGGATAAAAAGACATAGGCTAGGCCCAAAGACAAAAAGACATGGGCTAGGCCCAATGACAAAAAGACATGGGCTAGGCCCAATAACAAAAAGGCATGGGCTAGGCCCAAAGTCAAAAATGGGCTAGGCCCAGTGATAAGAAAACATGGGCTAGGCCCAATGACATGTGAAGGGCAAGGCCCAGTTCACACATTGTTTGAAAACAATAATATATATATTTTTAAGAAATATATATAACAATATTTATTGAACAAACAAACTACCAACACTATAATAACATTCTAAGTTGTTCAATCATAACAAGTAAATAAATAACAAGGATTCAAGATGAACAACGTGTACAAGGTCCATTGAGACCTAGGTGTCTAATGAAACCAATACGCATGTAGGTTACCTACGTTGCAGACACCGAGAGTTAGACTTTAAAGGAACACAAAAACTGTGAGTTCATGTCCCTCCTTTCACTTATTTTAAGTTTTGTTTTAAACTATCGAGGGGAAATACATGTCATGTCAAAACAGTAGCTATGGTTAGCAGATAACAGATCACTGTGCATAAGTAGGAAAGAAAAGTAGCAACCATTAATCACTTAGTGACCAAGGTGCAAAAGAGGTAGATCTATTGAGTTTGAGACCCGCTCCACTCCTGGTTGGTATACCCATTGGAGTGCTTTTGTGATCCCAACATGTCAAGAAGTCTCGGTTTGGTTACTTACTTATGGCACTAGTATGTCAGGGTGCTCGCGACACACTGATAGATCCTAATTAACTCATTGATGCTAATAACATACATGGATTTCAATACAGGTTTTCAAAGATGACATTTGGATAAGAAAATATTAAACTACATGAACTCGCCAACTTTATGTTGACTCTTTTTAAAATTACATGTGTGTCAGGACGCAGGACTTGAGCTGGTGATGAGATCCGGGTTTGGGAACTGTCCAGACAACGATGCATTATCTTTTGGAGGGTTTGCCTTTTATATCCCAACTTCGTTTGGGTATATAGAGGTCAAAGCCTCAACATGAAATTATGATGAAAACACTATCTTATTTTGGAAACAATGTCCTTTAAACTATGTTTGTAAAGGTAGTCTGAAACTGATAACAATGTGATTTCACCTTTTGATGGTTGTAATATCGGAACGAAACTTATGAATGGCCTGCATCGTTGTTAGTTTATAATGTTTACTTATTGGATGCAATGATTACCTAATAGTCACACACTTGCGCTTTCGCTACGACCAGGGTGTGACAAGCTGCTATCAGAGCTCCGATTGTAGTGAATTGGGAAAAACTTTTTACTAAAAGTTTAGTCTACAATCACCAGGGGCTCGCACATGAAAACAAGGTTTAAAACATGATAGAAATGTTTTGGAATTAAAACAAAATAACAAAAAGGTTTTCATTGTGTCACTATAACACAAGGATCTATCACACGAGCTTAACTATAAGTAATGAGCAGAGTCAATACACGAGTAGTCAATAATGGATAGACACAAAACAGTAAGATTCCATGGAATACAAAAGACAACAAGCTTTGCATGAGAAATGGTGATTTATTTAAAATATATCATAAATTACTAACATGTATATATATGTATTGTACGGATTATTTGCCAGGACTATGGCTTCAGCATCGAGTTATGAGGAAGACCTAGAGGAGTATATATCCGATGATGGATATGACCTGCGGTCGAGGCCCAACCTTTTGCGGATGGAGCTGAAGATGGAGACGATGGGGACTTCCAACCACTAGCATTGATCGATCCTATGGAGGTAGATGCGCCTCCAGCAAACGAGGTATTGGCCGTCCCTCAGCCACCGCATGACATCATAGTGTATGGTCACCTGGAGGGTGAACACGCTATTGTACATCTGGCTGTGCCCCTTGCTGTGGTCCCTCCCGTGATTGATTTGGATGATGAGGACGACGAGATACCAGTGTTCCATGTGGAGCACATGGAGGACGACCTGGGAGATGGCGAGGTCTTCGACGATATCGCCTTCCACCCCCAAATATACCAGTCGTCGACAACTCGTCATCTACTGATGCTGCTCCAAGCGAGCATGAGGCGGACGATGCTTCATCCGCCGTCCCAGGCACCCCTGCATCCATGTATTCACCCCCTGTGGCCTCACCGGCTCGCGTCAGTCCATTCCTGTCAGAGTCCCGACCCCGGGACCCATTCATTTTACAGGACCTGCCCGTTACTACTCTTTGAGTGGCACTCCGCGTGCCCCCGAGCAGCCACCACCCTACTTCTCTGAGAGTTCCACGTACCACCCTGTTTTCAACCCATCTGCCGCTGGACCTTCTCATATGCCAGGACCTTCATTCTCTGATAGAGTACCACCCGTGTATGACCCACGACCCACACCACCTCCAGCAGGTATGTTTACCCCGACAGCTCCACCAGGCATGAGCCTCTCAGACCCTTATCATCCCTCACACTTTCCTCCGATCCCTGTGGAAGAAAGGGTGACTTCACATGACCTACAGCTCTCTCTGATCTTTTGTAGGATTTGGGAGATAGAGTCGCAGCGTACTGCTCACGCCACTACCAGAGTGACACCTCCACCACTGTCATCACCGATACCAGAGTGACACCTCCACCACTGACTCCACCTTTCTACTGCCCATTCCATCACTCGTCATGCCCATCCGAGGCACGAGTGCAGGAGCTAGAGCAGTTTCAGACAGATGCTACTAGGCGTATTTCTAGCCTTAAGGAGGAGATGGCATACTATCACAGCATGTTCCCATGATCGCCATTTCCACCACCCCTTCCACCCCAGTATGATGTTTGTAGGTATCTGTTGGGGATCAGCTGTACTTTTGTTGTTTTGGCTCATGAAGACTCAACCCTGAAGATCCAAGCTTTTGGAAGACAACTTATTGACGTGAAGAAGCATTGTAGTAGAAAAGTGTACTTTTGTAATGTAAAAACTTGTATTGACTAGGGTTGTGTACCCCTAAGTCCTTTTTGGCTCCTCGCGAACAAATTGTAACAAGTTGTCATTGTATAAAAGTGTGTTTTCTTTATGTTACATTGTATTTCTTTTATGTTATGGTTGATTATGTAACGATGTGGTGATTTTAAGATTGATGCATTGCACCGTGGTGATATTATGATTTATACTGTATGATGTGGCGGGCTATGTGTATGATGCCGATGGGTGTGCGTATGGCGTTTGCATATATTCATTTATTTATTTATCATGTTCTGATGTGCTGTTGCACACATATATATATATAAATAATAAATAAATAAATAAATAAATTGTAATAATAACATGAAAGTATTAATTTGACTAATTGTGAGCGACATATTGTGTTAGAAGACAATGCCGCCCCGCAGAAGAAGTTCAAACAACAACACCCTACCCACCACACAAGAGGAGCTGAATGAACGTATCTCCCAAGCCATTGCACAATACGAGGCAAACTGCTCTGAGCATAGCGGCGGTACAGGAGGTTCAACAGGAGTACATCCTCCCACTGGTAATACCCGGTTTCTCATAACCACAACACACTCTCATCCATCTTATTCGTGCTACTTACTCATGCTTAAATGGTGTGTCCAATGATTTCAGGTTGCACATATAAGCAGTTTCTTGACTGTAAACCTCTGAACTTCGATGGTACCGGAGGCGCTGTAGCCTTCGTACGTTGGACGGAGAAGACAGACTCAGTCATCCGAATGAGTAAGTGCCCAGCTGAATTAAGAGTCACCTATGTTACCGGACTCTTTGTGGATGGAGCTCTATCATGGTGGAACCTTCAGGTCCAAACCAAGGGCAATGATGCTGCATATGCCCTGACCTGGTAGGATTTAAAGGAGATGATGAAGAAGAAATATTGTTCCAGATTGGAAATTCAAAAGTTGGAGACAAAATTCAGGAATCTGAAAATGGTCGGTTAAGACGTTTTTGGGTATACACAGCGATTCCATGATTTATCCCGAGTGGTGCCGTATCTAGTGGAACCGGAATTTAAACGTATTGAGAGGTACATTTGGGGACTTACCCCCGAAATTCTGAGTTTGGTTACCTCTTCGAAACCCACAGAGATTGGTGAAGCTATTGAGCTAGCTGTCAGTCTGACCGAAGAGGCTGTGCGTCAGGGAAGGTTGCCTAAGAATGGTGGAAACAAGAAAGAACCTACTGAGGAGGCCACTTATTCCAACAAGTGAAAATTTTCTCGCTTCAAGAAAGGTTCTCGTGGTAACAACAACAGTAACAAGAGACAAGCCGCGGGGAAAGTTAAGGAAACCAAAGCATATGTTACCACAACCGCAAACACTGCGGTTAAGAAACTTTATACTGGGGACGCCCCGAAATGTCCTTTCCACCACCATGGGGAATGTCGAGGCCCCAAGTGTGGAAAATGTGGAAAAATTGGACATCGCACCGATGTGTGCCGAGCCAACACTGGAGATCAAGTTTGCTACGGTTGCGGAGACAAAGGACATTTCAAGAAAGATTGTCCTAAAGCGAATCAAGCACGGGGAAGAGCGTTTGTAAATGGAGCTAAGGATGCTCGTCAGGATCCAAACGTGGTCACCGGTACGTTCCCTATCAATGATCATTTTGCATCTATTCTTTTTGATACCGGGGCAGATTTCAGTTTCATTTCTAAAGAGTTTAGAGATATACTTGGGGTAAAGTCGAGTAAACTAGATGTTCCCTACTCGATTGAGCTAGCTAACGAAATATTAGTAGAGTCGAAAGAAATAATAAAGAAATGTACGTTAGAGTTGGGTGAACGAAAGTTTGATATAGATCTATTACCAGTTCAACTGGGTAGTTTTGATGTTGTCATTGGAATGGATTGGCTATCCAATAATCGAGCCGAGTTTATATGTCATGCGAAGATCATTCGCATTCCCTTATCCGATGGAGAACATTTGGTGATTCACGGGGAGAAGCTTGATACACCTCTTCGAATCATAAACTGCATGAAGGCGCAGAAATGCTTGAGGAAAGGATGCATCGCTTTTGTTGCCCACGTGGTGGATAAGAAGGCAGAGGAACGCAAGATTGAGGACATACCAGTAGTGAGGGAATATCCCGAGGTCTTTCCAGAAGACTTGCCAGGACTACCTCCTCAGAGACAAGTCGAGTTCCGTATTGACCTAGTGCCAGGAGCTGCACCTGTGGTAAAAGCTCCATACCGTCTAGCGCCCTCGGAAATGCAAGAATTATCTACACAGTTGCAAGAGCTGCTCGACAAAGGTTTCATTAGGCCGAGTTTCTCGCCTTGGGGAGCTCTAGTGCTGTTTGTAAAGAAGAAAGACGGAACATTTCGTATGTGTATCGACTACCGGGAGTTAAATAAGTTAACTATCAAGAATCGGTACCCATTACCGCGGATCGATGATCTGTTCGATCAGCTACAAGGATTGAGTTTTTATTCAAAGATTGATTTAAGATCCGGTTATCATCAATTGAGAATCCAAGAGGAAAGCATTCCCAGGACAGCGTTTTGGACTCATTACGGTCATTATGAGTTCCTTGTTATGCCCTTTGGCCTAACCAACGCCCCTGTAGTATTCATGGATTTGATGAACCGAGTGTGTAAGCCATACCTTGACAAATTCATGACCGTATTCATAGATGATATACTGATATACTCACGCACCGAGAAAGAACATGAACAACACCTGAGAACCATTTTGGAATTGCTGAAGAAATAACAGTTATACGCCAAGTTCTCGAAATGCGAATTTTGGATTCGCGAGGTGCAATTTCTTGGCCATGTGGTAAACGAGAATGGAATCCATGTCGACCCTTCGAAGATCGAGGCAATAAAGAACTGGACCATTCCAAGAACCCCCACCGAAATACAACAATTCCTAGGATTAGCGGGATATTACAAGAGATTTATTGAAAACTTCTCCAAGGTTGCTCAGCTGCTAACCTCGCTAACCCATAAGGATAGAAAGTTTGATTGGGGAGAAAAGCAAGAATCGGCATTCCAGGTGTTGAAGGAAAAGCTATGCAAGGCATCAATACTATCCCTCCCGGACGGTACCGATGACTTTGTGGTGTACTGTGATGCATCACATCAAGGTTTAGGTTGTGTGTTAATGCAACAAGAAAAAGTCATAGCGTACGCGTCATGACAGTTGAAAGTTCATGAGAGGAATCATACCACGCATGACCTGGAGCTAGGTGCCGTGGTATTTGCCTTAAAGATCTGGCGTCATTATTTATATGGCACTAAGTGTACCATATTCACTGATCATAAAAGTCTTCAACATATATTCAACAAAAAAGAACTGAATATGCGCCAACGACGTTGGGTGGAACTGTTGAACGATTATGACTGCGAGATCAAGTATCACCCGGGCAAATCAAATTTCGTAGCAGATGCCTTGAGTAGAAAAGAACGAGTCAAAACATTATGGGTGCGAGCTTTGGAGATGACAATCCAGACGAACTTCACAACTCGAGTGCGTGAAGCACAACAAGAAGCGTTGAAACCAGAAAACATTCCAACTGAATCATTAAAGGGAATGGAAAACCAATTGGAACCAAACAAAGATGGAACTCTATATTTCATGGGAAGGATCTGGATTCCCTATTATGGTGAGTTGCGAGACTTGGTGCTGGATGATGCACACAAGTCCAAGTATTCTATACACCCAGGATCGGAAAAAATGTACCAGGATCTGAGGGAATATTATTGGTGGCCTAATCTCAAGAGAGATGTTGCGACCTATGTTGGGAAATGCCTAACTTGTGCAAAGGTCAAGGCCGAATACCAAAAGACATCTGGGTTATTACAACAACCAGAGATCCCGGTTTGGAAGTGGGAGCAAATATCAATGGATTTCATTACAAAGTTACCACGGACCTCTCGAGGTCATGACATGATCTGGGTTATCATCGACCGGCTAACCAAATCAGCTCACTTCCTACCCATCCGCGAGAAAGACAGTACGGAGAAACTAGCGGAACTGTATCTGAAGGAGATTGTGGCATGTCATGGTGTGCCAATCTCGATAATCTCTGATAGAGATGGTCGCTTTGTGTCACGTATCTGGCAATCATTTCAAAATTCATTTGGTTCTCGCTTGGATTTAAGCACATCCTTTCACCTGCAGATCGATGGTCAGAGCGAGCGACCATTCAAACATTAGAGGATATGCTTCAGGCCTTTGTGATGGATTTAGGCGGAAACTGGGATACTCATTTACCGTTGGTAGAGTTTTCCTACAATAACAGTTATCACACCAGTATAAAGGCCGCGCCATTCGAAGCACTATATGGACGAAAGTGCCGATCACCGCTATGTTAGGCGGAAGTCGGTGACAGACAACTCATTGGTCCCGAGCTGGTGCAAGAGACCACATACAAGATATTTAAGATACATGAGAGTAATAAAGCAGCCCGAGATAGACAAAAGAGCTACGCGGATCGAAGACGCAAACCATTATCCTTTGAGGTGGGAGACAAAGTATTGTTAAAAGTCTCACCTTGGAAAGGCGTAGCTAAGTTCGGGAAGCACGGGAAGCTCAACCCGAGATATATTGGACCTTTAGACATTCTGGCAAAGATTTGTACTGTAGCTTACAAGTTAAAACTGCCAGAGGAAATCAGTAATGTACATGACACCTTCCATGTGTCTAAACTGAAGAAAAGTCCAACAAATGACACCGTTATCATTCCAGCAGATGAAATTCATATTGATGACAAATTACAATTCACCGAAGAACCAGTTGAAGTCTTGGACTGGAAGGTCCAAAAGACAAGAAGAAGCCAAATCAAACTGGTGAAGGTTCGCTGGAATTCGCGTCACGGTCCCGAGTATACGTGGGAGCGTGAAGATCAAATCAAGTCAAAATACCCCCACCTGTTCGAGAAGACTCCTTCATTGGATGCCTCAAGCTGAATTTAGGGACGAAATTCTTTTTAACAGGGGGAGTATGTGACAACTGACAAATAACTGGAAATTCCGTACAATGTAATCACTAATTTAGTATTTTAATCTCATGCATGATTATCGTAATTTAAATTCAAAACTGAGTCGTACGTTATTTGGGCAAGTAAATCTGATCATAACATATACTGGTTTTCGTTACGACAAGAAACAGACCAAAACAATGCCCTAAAAGTGTTGGTAGAAAGTGCGGAATGCACTAAATGCGGTGACACTAACCGTGTCGAAAAACCCGCAGAAACGAATCCGAACAAGAAATGACGGCATGTTAATGCCATACCTGAGTCCATATACAAATGAAAATACATATTTGAGAACAACTATTACAATAATACATAAATTTCCGGTATAACGCCTAAATTTCAAAATTGTCCGTTTCGACAAAAAAGGCGACAAATAGCGATTTGTCCGCAAGACTAATTCGGAGGGTTCCGGATGCCAAGATAAGAATAAAACAATGCTAAACATCCTAAAATAATGTGAGAATAGCAAAAATGCACATAACACGTCGTTTCCGGTCATTCGACAAATAGTGCACAATTCGACCGGAAAGCGACCGATCGTCGAAACGACGAATATTTTAGTGGCCGATAGCCTCATCCGAGCGTCTAGTGAACTAGTTAAGCATTATTTGGAACTCGGAATCCATTCAACTAACATGAGGTTACGGAAACACAACTTTCAGAAAAGTTCGACGGCAGGTTATAAAAGTGCCGATACGATCGAATGGTCGAACGGAAGACATATCGGCAACCCTAATTCATCATGTATTCATCTAGCGAACTAGTCGTGAATATTTTTGGACCGGAAATGCACTAATTTGACACCATATTAGTTGTGGTAATCGAAATTAAACGCTTCCGGTAATAAATATATAGTTCCGTTTATTAGCGAATACTTCGACGATGAACGATCTAGCGACATATCCGCCATCGGAAACTTATTTTGGAAGATCATATGGATTAAATGCCATATAATTACACCCTAAACACAAGTTATATGCTTAAGATGCTAGAAGATTAACCCTAATCACTATACTTAATATAATTACCAAAATATCTCATAATATAAAATGTGGTAAAAATGGAACTTACACTTTACCCGCCCTCCAAATTGACGGTCACAAGGTGGGTCCCACCCCCTTGATTTTGTTTGAAAAACTGAGATTCTAAGTATGGATCTTGATAGTTGATGGACTTGTTAAATGATGGATATATGTGAGATCATGAGCTTATTTTCATCATTTTTCCTTCAACAAAAATTGCAACATCCTCTCCTTCCTTTCTTCCTACCCCCACGGCTCCAACACATCCACCACACATCACCATTAAGACACCACAAACCACCACTTTTCATACACTTTGAAGCTTGATCAAGACCTCTAAGGGAGCTTGCATGGATGGAGCTTATTAGGGGCTTCTAAGGAGCTTATTTTCTTCCATAATCTTCAAGAATCTTGTGCACCCATTGTGAGCTAATCTCCTCCATAATCTAACTTATTTTTATGCTTAGATTATTAGTGTACAAGTTGATCATCTTGAAAATCAAGAAAAGATACATCAAAACCCTAAAATACAACATAATATTAACAATAAATATTGATTATTTTGTGTTGATTACATGCTCATATGATTGTTAGAATGTATATTGAAGTTGTTTATGTTGATATTATGAGATAAAAGTAAGATGATCTTGTATGATTTAGTATAAAAATAAGGATTTAAACAATATAAGGTTTAAATCTAACCAAGATCATCACTTACATCATCCATGTAAAATACTACAACTTAAATATAATTTTTATACATAAGAATTATTTTTATAAGAAATAAACACATGTATTTAAGTTGTAATCACATCAACAATGTGTAGTAATCAAAGAGTTACATGCATGAACTTATTTACATAACATACTAAGGTATTGTTTTGAAAAGAATAATAAACACTAAAAACCATCTTGATTTACTAGTGTTTTTAACAACAAAAGTCATTGATGATGATATGTGAATTATGTTAAATAAATATTAGATGGATTGTTGATGATGATTATGAGTTTAAATAGTTTTAAATACGTTTTTAAAACGTGGAAAACGCCATAGTTTAGGGGAAACTATGGCGAAATTTTCTAAAACTCTAATCGTGATTAAAGCATGATTAGTGGGGTGATTAGTGGGACTAAACGTGATTAGTAACTTTAGACATCTTTAAGTGAACTTTAATGACAAGGGTTATCCCTAAATGACTAAGTGTTTAAATAAAGTCACAAATATATATGTTATAAGAAAAATAAGTACTTTTACATATATATATATATATATATATATATATATATATATATATTCTTATATGGAAAATAATACAAGTGTTTGTATAAATACTTGTTGCAAATAAATAATTTGTATACATGTGTGTATTGAATATGTATGTATTAGAAACTTCGGGTATTCACAATAAAAATACCCCACCATATACAAAATACAAACACTTGAAATAACACACCACGTATTGGTAACATGAGAAATATATTTCGTTAAGCGTCAAAACAATAAATCGGACAAATGAAACAAGGCGAACAATAGGCGGACATTCAACAATACACTTTCACATCAACGACAACGAATGGTTCTCGACGAAAACAAACATGTACTAAACAACGCCGACAACGAGTCTAAATATATATTTAGACGTTTAACTTGTTTATATATTATCGATATGAAAAATCCGGAAAGTTAAGTATATAAAAAGTTAGTTAAATTATAAGTAAACACTTATAATAAAAATGGGCTTACATATATATATATATATATATATACACATTTGGGCTAGGCCCAAAAATGGTGAAAACCATATATTAGGCCCACATTCCATAAGGTTATGGAGGTGGCCCAAAAACTAATAAAAGCCCAAAACTATACAAAAATACATGGGCTAGGCCCAACGATTATGACTGCGAGATCAAGTATCACCTGGGCTTAGCAAATTTCGAAGCAGATGCCTTGAGTAGAAAAGAACGAGTCAAAACATTACGGGTGCGAGCTTTAGAGATGACAATCCAGACGAACTTCACAACTCGAGTGCGTGAAGCACAACAAGAAGCGTTGAAACCAGAAAACATTCCAGCTGAATCATTAAAGGGAATGGAAAACCAATTGGAACCAAACAAAGATGGAACTCTATATTTCATGGAAGGATCTGGATTCCCTATTATGGTGAGTTGCGAGACTTGGTGCTGGATGATGCACACAAGTCCAAGTATTCTATATACCCAGGATCGGAAAAATGTACCAGGATCTGAGAGAATATTATGGTGGCCTAATCTCAAGAGAGATGTTGCGACCTATGTTGGGAAATGCCTAACTTGTGCAAAGGTCAAGGCCGAATACCAAAAGCCATCTGGGTTATTACAACAACCAGAGATCCCGGTTTGGAAGTGGGAGCAGATATCAATGGATTTCATTACAAAGTTACCACGGACCTCTCGAGGTCATGACATGATCTGGGTTATCATCGACCGGCTAACCAAATCAGCTCACTTCCTACCCATCCGCGAGAAAGACAGTACGGAGAAACTAGCGGAACTGTATCTGAAGGAGATTGTGGCATGTCATGGTGTGCCAATCTCGATAATCTCTGATAGAGATGGTCGCTTTGTGTCACGTATCTGGCAATCATTTCAAAATTCATTTGGTTCTCGCTTGGATTTAGCGAGCGAACCATTCAAACATTAGAGGATATGCTTCGGACCTGTGTGATGGATTTAGGCGGAAACTGGGATACTCATTTACCGTTGGTAGAGTTTTCCTACAATAGCAGTTATCACACCAGTATAAAGGTCGCGCCATTCGAAGCACTATATGGACGAAAGTGCCGATCACCGCTATGTTGGGCGGAAGTCGGTGACAGACAACTCATTGGTCCCGAACTAGTGCAAGAGACCACAGACAAGATATTTAAGATATGTGAGCGTAATAAAGCAGCCCGAGATAGACAAAAGAGCTACGCGGATCGAAGACGCAAACCATTATCCTTCGAGGTGGGAGACAAAGTATTGTTAAAAGTCTCACCTTGGGGCGTAGCTAGGTTCGGGAAGCGCGGGAAGCTCAACCCGAGATATATTGGACCTTTCGAAATTCTGGCAAAGATTGGTACTGTAGCTTACAAGTTAAAACTGCCAGAGGAACTCAGTAATGTACATGACACCTTCCATGTGTCTAAACTGAAGAAAAGTCCAACAAATGACACCGTTATCATTCCAGCAGATGAAATTCATATTGATGACAAATTACAATTCACCAAAGAACCAGTTGAAGTCTTGGACTGGAAGGTCCAAAAGACAAGAAGAAACCAAATCAACCTGGTGAAGGTTCGCTGGAATTCGCGTCACGGTCCCGAGTATACGTGGGAGCATGAAGATCAAATCAAGTCAAAATACCCCCACCTGTTCGAGAAGACTCCTTCATTGGATGCCTCAAGCTGAATTTAGGGACGAAATTCTTTTTAACAGGGGAGTATGTGACAACTGGCAAATAACTGGAAATTCCGTACAATGTAATCACTAATTTAGTATTTTAATCTCATGCATGATTATCGTAATTTAAATTCAAAACTGAGTCGTACGTTATTAGGGCAAGTAAATCTGATCATAACATATACTTGTTTTCGTTACGACAAGAAACAGACCCTAAAAGTGTTGGTAGAAAGTGCAGAATGCACTAAATGCGGTGACACTAACCATGTCGAAAAACCCGCTGAAACGAATCCAAACAAGAAATGACGGCATGTTAATGCCATACCTGAGTCCATATACAAATGAAAATACATATTTGAGAACAATTATTACAATAATACATAAATTTCCGGTATAACACCTAAATTGCAAAATTGTTCGTTTCGACCAAAAAGGCGACAAATAGCGATTTGTCCGCAAGACTAATTCGGAGGGTTCCGGATGCCAAGATAAGAACAAAACAATGCTAAACATCCTAAAATAATGTGAGAATAGCAAAAATGCACAGAACACGTCGTTTCCGGTCATTCGACAAACAGTGCACAATTAGACTGGAAAGCGACCGATCGTCAAAACGACGAATATTTTAGTGGCCGATAGCCTCATCCGAGCATCTAGTGAACTAGTTAAGCATTATTTGGAACTCGGAATCCATTCAACTAACATGAGGGCGCGGAAACACAACTTTCGGAAAAGTTCGACGGCGGATCATAAAAGTGCCGATATCGATCGAACGGTCGAACGGAAGACATATCGGCAACCCTAATTCATCATGTATTCATCTAGCGAACTAGTCGTGAATATTTTCGGACCGGACATGCACTAATTTGACACCATATTAGTTGTGGTAATCGAAATTAAACGCTTCCGGTAATAAATATATAGTTCCGTTTATTAGCGAATACTTCGACGATGAACGATCTAGCGACATATCCGTCATCCGAACTTATTTTGGAAGATCATATAGATCAAATGCCATATAATTACACCCTAAACATAAGTTATATGCTTAAGATGCTAGAAGATTAACCCTAATCACTATACTTAATTTAATTACCAAAATATCTCATAATATAACATATGGTAAAAATGAAACTTACACTTTACCCCCCCCTCCAAATTGATGGTCACAAGGTGGGTCCCACCCCCTTGATTTTGTTTGAAAAATTGAGATTCTAAGTATGGATCTTGATAGTTGATGGACTTGTTAAATGATGGATATATGTGAGATCATGAGCTTATTTTCATCATTTTTCCTTCAACAATAATTGCAACATTCTCTCCTTCCTTTCTTCCTACCCCCACGGCTCCAACACATCAACCACACACCACTATTAAGCCACCACAAACCACCACTTTTCGTACACTTTGAAGCTTGATCAAGACCTCTAAGGGAGCTTGCATGGATGGAGCTTATCAGGGCCTTCTAAGGAGCTTATTTTCTTCCATAATCTTCAAGAATCTTGTGCACCCATTGTGAGCTAATCTCCTCCATAATCCAACTTATTTTTATGCTTAGATTATTAGTATACAAGTTGATCATCTTGAAAATCAAGAAAAGATACATCAAAAACCCTAAAATACAACATAATATTAACAATAAATATTGATTATTTTGTGTTGATTGCATGCTCATATGATTGTTAGAATGTATATTAAAGTTGTTTATGTTGATATTATGAGATAAAAGTAAGATGATCTTGTATGATTTAGTATAAAAATAAGGATTTAAACATGATAAGGTTTAAATCTAACAATTATCATCACTTACATCATCCATGTAAATACTACAACTTAAATATAATTTTTATACACAAGAATGATTTTTATTAGAAATAAACTCATGTATTTAAGTTGTATTCACATCAACAATGTGTAGTAATCAAAGAGTTACATGCATGAACTTATTTACATAACATACTAAGGTATTGTTTTGAAAAGAATAACAAACACTAAAAACCATCTTGATTTACTAGTGTTTTTAACAACAAAAGTCATGGATGATGATATGTGAATTATGTTAAATAAATATTAGATGGGTTGTTGATGATGATTATGAGTTTAAACAGGTTTTAAATACGTTTTTAAAACGTGGAAAACGCCATAGTTTAGGGGAAACTATGGTGAAATTTTCTAAAACTCTAATCGTGATTAAAGCATGATTAGTGCGGTGATTAGTGGGACTAAACGTGATTAGTAACTTTAGACATCTTTAAGTGAACTTTAATGACAAGGGTTATCCCTAAATGACTAAGTGTTTAAATAAAGTCACAAATATATATGTTATAAGAAAAATAAATACTTTTACAAATATATATATATATATATATATATATATATATATATATATTCTTATATGGTAAATAATACAAGTGTTTGTATAAATACTTGTTGCAACTAAATAATATGTATACATGTGTGTATTGTATATGTATGCATTAGAAAGTTAGGGTATTCACAATAAAAATACCCCACCATATACAAAATACAAACACTTGAAATAACACACCACGTATTGGTAACATGAGAAATATATTTCGTTAAGCGTCGAAACAATAAATCGGACAAATGAAACAAGGCAACAATAGGCGGACATTCAACATTACACTTTCACGTCGACGGCAACGAACGGTTCTCGATGAAAACAAACATGTACTAAACAACGCCGACAACGAGTCTAAATATATATTTAGACGTTTAACTTGTTTATATATTATCGATATGAAAAATCCGGAAAGTTAAGTAGATAAAAAGGTAGTTCAATTATAAGTAAACACTTATAATAAAAATGGGCTTACATATATATATATATACATTTGGGCTAGGCCCAAAAATGGTGAAAACCATATATTAGGCCCAAATTCCATAAGGTTATGGAGGTGGCCCAAAAACTAATAAAAGCCCAAAACTATACAAAAATACATGGGCTAGGCCCAAGGATATAAAAAGACATGGGCTAGGCCCAAAGACAAAAAGACATGGGCCAGGCCCAAGGACAAAAAGACATGGGCTAGGCCCAAAGACAAAAGGACATGGGCTAGGCCCAATGACAAAAGGACATGGGCTAGGCCCAATAACAAAAAGACATGGGCTAGGCCCAAAATCAAAAATTACATGGGCTAGGCCCGGTGATAAGAAAACATGGGCTAGGCCCAATGACATGTGAAGGGCAAGGCCTAGTTCACACATTGTTTGAAAACAATAATATATATATATTTTTAAGAAATATATATAACAATATTCATCGAACAAACAAACTACCAACACTATAATAACATTCTAAGTTATTCAATTATAACAAGTAAATAAATAACACGGATTCAAGACGAACAACGTCTACAAGGTCCATTGAGACCTAGGTATCTAATGAAACCAATACGCATGTAGGTTACCTACGTTGCAGACACCGAGAGTTAGACTGTACGACTTAAAAGAAACGCAAAAAACTATGAGTTCATGTCCCTCCTTTCACTTATTTTAAGTTTTGTTTTAAACTATCGAGGGGAAATACATGTCATGTCAAAACAGTATGTTAGCTATGAGTTAGCAGATAACAGATCACTGTGCATAAGTAGGAAAGAACAGTAGTAACCATTAATCACTTCGTGACCAA
Source organism: Scalesia atractyloides (assembly GCA_947069175.1). Taxonomy (NCBI): domain Eukaryota; kingdom Viridiplantae; phylum Streptophyta; class Magnoliopsida; order Asterales; family Asteraceae; genus Scalesia; species Scalesia atractyloides. The sequence goes on from CAMTDV010000027.1 coordinate 55,885,022, forward strand.
GGTGCAAAAGAGGTAGATCTATTGAGTTTGAGACCCGCTCCACTCCTGGTTGGTATACCCATTGGAGTGCTTTTGTGATCCCAACATGTCAAAGAAGTCTCGGTTTGGTTACTTACTTATGGCACTAGTATGTCAGGGTGTTCGCGACACACTGATAGATCCTAAATTAACTCATTGATGCTAATAACATACTTGGATTTCAATACAGGTTTTCAAAGATGACATTTTGTTGATATAGTTTTGTGTCTGTCGCTTGTTCTTAATTACAGTTGTAATTGTATGGTCTTTGCTCAAGTGTCTGTATAGGTTTGGTCGTGTGGAATAGATCGAGATATCCTTCTATCTTGATTAGTATGACATCTTAGCTTGTCTGTGTTAATCAGTTGCATGTGTGCATACTGATAAGTCTTTTGTACGTCAAGTCTACACACGTTTTCCTGAAATAAGGATTCTGTGCGAGTCAGAGAATTCGTACGAATCACATGATTCGTACAAAATACTTGAGTAACAAGTGTGTTACTTGTTTCATACAAACAAGTATTTTGTACGAAACAGTTGACTCGTACCAAATCCCTGGAATGTGTCTCGTGTGAAATAGTGTGTTCCATATGTCTGGATTTGTGATTCATACGAATCTAGACGGACACTATATAAGCAGACATGCACCTCTCAGTGAGGGTTAGCTAGTTGGTCAGACCAGAGAGCTTGTTACCCTTTGAGTTGGTTATCTCTGAAGACGAAGACATAAGAACACAACAAGTTTGTTTGAGTCATACGAGGATTGTGTGTATATGTTTGTACTTGTTCTCAATCATTAATCAAGATAGTGAATCTTTGGTTACCCCGTGTTCTTTACTTTGCTTTGGTTGCATGCACACTTGGATTCCGCACTTGTGTGTGTGTCATATGAACAAGGAACTGGTTTAACACCATTCGTAGGTGTGACCTACAAGTGGTATCAGAGCTTTGGCTCTTTCCTTGTTCAAAACCGGGCTTAGTTGTGTCTGAGCTAGTTTGAAGATTTCTGAAGTGTTCTTGAATCTCCAGCTGAAAACATAAGTTTTGGACAGTTAACTAACTTAAAACTTGGTTAAAATCAGTTGCATGCAAAAAATTTTATGGTAAAATTTTTCTGAAGAACACCCTTGAAGAAGAAATCTGCAAAAATTTGAATCTGACTAGTTTTGGTAGGGTTGACATATTCTCTTACTTGGATCTGGACTTGGACTGTTGACTGATTAATAATCTGTGTTTTAACTAAAAGTGGGTAAGACAACAAGTAATTTCGAAAAAGCAGGTCTAAACAAGAAAGGAAATTTCTCACCAAACCATTTCTGAAAAGATTCATCTGAAAAACGCTGAACAAAACATTTAGTGCGACTGAGTTATTTCATGCGAATCATCTGACCCACACGAAACACCTGGCTCGCATGAAACATCAGTGTTTCGCACGAAACAGGTGTCACGCACGAAACAAAATCTGTTTGTTTCTTGTGTTTTTCAAAGCTTTGTGATTTTAAGAATTTGTCATATTTTCAGATCTGTGAATTTTTAAACGGTAATTATAATTGTGAAACTTTAAGCCTTTAAATTCTCATTTAAACAAGAAAATATAATGAGTTCTAACCCGTGGGGTTGGAGTTGTTCAAGCTCAAATCAGGAGTCTTCGCAAAGCTCCGCAACATCATGGTAAAATCTTTGATGCCACAACATACAGCAATGATCTCTGCAAATCAATGGGCGTGTGTTGCAAATCAAAATCAAAGCATCTCAACTCTGTTAATGAGCGAAAGTGAAATAGGGAGTAACAACCGTCCACCCAAGCTAAATCATATGAACGATTATCCTTCCTGGAAAAGTCGTTTTCATACATACGTTCTTGGACAGAACACGGAATTGTGGACGTGTTTCACTACCCCCTACAATGAAGCACTTGAGAAGCGGGATCAAATCTAACCACTTTGGCCAATCTAGTCGAAAGTGACAAGAAAGCTTACGATCTAGAGAAAAAGGCATTTGCTATCCTCACACAAGCTCTGCATAAAGACATTTATCATCAGTTTGTGTATTGTACTACAACAAAAAATTTGTGGGACACTTTGGAAGCAAGAGGTGAAGGTAACGCTGCTACCAGGAAGATTCGGCATGATCTGCTCAAGAAAGAGTTTGAAGGTTTCATGTTCATGGAGAACGAAACCTTGAATGATATGACCACTCGGTTTTACATCTTCTCAGTGAAATGTACTCGTATAAAGTGTTAGCAGCACCACAAGAAATTGTGATGCGATTTGCTGATGCTTTATCACCAAAATGGGGTCAATTTATTGATCTTTTAAAACATACAGGTGTTTTGGACTCAATTAGTATTTATGAATTTGTGCAGAAACTGGAGAACAAGAATGAAGAAGAGCTTCGGAAGGCACAACGAGTCAATGTTCCACAAAACCCTGAAATGTATTTTGGAGGTATAAATGCAGGTACAAGCTCAAGTCAGCAACCGAAGCTACACACCGCGTTTGTGTCAAACGTGAAACTGTTTCTACCCCAACTAGTTCAATCAAGTCAGTCTACAGGTTCGAGTAATCAAGCCTATGGACAGACTTTTGATCTGAAAGCCTTCCTTCCACAACCAAGGGATTTAGCGCATAAAGCTCCACAGCAAGCTCCTCAACAAGCTTTCTATGGAAGCAACAGTCAATCTTCAAATCCCAACACTGTCAAACTTGACACGTCAAATCTCTCCAAAATCAACGTAGAAGTTGCACATGAACATGCAGAATTTCTAAATACCATGGTCAGTGTGTATTGTGGTTTAGTTGCAGGTCAAATATGGAACATCAATTTGATAAACGAAGACTATGAACAAATTGATCGAGATGAAATGGAGCTGATGGACATCAAGTGGGCATTTGCAGGTGCTATGAGAAGAGCGAATGATTATATGAGAAGAACAGGCAGAACCAGTTTGGAAAGCAAGAAGGATACAAAATACGGCTTTGACAAAACCGCCGTCACTTGCTTCAACTGCGGAGAAAGAGGTTACTTTAAGCGGGAATGCACAAGACCCAGCAAGGAAGGAAATCACAACCCCTTTCGAAATCAGTCTCAACCATCCGACACAGCACATTACAACAATGAAAGAAGAATAGTAGCTGTTGGTAACTCTAACAACACCAATCAATCAGGACCTTCAAACACGCATAGAGCTTTGGTAGTTCAATCTGATGAAGGATGTGACTGGTCAGTACAGTTGGGAACTGAGAACAACGGAAGAACTGCATGCTATGCGAAGATCGTCGATCAAATCAAGTATGATCACAGCATCAATACTCCAAATAACGATGATACATCTGGGGATGCTGGTAGTTCTGATGAAGAATGTTCAAGTTCAGATGGTTACGGATCTGATTCCGATGTGAAGAAAGGAAGTGATGCTGAGGTTGAAGAGTTGCTGATTGAAGCTGAGATGTTGAAATCTGAAAAGGTAGGCATGACGAGGAATGCAGAAGCTGTTGAAAAAGAGACAGAGACACTCTCTACAGATGGTGCAGCTTTTCCTCATCACACTGCCTTTATGGAAAATGTTGAAGGTTCTTCAAAACAGGTATATTCTGAACCTCCTACTGTTTGCAATGACTGTGTTGAGTTGAAAATAAAATATGAAACCGTCAACAGTCATAATCAGAATTTAGTTGTTGAACTATCCAAATGTAAAGAGGCGAATTTGGTGCTAACCAGAAATGAAAAAGAATTCAAATCTGTAATAGAAACCCTTAAGAAAAGTGTTTCAGAATTGACAAAAACAGTTTTGAATAAACAGACAGGAATTAATAACTACATTAATCTCCAAGAAGAAACAAAGAAAGAGTTAGCCATTGCCAAATGCGAATATGATTCGATCAAACGCAAATTGGAAAGTTATTCTAACTCCCAATATGTGCTTGAAGTTCAAAAACTAAACGGAGATGTTCAATGCATAGGGTATAATTCGTGTCCACCCCCAATGAAACACAACTATACCAAAATGCCTGATGAAGAAAAGATGCCTCGTTTTGAACCCTCTGTACCTTTAAATGCTGGGGAATTTGCAGCAGGGTTAGGGTTCAAACTAGGCAATTCCTCTCAAGAACCAAGTAAGCCAGAAAGTTCATCATCTGATGAAGAAGAGGATGATACATCAGATGATAAATCAAGAAATGATGATCAGGATCAGCCTCTTGATGAAAGGAAAAGAGTAGAATCTTTTACTACTCCTAGTACTCAATCTGTTGAGAATCAAGAGACTGTTCCTAAGAAATCTGTGAAGACAAGTGTGTCTACACAAGAAGTAGATAATGTGTTATTTACTTTGGTTGGAGATAAGAAAATCTATTTAAACCAAGATTTTCCAATTAAAAACATAAATCCAATCTCTATAGATCAGGTGTTTGAAAAGTCAACAACCAAACCTTTAGAGAAGAAAAAGCCCACCAAAACACAACCATTATCCACTTCAAAAGAAAAACAATGGAAGCGAGTTGAAAAGCCTACAGTTTCTCAACCGAAGGTTGAAGCAAAAGGCTCTCATTACCAGAAAAGGCTAAAACTGTTAAATTTGTGAGTTCTAAAGGTACCGATAAAGTCGAAACTTTTCAAAGAAAATCTAATGTTGATTTTGTAAAGAAAGTTAAGATTTTGAAAAGAAACAGACAAAACAATTACACCCAACGCACTGATGGATGTAATGAAAATGAACCCAGTACCTCAGGATCCACAAATTCAACATCAAGCCGAGAAACACGATCTCCTAGATTTGTTGATAGGAGAACATGTTTCAAATGTGGAGAATCTGGCCACATTATAAAGGATGGTCAAAATCCAGCCAAATCAAGATGTATACAGAAAACCCCTCATGAAACAACTTGCAAACGTAAATCTGTTTCTCCGACTCAAGATAAACGTATCATTAAGGATCAAAATAGAGAAACAAAAATGTAAACAAGTAAAAGCAGTTGAGAAAGCTTTAAAATCAGATTCTTTGAAGCAGGATCAAAGATCTTCAAAATCAACAAAACCAGACAATGTTAAAACTGTAAGTAATAGTAAATCTAGTAATAAACAAGGATCTTGGAAACTAAAGACTGGTAATGGTTCAAAAGGATTTCTCAGTTTGTTAATCATCAAGAAATTGAGATTACATTTCTCGATGATAAAGGACGACCCAAGACCACTAAGGCTTGGGTCCCCATCTCAAACTAATCTTGTTTGTGGAATGTGCAGGGTGTTCCAGGAGGAACTGTAAACAGTCATTGGATTGTTGACAATGGAGCATCAAGGCACATGACAGGCGACTTGCGGCTCCTATATGATGTGAAAAACATAAGGGTGGTTATGTTGCTTTTGCTGGTGGCAAAGGTGGATACATCACTGGAGAAGGAATGGTCTCCAATGGTGTTGTGAGCTTCGACAAGATCAATTATGTGCGGCAAATTGATCACAATCTTCTTAGCGTTTCTCAAATCTGCGACAAGAAGTTCACGGTACATTTTGATGATGCCGGATGTTATGTGCTGAAGCCTGGATTCAAGATCCCCAAGGAATGGATTCTCCTGTCGGCTCCAAGAATTAATGATTTGTATATTCTTGATATGAGCCAAGCTATATTACAACATCTGCACAAGTCACATGTTTTGTTTCTAAAGCCACCGAGAAGGAATCAATCTCTTGGCATAGACGTATGGGACACATTCACCTGAGGAAAATGAACTATTTGGTGAAGAACAATCTAGTGAATGGTGTACCAGTGAAGAACTTTCATCTTCAAGACGTTTGTGTATCATGCTAGAAAGGGAAGCAAGCAAGAAAGTTCCATCCCGTGAAGAAGATCAACACTGTAAATATGCCACTAGAACGTCTTCATATGGATCTCTTTGGGCCTATGAAACACAAGACAACCTTTGGTGATTCTTATTGTCTGGTAGTTACTGATGACTATTCCAGATTCTCATGGGTAAACATGCTGGCACACAAGAGTGAAGTTCCTAGTATCCTCAAGAATCTCCTGACTCTGCTGGAAAATTTGTACAATCTAAAGGTAAGGAGAATCAAAAGCGATAATGGCACGGAATTTAAGAATCAAGTTATGGATGAGTACTGTTCCTCAAAGGGTATTCTACATGAGTACAGTTGTCAATATACTCCACAACAAAATGGCGTCGCTGAGAGGAAAAATCGAACTCTTATTAAACTGCAAGAACCATGTTAGTAGAATCAAAACTTCCCGTTCAATTTTGGGGGGAAGCTGTTGCTACTACGTGTTATACTATGAGTAGAGTTCTGATGGTGAAGAGACATGGGAAGACATGCTTTGAGTTGTTACATAAAAGGAAACCGGATATTTCTTTCTTAGAACCTTTTGGAGCTCCATGCACTATGATCGACACACATGGAAAGTTTGGTCGCAAGGCTATCGAAGGTTTCTTTCTTGGATATGCTACTCCTAATTTCCGAGTGTGGAATTTGTCTTCAAAGAAGATTGAAGAATGGGGTGAGGTCAAGGTTCAGAGATATACAGAAGCTGTAAAGGCTCCGGGTGCTCCTTGGATGTTTGACTATGATGGGCTGTTTGACTCCTTTAATCTATCAACTTTTGATGATGCAACAACTGCTGCTCAGATGTTATGGGAAAGTGATACTGCAGTAGACTCGTCATTAGTTCAACAAATTATTGGTAACCCTCAAGTGTCGACTTCGGTTAACAATCTTGTTCAAAATGAGGAATTCAAAGACACTGCAGATTATAATGTTTCATCAGAAGATGATGAGTTTCATGATGCAAATGAAGCTTCCTCTGGTGCGGTTCTTCGATTTTCAAATGATACGTCAAATATTCAACCTCAAGGAACGACTGAAGGTCAGGCATCTACAACTTCATCAAATCCAGCTCTCGATGTAACTGTTGATCTGAATATCAACAATTTGGGTATAAATTCTCGAGTTCCTGATGTGCCAGAAACTCGAATTCATAATATCCATCCTCAGCAGAATATTATTGGAGATGTCCAGAGTGGTGTGCAGACTCGTAATCAGCTTCGAAACAACCAGAATGCTGGATTGTATTCAGAAATCAGGGAATCCGGTGGTCTGAATGATTGGTCTTTTGCCTGCTATGTGTGCCAAGTAGAACCAAAATCTTGGAAGGAGGCAATGAAAGAAGACTCGTGGGTTGAAGCCATGCAGGAAGAACTTCAGCAGTTTCAGAAGTTAGGCGTTTAGAAATTGGTTGACAGGCCTGACGGCTACAAGAAGATTGGTACACGATGGGTGTACAAGTGCAAGAAGGATGACCGAGGTGTTGTTGTGAGAAACAAAACGTGATTGGTTGTTCAAGGTTTTAATCAGGTCGAAGGGATCGATTATAATGAAGTTTATGCACCGGTTGCACGACTTGAGGCCATAAGAATCTTTTTGGCTTATGCGTCCTTCAAGAAGTTCACCGTTTATCAGATGGATGTGAAGAGTGCATTTCTTCATGGTGTGGTAGAAGAAGAGATATATGTTGAGCAACCGCCAGGTTTTGAAGATCCACTCCATCCTGACAAGGTTTGGCTTCTCAACAAGGCTTTATATGGTCTTCATCAAGCTCCGAGGGCTTGGTATGAAACGTTGTCTACCTATCTGTTGAAGAATGGTTTTCGACGAGGCCTGATCGACTGTACTCTCTTCATCAAGGAACGGGACGAGGACTTGCTGCTAGTACAGGTTTTTATTGATGATATTATATTTGGGTCTACTAACACTCGAATGTGCAGAATTCGAACAAGTTATGCAGGATAAGTTCGAGATGAGCGGTATGGGAGAGATGACTTTCTTTTTAGGTTTGCAGGTTCAACAATCAAAGGAAGGGATTTTTATCCATCAAACCAAGTACGTCGGAGATATTCTCAAGCGATTTCAGATGGATGACTCAAAGCCTTTGGGAACTCCATTAGCTCAAAATCATGGGATTACTCCAGACGGAATGGGTGAACATGTAGAACCATCTCTCTATCGTGCAATGATCGGATCTCTCATGTATCTTACTGCCTCAAGACCTGACATAATGTACCCAACATGCCTTCTGGCACGCTATCAGTCTAGTCCGAAGGTTTTCTCATTTGATGGCTGTGAAAAGGATCTTTCGTTATTTGAAGGGACGCCCTGACACTGGTCTATGGTACCCTAAGGATGATAACTTTGATATGACAGCATTCAGTGATTCTGATCATGGCGGCTGTAAAATCGATGCAAAATCAACAACAGCAGGACGTCAGTTCTTGGGAAATCGCCTAGTCACGTGGCAATGCAAAAAGCAGACTTGTGTAGCTACATCAACATGTGAGGCTGAGTATATATCAGCTTCTAGTTGCTACTCTCAAGTTCTATGGATTCAACAGCAAATGCGCGACTACGGTTTTGAATTTCTTACTACTCCTATTTTTGTTGATAATGAAGCTGCTTTACAGATCACTCGGAATCCTGTACAGCATTCAAAAACAAAACACATTGCGATTAAGTATCATTTCATACGAGATTGTTATGAAAAAAGACTTATCGATGTTGTTAAAATCCACACTGATCACCAACCTGCCGACCTTTTTACCAAAGCCTTTGATAAATCACGTTTTGATTATCTGCTCTTGGTCAATGGCATCAAGGTGAAACCCGAGTAACTCAACCATGGCTAACTATTTTTGTATATACTTTTCTAAAAATCTAAAACTACAAAAAGATTTTCAGTTTTATATTTTAGGGGGAGTAAATTTCAAGAAAATACAAAAATATGTCTTTTATTTACCTTCTTTGTTTAAGGGGGAGAAAATTCAGAAAAATACAAAAACATTAGAAAAATAAAAAATGAGTTTCTTGGATAAGTTGAAGATGATGAAATTCACCGGTAAATCTGTCAGATATGGTTAAAAGCATAGAAAGAAGATTGATAAGTAGCTTTACTTATGATGTATCGCTCACAATCAGACTAAAATGTGCAGGTTGATATAAACCTAACAGACATAACTCCAGGTAGGAACCGTTCATTGGCATATGGTCTTGGTACAGAAATTTCGTTTGATAGAGTGCCGAGGTTCTGAGATATACAGTCTTTATGCTGGCTTATCATCTGGATATCATGGTTGAATCTTTTGCCGAAAAATAACGGTGGCACATGTCTAGAACTTCCATGATATCATACATACATGTACATCCTGCATTCGACCATCAAATAAGTGATAAAAATATCACATCCCCAAAATAAGTGATAAAATATCATAGCTTTATGCGGGAGATAAGTCGTCTCTTTGTCAGTACGATGGTACTAACCTGTTCACGGACTTACTCCTGTGCGCTGCATGCATATGAAAATCAAGTTCCTCATCAATAAGTGATTAAATCACAAAGGACTTGTTTTCAATCAAAATATGTGAGTATCACACATCATTCATATACGTCAAAACAGATGATAAAGCAGTATACTCACCGGTAAGATTTTCTCTCGTGCATATCTTGATACGGGAATGTGTCGTGATGTGGTTGAACACCGGCTAGTAAGTATAAATTCATACCAAAATCATATCTCCTAATCATGATTACATCTGATAAGTCTGGGCTTACATGGACAACAATAACGATAATCATAGTTGAATACTTATCTGTTTAATTTTGAAATCCTAATACCGTCTTCGACAAAGATTAAAATGCTGGTATGATTCCTTTACCTTGAAACTCGAAAAAGATTGTAGCTTATCCGTATATTTAGTTTTTATGTCCAGTTTACTTAGTTGCTTATGTAATTACTTTTTGAAAGCTAGCCAAAGTTGATACTCGAAAGTTTCTACCAAGATACGCCAGAAAACCATCTGTTTGATATCGCAACTTCATAAAGTAATATCTTGCAAAAAGTAATCCATCAAAGAAAACGAAAATCTGAAATTCATTTGAGTGTGTGTATCTCATACGAATGAACCTGGTCATTTGATTGACTTGGTCCCTTGTTTTTCTCAAATCTGCAGCTAAAATTCGTTTGAGTGTGTGTATCTCATACGGATGAACCTGGTCATTTGATTGACTTGGTCACTTGTTTTTCTCAAATCTGCTGCTGGAATTCATACGAGTGTGTGTATCTCGTTCAGGGAATACAATCATACGAAGAATTTATGATAAGTTTTTCGTGTGTATTCCCTGAGAAATTTGTGTTCTAATTATTTTTGTCTATTGAGTACAGATTGATACAAAAGAACATAAACAAAGACCAGCAACAAAGAAATCTGACAAGTCAGAAGAGGAAACAAGAAAGATTTGAAGTTTCTTAGAAGTTCGTTGCTAGTCTTTGTTTGATACTCCAAACCATTCTATGTGAAGACCAAAGTCTGAAGACCAAAGACCGAAGACCGAAGACCGAAGACCGAAGACCAAGCAACATCCAAGGGGGAGTTTGTTGATACAGTTTTGTGTCTGTCGCTTGTTCTTAATTACAGTTGTAATTGTACGGTCTTTGCTCAAGTGTCTGTATAGGTTTGGTCATGTCGAATAGATCGAGATATCCTTCTATCTTGATCTAGTATGACAACTTAGCTTGTATGTGTTAATCAATTGCATGTGTGCATACTGATAAGTCTTGTGTACGTAAAGTCTACACACGTTTTCCTTAAATAAGGATTCTGTGCGAGTCAGAGAATTCGTACGAATCACATGCTTCGTACGAAATACTTGAGTAACAAGTGTGTTACTTGTTTCGTACGAAATAAGTATTTCGTACAAAACAGTTGACTCGTACCAAATCCCTAGAATGTGTCTCCTATGAAATAGTGTGTTCCATATGTCTGGATTTGTGATTCGTACGAATCTAGACGGACACTATATAAGCAGACATGCACCTCTCAGTGAAGGTTAGCTAGCTGGTTAGACCAGAGAGCTTGTTACCCTTTGATTTGGTTATCTCTGAAGATGAAGACACAAGAACACAACAAGTTTGTTTGAGTCATACGAGCATTGTGTGTATATGTTTGTACTTATTCTCAATCATTAATCAAGATAGTGAATCTTTGGTTACCCCGTGTTCTTTACTTTGCTTTGGTTGCATCCACACTTGGATTCCGCACTTCTGTGTGTGTCATATGAACAAGGAACTGGTTTAACACCATCCGCAGGTGGACCTACACATTTGGATACGAAAACATTAAACTACATGAACTCTCGCCAACTTTATGTTGACTCTTTTTAAAATTACATGTGTTTCAGGACGCATGACTTGAGCTGGTGATGAGATCTGGGTTTGGGAACTGTCAAGACAATGATGCATTATCTTTTGGAGGGTCTGCCTTTTATATGCCAACTTCGTTTGGGTATATAGAGGTTAAAGCCTCAGCATGAAATTATGATGAAAACACTATCTTATTTTGGAAACAATGTCCTTTAAACTATGTTTGTAAAGGTAGTCTGAAACTAATAACAATGTGATTTCACCTTTTGATGGTTGTAATATCAGAACTAAACTTATGAATGGCATGCATCGTTGTTAGTTTATAATGTTTACTATATTGGATGCAATGATTACCTAATAGTCACACACTTGCGCTTCCGCTACGACCAGGGTGTGACATGGTTCTGAATCAGGCATTGATTGTTGAACTGGTTCTGATGTGTCACACCCCGACCCGCAGCGGAATAAGAGTCGGAGCAAAATTGGGTTATCACCAAAGCTCATGATATTTACTAATATGTTTCATATTTATTTAAATCAAAATTACATCCTCAATAATCCAAATATGTTCATACAAATACAAAGAAAATAATCAACTAAACAATCCAAGCTCTAAACCAGTTTATTCTTCTAAGCCAATCCTATGTGTTTCTTGCTGCGGCTGGATCACCTGTATCATGTGTAAAAATGGGGGTTTTTGGGTCAACATAAGTTGGCGAGTGAACCTTGTTAGATAAACATTTATTATTGATTTCTTGTTATCTTTATCATGGAAAAATTGTGCAATAGTCATATGTGAGCAAATGTAAGTAATCAAACAATAACAATAACAATAACAATAACACCCACAAACAATAACATACAATAACATACAATAACATATGAACTTGCATGAGTATATAACATGAATGAAACTGTATATGTTGGCAACGTCACGTTCACGCTCATAATGTAATGAGGAACGGACGGCCTATGATGAATGTCTGTGCGATCAAGGCTCAATCAAACGGAGCCGATCGTATGTTGGCAACGCCTGGTTCACGCTCATAATGTAATGGGGAACAGCTCAATGCTCATAATGTAATTAGGAGCGGCGGCCTATGATATTGCATGTACTGAAAATAATAAATTAAATCTAAACAATAACCACACAAACAGCTGATACAAGCTGAATACACATTTGTTCATAGATATGATGTATGCACAATGATTTAAATATAATAAATGGTAAGACACATGATACACCCCAAAAACGTGATTAAAACGGGGAATTTGTAGAGATTCACTCACATTGGGTGCGTTCGGTTGAAGATGATGAAATGAACACGAGTTTGAAGGATTGATCAACGAGGATTAACTAACCTAAATAATAACGAAAGGTATAGTAAATGAGTGGATTTTATTAATAATTTTAATAGGATTTTTAAATGTATTTTTGTGAGTTTAAGGCTATTTCCTATCTTTAAAAACATTATTTTTAAGTATTTTTAATTGATTTTTAAATTAAATTAAATAAATTAAAATATAAAAAAATGTTGACTTTTGCGTTGACCATTGACCGTTGACTGTTTGACTGTGACTGTTGACTGTTTGACCGGTTCTATTGTGTGTATGTATGCGCCGGGCAGGACTCGAACCCGAGACCTCCCGTACGCGTGCACGCAGCTCTACCAACTGAGCTACGTGTCTAACCCGAAATAATTCTGTTTTTAATTATATTTATATACTATTTTAGTTTATTCAAAATTCTTTTATTTTCAAAAAGTGTTTTTAATCGTTGAACCGGAGTGTGCAACAGGTCTCGAACCCAGGACCTGTGGGTTAGTATTGCACACAGTCCACTGCTGGACTGTGTGTCTAACCTGGTTAATATACCAATTTTTATTATACTTAACATCTACCGTGAGTTAATCCGGTTCAGTTAGAAAAATAAAACATCTTTATTAAAGAGCATACGTGTGTGTCAAGGATCGAACTCGCGGCGTGTGATATATGTGCGCACACAGTCCACCGCTGGACTGTGTGTCTAACCCGAGATAATATCCAATTTATATAAAACTTATAAACAACCTAACTTCGTCTTCTTCGTTACCAAATCTCAGACTACGATTACTCTATTGTTTTTTGTTTAATTAAATTGATAAACATTCAAATGACTAAAATGAAATGGCAGAGAAGATTTTGGAAGTAGACATACCGGAGAAACGATTTATCTCAGAATTCCGGCGAAGTCGTTGGCTCTGTTTTTACGGATTTCGTCTGAGCGGACAGATTAACAAGTTTGATTAGCTAGATGCGGAATTAAAGCACTGAACAAGAATTACCAGATGGTTTAAAAGGCTATACCGTTTCACAGGGAGAATTGGGAACTTTCAGAAATTTTCCAGCGAGAGTTAATTATCCTATATCGTCGTCTGAAAACTGATTCTGATTGATGAGTTTGAGTTAGCATAAGCTTAACAACTGATAGACGATGAAAGAATTGAGAGACTTACTGATTTGATGGAAGACACGGTTTTCCGGCGAAAGTCCGGCGAGTTCAAAAAGCTGCTCCGACGAACTGAAAGTAGTGCGAAAATGAAACTGAAGGTCTGCAGATGAGTTTGAGTCGCGAGAGGGGACTAAGGTTGGAGTAAATCAGGAAGTGCAGATTTTTCGGTTATTAAAACCAATCAACTTATGAATTCAAGTCCATTCAAGATCAAATTGATTGAAGGTGTCGGTGTATCGGTTATCGTCAGAAAACCGCGAACACTCAAACGTTTTTGGACGTTTGGAGACCGATTTCGGTTACAGTTGGCGTAAACCGGTTGATTCATGGTTGAACATAAGACTTAATTGGTTCCTAGAACTAACAGAAAACATCAAGTGGCGGAGTGGTTATAAGTGCGCGTGTTAAGTCTTTAAATCCTTTCCGGCTGACCCGGGTTCGAGTCCCGGCAGCCTGTTTCTCATTTTATTTATTTTATTTTTACTTTTTATCAATTATAACTTTTATATTCTAGTTTGTTTATTAGTTATGCATCATTAAAAATTAAAATCAACATAAATACGCAACGAAACATTTATAACTCGATATTCGATTACAAACGAAGCGGGTTTGGAAAACCCGTTTTTGACAAATGTTACAGTATCCCCTACTTTTAGGAATTTCGTCCCGAAATTTAAGTAGTAGTAGTAGGAAAAAGATGCGGGTATTTTTCGCGCATTGAGTCTTCACGTTCCCAAGTAAACTCAGGTCCCCATTTCGACTCCCAGCGTACCCTAACAATTGGAATGCGACTTCGTCTTAGACGTTTTTCTCTGAAGTCCATGATCTCAACTGGTCTTTCAATGTAATGCATAGATTCATCAATCTGAATATTTTCCAGAGGAATATGGAGGTTCTCATCAGCGAGGCACTTCTTCAAGTTTGATACGTGGAATGTGGGGTGAATTCTGTTGAGTTCTTCTGGTAGATCAAGCTTGTATGCTACAGGTCCTACTCTTTCGAGTATCTTGAAAGGTCCTACGTAGCGTGGTGCTAGCTTGCCTTTTTGACCAAAACGAACTACTCCCTTCCACGGTGATACTTTTAAAAGTACATGATCACCAATGTTAAACTCCAAAGGCTTTCGTCGTTTATCTGCATAACTCTTTTGACGACTTTGAGCCGCTAGAAGATTGTTTCGTATTTGATGGATTTTGTCTGTGGTTTCTTGAATCAATTCTGGACCGGTGATTTGAGCTTCCCCAATTTCGTGCCAACATACTGGAGATCGGCACTTACGACCATATAAGGCTTCAAAAGGTGCCATGCCGATACTTGAATGATAGCTGTTGTTGTACGAAAATTCAACTAATGGTAAATGAGCGTCCCAATTTCCCTTGAAGTCTATGACACATGCTCGAAGCATATCTTCAAGAGTTTGAATGGTGCGTTCAGATTGTCCATCAGTTTGAGGATGGTAAGCGGTACTGAGATCTAATCGTGTACCCAAAGTGGTTTATACGGCTTGCCATGTTCGTGAAGTGAAACGACCATCACGATCTGAAATAATGCTTAACGGTACACCATGTCGGCTTACGATTTCGCTGATGTAGATACGAGCTAGCTTCTCGTTCTTGAAATCTTCGCGGATTGGAATAAAGTGAGCTGATTTTGTAAGACGATCAATGATTACCCATATGGTGTCATACCCACCAGAAGTGCGAGCTAACCCGGTAATGACGTCCATGGTTATGTTTTCCCACTTCCATACAGGTATTTCAGGTTGGACCAGAAGTCCTGAGGGTCTTTGGTGTTCAGCTTTCACCTTGGAACATGTAAGGCACTTGGAAACAAAAACAGCAATATCCTTTTTCATTCCAGGCCACCAGTAGGTGTATCGAAGGTCTTGATACATCTTATCGGCTCCTGGGTGTATAGAGTATCGTGTTTTGTGAGCCTCATTCATAAGAAATTCACGAAGGTTGTTGTGGTCAGGAATCCATATGCGATCTAGATAGTACAGAATACCGTCAGATTTAGTTTCAATTTTAAGTTCAGCTCCACAGGACAGCTCCTTTCGTACGTCGTCTTCCGTTACTAAAACATGTTGGGCTTCTCGAATTTGATCTTTAATGTCAGTTATTATTTGCGAACATAGAAGACGAATGGAGTTCGCATAACCCTTTCGACTGAGTGCATCAGCCACCACATTTGCCTTGCCAGGGTGGTACCGAATTTCACAGTCGTAGTCATTTAGAAGTTCGACCCATCTTCGTTGCCTCATGTTTAACTCCTTTTGGTTGAAGATATGTTGAAGACTCTTATGGTCAGTGTATATTTCACACTTAGTACCGTAGAGATAATGTCTCCATATCTTAAGAGCGAACACAACGGCTCCAAGTTCTAGGTCATGGGTGGTGTAGTTCTTCTCATGAGTCTTGAGTTGTCTTGAAGCATAAGCTATAACCTTTCCTCTTTGCATTAGAACACAGCCTAATCCTTGCCCTGACGCGTCGCAATAAACCACGAAGTCATCACAACCTTCAGGAAGAGTGAGGATTGGTGCATCACAGAGTTTTTGTTTAAGGGTTTGGAAGGCTTCTTCTTGTTTGGGTCCCTATATGAAGGGTTTTCCTTTATGAGTTAAAGCCGTGAGTGGTACAGCAATGCGGGAGAAATTTGAAATGAAACGGCGATAATAACCAGCCAAACCAAGGAATGATCTTACTTCGGTTGGTGTACGTGGCGCTTGCCATTCTTGTACTGCTTTGATCTTTGAGGGGTCGATATGTATTCCCTTGTCATTAACAAATGTCCAAGGAATTGTACCTCTTTTAACCAGAATTCGCATTTGGAGAATTTGGCGTAAAGCTTTTCATTCTCTAAGAGTGTAAGGATGAGTCGAAGGTGCCGTTCATGATCAGACTTAGACTTTGAATAAATGAGGATGTCGTCGATGAAGACTATAACAAAACGATCGAGATAGGGTTTGCAGACTCTGTTCATTAGATCCATGAAGACAGCTGGAGCGTTGGTTAAACCAAATGGCATGACCATGAAGTCATAATGACCATAACGAGTTCGGAAGGCGGTCTTTGGGACGTCTTCTTCCTCTAAGTTGATGATAACCAGAACGAAGGTCGATTTTTGAAAAAAAGCTGGCACCTTGAAGTTGGTCAAGAAGATCATCAATGCGAGGTAATGGATAACGATTCTTGATCGTTAACTTGTTGAGTTCTCTATAGTCGATGTACATGCGAAACGTTCCATCTTTCTTCTTCACAAAAAGGACAGGTGCACCCCAAGGCAAGGAGCTAGGACGTATGAATCCTTTGTCAGTCAACTCTTGCGATTGACTGGCTAGCTCTTGCATTTCAGAGGGGGCTAACCTATAAGGAGACTTTGCAACTGGTGTAGCACCAGGTATAAGATCAATGCGGAATTCGACTTCTCTCAAGGGAGGAAGTCCTGAAATGTCGTCAGGAAAAACTTGCGGAAAATCTTTTACTACTGGAATGTCTTCGAGTTTCTTCTCCATGGTCCCCTTTTTGACGACATGAGTTAAAAATGCGACATAATTCTTGCGAAGATATTTTTGTGCTTGAAGACAGGACATTAATCTGAGCCCTTTCGATGGGGTTTCTCCAAAGATTCGTAGAGTCTGACCGTTTGAAAGAGGAATGCGTATAAACTTTTCGCGACATACAACTTCAGCCTGATGTTGGCTGAGCCAGTCCATACCAATTATAATGTCAAAGCTTCCCAACTTCATAGGAATGAGGTCAACTGGAAAATCGTGGTCGTTTAAGGTGAGAGTACAATTGCGTATAATAGAGTTTAATGAGACTGGTTTCCCGTCAGCAACTTCTACTGTTATGGATTCCATGAGCTTATCACGAATTTGGTTTAGGATGGGTTCAAACTCTAAGGATACAAAACTTTTATCCGCGCCAGTATCAAACAACATGGATGCATAACTACCATTGATAAGAAACGTACCGTTAACCACATTGCTGTCAGCTCTAGCCTGATTAGCGTTGATGTTGAAAGCTCTTCCTCTTGCAGGTGGAGGAGCTTGGTTAGCTTGATTCACCGGATTGGCTTGGGCTTTAGCATGAATAATGTTCACCAAACGTGGACAAGTGTTTCTAAAGTGGCTTGGGTCTCCACAATTGTAGCAAGCCCGCATAGGTTGCACCATGGGGTAGTTGGGTTGGTAGTATGATTGGGCTAAATGTTGGGTAGGTGGTAGTAGTAGGGGTTGTTGGGCTTGACCCATTATTTGTTGGTGGGTTTGGGTTGAAGGCTGGTGGCGGTTCGTTCGCTGAGGTATGCGACAGGTTTGAACAGTATGACCTGCGTGACCACAGCCGGTGCAATGTTGGCAGGGATGATCAGGAAAGTGATGGTATTGGCAACGGTTGCATTTTGGTAATGGGCCAGAGTATGGCCTTTTATATGGTGCAGGTGAGGGGGCAACTTGGGTAATGGGTGCAGCAGGGATAGGGAAATTGGTTTGTGTGACAGCGAAGTTTCTGGTGTTACGTTTCCTCTTGTAAACAAACTTAGAGGAGGAGGTGGAATGGTTTGAAGTTTGGTCCTCAACGGGGGCTTTCTTTTTCTCCTCTTTAAATTTACCGTTGCGAATTCGATTCTCGGTCAGTTCAGTAGCTAGTTCCATAGCAGCTTCAAGTGTTGCTGGCGAAGTGCTGAGAACTGAATCTTGAATTTCCGAGGGAAGACCTCGAATATAATGCTCGACTAAGCGGTAAACTGGGGTGAACAAGTTAGGGACCATCTGGTTCAACTCTAAGAACCTCTTGTTGTAGGAAGTATGATCTCCCTCCTTTTGCTTCAATGAGTGATATTCATCCTCTAACTTTTTAATCTCACTTCTAGGAAAGAATCGTCTCGTCATGATTTCCCTTAGTTCCTCCCACGTTAAGGCCATTGCATCTTCGATTCCCCTCTTACCCTTTTCAATATTCCACCAGGTAAGAGCTACCCCAAATAGTCTCCCGGTTGCGTATCGTACCTTGCGATCCTCGGGACAATCGCAGTTAAGGAAGGTGTTTTCCATTTCCTCAAACCAGTGGAGGAGAGCAGTGACACCTTCGGTCCCTTCAAATTTCGAAGGATCGCAAGACTTGAAATGTTTATATGAGCACTTTTTGGTAGGAGGGTTGCCGATGTTCTGGTCTTCTTGCTGGGGAGGATTGGTGGGATTTGTGGCGAGAGCTTGTTGTACTTGAACCACAATGTCAGGAAGCACCGCGGCCATTTGCTTTGCGATTTGAGTGGCCAAGCGTTCGTGTGACCTTCCTGATCTTCTACCCCCTCGTTGTTGTCTAGCCGACATCTACAGGAACATACATAAGGAGATTGTGAGTTTATGGAGTCTTTTTAGGTGTCATGTGTCTTAAAGAAAATGAAAATAACATAAATATCAATAATGCAACTACATCCATAGGATGTCTTGGGTTTGCTCATGTTGGGCCTCAAATGTACCCCATACCTTCACCTGTATAGTCATGTGGGCCCCCATGACTATTGGCTTGGTAGAATTCACATTACCCGAATGAAAACCACGAAATATGTTTACGAGATGTATGGTCGGAATGTGTCCAGGTGTAGACACAATGACAACTCAAAGTGGGGTTAGCTCACACGACGTTTGGTATAGCATGCTTTGGCCTAATAGGTACTTCGTACTCTCATCGTTAGTCCCCAGGTAGGCAAACTGGTCCTTTATTTTGGATTTATACGAATGCCAGCCTAGACAGGACGTTCTGACTACCGGTACTTGTACCCTTCCAGTTACTACATGCCCGTCATGAGAACTCACTTTGATGTGATTTGAAAATACAAAAATCATTGTAAAAACAATCATGAAAATGATGTGATGTGTGCTTTCATGGATATGATATGTTATGAGAATATGATTCATGATAGACATTATATAATAATATGTACTTATGAACATGCTTGCATAACATTGAATGTAACATTTAAACATAAAACATATAAACATTATGAATTTTGCATGTAACACACAAAGTCTTAAAAATTTCTAATTAACTATAGTATAGGCTCTAAGGGTCTATAACCTATCCTATATCCCTATAGTCATGGCTCTGATACCAATCTGTCACACCCCGACCCGCAACGGAATAAGAGTCGGGGCATAATTGGGTTATCACCAAAGCTCATGATATTTACTAATATGTTTCATATTTATTAAAATCAAAATTACATCCTCAATAATCCAAACATGTTCATACAAATACAAAGAAAATAATCAACTAAACAATCCAAGCTCTAAACCAGTTTATTCTTCTAAGCCAATCCTATGTGTTTCTTGCTGCGGCTGGATCACCTGTATCATGTGTAAAAATGGGGGTTTTTGGGTCAACATAAGTTGGCGAGTGAACCTTGTTAGATAAAAATTTATTATTGATTTCTTGTTATCTTTATCATGGAAAAATTGTGCAATAGTCATATGTGAGCAAATGTAAGTAATCAAACAATAACAATAACAATAACACCCACAAACAATAACATACAATAACATACAATAACATATGAACTTGCATGAGTATATAACATGAATGAAACTGTATATGTTGGCAACGTCACGTTCACGCTCATAATGTAATGGGGAACGGACGGCCTATGATGAATGTCTGTGCGATCAAGGCTCAATCAAACGGAGCCGATCGTATGTTGGCAACGCCCGGTTCACGCTCATAATGTAATGGGGAACAGCTCAACGCTCATAATGTAATTGGGAGCGGCGGCCTATGATATTGCATGTACTGAAAATAATAAATTAAATCTAAACAATAACCACACAAACAGTTGATACAAGCTGAATACACATTTGTTCATAGATATGATGTATGCACAATGATTTAAATATAATAAATGGTAAGACACATGATACACCCCAAAAACGTGATTAAAACGGGGAATTTGTAGAGATTCACTCACATTGGGTGCGTTCGGTTGAGGATGATGAAATGCGCACGAGTTTGAAGGATTGATCAACGAGGATTAACTAACCTAAATAATAACGAAAGGTATAGTAAATGAGTGGATTTTATTAATAATTTTAATAGGATTTTTAAATATATTTTTGTGAGTTTAAGGCTATTTCCTATCTTTAAAAACATTATTTTTAAGTATTTTTAATTGATTTTTAAATTAAATTAAATAAATAAAAATATAAAAAAATGTTGACTTTTGCGTTGACCATTGACCGTTGACTGTTTGACTGTGACTGTTGACTGTTTGACCGGTTCTATTGTGTGTATGTATGCGCCGGGCAGGACTCGAACCCGAGACCTCCCGTACGCGTGCACGCCGCTCTACCAACTGAGCTACGTGTCTAACCCGAAATAATTCTGTTTTTAATTATATTTATATACTATTTTAGTTTATTCAAAATTCTTTTATTTTCAAAAAGGGTTTTTAATCGTTGAACCGGAGTGTGCAATAGGTCTCGAACCCGGGACCTGTGGGTTAGTATTGCACACAGTCCACCGCTGGACTGTGTGTCTAACCTGGTTAATATACCGATTTTGTTATACTTAACATCTACCGTGAGTTAATCCGGTTCAGTTAGAAAAATAAAACATCTTTATTACAGAGCATACGTGTGTGTTAAGGATCGAACTCGCGGCGAGTGATATATGTGCGCACACAGTCCACCGCTGGACTGTGTGTCTAACCCGAGATAATATCCAATTTATATAAAACTTATAAACAACCTAATTTCGTCTTCTTCGTTACCAAATCTCAGACTATGATTACTCTATTGTTTTTTGTTTAATTAAATTGATAAACATTCAAATGACTAAAATGAAATGGCAGAGAAGATTTTGGAAGTAGACATACCGGAGAAACGATTTATCTCAGAATTCCGGAGAAGTCGTCGGCTCTGTTTTTACGGATTTCGTCTGAGCGGACAGATTAACAAGTTTGATTAGCTAGATGCGGAATTAAAGCACTGAACAAGAATTACCAGATGGTTTAAAAGGCTATACCGTTTCACAGCGAGAATTGGGAACTTTCAGAAATTTTCCGGCGAGAGTTAATTATCCGATATCGTCGTCTGAAAACTGATTCTGATTGATGAGTTTGAGTTAGCATAAGCTTAACAACTGATAGACGATGAAAGAATTGAGAGACTTACTGATTTGATGGAAGACACGGTTTTCCGGCGAAGGTCCGGCGAGTTCAAAAAGCTGCTCCGACGAACTGAAAGTAGTGCGAAAATGAAACTGAAGGTCTGCAGATGAGTTTGAGTCGCGAGGGGGGACTAAGGTTGGAGTAAATCAGGAAGTGCAGATTTTTCGGTTATTAAAACCGATCAACTTATGAATTCAAGTCCATTCAAGATCAAATTGATTGAAGGTGTCGGTGTATCGGTTATTGTCAGAAAACCGCGAACACTCAAACGTTTTTGGACGTTTGGAGACCGATTTCGGTTACAGTTGGTGTAAATCGGTTGATTCATGGTTGAACATAAGACTTAATTGGTTCCTAGAACTAACAGAAAACATCAAGTGGCGGAGTGGTTATAAGTGCGCGTGTTAAGTCTTTAAATCCTTTCCGGCTGACCCGGGTTCGAGTCCCGGCAGCCTGTTTCTTATTTTATTTATTTTATTTTTACTTTTTATCAATTATAACTTTTATATTCTAGTTTGTTTATTAGTTATGCATCATTAAAAATTAAAATCAACATAAATACGTAACGAAACATTTATAACTCGATATTCGATTACAAACGAAGCGGGTTTGGAAAACCCGTTTTTGACAAATGTTACATGATGCAGATTGTTGCGGTGCTGGTTGTTGTTGTTCTGGTTCTTGTTCAGGAACTGATGGTTGTTGAAAAGGTATCTCTGGTTCAACTTGTTGCTGATCTGGCTCTGGATGCATATGAAGTGGTGGAGACGGAATATTCTGTGATTGTTCCTCCACATTTTCTTCAATAGTTTGTTCAGCATCAGCTTCTATTGGAATAACATTCGGAGATATTCGAGCTGTAGATCGCTTCATTCTTCTTTGTCTTTTCTTGACGTGAGTTCGAAATGCAGATTCGGTATCAAATTCAGACGGAACATAAGTTGTGTCATCCTCGCCTGTTGCTTTTCTCTTGCGTTCCCCAGCTTTACGTTTCAGTTCATCTTGACGTTTCTTTGCTAACTTTTTGGCTCTTTTATTTTCTCCCGCTCTTCTTTCTTCTGAATCAGTACTAGATGATAGTACTTCTTCAGTTGCTTTGTCAGCTCCAAAAGCCTGACGTTCTATCTCTTCAGCTATCTGTTCAACTGTTTCCTCAACTACAGGTTCATCTCTTAACCCTGAACTTTCAGCAGCAGACACAGTTTTTCTCTTTCTCCCTTTATATGAAGCTTTCCCACCTTTTTCTCCGTCTTTTACGAACCATGGACTTCTCTTTGCCACAAACAACGATAATGATTTAACCTCCTCTTCATTGTCACCACTATCATCCTTCCTCCACTTTCCTGGTGCAGGTGAAATATAATCTTTATCAAGAATAGCACCAAACATCGATTTAGCTACGGGAGCAGACTTTAGATGCACTTCATCTTTCATAATGATTGAACATCCATATGTTCAAGTTTGAGAAAATCGTCTGGAGATTTCTTCAAATTAGGATGCAAAAAGTCTAACATCATCTGTATGAATCTCGGATATTGCAAAAACCTTTCCTTCTGAATATTCTGTATCATTTGAGTAAATATAACATTTGAAAAGTTATATGGAAGATTTAGAATAAGCGCAGTAATCATACACATCTGATAATCCACCAAGTCATCGAAACCACCTTTCCTATGACCCAAACCATGAATAATAACATGTGCAAGATATCTGAAAGGCGCACTCAGGTTTCCTTTCTTGTACAGTGCAACATTCACAAATCCTGTATATCCCATCCTATAAAAACATCCTTTAACCATATACTCAGTGAAACCTGTTGATCGTCTTTGTTGTCCTTAAACTCCAACACTTTCCGAATTAACTCTTCAGTAATCTTCACTTGAATATCGACATCGTCAATCTTTACTGCTGAAATAATGGCGTTGTCATCTATACTATACTCAGCAGCATTCCAGAAATATTCCACATGCGAAAGATATGCAGTATGTCTATCTGTTAACGCTTTAGTCACTCTGATCCTTGTGAGAAAATCCAAGATATCTCGATACGCTGCTATCTCTGGGATTGAAGCATCTGTGATACAGCATATATTATGCACTAGAGAAAACGCTGATTTCTTGGCCTGTACAAGAAAATAACAATCAACCGTTAGAAAATTTTAAACTTTTAAAAATTTCTTACTTATTCGTACAAAATCCTCTATTTCGTACGAAACACAATCTTAATCAAAAGTTTTAAACATTCAAAATTTCTTTCTCTGTTTCGTACAAAACCTATGTTTAGTATGAAACATACATTTAATCAAAAATTGAAATTTGAAGTTCATGTTATTCATACAACTCACTCACTTCGTACAAAAATTCTGCACTTAATCATTTTGCTTTCAAATTTTATTTCATGCGAAACAGTTCAGTCGTACCAAATTCGTCGTTGTTCCAAAATTTGTCTAAGTATAATCCGAATCTAAAACTTGTTATTTTTAACAAATTGATAGTCAATTTTCAGGTTATTAGAGCCGATTTTAACGATTTTGTGATCAATTTTACGTTTTAACCGGTCCAATTTCCCTAGATCTAAGTTTTAGTCCGAATCGTACAAAATTTTGACATTATAACAGTGTAATTTTGACGAAATTACCTTGCTCATTGAAAGAGGTGTGCCAATCAACCTCAACAATGTGAAATACACGCACAAATACCAAGAAATGAAGTTTTTAGAATCAAATCGCACAAAACTACTCTGAGTCGCTCAACAGTGCAAAGAGAACAAAAACCTCATTTCTGTGCGAAACACAGAGTATTTATACTCAACCTACTTCGTACGACACATTATGAATCGCACAAAAACTTTAACTCTTGTTTAAGTTTAACTCTTGGTTTGTACTAAAATGACTCTCTCTCTGCATGAAATTCGATTTGTACGAATCAAAACTAAAAATTTTAAACTTCTCAATTTCAATTTTATTTTTGTATTTTTCATTTTTTAATAATTTTATCTGTTTCAAAATCCACTTGACTAACCAAGTCCAAATTAATGACCCTCGTTATCCAATTTGCCTTCCAAGTCCAAGTTAATGACCTTGGTTGACCATGTTTAACCAAACAGATTTATTTTATCATGTAAAGTTTCAAATTAATGAACTTTCTTGACATTCAGGTAAGCTTTCTGTTAAAGATTAGCTCCCAACCCATGATTTCAAATTTCCCTCAGCAAGATGTTGCTATGAATCCAACCGTCAGTGTTTTATCATCGGTAAACAAAAATAAAACTATTAAGCTAAGAAAACTGAAAATCTTTTTGAGTTTTAAAATATTTTTCAAAGAATAACATTTTTGTGAATTTTGTGTTTTTAGAGGATCATTTCAAGCATACATATAAGTCATCAGTACGTTGGTCTAGAAACACCCTTTAAGCTTTTAAAAAAAATTACCTAGATTGCCAATATATTTGTCCATTTAAACTTCTTCTTGTTTCTCAATTGTTTCAATATATGTTAAGGTATTATTAGAAACATGAAATAACTGTGTTTCGCATCTTAGAATATACTCCTGTATCGAGATTCCCAGAATGTCATTTTACAGGTGAATATATCGAATTGATATCTGTAAATAGGGTAAATGCGAGACCTTGAGAGCTCATGTTAGTACTACCATACAGACAAAGAGATGAAGGCTCATCTTTAGGTGGTGTTCCATTAAGGAATATTTTGTACTACAAATGTTATAATTGCTTAAGACATAACCATATTTGCATGCAGTTTTCGGGGAAATAATGCGAAAGTATTATATGAGTTCTAGGCCATTGCTTCCGCAAAATCAGAATAACTCGAATAATACCCCATATATCAATCAAATATAAAGACCTAGTATCGCAGAATCTGGCATTCTCTCAAACGAAATTTCAGAGTACTAAGTCCATATATCCGAGAGATGTTAACCCACAAGTTAATCAGTTTTGTGTTTTAGGTTTATATCTCGAATACAATTTACTGAACGATTGAAGTCTATTGGCATATCCATAGTAAGACTTTCCTAATTACTTTTAAAAACAATACAATTCTTTAGCATACTATGACTATCATTTTTGATTTACTATGATCACTCTTTTTACACAAAACTCTTTTTGTCTTTTTTAATGTTTTTGTATTTTCCTCAAAAATTCTCCCCCTAAAATCAAAAACATATTTTTGGATATTTTAAGAAGCTATAAGAAAGAATGTACAGAAAAAAACGTTTAACCGGGGACAAATTCACATCAAGTCGTCATCATCCTCAAACTCAACCTCAAACACATCCCATGAGATCATATTTTTTAAACCATTTAGCTTTAACAAATTTTTAAACTTTGTTTTATCAAAAGCTTTGGTACAAAAATCTGCTTTTTAGTCATCAGTGTGAATTTTTTCAATTCGCACCAACTTTTTCTCGTAACAATCACGGATAAAGTGGTGTCGAATCTCAATAGGTTTAGTACGTGAGTGTTGGCGATATCGATCACAGCCTGATTATCTACATATATAGGCGTATCAAGAAATTGCAAACCGAAATCTCTCATCTGTTGTTGTATCCAGAGAATCTGAGCACAAAAACTGGATGCGAAAACGTATTCAGCTTCACAGGTAGAGAGAGCGAATGCGGTTTGTTTCTTGCATTGCCACATCACCAAACGAGTTCCGAAGAACTGGCAGCCGGCCGTTGTAGACTTGGTATTCAGTTTGCAGCAACCGAAATCAGAATCCGAGTAACTCGCAAGATTAAAATTATCATGTCTAGGGTACCACAAACCGGTGCTTGGAAAACCATTCAGACATCTCATTATGCGTTTAACGATAAGCAGATGTGACTCTTTTGGATTAGACTGATAACGGGAGCACAGGCACGTTGGATACATGATATCTGGTCGAGAAGCTATAATATACATCAAGGATCTGATCATGGAGCGATATAAAGTTTCATCAACTTTTTCTCCGGTAAGATCTGGACAAATGCCGTGATTTGGAGCTAACGAGGTCGATGCTGGTTTAGCTCATGTCATATTGAATTTCTCCAATATGTCATGAACATATTTCGTCTGATGAATGAAAATACCATCAGGCAACTAATCAACCTAAAGTCCTAGAAAGAACTTCATCTCCCCCATTGCGCTCATTTCAAATTTGCGCTTCATGACTTCTTCAAAGTCTTTACACAGCTTGTCATTTGTCGATCCAAAGATAATATCATCCACATATATCTGTACGATAATTAGATGTCCATCTACTTCCTTTGTGAAGAGGGTTGAATCTACTGTTCCCCTGATAAAGCCATTGTCCAGAAGATGACTCGATAATGTTTCATACCAAGCCCTCAGGGCTTGATGAAGACCATATAAGGCTTTATTCAAGAGGTAGACTTTATCTTTGAGCACTGGATCAACGAACCCTGATGTTTGGCCGACGTACAACTCCTCTTTCACTTTTCCGTAAAGGAAAGTATATTTAACATCCAATTGGTACACCTTGAACCCTTTCCACGAGGCAAAGGCCAAGAATATACGAATTGCTTCAAGACGTGCAACTGGGGCGTAGACTTCAGTATAATCTATCCCTTCTTGATGGTGAAAACCTTGAACCACAAGTCGAGCTTTGTTGCGCACCACGACTCCTCGATTGTCTCTTTTACACTTGAAGACCCATCTTATGTTAATCTTTTTTGTGATGATCTGGCAGGTCAACAAGCGTCCAGACTCCAAGTTTCTGGAATTGGAGTAACTCTTCTTGCATTGCATCCACCCAACTTTCTTCTTTTAACGCGTCTTTCCAGCTTCCCGGTTCAACCTGAGAAATGAAACAACTATGAGAAAATCGGACTTGAAGTGGAGCAATACTAGTATAGAAACAGCTTAGATCTTTATTGATCTGATTGCGAGTTTGCACTCCAGATTGTAAGCTGCCTATGATGTTCTCAGACGGATGATATGACAGTGTCCTTGGTATCACTTCTGTTGGAACATCTACTTGTGATTGCAAATTTGTCAGAATTTCATCAACAACCGGTACAGATGAAGAAGCTTTATTCCTAGCATTAGACTAATCAGCCTGTTGTTTCAGAAAGCTTTCAATCTGTTCAGATCCTTCATCAGAACTGGATCCTCCATCGTTGAAAGTTGGTTCCCGATCAGAGTCAGCTTCTACATTTGGTTGGGCAAAGGATTCAGCAGCATTGACATTTGGAGCAAGAACCGGATTTTGAACAGAAGAGCTTTGACCAACATCAGACGTGTTAACTGGTAATGATGTAGAAATCACCAAAGGTTGAGGAACTTGTTCTTGATTAGATAACTGATGTTGTTGAAATAACATAACAAGTTCTTCTTCAGTTGGCACATCTGGTAGATCAAACGAATCCCACAATCCATCGTAGTAAAATAGCCACGGATCCCAGGCTTCTGCGTAGGCATTGTATATCTTTAACAATCTACATGCTGCGCTAGAATTACCTGGTTCAGACTCGGCAAGAAAACACGTTTTTGAGGAGTAGCGTAACCAACAAAGACACCCTCCAAAGATTTGGCTCCAAATTTACCAGCCGGGTCCAAGACGGTACACAGTGATCCAAAAGGTTCCAAAAATGCTAAGTTAAGCTTTCGTTGATTCAGTAACTTGAAACGTGTCTTTTGTGAGGCTTAACTGTCAACACACGATTTAGGGTATAGCATGCTGATGCTACTGCTTCTCTCCAAAAACTGATCGGTAATTTCGAATCAGCTAACATTGTTCTAGCAGTTTCTATCAACGTGCGATTCTTTCGTTCAGCTACTCCATTTTGTTGTGGAGTATAGGGAGCGCTGAATTCATGAAGAATCCCCTTTTCATTGCAGAACTCTTGCATCTTCTTGTTCTTGAACTCTGTTCCATTATCACTGCGAATTCTCTTAATGGGCAAATGATATAAACCCTCGAGTTTTCTAAAGAGGATCATAAGAGTTTCAAAAGTTTCATCCTTACTCTCCAGAAAGAATACCCATGAAAATCGAGAATAATCATCTGTAACGACAAGACAGTATAAATCTCCAGAAATGCTTTTGACATTGACTGGTCCAAAAAGATCCATGTGTAGTCTTTCTAGTGGTAGCTTTATTGAATTCAACAGCTTTCGTGGGTGCGATTTCTTATGTTGCTTCCCCTTTTTGCAGCTAAGACAATCATCTGATAGATGAAAACTTTTCAAATTGACACCATCCACTAAGTCGTTATGCACAAGAAAATTCATTTTTCGAAGATGAATGTGCCCCATTTTTCTATGCCATAAAATTGACTCTTTCTCGGTAGCTTTGGAAACAAAGCATTGAACTTTCTTTGACGTGGTAGAAGCGATGCTCATGTCAAGAACATATAAATCATTTTCTCGTGGAGCTCGCATCAAAATCCATTCTTCTAGAATCTTGAAATTGGGTTTTAGAATTAGACATTCTTTATCATTGAAATGTGTCGTGAACTTCTTGTCACAAATTTGCGAGATACTAAGCAGATTGTTCTCACGTTCGGCGATATAGTTCACTTTATCAAATGATACAACTCCGTTTGAGAGAATTCCTTCTCCAACAATTCTACATCCTTGCGTTCCAGCAAATCCTATATATCCTCCTCGAATAGCTCTAACATCATTGAGCAGCGCAAGCATTCCTGTCATATGACGAGACGCTCCACTATCCATGATCTATTTGACAATATCGAACGTTGGAGCCCCTGTACACATGATTAACAAAATTTATTTAAACAAAGAGACCCAAGCCTGTTTGATCTTGGGTGTGTTTGGAATGTCGAACTTTAGACCCACTTTGTTCTTTTCAATCTTTTTAAGCTCAATTTGTTTGGAACAGAAGGTTTGAGTTCAATCTTGGATGATTTGGTTTTAACAATTTTAGCAACCCATTTCTGTGTTTGTGGTTTAGGCCTTTTCACATAGAATTTTGAATCTACTTGTTGAATTTTGTGTGATATTTCACCAATTTCAAATTTAGATGAGGGATTGAATAATTGGTTTAACATTTTGATGAGATTCAATATTTCTTTTAAGAATTTGTTTTGGCATAAACATGGGTACTTTTTGCTTTTCATCCTTAGTGAACTTTTTCGGAGAAGAAACTGGTTTTGAACTTTCTTGTGAACAATATCGTGCGATATGTCCAACTTTCTTGCACTTAAAGCATGTCCTGCTGTCCTTATGAACAGAGGTATCCAAAACCTGTTTCTATTTTTCTTTCTCTTTTTCTTTAAGAAAATCATCATTTGATTGAGTTCCGATGACCTCCTTTTCCTTCTCGGTTGTTGTCCCAAACACAAAATTGATTTTCTTTGTAAAATTCAATTTTTGGAACCTGTTGGTTTATGTTGCTTCTGGAAACCCAACCCTGCTCGTTTTTTTTTCGGATAATCTCCATTTTTTCGGTAGTAGGGTCGGTTGTCAGTTTTTGATTCAGAATAGAAAGATGCATCATGTTTATCTAAATCATTATGACTTACCTCCATCACCTTGAACATTTTATCTACACAATCCTTTTTCACATTCTTGATTGGAAAATCCTCATCTGAAAATAGTTTATCAGACCCTTTCATTTTATAAACTATGACATTGGGATCATCATTTAAACTTTTCTGATGTATCATCAGACTTTGACTTCTCAGATTTTTCAGACTCAGCCACTTCAGATTCATTTTTTAACACTTTGTCAACCATATCATTTACTACTTCAGAATCACATTCACCATCATTTTTATTGTAAGTAACATTGATATCCACATGCAGCTGTTCGGTTTTCAATTTAAGATTTAGCGCCTTTTCCACCCCAGATGTATTTTTGCATGCATAACTGTTCCACATGGATGGAGGAACTCGATCATAACAACCACTTTTTATTTCACCATTTTTAGATTTCTCAGTATTTTTGATTTTTGGTAAAATGTGATCTATGATGTATGAGCTTGTGGAATAACTAATTAACAATTTGTTAACTCGTTCGGTTTCAATTATCATTTTCTCAAGCTCACTTTTGAGCTCAGCAATAGTGTTTAGATGAATATTAATTGCCATTTGTTTATCCATCACTGTTGCTTTAAGCATCATAAGTGTTGCGTCATTTTCTCTGAGTGCTTTATTATATTGTTTAACAGACGCACTCAATTTGTCATAAACTTCCTTTGTGGATTTGTAATCGCTTGACAAATTGTCTGTTAAACTTTGCAATTCAGCAAATCTTTTGTCCTTTACAAGACACTCACCACATGGTTCATCACACTTTGCACAAGATTTTTCATTCTCAGATGACTTGTTTACCTCATTGCCATTCGCCATGCACGCTTTAATGATGTCTTCTTTCAGCAATTCCTTTTTCTCATTAGTTTTGGCATCTTCAACCGGTTTCTTTTGCTCTTCATCTGTTGAATGTTGGGTAGGTGCGAAATATC
Source organism: Scalesia atractyloides (assembly GCA_947069175.1). Lineage (NCBI taxonomy): Eukaryota > Viridiplantae > Streptophyta > Magnoliopsida > Asterales > Asteraceae > Scalesia > Scalesia atractyloides. Next base: position 55,916,342 of record CAMTDV010000027.1, read on the forward strand.
CTGCAAAAGTTTTTAAAACGTCGTTAGGCAAAAGATGTTTGAATGGACCATTCAACAGCTTCTCTTCCTCTGATGAAGTATGATAGTAATAATCGTCATCCTCAGGTCCTTCATCAAAGGATGCCTCCGATTCTTCTTCCGGTTCCTCAATAATTTCAGCCACCAATGCCAAACTCTCTCCTTTCGAAATAAACTTGTTCCAATTAAACCCTTCGTCTTCTTGTGTAACAACCAAAGCATTAACTTTAGTTTCAGGTTGCTTATCTTCAATCGGCACGATTCTTGTTCTTGGTTGCGGTCCGTGGTAGATCGCTCTTTTGTAATAATCATCGGCAAAAGGATTATGATTTCCTTCAAACTCTCGGTTTGGACATTCTCTTTTAAAGTGACCTTTCTCCCGACACTTGAAACAAGTAACTTTGGATTTATCAAATCCAAGTTTCCCATCCAAACCTCCCAAATTTTCTTTACCAGTGATTTCCATATATCTCTGTGCACGTCGAACGATTGAAGCCATACACTGTTTTATATCTATCAACTCCATTTCAACTGGATCAATTTGATAGTAGTCTTCACATGTCATTTCAGAATTTCCAATCTATCCAGCAACAAGACTGTCATATGACTCAAGAACTGAAGCAAGTAGAGACATATGTTGTTTTGCTGTCTTTTCGTCAAAATTTTGCGCATTCTGAAAGTCAATGGCAATATTACATTGCAAAAATCTTTGACTTGCATTGGATGATGGAGTGGTTTGATTGTTCTGAGATTGATTTGATCCAAAAGAAGATTATTGACTTGAAGGTGTATTCGGATCAACTGTTGGGAATGATTGGAAACCACTTGACTGAGTTGGAAATGTTCTTGGTGAACTATATGCACTGAACGCAGTTTGAATCTTTGGCGCTTGGATTTGAGCAGCAGAACTGTTTTTGAAATAAAGATTAACATCTTGTTGCATTTGAACCGTTTTGTTTTTAGCCATCTTTTGCATCTCTAATTCATGACATTCCAATCTTTCGATAAAGCGAGGCAGCGAGAAATTGTTGTATTCAACTCCATTCTTCAAAATGGTTAAGTAAGTCGACCATTCACCTTATGGTAGAGAATCAGCTAGCTTATAAATAAGCTCTTCATTTGTCTTCACAATTCCCATTCTCTTCATATGAACCACCAGATGACAGTATCGCTCAATCAGCTGCTTTACCGTTTCTCCTTTGATTAATGTGAATACATCGAACTCTTTGCTTAATAATGCCCTTTTGCTTTTGCGGAGTTGAGCACTGCCTTGAAATTTGAGTCGAAGAGCATTCCATAAAGATTGCGCATCATCATCATCATTTTGCAGTAAAGCCAATATGTCTTCTTTAATCGATTGCTGAAGAATGTTCATCATTTTCTTTTCATTGATAAATCTTTCCCGTTCAACATCAGAGAATTGAGCAAGGGTCTTTTCAAGCCCATTTTCACCAACTAGTGCGATTATTTTGCCTCGATAGCAAACCAACAAGTAAAGTGGTTAGCTTGAACCCAGTTCATAAACCTCTCACTCCAACTATCAAAGTCTTCTAGATTCATAAGTTTTGGAGGTTTTGTCATTGTTCCCATTTCATTCTCTAGATGAATGTTTTGGCCTGCTGTAGTGGTAACGACCGATGTGGCGAACGCATTGTAAAATTCCTCAGACATTTTTCCTGTGAAAAATTTAGAACACACTTTTCGAAAACATAATGATCAGATTAGACAAATTTTTGTACGGACAAGATGTTTCGTACGAAACAAATATTTTGTATGAAACAAGTTTTTTTGTACGTTTCAGATTTTCTCACAAAAACATCATTTTATACGAAACAGTTTTGTACGATTAAGATTTTTCTCATAAAAATATGATTTCGTATGAATCAAATCATTTTGTATGAAACATGTGTTTTTTAAAGAGTAAATTCTATACGGTTGAAATTTTGTACGAATAAGTTTGAAATTCTGAAAATTTTTCAAGATTCTGTGAATTTGCACTGATTCGTATGAATTTTAAGCTAGTTCGTACCAAAATCAAAACAAATTTATTTCATGCGAAACTCGTACGAAACTGATTCAAACTTCAAACTGATCAAATTTTATAGATTTCAAACATGATTTAGTTCAATTTTAAGTCCGAATTATGATATGGATTGATTAGATTGAAGATTAACTTGAATTACTAAAATCCTAGTCCATTTTGTCCATGAATTCGTCCGAAATTTGTCCAAAATCCAGCAAAGCTCAGAAAAATGATGAAGATGAAGATATATCCAAGTCTGAACACATAGTAACTTGTAACTACTTGTTGTCTATCTGTAGATCAGATCTCATGGCTCTGATACCACTTGTGAACGAGGATCGAGCTCCCGAAATGAGCAATCGACCTGATCTCGCTCAACTAGAAGAGGCGGAATTCATTGCTAGAGAGGTAGACATGACAAACAAGATAATACTTATTGTTTAACTGCTTCTGATGTATTAATGACGTTCAAATACAGACGCAGGTAAACAAACTGGCAGAGCTTCGCCGTACCAATTGACAAATCACTAACTAGCTCTAACACAACACTTCCCTATTTATAGGTCGATATGACTCGTACTGAAGTGCGTGCAAAACAAACATCTATGATTCGTACAAAACTGTATTTCGTACAAGTGACTCACTCGTACGAAATATTTTATACTTCGTGCGAATCACAGTGTTCAAATATATAAAATTTACATTTCTCAATTAAACATTAACTTGTAAACTTTATAAACATTACAGATATATCCTAGATGAAAGCAATAGACATTATGCACCAACAGGAACACACCTTTTCCAACATTAGTACATAAATGATTGATTTTATACCTTGTTTGATATAATTTATATGTTGTATTTTGCGCATATCAAATGCCCCTGCACTTGAATCTTTGCTTGTTCTCAAGCAAAACTCTTTTATATTGCTTACACACCCAAATGGAAAAGGTAGAGAATAAGTTTTTTGGGTCTTGTTTAAGAGTGTTGGGATCCAAGTTCTTTTTATTCTTGTTTCTATTTTATTTACAATCTTATTCAACATTATTTATTTAGAACTCTTTTTAATAGAAATATATATTTTTAGGCATAACATGCCCCTTAAAATTTCATAAGATATATACAAATTCACACACCTCACAAGTGATCACTCAACGCTCGGCCGAAACTGTATAAGTGAAACGCTTGGTCCCGATATTGGAACTTACTCCTACCAACTAACGATTTTATTTAAAAAAGTATTCACAAGATAACTAAGTCACACATTTTATACATTTCAAAAAGGCTAAATTTTACTAAAATAAAGGGATAAAAAATAAAAAGGTTTAGGGTGATTGGTGATTGTTGCAAAATTTGTATTTTGCGGGTTTTGAAGCAAAAAGTTTAAGGCTCAACAAGGTTTCACTAAGGGATTTTTGTTTTGGTGGGGAGATAAAAAGAAAAATAAGGTTGAACCAAAGAATGGTGTAGTCCTAATGCCTCAATCATTTACTTACTTGAATTAGTCGGTAAGGATCGAGAATGTATTGTCTTGTCATGTTCTAGATTTGTAAGAACCATTGGGCTATCACACAAGAAATGAAAAGTGACCATTTAGTCAAAATGTGATATTGAATGCTCGGTAAAGGCTCAAAACACACAATTTGTGGGAAAGGGTATAAAGTATGAAAATATAGATACAATCAAATTTTAAAAAGATTGTCATGCCTTTTTTATATATTTTTTCGTAAATGGTTCTTTTTATCACGACGCTATCGGTTGTAAACTTGTATAAACAAAAATTTTAGAACTTGGTTTTCTAACTTAAACAAGACAAATAAAAATAAAATTATGTTTTGAAAAAGATTTGGAGTGTTTTAGCGGTTTCCAAGTAGAGCTTTGTGTAAGGCTTGTTTTAGGACAAACAATTCAAGTCCCCCCCCCCCACCACTTAAATTACACATTGTCTTCAATGTGTCCAATATGGGTTAAATTTGATTAAATGTGTAGATGTGGGTTAAAAACAACAATATTTTCAAAAATTTGCTACTGGGCACGGGGTCATGTTAGGTAGGCATGGCCCCGTGTAAAAGTGCCAGTAACGTGGTTTTTGTGAAAATTTATAGAAGGTAGACACGGGTCATGTTAGGTAGGCACGACCCCATGTAAAAGTGCCAGTATTGGAAATTTTCTTGAAAATGGGCACAGGGGCTTGCCTCATGCCTAGGAGGCACGACCCTGGGTGATAGGTACAGAACAAAATTGTTTCAGCATAATAGAGACACGGGGGCATGCTTACCTTACACGGCCCCATGTTTAACTTAATGTAATGAAGATTTTGAGTCGGGGGACATCTGTTTATGTGCATGGGGTTCTGTTTCAACAACATTGGGCTAGCTCCAATCCTCTTTTGAGTGTATCTTATTCCTACAAAAAGAAAACTTGAAAACAAAAGCATTAACTAAGAGCTAAAATGAATTTAAACATGATTATTCTTTTTCAAAAGGAAGCCATACTTTTGAAATCAAAAAATTCATGTTTAAGTATTACTTTATTATTTAATAGTACATGGAATGCCTCCATGGTGCGCCACGTTTATGAGGGTCCTTGGCTAGACCCAAAGTTGGCCAAATGTTATCCGAGTGGAATGACTCGCACCCCAAGTTGCACCGGCTGAGGGCATTGTCCACGCTCGAGTCTATTGCTTTGATATGGTTGACTGGATCATCCTCCACACGTTGTCCCACTTAAAATTTCATTTTCTTATCATCAACCCTCAATGTTAACCTTCCATCACTCATATCCACCATCGCCCGTGCGGTGGAAAGGAATGGTGTTCCTAATATAAGTGGGATCTCAGTGTCTTCTTCCATATCAAGGATTACAAAGTTGGTCGAGAAAACAAAATCCCCAACCTTAACCAAAATATTTTCTATGACACCTTGAGGGTATTTTACCGACCGATCCGCAAGTTGGATGCTCATCCTTGTGGGATGTGGTTTCCCTAGTCCGAGTCGTTTGAACATGGAGGCAGGCATTAGGTTAATGCTAGCCCCTAGGTCGGCAAGTGCATTGCTTATTTGCGATCCTATGATGGAGCAAGGAATGGTAAAGCTTTCGGGGTCAATTTTTTTTGGGGGAGTTTGTTGAGGAGTGTCGCCGAGCATTCTTCACTTAGGTTGACTTGTTGAATTGATTCAATCTTCCTTTTGTGGGAGAGGAAATCTCTCATAAATTTGGAGTACTTTGGCATTTGTGTGAGAACTTCAACAGGAGGTTGATGTGAAGTTGTTTAGGAGGTTTACGAACTCGGTGAATTGCTCGTCGGTCTTTTGGCAAAGTAAACAGCCAGGGTAGGGTACCGGTGGTGGTTTGGTTGGTTCAGTGTTTTAGGGTTGAGTATTTTCTTGGTTACTGGTTAAAGGTGTGTTTGTGGGTTGTCATACCCCGACCCGCAGCGGAATAAAAGTCGGGGCATGATTGGGTTATCACCAAAGCTCATGATATTTACTAATAAGTTTCAAATAAATTGAAATTAACTTCAAATATTCAACGCAAAATTCATATAAACACAAACAATAAATCAAAAGATTGTTCCAAACGAAATAACTTGTTTATTCTTCTAAGGCCATTCTTATGTGTTTCTTTCCTCAGCTTGTTCACCTGTATCATGCGTAAAAACAGAAAATTTGGGTCAACAAAAGTTGGTGAGTGAACCTTGATAAAACATTTAAATAATTGAATTATATTGTTGTTTAAATAAAATGGTGCATGAACCATATGTGAACAGATGTATATATATAACCAATCACAAACCACATTATATGAACACATGACATGATGAATAATGTATTTGAGATCAAGGCTGTAACATCCGTCAAAAACCGGATTTACCCAAACCCGCTCCGTTTATTAACCGAACAATCAGTTAAAAATTTCGTTGCGTATTTAATGCCCAAATTAATTTTAAACGATACATAATTAATAAGTATATTGGAATATATAATTTATATTTGAAAAAGTATTAAAAATAGTGGTTTAAAAATAAAAGGTTGCTGCCGGGTTTCGAACCCGGGTCAGTCAACCGGTTTCAGTAATGACTTAACACACACATACACTCAACCACTGCGCCACTTGTGTTTCTTGTTAATTAATGGAAACAATTAATACATATTATAAGCCTCGAATTCAAAACCGACGCGCCCAATCGCAGTCGTCGGAAATCCCGACGATTTCGCCGAGATTGGACGGTTACTTCAGTTTTAACCGAAGCCTTAACTATTACATCGGTTATAACCGACGTCTGAACCCGCGACGCAAGTCATAACCGCCGGAAAACGTAATGACCGACGAATCAAGACGGAAAACGGACTAAATACGTCGATGTTCTGCCCTATAAATACCCCCTCTAACCTCTGTTAGCTTTTTCGCTCACAATCACACATTTTCCTGACGTAATTCCACTCGCCGGAAATTTCTACAACTCGCCGAAAAACCGACCCTTTCGCCACTGAGCCTTACTGAACACCCAGAGCTCATACCGAAGCCACCCACATTCATCTCAAGCTCGTTGAAGACCCTCTGCCGCAAGACACACGTCGCCGGAATAGCTTGCTGTCACCGGAGTTTCGCCGGCGAAACAGAGGAGTCCAGTTCGGTATACCTTACACTTAATCTCTTATTCTTTTTATTAATCTCACATGTAATTAACCACCAGACACTAACGAACTTGATTAAAATCGATGGAACAGTCGGAATATGTTTTCTGGTTAAGTCTGACTAAGAAGACGAAGTTCAGTATTATATAAGTATAATTAAAATCAAGATATATCTTGGGTTAGACACACAGTCCAGCGGTGGACTGTGTGCAAATAATTCACGCTTACGTATCGAGTTCGATTCTTGTCCCACGCACACTCGCCTTAATAAAAATGTTCTTTTTTTTACCGAACCGGATTCACTGCTTATATATGTTAAGTTTAATAAAAACCGGAACCAAGATAGACACACAGTCCAGTGGTGGACTGTGTGAACGTTTAAACACACGTCACGAGTTCGAGTCCGGACTACTGCACCGGTCCGGACAATTATCAAACTTTTTATTTAAAACAGGAACGAAATAATTTAGTTTGTATATAAGTATAATAAAAATCAGATTATTTAACAAGTTAGACACACAGTCCAGTGGTGGACTGTGTGTTAACTCAACCCACAGGTCCCGGGTTCGAGACCTGTGGAGCACACCGAGTCGTTAGATTAAAATCGTTTTTTAAAATAAATGATTTTCGGTTTAATCCAATTAGTATATAAATATAATTAAAAACAGAAATATTTCAGGTTAGACACGTAGCTCAGTTGGTAGAGCTGCGTGCACGCGAACGGGAGGTCTCGGGTTCGAGCCTCACCCGGCGCACACAATTACACAATCTGACCGGTCAACAAGTCAACGGTCAAAAAGTCAACATTTTTTTTATTTTTATTTATTTATTTTATTTAAAAATCAATTAAAAATACTTAAAAATAATATTTTTAAGGTTAGAAAATAGCCTTACACTCACAAAAATACACCCAACAATCCTACTAAAATGGATTAATAAAATCCGTTTACTTACCAAACCATTATGCCATTATCTAGGTTAGTTTCACTCGTGGTTAAATCAAACTTCGTGCGCATTCAACATCATCAACCGAACGCACCCAATGTGAGTGAATCTTACAACTCCCCTTTTTAATTACACGTTTTGGGGTGTGTCATGTGTCACCAAAATTAACTCGTTTATTTAAACTTGTGCCATACCATACTGTGATCTAAACTTAGATTGTATATATTGTTTGTAGTTATGTATTTCATATTGTCAAGTTATATGCAATTCATTCATTAGGCCCATCAGTTCCTCGTGGGAGACGAGTTGAGCAACGCGTGCCTCAAAACAAATCCCTTATTGTTCGTGTGTGTATTATTTAGTTTATATTGTTCGTAGTTATGTATTTCATATTGTCAAGTTTATGCAAATCATTCATTAGGCTCATCAGTTCCTCGTGGGATACGAGTTGAGCAACGCGTGCCTCAAAACGTTCCATTATTGTTCATGTGTGCATTATTTAATATTAAATGATTGGTGAATAAGTTTACATCTATTTTTACTCATGTGTGGTTGTGCACTTTATTTTATAATCATTTAAATAAACTTGTTCAAATGTTTTCCATAGGATTCACTCGCCTACTTTTTGTTGATCCAAAAACCATTTTTACACATGATACAGGTGAACAGGATGAAGCAAGGAAAACATAGGAAATGCCTTAGAAGAAAACAATGAAGCTTAGATTGATGTTTAGGTCATGATGTAATTATGATTGTATATTTCCCATTAAAATGTATTAATGAATATGAAACGTTATAATAAATGTCATGAGCTTTGATGATAACCCAATCATTCCTCGATCACCTGTTCCGCTGCGGGTCGGAGTGTGACAGATTGGTATCAGAGCCATGACTATAGGGATATAGGATATGTTATTAGACCCTTAGAGCCTATACTATAGTTGCCTAAATTTTAATTGTTTAGGTGGTTACATACAAACTTATGATGTTTATTTGTTTCATATTTGTTTATACTTACAGTCAAACATACATACTTACATACACATTCATCATACAAATTTCAATGTTCATATATTCAAATCATCTTCATACTTTTGTTATTCAAAGATTTTGCTGCAATTTTCAAATCTCATCAAAGTAAGTTCTGCGACGGGCATGTAGTAACTGGAAGGGTACAAGTACCGGTAGTCGGAACGTCCTGTCTAGGTTGGCATTCGTATAAATCCAATATAACGGACCAGTTTGCCTACCTGGGGACTAACGATGAGAGTACGAAGGACCTATTAGGCCAAAGCATGCCACACCAAACGTCGTTCGAACTAACCCCACTTTGAGGTGTAACCGTGTCTACACCTGGACACATTCCGAATATCATACGTTATAAACATATTTCTCGATTTTCTCCGGGTTTTAGTGTACGTAACCAGGCTAACACATGCGAACCGATATTCATGGGGGCCCACATGATTACGAAGGTGAAGTATGGCAGCATGCAAGGCCCAATGACGAGCAAAGCCCAAGACATCCTATGGATGTAGTAGATTTATTTTTCTATATTTATTTTATGAATGTTCATTCCTAAATACGACCCATGATCCCAAAAACATCCAACTCATACTCATGATGCGTATTCCTTGTAGATGTCTTCTACCCTCGCCCGTACGAAGATGAGAGCAGGAAAAGCCCGCGAGCGCATGGCTGCCCTAATCGCTCAACAAATGGCTGCCGTAATACCCAACATTGTAATTCAAGTCCAACAAGCACTTACCGCTAATCCTGTCAATCAAGAAGATCAACACGTTATCAACCCTCCCCCAAATACCACTAAATGCACCTACAAGCATTTCAAATCCTGCGACCCTCCAAAATACGAAGGGAATGAAGGTGTCACCGCTCTCCTCCATTGGTTTGAAGAAATGGAGAACACTTTTCTAAATTGCGTTTGCCCTGACGATCGCAAAGTGCGATATGCTACCGGTCGTTTATATGGGATAGCACTTACTTGGTGGAATACAGAGAAGGCCAAACGAGGCGTTGACGATGCTATGACTTTGACTTGGGAAGAGTTGAAGGAAATCATGACAAGACGGTTTTGCCCAAGGAGCGAAATCAAGAAATTAGAAGATGAGTTCTATTCGTTGAAGCAAAAGGAAGGCGACCACACCACGTACAATAAAAGATTCCTCGAGTTAAATCAAATGGTTCCCAACTTGTTCACTCCCCTCTACCGTTTGATCGAGCACTACATTCGAGGTCTTCCGTCAAAGATTCAAGACTCTGTAATAAGTACCACGCCTGCAACTTTGGAAGCAGCAATGGAGTTAGCTACAGAGCTCACCAAAAACCGAATCCGGAACAAAGACTTCAAGGAGGAGAAGAAGAAGGATAAGGCATCGACTGAAACTTCAAACTCCACCCAAACCGAATCCCCTTCTCAACCCATTTCTAAGAGAAAAAGAGACGGGCAACTTTTCGCTACTATCCAACGTAATCAACCAATTTCACACGCCATACCCATCCAAGCTATCCCAATCACTCAAGTGGCACCCAACTCAACTTACCCAAATAAGAAACCATATCTTGGACCTCACCCTCGATGTAACACCTGTTTTTATCACCATCCCCTTACCTTACCTTATCGACTATGTGCAAATTGTGGACGCTATGGTCATTTGAGCAAGGTTTGCCTCACCCCTCAAAACCAAACCACACCTCTTACTCAAAATATGATCCAAACATATCAACAACCTCAATACCCCATGTTACCTTATGTTCGAGCTTGTTTCAATTGTGGCGACCCTACCCACTATAGAAACACGTGCCCTCGATTGGTTAACATCATAAACGCTCAAGCTCAATCAAACCCGTTAACCAAGTAAATCAAGAAAACCCAATCACTAGGCCACCAGCAAGAGGAAGAGTTTTCAACATCAACGCCAATCCTGTCGAAGATAATGACGGCCCAAACGAAACCACCCAACTAGTCCTCTTCACCGAAAATCAAGATTCAACTCCAATCGTTTAGTTTTACGTTTTTCTTTATGTTTTAGAATCACATAGAACCAATCATAACTTAAGGATAAAGCCAAGGAGAATTTGACAAATATATGGTGGATACGCCGCTGGTACTTCCTATATATAAGTATTCTTGTCAAAGGATCGGAGGCATTATCAGGCGGTTATGAGAGGTTCCATGTATAAACTGTTTGAGTGATTATTGTTTATTATTTTCAGTACATGCAATACGATCGGCTCCGTTTGATTGAGCCTTGATCGCACAGACATTTTTCATTTTCAGTACATGCAATACGATCGGCTCCGTTTGATTGAGCCTTGATCGCACAGACATTTTTCATTTTCAGTAAATGCAATACGATCTTTTGGTTGTTGTGTTTGTTGTAGAGTCACATAGAACTAATCATAACTTGCGGATAAAGTCAATGAAAATTTGACAAGAATATGGTGGATACGCCGCTGGTACTTCCTATATATAAGTATTCTTGTCAAAGGATCGGAGGCATTATCAGGCGGTTATGAGAGGTTCCATGTAGGATTTAGTATGTTTTGGTTGAAGTTTGTTCATCATACATTTCAGTGTATTCAATTTCATCATTTATAGAAGTTGAGCTATGTCTCACTTCCACAATGACTAACCTCTCCATCATAACAAACGAGAGAGGTACTGTCATCATTCAAACATGTATACTATCAGAATTTAGACTCAAGCTGTGGTTGTTGTGTTGTTTATGTTTTAGAGTCACATAGGACTAATCATAATTCACTGATAAAACCAATGAAAATTTGACGAGAATATGGTGGATACGCCGCTGGTACTTCCTATATATAAGTATTCTTGTCAAAGGATCAGAGGCATTGTCAGGCGGTTATGAGAAGTTCTATGTAGGATTTAGTAATTTCTTGGTAACTAATCATAACTTGCGGATAAAACCAACGAAAATTTGACAAGAATATGGTGGATACGCCGCTGGTACTTCCTATATATAAATATTCTTGCCAAAGGATCAGAGGCATTATCAGGCGGTTATGAGAAGTTCCATGTAGGATTTAGTGTTGTCTTGGTTGAAATTTGTGTTACATTTATATCATCTCGCCATTTAAAGAAATTGGATTGTGTTCTATTTCTACATAAACTAACCTCTCCATCATAACAAACGAGAGAGGAACTGTCACCATTCAAACATGTATGCTATCAGAATGTGGACTCAAATATTGGTTGTTGTGTTTATTTATGTTCTAGAGTCATATCATAGAACCAATCATAACTTACTGATAAAACCAATGAAAATTTGACAAGAATATAGTGGATACGCCGCTGGTACTTCCTATATATAAGTATTCTTGTCAAAGGATCAGAGGCATTGTTAGACGGTTATGAGAAGTTCCATGTAGGTTGTAGTATTAGAAGTTTTGCTTTAGGATATAACCATATCCTTCCAAACATATCAAAACTCTTACGCATGATATCATATTTAGCGAATCAACTCTGCTTATCAATATTTTACCGTAGGCAACAAAAAGCGATTCCTGTAACAGGATACCGTAGGCAACATTCTTATGTGTTTCTTTCCTCAGCTTGTTCACCTGTATCATGCGTAAAAACAGAAAATTTGGGTCAACAAAAGTTGGTGAGTGAACCTTGATAAAACATTTAAATAATTGAATTTTATTGTTGTTTAAATAAAATGGTGCATGAACCATATGTGAACAAATGTATATATATAATCAATCACAAACCACATTATATGAACACATGACATGATGAATAATGTATTTGAGATCAAGGCTGTAACATCCGTCAAAAACCGGATTTACCCAAACCCGCTCCGTTTATTAACCGAACAATCAGTTAAAAATTTCGTTGCGTATTTAATGCCCAAATTAATTTTAAACGATACATAATTAATAAGTATATTGGAATATATAATTTATATTTGAAAAAGTATTAAAAATAGTGGTTTAAAAATAAAAGGTTGCTGCGGGTTTCGAACCCGGGTCAGTCAACCGGTTTCAGCAATGACTTAACACACACACACACTCAACCACTGCGCCACTTGTGTTTCTTGTTAATTAATGGAAACAATTAATACATATTATAAGCCTCGAATTCAAAACCGACGCGCCCAATCGCAGTCGTCGGAAATCCCGACGATTTCGCCGAGATTGGACGGTTACTTCAGTTTTAACAGAAGCCTTAACTATTACATCGGTTATAACCGACGTCTAAACCCGCGACGCAAGTCATAACCGCCGGAAAACGTAATGACCGACGAATCAAGACGGAAAACGGACTAAATACGTCGATGTTCTGCCCTATAAATACCCCCTCTAACCTCTGTTAGCTTTTTCGCTCACAATCACACATTTTCCCGACGTAATTCCACTCGCCGAAAATTTCTACAACTCGCCGGAAAAACCGACCCTTTCGCCGCTGAGCCTTACTGAACACCCAGAGCTCATACCGAAGCCACCCACATTCATCTCAAGCTCGTTGAAGACCCTCTGCCGCAGGACACACGTCGCCGGAATAGCTTGCTGTCACCGGAGTTTCGCCGGCGAAACAGAGGAGTCCAGTTCGGTATAACTTACACTTAATCTCTTATTCTTTTTATTAATCTCACATGTAATTAACCACCAGACACTAACGAACTTGATTAAAATCGATGAAACAGTCGGAATATGTTTTCTGGTTAAGTCTGACGAAGAAGACGAAGTTCAGTATTATATAAGTATAATTAAAATCAAGATATATCTTGGGTTAGACACACAGTCCAGCGGTGGACTGTGTGCAAATAAAACACGCTTACGTCTCGAGTTCGATTCTTGTCCCACGCACACTCGCCTTAATAAAAATGTTCTTTTTTTTACCGAACCGGATTCACTGCTTATATATGTTAAGTTTAATAAAAACCGGAATAATAACCAAGATAGACACACAGTCCAGTGGTGGACTGTGTGAACGTTTAAACACACGTCACGAGTTCGAGTCCGGACTACCGCACCGGTCCGGACAATTATCAAACTTTTTATTTAAAACAGAAACGAAATTATTTAGTTTGTATATAAGTATAATAAAAATCAGATTATTTAACAAGTTAGACACACAGTCCAGCGGTGGACTGTGTGTTAACTCAACCCACAGGTCCCGGGTTCGAGACCTGTGGAGTGCACCGAGTCGTTAGATTAAAATCGTTTTTAAAATTAAATGATTTTCGGTTTAATCCAAATAGTATATAAATATAATTAAAAACATAAATATTTCAGGTTAGACACGTAGCTCAGTTGGTAGAGCTGCGTGCACGGGAACGGGAGGTCTCGGGTTCGAGCCTCACCCGGCGCACACAATTACACATTCTGACCGGTCAACAAGTCAACGGTCAACGGTCAACGGTCAAAAAATCAACATTTTTTATTTTTATTTATTTATTTTATTTAAAAATCAATTAAAAATAGGTTAGAAAATAGCCTTAAACTCACAAAAATACACCCAACAATCCTACTAATATGGATTAATAAAATCCGTTTACTTACCGAACCATTATGCCATTATCTAGGTTAGTTTCACTCGTGGTTAAATCAAACTTCGTGCGCATACAACATCATCAACCGAACACACCCAATGTGAGTGAATCTTACAACTCCCCTTTTTAATTACACGTTTTGGGGTGTGTCATGTGTCACCAAAATTAACTCGTTTATTTAAACTTGTGCCATACCATACTGTGATCTAAACTTAGATTGTATATATTATTTGTAGTTATGTATTTCATATTGTCAAGTTATATGCAATTCATTCATTAGGCCCATCAGTTCCTCGTGGGAGACGAGTTGAGCAACGCGTGCCTCAAAACAAATCCCTTATTGTTCGTGTGTGTGTTATTTAGTTTATATTGTTTGTAGTTATGTATTTCATATTGTCAAGTTTATGCAAATCATTCATTAGGCCCATCAGTTCCTCGTGGGAGACGAGTTGAGCAACGCGTGCCTCAAAACGATCCATTATTGTTCATGTGTACATTATTTAATATTAAATGATTGGTGAATAAGTTTACATCTATTTTTACTAATGTGTGGTTGTGCACTTTATTTTATAATCATTTAAATAAACTTGTTCAAATGTTCTCCATAGGATTCACTCGCCAACTTTTTGTTGATCCAAAAACCATTTTTACACATGATACAGGTGAACAGGATGAAGCAAGGAAAACATAGGAAATGCCTTAGAAGAAAACAATGAAGCTTAGATTGATGTTTAGGTCATGATGTAATTATGATTGTATATTTCCCATTAAAATGTATTAATGAATATGAAACGTTATAATAAATGTCATGAGCTTTGATGATAACCCAATCATGCCTCGATCACCTGTTCCGCTGCGGGTCGGGGTGTGACAAAGGCTCAATCAAACGGAGCCGATCTAATGAGGCACCTGATGCTCAACCCGTATCACACGAGGAACTGATGGGCCTAATGAAATGATTGCACTGAAATGATAAAATGTATCCACATATAAACCACATAACAACTTAACACATTTGATCACGAAATGATATAAGCACAAGTGTTAAATAAAATAAAAGAAATTGTACAACACATGATACACCCCAAAACATGATTAAAACAGGGAATTCGTAGAGATTCACTCACTGTGGGTGCGTATTCTTGATTGAAAAGAAGCCCGCACGAGTTGGGGATTTGACCGATGAAGGAGTACTAAAATAAAATAATAACACGATAACTCGATAAATAAATAAAATAATATTTTGGTTAAAAACCTTTTCTTAGATTTTTAAGTTATTTTTATGGGTTTTATTGATATATTAAACCTCTTGAAAATGTATATTTTTAAACGTTTTAATCGATTTTTCATTTAATAATAAGCCATAAAATAAATTATTAGAAAAATAAAAATAAAATAATATATATTAAAAGATCTTGAAAGACTGACAAGGCCGTTAGTCCAGCCGGTTTGATCGTGTTATAAGCATGCGTTTGCTGAGGCTCGAACCCGTGACCTCTCAGTTGCGTGCACGCAGCTCTTCCAGCTGAGCTACGTGTCTAATCCGAAATAATCTGGATTTTAATTATACTTATACACATTTTAGGTTCATTCAAATTTTAATTAAATTTTAAAAAGGAATTTAACTGATCCGGCCGGTGTGAGCCAAGGGACTCAGACCCGAGACCTTGGTTGTGCTTCGCACCCAGCCCAACCAACTGGGTTGGGTGTCTAACCCGGCAGACCTTGCATTTTAATTATATTTATATACTAAATACGCTTATACATAAATGATAGATTTAAAAAGGGATTTAAAGTGTTAGGCTGGTGTGTGCTTGGACTCGAACCGGGTGTCCCGGGTTTAGGTTGCACCCGGCCCAACCAGTTGGGTCGGGTGCTTAACCAGTTTATAATCCGTATTTTATTATTTAAAAACACATACTGCCATCATCTTCTTCGCCGTGAATTTGAACCAAACTCATACCCGCCCAAATTTTAATCTAATTCTCTTCTGATTAACAACAGTATATTATGTAAATTTAAGCAACACACAAAAGAAAGGAACAAGGGTATATCGAAGAGCAGAAGTGAAATAAAAACCATGGTTTTTGGCGTTTGATTTCCGGTGACTGACTGAGTAGCAGAGGAAAGTATGCGAGCAGAGTAGATTGAAGTGAGCGATTTCTGGAGGGGTTTGCATTCGATATTTATAGGGTGAAATAGGGTGTGTTTGGTTTCGATTTTTGGAAACCAAATTCGATGATTAGTAGATGACAGCCGGCTTGATTAGTGTTTGACAAAAATATACGCTGCCAGTTGTCGTGAAAAATTCGAAAGAAAAAGGAAAGGCGCGTCTTGATTCCGGTTATGGTTGCAGGTTTCCTCTTAGTTTCGACATAAGAGAATTACGTTTCTAAAAATAGCACAACTATTGTGTGTAGCGTAGTGGTGTTGTGGTGTGTGTGTATCCGGGGAACCCGGGTTCGATCCCGGTTTACCCCTTTTTTGAGTTTTTATCTATTTTGAGTTACATCATTTATTAATTCTAAATATTTAACATTAAATTTATTATTTATTTTATTTTATAGTTATTATAATAAATATATATATAAATTCTAGTGTATAAAACAATAAACAAAAATGTTAAAAATTAACCGACATAAACACTTTGATTGATAATTTGGGGCGGGTTTTCGAAACCCGTTTTACACAGATGTTACAGTATCCCCTACTTTTAGAAATTTCGTCCCGAAATTTAAGTAGTAGTTGTAACCGGAAAAAGATGAGGGTACTTTTCACGTATTGAGTCTTCGCGTTCCCAAGTAAATTCGGGTCCTCGTTTTGACTCCCAACGTACCCTGATGATTCGAATACGACTTCGCCTCAAACGCTTCTCACCGAAATCCATGATTTCTACAGGTCTTTCAACGAAGTGCATTGATTCATCGACTAGAATATCTTCCAGAGGGATATGGAGGTTTTCTTCGGCGAGGCACTTTTTCAAGTTCGATACGTGGAACGTGGGGTGAATTCTGTTGAGTTATTCTGTTAGGTCAAGCTTGTATGCTACAGGACCTACTCTTTCGAGTATCTTGAATAGTCCCACATAGCGTGGTGCTATCTTGCCCTTTTGACCGAAATGAATCACTCCCTTCCACGGTGACACTTTCAAAAGTACTTGATCACCATCACAAAATTCCAAGGGCTTCCGTCGTTTATCAGCATAACTCTTTTGACGACTTTGAGCCGCTAGAAGATTATTTTGAATTTGAAGAATTTTGTCGGTTGTTTCTTGAATCAACTCAGGTCCGGTGATTTGCGCTTCACCAATTTCATGCTAACATACTGGAGAGCGGCATTTACGACCATATAAAGCTTCAAAAGGAGCCAACAGATGCTTGAATGATAGCTATTGTTGTACGAAAACTCAACTAACGGTAGGTGAGTGTCCCAATTACCTTTGAAGTCTATGACACATGCTCGCAGCATGTCTTCAAGGGTTTGAATGGTGCTCTCAAATTGAACACCTGTTTGAGGGTGAAAGGCAATGCTGAGGTCTAGACGTGTGCCCAAAGCAGATTGTACGGCTCGCCATGTTCGAGAAGTGAAACAACCATCTCGGTCTGAAATGATGCTTAATGGTACACCATGACGGCTTACGATCTCGTTGATGTAGATACGAGCTAACTTCTCGTTCTTGAAGTCCTCATGAATTGGAATGAAATGAGCTGGTTTTATAAGACGATCAATGATTACCCATATGGTGTCATACCCACTGGAGGTGCGAGGTAACCCGGTAATGAAATCCATGGTTATGTTTCCACTTCCATACAAGTATCTCGGGTTGGACAAGAAGTCCTGATGGTCTTTGATGTTCAGCTTTCACTTTGGAACATGTAAGGCACTTGGAAACAAAAACAGCGATATCCTTCTTCAGCCAGGCCACTAGTAGGTGTATCATAAGTCTTGATACATCTTATTGGCTCCTGGATGTATTCAGTATCGTGTTTTGTGTGTCACACCCCGACCCGCAGCGGAAAAGGTGATCGAGGCATGATTGGGTTATCATCAAAGCTCATGACATTTATTATAACGTTTCATATTCATTAATACAATTTAATGGGGAATATACAATCATAATTACATCATATCCTAAACATGAATCTAGGCTTCATTGTTTTCTTCTAAGGCATTTCCTATGTTTTCCCTTGCTTCATCCTGTTCACCTGTATCATGTGTAAAAATGGTTTTTGGATCAACAAAAAGTTGGCGAGTGAATCCTATGAAAAACATTTGAACAAGTTTATTGAATTGATTATAAAATAAAGTGCACAACCACACATGAGTAAAAATAGATGTAAACTTATTCACCAATCATTTAATATTAAATAATGCACACACGAACAATAATGAATTTGTTTTGAGGCACGCGTTTCTCAACTCGTCTCCCACGAGGAACTGATGGGCCTAATGAAAGAACTGCATATAACTTGAC
The DNA here is from genome assembly GCA_947069175.1 of Scalesia atractyloides. Lineage (NCBI taxonomy): Eukaryota > Viridiplantae > Streptophyta > Magnoliopsida > Asterales > Asteraceae > Scalesia > Scalesia atractyloides. The sequence goes on from CAMTDV010000027.1 coordinate 55,934,978, forward strand.
AATATGAAATACATAACTACAAACAATATATACTAAATAATGCACACACGAACAATAATGGATTTGTTTTGAGGCACGCGTTGCTCAACTCGTCTCCCACGAGGAACTGATGGGCCTAATGAATGAATTGCATATAACTTGACAATGTGAAATACATAACTACAAACAATATATACAATCTAAGTTTAGATCACAATATGGTATGGCACAAGTTTAAATAAACGAGTTAATTTTAGTGACACATGACACACCCCAAAACGTGTAATTAAAAAGGGGAGTTGTAAGATTCACTCACATTGGGTGCGTTCGGTTGATGATGTTGAATACGCACGAAGTTGGATTTAACCACGAGTGAAACTAACCTAGATAATAACATAATGGTTTGGTAAATAAGCGGATTTTATTAATCAATTTTAGTAGGATGATTGGATATATTTTTGTGAGTTTAAGGCTATTTTCCAACCTTAAAATCGTTATGTTTTAGTATTTTTAATTGATTTTTAAATAAAATAAATAAATAAAAATAATAAAAAATGTTGACTTTTTGCGACCGTTGACCGTTGACCGTTGACTTGTTGACTTGTTGACCGGTCAGACTGTGTAATTGTGTGCGCCGGGTGAGGCTCGAACCCGAGACCTCCCGTTCGCGTGCACGCAGCTCAACCAACTGAGCTACGTGTCTAACCTGAAATATTTCTGTTTTTAATTATATTTATATACTAACTGAATTAAACCGAAAATCATTTATTTTTTTTAAAAACGATTTTAATGCATCGAACCGGTGTTCTCCACAGGTCTCGAACCCGGGACCTGTGGTTTAGGTTAACACACAGTCCACTGCTGGACTGTGTGTCTAACTTGGTAAATACTCTGATTTTTATTATACTTATATACAAACTAAATAATTTCATTTCTGTTTTATATAAAAAGTTTGATAATTGCCCGAACCGGTGCGGTAGTCCGGACTCGAACTCGTGACGTGTGATTAAACGTTCACACAGTCCACCACTGGACTGTGTGTCTATCTTGGTTATTATTCTGGTTTTTATAAACTAAACATCTATTGCAGTGAATCCGGTTCGGTAAAAAAAAGAACATTTTTATTAAGGTGAGTGTGCGTGGGACAAGAATCGAACTCGTGACGTATGCGTGTTTATGTGCACACAGTCCACCGCTGGACTGTGTGTCTAACCCGAGATATATCTTGATTTTAATTAAACATATATACTACTGAAACTTCATCTTCTTCGTTAATCTTAACCAGAATCGGTGTCTGACTGGTTCAACGATTTTAATCAAGTTCTTTTAGTGTGTTGCGATTAATTGTATGTGAGATTAATAAAAAGAATAAGAGATTAAGTGTAAGGTATACCGAACTGGACTCCTCTGTTTCGCCGGCGAAACTCCGACGACAGCAGATTATTCCGGCGACGTGTGTCCTGCGGCAGAGGGTCTTCAGGGAGCTTGAGATGAGTGTGGGTGGCTTCGGTATGAGTTCTGGGTGTTCAGTAAGGCACAGCGGTGAAAGGCTCGGTTTTCCGGCGAGTTGCAGCAGTTCTCCGGCGAGTGAAATTATGTCGGGAAAGAGTGTGATTGTGAGCGAAAAAGCTAACAAAGGTTAGAGAGGGTATTTATAGGGCAGAAAATTGACGAATTTAGTCCCATTTCCGTCTTGATTCGTCGGTTAAAGATTTTCCGGCGGTTATAACTTGTGTCGCGGACTGGACATCGGTTATAACCGATGTAGTAGTTAATGTTTACGTTAAGTCATTGATAACCGACGCCGTTTGACGAAATCGTCGGATTTTCCGGCGTCAACGGATTTGGGCGCGTCAGTTGACTGGATTTGATTTCTGTTTTCATTATTTGAATTAATTGTTTCGGTATCTTAACAAAAACCCAAAGTGGCGGAGTGGTTGAGCGCGTATGTGTTAATGCTTTGTTGTTTACCAGCTGACCCGGGTTCGAAACCCGGCAGCATTAATTTATTTTTATTTCATTAATTTTAATACTTTTTCAAATAAAACTTTTATAATCCAATATACTTATTAATTATGTATTGTTTAAAAATAATTTGGGCATTAAATACGCCACGAAATTTTTAACTGATTGTTCGGTTAATAAACGGAGCGGGTTTGGTAAATCCGGTTTTTGGACGGATGTTACAGTATCCCCTGCTTTTTAGAAATTTCATCCCGAAATTTAAGTAGTGACATATTTGTCTAAAAAGGATGGTGTTTAGTTTGACAGTTACATGCTTAGAAAAAAAGTAAAAGTTTAAGTTTTTGTTTGAGGCGGTAACGTCCCTTGTAAGGGTTAAGTACCCTGTTACAGGAATCGCTTTTTGTTGCCTACGGTAAAAATATTGATAAGCAGAGTTGATTCACTAAATATGATATCATGCGTAGGAGTTTTGATATGTTTGGGAAGATATGGTTATATCCTAAAGCAAAACTTCTAGTACTACAACCTACATGGAACTTCTCATAACCGTCTAACAATGCCTCTGATCCTTTGACAAGAATACTTATATATAGGAAGTACCAGCGGCGTATCCACCATATTCTTGTCAAATTTTCATTGGTTTTATCAGTAAGTTATGATTGGTTCTATGATGTGACTCTAGAACATAAATAAACACCACAACCAATGTACCAAGAAATTACTAAATCCTACATAGAACTTCTCATAACCGTCTGACAATGCCTCTGATCCTTTGACAAGAATACTTATATATAGGAAGTACCAGCGGCGTATCCACCATATTCTTGTCAAATTTTCATTGGTTTTATCAGTAAGTTATGATTGGTTCTATGATGTAACTCTAGAACATAAATAAACACAACAACCAATATTTGAGTCCAAGTTCTGATAGCATACATGTTTGAATGGTGACAGTTCCTCTCTCGTTTGTTATGATGGAGAGGTTAGTTTATGTAGATATAGAACACAATCCAATTTCTTTAAATGGCGAGATGATATGAATGTAACACAAATTTCAACCAAGACAATACTAAATCCTACATGGAACCTCTCATAACCGCCTGATAATGCCTCCGATCCTTTGGCGAGAATACTTATATATAGGAAGTACCAGCGGCGTATCCACCATATTCTCGTCAAATTTTCATTGACTTTATCCGCAAGTTATGATTAGTTCTATGTGACTCTACAACAAACACAACAACCAAAAGATCGTATTGCATGTACTGAAAATGAAAAATGTCTGTGCGATCAAGGCTCAATCAAACGGAGCCGATCGTATTGCATGTACTGAAAATGAAAAATGTCTGTGCGATCAAGGCTCATTCAAACGGAGCCGATCGTATGTTGGCACGCCAGGTTCACGCTCATAATGTAATGGGGAGCGGCAGCCTATGAAATTGCATGTACTTGAAAATAATAAATTTAATCTAAACAATAATCACACAAACAGTTTATACATGGAACCTCTCATAACCGCCTGATAATGCCTCCGATCCTTTGACAAGAATACTTATATATAGGAAGTACCAGCGGCGTATCCACCATATTCTTGTCAAAATTTCATAGGCTTTATCCTTAAGTTATGATTGGTTCTATGTGATTCTAAAACATAAAGAAAAACATAAAACTAAACGATTGGAGTTGAATCTTGATTTTCGGTGAAGAGGACTAGTTGGGTGGTTTCGTTTGGGCCGTCATTATCTTCGACAGGATTGGCGTTGATGTTGAAAACTCTTCCTCTTGCTGGTGGCCTAGTGATTGGGTTTTCTTGATTTACTTGGTTAACTGGGTTTGATTGAGCTTGAGCGTTTATGATGTTAACCAATCGAGGGCACGTGTTTCTAAAGTGGGTAGGGTCGCCACAATTGAAACAAGCTCGAACATATGGGAACATGGGGTATTGAGGTTGTTGATATGTTTGGATCATGTTTTGAGTAGGAGGTGAGGTTTGGTTTTGAGGGGTGCGGCAAACCTTGCTCAAATGACCATAGCGTCCACAATTCGCACATAGTCGAAAGGTAAGGTAGATGGATGGTGATAAAAACAGGTGTTACATCGAGGGTGAGGTCCAAGGTATGGTTTCTTATTTGGGTAAGTTGAGTTGGGTGCTACTTGAGTGATTGGGATAGCTTGGATGGGTATGGCGTGCGAAATTGGTTGATTACGTTGTGTAGTAGCGAAAAGTTGCCCGTCTCTTTTTCTCTTAAAAGTGGGTTGAGAAGGGGATTCGGTTTGGGTGGAGTTTGAAGTTTCAGTCGATGCCTTATCCTTCTTCTTCTCCTCCTTGAAGTCCTTGTTCCGGATTCGGTTCTCGGTGAGCTCTGTAGCTAACTCCATTGCTGCTTCCAAAGTTGCAGGCGTGGTACTTATTACAGAGTCTTGAATCTTTGACGGAAGACCTCGAATGTAGTGCTCGATCAAACGGTAGTGGGGAGTGAACAAGTTGGGAACCATTTGATTTAACTCGAGGAATCTTTTGTTGTATGTGGTGTGGTCGCCTTCCTTTTGCTTCAACAAATAGAACTCATCTTCTAATTTCTTGATTTCGCTCCCTGGGCAAAACCGTCTTGTCATGATTTCCTTCAACTCTTCCCAAGTCAAAGTCATAGCATCGTCAACGCCTCATTTGGCCTTCTCTGTATTCCACCAAGTAAGTGTATTCCATATAAACGACCGGTAGCATATCGCACTTTGCGATCATCGGGGAAATCGCAATTTAGAAAAGTGTTCTCCATTTCTTCAAACCAATGGAGGAGAGCGGTGACACCTTCAGTCCCTTCGTATTTTGGAGGGTCGCATGATTTGAAATGCTTGTAGGTGCATTTAGTGGTATTTGGGGGAGGGTTGATAATGTTTTGATCTTCTTGGTTGACAGGATTAGCGGTAAGTGCTTGTTGGACTTGGATTACAATGTTGGGTATTACGGCAGCCATTTGTTGAGCGATTAGGGCAGCCATGCGCTCGCGGGCTTTTCCTGCTCTCATCTTCCTACGGACGAGGCTAGAAGACATCTACAAGGAATACGTATCATGAGTATGAGTTGGATGTTTTTGGGATCATGGGTCGTATTTAGGAATGAACATTCATAAAATAAATATAGAAAAATAAATCTACTACATCCATAGGATGTCTTGGGCTTTGCTCGTAATTGGGCCTTGTATGCCGCCATACTTCACCTTCGTAATCATGTGGGCCCCCATGAATACAGGGTTTTTCATATGGTTCGCATGTGTTAGCCTGGTTACGTACTCTAAAACCCGGAGAAAATCGAGAAATATGTATATAACGTATGATATTCGGAATGTGTCCAGGTGTGGACACGGTGACACCTCAAAGTGGGGTTAGTTCAAACAACGTTTGGTGTGGCATGCTTTGGCCTAATAGGTCCTTTGTACTCTCATCGTTAGTCCCCAGGTAGGCAAACTGGTCCGTTATATTGGATTTATACGAATGCCAACCTAGACAGGACGTTCCGACTACCGGTACTTGTACCCTTCCAGTTACTACATGCCCGTCGCAGAACTTACTTTGATGAGATTTGAAAATTGCGACAAAATCTTTGAATAACAAAAGTATGAAGATGATTTGAATATATGAACATTGAAATATGTATGATGAATGTGTATGTAAGTATGTATGTTTGACTGTAAGTATAAACAAATATGAAACAAATAAATATCATAAGTTTGTATGTAACCACCTAAACAATTAAAATTTAGGCAACTATAGTATAGGCTCTAAGGGTCTAATAACCTATCCTATATCCCTATAGTCATGGCTCTGATACCAATCTGTCACACCCCGACCCGCAGCGGAAAAGGTGATCGAGGCATGATTGGGTTATCATCAAAGCTCATGACATTTATTATAACGTTTCATATTCATTAATACAATTTAATGGGGAATATACAATCATAATTACATCATATCCTAAACATCAATATAGGCTTCATTGTTTTCTTCTAAGGCATTTTCCTATGTTTTCCCTTGCTTCATCCTGTTCACCTGTATCATGTGTAAAAATGGTTTTTGGATCAACAAAAAGTTGGCGAGTGAATCCTATGAAAAACATTTGAACAAGTTTATTGAATTGATTATAAAATAAAGTGCACAACCACACATGAGTAAAATAGATGTAAACTTATTCACCAATCATTTAATATTAAATAATGCACACACGAACAATAATGGATTTGTTTTGAGGCACGCGTTGCTCAACTCGTCTCCCACGAGGAACTGATGGGCCTAATGAAAGAATTGCATATAACTTGACAATATGAAATACATAACTACAAACAATATATACTAAATAATGCACACACGAACAATAATGGATTTGTTTTGAGGCACGCGTTGCTCAACTCGTCTCACACGAGGAACTGATGGGGCTAATGAATGAATTGCATATAACTTGACAATATGAAATACATAACTACAAACAATATATACAATCTAAGTTTAGATCACAATATGGTATGGCACAAGTTTAAATAAACGAGTTAATTTTAGTGACACATGACACACCCCAAACGTGTAATTAAAAAGGGGAGTTGTAAGATTCACTCACATTGGGTGCGTTCGGTTGATGATGTTGAATACGCACGAAGTTGGATTTAACCACGAGTGAAACTAACCTAGATAATAACATAATGATTTGGTAAATAAGCGGATTTTATTAATCAATTTTGGTAGGATGATTAGATATATTTTTGTGAGTTTAACGCTATTTTCTAACCTTAAAAACGTTATGTTTTAGTATTTTTAATTGATTTTTAAATAAAATAAATAAATAAAAATAATAAAAAAATGTTGACTTTTTGCGACCGTTGACCGTTGACTTGTTGACTTGTTGACCGGTCAGACTGTGTAATTGTGTGAGCCGGGTGAGGCTCGAACCCGAGACCTCCCGTTCGCGTGCACGCAGCTCTACCAACTGAGCTACGTGTCTAACCTGAAATATTTCTGTTTTTAATTATATTTATATACTAATTGAATTAAACCGAAAATCATTTATTTTTTTTAAAAACGATTTTAATGCATCGAACCGGTGTTCTCCACAGGTCTCGAACCCGGGACCTGTGGTTTAGGTTAACACACAGTCCACTGTTGGACTGTGTGTCTAACTTGGTAAATACTCTGATTTTTATTATACTTATATACAAACTAAATAATTTCATTTCTGTTTTATATGAAAAGTTTGATAATTGCCCGAACCGGTGCGGTAGTCCGGACTCGAACTCGTGACATGTGATTAAACGTTCACACAGTCCACCACTGGACTGTGTGTCTATCTTGGTTATTATTCCGGTTTTTATTAAACTTAACATCTATTGCAGTGAATCCGGTTCGGTAAAAAAAAGAACATTTTTATTAAGGCGAGTGTGCGTGGGACAAGAATCGAACTCGGGACGTATGCGTATTTATGTGCACACAGTCCACCGCTGGACTGTGTGTCTAACCCGAGATATATCTTGATTTTAATTAAACATATATACTACTGAAACTTCATCTTCTTCGTTAATCTTAACCAGAATCGGTGTCTGACTGGTTCAACGATTTTAATCAAGTTCTTTTAGTGTGTTGCGATTAATTGTATGTGAGATTAATAAAAAGAATAAGAGATTAAGTGTAAGGTATACCGAACTGGACTCCTCTGTTTCGCCGGCGAAACTCCGACGACAGCAGATTATTCCGGCGACGTGTGTCCTGCGGCAGAGGGTCTTCAGGGAGCTTGAGATGAGTGTGGGTGGCTTCGGTATGAGTTCTGGGTGTTCAGTAAGGCACAGTGGTGAAAGGCTCGGTTTTTCGGCGAGTTGCAGCAGTTCTCCGGCGAGTGAAATTATGTCGGGAAAGAGTGTGATTGTGAGCGAAAAAGCTAACAGAGGTTAGAGGGGGTATTTATAGGGCAGAACATTGACGAATTTAGTCCGATTTCCGTCTTGATTCGTCGGTTAAAGATTTTTCGGCGGTTATAACTTGTGTCGCGGACTGGACATCGGTTATAACCGATGTAGTAGTTAATGTTTACGTTAAGTCATTGATAACCGACGCCGTTTGACGAAATCATCGGATTTTCCGGCGTCAACGGATTTGGGCGCGTCAGTTGACTGGATTTGATTTCTGTTTTCATTATTTGAATTAATTGTTTCGGTATCTTAACAAAAACCCAAAGTGGCGGAGTGGTTAAGCGCGTGTGTGTTAATGCTTTGTTGTTTACCAGCTGACCTGGGTTCGAAACCCGGCAGCATTAATTTATTTTTATTTCATTAGTTTTAATACTTTTTCAAATAAAACTTTTATAATCCAATATACTTATTAATTATGTATTGTTTAAAAATAATTTGGGCATTAAATACGCCACGAAATTTTTAACTGATTGTTCGGTTAATAAACGGAGCGGGTTTGGTAAATCCGGATTTTGGACGGATGTTACATTGTGTGCCTCATTCATGAGGAAATCATGAAGGTTGTCGCGATCGGGAATCCAAATATGGTTTAAATAGTAAAGAATACCATCGGATTTTGTTTCGACTTTGATTTCAGCTCCACAAGACAGCTCATCGTGTACGTCATTTTCCGTTACGGAAGTATGTTGAGCTGCCCGTATTCGATCTTTGATGTCGGTTACAATTTGAGAACATAGAAGATGAATGGAATTTGCATAGCCCTTTCGACTGAGTGCATCAGCCACAACGTTTGCCTTGCCAGGATGATATCGAATCTCACAGTCGTAATCATTGAGGAGTTCGACCCATCATCGTTGCCTCATGTTCAACTCTTTTTGGTTGAAGATATGTTGGAGACTCTTGTGGCCAGTGTATATTTCACACTTGATACCATAGAGGTAATGTCTCCATATCTTTAGAGCGAACACGACTGCTCCAAGTTCTAGGTCATGAGTATGTAGTTCTTCTCATGTACTTTGAGTTGCGTGGAGGCAAAGGCTATCACCTTTCCTCTTTGCATCAGAACACAGCCTAACCCTTGCCCTGACGTGTCGCAATAAACCACAAAGTCTTTGCAACCCTCAGGGAGTGTAAGGATAGGTGCATCACAAAGCTTTGCTTCAAAGTTTGGAAAGCCTCATCTTGCTTGGGTCCCCAAATAAAGGGTTTTCCCTTGTGAGTTAAGGCTGTGAGTGGAACGGGGATACGAGAAAAATTGGCAATGAAGCGTCGATAGTAACCAGCCAAGCCAAGAAATAACCTAACTTCGGTAGGAGTACGTGGCGCTTGCCATTCTTGTACTGCCTTGATTTTCAAAGGGTCGACATGAATCCCTTTGTCATTAACGACATGACCAAGAAATTGTACCTCTTTTAACCAGAACTCACATTTCGAGAACTTTGCATAAAGCTTTTCAGTCCTCAAGAGTGTACGGATAAGTCGAAGATGTCGCTCATGATCGGATTTTGACTTGGAGTAGATGAGAATATCATCAATGATGACTATGACGAAGCGGTCGAGATAAAGTTTGCATACCCTATTCATCAAATCCATGAAGACAGCGGGGGCGTTGGTTAATCCGAAAGGCATAACCATGAACTCGTAATGACCATAATGCGTTCGAAAGGCAGTTTTTGGAATATCTTCTTCGCGCACCCTAAGCTGATGATATCCAGAACGAAGGTCGATTTTTGAAAAACAGGTGGCACCTTGAAGTTGATCTAAAAGGTCATCAATACGTGGCAATGGATAGCGATTCTTAACAGTCAACTTGTTGAGTTCTCTATAATCAATGCACATGCGAAACGTTCCATCTTTCTTCTTCGCAAAAAGAACAGGTGCACCCCAAGACGACGAGCTAGGACGTATGAATCCTTTGTCAGTCAGCTCTTGCAGCTGACTAGCTAACTCTTGCATCTCAGATGGGGCTAACCTATAGGGAGATTTCGCGACTGGTGTAGCACCAGGCACAAGATCGATTCTAAATTCAACTTCTCGCACAGGAGGAAGTCCTGAAACGTCGTCGGGAAAAACTTGAGGGAATTCTTTCACGATTGGAATATCTTCAAACTTCCTTTCCTTGCCTTCCTTCTTGACGATTTGAGCTAGAAATGCGACGTAATCCTTGCGAAGATATCTTCGAGCTTGAAGACATGACATCAATATGAGCCCTTTCGAAGGAGTTTCTCCGAAGATACGTAGTGTCTGACCGTCGGCGAGAGGAATACGAATGAACTTTTCATGGCACACCACTTCGGCGTGATGCTAGCTGAGCAAGTCCATACCGATGATAACATCGAAACTTCCCAATTTCATATGAATAAGATCAATCAGGAAATCGTGATCATTTAGAGTAAGAGTACAATCACGTATTATTGAATTTAACGAAATGGGTTCTCCGTCAGCAACTTCCACCGTGAACGATTCAGCAAGACTAACACGAGGCAGGTCGAGAATAGATTCGAATTCTAGAGAGACAAAACTCTTATCCGCACCAGTATCGAATAATATGGATGCATAACTACCATTTACGAGAAACGTATCGTTAACCACATTGTTGGCAGCCCTTGCTTGGTTGGCGTTAATGTTGAAAGCCCTTCCTCTAGCAGGTGGGTTAGCTTTATTAGCTTGGTTTACCGGGTTTGCTTTGGCTTGGACATTAATGATGTTCACCAGACATGGGCAAGTATTTTGAAAGTGGGTTGGGTCACCACAGTTAAAACATGCTTTTATGGGTTGCATCATGGGGTGGTTGGGTTGGTAGTAAGGTTGGGCTTTAGGTTGGGCAGGTGGTAAAAGTAAGGGTGGTTGGGCTTGGCCCACCATTTGGTTATTGGTTTGGGCTTGAGGCTGATTGCGGTTTGATCATTGGAGTGTACGATAGGTTTGGATAGTGTGACCTGCACGGCCACAACTTGTGCAGTACTGGCAAGGGTTCTCAGGAGGGTGATGGTATTGGCAACGATTACATTTTGGGTGTGGGCCAGTGTATGGCTTTTTGAATGGTGTGGCTGGAGGGCGACTTGTGTGATTGGAGCAGCAGTGATGGGTGGGTTGGTTTGGGTGACGATGAAGTTCTTGCCATTTCGCTTCCTCTTACCAGTAAACTTTGAGGATGAGCCTGATTAGGTTGGGGTTGGATATAACATTCGGGTAATTAGGGTTTCAAAAACCCGCACCATTTGTTAATCAAATGTTGACTGAATGATCCTCACTTATTTTTGTCGCATTTTTTTATTCATCTGGTCGAAATTAGTAAATGCTGTTAAATTTAAAAAAATATTAAAATAAAACCTTAATCTATAAACTAAATTATAATATGTAAATAAAACCATAAGAAATAAGCATTTAAAGTTAAAAAAAGAAATTAATAATAAAAAGTAGGGGGAGAAACCGGGGTCGAACCCGGGTCTATTGTGTAATCACACGCACCAAACACCACTGAGTCACACACACTTGTTGTTGATTTCTCTGAATCACATAAAATTTATGGTGGATATAGTGTGCATCAGTGCGAAGTGATGACTGAAACCGCCAGTCAATCCGCAAACAATCTTCAAAGATTGTCCGTTAACTTCAATCAATTTGGTTGTAACCGACAATTAGGCATCGGTTTTAATCAAATTACTAACCCAATTCAAATTGAAACCGCTCAAAACTTATGATTGATGGATGTGAAACTGAAACATCATTGAATATGATTTCACCCTATATAAATTGATGCTATACCCTGTTTTGCCATCATTTGAAAGCTCCGAACTCCCAGAAATCTCCTCTTCTAGTTCACTTACGCCCATTCTCCTCGGTCGCCGAAAACTCTCACCGGAATTGGTCACCGAGATAACAGAGAGTTTCGAATTTCTGTCGGTATGTGTTTTTGAACATCCTTGTTCATTTAATTCGTTTTAGTTATGCTTAATTATCAAAGCAGAACAAGTGAAAACTGTGGGTAATTAAGTTCTGATTTCATCACTGAAATCAGTGTTGACGATGATTCATTCAGTAATTAAGTATAATGGTAAGCGGATTCTAAACATGTTAGGCACACAGTCCAGTGGAGGACTGTGTGCATAATCAGCATACCCTACCCGAGTTCGAATCCCCATTCACCCACCGGGTTTTTCTGACTAATATGTTTTTTACAAAAAATAGGGTAAAACAATCTGCAGTAAGTATACAAATATAAAATAATTATAGTTTTCAACGGGTTAGACACCCAGCCCAGTTGGTTGGGCTGGGTGTAAGTTATTACTAAGGGTGCGGTTTCGAGGCTGTTCTGAGGACCGATTCGATTGTTTCCAAACTTTTTAAAATTAATTATTTTCTGAAATAAGCTAAGGAGTCTATAAGAGAATTAAAAATCAGGTATCTAACGGGTTAGACACGTAGCTCAGTTGGAAGAGCTGCGTGCACACGTACTGAAGGTCACAAGATCGAATCCCGCCCTACGCATGCGAATCTCACGAAAAAACTGGTCAGTGTCTTCAGTCAGACCTGACAAATTTTTTTTGTGCATTATTTTATTTTAAATTCTTTTATTTTCTACTACTTATATACATACATAGTCAAAACTTCAATAAAATAAATAAATAAATAAATAAGTAAATAAATAAATAAATATAATATCTAACAAGAATATTTAAATCAAAATATTATTTTGGTGATAATCATCGAATTATCGTGATATTTTAGGCTAGTACTCGCCCGACAATCAAGAACTCGTGCCATACTTTATCCTTCAAGAATAAACATCCACTATAAGTGAATCTCTGCAAATTCCCCTTTTTAATCACGTTTTGGGGTGTACCATGTGTCGTACATATTTTATTATTCATTTAAAAATTTGTGCTAACATCATTATGTGATCAAATGTGTTTTTTTTTCTGTTGGTGCGATTATGTGTGGTTACATTTTGTCATATCAGTGCAATCATTCATTCAAGGCCCATCAGTTCCTCGTGGGATACGAGTTGAGCATCAGGTGCCTCATTAGTTCGGCTCCGTTTGATTGAGACTTGATCTCAAGTTCATCATTCATCATGTTATATGTTCATTGTCGATATTGCGTAGTCTGTGATTGTTTACATATATGCATATGTTCACTTATGATTTATGCATGAATTTTTATTTAAATAACTAATATACTAAATGTTTAAAGTTGATTTATTTAGATTCACTCGCCAACTTTTGTTGACCCAAATCTTGGTTTTACGCATGGTACATGTGAACAAGCTGAAGAGAGAAACACATAGAAAGGGCCTAAGAAGATTAAATAAATTTTTTTTGTTTTGAACAATGTTTAATTTTATTGATGGTTCTATGACTCATCGTGTTTGAATATTTGAAGTTTTAAATTTTCATTTAATAAATATGAAACTTAATAGTAAATGTCATGAGCTTTGGTGATAACCCAATTATGCCCCGACTTCCTATTCCGCTGCGGGTCGGGGTGTGACAGATTGGTATCAGAGCTTGAGACTATAGGGATATAGGATAGGTTTTTAGACCCTTAGAGCCTATACTATAGTTGATTAGATTTTAATTGATAATGTGTTATATGCAAAACTCATGATGTTTATATGCTTCATGTTTATTTTTCACACACCAATACATGCAAGCACTCTCACTAATACATGCTAATATGTGATGTTCAATATAGTTTATATGTTGATAACATACCATGCTTACGCCAGCACACACATTATGATTTCACCATTTATTTGATCTTTCTCAAGTATTTTGCAACGTTTTCATGTTTTTCAATCACATCAAAGTGAGTTCCACGACGGCCATGTAGTAACTGGAAGGGTACGAGTACCGGTAGTCGGAACGTCCTGTCTAGGCTTGGCATTCATATAAATCCAAATAATGGACCAGTTTGCCTACCTGGGGACTAAAGGTGAGAGTACGAAGGACCTATTAGGCCAAAGCATGCAAGACCAAACGTCGTATGAACTAACCCCATTTTGAGTCGTCATCGTGTCTATACCTGGACACATTCTGACCTTATACCTTACAATTATGTTTTATAATTTTCATTCGGGTGATGCTAGCATTAGCAGGCCAACATCAATGTGAACCATACCAAGCCCAGTAGTCATGGGGGCCCACGTGACTACCAAGGCTGAAGTACGGGAGACATTTGGAGGCCCAATCTTAAGCAAGCCCAAGACATCCTATGGATGTAGTTAAATTCATGTTTCATTTATTTTATGTTGTTTTCATTCTTTTTACGACACATGACACCAAAGAACGTTCAATTCATAATCTCAATTCGTATATCGTGTAGATGTCTGCTAGACACTCACGAGGCGGTAGAAGGTCAGGAAGATCCAGTGAACGTATTGTCACTTACATCGCTCGACAGATGGCTGCCGTACTTCCTGATATCGTTGTGCAAGTCCAACAAGCAGTCGCCGCTAATCCCACTAACCCCACCAACCAAGACGGGCAAAATATCGCCAACCCTCTTCCCAACACCACCAAATGTACTTACAAGCATTTCAAGTCCTGCGATCCCCCAAAATATGAAGGGACTGAAGGTTTCACTGCTCCCCTCCGTTGGTTTGAGGAGATGGAAAGCACTTTTCTCAATTGTGATTGTCCCGATGATCACAAGGTGTGCTATGCTACCAGTCGGCTGTTTGGAGTAGCACTTACCTGGTGGAACACCGAAAAGGGTAAGCGAGGTGCTGAAGCTGCTATGGCCTTGACTTGGGATGAATTAAGGGAAATCATGACGAGACGCTTCTGTCCAAGAAGCGAGATCAAGAAGCTGGAGGATGAGTTTTACTCATTAAAGCAAAAGGAGGGAGACCACACCACTTACAACAAAAGGTTTCTCGAGTAAAATCAAATGGTCCCCAACCTGTTCACTCATATTTATCATCTAATCGAACATTATATTCGAGGTCTTCCCTCGAAAATTCAAGATTCTGTGTTAAGTACTTCCCCTGCAACACTCGAAGTTGCCATGGAACTGGTGTCACACCCTCAATTTCCACTTGCGGAGTTTTACCGCGAGGCGTGTGAACAAACCAGAATCTAAGACACTAGTAACGTCGAACGACTCTATATGATTTGTTAATACATTTTCCAAAATCATTTGTTTAACCATTAATAGTTAATTTTAGATTGCCTTAGTTTGGTTTCAATGTTTAGCGGAAGCATTAGTTCTTAAAGCTGAGCGGAAGCATAAAATTAAAGTAAAGGAACGGGCGCCAACACAAACGCCAAAACTAAAGAAAAACCCAAAACAATGTTTGTAATGAGACTCGATAAAAGATGTCTTGATCAATGCAAGTGAGTGCACCTAGAGCTCCTAGCGTCCATTGTTCGGTTATAAGTTTGTTTCCCCCGTTATCCCTAACCCGGGATAACGATTTAGTTCCATTATTCCCAACCCGGAATAATACTGATAGTTCCATTATTCCTTACCCGGAATAATAATGATGTCCCATTATTCCTAACCTGTAATAATAACGTTGTTGGTTTCATTATCCCTAACCCGGGATAATATGGTTGGTTCGTAATTAAGTTCAATGTTAATATATATAGGTAGCTAGACTAACGTTATGTCACGTAAGTGTTCGCGATCGAAGCTGACTGTTGTGCCTCCGTGTTGCCAGGCCTATCACTGACCATGGCGAAGTTAGGCCAAATTATTCACCCGTTGACCATACCCGGTCAGCTAGCGCGACTAGCTCGGATGGGGCTTGTCGGGCCCAGTAGTACTACTTATAATTTCCCCGCTATCTAACCCAATACTAACGATCCGAGAGATTGTTGAGAACTTGTGTGATATAGCTGCTTAGTGACCATAACGTACATTAACATTAACTTAGTTACCGAATAGTTTAGTGACGTTAATTTCGTATAACGTAAAGAGATAGAGTTGTAGAGTGTATACATGTTTCTCCCCCTGTTGTTTAAAACCGGATAAAATTAGGGGCCGTGAACTCACCTTTCGTTGCTCGGTTAGTGTAACACAGAAGTTGCAAATGATGGGACCGCTAATTGCGTCCTAACAAGTCAATTGATTTCAAGTTAGTGTGTGAACACACCAATACAAATCCTACACATAATTAACGCATAAAGCGGTACACACAATCACAAATCCTAACACTCAAACATGCATGCATGTATCCTCATATTAGCATAGTGATCAAAACAATTTATCATGAACACAATCCAATCCATGCAACACTTTGGTGCACACATTCGCAAGTTATCAAGTTTCAGCTTATATACTCATAATTAGGCTGTTTTCGAGGATTTTTATAAAATATTTCCATCGTTCCAAAAATTCCAATTATTTTACAGAAGGTGAAAACTATACTGTAGAATTTTATATAAATTTTTCAAGTCCTAACACTTTACCAATTATTCATAAATATTAATATACTAGGCTGCAGTCAGATTCGTCACTTTCTGACTGCAGTCCACGGAAGAATTTATTTAAAAATCACCGTTCGTCCAATTAACAAAATTCCAGTGGGAGTTTCCCGGAAATTTCCATATCTAGTTGCTATACAAATTTCATGATTCGAGTCTCTACAGATTATTAGATCCGACTCGATAAACAACTAACAATTTTTCAGAATTTTCACAGCTTCAGTTACTGAACTTAATTGGCCATCTAAAATATCAAACGACTTCAGAAAAATATGAATCCAGCGCCATTAGAAGTGTTTTTCAAATCTCTACGTTTTAGACGTCAGAAAATCCGTTTTTCGATAAATAATAACCAAGTTACAGCCAGTTGAAGTTGGCTGTAAACACCATTCAGCATCCTGATTTCAGCATTTTATCGCAATCTAATCCGTTTAAACAATTGATACGTTAAATATAAGCGATCAAGAACAGAATTTCCAATCATATATATCATACCCATGCAAACCCTAATCATAACCTATAGTTTTTATCAAACAAAACGCAGCCTAACGTTTCTTAATTCCGCTAATCATCATACTTGCAACCTAGCATAAATAAATCGGCTAACAACATAACACTACATTCAAACATGATCAAGAGTTTATAAATCCAAATATGATCTTGCAAACAATGATAAATCCTAACCTTTAATAATAAGATCAATGAGCCGAGACTTGGATGGGAGCCGATTCGGATATGATGAAGGTGATCGCGACCGAGAGCAAGGAGTGAGGAAGACTTGTCGCGACCGAGAGGGATGTAGCAAGGCTGTTTGCGACCGGGATGTTGAATGAAAGGCTGCCGTCGGCTGTTTCACAACTAGGGTTTGTGTGTTTTGTTTTGTGAAGCAATGCTCATGCATGTATGTGTATATATAGCGCAAGAGGTGAAAGGAAAAGGGAAGGGTTTACGGTTTGGGGTGCTCGCGGCCGCAAGGGATTCGGGTGGGTTGGTTTGGGTCTAACACTTGGTCCTCAAGTTTCGATTAACTACTTGAGTCGCAAGGAAGTGAAGTCTATTCGTTTCGCGGTTCGGTTCGCTTCATTTATCTATTTATTATATCTACATTTTTCAACTAAAACAAAACAAGAAATCGGAACATCGCATAATAACGCACCAACTTATAGACGTTTAAGACGTAGCACGTAATTCATTTGACAAGTACACGAAATTATCGTAATTATTTCGAGCGTGCAATTTAAGTCTCCGAATCAATTTAGCGTAGGAACGAATAACCATGAAGTAGTGCGTTTTAAGATATCTGAAAAACCGGGATGTAACATTATCCCCATGTTGAAAGAATTTTCGTCCCGAAAATTGGGTAAACGCGGTTAGAATGCAGCGTACATGTTTAGAGTCCACGCACAAAGATTTAGTTCGTTAACAATGGTACGCGAAATTACAAGAAATTTCCAGGTTGTCACATCATCCCCATGTTAAAAGAATTTTCGTCCCGAAAATTTAGTTGCTGGTATCGTTAGTTTGCTGCTCAGCTGCGAAGAGGTGTGGGTATTTGCTTTTCATTTGGTCCTCTCTTTTACCACGTGAACTCCGGTCCACGCTTAGAGTCCCAACGAACCTTAACGATTGGAATCTTGCTGTGCCTTCGAGTCTTGATCTCACGATCCATGATCTCGATAGGTTGTTCCACAAAGTGCAGTTGTTCATCCACTTGGATCTCATCCAATGGAATGACTAGGGTTTCATCTGATAGACACTTCTTCAGATTTGACATGTGAAAAACGTTGTGAACTCCACTGAGTTCGGCAGGAAGGTCTAATTGATAAGCTACGGGTCCAATACGTTTCAAAATCACAAACGGGCCTACGTACCGTGGGTTTAGTTTGCCTCGTTTTCCAAAGCGGATTACACCCTTCCAGGGTGACACCTTCAGTAGGACGCGGTCGCCTACTTGAAATTCGAGCGGTTTGCGTCGTTGATCAGCGTAGCTTTTCTGTCGATCTCGTGCCGCCGCCATGCGGTTTCTGATTTGTACAATCTTTTCAGTAGCCTCAAGTATCAACTCAGGGCCTGTGAGTTGACTGTCACCGACTTCTGCCCAACAGACCGGTGATCTACATTTATGACCGTATAATGCCTCAAACGGTGCTGCCGATATACTCGTATGGTAACTGTTGTTATACGAGAATTCCACTAAAGGCAGGTGGATTTCCCAACTATTCCCGAAGTCTACTACGTATGCCCTAAGCATGTCTTCCAAGGTCTGTATGGTCCTTTCGCTTTGACCATCAGTCTGAGGGTGATAAGCTGTGCTCATATCTAAACGTGTGCCAAACGCTTTCTGAAGTGACTGCCAAAAGTTGGACGTGAAGCGAGCATCTCTGTCTGAGATGATGGACATTGGCACTCCGTGCCGAGAAACTACTTCCTTTATGTAGATGCGAGTCAACTTCTCCATCTTATCTGTTTCTTTAATAGCTAGGAAGTGTGCGGACTTAGTTAAACGATCCACAATCACCCAGATGGTATTGCAACCACCCAAAGTTCGCGGGAGTTTAGTGATGAAGTCCATCGAGATCTGATCCCATTTCCACACTGGGATCTCAGGTTGTTGAAGTAGCCCCGATGGTTTCTGATACTCTACCTTGACTTTTGCACAAGTCAAACACTTGCTCACGTAGGTGGCTATATCAGCTTTCATGTTGGGCCACCAATACGCAGCTTTAAGGTCTTGATACATCTTATCCGAACCAGGATGGACAGAGTATCGGGATTTGTGAGCTTCGTCCATGACTAGCTTTCTGAGGTCTCCGTAGAGAGGTACCCATATGCGATTCATGAAATACCGGGCTCCATTGGGTTTTACTTCCCAATCGCGTTCCATCTTTCCCACCGATTCGGCTTTGATGTTTTCTTCCTTAATTGCTTCTAACTGCGCGTCGCGTATCTGTTCGGGTAATCCCGAATGAATGGTGAACTGTAGCGCTCGTACCCGACGAGGTTTCAAGTGTTCCTTCCTACTGAGGGCATCAGCTACCACGTTAGCTTTACCCGGGTGATACCGAATGGCACATTCATAATCGTTCAAGAGTTCGACCCAGCGACGCTGTCGCATGTTCAACTCCTTCTGATCAAAGATGTGTTGGAGGCTCTTGTGGTCTGTAAAGATTGTGCACTTCGTTGCATATAGGTAGTGTCTCCAAATCTTAAGTGCAAACACTACTGCTCCCAATTCCAGGTCATGTGTTGTGTAGTTTTTCTCGTGAACCTTCAATTGTCGGGACGCATACGCAATGACCTTATCGCGTTGCATGAGTACGCATCCCAATCCCTGAATGGAAGCATCACAATATACTACAAAATCATCTGTCCCTTCCGGCAAGGACAGAATGGGTGCACTGCAAAGTTTCTGTTTCAGCAATTGAAATGCCGCTTCCTGCTTGTCACCCCAAGCATACTTGATGCCTTTCTGGGTGAGGGTAGTAAGCGGTTGCGCGATCTTTGAAAATCCCTCGATGAAACGTCTGTAGTAACCAGCCAAACCTAAAAATTGGCGGATCTCCGTCGGTGTCTTGGGTGCTTCCCAGTTTTTGATAGCTTCAATCTTGGCAGGGTCGACGTGGATACCCTTTTCATTTACGATATGCCCGAGGAACTGAACTTCTCGAATCCAGAAATCACACTTTGAAAGCTTGGCATATAGTTTCTCCTGTTGAAGTAATCCCAGCAGTAATCGTAGATGTTCAGCATGTTCTTCTTCACCTTTAGAGTAGATGAGTATGTCATCGATGAACACAATGACAAACTTGTCGAGATACGGTTTACACACGCGGTTCATGAGATCCATGAACACTGCGGGTGCGTTGGTGAGACCGAAGGGCATGACCAAGAACTCATAATGGCCATACCGAGTACGAAATGCCGTCTTAGCGATATCCTCCTCCCTGACGCGTAACTGGTGGTAACCGGACCGTAGATCAATCTTGGAGTAGTAGCTTGACCCTTGAAGTTGGTCGAAGAGATCGTTGATGCGAGGTAATGGGTGTCGGTTCTAGACAGTAACCTTATTGAGTTCCCTGTAGTCGATGCACATGCGGAAGGTCCCGTCCTTCTTTTTTATAAAAAGGACTGGAGCTCCCCATGGCGAAGCGCTAGGCCGGATAAATCCTTTTTCTAACAGCTCCTGAAGTTGGGTAGATAGCTCCTGCAGCTCGGCTGGAGCTAGGCGGTATGGGGCCTTGGCGATAGGAGTTGCATGGTTCGCCAATTCAATTTCAAACTCCAATTGTCGATGTGGCGGAAGACCAGGTAACTCCTCTGGGAATACATCAGAAAAATCACGGACGACGGGGATGTCTTCTATGCGTTTCTCGTCCTTAGGCTGTTCGGTAACCAGTGCAAGCAAGGCAAAGGAGATCTTCCTCCGAAGATACTTCTCCGCTTGCATGTAAGAGATGATGTTTGTGACGGCGCCTGCCTTCTCGCCTTGCACCGTCAAGATTTCGTCGTTAGTGAGCGGAATACGGATAGATTTTTCGAAGCAGAGAACTTCAGCTCGGACGTCGGATAGCCAGTCCATTCCGACTACCACGTCAAAACTACCCAGGGTAGTTGTCATCAGATCAATGGTAAAGGTGTGACCCGCGAGTTTGAGTTGACAGCCGGAAACTATGTGGGTCACATCTACAGATTTACCATCGGCGAGTTCTATGACGTAAGGGGCCTCTAGGGGTTTGGGCGTGAGATTTAGGTTCTTCCTAAAAGACTCAGATATAAAACTCCTATCCGCACCCGTATCAAAAAGCACAGTAGCAAAATGTTCATTAAGGGGAAACTTACCGGTGACCACGTTCGAGTCGTTTCTGGCCTCTCCGCGGCCCAACGTAAATGCGCGACCTTTGGCACCTCCTGTGCCACCATTTCCATTATTGTTGTTGTTATTGTTGTGGTTGTGGTTATTGTGGTTGTGGTTGTTCCCACCATTGTTGTTGTTGTTACGAAGCTGTGGGCAGTCTCTTTTGAAGTGGGCAGTGCTACCACACTGATAGCATCCCCGGTTAACACCCTGCTGCTGACCCTGGGGTTGATTTTGGTTTTGTCGGGACATGATTTCCCCGCGACAATCCTTTGCCGCATGTCCCACCTTGCCACATCGTTGGCAGCGATTCCCGGCACAAGGGCCGTGATGATGAAGATTACAGCGATTGCACTGCGGCTTTCGACCTACATAGCCTCTTGTGTTTTGGTTGTTGTTGGCAGGCTGATTATTTTAACCCCGGTGGCTGTTGAAGTTATTGAATCGTTTCTGGTTCCCCTGTTGTTGCTGGGATGACGAAGACTGTCGAACAGACGAGTCTTCAAACTTTCTTTTATTATCAGGGGCAACTTCAGTTGTACCCCGAGTTGGCAACTTCTTTTGTTCCACCGCCTTATCGGTGAGTTTGTGAACCAACCTGATTGCTTGATGTTCAGTTGCAGGGTTGCTAGCCATTACCATACCCTGAATCTCAGGGACCAGACCCCCAAGGTAGAACTCGAGTCGTTTCTCAACAGTGTTGGCCAGATCGGGACATAGAAATACCAAGTCGTGATGTTTCGCTGTGTATGCTTCGATTTCAGATCCCACCATCTTGTGGTTCCATAATGTTTGCTCCAACTGTTGAACTCTGTCTCGCGGACAGTACTCTTCTTTGATTAGGGCCTTAAACTCGGCCCAGGCCATTGCATTTGCAGTAATAAGTCCACGCGTTTGGACTTGTGCATTCCACCAAGTTAGTGCCCCATCTTCCAATGTTGAGGCTGCATACTTGACCTTGTTGGCCTCCAGACAGTTGCACATTTCAAACACCGATTCGGATTTTTCGATCCAGCGGACCAGTCCTATGGGTCCTTCTGCCCCCGTGAATTTGCTTGGCTTCGCGTCGAGGAACATCTTGTAGGGGTTAAGACCCGCTCCTGCTGACAGAGGACAGGTAGTCAGCGAGGAATTTTAATAACCCAACTATTAGATTTTCCCATGAAAATTTAATAATGGTTACCTGCCGGTTGGTTTTGAACACCCGCTAGAGCTGCATTCACGTGCTCTTGGATCATTGCAGCTAATTCTTCGGGCGTCATGTTAAGGTTTCCGCGACGTCCAGTTGCCATTTAGATCTTCGCAAGACAACATAAACACACACCGATAAGTCTATATATCCAATATAGTTATCCTGTTCCATACTTAAATAATTCCTCAAGTTATGTCAACCCAAATAAATTAAACAGTCAAAAGAAATACTCGATTAAATAAAATTTCAACGTCTTACAAAGTGCCAACCAAACATATGAGTTTACTATAAAGTCTCAAGTTTAAACATAAGTAGGAAAATAAATAGACTGAAGGAAAGTAAATAAAATAAGCGAGACGTGTCAGTCTTCTACGTCTCCATCTCCCAAATCGCTATCGTTGCCATCATCCTCCGCGGCGTTTCCAGCCTCTACAGCTGGGTCTTCCTCCGGATCCTCCTCTGGATCCTCCTCTGGATCCTCTTCTGGATCCTCCTCTACCGGCACTGGAGGGGCCGGTGCTGGTGCGGGTACTGGTACAGGTGCCTGATTCTGTTCTAGTTCTTGAATTCTCTAGCTAGACTCAAGAACTCTGTCTTCTAGCCAGTCAGCCCTTAGCTGCTCAGCACGAAGGTCTCTGGCTAAAGTGTTACGAGCTATCTTACTCGCATTTTGCTCTTCCTCGAGCGATCCAGTCTTACCTGTCAATTGTCGTATCATCCATCCCTGTGCTAGGATGGTTTCATGCATTCTTTCTAGTTGTTCTTGTTGTTTCCGTATCATATCTCTAAGTAGGTCATTCCCTACTTCTACCGAGTTACCGGTTCGACCGGCACAGCGATGGTCGGGCGTGAGGACGACTCCTCCCCTAGAGCGAGCCTTTTTCTCGCAGCTGAGCGTGTCTCCACGCCATAAGATGGTGAGAGTTCCACCATAGGTGCCTTTCCCGGCGCCCTTGGTTGCGAAAGTTTGTCGGATGATGATGATGATGACATTGCCTGTTAGGTTGTGTAGTTAGTTACGAGTTGCATTCATATTCTACATAACACAGTTGTGGTACATCACATAACAAGATATAACAGTTCGGTGCCAAACTACGTCTAGTGTCGTGTAATCAGCTATAGTTTAGGTCTACTTTTAATGCAAACCTGGTTCTCTATAGCTAGTGGCTCTGATACCAATCTGTCACACCCTCAATTTCCACTTGCGGAGTTCTACCGCGAGGCGTGTGAACAAACCAGAATCTAAGACACTAGTAACGTCGAACGACTCTATATGATTTGTTAATACGTTTTCCAAAATCATTTGTTTAACCATTAATAGTTAATTTTAGATTGCCTTAGTTTGGTTTCAATGTTTAGCGGAAGCATTAGTTCTTAAAGCTGAGCGGAAGCATAAAAATAAAGTAAAGGAACGGGCGCCAACACAAACGCCAAAACTAAAGAAAATCCCAAAACAATGTTTGTAATAAGACTCGATAAAAGATGTCTTGATCAATGCAAGTGAGTGCACCTAGAGCTCCTAGCGTCCTGAGAAACATGTAAAGAAACAAGTGTCAACATTAAAGAAGAGTGAGTTCACAGGTTTTCATAAATTCGTTTGTTCGGTTATAAGTTTGTTTCCCCCGTATCCCTAACCCGGGATAACGATTTAGTTCCATTATTCTCAACCCGGAATAATATTGATAGTTCCATTATTCCTTACCCGGAATAATAATGATGTTCCATTATTCCTAACCCGGAATAATAATGATGTCCCATTATTCCTAACCTGGAATAATAACGTTGTTGGTTTCATTATCCCTAACCCGGGAAAATATGGTTGGTTCGTAATTAAGTTCAATGTTAATATATATAGGTAGCTAGCCTAAAGTTATGTCACGTAAGTGTTCGCGATCGAAGCTGACTGTTGTGCCTCCGTGTTGCCAGGCTTATCACTGACCATGGCGAAGTTAGGCCAAATTATTCACCCGTTGACCATACCCGGTCGGCTAGCGCGACTAGCTCGGATGGGGCTTGTCGGGCCCAGTAGTACTACTTATAATTTCCCCGCTATCTAACCCAATACTAACGATCCGAGAGATTGTCGAGGACTTGTGTGATATAGCTGCTTAGTGACCATAACGTACATTAACATTAACTTAGTTACCGAATAGTTTAGTGACGTTAATTTCGTATAACGTAAAGAGATAGAGTTGTAGAGTGTATACATGTTTCTCCCCCTGTTGTTTAAAACCGGATAAAATTAGGGGCCGTGAACTCACCTTTAGTTGCTCGGTTAGTGTAACACAGAAGTTGCAAATGATGGGACCGCTAATTGCGTCCTAACAAGTCAATTGATTTCAAGTTAGTGTGTGAACACACCAATACAAATCCTACACATAATTAACGCACAAAGCGGTACACACAATCACAAATCCTAACACTCAAACATGCATGCATGTATCCTCATATTAGCATAGTGATCAAAACAATTTATCATGAACACAATCCAATCCATGCAACACTTTGGTGCACACATTCGCAAGTTATCAAGTTTCAGCTTATATACTCATAATTAGGCTGTTTTCGAGGATTTTTATAAAATTGTTCCATCATTCCAAAAATTCCAATTATTTTACAGAAGGTCACAACTATACTGTAGAATTTTATATAAATTTTTCAAGTCCTAACACTTTACCAATTATTCATAAATATTAATATACTAGGCTGCAGTCAGATTCGTCACTTTCTGACTGCAGTCCACGGAAGAATTTATTTAAAAATCACCGTTCGTCCAATTAACAAAATTCCAGTGGGAGTTTCCCGGAAATTTCCATATCTAGTTTCTGTGCAAATTTCATGATTCGACTCTCTACAGATTATTAGATCCGACTCGATAAACAACTAACAATTTTTCAGAATTTTCACAGTTTCAGTTACTGAACTTAATTGGCCACTTAAAAATATCAAACGACTTCATAAAAATATGAATCCAGCGCCATTAGAAGCGTTTTTCAAATCTCTATGTTTTAGACTTCAGAAAATCCGTTTTTCGATAAATAATAACCAAGTTACAGCCAGTTGAAGTTGGCTGTAAACACCATTCAGCATCCTGATTTCAGCATTTTATCGCAATCTAATCCGTTTAAACAATTGATACGTTAAATATAAGCGATCAAGAACAGAATTTCCAATCATATATATCATACCCATGCAAACCCTAATCATAACCTATAGTTTTTATCAAACAAAACGCAGCCTAACGTTTCTTAATTCCGCTAATCATCATACTTGCAACCTAGCATAAATAAATCGGCTAACAACATAACACTACATTCAAACATGATCAAGAGTTTATAAATCCAAATATGATCTTGCAAACAATGATAAATCCTAACCTTTAATAATAAGATCAATGAGCCGAGACTTGGATGGGAGCCGATTCGGATATGATGAAGGTGATCGCGACCGAGAGCAAGGAGTGAGGAAGACTTGTCGCGACCGAGAGGGATGTTGAATGAAAGGCTGCCGTCGGCTGTTTCACAACTAGGGTTTGTGTGTTTTGTTTTGTGAAGCAATGCTCATGCATGTATGTGTATATATAGCGCAAGAGGTGAAAGGAAAAGGGAAGGGTTTACGGTTTGGGGTGCTCGCGGCCGCAAGGGATTCGGGTGGGTTGGTTTGGGTCTAACACTTGGTCCTCAAGTTTCGATTAACTACTTGAGTCGCAAGGAAGTGAAGTCTATTCGTTTCGCGGTTCGGTTCGATTCATTTATCTATTTATTATATCTACATTTTTCAACTAAAACAAAACACGAAATCGGAACATCGCATAATAACGCACCAACTTATAGACGTTTAAGACGTAGCACGTAATTCATTTGACAAGTACACGAAATTATCGTAATTATTTCGAGCGTGCAATTTAAGTCTCCGAATCAATTTAGCGTAGGAACGAATAACCGTGAAGTAGTGCGTTTTAAGATATCTGAAAAACCGGGATGTCACAACTGGCCACAGAACTGATGGAAAATCGCATTCGAAATGGCGATTTTAAGGATGAAAAGAAGAAAGATAAGGCACCTGTTGAAAATTCAATCCCAACCCCAGCAGGTTCATCTTACAAATTTGTTGGAAAAAGGAAGCGTAATGGGAAAAACTTCGCCGTTACTCAAACCAACTCTCCTATCGTTGTTGCCCCAATCACACAAGTTGCCCCTCAAACCGCCCCATTCAAGAAGCCATATACTGGTCCACACCCAAAATGTAACCGATGCCAATACAATCATCCCCCTAAGAACCCCTGTTAATACTGCACGAGTTGTGGCCATGCCGGTCACACGATTCAAACTTGCCGTATCCTCCAAAACCAAACCGTAATCCACCACAAGCCCAAACCAATAATCAAATGGTGGGCCAAACCCAAAATCAACAACCCTTACTCTTACCACCTGCTCAACCTATGGCTCAACCCTACTACCAACCCAACTACTCAATGATGCAACCTGTCAGAGCGTGTTTCAACTGCGGTGATCCCACCCATTTTCGTAATACATGTCCACGCCTGGTGAATATCATTAATGCTCAAGCTCAAGCCAACCCGGTGAACCAAGCCAATCCAGCTAATCCACCTGCTAGAGGAAGAGCTTTCAATATCAACGCCAACCAAGCTAGGGCTGATAACAATGTTGTCAATGCTACGTTCCTTATTAACGGTATTTATGCATCCATACTATTTGATACAAGTGCGGATAAGAGTTTTGTGTCCTTAGAATTCGAATCTATTCTCGATCTATCTCGAGTCAGTCTCGCTGAACCATTCACGGTGGAAGTTGCTGACGGTGAACTGATTTCGTTAGACTCGATCATTTGTGGTTGTAGTCTTACTCTTAATGAGCACGACTTTTCAATTGATCTTATTCCTATGAAGTTGGGTAGTTTCGATATCATCATCGGTATGGACTAGCCTAGTTAGCATCATGCTGAGGTTGTTTTCTATGAAAAATTTATTCGAATTCCTTTCGCTGATGGTCAAACTCTGCGCGTTTTTGGTGAAACTTCTTCTAAAGGGCTTAAATTAATGTCATGCCTTCAAGCTCGTAAATATCTTCGCAAGGATTATATCGCGTTTCTAGCTTATATTGTTAAAAAGGAAGGCAAAGAATCGAAGATATTCCCATCGTTAAAGAATTTCCTCAAGTTGTCCCCGATGATGTTTCAGGACTTCCTCCTGTGCGAGAAGTCGAATTTCGAATCAATCTCATGCCTGGTGCTACACCAATCCCAAAATCTCCCTATCGGTTAGCTCCATCTGAGATGCAAGAGTTAGCTAGTCAGCTGCAAGAGTTGACTGACAAGGGATTTATACGTCCTAGCTCGTCACCTTGGGGAGCGCCTGTTCTTTTTGTGAAGAAGAAAGATGGAACCTTTCGTATGTGCATCCATTATAGAGAGCTTAACAAGCTGACCATTAAAAATCGCTATCCATTACCTCGTATTGATGATCTTTTAGATCAACTCCAAGGTGCCACATGTTTTCAAAGATCGACCTTCGTTCTCGTTATCATCAACTTAGAGTGCGTGAAGAAGATATTCCTAAAACTGCTTTTCAAACACGCCATGGCCACTACGAATTCATGGTCATGCCTTCTGGACTGACCAATGCTCCTGCTGTCTTCATGGATTTGATGATTAGGGTGTGGAAACCCTATCTCGATCGTTTCGTCGTAGTTTTCGTTGACGATATTCTTATCTATTCAAAGACCAAATCTGATCATGAGCGACATCTTTGACTCATTCTAACACTTTTGAGAACAGAAAAGCTTTATGCTAAGTTCTCGAAATGTGAGTTTTGGTTAGAAGAAGTGCAATTTCTTGGCCATGTCGTTAACCACAAAGGAATTCATGTTGATCCTACGAAAATCAAAGCGGTACAAGAGTGGTAAGCGCCACGCACACCTACTGAAGTTAGATCATTTCTTGGTCTAGCTGGTTATTATCGTTGTTTTATCGTAAATTTTTCTCGTATCGCCGTTCCACTCACATCCTTAACTCATAAGGATAAACCCTTTATGTGGGGACCCAAACAAGAAGTGGCTTTCCAAACTTTGAAGCAAAAACTTTGTGATGCACCTATACTTACACTCCTGATGGTTGCGAAGACTTTGTAGTTTATTGCGACGCGTCAGGACAAGGGTTAGGTTGCGTGCTAATGCAAAGAGGAAAGGTGATAGCCTACGCCTCAAGGCAACTCAAAGTGCATGAGAAGAATTATACCACTCACGACCTAGAACTTGGAGTAGTCGTGTTCGCCCTCAAGATATGGAGACATTACCTCTATGGTACTAAGTGTGAAATCGACACTGACCACAAGAGTATTCAGCACATCTTTAATCAAAAGGAATTGAACATGAGGCAACTCTGATGGGTCGAACTTCTTAATGATTATGATTGCGAAATTCGTTATCATCCTTGCAAGGCTAATGTTGTGGCTGACGCCCTCAGTCGGAAGGAACATGTAAACTCAATCCGTCTTTTGTGTTTTCCAATTGTGACCGATCTTCAAAACCGAATTAGAGCAGCTCAACATATTTCCGTCACGGAAAATGATGTACGAGATGAACTGTCTTATGGGGCTGAAGCCAAGCTAGAATCCAAATCGGATGGCATTCTCTATTATTTAAACCGTATTTGGGTACCCGATCGTGATGATCTTCGTGCTTTTCTCATCAATGAGGCGCACAAAACTCGATACTCTGTACATCCAGGAGCCAATAAAATGTATCAAGATCTACGATACTCCTACTGGTGGCCTGGCATGAAGAAGGATATCGCTATTTTTGTCTCCAAGTGTCTTACGTGTTCCAAAGTGAAAGCTGAACACCAAAGACCTTCAGGACTCCTTGTCCAACCCGAAATACCTGTATGGAAGTGGGAAAATATAACTATGGATTGCATTACTGGGTTACCTCGCACCTCCAGTGGGTATGACACCATTTGGGTTATCATTGATCGTCTCACCAAATCAGCACATTTCATTCCGATCCGTGAGGATTACAAGAACGAGAAGTTGGCTCATATCTATATCAAAGAAATTGTAAGCCGTCATGGCGTACCTTTAAGTATCGTTTCAGATCGAGATGGCCGATTCACTTCACGGACATGGCAAGCCGTTCAATCCGCTATGGGTACACGTCTAGATCTCAGCATCGCCTTCCACCCTCAAACTGATGGGTAATCTGAGCGTACTATACAAACCCTTGAAGACATGTTGTGAGCATGTGTCATAGACTTCAAGGGTAGTTGGGACACTCATCTACCGTTGGTTCAATTTTCGTACAACAATAGTTATCATTCAAGCATCGGTATGGTTCCTTTCGAAGCTTTATATGGTCGTAAATGTCGATCTCCTGTATGTTGGCACGAAATTGGTGAAGCGCAAATCACTGGACCTGAATTGGTTCAAGAAATGACTGACAAAATTATTCAAATCCGAAATAATCTTCTAGCAGCTCAAAGTCGTCAAAAGAGTTACACTGATAAACGGCGAAAGCCTTTGGAATTTTGTGTTGGTGATCGAGTACTTTTGAAAGTATCACCGTGGAAGGGAGTGGTTCGTTTTGGACAAAAGGGAAAGCTAGCACCACGCTATGTGGAACCATTCAAGATACTCAAAAGAGTAGGTCCTGTAGCATACCAGCTTGACTTACAAGATGAACTCAATAGAATTCACCCCACATTCCACGTATCAAACTTGAAAAAGTGCCTAGCCGACGAGAATCTCCAAATTCCTTTGGAAGATATTCAAATTGATGAGTCAATGCACTTTGTCGAAAGACCAGTAGAAATCATGGACTTCGGCGAAAAGCGTTTAAGACGAAGTCGTATTCCAATCGTCAGAGTGCGTTGGGAGTCAAGACGAGGACCTGAGTTTACTTGGGAACTCGAAGACTCAATTCGCAAAAACTACCTGCATCTTTTTCCAGTTACGACTACTACGTAAATTTCGGGATGAAATTTCTAAAAGTTGGGGATAATATAACATTTGGGTAATTAGGATTTCAAAAACCCGCACCATTTGTTAATCAAATGTTGACTGAATGATCCTCACTTATTTTTGTCGCATTTTTTTATTTATTCGGTCAAAATTAGTAAATGTTGTTAAATTTAAAACCATATTAAAATAAAACCTTAATCTATAAACTCAATTATAATATGTAAATAAAACCATAAGAAATAAGCATTTAAAGTTAAAAAAAAGAAATTAATAATAAAAAGTAGGGGGAGAAACCGGGGTCGAACCCGGGTCTATTGTGTAATCACACGCACCAAACACCACTGAGTCACACACACTTGTTGTTGATTTCTCTGAATCACATAAAATTTATGGTGGATATAGTGTGCATCAGTGCGAAGTGATGACTGAAACCGCCAGTCAATCCACAAACAATCTTCAAAGATTGTCCGTTAACCTCAATCAATTTGGTTGTAACCGACAATTAGGCATCGGTTTTAATCAAATTATTAACCCAATTCAAATCAAAACCGCTCAACACTTATGATTGTAAACATCATTTGATCCGATTTCACCCTATATAAATCAATGCTATACCCTGTTTTGCCATCATTTGAAAGCTCCGAACTCCCAGAACTCTCCTCTTCTAGTTCACCTACGCCCATTCTCCTCGGTCGCTGAAAACTCTCACCGGAATTGGTCACCGAGATAACAGAGAGTTCTGAATTTCTGTCGGTATGTGTTTTTGACCATCCGTTCATTTAGTTCATTTTAGTTATGCTTAATTATCAAAGCAGAATAAGTGAAAACTGTGGGTAATCAAGTTCTGATTTCATCACTGAAATCAGTGTTGATGATGATTCATTCAGTAATTAAGCATAATGGTAAGCGGATTCTAAACACGGTAGACACACAGTCTAGTAGAGGATTGTGTGCATAATCAGCATACCTTACCCGAGTTCGAATCCCCATTCATCCACCGGGTGTTTCTGATTAATATGTTTTTTTGAAAAAATAGGGTAAAACAATCCGCAGTAAGTATACAAATATGAAATAATTATAGTTTTCAACGGGTTAGACACCCAGCCCAGTTGGTTGGGCTGGGTGCAAGTTATTGCTAAGGGTGCGGGTTCGAGGCTGTTCTGAGGACCGGTTCGATTGGTTTCCAAACTTTTTAAAATTAATTATTTTCTGAAATAAGCGAAGGAGTCTATAAGAGAATTAAAAATCAGGTATCTAACAGGTTAGACACGTAGCTCAGTTGGAAAAGCTGCGTGCACACGTACTAAAGGTCACAAGATCGAATCCCGCCATACGCATGCGAATCTCACGAAAAAACCGGTCAGCGTCTTCAGTCAGACCTGTCAAATTTTTTTATGCATTATTTTATTTTAAATTCTTTTATTTTCTACTACCTATATACTTACATAGTCAAAATTCAATAAAATAAAATAAATAAATAAATAAATAAATAAATAAGTAAATAAATAAATAAATATAATATCTAATAATAATATTTAAATCAAAATATTATTTTGGTTATAATCATCGATTTATCATGATATTTTAGGCTAGTACTCGCCCGACAATCAAGAACTCGTGCCACACATTATCCTTCAAGAATAAGCATCCACTGTGAGTGAATCTCTGCAAATTCCCATTTTTAATCACGTTTTGGGGTGTACCATGTGTCGTGCATATTTTATTATTCATTTAAAAATTTGTGCTAACATCATTATGTGATCAAATGTGTTTTTTTTCTGTTGGTGCGATTATGTGTGGTTACATTTTGTCATATCAGTACAATCATTCACTCAAGGCCCATTAGTTCCTCGTGGGATACGAGTTGAGCATCAGGTGCCTCATTAGTTCGGCTCCGTTTGATTGAGCCTTGATCTCAAGTTCATCATTCATCATGTTATATGTTCATTGTCAATATTGCGTAGTTTATGATTATTTACATATATGCATATGTTCACTTATGATTTATGCATGAATTTTTATTTAAATAACTAATATACTAAATATTTAAAGTTGATTTATTTAGATTCACTCGCCAACTTTTGTTGACCCAATCTTGGTTTTACGCATGGTACAAGTGAACAAGCTGAAGAGAGAAACACATAGAACGGGCCTTAGAAGATTAAATAAAATTATTTCGTTTTGAACAATGTTTGATTTTATTGATGTTTGTATGACTCGTCGTGTTTGAATATTTGAAGTTTTAAATTTTCATTTAATAAATATGAAACTTAATAGCAAATGTCATGAGCTTTGGTGATAACCCAATCATGGCCCGACTTCCTATTCCGCTGCGGGTCGGGGTGTGACATTGGAGCTTCAACAGGTGCTTTCTTCTTCTCATCTTTAAAATCGCCATTTCGAATGCGATTTTCTGTGAGTTCCGTAGCCAGTTCCATGGCAGCTTTGAGTGTTGCGAGAGACGTACTTAAAACCGAATCTTGAATTTTCGAGGGGAGTCCTCGAATATAGTGCTCTTTCAAGCGGTATAACGGAGTGAACAGGTTGTGGACCATCTGGTTCAACTCGAGAAATCTCTTGTTGTATGAGGTGTGATCCCCTTCCTCTTGCGTAAGAGTGTAGAATTCGACTTCTAGCTTTTTGATCTTGCTTATAGGGCAGAAGCGTCTCGTCATGATTTCCCTTAATCCGTCCCATGTTAAAGCCATGGCATCTTCCACACCTCTTTACCTTTTTCCATGTTCCACCACGTAAGTGCTACCCCAAACAAACGCCCAGTAGCGTGAAGTACCTTGCGATCCTCAGGACAGTCGCAGTTGAGAAAGGTGTTTTCCATCTCCTCAAACCAATGGAGGAGAGCGGTGACACCTTCAGTCCCTTCATATTTTGGAGGATCACAGGACTTGAAGTGTTTGTAGGTGCATTTAGTGGTTTTGGGAGGAGGGTTGGCGACGTTTTGACCTTCTTGGTTCGGAGGGTTGATGGGATTTGCGACGAGAGCTTGTTGAACTTGTAGTACGATGTCAGGTAGTACCGCGACCATTTGTTGAGCAATTTGTGTGGCCATGCGTTCTCTCGACTTTCCTGACCTTCTACCTCCTCGTAAGTGTCTAGCAAACATCTACATGAATATATGTAGGGAGATTGTGAGTTTGATAATTTTCTAGGTGTCATGTGTCGTAAAAGAATGAAGAAACCAACATTTATAAATAACCGAAAACAACTAACTACATCCATAGGATGTCTTGGGCTTGCTCATGTTTGGGCCTCCAAATGTCTCCCATACCATAGCCTGTATAGCCATGTGGGCCCCATGACTATTGGGCTTGGAAGGGTTCAAATTGGTGTCGGCTTGATAACACTCACGTCACCCGAATGAAAATCGTGAAACATGATTGCGAGATGTAAGGTCGGAGGGTGTCCAGGTGTAGACACAATGACAACTAAAAGTGGGGTTAGTTCACACGACGTTTGGTATAGCATGCTTTGGCCTAATAGGTCCTTCGTACTCTCATCGTTAGTCCCCAGGTAGGCAAACTCGTCCTTTATTTTGTATTTATACGAATGCCAAGCCTAGACAGGACGTTCCGACTACCGGTACTCGTACCCTTCCAGTTACTACATGCCCGTCGTGAAAACTCACTTCTATGTGATTTGAAAAATATGAAAAACATTTCAAAAAAAAATCTTTGAAAAGGAATCATGGAAATTGTGAATTTGTGAGGTGTGTGCTTTCATATGTATGATATGTTATTGAGATATGAACTATGACGAGCATTGCGTAATAACATGTACTTGTGAGAGTGCTTGCATAAAATTGTGTGTGAAATTAAACATGAAACATATAAACATCATGAATTTTGCATGTAACACATAAACAATTAAAATCTAATCAACTATAGTATAGGCTCTAAGGGTCTAATAACCTATCCTATATCTCTATAGTCACAAGCTCTGATACCAATCTGTCACACCCCGACCTGCAGCGGAATAAAAGTCGGGGCATGATTGGGTTATCACCAAAGCTCATGATATTAACTAATAAGTTTCATATTTATTAAATTGAAATTAACTTCAAATATTCAACGCAAAATGCATACAAACACAAACAATAAATGAAAAGATTGTTCCAAACGAAATAACTTGTTATTCTTCTAAGGCCATTCCTATGTGTTTCTTTCCTCAGCTTGTTCACCTGTATCATGCGTAAAAACAGAAAATTTGGGTCAATAAAAGTTGGCGAGTGAACCTTGATAAAACATTTAAATAATTGAATTATATTGTTGTTTAAATAAAATTGTGCATGAACCATATGTGAACAGATGTATATATATAACCAATCACAAACCACATTATATGAACACATGACATGATGAATAATGTATTTGAGATCAAGGCTCAATCAAACGGAGCCGATCTAATGAGGCACCTGATGCTCAACCCGTATCCCACGAGGAACTGATAGGCCTAATGAAATGATTGCACTGAAATGATAAAATGTATCCACATATAAACCACATAACAACTAAACACATTTGATCACGAAATGATATTAGCACAAGTGTTAAATAAAATAAAGAAATTGTACAACACATGATACACCCCAAAACATGATTAAAACGGGGTATTCGTAGAGATTCACTCACAGTGGGTGCGTATTCTTGAATGAAGAGAAGCGCGCACGAGTTGGGGATTTAACCGATGAAGGAGTACTAACCTAAAATAATAACGCGATAACTCGATAAATAAATAAACTAATAATATGGTTAAAAACCTTTTCTTAGATTTTTAAGTTATTTTTGTCGGTTTTATTGATATATTAACCTCTTGAAAATGTATATTTTTAAACATTTTAATTGATTTTTCATTTAATAATAAGCCATAAAATAAATTATTAGAAAAATAAAAATAAAAAATATATATCAAAAAACTTGACAGACTGACAAGGCTGTCAGTCCAGCCGGTTTGATCGTGTTATAAGCATGCGTTTGGTGAGGCTCAAACCCGTGACCTCTCGGTTGCGTGCATGCTGCTCTTCCAGCTGAGCTACGCGTCTAACTCGAAAGAATCTGGATTTTAATTACACTTATACATATTTTAGGTTCATTCAAAGTTTAAATAAATTTTAAAAAGGAATTTAACTGATACGGCCGATGTGAGCTAAGGGACTCGAACCCGAGACCTTGGTTGTGCTTCGCACCCAGCCCAACCAACTGGGTTGGGTGTCTAACCCGACAGACCTTAACTAAATATGCTTATACAGAAATGATAGATTTAAAAAGGGATTTAAAGTGTCAGGCCGGTGTGTGCTTGGACTCGAACTGGGCGTCCCGGGTTTAGGTTGCACCCGGCCCAACCAGTCGGGCCGGATGCTTAACTCGTTTATAATCCGTATTTTATTATTCAAAAACACATACTGCCATCATCTTCTTTGCTATGAATTTGAACCAAACTCATACCTGCCCAAATTTTAATCCGATTCACTTCTGATTAACAACAGTATATTTTGTAAATTTAAACAACACTCAAAAGAAAGGAACAAGGGTATGCTGAAGAGCAGAAGTGAAATAAAAACCACGGTTTTCGGCGTTCGATTTCCGGTGATTGACTGAGTTTTCCGGTGAGCAGGGGGTATTGAGCAGAGGAAAGTATGCGAGCAGAGTAGATTGAAGTGAGCGATTTCTGGAGGGGTTTGCATTCGATATTTATAGGGTGAAACAGGGTGTGTTTGGTTTCGATTTTTGGAAACCAAATTCGCTGATTAGTAGATGACAGCCGGCGAGATTAGTGTTTGCCAAAAATATACAATGCCAGTTGTCGCGAAAAATTCGAAAGAAAAAGGAAAGGCGCGTCTTGATTCCGGTTATGGTTGCAGGTTTCCTCTTAGTTTCGATATAAGAGAATTACATTTCTAAAAATGGCACAACTAGTGTGTGCAGTGTAGTGGTGTTTGTGGTGTGTGTGCATCCGGGAACCCGGGTTCGATCCCGGTTTACCCCTTTTTTGAGTTTTTATCTATTTTGAGTTACATCATTTATTAATTCTAAATATTTAATATTAAATTGCTTATTTATTTTATTTTATAGTTATTATAATAAATATACATATAAATTCTAATGTATAAAACAATAAACAAAAATGTTAAAAATTAACCGACATAAACACTTTGATTGATAATTTGGGGCTGGGTTTTCGAAACCCGATTTACACTTATGTTACAGGTTAGTCTGTGGAGTGTTTTGAGGAAAAGTTGTTTCACTATCGGGCCCTACCCTCCAGTTTCTTAAATTAATGACGTTTACCTGGGCTTTTGGGTTTGTTTCGGTGTTACTAGGCAAGGCACCTTGTTGTCTTTCAGAGATGTTTTGGGCAAGTTGGCTTATTTGTTTTTCAATGTTTTATATACTAGCCCGTTGGTTCCTAATTTCAGCTTCAGTTTGTAGGAACCTCTTCGAATACCGTTTATCGGATTCGGTGAAAATAAGAGTGATAAGGTCCTCAAGTATTTCTCTTCCTCCTTGTTATGGGTAACCTTGTTGCTTGTTTCGGGTTTGTTGTTGAAATGTGGGCCGTTGATTTTGAGTTTTTTGGTTGCTACCTCCCAATTCTTTCCAACTAAAGCTGGGATGATTTTGCCATTCGGGGTTGTAGGAGTTGGTTGGAGCTCCTGGTGGTCGCGAACGATTATTGAGGTAGTTCACCACTTCTGTTTGGGTTTCCATATCTTTCATCCAACTATAGTTTTCATGTGGTCCGCCACACCCGTCACAAGCCATAATCAAAGCTGTTTTAGTTAATTCAAGTTTCTTTATTTTTGTGTTTAAAGCTTCGATTGTAACGCCTCGTTTTTTTTACGTTCCTTAATTAGAAAGTATAATCGTATTTCTATTTTTGGAAACTTGTATTCGTATTTCTTTTCCCAATTTTGAAATCCGAAACTTGAATCGTAAAAAAAATTCATACTTATTATATATACATGTCTTACAAACATTTAATTGTTTAAACTAATATTTGTTATACGTGCAAAGACTCATACATTCACACTCGATACTCAAGTTATACTAATATGCGTTATACACTTAAAACATGCCAAAATGACAAGTTATAGCCTGAAATGAAAGGTAAACTAAGTTCAAGGACTAAAAATGTCAAAAACCAAAGAAGCTTCTGGAATAACCCTCCGCGCGGCCCGTGACCGACCTCTTAATACACTCTCGTGGCCCGCTAGACTCCTTGCAGCCAGCGACCAATTCTTCTTCACCCTCTCGCGGGCCGCGAGACGGGCATAATCCGGAGAAAATGGTTTCTAGCCCATGGATTGGTCCACTTTTTGTTTTCTACATTAATTACACCCAACTAACAACCCCCTAACCCCATCTATAAATACCCACCTCCTCCCACTCTCATTTCACACCTCAAACACTTCTCTGTTTCTCTCTAAAGCTCTCTCTCCATCTGAAAAAGTTCAAGGCTTTCAAAGTGATTTCTAACTCACCCTTACCTCCCTTCTTTGATCTTTCTTCCTTCTTAACACTTGAATCACCTTTGGGAATGTTTCCATAGGTTTTCCATGGAACACCAACTTGGAACATCACAATACTTGAGGTCCCAAGTGTAAGAACTTTTCGTTTTAATAGGGTTTCAACCCACAAGTGTTGTATCCTTCCAAGCTTGTTCTTGAAACAAGACTTGAGTTATGTGACATCCCGGTTTTTCGGATAACTTAAACGCAATACTTATCGAATAAATTATATGCTACGTATTAAACGTGTACGAGTTAGTGAATACGTGATGTGCGATTATGTGATTGTTTTAGTTATAAAATAATTATGGTAAATATGTACACGAACCGAACCGAATCGCGACACGAACCAAACCTTAAACTCCTTGTGACTCTAGGAGTGAACCGAGTTCAAGCCCAAACCGCAAACCCATTGTGTGCAAACCCGAACCGCAAACCCATTGTGTGCAACCCAAACCTTAAACCCAAGTCTTCGGCCGCAAGATCAAACCCAAACCGAACCAACCCAAGTCCTCGGCCACGAGCTCAAACCAAAACCGTAACCCTTATCTCTTTGCGCCTATATATTCTAGCCATGCATGCTTCATTCACAACACAAAACCCTAGTTGATAAAGACAGCCGACGGCAGCGAATCCTCCATCCCCTCGACCGCAAACAGCCCCCTTTGCACTCCCTTTTGATCGCGAGCAGTCTTCCCTTTCAGTCCCTTTCAGTCTCGGTCGCGACAAGCAGAACTGCTCATCTCATTCGGTCGTGATCTTGCTTGAACAGCCGGACCATTCTTGTCCAAGTCTCGGCTTATTTACCTAGTTATTAAAGGTTAGAATTCATCATATGTTATAAGATCATATTCGGATACATGTGTTTTGAGTTTGTTGTTTTCGGATTGTATTTTTGAATGAAAGGTTATGTTAGCCGAATTGTTAATAATGTTTGCAAGTGATGTTGTTCGAAATCTGAGAATAATAGGCTGTGTTTGTTTGTAAAAACTAGAGATGTTGATTAGGGTTTGCATGGACATGTTATATGTGTTGATCTATGATTAGAAAAACCGGTTCTTGATCGCCTAGGTTAATTATATGGACGGTTTATGCGATAGAATGCTGAAACAGTTTGCTGAGTAATAGTTACAGCCGACTTCATCTGGCTGTAACTCGGTCATTAGTTGTCGAAAAAACGGATTTTCTGATGTCTAAAACGTAGATATTTGAATAACGAATCTAATGGCGCTGGATTCATATTTTTCTGAAGTCGTTTGATATTTTTAAATGGCGAAATAAGTTCAGTAACTAAAGCTGTGAAAATCCTGAAATTTTGTTAGTTGTTTATCGAGTTGGATTTTATAATCAGCAAGGAGTCGAGTCATGAATTTTGTACAGCAACTAGGTATGGAAATTTCCGGGCAACTCCAACTGGAATTTTGTTAATTGGACGATCGGTAATTTTTAAATAAATTTTTTCATGGACTGCAGTCAGAAAGCGATGAATCTGACTGCAGCCTAGTATATTAATATTTATGGTTAATTGGAAAAGATTTAGGACTTGGAAAATTTATATAAATTTCTACATTATAAATGTCACCTGCTGTAAAATAATTGGAATTTTTGGAACGTTGGAACTATTTTATAAAAATCCTAGAAAACAGCTGAATTATGAGTATTAAGCTGAAATTTGATAACTTGTGATTGTGTGCACCAAAGTGTGGCATGGATTGGATTATGTTCATGATAAATTGTTTTGATTACTATGGTCACATGAGGATACTTGCATGCATGTTTGAGTGTTAGGTATGTTGTTTGTGTGTATCACTTTGTGCGTAAATTAAGTGTAGAATTTGTATTGGTGTGTTCACACACTGACTTGAAATCAATTGGTTTGTTAGGACGCAATTAGCGGTCCCATCCCTTACAACTTCTTTGCTACACTAACCGAGCAACTAAAGGTGAGTTCACGGCCCCTAACTTTATCCGGTTTTTAAACAACAGGGGGAGAAACATGTATACACTCTTCAAACTCAATCTCTTTACGTTATACGAAATTAACGCCACATAACTATTCGGTAACTAAGTTGATGTTAATGTAATGTTATGGTCACTAAGTAGCTATATCACTTAAGTCCTCGTCAATCTCTCGGATCGTTAGTATTGGGTTTTAATAGCGGGGGAATTATAAGTAGTACTACTGGGCCCGACAAGCCCCATCCGAGCTAGTCGCGCTAGCCGACCGGGTATGGTCAACGGGTGAATAATTTGGCCTAACTTCGCCATGGTCAGTGATAGGCCTGGCAACACGGAGGCACAACAGTCAGCTTCGATCGCGAACTCTTACGTGACATAACTTTAGGCTAGCTACCTATATATGTTAACATTGAATTTAATTACGAATCAACTATATTATTCCGGGTTGAGGATAATGGAAACAACAACTATATTATCCCGGGTTGAGGATAATGGAAACAACAACTTATTATTCCGGGTTTGGAATAATGGAATCAACATCATTATTATTCCGGGTTTGGAATAATGGAATCAACATCATTATTATTCCGGGTTTGGAATAATGGAACTAAATCGTTATCCCGGGTTAGGGATAACGGGGGAAACAAACTCATAACCGAACAAACGAATTTATAAAAACCTGTGAACTCACTCATCTTTAATGTTGACACTTGTTTCTTTACATGTTTCTCAGGACGCTAGGAGCTCTAGGTGCACTCACATGCATTGAACAAGACATCTTTTATCGAGTCTCATTTACAAACGTTGTTTTGGGTTTTTCATTTGTTTTGGCGTTTGTGTTGGCGCCCGTTTCCCTACTTATTTTATGCTTCCGCTCAACCACTTAAACTAATGCTTCCGCTAAACTTTGGTAACTAACTAAGACAATCTAAAATCTATGATAATTGGTTAATCAAATGATTTTTGGAAAACGTATTATCAAATCATATTGAGTCGTTCGACGTACTAGTGTTTCAGATTCTGGTTTGTTCACACGCCTCGCGGTAAAACTCCGCAAGTGGGAATTGAGGGTGTGACAGATTGGTATCAGAGCCACTAGCTATAGAGAACCAGGTTTGCATTAGAAGTAGACCTAAACTATAGCTAAATACACGACACTAGACGTAGTCTGGCACCGAACTGTTATATCTTGTTATGCAATGTACCCCAACTGTGTTATGTAGATTATGACTTCATAATAAGAAATGAAAACAACTCGTAACTAACTACACGACCTAACAGGCAATGTCATCATCATCATCATCGTCATCATCATCCGACAAACTTACGCCACCAAGAGCGCCAGGAAAGGCACCTATGGTGGAACCCTTACCATTTTATGGCGTGGAAACACGCTCAGCTGCGAGGAAAAGGCTCGCTCTAGGGGAGGAGTCGTCATCACGCCCAACCATCGCTGTGCCGGTTGAACCGGTTAACTCTGTAGAAGTAGGAATTGACCTACTTAGAATCAGGATACAGAAACAACAAGAACAGATAGAAAGAATGCAGGAAACCATCCTAGCACAAGGATGGATGTCCGACAACTGACAGGTAAAACCGACTCGCTCGAGGAA
This sequence comes from Scalesia atractyloides, assembly GCA_947069175.1. Classification (NCBI taxonomy): domain Eukaryota; kingdom Viridiplantae; phylum Streptophyta; class Magnoliopsida; order Asterales; family Asteraceae; genus Scalesia; species Scalesia atractyloides. Next base: position 55,976,418 of record CAMTDV010000027.1, read on the forward strand.
GAGCAACATACGAGTAAGATAGCTCGTAACACCTTAACCAGAGATCTGCGTGCTGAGCAGATAAGAGCCGACTGGCTCGAAGACAGAGTCCTGGAAAATAGTTAGAACATTCAGGAGCTACAACAAAATCAAGCACCTGCACCAGCACCGGCCCCTCCAGTGCCGGTAGAGGAGGATCCAGAAGAGGATCCAGAGGAGGACCCTGAAGAGGATCCAGAAGAGGATCCAGAGGAGGATCCAGAGGAGGATCCAGAGGAGGACCCAGCTGTAGAAGCTGGAAATGTCGCGCAGGATGACGGCAACGACAGTGACTTGGGGGATGGAGACGTAGACGACTGACACGTCTCGCTTATTTTATTTACTTTCCTCCAGTCTATTTATTTTCCCATTTGTGTTTAAATTTGAGACTTTATAGTGAATTCATATGTTTGGTTGGCACTTTGTAAGACGTTGAAATTTCATTTAATCAAGTACTTCTTTTGACTATTTAATATATTGAGTTGACATAACTTGATAATTATTAAAGTACGAAGTAGGATAACTATATTAGATATATAGACTTATCGGGGTGTGTTTGTGTTGTGTTTCGAAGATCTAAATGGCAACTGGACGACGTGGAAACCTTAACTTGACGCCCGAAGAACTAACTGCCATGATTCAAGAGCACGTGAACGCAGCTTTAGCGGGTGTTCAGAACCAACCGGCAGGTAACCATTATTAAATTTTCGTGTGAAAATCTAATAGTTGGGCTAGTAGAATTCCTCGCTGACTACCTGTTCTCTGTCAGCAGGAGGGGGCTTTAACCCCTACAAGATGTTCCTCGACGCGAAACCAAGCAAATTCTCGGGGGCAGAAGGACCCATTGGACTGGTCCGCTGGATCGAAAAATCTGAATCCGTATTTGAAATGTGCAACTGTTTAGAGGCCAACAAGGTCAAATATGCAGCCTCAACGCTGGAAGATGGGGCACTAACTTGGTGGAATGCACAAGTCCAAACGCGTGGACTTATTGCTGCCAATGCAATGGCCTGGGCCGAGTTCAAGGCCCTAATCAAAGAGGAGTACTGTCCACGAGACAGAGTGCAACAGTTGGAGCAAGCCCTATGGAACCACAAGATGGTGGGATCTGAAATCGAAGCTTACACCGCAAAACATCATGATTTGGTATTTCTATGTCCCGATTTGGCCAACACTGTGGAGAAAAGACTCGAGTTCTATCTCGGGGGTCTGGTTCCGGAGATTCAGGTATGGTAATGGCTAGTAACCCTGCAACTGAACATCAAGCAATCCGATTGGCTCACAAACTCACCGATAAGGCGGTGGAACAAAAGAAGTTGCCAGCACGGGGTACAACTGAAGTTGCCCCTGATAACAAAAGAAAGTTTGAAGACTCGTCTGCTCGACAGTCTTCGTCATCCCAGCCGCAACAGGGGAACCAGAAACGGTTCAATCATTACAACAGCCACCGGGGTCACCAAAATCAGCCCGCCAACAACAACAACAACAACCAGAGCGCAAGCGGCTATGCAGGTCGAAAGCCGAAGTGCAACCGCTGTAATCTTCATCATAACGGCCCTTGTGCCGGAAATCGCTGCCAACGATGTGGCAAGATGGGACATGCGGCAAAGGATTGTCGTGGGGAAATCATGTCCCGACAAAATCAAAATCAACCCCAGGGTCAGCAGCAGGGTATTAACCGGGGATGCTATCAGTGTGGTAGCACTGCCCATTTCAAAAGAGACTGCCCACAGCTGCGTAACAACAACAACAATGGTGGGAACAACCACAACCACAATAACCACAACAACAATAATAACAACAACAATAATGGGAATGGTGGCACAGGAGGTGCCAACGGTCGCGCATTTACATTGGGCCGCGGAGAGGCCAGAAACGACTCGAACGTGGTCACCGGTAAGTTTCCCCTTAATGAACATTTTGCTACTGTGCTTTTTGATACGGGTGCGGATAGGAGCTTTATATCTGAGTCTTTTAGGAAGAGCCTAAATCTCACGCCTAAACCATTAGAGACCCCTTATGTTATAGAATTAGCCGATGGTAATTCTGTAGATGTGACCCATATAGTATCTGGCTGTCAACTCAAACTCGCGGGTCACACTTTTACCATTGATCTGATGACAACTACCCTGGGTAGTTTTGATGTGGTAGTCGGAATGGACTGGCTATCCGACGTCCGGGCTGAAGTTCTCTGCTTCGAAAAATCTATCCGTATTCCGCTCTCCAACGACGAAATCTTGACGGTACAAGGCGATAAGGCAAGCGCCGTCACCAACATCATCTCTTACATGCAAGCGCAGAAGTATCTTCGGAGGAAGAACTCCTTCGCTTTACTCGCACTGATTACCGAACAGCCTAAGGACGAGAAACGTATAGAAGACATCCCTGTCGTCCGTGATTTTTCCGATGTATTCCCAAAAGAACTACCTGGTCTTCCACCCCATCGACAATTGGAGTTTGAAATCGAATTGGCGAACCATGCAACTCCTATCGCCAAGGCTCCATACCGCCTAGCTCCAGCCGAGCTGCAGGAGCTGTCTACCCAACTTCAGGAGCTGTTAGAAAAGGGATTTATCCGACCAAGCGCTTCGCCATGGGGAGCTCCAGTCCTGTTTGTCAAAAAGAAGGACGGGACCTTCCGCATGTGCATTGACTACAGGGAACTCAACAAGGTTACGGTCAAGAACCGATACCCGTTACCTCGCATCGACGATCTCTTCGACCAACTTCAAGGGTCAAGCTACTACTCCAAGATTGATTTACGGTCTGGTTACCATCAGCTACGCGTCAGGGAGGAGGATATCGCTAAGACGGCGTTTCGTACTCGGTATGGCCATTATGAGTTCTTGGTCATGCCCTTCGGTCTCACCAACGCACCCGCGGTGTTCATGGACCTCATGAACCGCGTGTGTAAACCATACCTCGACAAGTTTGTCATTGTGTTCATCGATGACATACTCATCTATTCCAAAAGTGAAGAAGAACATGCTGAACATCTACGATTACTGTGAGGATTACTTCAACAGGAGAAGCTATATGCCAAGCTTTCAAAGTGTGATTTCTGGATTTGGGAAGTTCAATTTCTTGGGCATATCGTAAATGAAAAGGGTATCCACGTAGACCCTGCCAAGATCGAAGCCATCAGAAACTGGGAAGCACCCAGGACACCGACGGAGATCCGCCAATTTTTGGGTTTGGCTGGTTACTACAGACGTTTCATCGAGGGATTTTCAAAGATCGCACAACCTCTTACTACCCTCACCCAGAAAGGCATCAAGTATGCTTGGGGTGACAAGCAAGAAGCAGCATTTCAATTGCTGAAACAGAAACTTTGCAGTGCACCCATTCTGTCCTTGCCGGAAGGGACATATAACTTTGTAGTATATTGTGATGCTTCCATTCAGGGGTTGGGATGCATACTCATGCAACGCGATAAGGTCATCGCGTATGCGTCGCGACAATTCAAGGTTCACGAGAAAAATTACACAACGCATGACCTGGAATTGGGAGCAGTAGTGTTTGCACTTAAGATTTGGAGACACTACCTCTATGGAACGAAGTGCACAATCTTCACAGATCACAAGAGCCTCCAACACATCTTTGATCAGAAGGAGTTGAACATGCGACAGCGTCGCTGGGTCGAACTCTTGAACGATTATGAGTGTGCCGTTCGGTATCACCCGGGTAAAGCTAACGTGGTAGCTGATGCCCTCAGTAGGAAGGAACACTTGAAACCTCGTCGTGTACGAGCATTACAACTCACTTTTCATTCGAGGCTACCCGAACAAATACGCGACGCCCAGTTAGAAGCAGTTAAGGAGGAAAACATCAAGGCCGAATCGGTGGGAAAAATGGAACGCGATTGGGAAGTAAAACCCAACGGAGCCCGGTATTTCATGAATCGCATATGGGTACCTCTCTACGGAAACCTCAGAGAGCTAGTCATGGATGAAGCTCACAAATCCCGATACTCTATCCATCCGGGTTCGGATAAGATGTATCAAGACCTTAAAGCTGCGTACTGGTGGCCCAACATGAAAGCCGATATAGCCACCTACGTGAGTAAATGTTTGACTTGTGCAAAAGTCAAGGTAGAGTATCAAAAGCCATCGGGGCTACTTCAACAACCTGAGATCCCAGTGTGGAAATGGGATCAGATATCGATGGATTTCATCACTAAACTCCCGCGAACCTTGGGTGGTTGCGATACCATCTGGGTGATTGTGGATCGTTTAACTAAGTCCGCACACTTCCTAGCTATTAAAGAAACAGATAAGATGGAGAAGTTGACTCGCATCTACATTAAGGAAGTAGTTTCTCGGCACAGAGTGCCAACATCCATCATCTCAGACAGAGATGCTCGCTTCACGTCCAACTTCTGGCGGTCACTCCAGAAAGCGTTGGGAACACGCTTAGATATGAGCATAGCCTATCACCCTCAGACTGACGGTCAAAGTGAAAGGACCATACAAACCTTGGAAGACATGCTTAGGGCATGCGTCGTAGACTTCGGAAATAGTTGGGAAATCCACCTGCCTCTAGTAGAATTCTCATATAACAACAGTTATCATACGAGTATTTCGGCAGCACCGTTTGAGGCATTATACGGTCGTAAATGTAGATCACCGGTCTGCTGGGCAGAAGTCGGTGACAGTCAACTCACAGGCCCTGAGTTAATACTTGAGGCTACTGAAAAGATTGTACAAATCAGAAACCGCATGGCGGCGGCACGAGACCGACAGAAAAGCTACGCTGATCAACGACGCAAACCGCTCGAATTTCAAGTAGGCGACCGCGTCCTACTAAAGGTGTCACCCTGGAAGGGTGTAATCCGCTTTGGAAAACGGGGCAAACTAAACCCACGGTACGTAGGCCCGTTTGTAATCTCGAAACATATTGGACCCGTAGCTTATCAATTAGACCTTCCTGCCGAACTCAGTGGAGTTCACAACGTATTTCACGTGTCAAATCTGAAGAAGTGTCTATCAGATGAAACTCTAGTCATTCCATTGGATGAGATCCAAGTGGATGAACAACTACACTTTGTGGAACAGCCTATCGAGATCATGGATCGTGAGATCAAGACTCGAAGGCACAGCAACATTCCGATCGTTAAGGTTCGTTGGGACTCTAAGCGTGGACCGGAGTTCACGTGGGAAAGAGAGGACCAAATGAAAAGCAAATACCCACACCTCTTCGCAACATAGCAGCAAACTAACGATACCAATAACTAAATTTTCAGGACGAAAATTCTTTCAACATGGGGATGATGTGACAACCTGGAAATTTCTCATACTTTCGCATACCATTGTTAACTAAATCCTTGTGCATGGCACTTGAGAATCTTTGTGCATGGCACTTGGGAACTTCTTGTAACTTCGCGTACCATCATAAACGAACTAACTCTTTGTGCGTAGCACTCTAAACATGTACGCTACATGCTAAACCGCGTTTACTCAATTTTCAGGACGAAAATTCTTTCAACATGGGGATAATGTGACATCCCGGTTTTTCGGATAACTTAAACGCAATACTTGTCGAATAAATTATATGCTACGTATTAAACGTGTACGAGTTAGTGAATACGTGATGTGCGATTATGTGATTGTTTTAGTTATAAAATAATTATGGTAAATATGTACACGAACCGAACCGAATCGCGACACGAACCAAACCTTAAACTCCTTGTGACTCTAGGAGTGAACCGAGTTCAAGCCCAAACCGCAAACCCATTGTGTGCAAACCCGAACCGCAAACCCATTGTGTGCAAACCCGAACCGCAAACCCATTGTGTGCAACCCAAACCTTAAACCCAAGTCTTCGGCCGCAAGATCAAACGCAAACCGAACCAACCCAAGTCCTCGGCCATGAGCTCAAACCAAAACCGTAACCCTTATCTCTTTGCGCCTATATATACTAGCCATGCATGCTTCATTCACAACACAAAACCCTAGTTGATAAAGACAGCCGACGGCAGAGAATCCTCCATCCCCTCGACCGCAAACAGCCCCCTTTGCACTCCCTTTTGATCGCGAGCAGTCTTCCCTTTCAGTCCCTTTCAGTCTCGGTCGCGACAAGCAGAACTGCTCATCTCATTCGATCGTGATCTTGCTTGAACAGCCGGATCATTCTTGTCCAAGTCTCGGCTTATTTACCTAGTTATTAAAGGTTAGAATTCATCATATGTTACAAGATCATATTCGGATACATGTGTTTTGAGTTTGTTGTTTTCGGATTGTATGTTTGAATGAAAGGTTATGTTAGCCGAATTGTTAATAATGTTTGCAAGTGATGTTGTTCGAAATCTGAGAATAATAGGCTGTGTTTGTTTGTAAAAGCTAGAGATGTTGATTAGGGTTTGCATGGATATGTTATATGTATTTATCTATGATTAGAAAAACCGGTTATTGATCGCCTAGGTTAATTATATGGACGGTTTATGCGATAGAATGCTGAAACAGTTTGCTGAGTAATAGTTACAGCCGACTTCATCTGGCTGTAACTCGGTCATTAGTTGTCGAAAAACGGATTTTCTGATGTCTAGAACGTAGAGATTTGAATAACGAATCTAATGGCGCTGGATTCATATTTTTCTGAAGTCGTTTGATATTTTTAAATGGCCAAATAAGTTCAGTAACTAAAGCTGTGAAAATCCTGAAATTTTGTTAGTTGTTTATCGAGTTGGATTTTATATCGAGTTGGATTTTTAAATGGCCAAATAAGTTCAGTAACTAAAGCTGTGAAAATCCTGGAATAATGGAATCAACATCATTATTATTCCGGGTTTGGAATAATGGAACTAAATCGTTATCCCGGGTTAGGGATAACGGGGGAAACAAACTCATAACCGAACAAACGAATTTATAAAAACCTGTGAACTCACTCATCTTTAATGTTGACACTTGTTTCTTTACATGTTTCTCAGGACGCTAGGAGCTCTAGGTGCACTCACATGCATTGAACAAGACATCTTTTATCGAGTCTCATTTACAAACGTTGTTTTGGGTTTTTCATTTGTTTTGGCGTTTGTGTTGGCGCCCGTTTCCCTACTTATTTTATGCTTCCGCTCAACCACTTAAACTAATGCTTCCGCTAAACTTTGGTAACTAACTAAGACAATCTAAAATCTATGATAATTGGTTAATCAAATGATTTTTGGAAAACGTATTATCAAATCATATAGAGTCGTTCGACGTATTAGTGTTTCAGATTCTGGTTTGTTCACACGCCTCGCGGTAAAACTCCGCAAGTGGGAATTGAGGGTGTGACAAGTTAGTAGTGTGTGATTACTTGGAAGCCTTAGCTATCCTACCTTCAATCCACCACCTTACTTGATTATTTTGATTATTTTTCTTTTATTTTTATGTTCAACTTATTCATGACCATCATTGTCGTCCTTGTGACGACTTGTGCATTGGTGAACTATACGAAAGAGGTTAAAGGAAGGTTATTCTCCTACCTCCATACATGACTTCTATGTACTTCCATGATAAATTTGATTACGTATACTTTATAATATATATATATACACACACACTAACCGAACTCTTGATGGTAATCGAATGATTGTCCGTCATGATATTATGTTACATCACCTAAGTACTTAATTTCTCGTTACGATTCTAATGGGTATCCTAACCCATGAAAACACATCAACCCGAATGGGTATTATAGTGTCAAGAACGAGTATTAAGTCTAGACGATTACTTTCTCGTATACATACTTTAGTGTAATTAAATTCCTAATCCTCCGTTGTCATTCGAATACTTACCAACCTACGTTTTCCTCTTGTAGGATAAATCGGTTCTCCATCCTCCAAACTCTCCCAACACTTTACGGAAATACCAAGTGGAAGCTTACAAAATTGTGAGTACACTCGGACACCCTTTTTACGCTTTACACATTTGGGTGCAACATGTTAGTCTATCAAAATACACGCAATCACACTTATACTTTTATTCAAACACACAAACAATTCATCATACATGCTATAGTTACGTGATACATGATTTGTATACTTGGAACATTCTTATGTGATGCTATTTGTCATTAACTACGTACGAGCCTCCCCTTAACATGTATAGCGCTATAGGAATAACACACCACCCGTATTCTTGAGGTCATGTTAAGTTTATTCTATTTTACGGTGACACGCGAGGGTTGACTTATAGATCGCATGCCATGTTTACATTAATCTAGTATACTAGCTGAACATGTGGATTCGTTTAAATCTTTTCATACTTATGCTATATAAAACTTGTGTACTCGCCAAAACTTTGTGTTGAACTATATTTTTAACATGTTGCAGGTTAAGGATGTTGATCATGATAAAACTTAGTAGGGATGGCACAGAAACACATCTAGAATGCTAAGATTATGTTGTTAAATTTGTTTTATTTGACTTTCATGTTGTAATTGACAATTTTGTTATGAAATGTAATGGGTTTGATATAAATATTATCGCAAATAGTGTTATGATGCCTTGAGCAATCTATTTCGTCTCAATCCGATGTCTCCGCCATCGGTTGGGGTGTGACATCGATTTGAGCTTGTAAAGAGATGGTTTTGTCCACTTTATGGCACCCAGGGCTATTGATTTAGAACCCCTAGGAGTGTGCCATTGAAAACTATTTTGAGCAATTTACTCAATTTGGTTGTAAATTTCGACGAATCGCTGGTTTCCAAGGAGTCCCTTGTAGTAGAATCAAGGAGTTGCCTTTTGTGTGGTAATAGTCCATTGTAGAAAATAGACACTTGTTGCGGTTATGAGTTTGGCTGTTTTAGCGGGAGGGAAATATTTGTAGAGAATTTTTTGGCAGGTTCATCCCAAATGTGCATGGATCCACTTGGGAGGGTAAATAGCGAAGCCTTAGCTTAGTTCTTGAGAGAAAACGGGAACATACGGAGCCGGATAGCGTGGTTGGAGGCTCCGTTGAACCAAAAGATGTAACATATTTCGTGAAAATTGGTAATATGTAAATGGGGATCTTCATCAAGTAGGCCATGAAAGGTGGTAGAATTTTGTAGCATTTGGATTAGGTGTGGTGAAGCTCAAAGTTGTTAGCATCAACATTTGGTGGGTTAATAGCGGCTCCAAGATTATTGACAGTAGGTAATCCATGAGGGTATGTTGGTTCGCCATGGGGAGGTTTTGGGTCGAGGCTTTTTGTCGGTTTTTAGCTTGAAGTCTTTTTCTTAAAAAGCGCTCAGGTTCTTCTAGTGGAACTTTTATATCTCTCTCGGAGGTGGAAGTCATGCACCAGGTCATATTTTCTGTGAACAAAAACAGAAAAAAGCCTATCCGTTAACAAAAACTGCCCCGTGTCTTTATAGGCACGACGCCGTGCTGTCGAGATAAAGTTTCTGTTTTCTAGTTCCCAGATACTAGAAGAATGACACGGCCCCGTGCTCCTATAACACGGCCCCATGTTTTTATTCTAGTAACCTAGAAAAACAAATTCTTTTTCAGTGATGTAAGTTTGACACGACCCCATGCTGAACCTGTAGAACATAGAGAAAAAGCAGAAAAAGAGAAAAACCTAAAAAGAAAAATAAAGAAGATTAAAATAACTTTTTTAAAATCCTTGTGTACCTGGCAATGACGCCAAAAACTTAACGTGATTCAAGTGTGGGTATTATTTTTAGTATATTTTAAGCACTTTTTACTCATTTACCAAGCTTTAAATTTATATAACACGATATAACACAATCCTCTCTACTACGAGCTAGGGCAAGTGCACCCTTCGTTGGCGTAGTATAGTGATGGTAAGATACCGAGGTTGTCCAAGGACACAAGCGCCTTTAATACGGGAATATCAACGTCTAATCTAACCAAATTTTGGGAAAAAGATGTTTAGTAATTAATACCAAAGAAAGAAACTTAAATAATAAGAAGAAACAATAGACAAGATAGAATCACATGATTCCGACTCTTCTTTTACGTATCCTTTGATGACTTCTGAACTTTAGGTTTTTTGAAGAGATTATCTAAGTTATAGTGACATGTCCCTCTATTGGAGGCAATGCTACCCTCAACCATATTGGTCTAAGTAAACAGGGATAAAGTCCGGCAAGGCCGGAATATTGAAAGATAATTAAGTAAGTTATTAATGAAAAATGTGGCACGTCCCTCTGTAGGATCGTTTTATCTAATAGCAAAGGTCCTAATTCGAATATCTAGTCCATACGTGCGGAATTCATATGAATTAGTGACAACTAACAAGATTATTTCATCAATTAACCTATTTCATTCAATGTTTAACAATTACAAATGATCAGGACATCCGACAGAGCTTTGCCTTCTTAGTCGCTAAAGTTCTACACGCTATCACGCCACACTAGCTATATATAGACATGCTACCTTCGTGCGAGGGTAGTTTATCTTTGCACGAATGTAGTTTACCTTCGTGCGAAGGTAGACTCTACCTTCGTGCGAAGTTAAATACAAACAATATGAAATCTAACATTCTCGCCCTATTACATGATACAAACACAACTCTAAGACGTAGGGAATAGACATTATGCACCAACAAACTCCCCCTTGTATGTTGCGGTAGTCTTAGTCTGTCTTCAAAATCTTCAAATATTTTGACTTTAACGCCCAAAGAAGTTCTTGCGCGGCTTCTTACACTCTTTAGATGGTATAGGCGTTTGATTAGTCGTAGGAGCCCATTTCATAAACTGAAATCTTCTTAAACGAGTTTCTTTTGACTTTTCTTCAATCTTTTCCAATCGTTGCTCCTCTTTTAGAAATTCTTCTTTCTCTAACTCTTTCCATGACGATTCCCACATCTTTCCAGAATTAATACCATGTGCATAGCATACGTTGATCACACCTTGGTATTGCATTGCTTGCGTCTTCTCCTTCACATCAAAACAAATATTGTTGAAGAACAAACATTTGATATCTTCTTTCGAGCAATTAACTAGCCACATCGGATCTAGTATACTGATAGTTCTCCACAATCCCCATATTCTCTTTCGTCTATCAGTTCTGGATTCAAATCTTTAGTAATATTCCAAGTGTCATCAGGTTTCAAAACAATCACAGCTTCACTTGTTTCAGAATCCACTTGCCACCAATGAAAGTATTTATGGAAATCCTGTTCAAATATTCATCAACGACATGTTTTCATCACACGTGGCCATTTCATCACAAGCGTGACATCTTTTTCTTTGTAACTTTATCAGTCTTTATTCTTTTCTTACGAATCAACGGTTTTCACATGTTAAAACTATGAGCTACTTCATATTTAATTAACTTCCATAATCTTTGATGATGAAACTTCATTTGGAAGTTAATACTCTTTGTCTGTATAAGCTCTTCGATATCCTAGTATGGCAATGTCTTCAAATCATTCAAATACCTGAAGTAATGAACACCATATTCTTGTTTTATCGCATAGACATCTAACTCAGGAATCCATCCCCAGCTCAAAATATCACCCCAAAGATTTATCTTTATCTCGTGTGAAGAATGCTAACGGCCGTCTGAACTTTCTTTCTTTTGGTAGCTCTTTAAACCATATCTTGTTAGCCTCGGCGATCTCTTCTTTGGATAGACGTTTCAGAATACTTCCCTCTGCAACGGTCTCTTCAATCCTTCTTTTTAACAAAACATCGTTTGCTTTACTGAATAATTCTTTAAAAGCTGGAAAGTTATCAGTTCCTTCACCAGAATAATTAATCACTTCATCATCATCCGATGTATCTTCAATAATCACCCTTTCATATATATCAGCATCCGGTATATGCTTGTAAAGATAATCATTTGGCTAGACTGTACTGATATCATTAAGTTCCTCTTCAAAGTCAAATTCAAATGAATCTTCATCAACTCCAAGCATAATAGCAATCTCTTCTTTTGTATAATTATGCATGAACTCACCTTCTTCAACATTATGTTCAAGATACAAAATTTGAGGCATATAACAATCAGGAACAACTGTAAATGGAGTAGTTGTGAGAATTCCTTACTGTTCTTCATCGTGAGTTTGCTCTTTCTGCTCCCCCTGACATTGTGTATCTTCTTCTTGGTTAGCAAAATCATTTAGATAAGCATCATAGTCAAAAAATTCGTTTATCTTTGCAGGTTCAACTACTGTCACTCTAGTACCTCCTGAGTATCATCATCATCATCACTCATATCGTTGTCATCCTTTTTATTATCCTTTTCATCATTTTTTTCTTTATCATCATCCTCCTCCTCATCATCATCAAATTCATCCAACTCAGCATCTATCTCAGCATACAATCTCCTACGCTCTGCAATCTTCTCAATCATAGGATTCATAGAAACATCTACCAGTGTTCCAACAAGTACAAAATTAACCGGTTCAGCATCAACATCCATATCAACTTCTTCCTCAATCTCAACACTAGCAGCATTTATTTCTGGCATAGATTCAACTTGTGGCGCAAATTGTTCAATCACATGAACCTCATCAATTTTCTCTTTTCCTTTTCCTTTTCCCAAAGCTCTAGCATCTTCCTCTGCTTTCTTAGCTCGTTCAGCTGCCTTTTTCTTACTTCTTCAACTTCTAACCGGTCAAATTCAACATCAAAATCTATTCCCAACCTGCTAGCTAACACCTTATGAAATAAATCAAATCTTCTACTACTCTGAGCACATTCATCTTCAGAATCATTCACTACCCGTCTCAACCTTTCATTATTAATCACCAAACTTTCAATCATAGCTTTCATATATTCTCTATCATTCTGAAGAAATTTCACCCTGCCTTCAAATACTTCCTTATTATCTTCCAAGGCTTTGATTTTGCTTTCCAGCTCTGCTATCTTGGAGTCATTGAACATGTCTTCATTAAAGTTCTCATCAAGCCCTTCTATAAACGGAATATCTCCAAAATCAGTAGGAAATCTGTTTGACATTGATTGTCTTGGAGCTGATTTAGGTATTGGTTGTTTGGGTGTTGTTTGAGTTTGTGGAGATATTTGATGTTATGGAGGAGTTTGATGTAGAGGTGTGATATGCTGTGGTGATGACTGTGGTGGTGGTCATGGTGGTTGTTGTGGTGAGAAAATGTGAATGGGTGATGTATAAGGTTGTTCAAAACTTTCAATCTCAGCTATCTTTTCCTCATATATTTCCTTCTGGATTTCTTTAAAGCTGGAGACCCAGTAGTCTTTTTCTGAATATCAGGCTTACTTTTAACTATTCGTGACTTTTTTACTGGCCTTTCAGCTTCAGAATCAATATCAGACGGAATATATACATCATCGTCATCTTCAACCACTTTCTTCCTTTTAATTTGAGCTAACCTTTCAGCTTTTTTTCAATTCTGTCAAAAGTATCCTCAGAATATTCATCATTAACACCACCTGCACCTTCCTTTTCTTTATCTGAGGTAGCAAAAAGTACCTCGTCTTCAACATTCACCTCAGCTTCAATATGTTGCTCAGTAACTGGTTCAATCTCTACATCCTCATCAGTAGATTCCTCTCTAAGGACTGTTTCTCTCTTTCTTTTATGAGCTTTGGCTTTTAGTGTGCTCTCTCTTAGTATCTTCTTTTTTGTACGACATACCTCTTTTAGGCTCATACCCATCCATCTAAGCAGCCTCATCCTCAGAATCACTGTCTTCATTTCTCCATTTATTCTTTGAAGGTGCTTTGTATCTCTTGTCTTTGAATCTCCCAAAGAACTTTCTAGCCACCGGCTCTGTAGCATGCTTTAGATACTGATTCAATCTCATTTTGGTGAAGTTGTAAGGCTTGTTTAGCGCGAGTGCAACGATCATGCACGTCTGATAATCAACTATCGCATCACCTCCCCCTTACCTATGACTCAGTGTAGAAATCACTGAATGCATGAAGAATTTGTATGGTCTTCCTAGATAAGCTTTATTGAACTGTGTGTTGACGTGACCATTGTATCCCATCCTATAAAAGCATCCTTTGCACATATGTTCAGTGTACATCATCGGATCATTGTCCTTGTCTTTAAAATCTTACACATGATGGATCAACTCTTCCGTTATGAGCACCTCTTTATCTTCGTTCTTTACTCTTACAAAGGAACGTATGACTTTGATCTCCGGTACATACTTTGCATTCTCCCAAAATATTTCAACGTGCGAGCGATAAGCTTTATGTGGATCTGTAGGTGCTTTAGTTATCGGTAACTCGCTCATAAACTTTAAAATAGACTTGAAAGGAGTGATTTATAGAATACTTTCATCAAGAACACAACAGATGTTGTGTTTTTTTTGTCAAAGTTCGATTTCTTCTCCTGTACAAACACAAACACGAAAACACTAAGAATTTTTTTTGGAAAAATATGTTTTACCTTCATGCAAAGATAACTGGTGCGAAGTGAACTTTTACCTTCGTGTGAAGGTAAATAATAAAAAATGCATATTTTGCACTTTATCTTCGTACGAAGGTAATTTACCTTCGTGCGAAGGTAATTTACCTTCATGCGAAGGTAACCTTAAACACATTTGAAAATTTTTCTTCGATTATGTGAAATTGATGTTACTAAAACAACCTGAAATTGCCGATTTTCAAAACGGTATGCTCAATTTAATTTTGGCCCATTAGATTGTCCTAGATCTACGTTTCTATGTTCGTTTTACCGAAAACATTGATTTTAAGTTCAATTCAAGTTCTATTCGGTTCAAACTACCTTAGGCATTGTTAGTGGTGTGCCAATCAACCACTACAAGCTAAAATTTGGGCACACTTCGTCATTTACAAGAAATTTTATCTTCGCTCAGAGATGTGTACAGTGAACATATGTATTATCTTCGTGCGAGGATAATTATCCTCGTGTGAGGATAATTATCTTCGTGCGATGATAATTATCTTTGTGCGAGGATAATTATCTTTGAGCGAAGGTAAATCTGATTTTACAATTTTGTTTATTTTAACCAGTTTTAACGACCCACTCAGTTGACCAAATCCAAGTTAATAACCCCCATTAACTTATTTGTCTTCCAAGTCCAAGTTAATGACCTTGGTTGAACACTTTGTGATCAAACTGATGTTTTTAAGGAAATGTAAAGTTTCAAGTTAATGAACTTTTAATCTTTTCAAAACTTTTTTATTAACACAGATAAGCTCCCAACCCATTGTCTTTAAGGAAATGTAAAGTTTCAAGTTAATGAACTTTTAATCTTTTCAAAACTTTTTTATTAACACAGATAAGCTCCCAACCCATTGTCTTCCAGAATTCTCAGCATTCGGCATCTCTGGATTTTGAAGATTCGTTTTCCATCATCAGTAGCAAAAACTAGTATAGAATAAAAAAAATTTGGTCTTTCCAAAGTTTATGCAAAAATATACTGAAAATCTTTTCGAGTTTTCTGAAATGAAATATAAGCAACTATGTACAAACATATTTATAGACATATTTTTGTGAGCTTGTGTTATAGAATCATATCAGTTAAGGAGACATATCACTAGTACCGTTGACCTTTGTAAGACTTTAACTACTAAACAAATTCACTTAGATTGTCAGTATACTTGTCCACATAAACCTCTACATATTTCTCAATTGTTCTGAGATACATTTAGGTAATTTTAGGAACTTGACTTAACCATGTTTCCCACCTCAGAATATACTCCCGTATCAAGATTCCTTGGATTTCATCTTACAGGTGAATATATCTAACTGATATCTGTATCTGGGTAATGCGAGACCTTGAGAGCTCAGGTTAGTACCCATGTACCGACAAAGAGATGAAGGCTTGTCTTGAAAGTAGTGTTCCAATTTGGAATCTTTGCTACAATTGTTGGATCTTTCGATACTTACAATTTGTTGCAGTTTTTGGGTATAAAAGCAAAAGTACTCTACAAGTTATAGTCCATTGCCGACGCAAAATCATAAGAACTTGTATAATACCCTAGATATCAATTATTTATAAAGGCCTCGTATCTCGGAATCTGGCAATCTCTCAAACAAAATTTCAGCGTACGAAGACCATATATCCGAGAGATGTTACTATCATACCCTCAAGAATATTTCAGGACTACATGACACGTTGTGTTAAAATATCATAATTTTATGAGTTCGTTTAGTATTTTAAATAAATTCTGGAAAACTGCCTAGAAATTGACATGAAACTGCAATGAGCTGAAAGTAGTTGTGAATGCGTTATATGGAATTAGACGATCATATGCCCAAACTTACCTAAATGAGTAATTGTATTCCATATAACGCATTCATAGACACCCGTTAACGTTTCTAATAACATATAACACTTCGGCGCAACATATAAGCATATTTAAAACGTTCACAACTACTTTCAGCTCATTGCAGTTTCATGTCAATTTCTAGGCAGTTTTCAGAATTTATTTAAAAATACTAAATGAACTCATAAAATTATGATTATATTTAACACAACGTGTCATGTAGTCCTCAAATACTCTTGTATTTTTCTCAAAACTGAATCTTTACAAAAAAATCACTATAAGTCATTCTCTACACCTAGGTCTGATCACAACTTTCTGATGATAGTTTACGCCAAGAATCATTTAAAAATCCTCGTTTATTCTTTTTATGAAATTTCAGTTGGTTTTCATGACCTCCTGGAACTTCCTACAGTAAAAATATGAGATCATAAATCAATTCCTACATTGAGTTATGACATTTGTAATGGGCTGCAAATTTTGACAGAAAACACAGCCTAGATCTTTGACAGGGAATAAATCATTTAAAATATCAAATGACGTCGAAAAAATGCGATTCCAGTTGGGTTGAAAGATTTTGCCTGGAAGTTCACTATAGACTCAAGTAACATTAGTTTTTGAGAAATTATGACCCAGTTACAGCCGATTAAAGTCGGCTGTAACGTTCTGGACAAAACATGTTTCGTTACTCAAACCCCACAAACGATTTATTTATAAACCCAACAACTTATAATCATTAACCAAAGCAGGTTTATACCATAAATAAGGTCATATAGTAACTAATTAATCACTAATTATTAGATTTAGCCATCAACAGCACCTGAGAGACATATCCAACCCATGGTCGACCATAAAGCCAACAATTATGATTTTGACAACCAAATAACCATCAAGCCTCAGATTCATTAACTAACTAGAAAACACAGCCTAGTTTACATACTAAAATCATGCTTGAATATTTATAATCATCACAACACAATATAGAACCCACAATTAAAATCCTAGCGGCGTAACCGAACTCAAGATCAAATATAACATCAACAAATGCGACTTCTAATAGTTCTACACCACATGTAATTATTAAAACGATAAGGATCATTATAAATCCAGAAAACGCAGCCAAGAACTTAGAATTTATCAATGATTAATTAAACAACGATTAAAGTGTTACCGAGTTATAAAGATGGTGAGGGTCGCTAGAGCCTTGAAGCTGAACGAACTCGTCGTCTAGTGCTTGTGTCGTCTTTCACAGAGTTTTGAGGATTTAATTAGTTTCTTTGTATGAGATGCATGGTTTACGTACCCAATAAATGGTTAGGGGCGGTTTGGGATTTCCTAAGGGAGTTGGGCCGTAAGACAATAATGCATGGATGGGTGTGGGCCTCAAGTTGGAATGAAAAGAATAAAGATTAACAGCCAACAATTTGTTGTTTATGAATCTTTATTTCATTTTTCTTTTTTTATAAACAACTAATACAAATGTATATTTAGTCAATTAATATAAATATATAATTAATAAATTAATATTCATGCTATAGTTCGGGCTCATAAGTTTCTGGTTACGCAAGTGCGTTGAATCGATACATGAGACATATGCTTTAGTTCAAATGGTTCGAGTCGGTTCAACATGATATGGATAAAATATAATTAATTCATCAAATAAAATAAGTATATTATTTGATTTATAATTGCTAAACAAGCGTCTACTTTTATCTCAAAATCACTTTTACCTTAAAATCACGGGTTGTCACATTAACCCACTAATTAAGAAGTTTTTCTTAATGTTTGTATCTCGAAAACAATATATTGAATGTGCAAAGCCCACTGGCACATCCTCAGTGAGACCTATGTAAACTTTATAATACTTCAATTCTTTAGCATACCATGATAGTCCCTGATGTACTATCATTTTCTCCTTTCACACGAAAACTCTTTTTGTTTTTTCATGTTTTTGTACATTTTTTCATTTATTAATATTTTGTATTTTTTACAACATTTCTCCCCCTAAAATCAAAAACATATTATTTTTGGATTTTTGTTTTGAAAAGAAAGAAATTCTAAAAAACTATAAAATGTGACAAACCGATGAGAATCACAAAAACTCGTCATCTGATTCATATATGATCTCTAATTCCCAGCTGATGTTAAATTTTTCATACCATTAATTCTCAAAAGATATTTAAATCTAGTTCGATCAAATGGTTTGGTATAAAAAATCTGCCTTTTGTTCATCGGTGTGGATCTTTTCTATTTGCATCAACTTTTTCTCGTGGCAATCAAGGATAAATGATGTCGAATTTCAATGTGTTTAGTTTTAAAGTGATGAACCTGATTTTTAGTTATATCAATGGCAGCCTTGTTATCTACAAATATGGGCGTATCAAGAAATTGCAATCCAAAGTCTCTTATCTGTTGTTGTATCCATAAAATTTGGGAACAACAACTGGAAGCCGAAACTTATTCAGCCTCGCAAGTAGAGAGAGCGACCGTGGTTTGCTTCTTGTATTGCTATGTTACTAAGCGTGTTCGAAGAACTGTAACCAACCATTGTAGATTTTGCATTAAGTTTGCAGCATCTGAAGTCTGAGTCTGAATATCCTACGAGGTCGAAGTTGTCATTTCGCGGATACCACAAGCCGTGCTTGAGCAACCTTTCAAATATCTGAAAATTCGCTTGACTATCATCAAGTGTGACATTCAGGGACTCAATTGATATCGGGCGCAAAGGCATGTTGGATACATGATGTCTAGTCTTGATGCTGTAAGATATATCAGTGATCCAATCATCGATCGATATAAGGTTTCATCTATCTTGATTCCATGTTTGTCTGGACAGATGCCATGACGAATTGCCAATGGGTAGATAATGGTGACGTTCCCGACATATCGAATTTCTCCAAGATATCATGGACGTACTTTGTCTGATGAATGAAGATACCATTAGGTAACTAATCGACCTGAAGCCCTAAGAAGAACTTCATCTCTCCCATTGAACTCATTTCAAATTTCTTTTTAAAATCTGTTTTGGAACAAACTCAAGTTTCTTTTGTCTCACATCTTCTGTGGATTTCTTTGCGTTGTAAACAGATTTTAGTTGCTTTGAGTACAATGTTGTGTGAGATGCCTAACTTTGTTACATTTCCAACATTTTCTACTGTCAAAATCAGTAGATGAACTCAAATTCTGCTCACGACGTTTCTTTTCTACATGGAGCTGGTCGTTTGATTGTTCCTTTCCCAACAGTTCTTTTTCACTTACTGTCCTTGAACCAAACACAAAGTTTATTTTCTTTTGAAAATTTGATTTTTGAAACTATCATTTTTCTTCTGAACATACCCCAACCCTTTACGTTTGTTTTCAGGATAATTTTTACTTTTGCAATCATTTTTCCAAAATCTTTTGGGTTTAGAGTAGTAAGCCTTCTTCAAATTTTTCACTTTAGAAAGATTGATCTTTGTTAGCTTAAACACTTGTTCCACTTTTTCAAGATTCACATTCTGAATCGGAAATTCTTGATCAGAATATAGTTTGTCCGATCCTTTCATGGTATAAGCAACCAATGTAGAATCATCATTCGTACTAAAATCTAATTTATCAAGATAATTCTTGTGAAAGCTCTCCTCATTTTCAGAAGGTGAATTTAAACTAGTTTTCTCCAAGTTCGACTCAACACTTTCATACTCTGTGCTATCACTTTCACTTCTCAAAACCTTTTCAACAACAATTTTAACCACATCAGATTCACAGTCATTGTCTGATTTAGTGTATCTTACATCAATGTTCTCAGGCAACTCATTTTTCTTTTCATTTTTCAAATTTAGATTGAGCGCCTTTTCCACCCCATGGTTTCTTTCTAGCATAGTTTTTCCACATGGGTGGTGGAACACGGTTGTAACCAACACGTCTGTTCTTACCATTCTTATCATTTTCTTCCTTTTCAATTTTCTGAAGAATACGATCAATGACATATGAACTAGTGGAATAACTGCTTAACAATTTGTTAACCCTTTCCGTTTAGCTCATTTTTCAGTTCAGCAATTTTGTTAAGATGAATGTTAATTACCATTTGTTTGTCCATAATAGTTGCTTTAAGCATCGATAAAGTTGCATTATCTTCACTGTTAACCTTTTCATATTGTTTAATTGCTTTAGATAATTTGTCATAAGCTTGTTTAGTTTTGTTATAATTACTTGACAAATTATCTAAAACTTTTTTTAGTTCAGAACAGTTTTTATCTTTCTTGGCACATTCCTTGCAAGATTTTTGGCATCTCTTGCATGGTTTTTCAACCTCAACATTCTAAACTTTGACAACCTCTCTTACCGACTCTTTGACAAATTCAGTCACTAACTCTTCCTTGAATTCATCAGAACTACCTCTTTATGGTTTACCATCATTGCTTTGTTTGCAATCTCTGTTAAATTCTCGACATTCATCTCTTTCTTCACATCTATCAATTCCACACATTCAGACTTTGATTCCTCTTTTGCTTGCACTTAATAACTTGAATTAAAATATCGTGCAAAAGATGGAAACAAATTAGGTGGAATTAGATTTCTAAAAGCATTATGCAATATATACTCTTCTTCAGCACCTTGTTCATGAATATATCCTTCAAGAACACCTTCCTCAAGAGCTTCATCGAATACTTCTTCAGAATATTCTTCTGGTTCAGGTTTAGGACTTCAATTATCTCTGCGAGAAGTGCGAGACTTTCATATTTAGAAATATACTTGCTCTAGTTAAATCCTCCTTCTTCTTGGGTGACTACTAAAGCTTTATCTTTACATTAGATGAACCGTCTCCTATTTGAATAATCCTTGAATTTGATTGTGGTGGTGACGGCTTATGATAGATAACCTTCTTGTAGTAATCATCACTATAAGGACTTTGAATACTGTTGACTTATCGGTTAGTACATTCTCGTTTGAAATTCCTTTCTCTCTGCCTCTGAAAAGTTACCAGGTAACTTTTGATTTGTCGAATCCAAGCTTCCTATCCAAAGCTCCCAAACTATTTTTGCCCGTAATCTCCATAAATTTCTGAGCTCTACGAACTATTGAAGCCATGCACCATTTAATGTCAATAAGCTCTAATTCTTCTTAATCTATCTGATCATAATCTTCCTTGGTCATATCTGGATTTCCTATCTTCCCAGCAACCAGGCTTTCATAAGACTCAAGAATAGATGCGAGCAACGACATGTGCTGCTTGGCGGTATGTTTGTTAAAATCTTGTGTGTTTTGGAGATTCACAGCTATGTTACACTGTAGAATCATCTAGTTTGAGTTTGATTGACCATATTGTTGACTTTGGAAACTGTTTGAGCTTTGTGAAGACTGAGGTGTTTTGGGTGAATTTGGTTCAAAGTTAGAAAATGGCTGGAAACTAGATTGATTAGAAGATGGACTTGTAGAACTATCAGCACTGAAGGCGATTTGTACTTTCGGATTTTGAACACCAACAGATCTGCTTTTAAAGTAAAGGTTTACATCTTGTTGCAGTTTAGCACTTTTTGATTTGGCCATCTTCTGCATTTCTAGTTCATGACCTTCAAGTTTTTCTATGAACTTTGGTAAGCTGTAGCCACTATACTCTGCACCATTTTTCAGTATCGTCAAGTACATAGTCCATTCTCCCTAAGGTAAAGCATCTGCCAACTTGTCGACTAACTCCTCATTTGTTTTTTGAATTCCCAACCTCTTCATTTGAACAACTAGATGACAGTAACGTTCGATAAACTGCTTCATAGTTTCGCCTTTCCAAAGGTTGAAAATATCGAACTCTTTTCTAAGTAGTGCCTTTTTACTCTTCCTCATTGTGAACTTCCCTAGAACTTCAACCTTAATGCATTCCATAATGATTGTGAATTATCATCATGTTGCAGCAATGCTAAGATATCTTCTTTGATTGATTGTTGTAGTATTCTCATCATTTTCTTCTCATTGATGAATTTTTCTTTTTCAGCCGGTGTGAACTGAGTCAACGTCTTCTCCAATTCATTTTCCCCATTGGTGTGATATATTTTTCTTCTATATCAAACCAACAGTTAAAATGGTTCGCTGGCACCTAGTTAACAAACTGTTTACTCCAACTGTCATAATCCTCCAAATTTATCAACTTTGAGGGTTTCACCATTGTCCCCATTTCGTTCTCCAAATTCAGATTCTGTGTGGTTGCAACTGATACATTCACAGTTGACATAGAAAATGCGTTGTAAAATTTGTTTTCCATTTTACAAGCCTGAAACAACGTTAAATGCTAAAACGATTAAGATTTCGGTTCGAGTGAAGTAAAAATGTTAAACTTGATTTGTCTTCATGCGAAGATAGATTTATCTTCGTGCGAAAGTAATAGATTGGCCACCACCATTTAAAGAATTTATGGAAATCTTGCTCCATCTCTTGAAATGGTATTACACGCAACACCATTGGCCTCTTGTATTTTAATGTAACAACATATTTTCCAAGTTTTAGATCTATCTTGGTTTTTGAAACTATGTGTTTAGGCTCTTGAGGCTTCCAATGTTTGAATCCAGTACGAGCTTCTCTCTTTATGAATATGAGTACTTGCTGACTATGTTGATTAAGCTCATAGTTAATCATCTTGATTCTACATAGTTCTTTAACCTCCCACGAAGGTAATGATTTGATGTCGTTGATAACCCTGAAATATTGTACACCATATTGTCTTTGAATTGCTATCTTTTTCAACTTTGGTATCCAGCTCCAACTTATAATATTACCCATAGAAATATCCTTGTGTTGTTTAAAGAACTTTAACGGTCATAGAAACTTCCTTTCATCTTTCAATTCCTTGAACCATCTGACCCATTGAACAATCCTATCAGCATCATTCACATGTGGAATATTTCTTTGTCGTGTTTTAACCTTCCTCTTCAATACACCTTCAACTTCTTCAGCGAATATCTTGTTGAATGTTGCAAACTGTCCGTTGTGTTATTGGCATATCTCACTTCAACATCCTCAAAGTCATCTCTTATCTTAACTCTATCATATTCATCAACATCAATTACCGGTTCAAAAATGTAATCCTCTTGCTTGTCATCATTGTTTATATCTTCTAACTCTTTTTCAAAGTCAAAGACAAATTGCTTTTCAGCTATTCCACATAACCTTGCTAATTCCTCCTTAGTATAATTATACTCACATTCACCTTCATCTAAATCATAATCAGCTTTAAGAAGTACATCAGCTTTTAGACTTGTAGGAACGAACGTGATTCGTACTGCATCCATGACGATTCCTATAGTATCCTCACTGATATCTTGTTGTATCCCACCGGACTCCCCAGACCCGTAGTACAATCATCAGCCTTTTCAATTTGTGTTGACTCAGGTTGACTTTCAGCACATTCTCTTTAGCACTAGTAGTTGTAGACACTCCAGTATCACCTTGATTATCATCATCTGAAAGTTTCAGATCTGGTTGGTTTTGACGGAAGTTTGGATAAGATAAAGCTAGTTCGGTAGAAATCTCTTAAAAATAGTCAAAAAGTAGAAGGATTCCATTCATACTGAAAGAGCATACATCTTTGAGAGGTTGGAGAGAGCATCAGGTAATCTATCCAGCTAAAACTCCAAAAACTTATTGAATTCTAATACATGACACCTATTTATATACATGAGGCTTGGGACGAATTTGCTTGTCCGTGCGGATATGTTGATACATATGTTTGGTGCCTACGTCTACGAGTCATGTCAGTGTCTGTAACAGGTCATAATTTTAGATTTTATGTTGATACACTTTTGTGTCTGTCGCTTGTTCTTAATTACAGTTGTACTTGTACGGTCTCTGTTCAGTGTCTGTATAGGTTTAGTCGTGTCGAATAGATCGAGATATCCTTCTATCTTGATCTAGTATGGCATCTTAGCTTGTCTGTGTTAATCAGTTGCATGTGTGCATACTGATAAGTCTTCTGTACGTCAAGTCTACACACGTTCTCCAAGAATGAGGATTCTGTGCGAATCAATAGATTTCGTATGAAACACAGGTTTCGTACGAATCAAGGAGATTTCATACGAAACACAAGCATTTCGTACGAAACAGTGACTCGTACCAATCCTGGAGGGGTGTCTCGTGTGTAATAATGTGTTCTGTATGTCTGGAAACTTGTTTTCGTACGAGTGACCAGCTTGGACACTATATAAGCAGACATGCACCTCTCAGTGAGGGTTAGCTGAAGAGCCCTTTGGTCCAGAAGTTAATAGAACGAGCTAGCAAACTGATCTTTTGGTGAGATCTCTAAGTTAGCATTTCTGGTGAAGACGAAGACACAAGAACACAACAAGTTTGTTTGAGTCATACGAGCATTGTGTGTATATGTTTGTATTTGTTCTCAATCATTAATCAAGATAGTGAATCTTTGGTTACCCTGTGTACTTTACTTTGCTTTGGTTGCATGCACAATTGGATTCCGCACTTGTGTGTGTTATTTGAACAAGGAACTGGTTTAACACCATCCGTAGGTGGACCTACAAGTGGTATCAGAGCTTTGGCTCTTTCCTTGTTCAAAACCGGGCGTAGTTGTGTCTGAGCTAGTTTGAAGATTTTTGAAGTGTTCTTGAGCCTCCAGCAGAAAACTTAAGTTTTGGGTAGATAACTAACTTAAAACTTGGTTAAAATCTGCTGCATGCAGAAAATTTTATGGTAAAATTTTTCTGAACAACACCCTTGAAGAAGAAATCTGCAAAAAATTGAATCTGATTAGTTTGGTAGGGTTGACATTTTCTGACTTGGATCTGGACTTGGACTGTGGACTGTTAAAATCTGTGTTTTAACTAAAAGTGGGTAAGACAACAGGTATTTTAGAAAAAAGCAGGTTTACACAAGAAAGGAAATTTTTCACCAAACCATTTCTGAAAAGATTCCTCTGAAAAACGCTGAACAAAACAATTGGTGCAACTGAAAAGATTCATACGAATCATCTGTTTCGCACGAAACATCTGGTTCGCACTAAACAAGTCACTCGCATGAAACATCCTGTTTCGCATGAAAGGTTGTTTTATCCGCACGAAATTAGTTTCGTACGAATAACTTTCGTCACTGTTTGTTTTTCGTGTTTTTCAAAGCTTTTTTATTTTAAGAATTTTTCATGTTTTCAGATCTGTGAATTTTAAAAGGTAATTATAATTGTGAAACTTTAAAACCTTTAAATTTTCATAAAACAAGAAAATATCATGAGTTCTAACCCGTGGGATTGGAGTTGTTCATGCTCAAATCAGGAGTCTTCGCAAAGCTCCGCAACATCATGGGTAAAATCTTTGATGCCTCAACATACATCAATGATCTCTGCAAATCAATGGGTGTGTGTTGCGAATCAGAATCAAAGCATCCAAACTCTGCTAATGAGAGCAAGTGAAACAGGGAGTAACAACCGACCGCCGAAATTAAATCACATGAACGATTATCCTTCATGGAAAAGTCGTTTTCATACGTATGTTCTCGGTCAAAACACGGAATTGTGGACGTGTTTCACAACCCCCTACAATGAAGCACTTGAAGAAGTTGGATCAAATCCAACCACATTGGTCAATATAGTCGAAAGTGACAAGAAAGCTTACGATCTAGAGAAAAAGGCATTTGCTATCCTCACACAAGCTCTGCATAAAGACATTTATCATCAGTTTGTGTACTGTACTACAACGAAAAATTTGTGGGACACTTTGGACGCAAGAGGTGAAGGTAACGCTACTACCAGGAAGATTCGGCATGATCTGCTCAAGAAAGAGTTTGAAGGTTTCATGTTCATGGAGAACGAAACCTTGAATGATATGACCACTCGGTTTTATCATCTTCTCAGCAAAATGTACTCGTATAAAGTGTTAGCGAGACCACAAGAAATTGTGATGCGATTTGCTGATGCTTTAGCACCAAAATGGGGTCAATTTGTTGATCTTTTAAAACATACAGGTGTTTTGGACTCAATTAGTATTTATGAATTTGTGCAGAAACTGGAGAACAAGAATGAAGAAGAACTCCAGAAGGCACAACGAGTCTCTGCTCCACAAAACCCTGAAATGTATTTTGGAGGTATAAATGCAGGTACAAGCTCAAGTCAGCAACCGAAGCTCCAGACCACGTTTGTGTCAAACGTGAACCCTTTTCTTCCCCAACCAGTTCAATTAAGTCAGTCTACAGGTTCGAGTAATCAAGCCTATGGACAAGCTTTTGATCTGAAAGCCTTCCTTCCACAGCCAATGGATTTAGCGCATAAAGCTCCACAGCAAGCTCCTCAACAAGCTTTCTATGGAAACAACAGTCAATCTGCAAATCCCAACACTGTCAAACTTGACACGTCAAATCTCTCCAAAATCAACGTGGAAGTTGCACAGGAATATGCAGAACTTCTAAATACCATCGTCAGTGCATATTGTGGTTTAGTTGCAGGTCAAATAGGGAACATTAATTTGACAAACAAAGACTATGAACAAATTGACCGAGATGAAATGGAGTTGATGGACATCAAGTGGGCATTTGCCTATGAGAAGAGCGAAGGATTATATGAGAAGAACAGGTAGAACAGTTTGGAAAGCAAGAAGGATACAAAATACGGCTTTGACAAAACCGCTGTTACTTGCTTTAACTGTGGAGAAAGAGGTCACTTCAAGCGGGAATGCACAAAACCCAGCAAGGAAGGAAATCACGACCCCTTTCGAAATCAGTCTCAACTATCCAACACGACACAGTACAACAATGAAAGAAGAATAGTAGCTGTTGGCAACTCTAACAACACCAATCAATCAGGACCTTCAAACACGCATAGAGCTTTGGTAGTTCAATCTGATGAAGGATGTGATTGGTCAGTACAGTTGGGAACTGAGAACAACGAAAGAACTGCATGTTACGCGAAGATCGTGGATCAAATCAAGCATGATCACAGCATCAACATTCCAAATAACAATGATACATCTAAGGATACTGGTAGTTCTGATGAAGAATGTTCAAGTTCAGATGGTTATGGATCTGATTCTGATGTGAAGAAAGGAAGTGATGCTGAGGTTGAAGAATTGCTGAGTGAAGCTGAGATGTTGAAATCTGAAATGGTAGGCATGACGAGGAATGCAGAAGCTGCGGAAAAAGCGACAGAGACACTCTCTACAGATGGTGCAGCTTTTCCTCATCACACTGCCTTTATGGCAAATGTTGAAGGTTCTTCAAAACAGGTTAATTCTGAACCTCCTACTATTTGCAATGACTTTGTTGAACTGAAAATAAAGTATGAAACCGTCAACAGTCATACTCAAAATTTAGTTCTTGAACTATCAAAATGCAAAGAGGCAAATTTGGCGCTAACTAGAAATGAAAAAGAATTCAAATATGTAATAGAAACCCTTAAGAAAAGTTTTTCTGTATTGACAAAAATAGTTTTGAATAAACAGACAGGAATTAGTAACTATATTAATCTCCTAGAGGGAACAAAGAAAGAGTTAGCCATCGCCAAATGCGAATATGATTCGATCAAACGCAAATTGGAAAGTTATTCTAACTCCCAATATGTGCTTGATCATATTATTGAAGTTCAAAAACTAAAGGGAGATGCTCAATGCATAGGGTATAAGTCGTGTCCACCCCCAATGAAACACAACTATACCAAAATGCCTGATGAAGAGGAGATGCCTCGTTTTGAACCCTCTGTACCTTTGAATCCTGAGGAATTCGTAGCAGGGTTAGGGTTCAAACTAGGCAATTCATCTCAAGAACCATGCAAGCCAGAAAGTTCATCATCTGATGAAGAAGAGGATGATACATCAGATGATGAATCAAGAAATAATGATCGGGATCAGCCTCTCGATGAAAGGAAAAGAGTAGAATCTTCTGCTACTCCTAGTACTCAATCTATTGAGAATCAAGAGACTGTTCCTAAGAAATCTGTGAAGACAAGTGTGTCTACACAACAAGAAGCTAATGTGTTGTATACTTTGGTTGGAGATAAGAAAATCTATTCAAACAAAGATTTTCCAATTAAAAACGTAAATCCAATCTCTATAGATCAGGTTTTTGAAAAGTCAAACCTTTAGAAAAGAAAAAGCCCACCAAAACACAACCATTATCCTCTTCAAAAGAAAAACAATGGAAGCGAGTTGAAAAGCCTACATTTTCTCAACTGAAGGTTGAAGTAGAAGGCTCTCATTACCAGAAAAAGGCTAAAACTGTTAAATTTGTGAGTTCTAAAGGTACCGATAAAGCCAAAACTTTTCAAGGAAAATCTAATGTTGATTTTGTAAAGAAAGTTAAGATTTTGAACATAAATAGTTAAAACAATTACACCCAACGGACTGATGGATGTAATGAAAATGAACCCAATACCTCAGGATCAACAAGTTCAACATCAAGCCGAGAAACACGATCTCCTAGTTTTGTTGAAAGGAGAACATGTTTCAAATGTGGAGAATTTGGCCACATTATAAAAGATTGTCAAAATCCAGCCAAATCAAGATGTATAGAGAAAACCCCTCATGAACCAACTTGCAAACGTAAATCTGTTTCTCCGACACAAGATAAACGAGTTATTAAAGATCAGAAAGAGAAACAAAAACGTAAACAAGTAAAAGCAATTGAGAAAGCTTTAAAATCAGATTCTTCAAATAAGGATCAAATATCTTCAAAGTCAACAAAACCAGACACTGTTAAAACTATAAATAATAGTAAATCTGGTAATAAACAAGGATCTTGGAAACAAAAGACCGGTAATGGTTCAAAAGGAGTTTCTCAGTTTGTTAATCATCAAGAAATTGAGATTACATTTCTCGATGATAAGGGACGACCCAAGACCACTAAGGCTTGGGTCCCCATCTCAAACTAATCTTGTTTGTGCAATGTGCAGGGTGTTCCAGGAAGAACTGTAAACAGTCATTGGATTGTTGACAGTGGTGCATCAAGGCACGTGACGGGCGACTTACGGCTCCTATATGATGTGAAAAGTATTAGGGGTGGTTATGTTGCTTTTGCTGGTGACAACGGTGGATACATCACTGGAGAAGGAATGGTCTCCAATGGTGTTATGAGCTTCGACAAGATCAACTATGTGCGGCAAATTGATCACAATCTTCTTAGGGTTTCTCAAATCTGTGACAAGAAGTTCACGGTACATTTTGATGATGCCGGATGTTATGTGCTGAAGCCTGGATTCAGATTCCCCAAGGAATGGATTCTCCTGTCGACTCCAAGAATTAATGATTTGTATATTCTTGATATGAGCCAAGCTATTACAACGTCTGCATAAGTCACATGTTTTGTCTCTAAAGCCACCGAGAAGGAATCAATCTCCTGGCACAGATGTATGGGACACATTCACCTAAGGAAAATGAACTATTTGGTGAAGAACAATCTAGTGAATGGTGTACTAGTGAAGAATTTTCATCTTCAAGACGTTTGTGTATCATGTTAGAAAGGGAAGCAAGCAAGAAAATCCCATCCTGTGAAGAAGATCAACACAGTAAATATGCCACTGGAACGTCGTCATATGGACCTCTTTGGACCTATGAAACACAAGACAACCTTTGGTGATTCTTATTGTTTGGTAGTTACTGATGACTATTCCAGATTCTCATGGGTAAACATGTTGGCACAAAAAAGTGAAGTTCCTACTATCCTCAAGAATCTCCTGACTCTGTTAGAAAATTTGTACAATCTGAAAGTAAGGAGAATCAGAAGCAATAATAGCACGGAATTCAAGAATCAAGTTATGTATGAGTACTGTTCTTTAAAGGGTATTCTGCATGAGTACAGTTCTCGCTACACTCCACAACAAAATGGTGTCCCTGAGAGGAAAAATCGAACTCTTATTGAAACTGCAAGAACCATGTTAGTAGAATCATAACTTCCCGTTCAATTTTGGGGAAAAGCTGTTGCTACTGCATGCTACACGATGAAGAGAGTTCTAACGATGAAGAGACATGGGAAGACATGCTTTGAGTTGTTACATAAAAGGAAACCGGATGTTTCTTTCTTAGAACCTTTTGGAGCTCCATGCACTATGATCGACCCACATGGAAAGTTTGGTCCCAAGAAGGTTTCTTTCTTGGATATGCTACTCCGAATTTCTGGGTGTGGAATTTGTCTTTGAAGAAGATTGAAGAATGGGGTGAAGTCAAGGTTCAGAGATATACAGAAGCAGTTAGAGCTCCGGGTGCTCCTTGGATGTTTGACTACGATGGGCTATTTGACTCCTTTAATTTGCCAACTTTTGATGATGCAACAGCTGCTGATCAGATGTTATTGGAAAGTCATACTGCAGTAGATTCATCACTAGTTCGACCAATTATTGTTAACCCTCAAGTGTCGACTTCGGTTAACAATCTTGTTCGGAATTCGAAGACGCTGCGAATTATAATGTTTCATCAGAAGAAGATGAGTTTCATGATGCAAATGAAGCTGCCTCTGGTGTTGTTCCTGGATTTTCAAATGATACGTCAAATATTCAACCTCAAGAAACGACTGAAGGTCAGGCATCTACAACGTCATCAAATCCAGCTCTCGATTTAACTGTTGATCTGAATATCAACAATTTGGGTATAAATTCTCGAGTTCCTGATGTGCCAGAACCTCGAATTCATAATATCCATCCTCAGCAGAATATTATTGGAGATGTCCAAAGTGGTGTGCAGACTCGTAATCAACTTCGAAACAACCAGAATGCTGGATTGTATTCGGAAATCAGGGAATCTGGTGGTCTGAATGATTGGTCTTTTGCCTACTATGTGTGCCAAGTAGAACCAAAATCTTGGAAGGAGGCAATGAAAGAAGAATCTTGGGTTGAAGCCATGCAGGAAGAACTTCAGCAGTTTCAGAAGTTAGGCGTCTGGAAATTGGTTGACAGGCCTGACGGCTACAAGAAGATTGGTACACGATGGGTGTACAAGTGCAAGAAGGATGACCGAGGTGTTGTTGTGGGAAACAAAGCGCGATTGGCTGTTCAAGATTTTAATTAGGTCAAAGGGATCGATTACAATGAAGTTTATGCACCGGTTGCACGACTTGAGGCCATAAGAATCTTTTTGGCTTATGCGTCCTTCAAGAAGTTCACCGTTTATCAGATGGATGTGAAGAGTGCATTTCTTCATGGTGTGGTAGAAGAGGAAGTATATGTTGAGCAACCGCCAGGTTTTGAAGATCCTCTCCATCCTGATAAGGTTTGGCTTCTCAACAAGGCGTTATATGGTCTTCATCAAGATCCGAGGGCTTGGTATGAAACGTTGTCTACCTATCTGTTGAAGAATGGTTTTCGACGAGGCCTGATCGACTGTACTCTCTTCATCAAGGAACGGGACGAGGATTTAATGCTAGTACAGGTTTATGTTGATGATATTATATTTGGGTCTACTAACAGGTTACGCAGGAGAAGTTCGAGATGAGTGCTATGGGAGAAATGAATTTCTTTTTAGGTTTGCAGCTTCAGCAATCAAAGGAAGGGATTTTTATCCATCAAACCAAGTACGTCGGAGATATTCTCAAGCGATCTCAGATGGATGACTCAAAGCCTTTGGGAACTCCATTAGCTCAAAATCATGGGATTACTCCAGAAGGAATGGGTGAACATGTAGAACCATCTCTCTACCCTGCTATGATCGGCTCTCTCATGTATCTTACTGCCTCAAGATCTGACATAATGTACCCAACATGCCTTCTGGCGCGCTATCAGTCTAGTCCAAAGGTTTCTCGGCTGTGAAAAGGATCTTATGTTATTTGAAGGGACGCCCTGACACTGGTCTATGGTACCCTAAGGATGAAAACTTTGATCTGACAGCATTCAGTGATTCTGATCATGGCGGCTGTAAAATCGATGCAAAATCAACAACAGCAGGATGTCAGTTATTGGGTAATCGCCTAGTCACGTGGCAATGCAAAAAGCAGACTTGTGTAGCTACATCAACATGTGAGGCTGAGTATGTATCAGCTTCTAGTTGCTGCTCTCAAGTTCTATGGATTCAACAGCAAATGTGCGACTACGGTTTTGAATTTCTTACTACTCCTATTTTTGTTGATAATGAAGCTGCTTTACAGATCACTCGGAATCCTGTACAGCATTCAAAAACAAAACACATTGAAATTAAGTATCATTTCATACGATTGTTATGAAAAGAGACTTATCGGTGTTGTTAAAATCCACACTGATCACCAACGTGCCGACCTTTTACCAAAGCCTTTGATAAATCACGTTTTGATTATCTACTTTTGGTCAATGGCATCAAGGTGAAGCCCGAGTAACTCAACCATGGCTAACTATTTTTGTAAATACTTTTCTAAAAATCTAAAACTACAAAAAGATTTTCAGTTTTATATTTGAGGGGGAGTAAATTTCAAGAAAATACAAAAATATGTCTTTTATTTACCTTCTTTGTTTAAGGGGGAGAAAAATTTAGAAAAATAGAAAAACATTAAAAAAAATCAAAAATGAGTTTCTTGGATAAGTTGAAGATGATGAAATTCACCGGTAAATCTGTCAGAAATGGTTAAAAGCATAGAAAGAAGATTGATAAGTAGTTTTACTTATGATGTATCGGTAGGCTCACAATCAGACTAAAATGTGCAGGTTGATATAAACTTAACAGACCGAAAGCCAAATGGGAACCATTCATTGGCATATGGTCTTGGTACCGAAATTTCGTTTGATAGAGTGCCGAGGTTCTGAGATATACGGTCTTTATGCTAGCTTATCATCTGGGTATCATGGTTGAATCTTTTACCGAAAAATAACGGTGGCGCAAGTCTAGAACTTCCATGATATCATACATACGTGTTCATACTGCATACGACCATCAAATAAGTGATAAAAATATCACATCCCCAAAATAAGTGATAAAATATCACAGCTTTATGCGGGAGCTAAGTCGTATCTTTGTCGGTACGATGGTACTAACCTGTTCACAGACTTACTCATGTGCCCTGCATACATATGAAAATCAAGTTCCTCATTAATAAGTGATTAAATCACAAAGGGCTTAGTGAGTATCTCACATCATTCATATACGTCAAAACAGATGATAAAGCAGTATACTCACCGGTAAGATTTTCTCTCGTGCATATCTTGATACGGGAATGTGTCATGATGTTGTTGAACACCGGCTAGTAAGTATAATCCATACCTTAATCATATCTCCTGATCATGATTACATCTGATAAGTCTGAGCTTACGTGGACAACAATACCGATAATCATAGTTAAATACTTATCTGTTTAGTTTTGAAAACCTAATACCGTGTTTGACAAAGATTAAAATGCTGGTATGATTCCTTTACCTTGAAACTCGAAAAACATTGTAGTCTATCTATATACTTTGATTTTATGTCCAGTTTACTTAGTTGCTTATGTAATTATTTTTTGAAAGTTAGCCAAAGTTGATACTCGAAAGTTTCTACCAAGATACGCCAGAAACCATCTGTTTGATATCGCAACTTCATAAAATAATATCTTTCAACAAGTAATCCATCAAAGAAAACCAAAATCTGAAATTCGTTTGAGTGTGTATCTCATACGGATGAACCTGGTCAATTGATTAACTTGGTCACTTGTTTTTCTCAAATCTGTTGTTGGAATTCATACGAGTGTGTGTATCTCGTTCAGGGAAAACAATCATACGAAGAATTTATGATAAGTTTTTCGTGTGTGTTCCCTGAGAAAATTGTCTTCTAATTATATTTGTCTATTGAGTACAGATTGATACAAAAAGAACATGAACAAAGACCAGCAACGAAGACCTGATTCTCTAATCATTGGATAGCGGATCTATCAGTGGATAGCAGACTTCAGGGGGAGTTTGTTGATACTCCATACCATTCATGTGAAGACCAACATATGAAGACCAAAGACCGAAGACCGAAGACCAAGCAAGATCCAAGGGGGAGTTTTTTGATACACTTTTGTGTCTGTCGCTTGTTCTTAATTACAGTTGTACTTGTAAGGTCTCTGTTCAGTGTCTGTATAGGTTTAGTCGTGTCGAATAGATCGAGATATCCTTCTATCTGGATCTAGTATGGCATCTTAGCTTGTCTGTGTTAATCAGTTGCATGTGTGCATACTGATAAGTCTTATGTACGTCAAGTCTACACACGTTCTCCAAGAATGAGGATTCTGTGCGAATCAATAGATTTCATATGAAACACAGGTTTCGTACGAATCAAGGAGATTTCATACGAAACACAAGCATTTCGTACGAAACAGTGACTCGTACCAATCCTGGAGGGGTGTCTCGTGTGTAATAATGTGTCCTGTATGTCTGGAAACTTGTTTTCGTACGAGTGACCAGCTTGGACACTATATAAGCAGACATGCACCTCTCAGTGAGGGTTAGCTGAAGAGCCCTTTGGTCCAGAAGTTAATAGAACGAGCTAGCAAACTGATCTTTTGGTGAGATCTCTAAGTTAGCATTTATGGTGAAGACGAAGACACAAGAACACAACAAGTTTGTTTGAGTCATACGAGCATTGTGTGTATATGTTTGTATTTGTTCTCAATCATTAATCAAGATAGTGAATCTTTGGTTACCCCGTATTCTTTACTTTGCTTTGTTTGCATGGACACTTGGATTCCGCACTTGTGTGTGTGTCATTTGAACAATAAACTGGTTTAACACCATCCGTAGGTGGACCTACATTTTAGTATGTATGTATGTTACTTCGTACGAAGGTATCTAGTGTTAGTTCGTACGAAGGTATAGAATGTTAGTTCGTACGAAGGTGTTTAGACTTAGTCCGCACGAAGGTGAATGTCCTATAAATAGGTGTGTGTGGTCATTGAGTCTGTATTGGTTTTGCGAACGAGACGGCGAAGCCCTGCCCAATTGTTTCTAGCTTGTAAACGTTTACGATATTAATGAAACAGTGATTGAAAAGTAATCTTTTTTATATTTGTCACCTAATCTAACATAAATTCCGCACGTTTACATAGATTAGACCTAAGCTTATTGTTGGATAGCAGATCCTCACAAGTGGTATAAGAGCTTGGGGCCTAATCTGAAGACAAACAACACGATTCAACAATCTCTCACTTTTCTTCTACTCATTTCTTCTCATTTTTATCATTATCATGAATTTGACCATCAAAATGGACTACATTTTTCAAGGAATACTTAAAATCGATTTCTAACAAACCCTTGAAAAAATTGGACCTAAAATCAATCAGAATCATGATAAAATCAAAGAAAAACGAGAAAACATGAAATCTCATCTTCGCACTAAGTAATAAGTTCGTACGAAGTAGACACCTTCGTACGAACATAATTTTTACCTTCGTGCAGAAATAAATTTCAAAAATCTTGTTTTTGTTACCCTCGTACAAACTTAAAATTAATTTGTTGCTTTTGTGACCAGTTCGTACAAAAGTACCATCGCATAAAGCTACCTTCGCACTATATCATCTTTGATCAAAGTTTCTGACAAAATGGATAACGAGTTCTACAATGCTTTTGCCGCTACAGCCACATCGTTAGTCATTCAAAATTTAAGTCTCATAATGAAATGGGGATGATAACGAACCCACCTAAACTAATGAACCTAGACGATTATAAAGGTTGGCATGAACATTTCGAGAACTAGGTTCCGGCGAATTATCTAGAGTGCTGGTATTCAATCGAAGAATGATATACTGCTCCCACTGGATAGAATAGACTCGAGAAAAGTATCATGCAGTTCACTCAACCGAAAAGAGAAAAATTTACACGGGAAAAGAAAATGTTAACATTCTACAACAGGCAATAAAAGAAGACATTTTCACGCTGCTACAACATCAAGGAGATGCGCAATCGATTTAGAACGCGATAAAAGTGAAATTCCAAGGTAGTACACAAATGATTAAAAGTAAAGGGCCTTGATCAAAAAGGAATTTGACATTCTCACTATATTAAAAGGCAAATCAATGAAGCAGCTCATCGAAAGATACTACCATTTGGTTGTGGAAATGAAGAGGTTGAGTATTACAAAGGAAAATGAACAGTTTATTGATAAGTTAGCTGACACATTACCTAAGGGTTAATGGTCGACTTACTTAATGGTTTTGAAAAATAGTAATGATTATAGTGGATGGAGTTTGGGAAAATTCATTGAAAAACTTGAAGGACATGAGCTAGAACTCATGAAAATGGCTTAAACAAGAAATACAAATGCCCAACAAGATGTGAACTATACTTTAAAGGTAGTCTTGTGGCTAACAATCAAAGCCCGAAGATTTAAACGACATTCAGTGCAGACAATTCATTGAGTGCTTCTTCAAACAGCTCGAAGAGTGGTAGTGGGATCCCGTCATTCTCAAGTTTCGATCCACATACCCCGACACAGACACCTCAATCATCGCAAAGTTCGAACAGTTATAATAGCCAAAACAGCCATAACAACTCTAATCAACGCATCCTACAGTGCAACATTACAGTAAACCTTCAGAATGCTCAACACTTCATCGAGACAACAACCAAAGAATACATGGCATTACATGCTTCAGTCTTGGAGTCGTACGAGAGCTTAGTTGCAGGAAGGATCGGTAATCCAAACATGACAAAAGAGGATTACAATCAAATTGATCTAGAGGAGTTAGAGCTTATTGATATAAAGTGGTTTATGACTAGTATTGTTCGTCGAGCTCAAAGATTCATGGAAATTATTAGGAGAAATAGTCTAACAGGTCCGGATTCGAATTTGGGATTTGATAAATCCAAGGTAACGTGTTTCAAGTGTAGAGAAAAGGGCCATTTTAAAAGAGAATGTCTGAACAGATAAGTGCATGGAAACTAGAATCCATTCGGTGACTATTATTACAAGAAGGCAATTATTACTGAACTTCTCAACAACCTCAGAGCACGTCAAAGCTTATTCCAATCGAGGATGGTTCGGCGAAATCAGAAGACAAGGCTTTTGTGGTCACTTAGGAAGACGAAGGTTTCAACTGGAACAACTATATTCTAAACACCGAAAGTCTTGTATTCTAGCAGAAATCATTGAAGAACTTGAACCAGCTGTGGAAGAAATACTTGAAAAAGTTACTAGTGAAGATTGTGTTGAAGTCCCCTTTGATGAAACTCCAGATGAAAATTCTGATGAATATTACTATGATCAGAGTGCTGAAGAAGATATTTTTCATAGTGCTTTTAAATCAATCATACCGCCTGATGTTTATAACTCTTTTGCAGGTTTCTTCAGAGAATCACGCAGGTATCAAAGCACACAACTTGAAGAAGAAACAAAACAGCCGGTAGAGGAAGTTATAGATGTCAACAAAGAAATGAATGCTGAAAACCTCAAAAAGATTGCCGATAAAGCTATGATGGCACAATTAAAAGAGGTAGTTTCTGAAAAAGTTTAGGAGGTTGTGATTGAGTCAGTCAAACAAGAAGTAAAGAGTGAAAAGAATGAAACAGAAAAATAATGCATGAAGTTCTTAGAACCATGCAAAGATTGTTTTGAGAAAGATGAGAAATATAAAGAACTAAAAAAACACATAGATAACCTACCCAGTGATCTAAAAGATACTAAGGAAGCTTATGATAAACTAAGCAGAACTATTAACCAATACCGAGATGCTAACAGAGAAGATAATGCTATACATTCTATGCTCAAAGAGACTGTTATGGGCAGATAAATGGCAATAAACATTCATATTGACACCATTGCTAAATTAAAGCAAGAGCTAGAAACCATCAGGATAGAATCGAAATGGGTCAATAAGAAACTAGTCAGTTATTCAACATCATCTTACGTATTGAATCACATCCCCCCCAAACCAACGGGAAAAAATGAAACAAGAAAGGATGTGTATGGTTATCAAAATAAGGGTCTAGGTTATCATCGAGTTCCACCCCCGATGTGGAATAGTTATCCACGAAAAAAATAGACGGGGTGGAAAAGGCGCTCAATTTGAAATTAAAAACTGAAAAGAAAGACGAACTGCCTGAAAATCTCGATATAACCTATACCAAGTCAGAAAATGAATGCGAATGAGAGGTTGTTAAAATTGTCGATGAAAAGGTTTTAGAAAATGATAGTGAAAGTACTGAGTTTGAAAGTGCTCAATCTAAACTTGAGAAAACAAGTTCAAGCTCGCATTCTGAAAATGACGACCGTGTTCACAAAAATTATATTCCAAAATCAGATCATAATTTGAATGGTGATCCGAATATTGTTATGTACAAAATGAACGGATCTGACAAGCTGTATTTTGATGATGAGTTTCCGATTTAGAACGTGAACCTGGACAAGTTGACAAAGTGTTTAAGTTGGTAGAAGTTGAGATGTCTAAGCTTGGAAACATGACAAAAGAACAAAGATTTTCGAACTTTAAACGTGATAAATCATACTATTCCAAACCTAAAGGCTCCTATTATAACAACCAAGAGAGAAATAACTATTACAGGAGACAGGGTTCGGGGTATGGTAAGAAAACAACAACAGGTTTGGAAATTCAAAATTCACAAAGAAAATGGTCTTTGTCTCAGGCAAAAGCTCAGAAAGCAAAAAAGAGAGTTTGTCAAGCAAACAATCAAACGAATAATTTTTTTGCTGAAAAAAGAACATCGTGAACAGGTTATAAAATCCTCTGTTGTAACAGATAGTAGGAAATGCTTTAAATGCAACCAGGTAGGCATATCGCTAGATGGTGTCCACAAAATACTTGTAAACATGTTTACAGTGTTAAGAAATCTTCAGATGATGTGAAACAGAAATCCCCTATGTTTGTTTCTACTCAGATTGTAAAACGAAACAACGAATCTAAAAATGACGAGAAACCAACAAATTATAACATTTCAACTAAAAAGGCTGGTGAATCTTCAATCAAAATGGAACAAAAAGATTCAATATATTATCCCAAATATGCAATTTCAAAAAATCAAACTTGTGTAATTAAACCAAAAGTATCCTCTGAAGAAATCAAAACATTTGTTCCAACTGAGATTGATGAGAAAGTTGAACAAATTGTTGAAACAAAGAATGAATGTGTGTGTGAATCAAACTGTGAAAACCCACCCAAGACCGTTAAGGCTTGGGTTTCGCTATTTAAATAATTGTTTAAGTGAATGTGAAGGGACTCCCAAGATCCGTTATTTCCAAGTGGATCATCAACCAAAGAGTTTTATCAAGAAAAACTTGTATTAAACTAATTCATCAAATCAAAATCCAAATGTCATCAACAAAAGAGTTTTATAGTACCATCTACACTTTATTACGATTACCATATACCTAATTTATAATATTAAATGCTATACATACCTCTCCGTATGTGATAATTAGATGCTATACATACCTCTTAGACCAACAACTTGTTGAAAATGTTACTCCAGTAGACTTAAATCATAAAACAAGCTACAGTCAATAAGAGATAAGCACGCTAATCAAGAAAATGTGACATAAAACTTGATAAATCTATAATATCTTCAAAAGGATATTTTAGATAGGGTTTTTGTTGAGCCCGCGTCTAAAAGATATTTGGGACCGCGTCTAATGCTTCATTCTGTACCAGTTACATCATTGCCCCAAAGTTTAGATTGTTTATTTTTTTCATAACTTTTACTAATAACTATATATATTCTTTTTACTTTTTACGTGAGTTTCGTTATCATTTTGACTTATGTGTTGTTCTTTTCCACGATATTGTTTTACATTTTGTTCTAAATTTGATAAATAAACACTTCGCAGCGCATGTGTGTGATTCAGCGTTTTTATGTCTATTGTTTTAACGGCCCCGTCGCAACACACATGTCCTAAAAACGGGCATATATCAAAGTACATGTACGATGAATAGGGATTTATTTTTTTAGGTATTCATTCTATTCTTTTTACTAAGATTTTATTTTTTAGGTATTCATTCTATTCTTTTTACTAATATTTTATTTTATTATATATGAAAGATTATCTTTAGCTACCTTTTTAGTTTTATATTTTTCGTGACTTCTTAACCACTAAAGTTAAAAATCAACGTTTTTACTTTTATAAAGATCACACATTTTTAGTTTTATGTTTTGGCCACAGTTTTCTCCTTCAATGTTTGTTGATTTGCAAAGACTGTGATTTGTAAAAATTATTTATGCTTTTTTTAAAACTTTTTTCCCTCTTAATTCTTATCCAATATATTACTTTTTTTCTCTTAATCCATTGTATTTTTTATCTTTTTTTGTGATTTGTAAAAATCATTTATGGTTTATTTTTACTTTTTTTCCCCTTAATTCTTATCCAATATATTACTTTTTTTTCTCTTAATTCTTATCCATTATATTTTGTTTGTCTTTTTTTTATAGTTAAAAATTTATACTACGGTTTTGTTTTCCATCTACGAATAGAAGTGTGAGTTTATCGCTAGATTTCATTTTCCTAATATTAAATTACGTATGTTTTCGTTTCGTGCTGACAAATTTTTTTTCGCACGTACGGCGTTTAAAGTTACAAAGGTTAGCAACGATGCCCATAGTTCATTTTTCTTATATAAAGTTACATGTGTTGATGTTTCGATGTTATTTTTTCATAGGTTTACACTATCTCTTTATGTTGCTATACTAAGTGTCGGTACGGTATTAATATCATAACAAAGCGAATGAATACCAACCAAACTGTAACTTTTTCATGGTTTTACGGTATCTCTTTCTTTTAACTTTTTTAAGCTTTAGTTTAACCCCTTATGATATAAATAATAAATATACACCCCTATAACCCATTTATTTTTTTAGTAATTCAGTTTTTATTTAATAACCAGTGTTCATTTCTTTTATTCTTCTTTAAAAAATATGAATTGTGTTTATGTTTTCACTCGATATTTCAGTAGACATTTTGTTAGAAGTACGGTTTTATTCAAAGCTGAGTTTTTTGGCACTGTAAGATATAGCGAGCTAGTATCG
Organism: Scalesia atractyloides; assembly: GCA_947069175.1. Classification (NCBI taxonomy): domain Eukaryota; kingdom Viridiplantae; phylum Streptophyta; class Magnoliopsida; order Asterales; family Asteraceae; genus Scalesia; species Scalesia atractyloides. The sequence continues at coordinate 56,017,420 of CAMTDV010000027.1, forward strand.
TTAAAAATAAAATTGATACCAACATCGATACCGGTATAAGTATTACTAGACACACTATGATTATTTTTTTATGTTTTTTTGTTACGTAATACACATATCATGATTTTTTTGTTATGTTAGTTCTTTATCGATTTTTATACCGAGTATCCGTTGTTATACCGTCAAGTTCACACTCAAAATAAAGCAAATAACTACCAACTGAATTTTCACCACAATACGAAATCCATTGTCTAGTAGTTATTAGACTGTGGGGAGTGGCGCTTGGGTTTGGGCATGGGAACCCAACCCACCCCCTATACACCGTCCCCTTAGGGGCTTGAGTTTGGGCGTTGCTCCTTTGACATGAGAAATAGGTCGGGCGTGGGGCGGGGCTTGGGGTGAGGTAGAGGGTGTTGATTGGTCGGTGAATTTTCAACCGTTAGCAAATATATACATAATAAAACCAATCAAATAACGAAGGCACTAGTGATGATGCGATAACATTAAATAGATTTGAAATCTAAACAAACAGACGCATCATAACCTTCAAGCGGATTTTGTTGAACATATTTAGACGGTTCCGAGATACAACCCGGATGACGATGATGATAATAAAAACTATGTGATGTAGCTAGTAGTTTTATTTTTATTTGATGTATCTTTATTTAATTTAATGTATTTTTTAGTATAATTGTCATTGTCTTTTTTTTAAACTTATATAAATGTCTTTTTATAAATTTAAACCATTTATTTAGTAAAAAAATATATAAAAAGCTTAGTGCCACAAGTCAACTCATGCCACAAACCCAAAGTCCTCCACTTATCTACCTTTTAAGGCTTAAATTAAGAAAACGACATTGCTTATGTAGCAAACACGTATCAATCATGCCGAAACTCAAAGCCCTCCACTCCCCACAGTTAGACAACCATTAATTACCTGGCAAATTGAGGTCTTGTCAAACACAACTTGTGACTAGTACTATTTCAAACCTAACGAGACAATTTTGACTTTCCTGAATCCTGTTGACATCATTTTGATTAGATCTTCTCCGGTCTGATTTTCATAATATTCTTTTCTAGTTATCAGCTATATTGTTGTATTAAAAATAGTTTTTTGCCATCCAAATAATGTTATAACCTTACTTTTGTAGATATGAACCTATATCACTTTTGTAGGAGATAAGCAAACACAATATCACTAAATCATTATATTATGATATTAACTAGATTGTTGTCGTATGCCGAGTGTTGCGTTGGCAACGCCTTAGTTGTTTATAGCTTGCTGAACGTGATGTGATGTGTTAATCATATGAAAATATGTGTTTTGACTTGTCTTATCTAAAGCTTTGAGGTTACAAAAGAAACGGAATCGAACCCGAGTTGGTTTATTTAGTAAGCATTGCACCTAACCACTATACAATCCTTACCTTTGCATCAAGATTTAGCGACGTCAAAACATACAATAACTCGAATTCATACCGTCGAACGAAAATGTATTATATTTGACCTGACTCGTTTCCGAAGACAGTTTACGTCAAAGCGTAAAGCATGAAATCGTATTATATTTGACCAAACTCGTCTCTGAAAAAAAACTTTTGTCGAAACGTGAATTTATACCAACTCGTATATTAAAATGTCAAAACGTAGTACAACTGAAAACATACATAAAATTAAGCATGAAAATGCATTATATTTGACCCTGCTCGTTTTCGAAAAAACTTAAGTCAAATTTGAAACATAAATTCACACCAACACGTACATGAAAATAACCATATGAGATAATAGTTTTTTGTCTTTTTAAGCTAAAGAATAAATATTACAGGGGTGAATTTGAAAAGCTAGAACTTAAGTGGGGTGAAAACAAACATTTTTTAAAGTTTTTAGAAGATGTAGGATGTATAAATGTCAATTTTAAAAGTTTAGGGGTTGTTTTTATTAATCTCTAAACTTTAAGAGCTATTTTGTCTTTTTCTCAGGAGCTATTTAGTCATGTTGAAAACTTAAGAGGTTGTTTTGGTCTAGTTGAAAACTTGAGGGTTGTTTGTACTTTGGTCCCACCGACCTTTGGTTTTAAGGATATAGTAATTTATAAAACTAAGAGCACTCTATGTAATGTGAATAATTGATAATAGGGTTAAGAGTAGTGAGAGTTTTTTGAGAGAGCTTTTTTGAGGGGGAGTTTAGTCACACCCTTCTGAACAATACTCATCTATGATGAGATTCTAAGATCTAGTGGTTCTAGACGGAAGTTTGGGTGTATTAGGACTAATTCGGTTGAATGTTATTAAGAACAGAGTAGAAGTAAAATAATAGTCATAAGTCATAAGCTTCCGTTCATACCGAAATAGTATACATCTTTACAAGCTGGAGAAATTTTGGATAATTTCCCCCGCATTCCCATCTGGGAACTCCAAAACTTAAAAAATGACGAACACACAACACTATATATAGATATGACTACCTCGTGCGAACTGAGACTTTTTACTTTGTACGAGTGAGCTAACTTCGTACGAAGTTGTAACACCCTATAAAATCATGTCCAATAGTATAGTGACACGTGTTGTATTTTAAATATAGTCTATTAAAGACTAGTAAGGACTAAAGGCGTCAACATGCTCAAATCGAGCCTCTGAGTGACGGTCCGATGTCAACATGCATAAATAACAGCCTCTGAGTGACTGATATGTCAACATGCTTAAATCATTAGCCTCTGAGTGACTGATATGTCAACATGCTTGAAATTTGGCATCTGAGTGACTGATATGTCAACATGCCCGGCCTCTAAGTGACATCGGAATCAACATGCTTATAATAAGCCTCTGAGTGATCCTTTGTGAAGTCCTAACCCTCATACGTGCCATTTGTTGGACGAGAGAGTTCAATTTTTGTAAATATGTGAAAGTTGGATAATGGAGGGATTAAAAGTGTCAACATGTTAATTTATACCTCTGAGTGACCTTTTAACGAACTGAGAGCTCGACAATGTCCGGGCATAATCCCAGGTATGCCAAGTATTTGCTACGAAGGGCTAAAAGTGCCAAAATGGTGTTTAATAGGTTTTTTTAAGCTTTTATAAGTTAAGGGGTTAAAAGTGTCAAAAGTTGAAACTGGCCAAGGGGCGGTCGCGGGCCGCGAGAGACCAGCCTGGGTCTCTCGCGGGGCGCGAGAAAGGCTCTGCAGCAGAAAGTTTTGTTTGGAGACCAAGCAAAACTCCAAAACCATTAATTCGAAACCATGGCTTCTCTAAACTACTATGCCACGTTTTGGGACACTTGTAAGCTTCTTCTTACACCCCTAAACACTTGGCTTCACCTCCTTTGAGCTCTCTAACTATAAATAGGTGCTTAAGTTCACCATTTCAACTTGTACCTTTCTCATGCACTCTTTTCCCTCCTCTGGAAGTTCCTAACTAAAAGGAGCAATCTAACATAGTTCTTTTGCATCTAGGAATTACTGGTAAGTGTTCCTTCTTTGTGCATTTTCGTTTATAGGCTTTTATAGCCAAAAGTCAAGCGTTTTACGACAAACGATTTGATTTTGGGTTAAGTCCATTATGGTCCATCCATTGTTCGAAATGAACATGGCTAAGTGATCTTAATAATGTAGGTGTTAATCCTATAAAGGGCACCTCCTAAAGATCACGTTTGCTAGACCAATTGATGGGTCAAAGTTATGATATTAAAAAAGTCAAACAGGCCATTTTTTGGAAAAACCATAAATTGATCTTATATATGTTATGAAACCTGTTTTGACACTTAAACAAGTTGGTAATAATTATTAGAACATGTAAAAACATGTTCGACTCGTCAATTCCAGTTCTAGGGTCGGTTCGCAACCGAAAGTCGCGAAGTTTGACTTCTACTTTGACTTTCGATTCTGACCCGATTTAGATTAGTTATCTACTGATCTAACATTGCATTATGATCATAATATTATGTAGCATAACCCTTTGAGGTTATATTACATGATCATAATCAGAATCCAAGTTTATGCACAAGTTTCATAATTATGTCATCTTTGACCAAAATGCCCCTTTTACATAAAACAAGGTTTTAAATGGTAATGAACTTGAAAATGAGTTTCAAACTGATGTAATATTATAAGCAGGATTATTTGGGATGTTAAACCAAGTTATAAACTGAGTTTTCAAAGAAGTCCTTAAACTATGTCGATAAATGACGGTTTTAGCCCTTGTGGCTTATAAAATGGTTTTGATCAAATCTTTTCAAGATAAATCATTTACCTACTGATATGTTATATTAAATAACATGTTTTAAACGTTTAATCTGACCTTAATATCAGTTTTCGTAAACATCGCTTAAAAACGTCATTTTACGACATAAGTGCCGTTTCGGCGCATAGTATGGTTTTAAACCATATTATTGACCAAGACTTGTTACCTACTGATTTTAAAACTTATTTTAAACATAGTTATAGTAGGTACGTGTTATAAATTCAGAATCCCAAATAAATTATAAACTATGTGTAAAATGACCAAAATGCCCCTTCGATGCATAGTTTGGTAATACAAGACAATTTACACATATAATTGACATCCTATTGATATTATATCAAAAATAAAGTGTTTTTCCATAATACTTATAACTATAACGTTAAATTATATTCAAGTTCCTTTATTAAGGTATAAAATTACGAAAATGCCCTTATGAGGCATAATTTCGTTTTTAAATCTTAACAGGCACACAAGTTGATATCCTACTGATATCTTAACTTATTTAAAGTATAATGGCATATAGAACTTGTCCATGACTTATCCGGTTACCCGATATCGCTATTATGCGCACAGTTACGTATATGTAACTATTTTACGGAATTTAACGTAACGGGTTTAACCTTGTCATTTAAGCTTCAAAATCCAGAATGTATATACTTTAACCATATACAAGGCAAGTACTTGTCGGGATTAAACTACATTCTATCCGATCATCGTTTAATCAAGCGTTATATGTAATGATCATGTACACTATTCGATCTATAAGACCGTTAGTATTTAATTGGCTAGCTTATGCTATAATCCAGACTAGAGCCTTCCCGGTATATGCTATATGCACCTGGTACTTTTGTATACGGCTGAGTTATTTAAAAATAAAAGAAGAAGACTAGTTCAGGTAAATACTCTCGACTTCTTTTCCCTATACGGGCTTGGGATACGGTAAATTATTACCGCTTGGTCCAAAATGGGGTCAATCGAATGCCCACTTATCGCTAGTAAACCCGCATATTTCATTTTAATAGTTTTGTTTGTTAACTTAAACATCGGGGGTTAAATTACCGTGTCCTGGATATCCTCGGCTCAATACAGTAGTTATTGGCCACGACCTTAGCACGGGGTGTAGGCATACACCTTTGATGCTCATATGCAATGTTCCCAAGACGTTGGGGATGACTCCTTCGTGAGTCCTAAGTGGAGTGTATTTAATCATGTCTCGGTTTCTGTACTGGGCCCTGTATGTATTGACAAACATGTGAATCTAATACAAGATTGCAAGGTCAACTTTCCCAAGTTAATAAAATATTTTGTGTCGTTTTGCACTTAAAACCATTTTAAAGTTTTCAAAATGAGTCAGTTGGGTGTATTTACCAGCGTAAGCTGACGTATCGTCCAAAGGCTAAACTGCAGGTACAATACGAAATAGTCCGGAAGCTGCTTGGTAGTAATAGAGGATCTTGCAAATCCTAAATCTGCCTAAAGTCTGTTTTGTATTCTTTCCATGTACATTTTATGATATGCCTGTGGATCTTCTATTACAAGCTTGTATATTATTTTGTATTTTCGAACATTTGGTTTGTAATAGTAATTTTACTCCAAGACTTCCGCTGTGCTATATTTAATTGACAATGATGTTATCAACTTACGGTACGATACTCCCCACCCGGGCCCACCGGTGTTTGGATTTCGGGTTGGAAATCCGGGGTGTGACAGGGTTGGTATCAGAGCCAATGTTTGAGAGAATTAAAACACTAACCTTTTGTGTTTAGTCTCAAACTTATACTAGCACATTCCTTAGACTTCCGAGTCTAGGCATTGACCTAGAATTACTCATTTCATTATTAAGTTATTAGTATTGTTTTTAAATTGATTTCTAACAGGAAAATGCCGCCACGTGTACAGGACAAAGTGGATGAGGAAAAGGTCCAATGAGAGGAGGACCATCGGGATGCATCCCCCCCCCAACCTCATAATTCGGATGCTTATCAAGAATCAGGAGATCGTCTCCATGGCAACCAGCGAGACGTTCTGTCTCTAATAGACACTCGCCTTCACATTCACAAAATTCTTACCACTCCTACCATTCTCACCATTCCCATTCTCATCACTCCTACCATGAGGAATTTAACCCCAACCATTACTTAAACACGCCTCCAGCTGATCAAAATCAGTTGGACCAGCCACATCCTATGGACGAGGACTCCGACCCGGAAATGCCGCCGTCAGGATCAAATATGCATCCCATTGAAATATCAAGCGATTCAAACTCTTACGTTGGATCGCCCTACCAAGGTCCTAATGAGTGGGACCAATACTGGAATCAATTCACCTTCGCCCATACTCCTTCTCACCACTCTCAACCACCTCCTGTTCAAGAAGATATCCACATGGAACCGGTGGACCAACCTCAACAACTACCTGAACCACCAAGGAGGAAGCGTGGAGCACGTATGTCGGTACGTGCTGGACAAAGGTCAGGATCGCTGCCACCTTTGCGCAATTCTTACCCCACAATCCAAGAGGACCCACAAATAGGTGGACCCTCTAATGTTCCACCTATAGTGGAACCAACACCAACACCTGCTGTTCAACCACCACCATCGGGTTATACTAACCCAATCCCCACATATCCAGACACGTCTGGATATGATCCTTTTAACCCGTCTACACCGGTAGACTATCAAGCATGGTCGCAAGACCCATACATGCAGGCGGTTATGCACAACGCGCTTTACCCGTCTCCTTTCCCACCTACCTATCCACTGACTAGATATCCAACTTATAGGTACCAGTATCCGGTCATGCCACAAACACAACCTCTGCTATCGCTTGAGGCCATTAATGAGGCCTTAGAAAGCATGAAAGAAATGCAGCAACATGCAGAGAAAACAGAGAAGAAGACGAACAAGTTCTTCAAGAAACTCTCCAAATTGGTCAAGGGAAAGAAGGAGGAGTGAAGTTTCTTCTAGTTATATGTAGTCCCTGCGAGGACATTGTTATTTCTTTTAGTCCCTATGTGGACATGTTTATTTCCTTGAAGTCCTTGCATGGACAATTTATTTAATTTTTCTAGTATTGTAATTTCTAATTTGAAATTTAATGAAGTATTTTGGAATTATATATATGTATTCATCCTCTTGAAAACGAGCGTCTTGATTTTACTCGAAATTTATGCTCTGCTATATAACTCTAAAAGATCTTAACGGTTTTGATTTGCCAAGTGGCACAGACCACATATTTGGCCAAATATATATATGATAGTTAAGAACGGAAGGGTCTTCTATCAAGATAGTTAAGGGAAGTTATCCTTCTATCCAGGGGTAAGGGACTAGGTCTAAACCTCCACGGTCGTTAAGGTCGAAGGTGACCGGGACCATTAATCAACCATTAAGGTCCTCTTATGTTAACATTCAAGTAATGTGCATACTCATGGTAGTGTGTCTTGAGGAATCACACTAACCTTCAAGGTAATGGACTATGTCCTGACCTTATAAATAAGCCCTTGTGATCTGTTTGATCCCGGCTAAATAGCCCTTGTGATCTGTTTGATCCCGGCTAATATCACCAGTTCGGTGATTAAACATCCATTAGAGATGTATTTTATATAACCCTTGTGATCTATTTGATCCCGGTTAAATAGCCCTTGTGATCTGTTTGATCCCGTCTAAATAGCCCTTGTGATATGTTTGATCCCCGCTAATATCACCAGTGCGGTGATTAAACATCCATTAGAGATGTATTTTATATAACCCTTGTGATCTATTTGATCCCGGTTAAATAGCCCTTGTGATCTGTTTGATCCCGGCTAAATAGCCCTTGTGATCTGTTCGATCACGGCTAATATCACTAGTGCGGTGATTAAACATCCACTAGAGATGTATTTTATATAACCCTTGTGATCTATTTGATCCCGGTTAAATAGCCCTTGTGATCTGTTTGATCCCGTCTAAATAGCCTTTGTGATATGTTTGATCCCCGCTAATATCACCAGTGCGGTGATTAAACATCCATTAGAGATGTATTTTATATAACCCTTGTGATCTGTTCGATCCTGGCTAATATCACCAGTTCGGTTATTAAACATCCATTAGAGATGTATTTTAAATAGCCCTTTGTGATCTGTTCGATCCCGGCTAATATCATCAGTGTGATGATAAATAAAACATCCATTAGTGATGTATTACCCTTTCGGGTTATGATCTATTCTATATAGCCTATGTGATCTATCCTGATCCCGGCTAATATCACCAGTGTGGTGACTAAACATCCATTAGTGATATCGTGCCTATGTGTCATATCCTATGTCCATTAGTGACAGGCCTATGTGCCATATTTTATGTTCGTCAGTGACAGGCCTTTGTGCCATATTTGATGTCCTTATGACAAATCTATGTGCTATATAATTGTCAAGTATGACAATGACAGTTGTGACATTGCGATCCCCTGTCTAGTAATAAATGGACTATGTCCATATTTTAATTTGCCTATGATGGTCCTATTAAGAGCTAGGCCAAAATATAGTTATATTAAGCCTAAGAATGGTGATGTTAATCACACTAGTGTAGGCCATGGATTTCCTTATATCCAATGTTTAAAAGCCGATATGGTTATTATACCATGGCTAAGAGAAATTTTATTTGTTATATAGAACCAAAGCTTTGAAGAATGGCTAATTCTAATGAGGCACAAAGTAGCCATCGGAACGTCAAAGACGCCAAAAATATAGCCATAGATAATAATGACTTCCAAGCACGCATTGATGCGGCTGTAGAAAAGGCCATGAGTAAGGCCATAGAGAAGTTAAGAGAGTTGAGTGCTACTCGCTCTAAGCCATTATCAAATCCACCATCCTCAGCTCATAAGGAGAGCTCTGTTCACTCATCAAATGCGAAGAGTGAACCTAAGAGGATAGACTATGCTGATAGGTCCCGTTCTTCCAAGGACGGATGCACTTACAAGTACTTGGTCTCCTGTAAACCCCAAGACTTTAATGGGGAAAAAGGAGCCGTAGAAGCCCTAAAGTGGCTGGACGAGATGGAGACCATAGTAGACATCAGCGGCTGTGCTGATAAGGATGTGGTCAAGTACGTATCACAATCCTTCAAGGGCGATGGCCTAATATGGTGGAAGGCCATGATCTAGTCTACAGGTAAAGTATACCTATATAATCTGGGATGGTCCAAGTTTGTGGACCTTATTAAGGAAACCTACTGCCCACCACATGAGGTGGAGAAAATAGAGACAGACTTCTTGTCTCTATCAATGAAAAACCTAGACTGTCAGAAGTATGTTTCCGATTTCAATTCCCTATCTAGGTTAGTTTCCTATTTAATTACACATGAATGCAAATGCATTGTGCGTTTTATTAATGGGTTCGCGCCCGAAATAAAGGGCATGGTAAAGGCTGCTCAGCCTAATACCTATAGCTCCACTGTACATCTATCTCTCTCTCTCACCCTTGACCTTGTGAGACAAAAGTCAGTTAAGTCTGAAACTGACAGAAAAAAGAAGAGGGAAGATGACAACTCCCATAAGTTTAATAAGAAAAATAAAGGGAGATTTGGGTTCAAAGGGAACCAGGGCAAGTCGGCTGTGATGCCATTTTGCAAGACTTGCAACCGCGAACACTGGGACAGTGTACTTCTGATCCACAAGCTAGACCTTGTGGAATATGTAAAAAGAGAGGGCATAAGACCCTAGATTGTAACGATCTTAGGGATGCTGTACGCTATATCTGCAACGAAAAAGGGCACATTGCAACTAACTGCCCAAAGAGTTCAAAGAATAATAATCCGAAGCCTGGAGAGGCCAGGAAAGGGAATGCATGCGTCTTTCGGCTAACTGCTAAGGAAGTTGTTAATGACAATAACGTCATAATAGGTACTTTCCCCATTAATGATATTTATGCTAGAGTTCTTTTCGATTCGGGTGCAGATAAATCTTTTGTTGATCATAAGTTTAGTAAACTATTAAATTTACCCATAAGAACTCTAGATAAAATTTATGAGATAGAACTTGCCGATGGAACCTTAGAAACTGCTTCTTCCATTCTTGATGGATGCTCTATATCCATTAAGAATCATTCCATCCCTATCTCTCTTTTGCCAACAAAATTGGCGGGGTTCGATGTTGTCTTAAGAAAGGATTGGTTATCTTATAACCAAGCCCACATTGCATGTGATAAAAAGTTCATCGAAATCAAAACCCATCTGGTGAAATGATCACCATCCCTGGAGACTCACACTATGGACTGCCAGACAAGGTGTCGTTATTTAAGGTATCCAAGTGTTTGAGAAGAGGTTGTGTCATCTATATGGCACAAGTTACCATAAATGAACCAAAGCCGAACCTTAAAGATCAACCGGTTATCTCGGAGTATCCCGATGTTTTCCCTGAGGAATTACCAGGCCTACCTCCAGACAGGCAAGTGGAGTTCACAATAGATATCATACCAGGATCAGCACCCGTAGCTAGAGCTCTATATAGGCTAGCTCCAACTGAAATGAATGAGTTAAGAATTCAATTATATGAACTTTTGGAGAAAGGCTTTATCCAACCTAGTTACTCACCTTGGGGAGCTCCTATCCTATTTGTAAAGAAGAAAGACGGTTCAATGCGAATGTGCATCGACTATCGTGAGCTGAACAAGTTAACAATTAAGAATAGATATCCTCTCCCCAGGATCGATGATTTATTTGACCAACTTCAAGGGGCTAGTTATTTCTTCAAGATTGATTTGAGATCAGGATATCATCAACTGAAGGTTAGGAGTGAAGATGTTCCCAAAACAGCCTTCAGGACCCGCTATGGTCATTTTGAATTCTTAGTGATGCCTTTTGGACTCACAAATGCACCGGCAGCATTCATTGATCTCATGAATAGAGTCTGCAAACCGTATTTAGATAAGTTTGTCATTGTCTTCATAGACGACATACTTATCTATTCTAGTAATCAAGCTAATCACGATAAACATCTTCGGTGCATCCTAGAATTATTAAGGCAAGAGAAACTTTATGCAAAGTTCTCGAAATGCGAATTTTGGCTTAGAAAGTCCAATTTCTTAGACATATGGTAAGTGAGCGTGGTATCCAAGTGGATCCCGCCAAAATTGAGGCCATAATGAATTGGGAAGTGCCCAAGACCCCAACGGAAGTTCGTAGTTTCTTAGGATTGGCTGGTTACTATAGGAGGTTTATTGAGAACTTTTCAAGGATAGCCACTCCTTTAACTTCCTTGACCCGTAAGAATATTAGGTATAATTGGGGTCCAAAGCAACAAGAATCTTTTGAGATTCTTAAATACAATCCTTTGTTATCTCTACCCGAGGGTGTTGAGAACTTTGTTGTCTATTGTGATGCTTCGCACACTGGCATGGGCTGTGTGCTAATGCAAAATGGCAAAGTAATTGCCTATGCATCACGACAGTTAAAGGTGGATGAAAGGAATTACACCACCCATGATTTGGAATTGGGTGCCGTTGTATTTGCACTAGAACTGTGGAGACATTACTTGTATGACACAAATTGTGTTATATGCACAGACCATAAAAGTCCCCAACATCTGTTCAATCAGAAGGAATTGAACATGCGACAACGCCGGTGGATGGAAACGCTTAACAATTATGATTGCGAGATTCGCTACCATCCAGGCAAGGCAAATGTAGTTGCCGATGCCTTAAGTCGCAAGGAAAAGGTTAAACCTATTAGGATTAACGCCAAGAGCATTGAGCTCATAAATAGCTTGAGTGAGAAGCTACTAGATGCGCAGAAACAAGCCCTATTAGAGGCTAATATTCTAATGATGGATTAGGCGGAACTGTTGACCAATTAACGCCTGGAAATGATGGGATCCTAAGATTTAATGATAGAATTTGTGTTCCGATCTTTGGAGGACTTAGAGATCTAATCCTCCAAGAAGCGCACAATTCAAGATACTCGGTTCACCCGGGAGGTGACAAGATGTATCAAGACTTGAAGAAGAATTATTGGTGGATGGGTTTGAAGAAATCCATAGCCACTTATGTAGCTAAGTGTCTGACGTGTTCGCAAGTTAAGGCCGAACATCAGAAACCATCAGGACTTCTACAACAACTTGAAATTCCCACTTGGAAATGGGAAATGGTAACTATGGACTTGATTACCAAGTTACCTAAGACCAAAAGTGGAAATGACACTATTTGGGTCATAGTGGATAGGCTGACCAAGCTCATTTCTTACCAATTAAAGAGACATATAATTCAGATAAATTGGCTAAGTTATATGTGGACAAGATAGTGTCCCTACATGGTGTGCCGGTATCTATTGTATCTGATAGAGATACTAGATACACATCTCACTATTGGAAAAGTTTCCAACAATCTTTAGGCACACGATTGAACTTTAGTACGGCTTACCATCCGCAGACAGATGGTCAAAGTGAGCGTACTATCCAGACACTGGAAGACATGCTTAGGGCATGTGTGATTGATTTAGGTGGAAGTTGGGATGATCACATACCCCTAATAGAATTCTCCTACAATATCAGTTATCATCAAGCATCAAGGTTGCTCCTTTTGAGGCCTTGTATGGGAGAAAATGTAGAACGCCTGTATGTTGGGCAGAAGTTGGGAGGCCCAACTATCAGGACCTAAGATTGTCCTGTAGACCACGGAAAAGATTGTGCAAATCCATGATCGTCTCAAAACTGCCAGGGATAGGCAGAAAAGCTATGCTGACAAGAGGCGTAAACCTCTTCAGTTCCAAGTAGGGGACAAAGTCATGCTAAAAGTATCACCCTGGAAAGGTGTGATGCGTTTTGGAAAGAAGGGCAAGTTAAGCCCTAGGTATATAGGACCTTCGAGATAATCGAACGTGTTGGCACTGTAGCTTATAAGCTCAGATTGCCAGAGGAGCTTAGTGGAATCCATGATGTATTGCACATATCTAATCTTAAGAAATGTCTAGCCGATGAGTCGCTACTAATGTTACACAAAGATGTGCAGATAGATGAAAACCCGAGGTTCGTTGAGAAACCAATTTCGATCGAGGATTGACAGGTTAAGAAGCTCCGAAGAAAAATGATACCTATAGTAAAGGTTAAGTGGGACGCTTTTAGAGGTCCCAAATATACATGGGAGGTTGAGTCCACTATGCGACAAAAATACCCCCATCTTTTTGAATAAAATCTTGAGGTTGAGATTTCTTTTAAGGGGATGAGGATGTAACACCCTATAAAATCGTGTCCAATAGTATAGTGACACGTGTTGTATTTTAAATATAGTCTATTAAAGACTTGTAAGGACTAAAGGTGTCAACATGCTCAAACCAAGCCTCTGGGTGACGGTCCGATGTCAACATGCATAAATTACAGCCTCTGAGTGACTGATATGTCAACATGCTTAAATCATTAGCCTCTAAGTGGCTGATATGTCAACATGCTTGAAATTTGGCCTCTGAGTGACTGATATGTCAACATGCCCAGCCTCTGAGTGACATCGGAATCAACATGCTTATAATAAGCCTTTGAGTGATCCTTTGTAAAGTCCTAACTCTCATATGTGCCATTTGTTGGACGAGAGAGTTCAATTTTTGTAAATATGTGAAAGTTGGATAATGGAGGGATTAAATTATACCTCTGAGTGACCTTTTAACGAACCGAGAGCTCGACAATATCTGGCATAATCCTGGGTATGGCAAGTATTGGCTACGAAGGGCTAGAAGTGCCAAAATGGTGTTTAATAGGTTTTTATAAGCTTTTATAAGTTAATGGGTTAAAAGTGTCAAAAGTTGAAACTGGCCAAAGGGCGGTCGCGGGCCACGAGAGACCAGCCTGGGTCTCTCGCGGGCGCGAGAAAGGCCGCAGCAAAAAGTTTTATTTGGAGACCAAGCAAAACTCCAAAACTATTAATTCGAAACCATGGCTTCTCTAAACTGCTATGCCACGTTTTAGGACACTTGTAAGCTTCTTCTTACACCCCTAAACACTTGGCTTCACCTCCTTTGAGCTCTCCAACTATAAATAGGTGCTTAAGTTTACCATTTCAACTTGCACCTTTATCATTCACTCTTCTCCCTCCTCTGGAAGTTCCTAACTAAAAGGAGCAATCTAACATAGTTCTTTTGCATCTAGGAATCACTGGTAAGTATTCCTTCTTTGTGCATTTTCGTTTATAGGCTTTTATTAGCCAAAAGTCAAGCGTTTTACGGCAAACGCTTTGACTTTCGGTTAAGTCCATTATGGTCCAGCCATTGTTCAAAATGAACATGGCTAAGTGATCTTAATAATGTAGGTGTTAATCCTTATAAAAGGGCACCTCCTAAAGATCACGTTTGCTAGACCAATTGACGGGTCAAAGTTATGATATTAAAAAAGTCGAACAGGCCATTTTTTAGAAAAACCATAAATTGATCTTATATATGTTATGAAACCTGTTTTGACACTTAAACAAGTTGGTAATAGTTAATAGAACATGTAAAATCATGTTCGACTCGTCAATTCCAGTTCTAGGGTCGGTTCGCAACCGAAAGTCGTGAAGTTTGACTTCTGCTTTGACTTTCGATTCTGACCCGATTTAGATTAGTTATCTACTGATCCAACGTTGCATTATGATCATAATATCGTGTAGCATAACCCTCTGAGGTTATATTACATGATCATAATCAGAATCCAAGTTTATGCACAAGTTCCATAATTATGCCATCTTTGACCAAAATGTCCTTTTTACATAAAACAAGGTTTTAAATGGTAATGAACTTGAAAATGAGTTTCCTACTGATGTAATATTATAAGTAGGATTATTTGGGATGTTAAACCAAGTTATAAACTGAGTTTTCAAACAAGTCCTTAAACTATGTCGATAAAATGACGGTTTTAGCCCTTGTGGCTTATAAAATGGTTTTAATCAAATATTTTCAAGATAAATCATTTACTTACTGATATGTTAAATTAAATAACACGTTTTAAACATTTTAATCTGACCTTAATGTCAGTTTTCGTAAACATCGCTTAAAAACGTCATTTTACGACATAAGTGCAGTTTCGGCGCATAGTATGGTTTTAAACTATATTATTGACCAAGACTTGTTACCTACTGATTTTAAAACTTATTTTAAACATATTTACAGTAGGTACATGTCATATATTCAGAATCCCAAATAAATTATAAACTATGTGTAAAATGACCAAAATGCCCCTTCGATGCAAGTTTGGTCATAAAAGATAATTTACACATATAATTGACATCCTACTGATATTATATAAAAAGTAAAGTGTTTTTCCAGAATACTAATAACTATAACGTTAAATTATATTCAAGTTCCTTTATTAAGGTATAAAATTACAAAAATGCCCTTATGAGGCATAATTTCGTTTTTAAAACCTTAACGGGCATACAAGTTGATATCCTACTGATATCTTAACTTATTTAAAGTATAATGGCATATAGAACTTGTCCATGACTTATCCGGTTACTCGATATCGCTATTATGCGCACAGTTACGTATATGTAACTATTTTACAGAATTTAACGTAACGGGTTTAACCTTGTCATTTAAGCTTCAAAATCCAGAATGTATATAGTTTACCATATTATACAAGTCAAGTACTTGTCAGGATTAAACTACATTCTATCCGATCATCGTTTAATCAAGCGTTATACGTAATGATCATGTACACTATTCGGTTTATAAGACCGTTAGTATTTAATTGGCTAGCTTATGCCATAATCCAGACTAGAGCCTTCCCGGTAAATGCTATCTGCACTTGGTACTTTTGTATACGGCTGAGTTATTTATAAATAAAAGAAGAAGACTAGCTCAGGTAAATACTCTCGACTTATTTTCCCTATACGGGCTTGGGATACGGTAAATTATTACCGCTTGGTCCAAAATGGGGTCAATCGAATGCCCACTTGTGGCTAGTAAACCCGCATATTTCATTTTAATCAGTTTTGTTTGATAACTTAAACATCGGGGGTTAAATTACCGTGTCCGGGATATCCTCGGCTCAATACCTTAGTTATTGGCCACGACCTTAGCACGGGGTGTAGGCATATACCTTTTGATGCTCATATGCAATGTTCCCAAGACGTTGGGGATGACTCCTTCGTGATTCCTGAGTGGTGTGTATTTAATCATGTCTTGGTTTCTGTACTGGGCCCTGTATGTATTGACAAACATGTGAATCTAATACAAGGTTGCAAGGTCAACTTTCCCAAGTTAATAAAAGATTTGTGCCGTTTTGCACTTAAAACCATTTTAAAGTTTTCAAAATGAGTCACTTGGGTGTATTTACCAGCGTAAGCTGACGTATCGTCCAAAGGCTAAACTGCAGGTACAATACGAAATAGGCTAGAAGCTGCTCGGTAGTAATAGAGGATCTTGCAAATCCTAAATCTGCCCAAAGTCTGTTTTGTATTCTTTCCATGTACATTTTATGATCCGCCTGTGGATGTTCTATTACAAGCTTGTATATTATTTTGTATTTTCGAACATTTGGTTTGTAATAGTAATTTTACTCCAAGACTTCCGTTGTGCTATGTTTAATTGACAATGATGTTATCAACTTACGTCACGATACTCCCCACCCGGACCCACCGGACAGAAGTACGAAGTGACACTAGTTAACTTCGTACGAACTAACCATGTTACCTTCGTACGAAGTGACTTTTAAACACCTTGCTCGTCCGCATGTAAGTCATGTGTTTGTATCTAATCTATACAATATTCAACACACACTATAGCTAGACTATTCGCATAGTAACAGACATAATAGGCACCAACATATGACTTGATTTCATCCATCATCACCATATTAGTGATCTTCTTATCTTCTTAATGCTTTAATCATCCCTTCCAAGTTGTCTCCAATCCTTAGGATTCTTACATGTCTTCGCAACCACTCTTTCATGACAGTTTAAATATTCTTTAACTTAATCTTCATACAAAATACAAGTGCGTTGTACATAACCTGAACAACAAATACTTAAGAGCCGTTAGGATTTAGTGAGAAACCTTCTTGAATAGGAGTGTAGTCTCTGTCTCACCCTTTAAAAAATCCTCATCTAGGGATTGCTTTTGTCTATCATCACCGTACTAGTGCTCTTCTTATCGTGTTAAACTTCTCTTCCTAGTTGCATTCACTCCTCAACATTCTTCCATGTTGTTAGCGTTTCATTTGTTAGGGAGTCTCTACTCACCTACCTCTTAATCTTTTAGTGCCACTGCCCTCATATTTTCTCATCTTTCTTCTAAATATAATATTTTTCAATAAAATATTCTAGAATTTTCAAGTTCTTATGGGAGGCCATTATGATTTAGGGAGCTAGAATAACAGATGTTACCTTGATATTTTGTTAAAACCAAAACAAAAGCAGTATCACCTCAAACCTTTTCTATTGATGTAACTGAACATTCATAAGAAGCTACTCCAAAAGACAACTATCAAAACTCTAAAACCATCGTGAGCAATTTGCAAACAAGGTAATTTAAAACGATCATGATTATAAAAAAAAAAGCTAAGTCAACCCCCCTTCCCATAAATCTATATCAAAATCCAGTCGTCATGTATAGGCTAATACGGGGCGTATAGACCCCTTTGTATAACCCAACCCTGTATAAGCCCTGTATTGGCCAATATGGTATAGAAGACTATTTTTTACGAACATTTCTATCCAACATTTATCGTTTTAGCAAAATATTTTAAAAAATAAGTAAATTTTTTATAAGAAATAAAAAACTGTGTAAATTAATCGTATTTTAGCAAACATTATTAAAAAAATATCGTGTAGTATAAGTCTCGTACAAGTCTATAGGTGTAGTATAGTGTCGCACCCCAAAAATCGCAGCGGAAGACAAGCATGGTGGTGACGGAAATTGGCAACCAATAGCAATTTAGTAAACATTAAATAATCACATAATTGGACAAATTTATCCATAGATGAATATAATCATCCAAATTTAAACATGACATAAAAGTTGTTTATAATCCATCAAAGAATCCAAATACGTTTTGTCCCATACAAAAACTCATGTCCAAATAATCGTTTACTAAAACATAACATCACAAAATCCCGAAACCAATTAGGTACCTGAAAACAAGCTATTGGTTTGTGTGTTACAGAGATACTAAAAGTAAATTTAAATAAAAATTTACCTTTTAAAATATTTAGGCAAGATATCGTCCCACGATAATCTTCTTTTTTCAAAACGTAGGCAAACCTTCCAAAGTTTTTTCATTAACTTTTTAGAAAAATCTCCCGATTTCTCTCAAAAGTCGTATTAGACATGATAAAATTAAATTAGACAACTCATGGATTCATATGCTTGAAAGGAATATGATAAATGTTAACATCATAAGACCATAATCAATACATGACATGATTTCCCATACTTTATGTTTTCGAAATTATTTTTAGCACTTTGACCAAAGCAACTAGGCCCGGTGTGGTCAAACCCGATAGATCTATCAATACTTCATCCGTTCTTTACAAGGCTAATGATTATGGCGGCAAGACAAGCTCCATGGAGGTACCATTACAGGCCCGTGAATTTTCCTTACTTAAGTCTAATATATTCAACAAATGGTTGTCAAATTAACATATCCACTTTTCAATATAAAAACACAATAAAATATTATCACATTACAAATAAAAAGTGGGTGTAATTTGATGTTAAAAATATGTGCACTTTTACATATATTATCATGGATATTTCTCAAATAGTCACTAAAATATGGCAATTTCTCGCATTTTATCGACATTTCTAGGCATCAAACATGACAAACACTTAATATAGCTTTAAATAATATTATGTTTCATAAAAAATACCATTTTATAACTTGATTAAAATAAGTTAATTTCATTTTATCATACCGAAAATTCCTTTCTTACGACTAACTTTGCATATAATAAATATATAAGCATTAATACTCATCATTGCATCAAATTTTAACAAAAACCTCTATATTTACCGAATAAAATAGTCATTTATCCATTATACTGGAGGTCTAATGATAAATTCTTCACCAAATCGTGCATTTTACAGCATTTCACTTACTTTTAATGCATAATACTCATCATAAAAGTTACCAATCAAATACTCACCTCTTACACTTCCGATATAACATATTTTCTGATTATTTCTTACCAAATACTCATCTTTTATACTTCCGATATAAATCATCTTTAATCCAAGTTATCACATTGATACATACCACTGATCCAACATATAATCACATTTTGCATCGAAGAATCTAACAATGTTCTTACACTTTGTAAAACAAAAACTCTCGTACATATGAAATATATATACGATACATAGAGTTTTCAAATGTATTCAAGTTATAATCTCACATTTATCAAAATCAACCATGGATCATAACAAATCACACAAACATCTAGAAGATTATAACAAATCACACAAACACCCCCCACACTCACGGCTCACTCAAAGACACATACACACACATCATCCAAATTTCCATTTTAACTCTGTGTAGATTAATTTTAGAATGTATGAAGAATCGCTATTATTGGTGAACAATCTCGGTTTCAAAACTTGATATAAATCGAAATAACTAGGATATGGGTGTTCATACCTTAAACAAATCTCTAGGATGACAAAAAATGAAAGATGGTGATGATTCTTGAGTGATATCACCAAGAACCACAAGAAAACCCTTGAAAATGGCTTCCGAATCACTTTAAAACACTTAGAAGTTTGATGGATTAAAGTAGGGATTCTCTAAAGAAAAATCAAATATGGATATGGAGGTGGGGTGTGGGTGGCTATGGTTAGGAAAAAAAGAGAGGGAGTGAGGGTGGTGATAAATTAGAGAATGTAAGAATGGTGCATTGTGTGCTTAAATAGAGATGATTAGTATAGGTTAGGGATGATTATTGTAAGCATGTAGGGTGTGTGGAATTAATGGTATTTTATATAAAGTGGGTATAATTTATAGAGGTTTATTCACTAAATTAAGATGTTAAATAATATTTCCACTAGCTTAAAAATATCAGCAAGTCATAATATAATTAAATGCTAAATTATACGTTTCGTCTATATGGACCGTTCAATTGTATAAGACAAGCACAATAGCGGATAAAATGAGACCGAAACCATTAAATTTGGTTTTTAAGTGTTTTAATTAAAAATTTTCACTTATAATTAATAAGAAATCCTATTTCAAACATATAGGAAAATTTTTGAGATTTTAACATTAACTAGGTCGTCATTAACGTTGGTTTTGCAATTTAAATCGCCCCTCGATAAGTTAATTTCTTAAATTTACCAAACACAATTACATGTATAATTTGGGCTTACTAGACATTAAAAGACTCCGATTAATCCAAATTAAGTCAAATAACGCTTTTATTCATATAATCATGTTTTACATTTTTCACACCCCAAAAACGTTGCAGCGGAATTACAAACGTGGAGGTGACGGATGTTGGTACCCATAAGTATCTTAGTAGATGATTCTATATGAATTTTGGACATACAACTTAAATTAAACATAAGTTTAAAGTTTAGAGTTTAAAATTTAAACATAACCACAACCACAACATAGTTGTTTGATCCTTATGGATCTTAGTACACACGGTCCAAAAAGTAGTTTTAAAAGTTGTCAATAACATTATTTAAAAAAACTTGCATCAACAGCTACAAGACCGGCCAAAATCCCGAAGCTAAACTCATGTATCTGAAGAACACGTAAAATCAAGTTTCAACATAAAGGAGGTTGAGTTCACATATTCAAATTGTAATTAATTTGTTTAAGGAAAACTTTCTTATTATAAATTTTATATCAAAACATCCATGTATTAATTAAGAAAGTCAAGTTAATATCCTTACTGAAAATTGAGGGTCTGTCATCTTCTCTGATCGCAAGCGTTTTCTAAAAACCTTTGACACAAATCTTTTTCCCAAGATTTATTATATATTAAATTTCTAGCATCAAATATTCAGATTCGTAAGTTTGCAACACTTACAAGCTATATATTCACAATAAGGGTATAATAAACGCTAGACAATCACATAATATAAATTCGTCGTTTGACTTGACACAGAGCTACCGGTCACGACGAGGTGGTCAACCCGATAGATCTATCAACAGTTCTACGCATACCGATATTAATGATTAAACTGCTAAATCCGCGCAAAGTGCCACATAAGGGTCAATTATGGTGCCTACCTCATGAAAAATATATATATCCTACTAAAATGATATTTTAATATTTTACGTTGTACGAATTCCCCGAAGTCCCCACCCTAACGTAAGCCTATTTCGATACTTACTCTCTAGAGATCCAGCAAATTCGTCACAACTTTAGATTTAAACATTTTTAAATCTATACGGTCATTTTACCTCAAACACTGTAATCTTCCTCGTTTCTCCCGAAACATATTTATATTCAATCAATCCTCGGTTTCCTCGAAAACAACTTTATGACATTCAAATCTCCAAAATCATGTTTTTCCTCAAAAACATCTTTATATTATTCCAAAACCATAATATCCATGGAAATTTATTTATAATTTAGTCAAAGGCGTGTTTTATACAAAAATGTATAATTATCATTTTTATGGCGTGTTCTTCCCCCAAAACATTACATAAAACAATAAAAAGAGGGATTAGTGAAACTCAAATTTGGTTGCGTTTTTATATTAGCGCAATCCCACAAATTGGTCTATATGTCATGTTTTAAATAGGAACGATTTGATAACCAATTTATTATACAAATACCTAAGTTTCTCCAATACTTATAATTTTTACATAACTTTGAGATTTTCTCGAAAAGTCTTTATTTTAATTATGTTGGCGTATTTATATATATATATGTGTGTTCATATATATTTATATATATATATTCTAATATTTTTGTTATTTGAACGATTTTATTGGTGACCTTCATTATGTTATATCAATTATCACACCCGTTTTGGTACAATATAGTTACAATTGCGCTTCATAACATATTTACACAAACATGGATATATTATGAAATATCGTAATACAAGTGGGAATCGACATCGGCGGAGATGGGAGTTGGTTGGATCCTAATGACAATGTCAAGGATCACCTTGGTCATTTGCTTGGCCATAAATTTCATCATCTCCTTTTTGATCATTGAGTCACCGTTGTTGGAGTCCTTCTTGGAGTCCTAGTAAATTCATCGTTGTAAGACATCTAAAAGGGTGAGATAGGGGAAAAGATGAGACTTGGCCATAATGTCGATTATAAAACAAGTTTTGTTGCATGCATGGGTACAAGAAATTTAACATAACACCTAAGTTTCACATTGTTGTAAAAGCATAATACGTATTTGCATGGTATAATCACGTATAAAGGCAATAAGAGTAGTAAATTTAGTTTGTTCACGATTATTAGCGTTGTTTTAGATTACGAAGGATGTGCGATTTGTAAGGTCGATTTTCGAAAAGCACGTTGCGCCTTAGAGTTGATCGAAGAGATCGTCAATGCAACAATATCCCGACGGGCGATGTGCTACTCCTATAGTGCTATATATGTTAACTTCGGGCTAGCTAAGTTAATGACAAGAAGCATGTATGTATCTAGCATGAACCTAAGCATATCAATAAGCATGTATAACGGATCGAGTGTATAAAGTATGTTGTGTGTATTTGCGTATTTTGTACGTTAACATGTTACAACTTTGTGTAAAAAGAAAAATGGGTTAAGCGTACTCACGGTTTTGCAAGCTTCCACTTGGTAATTTCCGTGAAGAGTTTTGAAGGATGGAATGCCGAGTTATCCTACATAAGGAAACGTAAGCGCGTAAGTATTCGGATGATAGTGGAGGATTGGGAATTTTTAAATGTACCAAAGTATGTATACGAGAAAATAATCACCTAGACTTAATACTCGTTTTTGACACTATAATACCCATTCGGGTTGATGTGTTTTCATGGGTTAAGATACTCATTAGAATCGTAACAAGAAGTTAAGTACTTAGGTGATGTAACCCAGTACCATGACGGACATTCGATTATCATCAAGGTTTCGGTTTGTGTATATATATATATATTATAATATACGTAATAAGTAGATCTTATTTATCATGGAAGTTCATAGAAGTCATGCACTGAGGTAGGAAGATAACCTTCCTTTAACCTCTTTCGTATTGTTCACAATGCACAAGTTGTCACAAGAACAACAAGGATGGTCATGAATAAGTTAAAAATAAAAGTGAAAGATGTAAAATATTCAAAATCATTAACTAAGGTGGTGGATTGAAGGTAGGATAGCTAAGGCTTTCAAGTAATCACACACTTGGAATGATACAACACTTGTGGGTTAAAACCCTTATTAAAATGGAAGGTTCTTACACTTGTGACCACAAATATGGTGATGTTCCGTGTTGGTTTTCCATGGAAAACCTATGGAAACACTCCTAGAGGTGTTCCAAGTGTTAAGAAGGAAGAAAGAGTAAAGAAGGGAGGTAGAAGTGAGTTAGAACTCACTTGGAAGTCTTGAACTTTTTGGATGGAGTGAGAGAGATTTAGAGAGAGAGAGAGAGAGATGAGTGTTTGAGGTGTGAAGTGAGTGTGGGAGGAGGTGAGTATTTATAGTTGAGCTTAAGGAGTGAGTTAGGTGAGTAATAAATGCAAGAAACACACATTTGCCCAATCCATGAGCTAGATGCAACTAACTGGGATCAAGTCCTCTGGCGGGCCACGAGAGAGGGAAAGGGTGATGGTCGCAGGGCGCAAGAGACCCCGGGCTAGAAACTTGTTTGATTTTTGTCACTTTTAGTCCCTGGACTTGGCTTTTCCTTTATTTTATACTAAAACTTGGTATTTTGGCATGTTTTTAAGTGTTTAACTCATATGTAAGTATATTTTGAGTATCAAGTATGAATGTATGAGTATTTGCACGTATAACAAGTATTGGTTTGCATGTGAACACGTATTTAACAATTGAATGCATGTAAAACAGGTATGTATCAAGTATGGATTTTATTACGATCAAAGTCTCGGATTACAAGATCTGGGAAAAGAAATACGTATGCGATACGCATACAAGTTTCCATAAATAGGAACACGATTACACTTTATAATTATGGAAAATATGAAAAAGCGAGGCGTTACATCAAAAGTCACGTATGACTAGCCAAACACCAAGGATACTTAAAATAAGTTAAAATACCTATATTTATCGTAAAAATATCAGTTCACAACCTGATCTAAAATAGTTTTATAAAAATCACTTTAAAAGCGGATCTTTACCGTTTCTAATGCATAGTCTTGTACCGAACTTTATATGATCATCCCAAATCGTCACGACTTGTTATTTTAACAAAATACATGTTATGTACTGAATAAAATAGTACTTATATTCATGTTAGTGCACATTTCATGTAAGTCACATAAATCATGCAATTTCACCCATGTTACTACTTTTTAAGCTTCATGTACAACATGCAAAGGTACCAAACTTATGACCTAACTTCATATCACCATAACACATCTTATAATTTTTTTTAGTGTTTAATTCTGTTTTAAGTCACTTTCATCATATCATTTCAAGTTCACCAACTTATGACCATTTGATTATCATATATACTTATGTACAAGTATCTAATGTATGATTATTATATCATTGTCATCTAAGACTTAAATACATCTAACATACATTTATTATAACTTTCTAATAAATCTAAGACATTAACTTTGTTCAATCATTCAACCAATCATCACATCATCAATGTATGTAACATTCTTCACATTTATGAACATCAAACAAACCCACATGTACATATATACTTCCAAAAATTCACTTTTTATATATTCTTTATCCATCATGTGAACTTTTATAAAAACCCCTTTTTGATTATGCACGCATCAACCTTTTAAAAATCATATAAACCAAGGATCATCCATAAATCAAATCACAATTTCTAATCCAAACATGCACACATTTTCGGCCATATGCATATACGCAATCATGAACTTTTCATCAATCCAATCACAAGTCATTTCATGTAAATCACTTTCAATCATACATACATGAACCTTTTAAGTATTCTTTCTTACAAAACTCAACATATAACAAAACACAAACTCTAACTCATGTATATATACACATGCTTCCATTTTTTTTATTTGGATTAAAACACATTTATTATTAGTTTCCAAGTTTTGTGAAGAACTCCAAGTTTATGAGAAACCTTCCATCATCATCATCATCAGGGAGCAAGAACAAGATTTTAAAAGAATTTTTATACCATCAAGATTTTTGGTGGGTTTTGAGAAGGTTTTGATGATATGGAGCTTGTTCTTCTTGGAAATCACCTTGGAAACACCTTCAAATCACCAAAGACTCTTGGAAACACTTCTGAATGGCCTTGATTCTATAAGATAAAGTTCAAAATTTGAAATGGAAATGCATGTGGGTGTGGGTGTGTATGGCTAGAGAGAGATGAAGAAGAAATGTGGTTTTAATTTCTTGAAAATTGTATATTAGATGGAGTGTTGGAGATTTAATGATTGCACATAGCCTTTAGGTTCAACACATGGCACAAGAAGGAAAAAGATGGGCACTCTTGGCTGCCACCTATCCCATACATACACTTTATGCATATACATATATATATATATACATACATATATATATATATATGATATCTAGTTAAATACATATATTTAACTAACTACCAGGTATTTTATCTCGTCACGTTTTATGGCATTTAAAATTATTTTTATCATACTATAAAAATTAACTCACCATAATACTACTAAACAATATTTTATTTGCCTCTACTGGTTGCGTTGTTTGTATTTTGTAAGATACGCGTGGTACCACGTAGTATGCGTGTTATCGCGTAGTACGCGCTTAAATTCGCAAAATAGAGATTCTAAGCGTTTTAATTATTTTTTCCTCACGTATGTGATTAATTATAGCATTTTAATCATACGGATTATTTTTAGGATTTTAACAATAATCGGGCGGTCACAGACGTGCTTTTCGCATTTTGTCGTTTTGCGATAAGCGTTTATCTTATTATTGCCAACATAATTTTTAACGAAGTTAGAATTTACCAACACATCAAATACTATATATTAACACCAAATTCAATAAAATATTGCCTTTATTTATTCATAATACGTGTCACACTAGTACGGTACAGACTCAAAATAGCCGGATGTCACAGTCTCCCTTGTTTAGGAAATTTCATCCCCGGAATTTTTACACAAAGAGATAGGGATATTTCTGTTGCATTTGGTCCTGTCATTCCCATTTGAACTCGGGTCAACGTTTGGAATTCCAATAGACCTTCACTAACTTAATTCGACTCCTCCTACGCTTCTAAATCTTCCAATCTAGGACTTCAATAGGTTCTTCGATAAATCTCAGTTTATTGTCTACATGCATTTCATCAGGGGGTATAATTAGTGTCTCATCCGACAGACACTTTTTCAGGTTGGATACATGAAACAAGTCATGTACTCCACTCAACTCCTACAGTAGCTTGAGCTTATAACGATCGATCCAACTTGAGATAACATCTCGAAAGGACCTATATAACACGGGCTCAACTTTCCCCCTTTCCCAAACCTAACAACACCTTTCAAGGTGACAACCTTAAATATAACAGGATCGCCGACCTGAAATTGCAACAGTTTCCTTCGATTGTCTACATAACTCTTTTGTCGATCGACGTCAGCTTTCAACCTTCCCTAAATCTGCGCAACGTTATCAGTGGTTTCTTGAATGATTTCGGGTCCGGTTGCCTTTCACCAAATTCAGCCCAACAAAGGGGTGATCAACACTTCCTTCTGTACAAAGCTTCAAACGAAGTGGCATTGATGCTCGCGTGATAACTGTTGTTGTAGGAAAACTCAGCTAATGGCAGATGAGTATCCCAACTTCCACCAAAGTCTATCATACATGCTCGCAACATATACTCTAAAGTTTCAATGGTCTGTCGCTCTAACCATCAATTTGAGGATGATACGCAATACTCATGTCCAACCGAGAACCTAGCGATTCCTGAAGAGGTCACCAAAATCTGGAGTTAAATCGTTCATCTGTATCAGTGATAATTGACACTAGTACTCCATGTCGGGCTACAATGTCGTTAAGGTACAACTGCGATATCTTCTCTGTTTTGTCTGTTTCCTTAGTTGGTAAGAAATGAGCAGACTTTGTCAATTGATCCACAATTACCCAATTGTTGTCATGTCCACATGACTTACGGGGTAATTTGGTGACAAAATACACTGTAAGATGCTCCCATTTCCATTTAGGAATCTCTGGTTACTGAAGAAGCCCAGACGGCTTCTGATGTTCAACCTTAACCTTCGAGCACATCAGACACTTACTAACATACACCATAATATATTTCTTCATATTCGGCCACAATACAACTCTTTGATGTCCTGATACATTTTGGTAGAACCTGGGTGAATAGAATATCTAGATTTATGAGCTTCATTCATAACTAGTTCACGTAGGTTACCACTAAGTGGAAGCCCAAATCTGGTTCATGAAGTACATCACTTCGCCCGCTTTCAGTATCAGTTCACACTCCAAACCTCTTAAACCTTCTCTTCTCAAATTCTCATCTCTTAAAGTTTCTTGCTGTGAATTACGAATCCGAACGGTCAAACTCGTCTGTATGGTTAACCCAAAGCCTGAACACGAAAAGGCTTTTCCCGCTCCTTCCTACTAAGCGCATCAGCAACAACGTTTGCTTTACCTAGGTGATAACGAATACCACACTCATAATCATTGAGTAACTCTACCCAACGTCGTTGTCTCATGTTGAATTCCTTCTAATCAAAGATATACTGGAAGCTCTTATGGTCAGTGTAAATTGTACACTTTGTGCCATACAGATAATTTCTCCAAATCTTCAAGGCAAGACAACAGGTCCTAACTCCAAATCATGAGTTGCGTAGTTATTCTCGTGCACTTTCAATTGTCTGGACGCACAGGCTATCACTTTGTCCTTTTCCATAAGCACGCATCCAAGGCCCAAACATGACGCATCACAATATACAACAAAAGCATCATTTCCCTCAGGCAGGGATAGAATAGGTGCACTACACAACTTTTCCTTCAACAACCGAAAAGCTTTCTCCTGCTTCGCTGTCCAATCAAACTTTTTATCCTTCTGGGTCAATAGCGTCAATGGTTGCGCTAATCTGGAAAATTCTCTATGAATCTCCGATAATACCCAGCAAGTCCTTATAATTGTCGCACCTCTAAGGGAGTCCTCGGTGCTTCCCAATTCTTAATCGCTTCAATCTTCAACGGAGCCACATGTATACCTTTCTCATTTATGACATGTACGAGTAATTGAACTTCGCGAATCTAGAATTCACACTTAGAGAACTTGACATACAGCTTCTCGTTCTTTAGCAGCTCTAGAATCATCTTCAGAAGTTGCTCATGATCTTCTTTGGTTCGTGAATAGATAAGTATATCATCTATGAATACTATCACAAATTTATCCAAGTAGGGTTTACATACCCTGTTCATGAGATCCATGAACGCTGCAGGTGCATTCGTTAAGCCAAAAGGCATGACTAAAAACTCATAATGGCCATAGCGTGTTCTAAAAGTAGTCTTTGGAACATCTTCATCAACAATCTTCAACTAGTGATAGCCTGAACGCAATTCAATCTTCGAGTTGTAGCTGGATCATTGCAATTGATCAAACAGATCATCGATTCTCGGTAGTGGGTACCGATTCTTGATAGTTAGTTTATTCAGCTCCCGATAATCTATACACATCGTGAAGGAACCATCTTTCTTCTTCACAAACAATACAGGTGCTCCCTAAGGCGAAAAGCTTGATCGAATGAAACCTTTGTCTAGTAGCTCTTGAAGCTGATTTGACAGTTCTTTCATTTCTGGAGGTGCTAATCTATAAGGAGATTTTGCAGCCAGTGCTGCACCAGGAACAAGATAAATTCTAAATCGATCTGTCTCGTAGGGGGCAATCTAGGTAAGTCTTCAGGGAAAACTTCTTGATACTCACGAACTACAGGAATATCTTCTATCTTCTTTCCTTCAATCTTACCACGTTGATCAAGAATGTAGGATAAACCTTACGCAATATCTTGTGCATCTTCATAATACTAATGACTCTCGATTTCTGACTTGTTCAATCTCCTGAATCACTATTGCTTCACCGCCAAGGCGGGGTATCCGCACTAGTTTTTCATAACAAACAATCTCAGCTCTATTCTTGGATAACCCATCCATCCTAACAACTACATCAAAACTACCAAGCTCTATTGGTAACAAATTGATACTAAAATCTGTATTACTGAATACTACAACCACGAATGACTTCACTAATTTCTATCAATTTACCATTTGCTAATTCTATTGAGTAATTTTTATCTAGCTTACTTTCTTGAGAACACATAAACGATTCAAAGTTTTTCGAAACAAAACTCAAGTCAGCTCCAATATTAAATAACATGAATGTAGAGTGTATATTGATTAAGAACATACCGGTAACAACTGTTTGATCGTCACGAGCTTTCCCGACATTCAGCTCAAATGCTTGACCTCTGGAACTCCAACCTTTCATTTTAGGAACCATGAGTACCTTTCACGAGCTTTCAAGCGGAACTTTCCTAAAATGAGTTACAACCCTGGAATAGTTTGTACGTACATCCATGCACTCTTCACAAGGTTAACGAAAAATCAAGATTACTCTTAGATTATATCATAATACAGGAAACTACTTAAAACTTTTCCAATCATTATTCTACCTGGATGGTTTCCAATCTGCGCTCTACTGAAACCATACACATTAGTATCATGTCCACGTCCTTGCCCTATAGTTTGGTTAGCTTCGCGCTGTTCCAAGGTGGTGTTAATGTGCTGAGCGATTAGTTGTGCCAACTCCTCAGGTGTGGTAGGTAATCCAGTACGTCAGTAGAGGGACCCTAACTTGCTTTTGGTGGCATATTGACGTTTCTATTATTGTAACAATAATGACAACGTAAAACAATATTTAAATAATTCAATCATTAAATGTGAGTGGGTTAAACAATACACATGTAACCGCAATCATATAATAATTAGAAAATTTTAACCAAAAACCCATTATATAGATATTTTATCATGGAAATTACATCGCTTGTTTGTAATTCACAAAGGACTAACAATGGTGTGAATAAAATCAAACACCATCAACAAGTTTTACCGAATTTCCTCCTAAAATATCTAATTGGCATGCAAGCCTAAATAAGGTTACCAAAAGAGACAAAACAAACACTTATCACTTAAAACCCAGAAACTCCAAAAGTTTCCTAACTAGCTCCTCAAGCTCCATAATCTTCCAGTGCACCTGATCCATGACAATGTCATCTAACTCCCAGATCTCCTCGTACACATCCATCTGGCATTCAAGATCCTTCATCATGCCCTTGGTCATCTCTAGGTCTCCTCGCAAAGAAACGATCTAACTATCACAGTGAGAAAATCGGTCATTCCAAGCTCCTTTCTGGTTCTTCAAGGCAGATTCAGTAGCGGCTCTAGACGTTGATGCAATAACTCCAGTGGATCGAGTTCTCTTCCAACGATAAGTATAAACTAATAAAGGAGTAGTAGAAACTCGTGACACAGACTATGGAACGGACGACTTTGATATAACTGGCGGAGGGATCTCAGATGTAGGCTCAACTGTAGAGGTGGCTGGGACTACCAATGGCTCTAATGGTCAAGCCGTGACCACAGTGGCGTCCACCATAGGTGCTACTCCATGAGATCCTCCAGTCATAAGTATACCTCTATCTAGCTCATCGACAACAGGCACAGTACCAGACGACTGTCCTATCTCAAAGACTGAGGGAGGAACAATCGAATCATCATCGTCAATCCAACCATTACTTGTATGAGCGTAACGTGGGTCAACTTGACTAGCAAAAGCAGTGGGGATGACATAAAATGACGAGGTAAAACCGACCATGTCAACAAACTGTGAGGTAGTGCGTGGTAACTCTGGTAAGACTGAGGTCAGAGAGGTCTCGAATTCATACTTGCTCTCGGAGTCGTGAATTTCAATAAATTCGTGTGAGTACGACATCTGTGACACAATGTAACCATACAAAAGCTTTTCTGGAGCTTCATTCTATAGACTAACATTCAAAATAAGGATCCAGGATCCTACTGAAGACGTTCAAACCTCTTCATCCTACAGTATGTCAAGTAAGTAATTGTAAAATGTATAGTGTAATAGATAATAAAAATTAAGCCAAGTACTTATCTTTTTTGATGTTTGATGGTCAGGTTTATAAAAATCCACCTCCAAGTCTGCATCCTTTGCCCTTGATAAGATCAACAACATCATAATCTCTAAGGCAACCAAGAAGGAGCCAATGAAGACGGTCCCTGCTGCTGAGCCTCGCTAGGTCACGACCAGAGCCAAGTCTGGGTCAAAGAGGAGGAAGACCTCTGAACCAAAGGGCGACCTCTTTGACATTGAGAAACACCTCCATGATGCTCTGAATAAGGTAAGGAACTTTGATCTTGTCATTGTATTTTACCTTTTCAAGAAGATCCACTATGAAAAGAGGATCGTTGAATACAAGAAGACTCTGTCTTGAATGCACTCCATTGTTGTTGCCAAGGACAAGGATATGTCCAAGCTCGAAAAGAAGAAGAAGGCACTGGAGATCATGTTGCTGGATACCGAGACAGCTGCTAACGAACAGGTGAAGGAGGCAACGAAATAGGCTAAACTCAGTGCTGCCAAGGCTATCCTTCAATCTAGGATCAAGATGGCCAAGGAGGCTTGTGATCTTGGTTTTGATAGGTCTTCCTGGGAGATAGCTTCCTGGGAGATGGCCTTGAGGAACCTTGGTGATGATGAGGAGTCGGAACATGCAACTGTGGATACGAGCGAGGTAGGAACCAGCAGGGTCATGAAGAGGTTGGAGAGAAGGCTGAAGGTGAAGGTGGCGTTGGAGGAGATGGCGCAATAGTGGGAAATGAAGGATGATATTGACTAGCCCCGAGCCCACTTTTTTAGTTTTCATGTTTTGATGCTTTTGTCTGAACAATTTGGGGTTGTAATAACTTTGAACAATAGCTTTAGGTTTAAGGATCACTAATCCTTCTAACTTTAAGTAGGATGAAAAAGGTGGAAGGATCCTCTATTTGGGGGATGAAGCCTTTGCTATCCTGCTCTTTAAATTTCTACACAAAACTCTAATCGTTAGGCAAACCCGATCCGGCCTGGGTGGATGGTCCACATTTTGCTGGTGAAATCCAGGCCGGGTACTTTTGTTAAATATTAAAGGGTTTTAGTTAATGATATTAATCTTCTGATCACATGTTATGTCCTTTCTACTACTTTATTTAGTTCAGTTGAAAATTCTCCATGTTTAAAAATGTATAAATAGTTTGTATGAAAGACATTTTATGCAAAATTATGAGGATTCTAGATCCTTTATTGACAAAGGTTAAAGATTTAACCTTACAATAAATAAAGTAAGTAAACATAAAACATACCAGAGAATCCAAGTTAGAATTAAATAACACAAAATGTTACCATACTGAAAAGAATTGGGTGCGAAAGCACAAATATTAGAGATCTTCAAACTTCCCTGAGGATCATTGATCCTTTTATGGAATGTTTCTTGTGTACCTGTTGATAAACTGGGAATAATCCCAAACAAACTGGCGACAAGCCTAAATAAACTAGGGATAAGCCAAAATAAACTAGGTAAAAGCCCGAATAAACTGGGGACAAGCCCACTTGAGTGACATGAAAATGCCAAAACCTTAGCTAACGTGAAAACATTAGAAACCTTAGGATAATGGATGTATGGTATATCTACCATTATACTTGAGATCCTACATATGGCCAACAACAATGAAATTGTTAGCCACTAAGCGTGTACTGGTCCCATTGCCTCGAACCATACTTGGATAATCGTGCGCTACTGGCGGGGTGTCAAAACCTAATTCGTGTGAAAGGTGGTCCCATTGCCTCGAACCATACTTGGATAATCGTGCGCTACTGGCGGGGTGTCAAAACCCAATTCGTGTGAAAGGTGAAAACCTTTAAACGTTAGAAGGTATTAGATACCTTAAACGTGGGAGAGAGGTGGCAAACCCCTTAAACCTCTGTTGATGCAAACGATGCCAAAAGGCTTCTGAAAAGACTTACAACTTGGTGAAAATAGATGTTAAGTGTTTCAACATCCTTTCCTTAAAACAAATAAAATATAAAGTACAAAAAATTTAAGGTGAGAAGTTACCGATGTGAGGATCCTGAATCCATTAAGGAGCCTTGATCCTTATCACATAAAATATTTCCTGAGATAGATAGCATTCCAGGCCCTTGGTAAGAGATCACTTTCCATAGTTAGTAGAAGGTATACCCCCTTCTAGCCTCTGCTTCTATTAGATAGGGACCTTCCCACTTAGGTGCCAACTTGCCATCAGATGGGTTCGTGGTATTCTGAAATGCTTTCCCTAACACCAAGTCTCTAACATGAAATCGTCTGATCCTAACGTTTTTATTATATGCCCCAGCCATCATTGCTAATAACTGGCCATTCTCATCTTTGCTAAGTATCTGAGCTCATCCATAGTATCTAAGTCTTGCATCAGATTTTTATCATTCGTCTAAAGACCAAGGATGCTTGTTCTAGTTGTGGGAACCACCATTTCTGTTGGGATCACTACCTCAGTTCCAAAGACTAGAGAAGGGAGTCTGGCATGTGGCATTCTTTGGAGTCGTTCTGTCAGCCCAAAGGACATAAGGCAACTCTTCAGCCCACTTTCCTTTCTTGCATCCAAGTTTCTTCTTCAAGTTGTTGATGATAATCTTGTTACTTGACTCTGCTTGGCCGTTGGCTTGTGGATGAACTAGTGTTGATGTTATCATCTTGATTCCCCAACTGCCACAAAATTTAGTAGTTCTATGCCCAGTAAACTAGGATCCGTTGTCACATATAATTTCAGAAGGAATTTCAAATCTAGTAATAATGTTTCTTTCGATAAAGGATATGACTTCCTTTTCTCTAACTTGAATAAAAGCTTCTGCTTCTATCCATTTGGAGAAGTAGTCAGTCATAGCTAGCATAAAGACTTTTCCACCTGGTGCCTTAGGGAGCTTGCCTACTATATCCATTCCCCACTTCATGAATGGCCAAGAGGAAATTACATGATATAAAGGCTCTGCTGGCTGGTGTAAGATATTGCTTCATCTTTGGCAAGAATCACATTTCCTAGCATAGTCAGCTGCGTCTTTCTTCATGGTGGGCTAGAAGTAACCTGGACTAAGGATTCTAGAGAATAAGGCTCTGCCCCTATATGATTTCCGCAGTCTCCTTCATAGAAATCCTTCAGTACCTCTTGGATTTCAGGATCCTCAATGCATCGCAAATAGGGATCTGCAAGAGACCTTTTATATAGTGTGTTATCTATATAGTAAACTCAGATACCTTGACCCTAAAGGCTCTAGGATTCTCTCCTGTGGGAATCTCTCCATCTAGATAAACTTCATGATTGGAAGGATCCAGGATCCCGAATTTTCTTGAGAATCACAGGATGCTGTTACAGTATCCTTCACTGCCTCCATCACATCATTCTCCTCTACAGCAGGAAAGAGGATGTGAATAATAGGTATTTTGATCCTCATTTTAGGGTTGATCCTAATTTTGCCAGAGCATCTGCCCCAGCATTTTACACTCTGGGTACCTGTGTTATGCTAAAATAATCGAAAGAATTTGCCAGTTTCTTAACTATTTATAAATATTTGATCAGTTTTTCACCTTTTACAGTATAAGAGCCATTAAAGTGGTTAGTGATTAGCGATGACTCTATATAAACTTGAAGACACCTAATCCTCATTTGTTTAGCTAACTGCAAACCTGCAATTAAGGCTTCATATTCTACTTCGTTGTTAGTGGTTTGAAATTCATAAGCAATGGACTGGGATATTATGTCCCCCTGTGGTGATTTTAGTAGTATCCCTAATCCTGTTCCTTTGACATTTGAGGCTCCATATGTAAAGAGAATACAAGGATCCTTGGTTTCTCCAAGTTGTTGAACCTCGAATTCAGCTTCTCTTTGTAGGTCACTACTAAAATCATCCATAAAGTCAGCCAATGCTTGAGACTTTATAGTAGTCCTTGGTTCATATTTTATGTCATATGCACTAAGCTTCACTGCCCATTTTTCCATTCTGCCTGACATTTCTTGTTTCCTGAAAACATTCTTAATCGGGAAATTAGTTTTCACAATAATAGTATAAGTTTCAAAATAGTGTCTTAGTTTAGTTGAGGCCATAATTAAGCAAGAATCAATTTTTCTAAATGAGAATACCTGGTGTTAGGATCTGAGTTTGATATTGTTGTAAATGTTTAAGATGAAATCAAATGAAAGAAGATAAACAACAATGAAATAGTGTAGCGGAAATAGTAAACTTCAAATCACAAAAATAGAGAGATTGTTTTCATAAACATGCTTTTGTAGATTCACGTATGCATGCAATATTATAACTCCCCCTCAACCTAAGATCACTCTGATTTATTCGTACATAAATGTTAGAAGGAAAGTGATGAATAGAATAGTACATGCATTTTTCTATTTATATTACAAATCAAACCGCTGAGGAATCTAAGCTGACGTCACCTTGACAGTGACATCTAACAGTCTAACAAACTCAAAAATCTTCTAAGCTAACACCGTTACATTAATAAATAGAAACTTTGTTGATCCAGCATCTATTGAGAAGAAACTCTGATGAGCTTTAACCTCTGTTGGTCCAGCAGACCTTAGAGTTGCGCAGAGCTTGTCTTCAACAGATCTTGTATAGTAGACTTTAGCTTCAACAGACCTTTGAGCAGCAGATGTTTGATGTCTTTGCCTTTGGGAGGAGTTATATATTCAAAGCACTGTTTATTCTCGATCAGATGATATAGATCATTTTGGCTTTCCAATCATCTTTTCTTTTATAGGGTTCAATACATCCAACAATCTCCCTCTAGAACAGATGATACCAAAACTCTTCTTTGTTGTTGATCTTTATTTCTCAACAACAATTCTCGGATTTCCCCTTTGAACTGTAGTTCAAAGTTCATGGAAAACATGTCTTCAAAATCCCTTTGTAATTCAAGGTTCAGTAAGTCTTGGAGGTCATCTACATCTATACCATATGCATCCTCCATTTTCAGCCTTTGAATTTCACCATTGATCTGAGCAAAGTCAATTCATGGGTGTCTGAGGATGACTTCCATTTTGAATTTTTTAATCATTTGGTTTTCTTGGGGAAACTTATTGTTTGTTTTCTTGGGGGAAGACTTATTGTTGAGTTTGGGGGATAGAAATTGTTTATATCAGTTTTTCACTTGCAGCATCGGTGTGAAAGAGCAATTGATTCTTGATTCCCTATTTTCTATGTTCTTCCAACATCTGCTCATCATCTTCAGCCATATT
The DNA here is from genome assembly GCA_947069175.1 of Scalesia atractyloides. Lineage (NCBI taxonomy): Eukaryota > Viridiplantae > Streptophyta > Magnoliopsida > Asterales > Asteraceae > Scalesia > Scalesia atractyloides. Next base: position 56,054,045 of record CAMTDV010000027.1, read on the forward strand.
CTTTTGCCTTTTTGTATGGTTTAAAGCAAGTGTGGATAAGATAGTGGTTGAAGAATGCTTTTTGAGTGTTTGGGTCTGTTGAGGGATAACAACTGTTGGATAATCTAGCTTTCTTGAAACAGTAGGATCTTTCTTTCTAAGCTCTTCCAGTTTCTTGTATGTATCTACAACCCTAGATTCAGACCATCTTGCAACAGACCTTGCAGAGCCATAATTTGCAGCAACTAGTTCCCTTTCATTCTTTTAAGCTTCAAAGCCCTGTTTTAAGCAACTATTTATTGATGCCCTTTATGTCCGTCACTGTGCGAATAGGCTAAAAAGAGTGTGTATTGAATATTGTATAGATTAGATGCGAACACACGACCCAAGTGTAAATGAGAACTGATTCGTACGAGTGACAACGTGACTCGTACGAGTGATAAGCATCTCACTCGTATGAGTGAACTTATGTAGTTTGTACGAGTGACATCTTGTCACTCGTATGAGCAACCATTCGCATGCGCTACTCATGTGTATATATAGGTGTTGTGTGTTCATTATTTGTAAGTTTTGGAAATTCCCTAAGGGGAAACGCTGGTAGATTCTCTCCAGGAATTGCGCAAGCCAGACAAGATGTATACTCTTTCGGTTTGAATGAATGAATGCTTCCGCTGATTTTGTCTCTACTCCCTTCTTATAACGTTCTACCGAATCGTTACTATCATTCGCCCAAACTTCCGTCTAGAACCACCGTCACCGAGACCCATAATTGGTATCAGAGCCATGGTATCGATTCATTCGATCTAACAGTTGATGAATAACCTATGCTCATGAATTTTGGACATATGAGGGGTTTTAGACGTAAAACATCAAATAATCAGACAATCCATGGACATAATGTAAAATTGAAACCATAGGATTGTTAGAAACTGATTTTTGACCAGATTTGTGCAAAAATCATGTTGAATTCGAAGAAATGAAGATTCTAGATCAAAAAGACGTAATCAGTTTCGTTCGTACGAGAGACTTTGTAGCTCGTACGAGTGACAATTGGTCATTCGTATGAAGCACCACTCGTACGAAGCACCACTCGTACAAAGTTCAGCTCGTACAAATGCATTTTTTGATCGTATTGACGAGATAAGTGTTCAAGAAAAATTTGGTGATTACAAATTTCTTCGAGATTTTAACGTCTAATTCGGGTTGTTCAGGGACACTGTCTAGAGTTTCTGAGTATAGATTTGATGATATGGTCACAAAATGATGAAGATTTTGGGTTAGGCACTGATACCTGTGCAAAACATTGATCATCTGGTGAAGTGACTATTAATGGACCTTAACTGTCACACCACCGTGTTATCCGTTTCACATCAGAGCGGGGCGTGAACCGAATGGCGTCTTCATCGCACAGCGGAAGCAGACGTGATGGCTAAGATTTCTAGTAAATGAACTCCCGCTAACTACTCAAATCCCCATGGGTTCCACTATTCCAACCGTGCCATACTTGTAATTGTAACCCGAGAAAGAACATGCGAAAAATCAATATAAAGTTGGCGAGTTCATAGTTTGTCTGTTTTTTCTTTCAAATGAATCATAAAACATTTGAAAGTCTTGCACTCGAAAAACCGGTTTGTGGGATCATAGTATCCCAAAGCATTTGAAATGTCATGTTTGTATAAGAGTATTGAAATGTTTTCCATGTTGTTTGCAAATCCATGCATATAACTGTTATGTTTATAAACCGGTGATAAAATGTTTTTGATCGTATCTGTAAATCGGTATTGAAATGTTTTCTGTTAAGTCTGTAAACCGATACTGAGATCGTAGTATGTAGTTTTCCTATGGAATCTAAGGATCTGTCAGTGTGGCTAATACACTGACCTATGTGCCATAAATAAGTAACCAACCCGAGACTTCTTTGACATCATTGGGATCATAAAAGCACTCCTAACCGGTTAACTTACCAGGAGTGGAGCGTGTCTCAAACTCGATAGATCTATACCTTTTTCACCTTGGTCACTACGTGATTAATGGTTACTATTGTCATCATCCTACTTACGCACAGTGATCTGTTATAATCTAATCCCATACCTACATACCAATTGTTATAAACTGTGTTATTGGCCTAGCCCCTGTTTTCTTGTCATTGGGCCTAGCTCATGTTTCCTTGTCATTGGGCCTAGCCCATTTTTTCTTGTCATTGGGCCTAGCCCATGTTATAAATAACATTGGGGTCTCGCCCCCTAGTTGTGACTATGACAATCCCGTCACTAGTCATAAAACTCATGCATGTTTCGAAAAGCTTTGTATAGCTTGTGAAAATCGGTAAGTTTGGCATAAACCTTTCATAAACCATTTGAGTTCATTGAAATCTGTTTGTAACGTGGTTTAGAAATATATGATTTTCATTTATCGAAACATTGTATGCTTTCGCAAAACTTGCATGTATTTCCACCCCCGAAAACATTTATAAAAATGTAACACGATAAAAAGTGGGGGTTATGAACTCACCTTGATATCCTTGTGCAAAGCTAGCTTAATGTGATTTCCATAGTGTTGTCTCCACAACTTGACTTGCTAGCATGCAATCTAGTGACATGAAATATATGTCTACATAAAACATAACTATATTTCATGAAATCGTATTTAGTCGTCATGTACGTCGACGGATATTAGTACGACTTTTCGTAGTTTTTGTCAGACATAATGTATATATACAAGAAAATATATCCGTATAGATAATACATTTCGTATTCACGCGAGCGTCTGGTGTATCGTTTATAATAGATAAATAACGATGTAATCGTGCGCTTGTTATAGTCTTGCGGAGTTGCGTCGTACTTCGTTTAGGCGTTTGAAATCGAATATAACAGATAGCATTTGGAGTTCCCGAACCGTCGACGTTTCAAATAAATATAACTACATTTATTTTATAAAAGTATTCAACGTCTCGACCTTCGAATATATATAATTATATTTGTGTTATACGATCTCCGAATGTCTGTTGTTTGAAATAATACGCGCCTTGTATCCGTCTTGTAAAAGCGTTCGGAAATCTTGGCGTTTCGAAATAAATATAAACAATATACTTATTCTTATATCGTCGTTCGAATAAATTATCGATTTTTGAAAACTAATTCTCGAATCGTTGACATTTGAAATAATATAAATAATTATACTTGATTATAACGGATTGCCGAAACTAGTTGTCTTGTAGTCGCGCGCGTTGAAATGTTGTTGGATCGATTCGTAAGTGTCGTCCAGATAAATATATGTATTTATTTTATAAAAATCGTTCGAATCGGATGTTTTGACTTTGAATTACAACGCGTTTTGTGTTACGTATTTTACAAAATCGGGCAGAGTTTCCTCTGTTTTTGGACGATCCCGACAATACTAGTTGTCGATTTATTTATCAAAACACAATAAATCAATGTAACAACATATATAAATTCTCGTCGTGCTCCAAATATAGTTTTCGCCGATTTATAATTCCGATTTATTTATTTATATATATTATAACGTCGCATCGATTAGGTTTTTTGACTAATAATTATTTGCGAGTATTTTAGTCAGACCGGTTATTGTTTTATTATAATTTTGGCGATAAGTATTCGTTTAACGGGTCGGTTTTGAGCTCGGTTTCGCGATAAGCATATTAATATATAAACTAATATAATATAACTTCGCGTCGTAATTAATTTTTACCGAGTTTCGGGTTGACCCGTTGGCCAGATTTGACAAGGTTTGACTTGTGTTGACCGGGTTTGACCCGTTGAATTTTGTTGACCGCACCGAACAGAACACCGAACCGAACCTGAAATATACACTTAAATATTTAACTGAACCAAAGAATAAACCCGAATCGAAACGAAACTGAAATACCAAACTGTTTCGAACTTGAACCGGGTTAAACCCAAAACCTGAACCGGAGATGAACTGAACTGCCGTACATGAACCGAACCCGAACTGACATTTGAACTGAACCGAGTTCGAACCAAAAATCAAACAGAAAGATACCCACCACCATTACCGTATCATTGAACCCCGAAGTCGCGGGTCTGCCGCCGTCGCCGGTGAGTCGGAAAACAAGGGGGTCGCCGCTGAGACATCACCGGCTGCCGTCGCTGCTGAGATGCCGGGAAACCGCGGTCGCTGGAACATCGCTGCTGCAGGAGCTCTAACTCTCTCGATCGCTCTCTCTCCGATCTGCTCTATCTCTCTTTACCCGTTGCCTCTCTCTCTCTATCAGACTCTCTCTCTCTAGCTCGTGTTTGTGGGCGGGTGTGTGTAGGAGGGTGGAAGTGGAAGATATTGGTGTTTGTAGCCGGAGGGGTTATCGGCGCCGGTCGGAATCGCCGTCGGAATCTGACGATCGGACGTAAGGGAGAGAGGGCAGAGGATTTTTTTTTGTAAGGGGGCTAGGGTTTTCTTTAAAGAAAATGAGGGAAGAAGGAGATAAAGGGCTTGTATAGTCTAGGGTTTGGTTAAGTGGGTCGGGCCCAAAGCCCGTTAGCGCGTTTCAAGCCCAATACATATCCAAAGCCCGTTATCGAAACCCAAACATCGTATAATATTTATTTGGAGTCGAGAGTGCTTAAATTTTATCGGAGGTCGGGTTTTGACACGTAATCCATTCATCGCGTTAAAAATCGCGTAGTTTCCTGGTTTCTGATCCGTTTTTCGATCTGGTTTCAATCGCAAGTATTAAAATTTGAAAACGAAGCCAAATATATCATAATATAACATTTAGATGTGACTCTAGTCCGTTGCTTCCGTTTCATTGTCGGTGCGTTCCGGTTTTCCGCGTAACTTCCGCGTTGTGCTTTGCGACAGTCAACGATCCAAATTTATCGCATAATTATAATTGTATGACAATTACAAGTACAAAATTCGTATTTTTAGGCATTGTCAGTGTTTGTTCAGCATCAATTCGCTTATCGTTCAAATTTGCGTTAAAGTTCTCGATTGTCGCCAATTCGCGTAACGTGAAGCAAGTAGACATTCCTATGCTCTCTAGGGGCCTGATCGAGTTAATTTACGTCTAATTATGTTGTTTATGATGATATTATTGTTCATTACGCGCTTAATTACAACCGAAAACTGCCGGTTGTCACATTAAAGTTAAATCAACATTTGATCAAACTGCAATTTTGGGAAATTTTCCGCAAAATTTGAGTACCATATGCTGCAGTCGCGCCATAATCTTCATTCCCATAAGAACTCAAGACGTCATAATTTGCAAAAATGAGGGGGAATAAAAATTTTCACGTATATGTTAAAATTCTGGCATTTTTTAAATTCGTGATGATGCAACCGTATCCGGATGGTTCCGACTGCAGATTATCTAGGAAACACAGAGGATCGAAGATTCATTAGTAATGAGATAACGTTTATGTCTATTCACGAAATAGACTATACATTTGGAATGTCGTGATCAAAAGATGTTCAGAATTTTCAGATCATGATACAGATTGATGCTCAAGGGTTAAATACCTGATCCCCAATGTGGAAGTGGAAGCACATACGACTGCTTATCTTTAACTCTGCAAGGCAAATGAACTAGTTTTCGGACTAACTGCCAGGAAACAAGGATGTCTTGTAGTTTCAGTTTCCCCATTCCAGCGAAGATAGCTATACATATATTAATGTGACTAAAAAGGAAGAATGTGATTCTGATTGCCGAAGAATGCTTCTCAGATTTGATGTGTTACCAGATAGTATGATTCTGATGATGATTTGCTGATTGAGAAGATTACCGATTTGCTGATCAATCGTGATTACGGAAATCGGGATTTCCGATTTACGCATATATTCATTGATTTGAAGTTTATCATTGTGGCAGTTTGAAGTTTCTATCAATTGTAGGTTGGGTTTTGAAGATCAGAGGATCGAGCATCAGAGGAGTGCGCTAAATCGAATGCAGATATGGTTAATGTTGAAACGGAGAAGCTGCATTGCTTAATTTCAAGTTGGTGATTATTTGAGAAAATTTGTAGATTAAGCAAATCAGAGGAGTTCTTGAACCGTGCAAACAACGACCTGAAGATTAATTTCTGGAGAAAATTATTTCAGGGGGAATGTTGCTTAACGTAGATAATGCAAACCTAGATCATCAATCAACGAGGAATTACGATATCAACCGATACCTGATTAAAGTTGCAGAATATTCAAACACAGCTCTCAGATTTCAAGATCAAGTTCAAGCTTCGACAGTGACGTACAAGAGGGAAATTGTTGATGCACTTTATGTTCGTCATTGTGCGAATAGGCTAGAAAGAGTGTGTATTGAATATTGTATAGATTAGATACAAACACACGACCCAAGTGTGAACCAGAACTGGTTCGCACTAGTGATAATGTTACTCGTACGAGGGACAATATGACTCGAACGAGTGATAAGCATCTCATTCGTACGAGTGAACTTATGTGGTTCGTGTGAGTGACATCTTGTCACTCGTACGAGCAACCATTCGTACGAGCTGCTCATGTCTATATATAGGTGTTGTGTGTTCATTGTTTGTAAGTTTTGGAAGTTCTCTGAGGGGAAGCGCTGAGGTATTCTCTCCAGGAATTCCGCCAGCCAGACAAGATGTATACTCTTTCGGTTTAAATGAATGAATGTTTCCGTTGATTTTATCTCTACTCCCTTCTTATAACGTTCTACCGAATCGGTACTATCATTCGCCCAAACTTCCGTCTAGCACCGCCGTCACCAGGACCCACAGTATTAACTCTTTCATAATTTGAATCACTTGTTTGTACTTCTTCAGTCAGGCGGAGTTGGCTTGTGTAGAGGATCCTTGAGCATTTCTTGGATTCTATCAATTTCTTCTTTAAGGTCATCTGATGACTAATCTTTGAATTGTGCTCTTGATGCTTTATATGGTTTGTGCAGCATTATGTGTTTAAGATAATCATGTATCAGTTCCTCATCTAGTTCAACATTGACTGACCTTCCTGACATGGACGTACTTATATCTTTGGCAAAGTCTTCAATTTTTTGAACTTTTCTAAGATTATGAGATAAGATTGATTGAGTAGCCCTGTCATCTTTCCCTTTGCTCATCTCTTTGGCTATGTTCTCAGCTTGTTTAGCTTTCCATTTTAGATATTTATCAAAATTTCTTGACATTCTATATCCAAAGAGAGATGGGAAGTTTAGTTTTGAAATATCCTCTGTTGTGAAGAATGAATCAATTTCTATCTAGTAGCAAGTGGGATTTCAAGTGGTGGTTTGTTCATGGGTGCTAGTGAAGTGGTTTTAGGTGGTAGTGATGAAGGTGATATGGAAATAGGTTTTTATGATAAAGGGATTGGTGATGGAATTTCATCATCATCATCATCATCAACAAAAGTTTTTCTTTTGCATTGGAACTTGATTTTTGGTGATGATGGTCGTGTTAGTATTCTAGGTTGTGTGGATAATGGTTGGTTAAAGTTGGAAATTTGCTAAGAGGTTTGGTTAACATCTGTTGATACATATGTTGTATCAACATCTGCTGGTTGATTTGGTAATAGTGATGAAATATCTGTTGGTACAATTGCTGTACCAACATCTGTTGTTGGTGATTTTTGTAAAGGTGATAGTTTATTTTTGGGTGTTGGATTAGTTGTGATTTTGACAGAGGATACACTTTTTGTTGCCTCAGCAGTGGTTTTAGAAGGAGTGGAAAGTGGTTTTGACAGAGGATACACTTTTTGTTGCCTCAGTAGTGGTTTTAGAAGGAGTGGAAATTGGCTGTCTAACTTTTCTATTAGACTTTCTTTTTCTTGAAGTACTAAAGTCTTCTTCTTCCATTTGCTTGACTTGTTTTTCTTCAATCAGTCTGAAAGCTTTGCTTTCCAGTGTATCTTGTCTATTCTGCTTTTCCAAAGAAATCTCTTCAGCTTGTTTGTTTAGTGTCTCATCAATCCCTTTTTGAACTCTAGCATCTGATGCTTCAGCAGAAGGTTGATTTTGTGTAGACTCTGGCTTTTGTTGCACCTTCGGATCTGGCTGCAACTTTCTCAATTCATAAACTCTCCCCCTTTTTGGCATCGTCCTCTTCTTCATCAAGAATGAATGTTGTAGGGGCAGAACCAGTGATCTTTATCAAATATTCTTTGATGGCCTTAATATTAGCTTGAGTATCTTTATATCTGGCCTCAACCATATTTCTGATCAGTTGCATGTGAGTGTTATGGTTGATGTCAGCCAAATTCCTCTAAGCTTGAATGATACGTTACAAAGAATTCTAGAGCTCAGTGGCAATTTGCTGTGTAGAAGGCTGGCTTTGAAAATTTTGTAACATCTGATTCATCATATCTTTCATTTCACTTATTGAATACTCCATTGATGTCATTCTCTCCATCAATTCCTTGTATCTCAATTCATCACCTAATTTAATAGGATAATCTGAATTCCTACCAGATGTAATTGTATTTGGATCATCAACAGAATAAGACTCCATGTTATCAGAACCAAATGCCCCTAGGTCTTGGTAGTGGGAACTTCCAACAGAGCAGAGGTTACAAATGTAGCCTCAACAGTGTTGCCTTTAAAGAAGTCTTATTGATGTAACCACTGTCCAACTGAAACACTGTTGTGCCATCAGTTGTAGTAGATGCTTCACTTAAACTGTCACTAAGAGTTACTTGTAACTCATGCGGTGTAGCCTCCTCAGCTGTTTTTGGGTTAGCAAATGAGATTTATCTCAGACTCAGTCACATGTGGGGGTGCACTCTCTTGAACAAGTGATTGAGAGGAACTGATTTGTGTTCGAGTTATCTCAATTGCATGAAACAGAGGTATAATAGTAGGTGGAATTGAGGGAGATGCTTGTGGGGTAGAAAGAGAATTTGCCCTGAGAGATGGGCTGTGAAACAAATTTTCAATTGTAAGATCTGTTTCATAGTGTGGTGTCCCTATGCTTACAACCTGGTCCTTTTGTGAGGATGCAGGAGGAGTTTGGATGGGTTGAGATCTTTCCAACTGTTGTGAGGAAGTAGCAACAGTGGTTTCTTGTGGTGTTTGTGTTACCACAAGGTTATCCTCTAGGATCTCATCTTCCAGAGGTGCCTTTTTATTTTGTTTGGTTTTGGTGGGCTTTTTTGGATTGGGAAGGCTTCTTTTTGGATTTGACTGGTGTGAGTTTCACAACACCGGTTGTGTTATGATCTGTCACACCCCGAATTTCCAACCAAACACCGGTGGGCCCGGGTGGGGAATATCGTGACGTAAGTTGATATCATTATAGTCAATTAAACATAGCACAACGGAAGTCTTGGAGTTTAAATTACTATTACAAACCAAATGTTCAAATTACGAAAAATAATATACAGAGGACTTGTAATAGAAGATCCACAGGCGGATCGTAAAATGTACAAAAGTGTATAACAGACTTTGGGCAGATCTAAGGATTTGCAAGATCCTCTTATATCACTACCGAGCAGCTTCCAGCCTATTTCGTACTGTACCTGCATGCTTAGTCTTTTGAAAATACGTCAGCTTTCGCGGGTAAATACACCCAACTGACTCATTTTGAAAACATTTGAAAATGGTTCTAAGTGCACATGGCACAAAATCTTTTATAACTTTGGAAAGTTAGCCATGTAACCTTGTTAACAGATTCACATGTTTGTCCATACATACAGGGCTCAGTACGAAGACCGAGACATGATTAACATACACACCACTTATAAACTCACGAAGGAGTTATCCCCAGTAGTTGGGTAAAAATAATTTAGCATGAGCATCTGTCAGGTGTATGCCTACACCCCGCGATTAGGTCGTGGCCATTAACTAATGTAATGAGCCAAGGATATCCAGGACACGGTCGTTAACCCCGGGTGTTTAAGTTATCAAACAAAACTGATTAAAACGGAATATGCAAATTTACTAGCCACATTCCGGCATTCGATTGATCCCATTTCCGACCAAGCGGTAATAATTTATCGTAACCCAAGCCAGTATAGGGAAAATAAGTCGAGAATATTTACCTGAGCTAGTCTTGATTTAAAAATGCAAGATTTAATATCTCAGCCGTATCCAAAATGAACAAAGTGCAAATAGCATTTACCGGAAGGCTCTAGTCTGGATTATGGCATAAGCTAACAAATTAAATGCTAAGGGTCTTAATTAAGTCATAGACTTAAACCGATTAGCGTCCAAGATCAAAACGTATATTACGCTAGATTAAGCGATGATCAGATAGAATGTAGCTTAAACCCAACAAGTACTATGACTTGCATAATATGGGTAAACCATAAACATTCTGGATTTTGAGACTTATATGATAAGGTTAAACCTGTTTGGGTTAATTTCCGTAAACTAGTTACATATACTTAACCGTGCGCCTATAAGCGATATCGGGTAACCGGATAAGTCATGGACAAGTTCTATATGCCATTATACTTTAAATAAGTTGTAATATCAGTGGGATATCAACTATATGCATGTTAAGGTTTTAAAATGAAATTATGCCTCATAAGGGCGTTTTGGTAATTATATACTGTATAAAAGGAACTTGAATTTGTTTTGATGTTATGACCATACGTATTCTGGAAAAATAATTAATTTAAGATATAATATCATTAAAATATTGATTATATGTGTAATTTATCTTTTATGACTAAACTATGCATCGTAGGGGCATTTTGGTCATTTTACACATAGTTTTATAATTTATTTGGGATTTTGAGTTTACATCATGTACATACTGTAAAAATATTTTAAATAAGTTTTAAAATCAGTAGCTAGTAAGTCTTGGTTGATAAATATGGTTTAAAACCATACTATGCGCCGAAATGACGCTTATGTTGTAAAATGACGATTTGTGTGAAGTTTAGTAAAAACTGATGTTAAAATCAAGTTTAATTGTTTTAGATATATTATTTAATATAACACATAAGTAGGTAAAAGATTTGATATAAAAAGGTATGATTAAAACCATTTTATGTGCCACAAGGGCGTTATCGTCATTTATCTATATAATACAAGAACTTGTATGTAAACTCAGTATACAATCTGATTTAACATACAAATAGTCCTACTTATGATATTGCATTAGTATGTAGTTTATTTTCAAGTTCGTTATCGATTAAACCTTATTTTATGTAAAAAGGACATTTTTGTCAAAATGGCATAGTTGTGGAACTTGTGGTAAACTTAGATTCTGATTATGATCATGTAATATAACCTCAGGGGGTTATGCTACATTATATTATGATCATATTTCAACCTTAGATCAGTAGCTAACTAATCTAAATCGGGTCAGAATCGAAAGTCAAAGCAGAAGTCAAACTTTGTGACTTTCGGTTGCGAACCGACCCTAGAACTGAAATTGACGAGCCGAACATGTTCTCACATGTTCTAATAATTATTATCAACTTGTTTAAGTCTCAACACATGTTTCATAATATATATAAACTCAGATTATAATATTTTTGAAAAATAGCCTATTTGACTTTTTAATATTAAAACTTTGACCCGTCAATTGGTCTAGCAAACGTGATCTTTAGGAGGTGCCCTTAATAGGGATTAACACCTACCTTATTATGATCACTTTTCCATGTTCTTTAAGAACAATGGCTGGACCATAATGGTCTTAACCGAAAGTCAAGGCGTTTTCTGTAAAACGCTTGACTTTTGGCTATAAAAGCCTATAAAGAAAAATGCAAGAGAAAGGAACACTTACAAGCGATTCCTAGGAGGGAGATAGAATGAAGAATGAGAAAGGTGCAAGTTCAAGTGTTGAACCTTGGCACCTATGTATAGTTAGAGAGCTTGAAGGAGGTGATGCCAGGTGTTAAGGGGTGTTAGAGGAATATCGTGACGTAAGTTGATATCATAGTCAATTAAACACAACACAACAGAAGTCTTGGAGATTAAATTACTATTACAAACCAAAATGTTCAAAGTTCGAAAATAATATACAGACGACTTGTAATGAAAGATCCACAGGCGGATCGTAAAATATACAAAAATGTGTAACAGACTTTAGGGCAGATCTAAGGATTTGCAAGATCCTCTTATATCACTACCAAGCAGCTTCCAGCCTATTTCGTATTGTACCTTCAACTTAGTCTTTTGAAAATACGTCAGCTTTCGCTGGTAAATACAATTAACTGACTCGTTTTGAAAACATTTCAAAAATTGATTTAAGTGCACAGGGCACGAAAAATCTTTTATAACTTGGGACAGTTATGTTTATAACCTTGTTAACAGATTCACCCATGTTTGTCAATACATATGGGGCCCAGTACAGAGACTGAGACATGATTAACTGATACACCACTGATGAACCCACGAAGGAGTTATCCCCAACTTGTGGGTAAAAATATTTTAGCATTCGCATCTGTTGGGTGTATGCCTATACCCCATGCTTTGGTCGTGGCCATTAGTAACTTAAATGAGCCGAGGATATCAGGACACGGTCGTTAACCCCCAATGTTTAAGTTATCAAACAAAACTGATCAAAACAGAATATGTCGATTTACTAGCCACAATCCGGCATTTTGATTGATCCCATTTCCGACCAAGCGGTAATAATTTACCGTAACCCAAGCCCGTATAGGGAAAATAAGTCAAGAGTATTTACCTAAGCTTAGCACTTGATTTAAATGCAAGTTTATATTATCTCAGTCGTTTAATCAATTAGATAAGTGAAGATAGCATTTACTGGAAGGCTTTAGTCTGGAATAATGGCATAAGCTAACCAATTAGAATGCTAAGTGTCACACCCCGACCCGCAGCAGAAATAAAAGTCGGGGCATGATTGGGTTATCGCCAAAGCTCATGACATTTACTAATAAGTTTAATATTTATTAAATTGAAATTAAAACTTCAAACATAATGAGTCATACAAGCATAAATAAAACAAAAACATTGTTCAGAATATAATAGTTTTGTTTAATCTTCTAAGACCATTCCTATGTGTTTCTTTCTTCAACTTGTTCACCTGTATCATGCGTAAAACAAAAGATTTAGGTCAACAAAAGTTGGCAAGTGAATCTTAGTAAAATATTTAAACAGTTGTATTATATTTGTTTTTTTAATAAAAATTGTGCATGAATCATAAGTGAGCATATGTATATATATAACCAATCACAAACCACATAATATCCACAATGAACACATGACATGATGAATGATGAACCTGAGATCAAGGCTCAGTCAAACGGAGCCGATCTAATGAGGCACCTAATGCTCAACTCGTATCCCACAAGGAACTGATGGGCCTAATGAATGATTGCACTGTAATGTTAAAATGTAATCACAAAAAACCACACAAACAAATATACACATTGATCACGTAATGATATTAGCACAAGTGGTTGATTAAATAAAAACAAGTACGACACATGATACACCCCAAAATATGAATAAAAGGGAGAATTTGTAAGGATTCACTCACATTGGGTGCGTTCCTTGATTAGTGAAAGATGCGCACAAATTTAGGTTTAGCCGATGAACGAAAACTAACCTAAATCATATCGTAACAATTTGATAAATAAATAAAAGTTAATGTTTCATTTTTATTCTTTTTATTTGATTGCTAGTTTAATATTTTTTGTACCTTTAATAATGGTGATTATTGGAAATAAGGAAGAATGATTAATTAAATAAGTAAATAAATAAAGTAAAATAAAATAATAAATAATAATAAAAAAATTTGCCTTGTCAGGCGGTCAGAGTCTGACCGGTTCGATTATGATTTTTGGATGCGTGTGTTGAGACTTGAACCCGTAACCTCTCGGTTGCGTGCATGCAGCTCTTCCAACTGAGCCACGTGTCTAACCCGTTAGGTTTCTGTTGTTAATTACTCTTATACATTTATTAGGTTCATTCTTAAATTATATTTATTTTAAAATAGCCAAACCGGTTGGGGGAGGTCGGCATCGAACCTGTGACCTCAGTGCTAATGTGCACCCAGCCCATCCACTGTGCTGGGTGTCTAACCCGATAAGTATATTGATTTTAATTATACATATAAGCTACTCTATCTTCATCTCCTTCATGAACAACTTGAACAGAAACCTTTGATTTTAAATTTTTGCTTTGAATTACATAATGACATCCAGATGAATTAAACAGGAATGTAGAAAGAGTGTGAAAATTTATACCAGTTGGAGTACATAACTCGATTTCTCCGACGATTAAACTCCGACGAGTTGCGGATAACAGAGGCTTCGCGAACAGTGTAGAAAACGTAATTTGGTGAATGGGTTTGAGCGAGTGGGGAATTGAAAACAAGAGGCTATATATAGTGTGGTCAAGCCAATCACTGATTTCGGTTTCGATTATGAGATTAAGGGTCCATACTTGTGCTTCGGTTATGAATCATTGATTCAATATTTTTTTTCCGGTACAATTGTTTTAAAGAGAATAACGGTTACAAATATTTTGGCTCTGATGATTTCACAAACATCATCTGGCAGTTACCGATCTGCCAGACTTGCAGATTTTTATGCAGAACTTTAATATAAGAGTTTAAGTGTTTTCGGTTATAACACATATGTGCGTGTGGTGTAGTGGTGTTATGAGTGTGTGTGAGTCCTGGAGACCCGGGTTCGACTCCGGTTGAACCCCTTTTCATTATATATGTATTTTTTACACTATATCTTTTGATCAAATAAATTCCCTTTTCTTTTATTCTAAAAAAATATTTAAGTTTTTTAATATTTATTATTATTATTATTATTATTATTATTATTATTATTATTATTATTATTATTATTGTTGTTGTTGTTATTATTATTATACAATGATTATTATATATCTAATGTCCATCGGCTTAAAAATAAAAAAAATCAACTATTAAACGAGGCGGGTTTTGAAACTCGAAATACACGAATGTTAGAGTATCCCATACTTTTAGAAATTTCATCCCGAAATTTAAGTAGTTGTCGTAACCGGAAAAAGATGTGGGTATTTCTCGTGCATTGAATCTTCATGTTCCCAAGTAAACTCAGGAGCTCGCTTTGACTCCCAACGCACCCTGACTATTGGAATACGACTTCATCTCAAACGCTTTTCACCGAAATCCATGATTTCTACCGGTTTTTCAACAAAGTGCATTGATTCATCAATTTGAATATCTTCTAAAGGAATATGGAGACTTTCGTCGGCGAGGCACTTTTTCAAGTTTGATACGTGAAATGTGGGATGGATTCTGCTGAATTCTTCTGGTAAGTCAAGCTTGTATGCTACAGGACCTACCCTTTCGAGTATCTTGAATTGTCCCACATAGCGTGGTGCTAGTTTGCCCTTTTGTCCAAAACGAACCACTCCCTTCCATGGTGATACTTTCAAAAGTACTTGATCACCAACATCCAATGGCTTTCGACGTTTATCAGCGTAACTCTTTTGACGACTTCTAGCTGCTAGAAGATTATTTCGGATTTGGAGAATTTTGTAGTCGTTTCTTGAATCAGCTCAGGTTCAGTGATTTGCGCTTCACCAATTTCGCGCCAACATACAGGAGATCGGCATTTACGACCATATAAATTTTCAAAGGGAGCCATACCGATGCTTGAACGATGACTATTGTTGTACGAGAATTCAACTAATGGTAGGTGAGTGTCCCATTGACCCTTGAAATCTATGACACATGCTCGCAACATCTCTTCAAGGGTTTGTATGGTACGCTCAGATTGGCCATTAGTTTGAGGGTGAAAGCCAGTGCTGAGATCTAGACGTGTACCCATAGCGGATTGTACGGCTTGCCATGTTCGTGAAGTGAATTGGCCATCTCGATCTGAAATGATACTTAAAGGTACACCATAACGGCTTACAATTTCATTGATATAGATACGAGCCAAATTCTTGTTCTTGAAATCTTCACGGATAGGAATGAAATGAGCGGATTTGGTGAGACGATCAGTGATAACCCATATGGTGTCATACCCACTGGAAGTGCGAGGTAACCCGGTACTGAAATCCATGGTTATATTTTCCCACTTCCTTACAGGTATTTCAGGCTGAACAAGAAGTCCTGAAGGTCTCTGATGTTCACCTTTTACTTTGGAACATGTAATGCACTTGGAAACAAATATAGTGATATCCTTTTTCATGCCAGGCCACCAGTAGGAGTATTGTAGATCTTGATACATTTTATCGGCTCCTAGATGTATAGAGTATCAAGTTTTGTGTGCCTCATTCATGAGGAAAACACGGAGATCATCACGATCAGGTACCCAAATACGATTCAAGTAATAGAGAATACCATCTGATTTGGATTCTAGCTTGGTTTCAGCTCCCCAAGATAGTTCATCTCGTACATCCTTTTCCGTGACGGAAATATGTTGAGCTGCTCTAATTCGATTTTGGAGATCGGTCACAATTTGAGAACACAAAAGACGGATTGAGTTTGCATACTCCTTACGACTGAGGGCGTCAGCCACAACATTACCCTTGCCAGGATGATATCGAATTTTACAATCATAATCATTTAGAAGTTTGACCCATTGACGTTGCCTCATGTTGAATTCCTTTTGATTGAAGATATGCTGAAGACTCTTGTGGTCAGTGTAGATTTCACACTTGGTACCATAGAGGTAATGTCTCCATATCTTAAGGGCGAACACGACTGCTCCAAGTTCTAGGTCGTGAGTGGTATAGTTCTTCTCATGCACTTTGAGTTGCCTTGAGGCGTAGGCTATCACCTCTCCTCTTTGCATTAGAACGCAACCTAACCCTTGCCCGGACGCATCGCAATAAACCGCAAAGTCCTCGCAACCATCAGGAAGTGTAAGTATAGGTGCATCACAAAGTTTTTGCTTCAAAGTTTGGAAAGCCACTTCTTGTTTGGGTCCCCAAATAAAGGGTTTGCCCTTGTGAGTCAAGGTTGTGAGTGGAACAGCGATACGAGAGAAATTTGCAATGAAACGCCGATAATAACCAGCCAGACCAAGAAATGACCTAACTTCAGTAGGAGTTCGTGGCGCTTGCCACTCTTGAACTGCTTTAATCTTTGCGGGGTCGACATGAATCCCTTTGTCGTTAACGACATGGCCAAGAAATTGCACTTCCTTTAACCAGAATTCGCATTTCCAGAACTTAGCATAAAGCTTTTCAGTTCTCAAGAGTGTTAGAATAAGTCGAAGATGATGCTCATGATCAGATTTTGTCTTGGAGTAGATAAGAATATCATCAATGAAAACTATGACAAAACGATCGAGATAAGGTTTGCATACCCTATTCATCAAATCCATGAAAACAACAGTGGCATTGGTCAACCCAAAAGGCATAACCATAAATTCATAGTGACCATAACGGGTTCGAAAAGCAGTCTTAGGAATATCTTCTTCACACACTCTAAGTTGATGATAAACAGAACGAAGGTCGATCTTTGAAAAACAAGTGGCACCTTGAAGTTGATCTAAAAGATCATCAATACGCCGTAATGGATAGCGATTTTTGATGGTCAGCTTATTGAGCTCTCTATAATCGATGCACATACGAAAAGTTCCATCTTTCTTCTTTACAAAATGAACAAGCGCTCCCCAAGGTGACGAGCTAGGACGTATAAATCCCTTGTCAGTCAACTCCTGCAGTTGACTAGCTAGCTCTTGCATCTCAGATGGGGCTAACCGATAAGAGGATTTTGCGACTGGTGTAGCACCAGGTATAAGATCGATTCGAAATTCGACTTCTCGCACTGGAGGAAGTCCTGAAACATCGTCAGGAAAAACTTGAGGAAATTCTTTAACGATGGGAATATCTTCGAGCCTTATTTCCTTGCTTTCCTTCTTGACGATATGAGCCAGAAATGCAATATAGTCTTTGCGAAGATATCTTCGAGCTTCGAGGCATGACATCAACTTGAGCCCTTTAGAAGGAGTTTCTCTAAAGATACGTAGGGTTTGACCGCTTGCAAGGGGATGTTGACTAAGCCAGTCCATACCAATGATAAT
This sequence comes from Scalesia atractyloides, assembly GCA_947069175.1. Lineage (NCBI taxonomy): Eukaryota > Viridiplantae > Streptophyta > Magnoliopsida > Asterales > Asteraceae > Scalesia > Scalesia atractyloides. The sequence goes on from CAMTDV010000027.1 coordinate 56,071,922, forward strand.
GTCGAAACTACCCAACTTCATAGGAATAAGATCAATAGAGAAATCACAATCATTAAGAGTAAGAGTACAATCACGAACAATCGAGTCTAACGAGATATGTTTGCCGTCAGCAACTTCCACCGTGAACGATTCAGCGAGACTAATGCGAGGTAGATCAAGAATGGTTTCGAATTCTAATGACACAAAACTTCTATCCGCACCAGTATCAAACAGTATAGATGCATATCTACCGTTAATAAGAAACGTACCATTGACCACATGTAACACCCTGTAAAATTGTGTCCAATAGTATAGTGACACGTGTTGTATTTTAAATATAGTCTGTTAAAGACCGATAAGGACTAAAGGCGTCAACATGCTCAAACGGAGCCTCTGAGTGACGGTCCGATGTCAACATGCATAAATAACAGCCTCTGAGTGATTGATATGTCAACATGCTTGAAATTTGTCCTCTGACTGACTGATATGTCAACATGCCCAGCCTCTGAGTGACATTGGAATCAACATGCTTATAATAAGCCTCTGAGTGATCCTTTGTGAAGTCCTAACTCTCATATGTGCCATTTTGTTGGACGAGAGGGTTCAATTTTGTAAATATGTGAAAGTTGGATGATGGAGGGATTAAAAGTGTTAACATGTTAATTTATACCTCTAAGTGACCTTTTAACGAACCGAGAGCTCGACAATGTCCGGGCGTAATCCCGGTATGCCAAGTATTGGCTACGAAGGGCTAAAAGTGCCAAAAAAGTGTTCAGAAGGTTTTTAGAAGCTTTAATAAGTTAAGGGGTTAAAAGTGGGAAACTTTGAAACTGGCCAAAGGGCGGTCGCGGGCCACGAGAGACCTGGCCTGGGTCTCTCGCGGGGCGCGAGAAGGGGTCTGCAACAGAAAGTTTTGGCTTGGTCCCCAAACAAAGCTCCAAAACCATTTGATCAAAATTATGGACTGGTAATCAGCTATGCCACATTTTGGGACACTTGTAAGCTTCCTCTTACACCCCTAAACACCTGGCTTCACCTCCTTTGAGTTCTCCAACTATAAATAGGTGATCAAGTTCACCATTTGAACTTGCACCTTTCTAAATCATAACTCTTCTCCCTCCTCTAGAAGTTCCTAGCTGAAAGGAGCATCCAACTTAGTTCTCTTGCATTCTAGGAACCTCTTGTAAGTGTTCCTTGCTCTTGCATATTCGTTTATAGGCTTTTATAGCCAAAAGTCAAGCGTTTTTGGAAAATGCTTTGACTTTCGGTTAAGACCATTATGGTCCAGACACTGTTCCAAATGAACATGGCTAAGTGATCGCAATAAGGTAGGTGGTAGTCCCTATAAAGGGCACCTCCTGAAGATCACGTTTGCTAGACCAATTGACATGTCAAAGTTATGGTATTAAAAAATCAAACATGACATTTTTCGGAAAAATCATAAATTGATCTTATATATGTTATAAATCATGTTTTGACACTTAAACAAGTTTGTAATAATTATTAGAACATGTGAGAACATGTTCGGCTCGTCAATTTCAGTTCTAGGGTCGGTTCGCAATGGAAAGTCGCGAAGTTTGACTTCAGCATTGACTTTCGATTCTGACCCGATTTAGATTAGTTACCTACTGATCTAAAGTTGCATTATGATCATAATATAATATAGCATAACCCTCTGAGGTTATATTACATGATCATAATCAGAATCCAAGTTTATGTACAAGTTCCATAATTATGCCATCTATAACCAAAATGCATTTTTTTGCATAAAACAAGGTTTTAAATAGTAATGAACTTGAAAATGAGTTTTCTACTGATGTAATATTATAAGTAGGATTATTTGGGATGTTAATTCAAGTTACAAACTGAGTTTTTCAAGCAAGTCCTTAAACTATGTCGATAACTGACGATTTTAGCCCATGTGGCTTATAAAATAGTTTTAGTCAAATATTTTCAAGGTAAATCATTTACCTACTGATATGTTATATTAAAAAGTATATCTAAAAATTTTAATCTAACCTTAATGTCAATTTTCATTGAACATCGCATAAAACGTCATTTTACGACATAAGCGTTGTTTCGACGCATAGTATGGTTTTAAACCATATTAATCGACAAAGACTTGTTACCTACTGATTTTAAAAATTATTTTAAACATATTTACATTAGGTACATGTTATAAACTCAGAATCCCAAATAATTTATAAACTATGTGTAAAATGACCAAAATGCCCCTTCGGTGCATAGTTTGGTCATAAAAGATAATTTACACCTATAATTGACTTTCTACTGATATTATATCATAAATTAATTATTTTTCCAGAATACTTATTATCATAATCTTAAATTTTATTCAAGTTCCTCTTATACAATGTGAAATTACCAAAATGCCCTTATGAGGCATAATTTCATTTTAAAACCACATCGGGCATAAAAGTTGATATCCTACTGATATTACAACTTATTTAAAATATAATGGCATATAGGACTTGTCCATAACTTATCCGGTTATCCATTATCGCTGATAAGCGTACAGTTGATTATACGTAACTAGTTTACGGAATTTAACCGAAACGGGTTTAACCTTGTCATTTAAGTCTCAAAATCTAGAATGTTTATAGTTTAACCATATTATACAAGTCAAGGTACTTGTTGGGATTAAACTACATTCTATCCAATCATCGTTTAATCTAGCGTACCTTTTGATTAAGTACGCTAGTCGGTCTAAGTCAATGACTTAAATAAAACCGTTAGTATTTAATTGGTTAGTTTATGCCATAATCCAGACTAGAGACTTGCTAGTAAATGATATCTGCACTTAGTACTTTTGTGTACGGCTGAATTATTAAAATTAAAGAGGACTAGCTCAGGTAAATACTCTCAACTTATTTCCCCTATACGGGCTTGGGTTACGGTAAATTATTACCGCTTGGTCAGAAATGGGATCAATCGAATGCCGGTTCAGAAATAGTAAATTCGCATATTCTGTTTTAATCAGTTTTGTTTGATAATTTAAACATCGGGGGTTAACTATCGTGTCCTGGATATCCTCGGCTCATTACAATGGAAATGACCACGACCTTAGCGCGGGTGTAGGCATACACCCGATAGACGCAGAATTATGCATTCCCACAAGGTTGGGAGGAATTGACTCCTTCGTGAGTCCAAAGTGGTGTGTACGTTAATTGTGTCTCGGTCTCTGTACCGGGCCCCGTATGTATGGACAAGCATGTAAATCTGTTTACAAGGTTGGACGGTCAATTAACCCAAGTTATAAAAAGATTTTTATGCTGATACGCATTAAAACATTTTTGAAATGCTTTCAAAATGAGTTAGTTGGGTGTATTTACCAGCGAAAGCTGACGTATTTTCAAAAGACTAATCTGCAGGTACAATACGAAAACAGGCCGGAAGTGCTCGGTAGTGATAGAGGATCTTGCAAATCCTAAATCTGTCCAAAGTCTGTTTTATATTCTTTCCATGTACAATTTATGAGCCGCCTGTGGATCTTCTATTACGAGCCTGTATATTATTTTGTATTTTTCGAATATTCGGTTTGTAATAGTAATTTTACTCCAAGACTTCTGTTGTGCCGTGTTTAATTGACTATGATGATTATCAAATGACTTCACGATACTCCCCACCCGGGCCCACCGGTGTATGGATTTTGGGTTGGAAATCCGGGGTGTGACACCACATTGTTATCAGCCCTAGCTTGATTGGTGTTGATGTTGAAAGATCTTCCTCTAGCAGGTGGATTAGCTTGATTGGCTTGATTCACCGGGTTGGCTTGAGCTTGGGCATTTATGATGTTCACCAGGCGTGGGCATGTGTTACGAAAATGGGTTGGATCTCCGCAGTTAAAACATGCTCTGACTGGTTGCATCATTGGGTAATTGGGTTGGTAGTAGGGTTGAACCATGGATTGAGCAGGTGGTAAGAGTAAGGGTTGTTGGTTTTGGGCTTGGCCCACCACTTGATTATTGGTTTGGGCTTGAGGCTAGTTGCGGTTTGGCAACTGAAGGATACGGCAGGTTTGAATCGTGTGACCTGCACGACCACAACTTGTGCAGTATTGGCAGGGGTTCTCAAAGGGATGATGGTATTGACATCGGTTGCATTTTGGGTGGGGACTAGTGTAGGGCTTCTTGAATGGGGCAGCCTGAGGGGCGACTTGTGTGATTGGAGCAGCAGTGATAGGAGAATTGGTTTGGGTGACGGCAAAATTTTTCCCATTACGCTTCCTTTTTCCAGCAAATTTGGAGGACGAACCTGCTGAAGTTGGGTTTGGTGTTTCAGCAGGTCCCTTTTCTTTCTTCTTCTCTTCCTTAAAATCACCATTTCGAATGCGATTTTCTGTTAGTTCGGTAGCCAGTTACATGGCAGCTTCGAGTGTTGCAGGTGAAGTACTTAACACCGAATCTTGATTTTCTATGGAAGGCCTCGAATGTAATGCTCGATTAGACGATAGAGTGGAGTGAACAGATTGGGGAACATCTGATTCAACTCGAGAAACCTATTGTTGTAGGTGGTGTGGTCTCCCTCCTTTTGCTTTAATGAATAAAACTCGTCTTCGAGTTTGTTGATTTCGCTTTTTGGACAGAAGTGTCTCGTCATGATTTCTCTCAACTCATCCCAAGTCAAGGCCATAGCAGCTTCAGCACCTCGCTTACCCTTCGGTGTTCCACCAGGTAAGTGCTACTCCAAACAACCGACCAGTAGCATAACGCACCTTGCGATCATCGGGACAATCACTATTGAGAAAAGTGCTTTCCATCTCCTCAAACCAATGGAGGAGAGCAGTGACACCTTCAGTCCTTTCATATTTTGGGGGACCGCAGGACTTGAAATGCTTGTAGGTACCTTCAGTCCCTTCATAAATGGTTGTGTTAGAACAATTTGAGACCGTTGGTACTTGATTATCCATAGTATGAGCTGGTTTGTAATAGTTAGACAATCTTGAAGGGTCAAAAGTGCAATTGTATGGAACTCACTAGTTGGCGGCGTATTTAGCAACCCAGCGTAATTGTTAATTACGCTTGGTAGTCAGTTTGTATAAATATGTTCTTGAATGATAGTATTGTCCAAGTTTCTTGGACAGATTTTGGTGATTCTCTGGTGTTGTGATTCTTGTTACTGTGCTTACATCCGAATATCCAAGTGTTGTTATTGATTACATCCTTTTGGGATTTGATATACAACACTAGTTGTCTGATCCATTCAAGATTCTTCATCTTCATAGTTTTGTTTTTCTTAACTTTTACACATTCAAACAACTAATCCATAGTTGTTTGAGTGATAACAATCAACCACTGTGATCCGAATCTGTTTTGGGACTCACAACTTGGTATCAAAGCCTTTGTGCTCTTGATTGTTTGAGTTTTTGTTAAGATTTTTCAAGTTTTGAAGGTTTTTCAAAAGTTTCAAAGTTTTATGGGTTTTCAAATTTTTGGGCTTAAAATGGCTTGATCTGGTGTGTTTAATCATTGGGTTGTTGTTAATCAGTGGTTTGGTAAACATTTTGGTCATTTAGCTGCAAAGAAACATGAATTTTGAGTCGTTTTTGGGTGATTAGAGGGTTTTTGTTCGTACTAAAACCCTTCTGGGCGTATTTAATTTTGAAGATAGTGTAGATATTTTTGAAGGGAGCGTATTTAAATATGAATATCGCGTATTTAACAATTACGCTGGGTTGAACCAGCGAATTTGTTAAGTTTGAGCATAATAGTGCCAGCGAAATTAATCGAAGGCGACTTTGAAGTCAGTGATACAAATCCTCAGCGATTTTATCACGGTGATCAGCGAAATTAATTAAACCTTTTTTTGTTTTTGAATACCCAGCGGATTTAGCTTTTTCACAGGATAAAGTCGCCATCATCATCAATGTATTTATTTCATTTCCAGCTTAATTATCTACTTTGCAGCGAAATTGTCTCATGATTTATCCCTCTCTAGCGTATTTAATCACCGATCATCCATTATGTCTCTAAATCAACTCAATCCGATTGCCCAAGCCGAGCTTGAAACTGGAACTACTACAAGGCCACCAAAGTTGAAAGGATCAGAAGATTTGAGCAGTTGGAAAAACAGGATCAAAGCCTTCTTTGATTATACCGACTATACTCAATGGATGTCACTGTGGGTCCGCACGTTCCCATGATAATTCGTGATGACATTCGTACAATCAATGAAGATCCATCAACGTTTACAGATGAAGATAGAATTCTCATTCAACGTGACCGGAGGGCTCATGCTTACAGATGATGACATTCTTACTATAGCTCTGTCCAAGGACGATAACAACTTGTTTGAAGAGTACACCTCAGCACATGAACTGTGGTTAGCACTAATCGACCACTATGAAGGAAATGAGGAACTCATGGACAACAAAGGAGACATGGTCCAGAAAGAGTATGACATGTTTGGAAGTGTTCGTGGCGAAAGCTTATCTGACCACATAAGTCGATTTTTGGGAGTGCTAACTAAGATGAAGAAAGTGGGTAATCCTGTCGCAAATTATACATCGATCAAGAAGCTGCTAGATTCTCTCCCCAAAGAATGGAGTCTTCAATGCATGATGATTAAGAGAACTTTCTTAACCAGCACAACTCCTGCTACACTCTCAGAACTGATCAACACTCTAAAAGCCTTCGAAATAGACATTGTCAAGAGAGACATGAACCAAACTGGTTATTCTCAGAAGATTACTCAGCAAGCTGCTACAACCTCGGCCCCCAAGAATATGGCATTTCTTGCTCCTATCACCTCACGTGGATTAACTTCTCAAAGTGCTGTCGAATCTTATCCGAATGCTTCCGCAAGCTCTGTGAAGGCGTCGTCATCCTCCGAGAAGACTACAGTGGCTAGGATGCTCAAGCACTTAAATATCCACAGAACATGTCGCATTGTTTAATATCTTCTTAAGCAGCTATGAGGCTTTTATGTCAGGAGAATTGAATGGAGATTTCCTCATAGCTGAAGACATGTATCAAGTGGATCCTGACGACATGGAGGAGATGGATCAGAAGTGGCAGATGGCAATGATCACTCTTCGCTTGAAGAAATTCCAAGATAAAACGGGAAAAAGGCTGGCCCTTGGAAAAGCCGGATTTGACAAGTCCAAGCTGAGATGTTACAACTGCAAAACTTTGGGCCATTTCAAAAGGAAGTATCCGTTGCTGAAGAACGAGAATGCCAAACTCAACCAGACAAGAAGACCGGTGGCCATAGAAGGGAGTGACAGTATTGCTGAAAACAATCAAAAGGCTTTCGTTGTGGAAGATTATGACTGATTAGAGGAAATAGCTGAGGCTAAAGGTGATGTTAACAAGGCCCTCATGGCAAACATCTCCACTGTTTCTGTCACTTCTGCTTCAAATTGTGTTGAAAAGCAAACCGCCAAGATTCCAAAAGATGACACTGGTCTGAAAAGCATCATTAATCCTGCTGAACAAACCTCGGAGAAGGGAAAACAGAAAGCTGAAATGAATGAGTCAAAGCCTGCAGTTCAAGAAACCATCAGTAGCAGCAAGAATGAGGCGGTTGAAACTTCTACCACCGCTATGAAGTCAGAAACTGAGGATAAGGATTTGGTAAATAGTATACCATATGAATTCAAAGCGAAGCTGTGCTCCAAACCATGCTTGAACGTCTTGGCACACTACAAATCTCTCAACCGTGACATCATTAAAGAAAAAAGAAAAGATTTTGAAAATTAATCAAGAACTAAAAGAAAATGAAGCTGCATATAAGCGAAAGTTAAATTCAACTATAACTGAAATGCAAACTTTAAAAAATTTGTTTTCAGAAAAGATTTTATCATAAATTAGTTGACCGAAAAACTAGAAAAATCTCAAAATGAAAATAACAAATTGCAAATCACTATTGATAAATGGAAAAGTAGTCAAAAAGCACTGGTTGATATTGTAAACTGCCAGCGACCGACATTCATCAAGGATGGAATTGGATATAAGGATAAATTCGGAAATGAAAGAAAATTATTTCCTCCTCCGTACAACAAAACTTATGTCCCTATGCCATCTCCTCATCCTAAAAATGATTTAATCGATAAAAATGATCTTTTGGATCAAAATACTTTTTACAAATCACAAAATAATACTAACATGTTAAAAGCAATGCAGATCTGTGTGAGGGTCAAGAAGATGTGTACGATGAGGAAGATGAATATGGAGTTTCAAAACTAGGAATCGGTTACTCAGGTGACAGTTATTCAACAGTTAACTGGTTCTCCTGGAATTGTAATAAGACAAACATATTTTCTATTCAGGATAACTGTAATAGTTTATCTAGGATGGATGACTGTAACGGCTTTGTGCAAAAATTGAACATTCAGGATGACTGTAATGGCCTTGCGCCTACACTTAAGACTCACAACCAATTGCATGCTAAGGTTGAGAGTGCTGACTTAAACTCTGTTTTTAATGATGAAAATGTTATACTTGAATCTCCTGTCTTTGTGCCAGAATTGAAGAAAAACATATTTGAAAAATTCCTCACAGAGGAAATTCCCGAGTTTGTTCCATCAGTTGCAGGTACTTCAGAGACCGATAAAGACTTTACTGAAGAAAGCAACAGAGATGATTCAAGCACAACAACTTTCAGAGAGTGATGGAGAAATGTCAAATGAAAGTCAAGTATCAACAACCTCGTCATCAGACAGTGAGCACAATGAGGACGAAATTGAAGATAAACATCATCCTGACAAGAAGAAAGTCAAAGATTCAAGCCATGTTACGTCATCAGATTCCTCAAGCAGCTCCAGATTCTCATCACATACATCATCTTCGCACTCAGCACCCAGGAAGAAAAGATCGAACTGCAAACAATGCTTTCGCTGTGATCATTTAAGACATACTGTGAAACATTGCAAAAGCAAGAAATTTTCTAAACCTAATCAAGATCTCGTTAAGAGTTTTATTGATCAATTTGACAATCTAAAGAAATTAGTAAAATGCATTGTTGACTCAACTTGTTTTTGGAAAAGAAAAGAAAAATCTCTTGCTCAAAATCATGATAGAACTAATGTAAAGCAAGTTTGGATTCCAAAAGCTAGCTAACCTGTAAATATCTTTTGTTGTTGTTTTATAACAGAATAAAATACAGAAATGGCTTCGGATGCTTATGGAATATATCCAGCGGTTGCTCCAGGCATATGACCGGGTTAAAGGATCTGCTTACAAACTTTTGAGTTATCGATGGTGATTTTGTGTCCTTTGCCGGAGATGAAAGGGAGAGAAGATCGTCGAAATGGGTGACGTCATGTCGGAAGCACTTACTTTGGAGAATGTGAACTATGTTCCAAAATTGTGTTACAATCTCATGAGTGTTTAACAAGTTTGTGACAAAGGAATTGCGGTGCTGTTTAATGACACGGAGTGCTTATTCCTCAAGCCCGAATACTCCGTCCCTGCAGAAATGATCATGCTTAGAGCTCCCCGCCAAAATAATACCTACGTGCTGAACATGAGAAATGCCAAATCAATGAGCAAATGACATTTCTTATTTCAAAAGCATCTGAATCGGAATCACTGCTGTGGCACAGGCGTTTGGGACATGTGAACTTTAAAACATGAATAAGCTTTCTAAATTAAATCCAGTAAGAGGTTTACCTATGAAAGATTTCCTTTTTCTGAAAAATGCATAGCATGTGCCAAAGGAAAGCAACATAAAAAGCCTCATAAATCCAAAGCAGTGAATACGATTTCCGCCCCACTGCAATTACTTCACATGGATCTTTTCGGGCCTATAAGCGTTAAAAGTTTACCTAAAAGATCTTATTGTTTGGTAATTACAGATGATTTTTCAAGGTTCTCATGGGTGTATTTCCTCGAAGCTAAGAGTGAGACAACTTCTGTTCTGAACAGCTTCATCTCTATGATTGAAAACATAATCAAGTTGAAGGTGAAATCCGTAAGAAGCGACAACATTACAGAATTCAAGAATCATATGTTTGTCTCCTTCTGTGAAGAAAAAGGAATTCATCTTCAATACAGTGTTGTTAGAACTCCTCAGCAAAAATGGTGTAGCGGAACGCAAGAACAGAACTCTCATCGAAGCTGCTAGAACTATGCTTGTCGACTCCAAGCTACCCATAATCTTCTGGGCTGAAGCAGTCAACACAGCATGCTACGTTTTGAATCGTGTTCTCATTGTCAAACCTCACGGGAAGACAGCTTATGAACTACTTTTCAAAAGGAAGCCTCTGATAGATTTCTTCAGACCGTTCGGATGCTCATGCACACTTCTCAACACTGAAGATAATCTCATCAAGTTTGAAGCGGTAGGTGATGTATGCTACTTCATGGGCTATTCATCCTCTCAAAAGGCGTATCGAGTCTACAATAAACGGACGAAGATGGTGATTGAATCATATTACGTTGATTTTCAAGAAGGAAACTCCACTAACACTGGAAGCGCTCCAAATTGGTTTTATGACGTAGACATTGTATTCAACACTTTCGACATTGCTGAACCCGTCGCTGAATCCGAACCTGCAGAATCCACTCCATTGGAGCCACTGTTTGATCCTTCAGACATTGGTTTCACTCATTTTACAACCCGTTTCACCCCTGCCTCTGCCTCTCCTACTCTTCCTGTTATCGAAGTACATGGTGACACATCTGCTGAGAATGCATCCGCACATGATGATTCTTCTTCACAGCAGGCTGTGGATGAACCTCCTAAAGAAGACGAAACTCCAATTATCTACGTCGATGAACACTTCACCAATCTGCCTCAACAAGTGGAAATTCACACCAATGCAGGGTACAAGACCAATCGAAACCATCCAATTGAAAATGTCATTGGCTCTATTGAAGATGGAGTTCGAATACCCAAACAAACACATACCATCAACACAGGACTATATGCAGCTTTTCTCTCGCAGTCTATCCCAAGAGATATCGAAGAACCAATTCAAGACTCTAGCTGGGTACAAGCAATGCAAGAAGAGTTAGCCCAATTTCGGAAACTTAAAGTGTGGGAACTCGTTGATTTACCAGATGGAAAGTATCCAATTGGTACCAAGTGGGTGTTTCGAAACAAGATGGATGACTGCGGTGTAGTTATCAAAAATAAGGCAAGATTAGTGGTTCAAGGTTTTCGGCAGGAGGACGGGATTGACTATGAGGAAGTTTTTGCACCGGTTGCATGCTTAGAAGCTATTAGAATCTTCTTAGCCTATGCTTCGTTCAAAAACTTTACGGTGTTTCAGATGGATGTAAAGAGTGCTTTTCTGTATGGGAAAGTGAAAGAAGAAGTCTATGTCTGTCAACGTCCAGGTTTTGAAGATCCTCACTTCCCCGCGAAATACTATAAGCTTGACAAAGCTCTCTATGGTCTTCACCAAGCTCCTCGAGCATGGTACGTGACTTTGTCAACATATCTTCTAGAATGTGGGTACTCAAGAGGGAAAATTGATATGACTCTTTACACAAAGCGGATCGAAATGACGTGATGCTGGTGCAGATCTACCTAGACGATATCATCTTTGCGTCGACTGATGAAGCTCTTTGCAGGGAGTTCGAGCAAGTAATGAAGGCAAAATTCGAAATGAGCATGATGGGAGAACTTACGTTTTTCTTGGGATTAGAAGTAAAGCAGAGAAAAGACAGCATACTCATTCATCAGGCTAAGTATATTAGAGATATTCTCTCCAAGTACAACATGAATGATTGCAAATCTGCCAGTACTCCCTTTGCTGCTCAGACGGAACTTACTTCGGGTCTTCAAGGAAAACCCGTGAATAAATCCTTCTATCGTTCTATGATAGGCTCGTTAATGTATCTGACCGCAAGTAGGCCTGACATTATGTGGGTTGTCTGTCTCTGTGCGCGATTTCAGACGGATCTGAAAGAATCTCATGAAGCTGCTGTCAAAAGAATCTTCCGCTATCTGAAAGGAACTCCCAAGCTTGGGTTGTGATAACCTAAAGATAGTAATTTTGATTTAATTGCCTACTCTGACAGTGATCATGCAGGTTGTAAAGTTGACAAAAAGTCTGTCTCCGGAGGATGTCAATTTTTAGGAAATCGTCTCATTTCGTGGCAAAGCAAAAAGCAGACCATAGTCTCCACATCAACTGCTCAAGCTGAATACACGACAGCTTACAGTTGCTGTTCTAAAGTTCTCTGGATACGAATCAGTTGTTGGATTTTGGAAACAACGTTATGAAGACTCCTATATTCATCGACAATGAAGCGTGTCTTGGAATTGTGAAGAATCCTATCCACCACTCCAGAACTAAACACATCGAAATTCGCATTCATGCGATCAGAGATGCGTATGAGAAAGGATATATTCAAGTGGTGCTAGTGGATACGATGCAACATAAAGCTGATATATTCACGAAAGCCTTCGATAAAACTCGCTTCAACCAGTTGGTAACCTGGTTGGAGATGGTCAACTTCCTTGAGTGGAAGTGAGATAAAAAAATGGTTTTCATAATAAATAATAATCTCATAAAATGTGTCCAAACAAAAAGATTTTCTGCAAGTTTAAAATTTCTTTTGAAGCAATGGAATCTTGAAAATAAAACTTTAAGGGGGGAAGTTTTTCAGAAAATATTGTTGAGACAAAATCCTTTATTTGACTCCTGCATGAGAAATGATAGAAAAACTGCTAACACTTTGTTTTGATCTTAAAACAGAAATAGATTGAGGACTCAAGCAACGACTTGTCAGTAGATTCAACAATACCTTGAAGTAAACTGCGAAAAGGAAACAAATTCTAATGAACACACAAGAATTCTGGATACCCACAATGTTGTGCAACTTGCGGGTAACACGTTGCGGTGTATGGCTTAATGATCTTAAATCTTGCGTTGATAGATTGCCAAAGTCTGAGATTTTGGGTCTATATTGACTAATCATTCAGGGATATCATAGTTGCTCTTCTGCTGCATCAAGATACATGTTGACCTAGACACAATTATGATATCTTTTCAAAAGAGCCAATGCGGCCAAAACCCTACCCACAAATGAAGCTCTCATTGAGAATCATTCAAGTGCTTAAATCATACCGTATTTGGTATCTGTCATAGCCCTCGTAAACTTTGGTCTCTTTGCTGTACGGAAGTACTGACCTGAACACCAATTTTCTAACGTTGAAATTTCAAATACGAATGAGGTCAATATACTCAACTGTTATGCGGAATCTTTGCGCATACCTTGATCCCAGGGGTATGTCCTGATGTGGGACTCACGGGCACAACATTCTGACAGTTCAACATGAGTGGGGAAACATTGAATTTCTTGTCAATATTACCACAACATGATAAAAGGCTCTCCGATCGCATGTTGAAAGATAGGTGCATGGATTTAAAAGGACAAACATACTGACAGTTTTTCTTGTTCCTTGATTATTTAAAATATCTAATATTTTATCTCAAACGAACGAAGTGTTACCAATATGATCTTTTGCAGGTAAGTCACAGGATCTGAATTTGTAAGCTCAAGTTTTATGAGAAGAAGGAAGCTTCTGTGACCGAAAAACAATTTTCAGAATTCAAATTGCAATCTTTCATTTTTCTTAAACTTATTTTAAGTTTTTGCACTAATTTTAAAAAAATGGAAGCACGTTTTTCGAGAAAAGTTAAAATTTTCGAGCGTATTTGTTTCTAAGTTTTCTTAAGTTTGAAGAAATCTCACAAGACAAACATCGCGGCGTATTTATTGTTCCATCGTATTTAATAAATATGCTGGAAAGCAAATATGTGTATATATATTTCAGTTTCATTTTTCTGCAAGTGTTTTCAAATATATTTCATCATCTTCTTCTTCAACCGCAAAACCCACAACTTCTTATTTTAAATCAAACCATTTCTGATAATCTGATAGAAGTTGTTAAGATCGATATCGGTATGTTCTTGGTTTTCAAATGTAGATTGTCTGTTGATATAATGCGTCGATTTCAAAATACTTTTGTGTTTATATATATATATATTTGAATCTGGTTTTCATCCGGTTTTCATGGGTTTTTCAAGAAAAACTTGAAGCCAGCGTATTTATTATGAATGCAGTGTAGATAATTTGAATGTGGCGTAATTATCTCAAACCATTGAGTCAGCGGATTTAAGTCTTGAACGCGAGTTCAAGCAACCGGCGTACTTGACAATTACGCCGGTGAACCAGCGTAGATAATCATTTTCGCTGGATATATTCTTGAGTTAATGTCTAAATCCACGACTCTTGTGCAGCATAAATAATTCATACTCGGCGTAGTTGTCTCTGAGTCTCATGTTACGTGTCCGGCGAAATTGATCTAGCGTAAATAACAGCGGTTTTGTAAAATTTATTTTAGATTTCCTTTCTACTTATTTATAATATAGTTTATGTATAAATTAATGTATATTTTTTATTTTATATATTTATATACTTATACTTATGTACATGAATTTAACTTGACTCGTTTTCGATTTCAGAAATGGTGAAGGAAATCATCTGGGATAAAACACGAAAGCACCCAATCAGCCGTGCAAGTTGGTCCCACCTCCAAGTGATTTCGAAGATGTAGCGGAGTGGATAAACTCAAGCAGGATTAGCTATGTTGTTCAAGCCGATCCGATCATCTATAACATCCACATTGAAGAGTTTTGGAAAACAGCCAAGGTGTCAACAGTAAACGAAGTTAAGAGAATCACGGCTACAGTGTGGAACAAGAAGATCATAGTAACAGGGGAAAATCTACGTAGAGTCCTTAGTCTTGGAGACAAGCACAGTGATCCGCTCAGAGTTAAGAAAGATGACATCCTCGATGGCTTTAAAGGGATGAGGTATATTGGAGATTTAAGATAGAAGAACGAGATCAAAAGAAAAGGGGCTTACAAAGGACTAGAGATTCATTCTTCATGTATTTTCTATGAGCTTGGCACACAGAAAGGGAGGATATGATAGCTTGAATTTAGAATGGTCGGCTGCTATGCTCAACCTTTGCACAAAACAGCCATTCAATATCTCGGGTCTTATCTTTTACTGCATGGTTGAAAACACCAATTCATCCACATGGGCCATGTACCCACGGTTTGTTCAGCTCCTCATCAACGACCAACATCCAAATCTCCTCAAGATAGCGACCTATACAAGTTCCATTTGCCGACAGGTCATCAGATTACAGAGCTAAAAACTGAAGAATGGGTGCTGCTGCATCAGTGAATGTATAGGGAAGAAGGATATCTTGTGGTGAAAGCAGCCTATGAGAAATACAGAGAAAGTGTAAAAAGAAAAAGACAAGGAGATGTTGATGAGGACGTGGATGAGGAAGAAGAGGAAACCGAGTAGCTAGTTCGAAAGAATAAAGGAAAGCAACTTATGAAGGAAGGGGACTCATCAAAGAAACGAAAAGATACCCCTTCTCAAGAACGGTTAATGGAAAGCAGCTTCAGGGCCAGAGGCACCAGAGAACATCGCGAGCATATTGAGAATCTCCGTGCAATTCACGAGGCCGAAGAAAGAGAGAAAAGAGAAGCTAAAAGAAAGAGGCGTCATATGACAGAATCTGAAATGCCAGTAACGATCACTACCGAGCAAGAACAGTTAGACGAGCTTGTTGATCAATTGATTGTCGATCCAGAAGCTCCAAGCTTATCTCCCCCTTAGAAGCGTAAGAAAACAGGGGAATGACCGTCGACAGAAGCACAACCAAGGCAGATACCCCAACAAGCTCCTCGAATATCTCGTCCATTTCATGATTTGTACGATAAGCTGGCGAAAGATATTGGGAAAGGCCCAGCTCAGGAGATATGTCTGTTGAAACATCAGGTAAGCAACACGAATGTTATTCTCGAAAAACTGAGGGAGCAACGAAAAAAATAAAAGAGCTCCACGCATATGTCAAAGAACAATCGAGATTCGTGAGATTTCAGCAGGATGGAATGGAAAAGATGTACCTTATGATCAGAGAACTTTGCACCAAAGTAGACATACAACCGATGTTCTCATCCACAGACATCTTTGACTATGAGAAGTTCAAGGTTGAAGAAGAAAGACAAAAGGCTGAAGACACATAAAAGAAGAAAAACGTTTAGAATCTGCAGTAAACGTCACAGAGGATGACGAAAGTGAAGAAGAGGAGGTGGACAGAGATGAGATGCCAGCTCGATTTGTTGATTGGGGTTTGGAAGAATATATTGTTTATAAAACTGAGGATGGTGACTCAGTAACTCCAATGCATCCAGAGTGGTTCCGGAAAGAAAGAGAAAAACTTCCAGATTTCTAGTGGTCATTGTTGAAAAATCTGAAGTTACCGATAGAATAATAAGCTGGAAGTACTGTAATCTCAAAGGGATGTTCATTGTGAAGAGACGAGGTGGAGTCATTCAACATTTCTCCAGAGCTGATATGAAAAGCCTTCCGAGATGGGATATTCGAGAACCGGGTAGGCTAGACTTAATAAACCCAACCAACAGTAGCATCAGAGCTGACTTTGAAAGACTTATTTTGAGATAATGCAATCGGGGTTTCACAGTTTTCAAGCCACAAAGACCCCGAAGAAGAGTGTCAAAGACTACAAAAGATCCTATCACTGGAAAGGGAATGGTTACATGGGTCATCGATCCTGCTAAGGTTGAAACGAGAGTCAAAATCCCACCAGAACAGCCCGTTATGCTTACAAAATTCAAGAAGTGGTTCTACGACGGGAAGACGGGAGAAGAAGTGATCAGATTGGTCTCTAACGAAGATATTCGCATATTAGACCCGATGGATGTTTTCATGTTCTGTCTTTCCGATCTTAACATTCTCTATGGCCACAAAATCCACGTTGGAGCCAGAAATAAGTACAGAGAAGAAGGAATGTTATTTCAAAGGGCGGTGGAGCGGGCTACAGAAACAAAGATAGAAATGATGGACATTGTAATCAGAATTGAGAAGCAGAAAGAAAAGGAAGAGGCAAGGAAAAGGAAAAGAAAGCACAAGTAATCATCCAAACAGAAAGCTCCCTCACCATCTCAAGCTGCATCCCAATCTCAAACTCTGGTTTCATCCACATATAAAGCCACTACGGAGTTCCAAAAACCCTCAAGTGAAGCTTTTGTTAATCTAAGCTCTAAAGAAACAATCAAAGCAACAACCGACCAACCTACCGATCAAGCTGCGCAAGATAAAGATCAAGGACCAGCCGAAGACCCTGAAGCTCCGAAACAAGATTGAAGAAACTCAAGCATGCAACAGTCTAGGGGGGATATTGTTAGAACATTTTGAGACCGTTGGTACTTGATTATCCATAGTTTGAGTTGGTTTGTAATAGTTAGACAATCTTGAAGGGACAAAAGTGCAATTGTATGGAACTCACTAGTTGGCGGCGTATTTAGCAACCCAGTGTAATTGTTAATTACGCTGGGTAGTCAGTTTGTATAAATATGTTCTTGAATGATAGTATTGTCCAAGTTTCTTGAACAGATTTTGGTGATTCTCTGTGTTGTGATTCTTGTTACTGTCTTTACATCCGAATATCCAGGTGCTGTTATTGATTACATCTTTTTGGGATTTGCTATACAACACTAGTTATTTGATCCATTCAAGATTCTTCATCTTCATAGTTTGGTTTTTCTTAACTTTTAAACATTCAAACAAGTAATCCGTAGTTATTTGAGTGATAACAATCAACCACTATGATCCGAATCTATTTTGGGACTCACAGGTTGGCGATATTTTGCCCATCTTGGTTGGTGGGGTTAGTGGGATTGGCGGCGAGTGCTTGTTGAACTTGCACAACGATATCAGGAAGTACGGCAGCCATCTGTTGAGCGATGTGAGTGGCCATACGTTCGCTGGATCTTCCCGACCTTCTACTGCCTCGAGAGTGTCTAGCAGACATCTACAGGAAATACGAAGCGAGATTATGAATTGAACGTTCTTAGGTATCATGTGTCGTAAAAAGTGAAAACAACATAAAATAAGGATAAAAAAATGTAGCTACATCTATATGATGTCTTGGGCTTGCTTTAGATTGGGCCTCCAAATGTCTCCCATACTTCAACCTTGGTAGTCACGTGGGCCCCCATGACTACTGGGCTTGGTAGGGTTCACATTGGTGTTTTCCTTCTAATGCTGGCATCACCCTAATGAAAATCGTAAAACCTAATTGCAAAGTATAAGGTCAGAATGTGTCAAGGTATAGACACAATGACAACTCAAAGTGGGATTAGTTCACAAGACGTTTGGTGTGGCATGCTTTGGCCTAATAGGTCATTTGTACTCTCATCATTAGTCCCCAAGTAGGCAACTGGTCCATGATTTGGATTTATACGAATGCCAAGCCTAGACAGGACGTTCCGACTACCGGTACTCGTACCCTTCCAGTTACTACATGCTCGTCGTAGAACTTACTTTAATGTGATTGGAAATCATGAAAACATTGCAAAATATTTGAAAATAATCATAAAAAATTTGAAATCATAATGTGTGTGCTTGCGTAGGCATGATATGTTATCAACGTATAAACTATAATGAACATCACATATTAGCATATAGTAGTAAAATTGCTTGCATGTATTTGTGTGGGAAGAATAAACATGAAGCATATAAATATCATGAGTTTGCATATAACACATAAACAATTAAATCTAATCAACTATAGTATAAGCTCTAAGGGTCTAATAACCTATCCTATATCCCTATAGTCATCAGCTCTTATACCAATCTGTCACACTCTGACCCGCAGCGGAAATAAAAGTCGGGGCATAATTAGGTTATCACTAAAGCTCATGACATTTACTAATAAGTTTCATATTTATTAAATTGAAATTAAAACTTCAAACACAATGAGTTATACAAGCATAAATAAAACCAAAACATTGTTCAGAATATAATAGTTTTGTTTGATCTTCTAAGGCCATTCCTATGTGTTTCTTTCTTCAGCTTGTTCACCTGTATCATGCGTAAAAAAAGATTTGGGTCAACAAAAGTTGGTGAGTGAATCTTAGTAAAATATTTAAACAGTTGTATTATATTTGTTGTTTGAATAAAAATTGTGCATGAATCATAAGTGAGCATATGTATATATATGTAACCAATCACAAACAACATAATATCCACAATGACCACATGACATGATAAATGATGAACTTGAGACAAGGTTCAATCAAATCGAGCCAATCTAATGAGGCACCTGATGCTCAACTCGTATCCCACGAGGAACTGTTGGGCCTAATGAATGATTGCACTGTAATGTTAAAATGTAATCACAAAAAAACACACAAACAAATATACACATTGATCACCTAATGATATTAGCACAAGTGGTTGATTAAATAAAAACAAGTACGACACATGATACACCCCAAAACATGAATAAAAAGGGGAATTTGTAAGGATTCACTCACATTGGTTGCGTTCCTTGATTAGTGAAAGATGCGCACGAATTGAGATTTAGCCGACGAATGAAAACTAACCTAAATCATAACGTAACAATTTGATAAATAAATAAAAGTTAATGTTTCATTTTTATTCTTTTTATTTGATTGCTAGTTTAATATTTTTTTGTGTAATTTTAATAATGGTGATTATTGGAAATAAGGAAGAATGATTAATTAAATAAGTAAATAAATAAAGTAAAATAAAATAATAAATAATAATAAAAAAATTTGCCTTGTCAGGCGGTCAGAGTCTGACCGGTTCGATTATGATTTTTGGATGCGTGTGTTGAGACTCGAACCCGTGACCTCTCGGTTGCGTGCACGCAACTCTTCCAACTGAGCCACGTGTCTAACCCGTTAGGTTTCTGTTTTTAATTACTCTTATGCATTTATTAGGTTCATTCTTAAATTATTTATTTTTAAACATATTTTTAAAATAGCTGAACCGATTGGGGGAGGTCGGCATCGAACCTGTGACCTCAGTGCTAATGTGCACCCAACCCATCCACTGGCTGGGTGTCTAACCAACTAAGTCTTGATAAATACTATGTTAACACCGAAACTGCGATATTCGATTTTAAATTTGATACATGAATTCAACATATCATTCGCATTAATACAGGAAACCATGTGATTAAGGAATGAACAAGAGGTATTATAAGTTGGTACATGAATGATTTCTCGCGTAAATCAGATTGCGTATTCCGTAAAATGAAACTTCATTGCTGAACGAGGTCAGTGAAAACATAATTTGGTGAGTGGGTTAGTAAGTGCAGTGGGGAATTGAAAAAGATTGGAGATTATTAGTGTGGTAAGCCATTCATGACTTTGGTTTCGATTATGAGATTAAGGTCATGATTGTGTTCGGTTATGATCATTGATTCATATTTTTTTTTGATACAATGTTTTAAAGAGAATAAGTTAAAGATTTGCTTTATGATTCACAAAATCTGGCAGTTAGATTGCATTGGTTTTTATGAAACTAATATAGGTTTAAGTTTTCGGTTATATAATATGTGCTTGTGTTTCGTTATGAGTTGGAGTCTGATTGACTCGGTTGAACCTTTTCATTATTTTTTTTCATATATCTTTTATAAATAATTCCATTTTCTTTTATTCTAAAAATATTAGTTTTTAATTGTTATTATTATTATTATTATATTTATATTTATTATTTTATTATTATTTTTATTATTATTATTTATTATTATTATTATTATTATTTATTATTATTATTATTATATCTAATGTCCATCGGCTTAAAAATAAAAAAATCAACTATTAAACGGGGCGGGTTTTGAAACCCGAAATACACGAATGTTACACTAACGGTCCTATATAAGTCATAGACTTAGACCGACTAGCTTAAAGGATCAACACAGTACATTACGCTAGATTAAGCGATGACCAGATAGAATATAGTTTAAACCCAACAAGTACTTAAGACTTGTATGCCATGGGTAAACAATTAACATTCTGGAATCTGAGATTAAAATGATAAGGTTAAACCCATTTCGGTTAATTTTCGTAAACTAGTTACATATACTTATACGTACGCATATAAGCGATATCGGGTAACCAGATGAGTAATGAACAAGTTGTATATGTCATTATACTTTAAATAAGTTGTAATATCAGTAGGATATCAACTTATATGCCTGTTGAGGTTTTAAAACGAAACTAATCCTTATAAGGCGTTTTTTACTCTTATGCGTCATATAAAAGGAACTTGCATGTATTATGATGTTATGATCATAAACATTCTGGAAAAATATGTAATTTGTGATATAGGATCAGTAAGATAGCACACATAAGTGTGATTTGTGGTTTAGGACCAAACTATGCACCAAAAGGGCATTTTGGTCTTTTAAAAGCATTGTTTATGATATTATATTAAAATTAGTTTATGATCTGAATATTAACATCATAATATGTTAATTACATTAACATATCAGTAGCTAATTCATTTTTAAGTTCATTGTTGATTAAAATCTGGTTTTATGTAAAAAGGGCATTTTAGTCAAAATTGACATTTTAGCGGAACTTGTGCATAAACTCAGATTATAATTATGATCATGTAATATAACCTCAGATGGTTATGCTACATTGTATTACGATCATAATGCGACTATAAGTCAGAAGTTAACTAATCTAAGTCGGGTCCGAATCGAAAGTCAAAGCAGAAGTCAAACTTCGCGACTTTCAGTTGCGAACCGACTCTAGGACGGAAATTGACGGATTGAACATGTTCCCACCTGTTCTAAAAATTACTACCAACTTGTTTAAGTGTCAAAAACATATTTATAACATATATAAACTCATATTATACTTTTTATAAAATCTGAACCGTTTGACTTTTTAAAACATAAACTTTGACCCGTCAATTGACCTAGTAAATGTGATCCTTAGGAGGTGCCCTTTAAAGGGATTAACACCTACCTAATTACGATCACTTAGCCATGTTCAACTTGAAAATGGCTAGACCAGGTCTAAACCGAAAGTCAAGGCATTTGTCGAAAATGCTTGACTTTTAGCTATTAAAAGCCTATAAAAAGAAAAGAGCAGAGATGGAACACTTACAAGTTATCCAAGGGAAACTTAGAACGAAAAGGGAAGCTCCTAAATGGTCAGGAACTTCCAAGAGATAACAGAGAGGAGAAAGAGTGAATGAGCAAAGAATGAGGTGAACTAGTTGGCTATTTATAGTGCAAGAAGGTGCGTGAAGATGAAGCCAGGTGTTAGAGGTGTTGTAAGATCATCACAAGTGTCTAGAAAGTTGTCAAGAGCTGCAAGACTATGGCAATTTGCAGGAGAGGTGGCATCATGAAACAAATTGGGGTTTTGTACATTTAGCCCCTCAAAAATAATTTTGTTAAATGTCATGAATTGTCCCTTAACTTATATTCCATGACGTAATGACACAACTAGTTCTTTTCGTTCAACACGAGATGTATTGAAGAAGAGTACAAATAACCAAATGTTAACGGGTGTCACACTAGTTGTTTTTACGACTTATAACTGTTTACTAGCTTAAACGTGAAAGATACGAATACTTATGGTTTCATGGGTTAAATTACCCAAACTAGTAAGGTTAAAGGTTCGGTGAAGAAATAGAATGCTTAAGGATGGTAAATCAAAAGATATTGTCTCAACCGAGAGATGATCGGGTCAAGAGGTGACTTAGTTAAACAAGATACGGAAATAACGAAGTCTAGGGCCCTTTGGGTCATTTACTAAAAGTTAAAATGAAGAAAATAAAACGTTCAGGAGCTCGCCATAGGCTACGGTCTGAAGACTGTAGCTTACGGTCATTGTTAGTTTGATTCAGCAGCTTAAGACCATAGCCTACGGTCCTAGACCGTAGGTTACGGTTAGTTTAAAAAAATTTGAATTTAGGATATGTTTAAGGTTAGTTGAGTGGCTAACTCATTTGAGGTATTATCCGAGGGCATGTACACGTGTCGGTATACTGGTGGACACGAATTTTACGAGGTGTTACATGATCACCAGGAGCAGTGGGCTCAGCCTCAGAGGTTTGAGCTTGTGATGTGGACACATCTAAATTTCGCTCATCCCCATTTGCTTGTGTTTTTAAAGCATTTGACTCTTTATTAGACATTTTTGTAAAAGTTTCATGTTTAGGCTTTTAATTCGAAAAACAACACCTTGTTGAAAATCTTCTTTAGAAACTTGTTTTTGAAGATAAAAACTTAAGAGTCTTAGATACATGAGAAATGCTTTTGGTTAGTTTCCTTTGCTAGCAGTCACAATTGCAACCAAGTCCAAGAACAAGGCTTAGGATAAATTAAAATATGATTTTAATTGCATATCCCAAGTATTGTACTTTTTGTGGAATCTCATTAAATGAGGTGGTCTTGGGTGAGAGACATATCAAGAAAGTATGGAAAAAATATCTCATTTCAGGAGGAAATTGAGGTTTGTAAATTGTAACTCCGGTTAACTGACCCTCATACCCTCTTTCAATGAACTATGTGTGAAGTTCTTGTTTATCAAAGGATGTGTTACTTGCTAGGTCATCCAGACCAAATGTTGTCGATATGGAAGATGGAGAAATTTGAACCAGAGTGTTTCCGACTTTGGAAGTGATAGCATAGGGCTTTTTCTTTTGAGTTTGAATCTCAGCATTAGACCAGAATTGTCAGAGTGTGTCAACGTAAACTGGTGCATTAGCAGTAAGTATGGCTTGATAATTTGATGTTTGTAAAACATTAATTAATGAGTGAAAGGAAGTATTTTTGTAGGTTTTCTCAAAAGTGTGAAGGTAGTTATGCAGTAGTTTGATGTTTAGTGCCATGATCGGAGATGAAAATGAGTGATGGTGAAGAGAATGAAGAAATGAGAGTAGTGGAAACCGATTTTAAGAATTTTGAATTCGAGACGGTAGTGAAAGCTCTGTATGGATGGAACAGTAATATTTATAAAGGAATAAGTGAATGTTGACGTGGCAACGGGTTCAAAAGATCTGATGGCTAACATCTGTCCATGTGCCAACCTCTGTTGGATAATGGAAGACAGTTGTTGTGGAACCCCTGCTGGGAAGCAACAGAGGTTGGGAACAATGTTGATTTTACTCTATCAGAGGATAGATATCAGATGTTTAAAAGGATACAGAGGATACCTTTCAGTAGTGGATAGAATTGTAGCCAATCAGAGGTTTTAAAACAGTGGTTTAAAACGGACTTTAAAGATGTATTGAAAATTTTCAATTTTGAAATTATTTTGAAGGATGGAATTTTGATTTTCTGAAAACATTTTAATGCTTTTTATTCATGGAAAACAAAATATTGTTTTTAATCCATGTTTAGCATGCCAATCCTAGATATCAAACTTTCAAAGGTAGATGTATCTAAAGCTTTTATCAACACATCTACCAGTTGATCCATAGTTTGGACATGATGTAGAGAAACCAAACCTTTTTCATAGCAATCCCTCACAAAGTGATGCCTGATGTCATGTGCTTGGTAGTGGAATGTGAAATTTGAATTTTTAACATGAGAGGAGCTTTTAGAGTAATTAAACCAAAATCCAGCAATTGATTTCGAAGCCATAAGAGTTGAGCAGTGCAACTAGCAGCAGCAATATACTCAGCCTCAGTTATGGATGTTCAAACTGCAACTTGCTTTTTGCTTTGCCAAGAGACTAAGCAATTGCCTAGAAACTAACATCCTCCTAATGTAGACTTCCTTGTGGCATGACATCCAGGAAAGTCATTATCTAAATAACCTGAAAGCTCAATATTTCCATTAGTAGGATACGAGATACCAAGTGTGGGAGCACCTTTTATGTATCTGAATATCCTTTTCACATCAATAAGGTTTGACTTTCTAGGTGCTGACTAGGATCTGGCACAAACACATGTTACAAACATGATGTCTGGCATAGATGCAGTTAGGCACAATAAAGACCTAATCATGCTTCTATAAAGAGTTTGATCAACTAAGTCATCTTTGTCATCAATAGTGACCAATTTGGATGTAGCCATGGGTGTACCACATGGTTTACAATCATTCATATCAAATTTTGTAAGTAGTTCTTTGACATACTTGCTTTGATGAATGAATATAGCATTTTGCAATTGCTTAACTTGGAGACGAGGAAAGCATTGGAGTTCACCCATAGCACTCATTTCAAACTCTGCTGTCATGAATTCTCTAAACTCTTCACACATGGCATTGCATGTGGATCCAAAAATGATGTTGTCCACATAAATTTGGACAAGCATCAAATTGTTTCCTCTCCATTTTAAAAACAAAGTTTTATCAATTTTACCTCTTGTAAAGCCTCTGGATAAGATAAAGGTGGAAAAAGTTTCATATCAGGCTCTAGGTGCTTGTTTCACGCAAGCTTTGTTTAGCTTGTAAACATGATCTAGATAAAAAGCATCTTCAAAACTAGGGGTTGGCATACATATACCTCTTCCTTGCTTTTGTCATATAGGAAAGCACACTTTATATCCATTTGATACACCTTGATGTTGTGGTTGGCAACAAAGTCTAAGAACAATCTGATGGCCTCTAGTCTTGCAACAGGAGCAAATGCTTCATTGTAATCAATGCCATCTACTTGTCTATAGCCTTGAACCACAAGCCTAGCTTTGTTTTTTTTACAACAATGCCCATTTCATCTGTTTTGTTCCTGAAGACCCATTTTGTGCCTATGTGACATACATCCCAAGGCAATGGTACAAGTTCCCATACTTGTTATCTTTTGAACTGTAGGAGCTTTTCTTGCATGGCCTCTACCCAACTGTTGTCTTTTGGTGGCTTTTGGTACTTGACAGGTTGTGTGAGAGATAAAAAAAAGAAATGTTTTGGGATTGACTTTTGGTGAGAACCCCTTCATTGATGTTGCCAATAACTTGGTTTGGTGGATGATTTATAAGGTAGATCAGATCTCCTTTGTATGGAACTATGGCATTGAGAGGTGAAGGCTGCAGATGGGAATCATCTGAGCTAATATATGTTGGCAATTTTAAAGAGCCAGCATCTGTTTGAAATGGATGTAGAGGTATAGGTGGGATAGGGGTAAAAATGGGTTGACTTTTGTTCACAGAAAATGG
The DNA here is from genome assembly GCA_947069175.1 of Scalesia atractyloides. Classification (NCBI taxonomy): domain Eukaryota; kingdom Viridiplantae; phylum Streptophyta; class Magnoliopsida; order Asterales; family Asteraceae; genus Scalesia; species Scalesia atractyloides. The sequence goes on from CAMTDV010000027.1 coordinate 56,097,853, forward strand.
ACTTTTGTCAACAGGGGTTTGACTTAATGAGCTGGCAAAGGTTTGAGGATCAACAACAGTTGTTAGTAACATTTGTTGCTATGGTGGAGGAAGTGACTTTGTATTGTGGAATCATAATGTCATATCCATAATCTTGATGGGGAGATTGTGGTGTACCTGAAGTGTTAGTCTTGACAAACACATCTTCAAATGTAAATTTATCTAAATCAAATAATTCAATAGGATATGTTAGGATTTTTAATGAAGAAAGTTCATTGCACTTTACAGTTAAGGTCTCTTCCACACACCTAGTCCTTGTGTTGGTGGTTGAGTATCCCAGAAAATAACCACAATCTACTTTGGCTGTAAATTTTGAAAAAAATCTTTTAAGTTTCAAATGAAACATGGGGAGCCAAAGATTTTGAAGTATGAGATCAAAGGTTGGATCTTGTACAAAATTTCATAAGCAGTCTTTTGATGCCTGGGTTTAATTGAAACTCTGTTCTGTACATAACAAGCAGTGTTTAAAGCCTCTGCCCAAAAAAGACAGGGGTAAAGTTTAGTCTGCAAGCATTGTTCTAGCAGCTTCAATTAGAGTTCTATTTTTCCTTTCCACTACCCCATTTTGCTCTGGTGTCCTTGGGATGTTGTATTGCCTAACAATCTCTTTTAATACACAGCACTCATCCAACTCCTTATTTTTAAACTTTGTCCATTATGACTTTTAAAGACTTTTACTGGCAAGTCAAATGCTTGTCAACTTTCTTACAAAGTCTTGCAAATGCCTGCAGTCTCATCTTTGGAGTGCAAAAAGTAAGTCCATGTAAACCTTGAAAAGTCATCAACTATAACAAGACAATATCTCTTCTTTTTAAGCTCATGATTTTTAAAGGGCCAAACAAGTCCATGTGTAACAGCTGTAGACACTGACTTGTTTTGGACTATTCAATTGATTTGTATGAACTTTTATGTTGTTTACCTTTTAAACAGGAAACACAATGTTCATCACATGTGAATTGTTTTGATGAAAGACCTCTCACAAGACCTTGTTTAGAGAGTGTGGTGATAGTTTTGATATTTGTGTGACCAAGTATTCTATGCCATACATATGTCTCTTTATTTGAGGCAACTAAGAAAAGATATGCATTAGACATTGGATTATCTTTCAACATATCAACCACATACACATTGCCACTCCTGTGAGAAACAAGTTGTGCTTTGCTCTCAGCAATGATTATTTCAATCTTTTTAACCACTTCCGGCCCAACAATCTTACAATCCTTCTTTGTAAAGAATGACCCATAACATTTGTCACTCATTTGAGATACACTAAGAAGATTGAACTTTAGATTGTTAATAAGATTGACATTTTCAAACTTGAGTTTTCTTGCTTGAACTGTACCTGACCCCAACACGTTACCTTTTCAATTGTTACCAAAGTATATCACCCCCTCCATGTGCTAGAAAATCTTTGAGAAGGTCTCTACATCCTATCATGTGCCTGGAGCCTCCACTATCTACATACCATAAACTATCAAGGCAAGTAGAAGCATCCTGCACATCAGTAACATATTAGTTTTGGTGAATGTCTAAAGCCAAAATGGCTTTGGATGGGGTCATAGACATTTCAGCCTCAAGTCTAGGAGAATGGTCAGAGTTTTGGACAGATTTTTGAAACATCTGTTGTAGACCACTTCCTGTCAGATGATCATAACCATGAGGATGCTTGTTTACTCTCGGTTTTGAGGATTTTTTGTAGACCTCATAGCCAAGTGGTACACTCTTATAAACTGATTGGCCATATCCTCTTGGAAATTTATTTGGCTGGTGGTGTATCTATTACCTGAACCTCTTTGAGAACAGAGGTTATATTCAATTGTTTGGTAACAGATGTTTGGACTGGGACAAAGATCTGTTTGTCTTTTCTTTTCTTGAACTTTCAAGTGTTTTGGATTTATACTCATTTCTTTTGACATCAAAATTTTTGAGGTAAACACACTCTTGAGTTTTGTGGTTTTCTTACCATAGATGGTAAAATGAGGTGCATCAATAATTACACTTATTTTATTAATATCATATGCTTTTAGAAGAAAACAATTTTAGTAACATGATTCTTCTTTTCACAAAAATCACAAAACAAGTTTGTTATCTTTTCTTTCTTCTTCCCTTTTCACCTTTTTTATCAAAAGATGATGAAACATCTATGCGAAGGTCTTTTAAGGGAATGATCTTGACTTGAGGTGCTTTTACACCTTAAATGGTTGAAAAAACCATTGGCTTAAAGTTGTCAAGAATGTCACACTCATCTGACCAGGTAGGTTCAGTGACTTTAATTTCTTGACCAGCCAAGTTTGTTGGAATAATTTCAACCAACTACAATCATTTAGAACAGTGTAAAACTTGGTCATATTTTCTTGCTTTTGATTTGTAATTCTAACATCAGCTCATAACCTTTGTAGGATTCTACCCATTTTTCACATATGATTTGGGTAGATCCCAACTCCTTTTTACAACTTTGATATTTTTCTATCACAGTTTGAAGTTGGTCCTTGGTTATGCTTGATTCATGTTTGAGACTGCTGATTTCACTATCCTTTTCAAACAGTTTTGATTTTAACTCTTTTGTAAGTTTTTCAAACTGAATTTCATCATTTAAGATCTTGTTTCTAAGGTTTTCATTCACCTCTTTAATGTTAGCAAACACAATAGTACATGTGTCTTAACATAAGTTTTAAGGACTTGAGGTGATACCTTAGTAGCAGCCATCATGGCACAATCACTTTCTCCTTCACAAATACTAGAATCCTATGGGTTAGACAGAGGTTTTACCATTTCTTCACCAATATTTTATACACCAACATTTTCTTCAGTAACAGCTGTTGTAACATGTGTTTCAACATTTTCACAAAACTCATCAATATTGGACCCCACTTCCTCAGATTCATTCTCCTCCAAAATAGTGTCTAGTGACATAAAACAAAAATTTTTAGTTTTCTTATCAGAAACTAGTGCAAAATTTTCATTAGTGAGTTCCTCAGGTAAGCTACTCTAATCAACAAATCCTTGTGTAAAAACGCTCTGTTGACTGGTCTCTACCTGAACAGAAATTTGTGTAACTTGTGGTGCAGGTTGCACTTGGACCTGAGGAGTTGGGGCTTGAACATATTGTATCTAAGGAACATTGATTTGGACATACTGAACAGGAACTGTGTATACAGGGTGTGCAAAATGAGTAGTGATTTGCATGTGTGGAGCAGGGGTATATTGGGAATAATGGACAGTGTTTTGAGTGTTTTAGGTATAGGACTTGGATGTGTGATTATAGGGCCATTTGTTTAGCTCCTGGATTCTCTAGCAAAATGACCTAGCCTACTACACTTATAACACTTGATTTTTGACTTATCCAACCCAATGTTTAAACCCCCATGCAACCCTAGAAACTTCCTACCAGTTTTCTTTTAAAACTTCCTAGTCCTAACACTTAGCAAGGACAATTGATGCAAAATGTCCATTCATTCCAAATCAACAGGATCAAAATGTTGAAGATCATTTAACTCAAAAGTTGTCAGAAACTTGGTTTTCCCCATTTGCTGCAAAAGCATAAATGGGTGACTAAGAATCAGAGTTGAAATTTCCACCAGATGTTATATCAATAAATGATCAAAACTCTGATCGGTACTACCACCAGATATTTTGACCAAAAAGTGCTGGACTACCAAAAGCATAATCATCAACAACTTTTCCTGACTCTTGTAGCTTCTTTTTTTTGTTAAGCTCTCTCTCATAAGTAAGAAGCCTACCATGAAGCTGAGTCAAACTCATCTCCTTAAACCCAACATCGGTTCTAGTTAGAAAGGCAACAGTGTCCTGTTTTTCTGGTAATAACCTTAGAAATCGGCTATTTAGAATTGGATTAGGATAGTTAACATTTACCAGTTTTAGTTCACTAATTAGACAACTAAACCTTTCAAACTGCCGAGTGAATGACTCTCCTTTAATATGACAAAATGTTTCATACTGTTGGTTCAAAACTTCACAATTGTTTTCAATAACCTCCTCTGTCCCACTGAATTGTTCTTTCAAAGCATCCCACAACTCCTTTGCACTGTTGTAATGCAACAGGCCAACATAGATATCATTTGGTAAACTCTTATCAACGATGCTAAATGCCTTTGCATCTAGCTCAATTTTCTGAAAATCTTACTCGAGGTAGTTTTCAGTACTCTTTAGAACTTGAACTTTTGGGTCTTTAGTACTCGGTACCATCGAAACATGAGGTCCAAAGATAACCGATTTCCAGCAACTCGTATTTTGTTGTGCAAGTATGTGACCTATCCGTCTTTGCCAGATATTATATTCCGATCTGACAAGGATTGGAGGTTTGTACATGGTGCCAGTGTTGTGTGGATCTTGTGGATTTTGAGACATTTTTCATTGTTTACAAACAAGTTTTTGTTTAGAATACTTTGAACATAAATTAACTTTTACTCTATTTTCAATACAACGAACAAACGAACCAGTAATAAGAGTTGATCTGTGTTTATCAAAATGATTGTTAAATCAAATTTGATTATCCAAGCTCTGATACCAACTGTTAGGATCTGAGTTTGATATTTTTGTGAATATTTGATATGAAATCAAATGAAAGAAGATAAAAAACAATGACATAGTGCAGCAGAAATAGCAAACTTTCAAATCACAACAATAGAGAGATTGTTTTCATAAACATGCTTTTGTAAATTCACGTATGCATGCAATATTAGAACTATCACTCTGATTTGTTCGTACATAAATGTTAGAAGGAAAGTGATGAATAGAATAGCACATGCATTGTTCTATTTATATTACAAATCAAACCACTGAGGAATCTAAGCTAACGTCACCTTGACAGTGACATCTAACAGTCTAACAAACTCTAAAATCTTCTAAGCTACACTCTGTTACATTGATAAATAGAAACTTTGTTGATCTAGCATCTGTTGAGAAGAAACTCTGATGAGCTTTAACCTCTGTTCGTCTAGCAGACCTTTGAGTTGGGCAGAACTTGTCTTCAATAGATCTTGTATAGCAGACTTTAGCTTCAACAGACCTTTGAGCAGCAGATGTTTGATGTCTTTGCCTTTGGGAGGAGTTATATATTCAAAGCACTTTTTATTCTGGATCAGATATATATTCTTTTATAGGGTTCAATAGATCTAACACCTAGCCTCTACATGTCACACCCCAGGATTTCACAACCAAACACCGGTGGGCCTGGGTGGGGAATATTGTGTCGTAAGTTGATATCATCATAGTCAATTAAACACAGCACAACAGAAGTCTTGGAGTTTAAATTACTATTACAAACCAAATGTTCAAAGTACGAAAAATAGTATACAAACGACTTGTAATAGAAGATCCACAAGCGGATTGTAAAATGTAAAAAAGTGTATAATAGACTTTGGGCAGATCTAAGGATTTGCAAGATCCTCTTATATCACTACCGAGCAGCTTCCAGCCTATTTCGTATTATACATGCATGCTTAGTCTTTTAAAAATACGTCAGCTTTTGCTGGTAAATACTCCCAACTGACTCATTTTGAAAACATTTGAAAATGGTTCTAAGTGCACATGGCACAAAATCTTTTATAACTTGGGAACTTTAGCCATGTAACCTTGTTAACAGATTCACATGTTTGTCCATACATACAGGGCTCAATACGAAGACCGAGACATGATTAACATACACACCACTTATGAACTTACGAAGGAGTTATCCCCAATAATTGGGAAAACATAATTTAGCATGAGCATCTGTCAGGTGTATGCCTACACCCCGCGCTTAGGTCGTGGTGATTAACTAATGTAATGAGCTGATGATATCCAAGACACGGTCGTTAATCCCCGATGTTTAAGTTATCAACAAAAGTTATTAAAATGGAATATGCGAATTTACTAGCCACATTCCGGTGTTCGATTGATCCCATTTCCGACCAAGCGGTAATAATTTATCGTAACCCAAGCCCGTATAGGGAAAATAAGTCGAGAGTATTTACCTGAGCTAGTCTTGATTTAAAAATGCAAGATTTAAAGTCTCAGCCGTATCCAAAATGAACTAAGTGCAGATAGCATTTACCGAAAGGCTCTAGTCTGGATTTTGGCATAAGCTAACCAATTAAATGCTAACGGTCTTAATTAAGTCATGGACTTAGACCGACTAGCGTACAGGATCAAGACGTATATTACACTAGATTAAGCGATGATGGGATAGAATGTAGTTTAAACCCAACAAGTACTATGACTTGCATAATATGGGTAAACCATAAACATTTTGGATTTTGAGACTTAAATGATAAGGTTAAACTCGTTTTGGTTAATTTCTGTAAACTAGTTCATATACTTATCCGTGCGCATATAAGCAATATCGGGTAACCGGATAAGTCATGGACAAGTACTATATGCCATTATACTTTAAATAAGTTGTAACATCAGTGAGATATCAACTTATATGCCTGTTAAGGTTTTACAATGAAATTATGCCTCATAAGGGTGTTTTGGTAATTATATACTGTATAAAAGGAACTTGAATTTATTTTGATGTTATGACCATAAGTATTCTGTAAAATAATTAATTTAAGATATAATATCAGTAAGATATTGATTATATGTGTAATTTATCTTTTATGACCAAACTATGCACCGTAGTGGCATTTTGGTCATTTTACACATAGTTTTATAATTTATTTGGGATTCTGAGTTTACATCATGTACCTACTGTAAAATATTTTAAATAAGTTTTAAAATCAGTAGTTAATAAGTCTTGGTTGATAAATATGGTTTAAAACCATACTATGCGCCGAAACGGTGCTTATGTTGTAAAATGACGATTTGTGTGAAGTTTAGTAAAAACTGATGTTAAAATCAAGTTTAATTGTCTTAGATATGTTATTTAATATAACATATCAGTAGATAAAAGATTTGATATAAAAAGGTATGATTAAAACCATTTTATGTGCCACAAGGGCGTTATCGTCATTTATCTATATAATACAAGAACTTGTATGTAAACTCAGTATCAATCTGATTTAACATCCAAATACTCCTACTTATGATATTACATCAGTAGGTAGTTCATTTTCAAGTTCGTTATCGCTTAAACCTTATTTTATGTAAAAAGGACATTTTTGTCAAAATGGCATAATTGTGGAACTTGTGCATAAACTCATATTCTGATTATGATCATGTAATATAACCTCAGGGGGTTATGCTACATTATATTATATTACTATCATAATGCAACCTTAGATCAGTAGCTAACTAATCTAAATCGGGTCAGAATCGAAAGTCAAAGCAGAAGTCAAACTTTGCGACTTTCGGTTGCAAATCGACCCTAGAACTTAAATTGACGAGCCGAACATGTTCTCATATGTTCTAATAATTATTATCAACTTTTTTAAGTGTCAACACATGTTTCAAAACATATATAAACTCAGATTATAATATTTCTGAAAAATGGCCCGTTTGACTTTTTAATATTAAAAATTTGTTCTGTCAATTGGTCTAGCAAACGTGATCTTTAGAAGGTGCCTTTAATAGGGATTAACACCTACTTATTACGATCACTTAGCCATGTTCATTACGAACAATGACTGGACCATAATGGTCTTAACTGAAAGTCAAGGCGTTTTCCGTAAAACGCTTGACTTTTGGCTATAAAAGTCTATAAATGAAAATGCAAGAGAAAAGAACACTTACAAGTGATTCCTTGGATGAAATAGAACTAAGTTGGATGCTCCTTTCACTTAGGAACTTCCAGAGGAGGGAGATAGAATGAAGAATGAGAAAGGTGCAAGTTCAAGATGTGAACCTTGGCACCTATTTATGGTTGGAGAGCTTGAAGGAGGTGATGCCAGGTGTTAAGGGGTCTTAGAGGGAGCTCACAAGTGTCCTAAAACGTGGCATATCATTTTGGAAGTCCCTAGTTTCGTATCAAATGGTTTTTGGCAACATGTGTGGAGGCCAAGCAAAATTTTCTGCAGATACAGACCTCTGGCGAGCCGCGAGAGACATGGCAGTGTCTCTCGCGCCCCACGAGCGCCTCAAGGGAACTTTCAAACTTTGTCACATTTAGCCCATCAACTTATAAAACTTCCTAAAACACCTTTATAGCATACTTAGCCCTCCGTAGCCAACATTTGGCGTACCCGGGATTATGCCCGGATAATGTCGAGCTCTCGGTTCGTTAAAAGGTCACTCAGAGGTATAAATTAACATGTTGATACTTTTAACCCCTCCATTGTCCAACTTTTACATATTTACAGAATTAATCCTTCTTGTCCAACAAGTGACTCATTTGAGAGTTAGAACTTCGTAAAGGATCACTCAGAGGCTCAGTATAAGCATGTTGACTCATATGTCACTCAGAGGCTGGGCATGTTGACACAAATGGTCACACAGAGGCCAAGTTTAAGCATGTGGACACTAATGGTCACTCATAGGATAAGTTTAAGCATGTTGACACTAATGGTCACTCAGAGGCTAAATTTTTGCATGTTGACATCAGAGGGTCACTCAGAGGCTTAGTTTGAGCATGTTGACATCTTTAGTCCTTATTAGTCCATAATGGACTTATTATAAAAGTACTGGCACGTATCACTATACTATTGAACACGATTTTACGAGGTGTTACATCCTCACCCCCTTAAAAGAAATCTCGACCATGAGATTTTATTCAAAAAGATGGGGGTATTTTTGTCGCTTAATGGACTCAACCTCGCATGTAAACTCGGGGCCTCGTAGGGCATCCCACTTAACCTTTACTATAGGTATCTTTTTCCTTCGGAGCTTCTTAACCTATCGATCCTAGATCGAAATAGGTTTCTCAACGAACCTCAGGTTTTCATCAATTTGCACATCTTGATGTGACATTGCTAGCAACTCATCAGCTAGACATTTCTTAAGATTACAGATGTGGAACACATCATGAATCCCACTATGCTCCTCGGGTAACTTAAGCTTATAAGCTACAGTGCCGACACATTCGATTATCTCGAATGATCCTATATATCTTGGGCTTAACTTGCCCTTCCTTCCAAATCTCATTACACCTTTCCAAGGTGATACTTTTAGCATGACTTTGTCCCCTACTTGGAACTTAAGAGGTTTAGGACTCTTGTCAGCATAGCTCTTCTGCCTATCACGGGCAGCTTTGAGACGATCAAGGATTTGCACAATCTTATCCCTGGTCTCCGGGACAATCTCTAGCCTGATAGTTGGGCTTCCCCAACTTCTGCCCAACACACAGGCGTTCAACATTTTCTCCCATACAAGGCCTCAAAAGGAGCAGCCTTGATGCTTGTATGATACCTGTTATTATAGGAGAATTCTATTAGGGGTAAGTGGTCATCCCAACTTCCACCTAAATCAATCATACATGCTCTAAGCATGTCTTCCAAAGTTTGAATAGTACGCTCACTCTGACCATCAGTCTATGGATGGTAAGGCGTACTAAAATTTAATCTTGTGCCTAAAGATTGTTGGAAACTTTTCCAAAAATGAGAGGTATATCTAATATCTCTATCAGATACAATAGATACCGGCACACCGTGTAGGGACACAATCTTGTCCACATATAACTTAGCCAATTTGTCAGAATTCTACTTTTCTTCATTTGGCAAAAAATGCGCTGATAGTCAGCCTATCCACAATGACCCATATTGTGTCATTACCATGTTTGGTCTTAGGTAACTTGGTAATCAAGTCCATGGTTACCATTTCCCATTTCCAAGTGGGAATTTCAAGCTGTTGTAGAAGTCATGACGGTTTCTGATGTTCAGCTTTAACTTGCGAACACGTCAGACACTTAGCTACATAAGTGGCTATGATTTCTTCAAACCTATCCACCAATAATTCTTTTTCAGATCCTGATACATCTTGTCACCACCTGGGTGAACCGAGTATATCGTATTAAGCGCTTCTTGGAGGATTAGATCTCTAAGTCCTCCAAAGATTGGAACCCAGATTCTGCCATTAAATCTAAGGCTTCCATCATTTCTAGGCGTTAACTGATCAACAGTTCTGCCTAATCCATCATTTGGAACATTAGCCGCTAACAGGGTTGCTTCTGCGCGTCTAATAGCTTTTCATTTAAGCTATTTCTGAGCTATATGCTCTTGGCATTAATCCTAATAGGCTTAGCCCTTTCTTTGCGACTTAAGGCGTCAGCAACTACGTTTGCCTTGCCGGGATGATAGTGAATTTTGAAATCATAATCATTCAGCGTTCCATCCAGCGGCGCTGTCTCATGTTCAAATCCTTTTGATTGAACAGATGTTGGAGACTTTTATGGTCAGTGTATATAATACACTTCGTGCTATATAAGTAATGTCTGCACAACTTAAGTGCAAATACAACGACACCCAATTCAAAATCATTGGTGGTGTAATTCCTTTTGTGCACCTTTAATTGTCGTGATGCATAAGCAATTACTTTGCCCTTTTGCATTAGCACACAGCCCATGCCAGTGTGCGAGGCATCACATTAAACGACAAAATCCTCAATACCCTCTGGTAGAGATAACACAGGAGCATTGCTCAACTTGTGTTTTAGAATCTTAAAAGATTCTTGTTGTTTTGGACCCCAGTCAAACTTGACATTCTTATGGTCAATGTAGTTAAAGGAATAGCTATCCTTGAAAAGTTCTCAATGAACCTCATTTAATAACCAGCCAATCCTAAGAAGCTACGAATCTCCGATGGAGTTTTGGGTACTTCCAATTCATTATGGCTTCAATCTTAGCGGGATCTACTTGGATACCACGCTCACTTACAACATGTCCTAGAAATTGGACTTCTCTAAGCGAGAATTCACATTTAGAGAACTTAGCATAAAGTTTCTCTTATCTTATCAATTCTAGGATGCACCAAAGATGTTTCTCGTGATCAGCCTGATTACGAGAGTAGATAAGTATGTCGTCTATGAAGACAATGACAAACTTATCTAAATACCGCTTGCAGACTCTATTCATGAGATCCATGAATGCTGCAGGTGCATTTGTGAGCCCAAAAGGCATCACTAACAATTCATAATGACCATAATGAGTCCTGAAGGCAGTCTTAGGAACATCCTCATTTCTAACCTTCATTTGATGGTATCCTGATCTTATATCAATCTTAGAGAAATAACTAGCACCTTGAAGTTGATCGAACAAATCATCGATCCTAGGCAGAGGATAATGGTTTTTTTTATCGTCATCTTGTTTAGTTCACGGTAATCAATACAAATCCGCATTGCACCGTCCTTTTTCTTAACGAAAAGAATTGGAGCTCCCCAAGGTGAGGAACTAGGCTGAATAAAACCTTTCTCTAAAAGTTCGTCTAACTGAATTCTTAATTCCTTCATTTCCGTTGGTGCTAACTTATATGGAGCTCTAGCAACAGGTGCTCATCCTGGTAGGATATCAATCCTAAATTCCACTTGCCTATCTGGAGGTAGTCCTGGTAGTTCTTCAGGGAAAACATCAGGATACTCTGAGATAACTGGAAGGTCTTCAATATTTGGTTTTGGCTTGTTGATAGTTACTTGTGACAAGTAAATGACACAACCTCTCCCCAAACACTTGGATTCCTTAAATAACGTCACTTTGTCTGGCTATCCATAGTGTGAATCTCCAAGGATGGTGATCATTTCACCAGATGGGGTTTTAATTTCAATGAGTTTCTTATCACAGGCAATGCGGGCTTGGTTATGAGATAACCAATCCATGTCTAAGACTACATCGAACCCCACCAATTTTATTGGTAAAAGAGAGATAGGAATAGAATGATTCTTAAAGGATATAAAACATCCATCAAGAATGGAAGATGCTATTTCTAAGGTTGCATCAGCAAGTTCTACCTCATAAGTTATGTCTAGAGTTCTTATGGGTAAGTTTAATAGTTTACTAAATATATGGTCTACAAAAGACTTATCTGCACCCGAATCAAAAAGTACTCTAGCATATATGTCATTAATAATGAATGTGCATGTTATGACATTGTTGCCATTAATAGCCTCCCTAGCATTCATTTGGAAGGCACGAGCACTTCCTTTCTTACCCTATCCAGGCTTTGCATCATTACCTCTAGGGTTCTTAGGGTAATTAGGCTTAATATGCCCCTTCTCATTACAACCATAACAGACTGCATCCTTAAGTTTTTTGCACGCGTGGGTCTTATGCCTTTTTCTTTTGCAAATACCACAGGGTTTAATCTGGGGGTCAGTATTACATTGCCCCCAATGCCTGCGGTTACAGGTCTTGCACAAATGTCTATCATCAGACCTTTGCTGGTTCTTCTTGAACCCAAAATTTCCTTTCTTCTTAAATCTTTGGGAGTTATCATCCTCCCGTTTCCTTTTTCCGTCAGGTTCAGTCTTAACTGACCTTTGCCTCACTAAATCTAGGCTGAGAGAGAGAGAGATAGGTCAACAGCAGACCTGTAGGTACTAGGCTGAGCATCCTTTACCATGCCCTTAATCTCGGGCGCTAACCCATTAATGAAACGCGCAATGCGTTTGGGTTCAGGGTTATTAGATAGGAAACTAATCTAGACAGAGAGTTAAAGTCAGAAACATACTTCCTACAGTCTAGATTTTTCATTGTAAGAGTCAGGAAGTCTGACTCTGTCTTCTCCACCTCATGAGGTGGGAAGTATGTTTCCTTGACAAGGTCAACAAACTTGGACCATCCCAAGTTGTATAGGTGTACCTTACCTGTTGATTGGACCATTGCATTCCACCAAATTAGGGTATCACCCTTGAAAGACTGAGACATACTTTACCACATCTTTATCAGCACAACCGCTGATATCCACTATTGTCTCCATTTCATCAAGCCATTTCAAGGCTTCTACAGCTCCCTTCTCTCCATTAAAATCTTGGGGCTTACAAGAGACAAAGTATTTATAGGTACATCCGTCTTTAGAAGAACGGGACCTATCATTAAGTTCTAATTTTCTTGGTTCACTCTTCGCATTTGAAGAGTGAACAGAGCTATCTTTATGATCCGAGGATGGTGGAATTGATAAGGGTTTGGAGCGAGTAGCGCTCAATTCTTTAAATTTCTCCATGGCCTTTTCCATGGCTTTTCCCACAGTTGCATCAATGCGAGCTTGGAAATTATCATTATCGATGGCTAGGGTTTTCGGTGTTGTTAGAGTTAATCTCTCGGTGGCTATTGTACGCCTCATCTGAGTTAGCCATTCTTGAAGCATAGGTTCTAAACACCAAATTAAGCTATTCTTAGCCATGGTATCAATAACGATATTTGGCTTTAAAAAATTGGATATATAATCCATCGCCTAATCAAACTAGTGTGAATATAATCACATCTCTTAGGCTTAACATTACTATGAATGTTATCTATATTTGGCCTAGGTCTCAAAGGACCATCAAAGGCAAATTACAATTTGGACATAGTCCATATATATTAGACAGTGGATCGTGATGTCACAACTGTCATTGTCATTAGACAATTATAAATAGCTCATAGGCTTGTCACAAAGGACATAAAATACGACACATAGGCCTGTCGCTAATGGACATAAAAATTATGGCACATTGGCCTGTCACTAATGGACATAAAATACGACACATTGGCCTGTCACTAATGGACATAAAAATACGGCACATTGGCCTGTCACTAATGGACATCAAATACGACACATTGGCCTGTCACTAACGGACATAAAATATGACACATTGGCCTGTCACTAATGGACATAAAAATACGGCACACATGCCTGTCACTAATGGACATAAAATACAACACATTGGCCTATCACTATTGGACATAATATATGGCACATTTGCCTGTCACTAATGGACATAAATTTGGATAGGGGGTTATATTAACCACAACTGTCATTGTCTCAATTGACAATATAATATTGGTCAAAGGCAAATCATCACTACTGGATGTTAAATCATGGCCCGTAGGCGCTACATCACTAATGGATGTCAATTATCATCGCATTGATGATATTAGCCGGGATCATATTGATCACATAGGCTATATAGTAGGTTTTAGGACATAGTCCATCACCTAGACGGTTAGTGTGGTTCCTCAATTCACACTACCAAGAGTATGAATATTCCTGAATGTTAACATAGGAGTATCTTAATGGTTGATTAATAGTCATGGTCGCATTGACCTTAACGACTTGGAGGCTTGAACACAATCCACCACCTCTGGATAGAAGGATAACTCCCCTTAACTATCATGATAGAAGGCTATTCATCCTTAACTAACAATTATAAGCTGGCCAATTAATGGCGTTTGTGCCACTTGGCTAATCAAAACCATTAAGACCTTTTTGGAATTATATAGCAGAACATAAATTTCGAGTAAAATTGAGACATTCGTTTGAAGAGGATGAATACATAAATATATATATATATACATACATATATATATATATAATTCCAAAATATTCCATTAAATGATAATAAGAAATTACAATACTAGAAATAAATAAATAATACAACTGTCCATGCAAGGACTTAAAAGAAATAAAAATGTCCACGCAGGGACTAAAGAAATAACAATGTCCTCGCAAGGACTAAATATAATAATAGAAGAGACTTCATTCGTCCTTCTTTCCCTTAACCAACTTGGAGAGCTTCTTGAAGAACTTTTTCGTCTTCTTCTCTGTATTTTCTGCTTGTTGTTGCATTTCCTTCATTCGTTCGAAGGCCTCATTGGTGGCCTCAAGTGGCGGCGGAGGTTGTGGTTGTGGTTGTGGCATAACAGGATACTGGTACCTATAACTTGGATATCCAGTAGGTAGATAAGCAGGTGGGAAAGGAGATGGGTAAAGTGCGTTATGCATGACCACTTGCATATAAGGGTCATGCGATAGTGCCTGGTAATTTATCGGCGTAGATGGGTTAAAAGGATCATATCCAGATGTATCCGGATATGTTGGAATATGGTTATTAAAACCCGATGGTGGTGGTTGAACCACTGGTGATGGTGTTGGTTCCACCACAGGTGAAGCATTGGAGGGCCCACCTATTTGTGGGTCCTCGTGAATTGTGGGGTAGGTTTTGGCCAACGGTGGTAGCGAACCCGACCGTTGACCTACATGTACCGACATACGCGCTCCTCGTTTCCTCCTTGGTTGCTCAGGTGGCGGCTGAGGCTGTTCCACCGGTTCCATATGAACATCTTCTTGTACAGGAGGTGTTGAGGAGTGATGGGAAGGAGTGTTAGCAAAAGTGAATTGGTTCCAATATTGGTCCCATTCATTAGGACCTTGATATGGCGATCCGGCGTAAGAGTTTGAATCGCTAGATATTTCGATGGGATGTGCGTGCGATCCTGACGTTGGCATTTCTGGATCAGAGTCCTTGTCCATTGGGTTGGGTTGATCCAAGTAATGATTAGGGTTAAATTCATCATGAAATGATGAGAGTGATGAGAGTGTTGTGATTGGTGAGAATGATATGAGTGGTACGAGTTTTGGGTGTGAGTAGGTGAATTTCTTGATAACGGCCAGGAATCCCCCGAATCCTCATAAGGATTCGAGTGATGGGGTTATGAAGGGATGTGTCCAGATGGTCCTCCCCTCATTGGTCCTTTACCTCTTCCTCGTACTCTTAGCAGCATTTTCCTGTTAAAAATCAAATCAAAAACAATACTAATAACTTAATAATGAGATGAGTAATCCTAGGTCAAATCCTAGACTCAGAAGTCTAAGGAATGTGCTTTTGTGAAAGTTTGAGATTAAACACAAGAAGGCTAGTGTTTAATTCTCTCAAACGTTGGCTCTGATACCAACCTGTCACACCCCTGGATTTCACAACCAAACACCGGTGGGCCCGAGTGGGGAATATCGTGACGTAAGTTGATATCATCATAGTCAATTAAACGTAACACAGTGGAAGTCTTGGAGTTTAAATTACTATTATAAACCAAATGTTCAAAGTACAAAAAATATTATACAGACAACTTGTAATAGAATATCCACAGATGGATCGTAAAATGTACAAAAGTGTATAATAGACTTTAGGCAGATCTAAGGATTTGCAAGATCCTCTTATATCACTACCGAGCAACTTCCAGCTTATTTCATATTGTACCTGCAAGCTTAGCCTTTTAAAAATATGTCAGCTTTCGCTGGTAAATACACACAAGTGACTCATTTTGAAAACATTTGAAAATGTTTTTAAGTGCACATGGCACAAAATCTTTTATAACTTGGGAAAGTTAGCCGTGTAATCTTGATAACAGATTCACATGTTTGTCCATACATACAGGGCTCAGTATGAAGACCGAGACATGATTAACATACACACCACTTATGAACTCACGAAGGAGTTATCCCCAATATTTGGATTAAAATAATTTAGCATGAGCATTTGTCAGCTGTATACCTACACCCCGCACTTAGGGCGTGGCCATTAACTAATGTAATGAGCTGAGGATATTCAGGACACCGTCGTTAACCCCTGATGTTTAAGTTATCAAACAAAACTGATTAAAAAAGAATATGCAGATTTAATAGCCACAGTCCGGCATTCGATTGATCCCATTTCCAACCAAGCGGTAATAATTTACCATAACCCAAGCCCGTATAGGGAAAATAAGCCGTGAGTATTTACCTGAGCTAGTCTTGATTTAAAAATGCAAGATTTAATATCTCAGCCGTATCCAAAATGAACTAGGTGTAGATAGCATTTACCGGAAGGCTCTAGTCTGGATTACGGCATAAGCTAACCAATTAAATGCTAACGGTCTTAATTAAGTTATAGACTTAGACTGACTAGCATAAAGGATCAAAACGTATATTACGCTAGATTAAGCGATGATCTGATAGAATGTAGTTTATACCCAACAAGTAGTATGAGTTGCATAATATGGATAAACCATAAACATTCTGGATTTTGAGACTTAAATGATAAGGTTAAACCCGTTTCGGTTAATTTACGTAAACTAGTTATATATACTTAACCGTGCGCATATAAGCGATATCGGGTAACCGGATAAGTTATGGACAAGTTCTATATGCCATTATACTTTAAATAAGTTGTAACATCAGTGAGATATCAACTTATATGCCTGTTAAGGTTTTACAATGAAATTATGCCTCATAAGGGCGTTTTGGTAATTATACACTGTATAAAAGGAACTTGAATTTATTTTGATGTTATGACCATAAGTATTCTGTAAAAATAATTAATTTAAGATATAATATCAGTAAGATATTGATTATATGTGTAATTTATCTTTTATGACCAAACTATGCATCGTAGGGGCATTTTAGTCATTTTACACATAGTTTTATAATTTATTTGGGATTCTGAGTTTACATCATGTACCTACTGTAAAATATTTTAAATAAGTTTTAAAATCAGTAGGTAATAAGCCTTGGTTGATAAATATGGTTTAAAACCATACTATACGCTGAAACGGCGCTTATGTTGTAAAATGATGATTTGTGTGAAGTTTAGTTAAAACTGATGTTAAAATCAAGTTTAATTGTTTTAGATATGTTATTTAATATAACATATCAGTAGATAAAAGGTTTGATATAAAAAGGTATGATTAAAACCATTTTATGTGCCACAAGGGCGTTATCGTCATTTATCTATATAATACAAGAACTTGTATGTAAACTCAGTATACAATCCGATTTAACATCCAAATAATCCTACTTATGATATTAGATCAGTAGGTAGTTCATTTTCAAGTTCGTTATCGCTTAAACCTTATTTTATGTAAAAAGGACATTTTTGTCAAAATGGCATAATTGTGGAACTTGTACATAAACTCAGATTCTGATTATGATCATGTAATATAACCTCAGGGGGTTATGCTACATTATATTATATTACTATCATAATGCAACCTTAGATCAGTAGCTAACTAATCTAAATCGGGTCAGAATCGAAAGTCAAAGCAGAAGTCAAACATTGCGACTTTCGGTTGCAAATCGACCCTAGAACTTAAATTGACGAGCCGAACATGTTCTCATATGTTCTAATAATTATTATCAACTTGTTTAAGTTTCAACACATGTTCATAACATATATAAACTCAGATTATAATATTCCTGAAAAATGGCCCGTTTGACTTTTTAATATTAAAAATTTGTTCTGTCAATTGGTATAGCAAACGTGATCTTTAAAAGGTGCCTTTAATAGGGATTAACACCTACTTATTATGATCACTTAGCCATGTTCATTACGAACAATGACTGGACCATAATGGTCTTAACCGAAAGTCAAGGCGTTTTTCTTAAAACGCTTCACTTTTGGCTCTAAAAACCTATAAACAAAAATGCAAGAGAAAGGAACACTTACAAATGATTCCTAGGATGAAATAGAACTAAGTTGGATGCTCCTTTCAGTTAGAAACTTACAAAGGAGGGAGATAGAATGGAGAATGAGAAAGGTGTAAGTTCAAGTGGTGAACCTTGGCACCTATTTATAGTTGGAGAGCTTGAACGATGTGATGCCAGGTGTTAAGGGGTGTTAGAGGGAGCTTACAAGTGTCTTAATACGTGGCATAGCAGTTTGGAAGTCCCTAGTTTTGAATCAAATGGTTTTTGGCAACATGTTTGGAGGCCAAGTAAAATTTTCTGCAGATACAGGCCTCTGGCAGGCCGTGAGAGACATGGCCAATGTCTCTCGCGCCCCGCGAGGGCCTCAAGGGAACTTTCAAACTTTGTCACCATTTATCCACTCAACTTATAAAACTTCCTAAAACACCTTTATAGCATACTTAGTCCTCCGTAGCCAACATTTGGCATACCCAGGATTATGCGCGGACATTGTCGAGCTCTCGGTTCGTTAAAAGGTCACTCAGAGGTATAATGTTGACACTTTTAACCCCTCCATTGTCCAACTTTTACATATTTACAGAATTAATCCCTCTCGTCCAACAAGTGGCTGAGAGTTAGGACTTCGTAAAGGATCACTCAGAGGCTCAATATAAGCATGTTGACTCCGATGTCACTCAGAGGCTGGGCATGTTGACACAAATGGTCACTCAGAGGCCAATTTTAAGCATGTTGACACTAATGGTCACTCAGAGGCTAAGTTTAAGCATGTTGACACTAATGGTCACTCAGAGGCTAAGTTTTTGCATGTTGACATCAGAGGGTCACTCAGAGGCTTAGTTTGAGCATGTTGACACCTTTAGTCCTTATTAGTCCATAATGGACTTATTATAAAAGTAATGGCACGTGTCACTATACCATTTGACACAATTTTACGAGGTGTTACACTACATAAATTGAAATCTTTTGATTGAAGCTTTCTTTATCTTCTCATAAATCCGTTCTTCTTTTCTCATTTGCTTCCTGAACTCTTTTCCTTCTAACTCTCGCCATTTCGACTTCCACATCTTACCATACTTAATACCATGCGCATAGCAAACACTGATCACACCATGGTATTGCATTGCTTGCACTTTTTCCATCACTTCATAAAATATCTTGTTGTAAAATAAGCATTCAATGTCTTTCTCTGAACAGTTCACCAACCATATTGGATCTAGAATCGATAGTTCTCCACTTGAAAAACTCACTTAAATCTTGTTCAATCTTCGTTAACGGCTTATTCTTCATCATGCATGGTCGCTTCACAATCAAAGTAACATATTTCTCTTTTGTAATCGGATCAATCTTCTTAGGAATATGTGGCTTCAAGTTTAGAAAACCATGAGCAGCTTCAAACCTCAACTTCCATAACCTCTGATCTTTGAATGTCATCTGATAGTTGATGCATTTAGTTTGGCACAAGTCTTCAACATCCCACCAAGGCAAAGTTTGGATATCACACAAGAATCGGAAGTATTGAACAACAAACTCTCTTATTATAGCATATACCTTCAACCCTGGTAGCCACTCGCAGCTTAAAATATCCCCTAACAACTTGTCTTGACCTCGTGTAAAGAACCCTAACGGTCGTTGGAACTTTCTTTCTTTCGGCAATTCTTTGAACCAAGTTTTTTTGGCTTCCATAATTTCTTCTTTATTAGAAGAATGTCATCTTTCACTATTTCTTTGACTTTTCTTTTCAGCAAATTGTTTGTCTCTTCAGAAAACATCTCTTGGAATGTTGGGAAGTCATCTGTTCTGTCACCAGTATATTTTACAGTTTCATCATCATAATCATCCTCCATGACAACATTATCATAGTTATTAGCATCCTCCATATATCTATACACGTAATCATCTAGCTTTGTGATGCTTAGATTGTTCAGTTCTTCTTTAAAGTCAAATTCGAATGAACTCTCGTCAACACCCAACATCTGAGCTATTTCTTCCTTTGTATAATTATAAACAAACCCTCCTTCTTCAACACCGTGCTCCAGATAAATCATTCTATATTGCATAACAGGAACAACCGTTATAGGAGTAACGTCTATGAGGATTCCTGTATGCTCTTCTTCGTGAACGAATCCTTATTCTCCCCCTATTTCTAAGCATCATCTTCTTGATTGGCATTATCATTTAGAAAAGCATCATAGTTAAATGAATCATTGATCTTTGCTTGAACCACTAAACCAGTACCCCCTGAGTATCATCGTTATCATCACCTTTGTCATCATCGTCTTTCTTATCGTCACCACCAAAATCATCATTATTCTTATCATTCTCATGATCATCGTCAGGTTGTTCATTTACCACTACTAGATCTCTTATCAGCTTTACTTTCTTCTAAGACTCATAAGGCACATCAATCACATCGCCGATTAGAACAAACTTAGTAATATCGATTTCAGGCTCAACTTCCTTTTGTTGCACTTGTGTAATAATAGGGATATCATCAATCTTTTCTTTCCCTTTTCCAACTGCTACAACTTCAGCTTTAGCCTTTCGTGCCCTCTCGGCAGCCCTTTCTCTTGCCCCTTCAATTTCTATCAAGTCAAATTCAGCCTCAAAGTCTATGCCAAGCTTCTTATTCAACACTTTCTGAATCGTATCGAGCTTTCTGTCTTTCCTCAGTCTATCAGTTTCTAGCTTATATGTTACTCTACATAATCTTTCATTGTCTGATACAAGACTAGCTATTACAACGTCCATGTGAGCACAATCTTCTCTAAAATTTTCACACGAGCCTCCAGATGTCTTATCTTTTGATCATTCAGATTGTCTAGAAAATTAAGACCAACAGTGCCCATTGTATCCATTCCCGGAAAGTTGAAATCATCACCAAATATATGTTCAGCTTCTCTAATAGATTGTCGTCTTGTTGAAGAACGAGGAGTAGACTGTTGTTTTTGCAGTGTAGGTTGCTTTGGTGTATGTTGTGGTGTGGGTTGTTTCGGTGGTGATGGTTGTTGTGGTGGTGAAGTATGTTGTGAAGGTGATGGTGGAGTTTAAATCTATATAGCCACTTCAGCTTCAACATTTGTAGCATGTGTCTCTTTATCAAGAACTACTGGATCAGCCCCAGCAGTCGTTATCTTTAGATACTTTCTTCTTGCTTTCTTCATAGCCAGTGACCCTGTTTTCTTCTTTGAAGTCCGTTTGGTCTTAACACGCTTAACCTTCTTCGGTGGCACATATGGCTCGTCATCATCTCCAGTTTTCTTTCTTTTATATGTTCTCTTTTTAGTATCCATAAACTTTGGTGCAATTCATGCTATTCTTCTCGAAATATCTTCACTAGCAATTGGAGTCTCATCAGAACTAGACTCATCTTCTCCACCCTTTTCTTGATTTGAAGTAGTAGAGAACACTTCAGTTTCAACGTTTTCTATTTCAGCAAACATCTCTCTTCATCTGAGTCTTCATCAATCAACATAGTATCAGCCTTTTTTGATGCTCTCTTTCTTTGAGTAACTTGCTTTTTAGGAGTTGGCTTTTTAGTAGCTGGCTTTTTCTTTTTCTTATCTTCCTTTTCGTACCAACTGCTCCTCTTTAGAATGTACTCTGATAAATGATCTTCTTCATCATTCTCAGAATTTATATCATCTTTCCTCCATCGGTCCTTGGGCAGTGTAACATAATCTTTACTTTTTATCGCCCCAAAGAATTTCTTTCCAACTGGTTATGTTGCTTGCTTTAAGTACTTATTCAA
Organism: Scalesia atractyloides; assembly: GCA_947069175.1. NCBI lineage: Eukaryota > Viridiplantae > Streptophyta > Magnoliopsida > Asterales > Asteraceae > Scalesia > Scalesia atractyloides. Next base: position 56,119,882 of record CAMTDV010000027.1, read on the forward strand.
TCGTATCAAAGATAAACTTGACATATGCTCCAAGATTAACTCATCTTTTTCATTCTTCTTTAGATTTGGAAATTAATCATCTAGCATCATTTGCACGAATCTTATATATTGGAGAAACTTCTCTTTCGTGATATTTTCCTTCATTTGTTCGAAAATAACTCTCGTAAAGTTATATGGCAAGTTCAAACTAAGAGCAACAATAGTCTAACAGAACTTCAAACCCTCCTTTGCGGTGACTTAGGGCGTGTATAACAGAGTGAACAAAGAATTTGTATGTCCGAGATAAGCTTTGTTGAAGTTCGATTCATTCACGTGCCCTTTATAGCCCATATGATAGAAACATCCCTTCACCATCCTCTCTGAATATCCGGTAGGGTCACTATGTTTATCTTTGAAGTCAAGTACCCTCCTTATCAACGCTTCCGTAATCAGAATCTCTTTGTCTTCATTTCCAACTCTCACAAACGATTGTATGGTTGGTGGATTTTGTATGAACTTTGCGTTATCCAAGAATATCTGGACATGCGATCGATAAGCTTTATGTTGTTCCGTCAGTGCTTTTGTTATTGGCAGATGTCCCATGAATTATAGAATTTCTTTGAATGGTTCGATATGTGGGATTGTATTGTCTAGTGCACACCATATGTTGTGTTTTGGCTCAAACACTTTTTCTCCTACAAAAACACAAACAATCAACACTTAGACGAAATATAAAAAATACCAAACTTTTTGTGCGAAGTTAAATCTGTATGAAGGTAACTAGTTCACTCCATACGAAGATAGCATTAAAACATTTTGACCAAACAACTTTCCACTTCATGCAATGATGGATTTTAACTTTCAAAGTTTATTCAACTTCGTGCGAAGTTAGCTTAGAATGAGGATAACACTTCATGCGAACGGAAACAAACGTGCGAAGGTAAACCAAAATTGATTTCTGATGGCGAAGGTAGATTTTTAATTTTGACAAAATTTCACTTCATACAATGGTAATTTTATCTTCGTGTGAAGAGAGATTCAGAATTTCAAAACTTTGTCAGACTTTTACTTCGTACGAAGGTAATATTGTCTTCGTGCGAAGTGGGTAGATCGTGCAAAGGTAAGTTCAAAATTTCACGTTTTTCGATGATTTTATCATGATTCTACTTGATTTTCGGTCTGATTCTTTCAAGAGTTTGTTAGAATTAGATTTTTTTATTCTTGGAAAAATTCAGTCTATTTCGACCGTTAAATCTTTGAAAAATGATTAAAAATGAAAAATGAGTATAAACGAAGTGTGAGATTGTTGAATCTTGATATTGTCTTCAAATCAAGCCTCCAAGCTCTGATACCACTTGTGAGAATCTGCTTTCATCCATAAGCTCAGGTTCTAATTTGTTTATCCTAGTCTTAATTGCACAGAATTCATTTTACATTACTGATAATAGTTCAAGATTACTTTTCAATCTCAATGATTCATTAATACTTCAAACATTTACAACCTGAAACAAATCCGACAGGGCTTCGCCTTATCGTTCACCAAAAACTTACTTACAGACAATGAACACACGAACCTATTTATAGACAATGTAGTTTGTACGAACTTGACTACCTACCTTCGTATGAAGTGACTCATCTACCTTCGTACGAAGTGAACATTACATATCAAAATATAACATTTTAGGCCCCGTTACAGACGTAGACATGACTCAAAGAGGTAGGTGATAGACATAATGTATCAACAGCCAAGTATAAGGATAATGGTTCACCATCCACTAGTTTCATCAGAAGTGGTGCTGAGGATAGATTATCCTTAAGAGCTTTGAGTGTGGCTTAATGTTTTTCTGTCCACTTGAACTTCTTGTTCCTCCTCATGATATCATAAAAATCCTTGCAATTTTCTAGGGACTTTGAGATGAACCTGTTCAAAGTTGTAATCCTTCCTGCTAGCCTTTGGACATCTTTTGCACTGGTAGGAGATTTCAAGTTCACAATTGCCTTTATTTGCTCAGGACTGGCTTCAATTCCTCTTTTTATCACCATGTAACCTAACAATTTACTAGCCTTGACACCAAAGTGGCATTTTGAAGGATTTAGCTTCATGTTGTAGCGATCAAGGATATCGAATGCAACTTCCAAATCTTTAAGATGATCCTCTGCCTTCTTAGACTTGAATACCATATCATCAATGTAGACTTCCATGGTATCACCAATTTGGTCTTTGAACATCATGTTGACAAGTCTTTGGTAAGTTGCACCTGTATTTCTTAGTCTGAAAGGCATAGCAATATAGCAAAATATACCGGTAGGGGTCGTGAATGCGGTATCCTCTTGATCAGATGGTTCCATCTGTATGTGTTGAAATCCAGATGAAGCATCCATAAAGGTCAGTGATTAATGACCAGCGATAGCATCCACCATGGATTTAATGTGTGGCAAAGGAAAAGGATCCTTGGGATAAGCCTTATTTAATTCAGTAAAATCGACACACTCCCTCCACTTTGCATTTTTCTTTTGAACCACCACCACATTGGCTAACCACCTGGAATACTTTACTTCCCTAATCGTAACTGCTTTTAAGAGTTTATCTACCTCTTCTTGTATAATGGCATTCCTCTCAGGTACAAATTTCCTTCTTTTCTAGTCGATGGGCCTGAAAGATTTGTCAATGACTAGCTTATGTGTAATTACGTCTTTGAAAATACCTGTCATGTCTTCGTGCTTCCAAGCAAAGGTTGTTTTCCTTCTTTTGAGGAAGGATATGAGATCCTCTTCAATTGAGTGAAGGGTCCCGGATCCCATGAGTACCTTAATATCAGGATCCTCATGTTCCAATATCACTTCTTTGATATCCTATTCTCTTGCCTCCATTACGTCCCTTGGAGGTTTCTGTTGATGCACTTTATGGCCGTCACTATGCGAATAGGCTAGAAAGAGTGTGTATTGAATATTGTATAGATTAGATAGGAACACACGACCCAAGTGCGAACGAGTACTGGCTTGTGCGAGTGATATGTGCCTCGTACGAGTGACAGTGTGCCTCGTACGAGTGACTTGTTACTCGTACGAGTGATAACATCTCACTCGTACAAATGACCTTTCATACGAGTGACAACATGCTCGGTTCGCACGAGCTGTCATGTCTATATATAGGTGTTGTGTGTTCATTGTTTGTAAGTTTTGGAAGTTCCCTGAGGGGAAACGCTGGCGGATTCTCTCCAGGAACTCCGCCAGCTAGTCAAGATGTATACTCTTTTGGTATGAATGAATGAAAAGCTTCCGCTGATTCAGTTCCTACTCCCTGTTTATAACGTTCTACCGAATCGGTACTATCATTCGCCCAAGACTTCTGTCTAGAACCGCCGCCCACGGGACCACAACTGGAATCAGAGCTATGGTACCGATTCATTCAATCTAACAGTTGATGAATCACCTACACTCATTAATTTTGGATGTTTGAGGGATTTTAGACGTAAAACATCAAATAATCGGACAATCCACGGACATAATGTAAAATTGAAACCATAGGATTGTTAGAAACTGATTTTCGACCAGATCTGTGCAAAAATCACGTTGAAATTCGGAGAAATGAAGATTCTGGATCGAAAAGACGTTGTCAGTTTCGTCCGTACGAGTGAGCCTCTGTGGCTCGAACGAGTGACAATTGGTCACTCGCACGAAGCATCACTCGTACAAAGCACCACTCGTACGAAGCGCACCTCGTACGAAGTGGTGACCAAAAAAGGCATTTTTTGATCGTATTGACGAGACGAGTGTCTAGAAAAAATTTGGTGATTACAAATTTTTTCGAGATTTTAACGTCTAATTCGGGCTGTTCAGGGACACTGTCTAGAGCTTCAGTGTATAATTTGATGATACGGTCACAAAAGAATGGAGATTTTGGGGTAGTCACTGATACCGGCGCAAAACGTTGATCATCTGGTGTAGTGACTATTAATGGGCCTCAACGTTAAGTCAACATTTGATCAAAACTGCAATTTTGAAAAATTTTCCGCAAAACTTGAGTACCATATGCTGCAGTCGTGCCATAATTTTCATTCCCATAAGAACTAAAGACGTCATAATTTGCAAAAAATGAGGGGGAATGTTGGGTCTAAAACATGTAGTCTAATGTTAATTGTGATTCCCAAAACAGATTAGGATCACAGTGGTTGATTGTTTGAGTGATAACAATCAACTACTCTGATCCGAATCTGTTTTGGGAATCACAATTTGGTATCAGAGCTTTGGTACTCGAATTTGGGATTCAACAGTCTTCAAATTCATCCTAAAAAATCTGATTTTCATTTTATAAAAAGAAAGTTCTGAAATTTTTGGGGTTTTTGATTTTATTCACTCTTACTTCAAAATCTTGTTTTTAAAGGTTTAAATCGTTTGTTTATTGATTGAGAGTTGATACTAGTGTGTTTAGATAGATTTTGAGTGAGTTTTCATATCATTTAGAGGAATTTCGGTTAAGATTAGATAGCTTTTGACGAGTTTTTGAAGTTTTATTCAAGAACTGGGTGTTTTTCTTGAAGATCCAGTGTTTTTATCTTTCTGGTGAAATTTTCCGACGTGTATTTGGTAAATACGCCGGTAAGACAACATTTTTTCCGGCGTCGTTACTCTGATGTCATAACTGACCCACCACCATTCGGTTTCACCATCAACGCAACCCAGTAGAGCACTGTACACCCATCTCCTTCATCAAGCACCTAAATCCGCTCGAACACACACAACCTCCCAACCCCGTCCACCACCTTCAACCATTCACAATTCCGACCACATATCTAGCCTTCACTCCATCCATCACCATCTGCTAAATCCAAAATCAATAAGAAAAGAGTAGGAAAACATTGTCTTGTTGTTCTTACAATATTCATAGAGAGAGAAAGTTTTTGTTGTTGTTTTGATTAGAGAGAAGAGGTGAAATAGAAGGTTGGCGGCTACAAGTTTTGAAATATTAGGGTTAGTGAAGGTTGGTTTGGATAAGGTAGAGAGAGAGAGAGAGAGAGACAAAATTGGACGGCTGGATGTTTTGAATATTTAGGGATCCCTCTTTGACACCCTGTTGTTGTCATTAGTTTTCAAAAAGAAAGGGGAGGGTCATATAAAAGTGATATACAGCTCATTCTAGGAAATGACAAAGGATTAAACTCATTTGAATTTTTTTTTATTTGACATCTTTGGTGCTAACGATTTTTTTTAAAACCATTTTAAAAATTGTTTTGTTGGGTTCAGCGAATTGAAAAATCATTTCAAAATCCATTTTTAAATTATTTTTGAACTTACATTCAAATGAAAGTCATTTAAAAACTTTAATGAGATGGTCGTGAAAATTTATTGAACCCATTTTATTGAGTCCAATTTCAATTAATCCTTGGTACCAAATTTAAATCATGTTGATAATTACAACTATCAGTATATATTACTAGACTAGGTCAGGAGTTTTAAATTATTTTTTTTTGGCCGGGACTTAAAATTTGTACTTGTGGCCTAGAGTTTTGATCAATTTTGGTCCGGGTATTAATAGTTTATTTTTGGGCCTTTTAAAATTAACTCGTGCACGCAAAATTTAACCGGGCCAGGTGTTTCAAGTTTTTTTTTTTTTTTGGGAGGTGAGGCAAGTGTTATTAAAATTTGGAGTTGATACAGGTATATTTTCAAAGTAATTTGAACTGGGTTTCAAGTTGATACAAACATTTTTTTCTGATCTAAAGTTATTAAAAAATGTTTCTAAATCACTTAACCCGCATTGCACAAGTTGAAATTGAAACCAACACTAGAATCCAATATCTTGTTCAAAAAGAATATGACATGTTTGGAAGTATTCGCGGAGAAACTCTGTCAGATCACATCAGCCGCTTTCTAAACATTCTGACAAAAATGAAGAAAGTTGGTAATCTCGTCACCAACTATGCCTCAATCAAGAAGCTTTTGGACTCTCTTCCAAAAGAGTGGAGCTTACAGTGTATGATGTTCAAAAGAACTTTCTTGACCAGTACAACTCTAGTCACTCTTTCGGATTAGACCAACACTCTAAAGGCCTTTGAAATGGACGTGCTCAAGAGACAGATAAATCAAGCAGAATACCCTCAAAAATCCGTCCAATCCACAGTTGCTACTGCTCCCAAGAACATGGCATTCCTTGCCCCCATAATCTCTGGTGGTTTAAGCTCTCAAAGTAATACTGCATCTTACTTTAATGCTTCCACAAGCTCTACAAAGGCTCCATGGTCTATTAAAAAGACTACTGTGGTCGGTGATGCTCAAGCTGTGAAGGAAGAAGCTAGTAGCAGTGTCAAGAAGGAAAAAGACCAAGCTTCTGCAGCAGCAATGAAAGTCGAGTCCGCCAAAGAGAGAAGAAAAAGACTTGGTAAACAACATACCCTACGAATTCAAAGTGAAATTGTGCTCACAACCGTGTGTTAACGTCGTGGCTCACTATAATCCCTCAAACGTGACCTAATCAGAGAAAAAGAAAGAGTTTTGCAATTTAACAAAGAACTAAAACAGAATGAAGCTGCATATCAAAGAAAGTTGAACTCAACTTTAACTGAAATGCAAACTTTAAAAGAATTTGTTTTCAGAAAAGATTTCATTATAAATGATTTAACTGAAAAACTCGAGAAATCTAAAAATGAAAACAATAAATTGCAAATCACCATCGACAAATGGTATGTAAGCAAGAAGGCACTGGTTGATATTAAAAACTGCCAACGACCGACATACGTGAAAGACGGCATTGGGTACAAAGATAAGCTTGGAAATGAAAGAAGAATCCTTCCACCTCCTCACAGTAAAAACATATATCCATGCCAACTCCTCATCTAGAAAACGATTTAATTGATAAAAATGATTTAATTGCTCAAAGTGTCGATTGTGAAAATGACAAAAGTACTAACGTTTCTAAAAGCAATACAGATCCAACTGAGCGTGAGGAGGATGTGTGCGATGAGGAATGTGGTGGCACAAAGATAGGAATAGGGTATTCATGCGACAGTTGTACTATTGTTAACTGGTTCGCTAGGAACTGTGGTAAATCAAACAAAACTTTAATTCGGGATGAATGTAATAACTCTTTAACCAAGATGGACAACTGTAATAGGCGTAGACCTAAATTTGGTGCTTCTGATGTGAGTGTTGAATGTGCTGACTTAAAATCTGCTTTTTGTAGTGATAAATCTGTATATGTACCACCAGTTTTTGTGCCCTCTTTTGAAAAGAATAGGTTTGGAAAGTTCTTAACTGAAGAAATTCCATAGTTTACTCTATCATGCAGCAATAATTCTCAAAGCAATTTAGATTTTCAATCATACCAAGAATGGGAAAGCTCAAATGAATTGGAAACTTCAGTAACATATGTTGGTAAAAAGGATGAAAACCTTGAACCAATGGGTGTTAAGAACCAACAACCACAAATGACTCTGCAAGTCTAGTAAATCAAGATCCATGGGAAAAAGACTTCCATATTGATGATTGCCCGAGTTCAGATGATGAATCAAAGACAAATGAAAGTCTTGGGGAGTCAAAGATCAAAAGATCATCTGAAGTTGTCAAACCTCACGTTTGTCAGCATGCTGAGTTAAGCTCAAAGCAATCCCCACCCCTAGTTGCATCACACGAGACTTTAAAGCATCAAAAGCCATTCAAGGCTTGTTTTAAGTGTGGAAAAGAAGGTCATGTGCTCAACCAATGCCCAGAATGACACGATCCAGATTGTAAAGGCAACCAGTATTGCTTCTCTAGATCAAACGGTAAAAATCACACATCTTTGAAAGATCAGATGAAAAACTTTCCATCCAGATCTCCACATGTGAAGCTGGTTTCACATGATTCAAAGATGAAAAGGACCAACACATCAAAGCCTCAATCTTTCCCTCTGGGTCTTAAACATAAAATTATTTCAAACTTTAAATCTTTCACAAACAACTTTTTTAAACCAACACAGGTTTGGTGAGTCAAACCAATGGTTATAAAAGAAATCAACCAGGGAAAAGATTTGGCATATCGGGAGGTTTCTTATTTTGATGAAAGAGGGCAACCCAAGACTACGATGGCTTAGCTTCCACTTTCTAATTGAATTGCTTATGAGTGTAGGAACATCCAAGGAGGACTGTTAGTAACACCGGTTATTATCAGTGGTTGTTCCAGATACAAGTTTGAAGAGGAAAATCACAGGTTTGGTCATGGTATCTAACCTGGTCGCGCAATCGACACCGTAGTAACACGCTCATTCTCTTGCTGACATACGTTTTATGTGCTTGATGTAGAAGACTTTATTTTGTAAATACATGTTTTATAATTTTTCATTTTACAGTAAGTCGTACAAAAATAAAACTTCAGGGGAAGTCTTAAAATACTTTCTTGACCAAGGGATGCAATCATTTCAACATAATTGTGATCTTATATGAGAAATGATAGGAACTAACTTGATTATGTCTTCACATGAATAGGATCTGATGGAAGATGCGGCTCCAAGTTAACGATATGTCAGTAGATTCAGCATTTCAGACAAGTAAACTGCATCTTGGTGATAAAGATAAAGATCGTATGATAATGTGGATACCCGCCTTGTCGTAGGATTGCATGAACCGATTATGTCCAAAAAGGGTTGCGAGATTAGGTTTAGGCGTTCAAAAAGACACACAATGTTGTGCATATATATATACTTATTGAAAAGACACCAATGTGTGCAACCAAAAGACACCAATGTGAAAGAGCAAAAAGACACGCGATGTTAATGTCGTGCAATAGGAATAAAAGATACGCCAAAGCGCGTGCATATATTAAGTAAATGTATTATATTAGCTATGCTCTCTAATCAGATGATCATCTTCTCTTCTTATTGAAACATAGACCTGAAACTCTCATCATCTGATTTAAGGTGATCATCTCCTCTGCTTATGGAAACATAGATCTGGAGCTCTCATCACCTAGTATACACTATTTTAACGTTATTACGGTAGTCATCTCAAAAGACCGTGAGGACAGAAAAGTTTAACCGAACACGTGTGGGGTCCACTAGCTTCATCCTAAGTTTACCCAAAACATGATAATTATTCACCGAATGTATGTCGAAAGAATGGTGCATGGATTTAAATGGACAAACATACCTGCAATCGTTCTTGAGTTGTAGCTATCCAAAAGAAAGTTGAAGTGTGCCTAGGCGTTTTAAGTTGGTATGATCTCGTATCCGATCTGCTATATATCTCCAAGGTTGGAAGTTAAAAAAAATCTAATTCAAGAATATTTTGATTTATGTGTAGTTGTTTTTTAAAGTCTTCCATATCATATCAATTGTGTCTCAAAACCGTTTGAGATACTCATTTGATTGCACACTACAGATGAATACGGTTTTGTTTGTATGTTGAATTTATCTAAAAGGAAACTTGGAGTTGTGTTTGTGATTATGAACAGACTACTTCGACTATTTGCTGCAATGATGGCCGATCATCAGTTAAGCAAGATAACAGACGAAAGCACCTGTTTCCTGAAGATTGTAGAAGATACTGAGCTAGGAATCCTCCTCCTACGTCGTCTGATTCACTCAAGAAAATGAGGTAGAAAAGTTTGTTCCGACTTGTCAAAGATGATGCATATAAAAAGGGGGAGCTTATCTAGAGAAAGTAAAAGAGCAAAGTGTCTAAAGAAGATCTTTAGTAAAGAAAATTTGAAAAGCATCAGTCTAGGGGGGAGATTGTTGGGTCTAAAATTGAGACTAAAGGTTGCCAAATTAAAGATCACAACACGCATGAATTTTACGGTTCTAAAGATGATACAAGAGTTTGATAACATTAGCCTAAGGGGGAGATTGTTGGGTCTAAACGTGTAGTCTAATGTTATCAACGAAAGTGGGAAGTGTTCGTGGCGAAAGCTTATCTGACCACATAAGTCGGTTTTTAGGAGTGTTAACTAAGATGAAGAAAGTCGGAAATCCGGTCGCAAATTATGCATCAATCAAGAAGCTGCTAGATTCTCTCCCCAAAGAATGGAGCCTTCAATGCATGATGAGTAAGAGAACTTTCTTAACCTGCACAACTCCTGTTACCCTCTCAGAACTGATCAACACTATAAAAGCGTTTGAAATGGACATTGTCAAAAGAGAGATGAACCAAACTGTTTACTCTCAGAAGATTACTCAGCAAGCTGCTGCAACCTCGGCCCCCAAGAATATGGCATTTCTTGCTCCTATCACCTCATGTGGATTAAACTCTCAAAGTGCTGTCGAATCCTATCTGAATGCTTCCACAAGCTCTGTGAAGGCCTCGTCATCCTCCGAAAAGACTACTGAGGCCAGCGACGCTCAAGCACTTAAAATATCCACAGAACATGTCGCATTGTTTAATACCTTCTTAAGCAGCTAAGAGGCTCTTATGTCAGGAGAGTTAAAGAAAGATTTCCTCATAGCTGAAGACATGTATCAAGTGGATCCTGATGACATGGAGGAGATGGATCTGAAGTGGCAGATGGCATTGATCACTCTTCGATTGAAGAAATTCCAAGATAAGACGGGAAAAAGGTTGGCCCTTGGAAAAGGTGGATTTGACAAGTCCAAGCTGAGATGTTACAATTGCAAAATTTTGGGCCATTTCAAAAGGGAGTGTCCGTTGCTGAAGAACGAGAATGTCGAGCTCATCCAGACAAGAGGACCAGTGGCCATTGAAGGGAGTGACAACATTGCTGAAAACAATCAAAAGGCTTTGGTTGTGGAAGACTATGACCGGTCAGAGGAAATAGCAGAGGCAAAAGGTGAAGTTAACAAGGCCCTCATGACAAACATCTCCACTGTCCCTGTCACGTCCGCTTCAAATTGTGTTGAAAGACAAACCTCCAAGATTCCAAAAGATGACGCTGGTCTGAAAAACATCATCAGTCCTGCTGAACAAACCTCAGAGAAGGGAAAACAGAAAGCTGAAATGAATGAGTCGAAGCCTGCAGTTCAAGAAGCCGTAAGTAACAGCAAGAATGAAGTTGTTGGAACTTCTACCACCGCCATGAAGTCAAAAGCTGAGGATAAGGATTTGGTAAACAGCATTCCATATGAATTTAAAGCAAAGTTGTGCTCCAAGCCATGTTTGAACGTCGTGGCACATTACAAATCACTCAACCGTGATATAATTAAAGAAAAAGATAAAGTTTTGAAAATAAATCAAGAATTAAAAGAAAATGAGGCTGCTTATCAGCGAAAGTTGAATTCAACCATAGCTGAAATGCAGACTTTAAAAGAATTTGTTTTCAGAAAAGATTTTATCATAAATGATTTGACTGAAAAACTAGAAAAATCTCAAAACGAAAATAACAAATTCCAAATCATTATTGATAAATGGAAAATTAGTCAAAAAGCACTGGTTGATATTGTAAACTGCCAACGACCGACATTCATCAAGGATGAAATTGGATATAAGGATAAATTCGGAAATGAAAGAAAATTATTTCCTCCTCCGCACAACAAAAATTATGTCCCTATGCCATCTCCTCATCCTAAAATTGATTTAATCGATAAAAATGATCTTGTGGATCAAAATGCTTTTTACAATCCACAAAACAATACTAATATGTCTGAAAGCAATGCAGATCTGTGTGAGGGTCAAAAAGATGTGTACGATGAGGAAGATGAATGTGGAGGTTCAAAAATAGGAATTGGTTATTCAGGCGACAATTATTCAACAGTTAACTGGTTTGTCTGGAATTGTAATAAGATAAACAGAATTTCTATTCCGGATAACTATAATAGTTTATCTAGGATGGATGACTATAACGGCTTTGAGCCAAAATTGAACATTCGGGATGACTGTAATGGCCTTGCGTCTATACTTAAGACTCACAACCAATTGCATGCTAAGGTTGAGAGTCATAACTTCAACCCTGTTTTTAATGATGAAAATGTTATGCTTGAATCTCCTGTCTTTGTACCAGAATTGAAGAAAAACAGATTTGGAAAGTTCCTCACAGAGGAAATTCCCGAGTTTGTTCCATCAGTTGTAGGTACTTCAGAGACCGATAAAGACTTTACTGAAGAAAGCAGCAGAGATGATTCAAGCACAACAACTTCAGAGAATGATGGAGAAATGTCAAATGAAAGTCAAATATCAGCAACCTTGTCATCAGACAGTGAGCACAGTGAAGATGAAATTGAAGATAAACATCATCCTGACAAGAAGAAAATCAAAGATTCAAGCCATGTTACATCATCAGATTCCTCAAGCAGCTCCAGATTCTCATCACATACATCGTCTTCGCACTCAGCACCCAGGAAGAAAAGATCGAAATGCAAACAATGCTTTCGCTGTGGTCATTTAGGACATACTACGAAACATTGCAAAAGCAAGAAATTTTCTAAACCTAATCAAGATCTCGTTAAGAGTTTTATTGATCAATTTGACAATCTAAAAAAATCAGTAAAATGCATTGTTGACTCAACTTGTTTTTGGAAAAGAAAAGAAAACTCTCTTGCTCAGAATCATGATAGATCTAATGTAAAGCAAGTCTGGGTTCCAAAAGCTAGCTAACCTGTAAATATTTTTGTTGTTGTTGTTGTTGTATAACAGAATAAGATTCAGAAATGGCTTCGGATGCTCATGGAATATATCTGGCATGTTGACAGCGGCTGCTCTAGGCATATGACCGGGTTAAAAGATCTGCTCACAAACTTTCGAGTTATTAATGGTGATTTTGTGGCCTTTGCCAGAGACGAAAAGGGAGGGAAGATCGTTGGAATGGGCGACGTGGTGTCGGAAGCACTCACTCTAGAGAATGTGAACTGTGTTCCAGAACTGTGTTACAATCTCATGAGTGTTTCACAAGTCTGTGACAAAGGAATTTTGGTGCTGTTTAATGACACGGAATGCTTATTCCTCAAGCCCGAATACTCCGTCCATGCAGAAATGATCATGCTTAGAGCTCCCCGCCAAAGTAATACCTACGTGCTGAATATGAGAAATGCCAAATCAAATGAGCAAATGACATGTCTTATTTCAAAAGCATCTGAATCGGAATCACTGTTGTGGCACAGGCGTTTGGGACATGTGAACTTTAAAAACATGAATAAGCTTTCTAAATTAAATCTAGTAAGAGGTTTACCTATGAAAGATTTTCCTTTTTCTGAAAAATGCATAGCATGTGCCAAAGGAAAGCAACATAAAAAGCCTCATAAATCCAAAGCAGTGAATACAATTTCCGCCCCACTGCAATTACTTCACATGGATCTTTTCGGGCCTATAAGCGTTAAAAGTTTAGCTAAAAGTTCTTATTGTTTGGTAATTACAGATGATTTTTCAAGGTTCTCATTGGTGTATTTCCTCGAAGCTAAGAGTGAGACAGCTTCCATTCTAAAAAGCTTCATCCCTATGATTGAAAACGCAATCAAGCTGAAGGTGAAATCTGTAAGAAGCGACAACGGTACAGAATTCAAGAATCATAAGTTTGTCTCCTTCTGTGAAGAAAAAGGAATTCGTCTTCAATACAGTGTTGCTAACTCCTCAGCAAAATGGTGTAGCGGACACTTAAAAAACAGAACTCTCACCGAAGCTGCTAGAACTATGCTTGTCGACTCCAAGCTTCCCATAATCTTCTGCGCTGACGCAGTCAACACAGCATGCTACGTTTTGAATCGTGTTTTGATTGTCAAACCTCACGAAAAGAGAGCGTATGAACTACTTTTCAAAATGAAGCCTCTGATAGATTTCTTCAGACCGTTCGGATGCTCATGCACACTTCTCAACACTGAAGATAATCTCATCAAGTTTGAAGCGGTAGGTGATGTATGCTACTTCATGGGCTATTCATCCTCTCAAAAGGCGTATTGAGTCTACAACAAACGGACGAAGATGGTGATTGAATCATATTACGTCGATTTTCAAGAAGGAAACTCTACTAACCCTGGAAGCGTTCTAAATTGGTTTTATGACGTAGACATTGTATTCAACACTTTCGACATTGCTGAACCCGTCACTGAATCTGAACGTGCAGAATCCACTCCATTGGGGCCATTGTTTGATCCTTCATACATTGGTTTCACTCCTTTTACAACCCGTTTCACCCCTGCCTCCACCTCTCCTACTCCTCCTGTTATCGAAGTAAAAGGTGACACATCTGCTAAGAATGCATCCGCACATGATTATTCTTCTTCACAGCAGGCTGTTGATGAACCTCCTAAAGATGACGAAACCCCAATTATCTATGTTGATGAACACTTCACCAATATGCCTCAACAAGTGGAATCTCACTCTAATGCAGGGTACAAGACCAATCAAAATCATCCATTTGAAAATGTCATCGGTTCTGTTGAAGATGGAGTTCGAACTCGCGGACAAACACATACCATCAACACAGGACTGTATGCAGCTTTTCTCTCGCAGCCTGTCCCAAGAGATATCGAAGAAGCAATTCAAGACTCCAGCTGGGTACAACCAATGCAAGAAGAATTAGCCCAATTTTGGAAACTTAAAGTCTGGGAACTCGTTGACTTACCAGATGGAAAGTATCCAATTGGTACAAAGTGGGTGTTTCGAAACAAGATGGACGACCGTGGTGTAGTTATAAAAAATAAGGCAAGATTAGTGGTTCAAGGTTTTAGGCAGGAGGAGGGAATTAACTATGAGGAAGTTTTTGCACCGGTTGCACGCTTAGAAGCTATCAGAATCTTCTTAGCCTATGCCTGGTTTAAAAACTTTATGGTGTTTCAGATGGATGCGAAGAGTGCTTTTCTGTATGGGAAAGTGAAAGAAGAAGTCTATGTCTGTCAGCCTCCAGGTTTTGAAGATTCTCACTTCCCAGCGAAATACTATAAGCTTGACAAAGCTCTCTATGGTCTTCACCAAGCTCCTCGAGCATGGTATGAGACTTTGTCAACATATATTCTAGAATGCGGGTACTCAAGAGGGAAAATTGATATGACTCTTTTCAAGAAGCGAATCGGAGATGATGTGATGTTGGTGCAGATCTACGTAGATGATCTCATCTTTGGGTCGACTGATGAAGCTCTTTGCAGGGAATTCGAGCAAGTGATGATGGAAAAATTCGAAATGAGCATGATGGGAGAACTTATGTTTTTCTTGGGATTAGAAGTGAAGCAGAGGGAAGATGGCATACTCATTCATCAGGCTAAGTATATCCGAGATATTCTATCCAAGTACAATATGAATGATTGCAAATTGGCCAGCACTCCCTTCGCTACTCAGACGGAACTTACTTCGGATCTTCAAGGAAAACCCGTGAATAAATCCTTCTATCGTTCTATGATAGGCTCGTTAATGTATCTGACCGCAAGTAGGCCTGACATTATGTGGGTTGTCTGTCTCTGTGCGCGATTTCAGACGGATCCGAAAGAATCTCATGAAGCTGCTGTCAAAAGAATCCATCGTTATCTGAAAGGAACTCCCAAGCTGGTTTTTGGTATCCTAAAGATAGTAATTTTGATTTAGTTGCTTACTCTGACAGTGATCATGCAGGTTGTAAAGTTGACAGAAAGTCCGTCTCCGGAGGATGTCAATTTTTAGGAAATCGTCTCATTTCGTGGCAAAGCAAAAAGCAGACGACAGTCTCCACATCGACTACTCAAGCTGAATACATGGCAGCTTACAGTTGCTGTTCTCAAGTTCTCTGGACACAAAATCAGTTGTTGGATTATGGAATCAACATTATGAAGACTCCTATATTCATCGACAACGAAGCGTGTCTTCGAATTGTGAAGAACCCTATCCACCACTCTAGAACCAAACACATCAAAATTCGCATTCATGCGATTAGAGATGCGTATGAGAAAGGATATATTCGAGTGGTGCCGGTGGATACGATGCAACAGAAAGCTGATATATTCACGAAAGCCTTTGATAAAACTCGCTTCAATCAGTTGGTAACCTGGTTGGAGATGGTAAACTTCCTTGAGTGGAAGTAATTAAAAATAATAATAATAATAATAATAATAATAATAACAATAACAACAATAATAATAATAATAATAATAATAATAATAATAATAATTTTCATAATAAATAATAATCTCATAAAATGTGCCCAGCAAAAAGTTTTTCTGCAAGTTTAAAATTTCTTTTCAAGCATTGGATTCTCGAAAATAAATTTTAAAGGGGGAAGTTTTCTGGAAAATACTATTGAGACAGAATCCTTTATCTGACACCTGCACGAGAAATGATAGAAAAACCAGAACACACAAGAATTCTGAATACCCACAATGTGTGTGCAACTTGCGAGTAACACGTTGCGGCGTATGACTTAATGGTCTTAAATCTTGCGTTGATAGATTGCCAAAGTCTGAATTTTGGGTCTTTATTTTGACTAATCATTCGGGGATATCATAGTTGCTCTTCTGCTGCATCCAGATATATCTTTACAAAAGAGCCAATGCGGCCAAAACCCAACACAAATGAAGCTCTCATTGAGAATCATTCAAGTGCTTAAATCGTACCGTTTTTGGTATCTGTCATAACCCTCGTTAGACCTTGGTCTCTTTGTTGTACGGAAGTACTGACCTAAACACCAATTGTCTAACGTTGAAATTTCAAATACGAATGAAGTTAATATACTCACCTGTCATGAGGAATCTTTGTACATACCTTGATCGCGGGGGTACGTCCTGATGTGGGACTCACGGGCACAACATTCTGACTGTTTCAGCATCAGTGGGGGAACATCAAATTTCTTGTCATATTACCGCAATATGATAAAAGGCTCTTTGATCGCATGTTGAAAGATAGGTGCATGGATTTAAAAGGACAAACATATTGACAGTTTTTCTTGTGCCTTAATTATTTAAAATATCTAATATCTTATCTTCAATTAACAAAATATTACCAGTATGATCTTTGCAAGAAAGTCACAGGATTCATGCCAATAAGCATAAATTTTGTGTGAAAAAGGAGGCTTCCTGGCCCCAAAAACAACTTTCATGATCCATATTGCAAATTTTTCATTTTTCTTAAGCTTATTTTTAAATTCGTGCACTATTTTTAATCAAAAAGGGGCACGTTTTTCAAGAAAAGTTCAAATTTTCGAGCGTATTTGTTTCTAAGATTTCTTAAGCTTGAAGATATTTCACAAAATCATCAACGTGGCGTAATTATCATTCCAGCGTATTTATTAAATACGCTAGAAGGCAATCATGTATATATATATTTAAGTTTCGTTTTTGTGCAAATATTTTCAAATCTCTAAAATTTCATCATCTTCTTCGCAACCAGAACCCAGATCCACTTTCATCTCTAAGTAATCTGTTCAGACACTTTGAATTCGATTCAAAATGGTGAAGGAAATCATCTGGGATAAAACACAAAAGCACAATCAGCGGTGCAAACTGGTTCCACCTCCAAGTGATTTCGAAGATGTAGCAGAGTGGATAAACTCAAGCAGGATTAGTTATGCTGTTCAAGCCGATCCGATCATCTACAACATCCACATTGAAGAGTTTTGGAAAACCGCCAAGGTGTCAGCAGTAAACGAAGTTAAGAGAATCACGGCTACAGTGAGGAACAAGAATATCGTAGTAACAGAGGAAAATGTACGAAAAGTCCTTAGTCTTGGAGACAAGCATAGTGATCCGATTAGTCTCTAACGAAGATATTCGCATTCTAGACCCGATGGATGTTTTCATCTTCTGTCTTTCCGATCTTAACATTCTCTATGGTCACAAAATCCACGTTGGAGCCGGAAATGAGTACAGAGAAGAAGGAATGTTATTTCAAAGGGCTGTGGAGCGGGCTAGAGAAAGAAAGATAGAAATGATGGAGATTGTACTCAGGATTAAGAAGCAGAAAGAAAAGGAGGAGGCAAGAAAAAGGAAGCACAAGTCATCATCCCAATAGAAAGCTCCCTCACCATCTCAAGCTGCATCTCACTCTCAAACTCCGGTTTCATCCGCATATGAAGCCACTACGGAGTTCCAACAACCCTCAGGTGAAGCTATTGTTAATCTAAGCTCTGAAGAAACAATCGAAGCAACAACCGACCAACCTACCGATCAAGCTGCGCAAGAAAAGGATCAAGGATCGGCTACGGACCCTGAAGCTCCGAGACAAGATTGAAGAAGCTCAAGCACGCAACGGTCTAGGGGGGGATATTGTTAGAACATTTTGAGACCGTTGGTACTTGATTATCCATAGTTTGAGCTGGTTTGTAATAGTTAGACAATCTAAAAGGGTCAAAAGTGCAATTATGTGAAATTTATAATGTGGCGGCGTATTTAGAAATCCAGCGTAATTAATAATACGCTAGGTAATCAGTTTGTATAAATATGTTCTTCAATGAATGGCTTGTCCAAGTTTTCTTGTACAGATTTTGGTGGTTCTCTTGTGTTGTGATTTTTGCTCTTGTGCTTACATCCGAATATCCAGGTGCTGTTATTGATTACATGTTATTGGGATTTCATATGTAATACTAGTTGTTTGATCCATTCAAGATTCTTCATCTTCTTAGTTTGGTTTTTCTTAACTTTTACACATTCAAATAACTAATCCATAGTTTTAGGGGGAGATTGTTGGGTCTAAAACGTGTAGTCTAATGTTATCAACGAGTTAAGTCAACAAAGTCAACGCCAACAAGTCAAAGTCAATGCGCAAGTCGACACGAGAAGATCGAAGAAAGATATAGCGTGTGGAAGATCAATATCCGATAGTTATATTGCTTTAGTTAATTAAATATATTTTGTTTAAGACAAAATATATTTATTATCTTAGCTAATTAGTTTTTCATGTTTAGTGCTACTTTTGGTAAGTTATTATCTCTAGGGGCCGAAATGTAATTAGCCTAAGTGGTTTAGGCTATAAATAGAATGAGATGATTAAGGTTTAGCAACACACTTCTAGAGGGATTTGGGGGCTAACTTGTATTATCATTTGCAAATCACTCAAGGGTTTTTAAAGTTCTATATTTTTGTGTGTGTTCATCTTGGTCTCTTATCAAAATTAGATTTTGGCTCTAATCGATCCTACAGGGAATAAAAATTTTCACGTATAAGTTAAAATTCTGGCATTTTTTAAATTCATGACGCTGCAATAGTATCCGGGTGGTTCTGAATGCAAATTATCTGGGATTCACAGAGAATCGAATATACATTTGGAATATCGTGATCAAAAGAATGTTCAGAATTTTCAGATAATGTTACAGATTGATGCTCAAGGGCTAAATACCTGATCCCGATGTGGAATTGGAAGCACATACGACTGCCTATCTTTAACTCTGCAAGGCAATGAACTGTTTTTCGGACTAACCGCCAGAAAACAAGGATGTCTGGTAGGTTCAGATGCCCCATTCCAGTGGAGATAGCTATATATCTGTTATTGTGACTAAAAAGGAATAATGTGATTCTGATTGCCGAAGAATGTTTCTCAGATTCGATGTGTGTTACCAGATAGTATGATTCCGATGATGAATTGCTGATTAAGAAGATTACCGCTTTGCTGAACAATCATGATTATGGAAATCGGAATTTCAGATTTTTGCGGATGTTCACAGATTTGAAGTTTTTCGTTGTGGTAATTCGAAGTTTCTATCAATTGTCGGTCGGGTTTTGAAGATCAGAGGATCAAGCATCAGAGGAGTGCGCTAAACCGAACGCGGATATGGTTAACGTCAAAACAGAGAAGCTATTTAATTTCAAGTTAGTGATTGTTCGAGAAAATTTGTAGATCAAGCAAATCAGATGAGGTCTTGAACCGTGCAAACAAAAGACCTGATGGTTAATTTCTTGAGAAAATTATTTCAGGGGGAATGTTGCTTAAAGTAGATAATGCAAACCCGGATCTTCAATCAAGGGGAATTACAACGTCAACAAATACCTGATTGAAGTTGCAGAATATTCAAACACAGCTCTTAGATTTCAAGATCAAGTTCAAGCTTCAAGAGTGACATCCAAGGGGGAAATTGTTGATGCCTTTATGGTCGTCACTGTGTGAATAGGCTAGAAAGAGTGTCTATTGAATATTTTATAGATTAGATATGAGCAAACGACCCAAGTATGAACGAGTACTGGCTCGTACGAGTGACATGTGCCTCGTATGAGTGACAATGTGCCTCGTACGAGTGACTTGTTACTCGTACGAGTGATAACATCTTACTCATACTAATGACCTTTCGTACGAGTGACAACATGCTCGGTTCGCACGAGCTGTCATGCCTACATATAGGTGTTGTGTGTTCATTGTTTGTAAGTTTTGGAAGTTCCCTGAGGGGAAATGCTGGCGGATTCTCTCCAGGAACTCCGCCAGCTAGTCAAGATGTATACTCTTTTGGTATGAATGAATGAAAAGCTTCCACTGATTCTGTTCCTACTCCTTGTTTATAACGTTCTACCGAATCGGTACTAACATATGTCACACCCCGGTCGTAGCGGAAGCGCAAGTGTGTGACTATTAGGTAATCATTGCATCCAATATAATAAACAGTATTAAATAACAACGATGTCATGCCATTACTAAGTTCCATTACACATTTACAACTTTCAAAAGTGGTATCACATTATTATCTGTTTCAGACTACCATTACAATCATAGTTTAAAACACATTGTTTCCAAAATAAGATATTGTTTTCATCACAAATTCATCATTAAGGCTTTGACCTCTATATACCCATATGAAGATGGGATATAAAAGGAAAACCTTCCAAAAAGTAGTGCATTGTTGTCTTGACAAATCCCAGATCCCATCACCATCTCAAGTCTTGCGTCCTGAAATACATGTAATTTCAAAAAGTCAACATAAAGTTGGCAGTTTCATGTAGTTAAATGTTTTCGTATCAAAATGTCATCTCTGCAATCCTGCATTGAAATCCAAGTAAGTTATTAGCGTCAATGAGTTATTTAAGGATCTATCAGTGTGTCGCGAGCACCCTGACATACTTGTGCCATAAGTAAGTAACCAAACCGAGACTACTTTGACATCGTTGGGATCACAAAAGCACTCCGAAGGGTATATCAACTAGGAGTGGAGCGGGTCTCAAACTCAATAGATCTACTTCTTTTGTACCTTGGTCACTAAGTGATTAATGGTTACTATTGTCATCATCCTACTTACGCACAGTGATCTGTTATCTGTTAACCCATAGCTAACATACTGTTCTGAGATGACACGTATTTCCCCTCGATAGTTTAAAACAAAACTTGAAATAATTGAAAGGAGGGACATGAACTCACATTTTTTTTGCGTTCCGTTAAGTCGTACTATTTATCGATCGGTGTCCGCAACGTATGTAACCTACATGTGTATTGGTTTCATTAGACACCTAGGTCTCAATGGACCTTGTACTCGTTGTTCATCTTGAATTCTTGTTATGTATTTCTTTGTTGTGATTGAACAACTTAAAGTGTTATCATAGTGTTGGTAGTTTGTTTGTTCGATTAATATTGTTACATATATATATATATATATTATTGTTTTCAAATCATGTGTGAATTGGGCCTAGCCCATGTCATCTATGTCTTTGGGCCTAGCCCATGTTTTCTTGTCATTAGGCCTAGCCCATGCTATCTATGTCTTTAGGCCTAATCATGTATTGACTCTGCTCATTGCTTATAGTTGAGCTCATGTGATAGATCCTTGTGTTATCGTGACACAATGAAAACCTTTTTGTTATCTTGTTATAATTCCAAAACATTTCTATCAGGTTTTAAACTTTGGTTTCATGTGTGAGCCCCTGGTGATTGTAGACCAAACTTTTAATAAAAAGTTTTTCCCCGGTTCACTACAATCGGAGCTCTGATACCAACCTGTCACACCCCGGTCGTAGCGGAAGCGCAAGTGTGTGACTATTAGGTTATCATTGTATCCAATACAGTAAACATTATTAAATAACAACGATGTCATGCCATTACTAAGTTCCATTACACATTTACAACTTTCAAAAGTGATATCACATTATTATCTGTTTCAGACTACCATTACAATCATAGTTTAAAACACATTATTTCCAAAATAAGATATTGTTTTCATCACAAATTCATCATTGAGGCTTTGACCTCTATATACCCATACGAAGATGGGATATAAAAGTAAACCCTCCAAAAAGTAGTGCATCGTTGTCTTGACAAATCCCATACCCGGATCCCATCACCAGCTCAAGGCTTGCGTCCTGAAATACATGTAATTTTAAAAAGTCAACATAAAGTTGACAAGTTCATGTAGTTTAATGTGTTCGTATCAAAATGCCATCTCTGCAATCCAAGTATGTTATTAGCGTCAATGAGTTATTTAAGGATCTATCAGTGTGTGCGAGCACCTGACATACTTGTGCCATAAGTAAGTAACGAAACCGAGACTACTTTGACATCATTGGGATCATAAAAGCACTCCGAAGGGTATACCAACCAGGAGTGGAGCGGGTCTCAAACTCAATATATCTACTTCTTTTGCACCTTGGTCACTAAGTGATTAATGGTTACTATTGTCATCATCCTACTTACGCACAGTGATCTGTTTTCTGCTAACCCATAGCTAACATACTATTTTGACATGACATGTATTTCCCCTGGATAGTTTAAAACAAAACTTGAAATAATTGAAAGGAGGGACTTGAACTCACAGTTTTTTTTGCGTTCCGTTAAGTCGTACTATTTATCGATCGGTGTCCACAACGTATATAACCTACATGCGTATTGGTTTCATTAGACACCTAGGTCTCAATGGACCTTGTACTCGTTGTTCATCTTGAATTCTTGTTATGTATTTCTTTGTTATGATTGAACAACTTAAAGTGTTATCATAGTGTTGGTAGTTTGTTTGTTCGATTAATATTGTTACATATATTTCTTATATATATATATATATATATATATTATTGTTTTCAAATCATATGTGAACTGGGCCTTGCCCTTCACATGTCATTGGGCCTAGCCCATTTTTCTTGTTATTGGGCCTAGCCCATGTTATCTATGCCTTTGGCCTAGCCCATGTTTTCTTGTCATTGGGCCTAGCCCATGTTTTCTTGTCATTGGGCCTAGCACATATTATCTATGTTTTTGGTCCTAGCCTATGTTTTTGTATCTTTGGGCCTAGCCCATGTAATTTATATGTTTTTAGGCTTTTATTATTTTTGGGCCTTGTCCATATATATTATGGAATTGGGGCTTTGTCCAAGACTTTTACAATTTGGGCCTAGCCCACATTTATTTATTAAAAGCCATTTTTCTTATAAGTATTTACTTATAAATTTCTAACTTTTTATATTTTTAACTATCCAGATTTTGATTTTGATAACATATATATATATATATATATGTTGAACGTCCACATATATATATATAGACTCGTTGTCCGCGTCGTTTATTACATGCTTATTTCCGTCGAGAATCGCCCGTTGGTCGTCGACGCGACGGTGTAATCTTGAATGTTCGCCTATCGTTCGCATCGTTTCGATTGACCTATTTATTGTTTTGACGCTTTTCAAGAATATATTTGTTATGTCACCAACACTTAGTGTATTGATTAAGTGTTTGTATTTTGTATATGGTGTGGTATTTTTAGTGTGAATACCCTAAGTTTCTAATACATACACATACGATACACACATGTATACATACAAATTTATTGGTAACATAAGTATAAATATATACTTGTATTATTTTCCAAGTAGTAATATATATTTGTAAAAAGCATTTATTTTAACTTATAAATATATATTTATAACTTTGTTAAACACTTGGCCATGTAGGGATAACCCTTGTCATTAGAGTCTACTTAATGACGATTTAAGTTACAAATAGCGTTTAGTCCCACTAATCACCCCACTAATCATGTCTTAATCGCGATTAGATTTTTAGAAAATTTTGCCATAGTTTCCCCTAAACTATGGCGTTTTCCACGTTTCAAAAACGCATTTAAACCCTGTTTAAGCTCATAATCATCATCAACAATCCATCACTATTTATTTTACATAATCAAACTATCATCATCCATGACTTTTTATGGTTTAAAATCCTAGTAAATCAAGTGGGTTTTTAATTTTTATTAACCATTTCAAAACACTACTTTTATCATGTTGTTTAGACAAGTCCATGCATTTAACCACTTGATTACTACACATTTTTAAGGTGATTACAACTTAAATACAAGTGTTTACTTCTTAGAAAATCATTCATATGCATAAAAATTATCTTTAAATTGTAGTATTTTTCATGGTTGATGTAGTTGATGATCTTGTTTAGATTTAAACCTTAACATGTTTAAATCTTCATTTTTATACTAAATCACACAAGATCATCCCACTTTTATATCCTACTTTCAACATAAACAACTTCAATGTGTTATCTAACAATCATATAAACATATAATCAACACAAAATAAACAATATTTTGTGTTATTATTATGTTGTGTGTTAGGGTTTTTTATTTTTCTTTCTTGATTTCAAGATGATCAACTTGTACACTAATAATCTAAGCATAAAAATAAGCTAGATTATGCACGAGTTTAGCTTACAATGAGTGCACAAGTTCCTTGATGATTATGGAAGAAAATGAAGCTCTTTATGAAGCCTTAATGATCTCTATCCTTGCTAGCTTCTTTAGGGGACTTGATTAAGCTTCAAAGTGTATAAAAAGTGGTGGTTTGTGGTGGCGAAATGGTGGTGTATGGTGGTGATAGTGGAGCTGTGAGGTGAAGGGAAGAAAGGAAGGAGAAAGTGTTGCAACTTTGGTGAATGAAAGAATGATGAATATTTGGTCTAAATGATGTTATGTATCTAATCTTTCATTCAACATCACCACACCTGAAGACCATACTTATGATCTTCAAATTCCAACAAAATCAAGTGGGCATGGGGCCCACTTGTGACCGTCAAAATGAGGGGGGTAAGTGTAACTTATTTTTTTGTCACATGGTAAAATGTATAGATATTTAGGTAATTATGATAAGTATGGTGATTAGGTTAATCATCTAGCATCTTAAGCATACCACATGATCCTCCAATATAAGTTTCGGATGACGGATACGTCGCTAGATCGCTCATCGTCGTAATAATTGCTAATAAACGGAACTATTTATTTAGTACGAGAAGCCTTTGTTTTCGACTACCACAATTAATATGGTGTCTAATTAGTTCATTTCTGATCCAAAAATATACATGACTAGTTCGATAGATGAATATACGATGAGTTAGGATGGCGAAATGTCTTTCGTTCGATCGTTCGATCGTCATTGACAGTTTTATGTTCCGCCATCGAACTTTTCCGAAAGTTATGTTTCCGTGACCTCATGTTAGTTGAATGGATTCCGAGTTCCAAATAAGGCTTAACTAGTTCCCTAGACGCCCGGATGAGGCTATCGGCTACTAAAATATTCGTCGTTTCGACAATCGGCCGCTTTCCGATCGAATTGTGCATTGTTTGACGAATGACCGGAAACGATGTGTTTTGTGCATTCTTGATATCCTTACATTATTTTAGGATGATTAATAGTGTTTTATTCTTATCTTGACATCCGGAATCCTCCGAATTTGTCTTGCGGACAAAATCGACATTTGTCGCCTTCTTGGTCGAAACGGACAATTTTGCAATTTAGGCGTTGTACCGGAAAGTTATGTATTATTGTAATAGTTGTTCTCAAATATGTGTTTCATTTGTGTATGGACTCAGGTATGGCATTAACATGCCGTTATTTCTTGTTCTGATTCGTTTTAGCGGGTTTATTGACACAGTTAGTGTCACCGCATTTAGTGTGTCCAACGCTTTCTACCAACACTTTTAGGGCATTGTTTTGGTTTGCTTCACGTCGTAACGGAAGCCAGTATATGTTATGATCAGATTTACTTGCCCTAATGACGTACGACTCAGTTATGCAATTAAATTACGATAACTATGCATGAGATTAAAATATAAAATTAGTGATTAAATTGTACGGAATTACCGGTTATTTGCCATTTGTCACATACTCCCCCTGTTAAAAAGAATTTCGTCCCGAAATTTAGCTTGAGGCATCCACTGAAGGATTCTTCTCGAATAGGTGGGGGTATTTTGACTTGATTTGATCTTCACGCTCCCACGTATACTCGGGACCGTGATGCGAATTCCAGCGAACCTTTACCAGTTTGATTTGGCTTCTTCTTGTCTTTTGGATCTTCCAGTCCATGACTTCAACTGGTTCTTCGGTGAATGTAACTTGTCATCAACATGAATCTCATCTGCTGGAATGATAACGGTGTCATTAGTCTGACTTTTCTTCAGATTGGACACAAGAAATGTGTCATGTATGTTATTGAGTTCCTCTGCAATTTTAGCTTGTAAGCCATTGTACCAATCTTTGCCAGAATTTTGAAGGTCTGATATATCTCGGGTTGAGCTTTTTGCGCTTCCCGAATCTAGCTACGCCTTTCCAAGGTGAGACCTTTAACAATACTTTGTCTCCCACCTCGAAGGATAATGATTTGTGTCTTCGATCCGCGTAGCTCTTTTGTCTATCTCGAGCCGCTTTGATACACTCACGAATCTTGAATATCTTGTCTATGGTCTCTTGTACTAGTTGGGGACCAATGAGTTGTCTGTCACCGATTTCTGCCCAACAAAATGGTGATCGGCACTTTCGTCCATATAGTGCTTCGAATGGCACGGCCTTGATACTGGTGCGATAATTGTTATTGTATGAAAACTCTACCAACGGGCAGTTTCTGCCTAAATCCATCACACAGGCCCGAAGCATGTCCTCTAATGTTTGAATGGTTCGCTCGCTCTGACCATCGGTGTGCGGGTGAAAGGCTGTGCTTAAATCCAAGCGAGAACCAAATGAATTTTGAAATGATTGCCAGATCCGTGACACAAAGCGACCATCTCTATCAGAGATTATCGAGATTGGCACACCATGACGTGCCACAATTTCCTTCAGGTACAGTTCAGCTAGCTTTTCCATACTGTCTTTCTCACAGATGGGTTGGAAGTGAGCTGATTTGGTTAGCCGATCAATGATAACCCAGATCATGTTATGACCTCGAGAGGTTCGTGGTAACTTTGTAATGAAATCCATTGATATATGTTCCGACTTCCAAACCGGGATCTCGGGTTGTTGTAATAACCCAGATGTCTTTTCGTATTCGGCCTTGACCTTTGCACAAGTTAGGCATTTCCCAACATAGGTCGCAATATCTCCCTTGAGATTAAGCCACCAATAATATTCTCTCAGATCCTAGTACATTTTGTCTGATCCTGGTTGTATCGAGTACTTGGACTTGTGTGCTTCATCCACACCAAGTCTCGCAACTCACCATAACAGGGAATCCAGATCCTTCCCATGAAGTATAGAGTTCCATCCTTGTTCGGTTCCAATTGTTTTTCCATTCCCTTTAATGATTCCGGTGGAATGTTTTCTGGTTTCAATGCTTCTTGTTGTGCCTCACGTACTCTAGAAGTGAAGTTTGTCTGGATCGTCATTTCTAAAGCTCGCACCTGTAATGTTTTGACTCGTTCCTTTCTACTCAAAGCATCTGCTATAAATTTGCTTTGCCCGGGTGATACTTGATCTCACAGTCATAATCATTCAACAGTTCCACCCAACGTCGTTGGCGCATATTCAGTTCCTTTTGGTTGAATATATGTTGAAGACTTTTATGGTTTGTGAATATGGTACACTTAGTGCCATATAGATAATGACGCCAGATCTTCAAAGCAAATACCACGACACCCAGCTCTAGGTCATGCGTGGTATAATTCCTTTCATGAACTTTTAACTTTCGTGACGCGTACGCGATGACTTTTTCAGATTTCATTAACACGCAACCCAAGCCTTGATGTGATGCATCACAGTACACCACAAAGTCATTGGTACCATCCGGGAGGGATAGTATTGGTGCTATGCATAGTTTTTCTTTCAATACTTGGAACGCCGATTCTTGATTTTCTCCCCAATCAAACTTTCTATCCTTCTGGGTAAGCGAGGTTAGCGACTAAGCAACCTTGGAGAAGTTTTCAATAATTCTCCTGTAATATCCCGCTAATCCTAGGAATTGTCGTATTTCTATGGGAGTTCTTGGCGTGGTCCAGTTCTTTATAGCCTCGATCGTTGAAGGGTCAACATGTATTACATTCTCGTTCACCACATGGCCGAGAAATTGTACCTCGCGAATCCAAAATTCGCATTTTGAGAACTTGGCATATAATTGCTCCTTCTTCAGCAAGTTCTCAAGTGTTGTTCGTACTCTTTCTCGGTGCGTGAGTATATCAGTATGTCATCTATAAAAACGATTACGAACTTGTCAAGGTATGGCTTACATACTCGGTTCATCAAATCCATGAATACTGCAGGGGCGTTCGTCAGGCCAAAGGGCGTAACAAGGAACTCGTAATGACCGTAACGAGTCTGAAACGCTGTCTTAGGAATGCTTTCCTCTTTGATTCTCAACTTATGATACCCGGATCTTAAATCAATTTTCGAGTAAAAACTCGATTGCAACTGATCGACTAGATCATTGTTTCTTGGTAATGGGTACCGGTTCTTGATAGTTAACTTGTTTAACTCCCGGTAGTCGATGCACATGCGAAAGGTTCCGTCCTTCTTTTTCACAAATAGCATCGGAGCTCCCTAAGGCGAGAAACTCGGTCTTATGAAACCTTTGTCAAGCAGCTCTTGCAACTGCGTAGATAATTCCTGCATGTTTGATGGCGCTAGTCGATATGGAGCTTTTGCTACAGGTGCAGCTCCTGGCACTAGATCAATACGGAATTCGACTTGTCTCTGTGGAGGTAGCCCTGGCAAGTCTTCTGGAAAGACCTCGGGATATTCCCTCACTACTGGTATGTCTTCAATCGTGCGCTCCTCGGCCTTCTTATCCACCACATGGGCAAGAAAAGCGATGCATCCTTTCCTTAAACATTTCTACGCCTTCATACAGTTTATGGTTCGTAGAGGTTTGTCATGCTTCTCACTGTGAATTATCAATTGTTCTCCGTCGGATAAGGGATGCGAATGATTTTCTCATGACATAAAACCTCGGCTCGATTATTGGATAGCCAATCCATCCCAATAACAACATCAAAACTACCCAGTTGAACTGGTAATAGATCTATATCAAACCTTCGTTCACCCAATTCTAACGTACATTTCTTTATTATTTCTTTCGACTCTACTAATATCCCGTTAGCTAGCTCAATCGAGTAGGGAACATCTAATTTACTCGACTTTACCCCAAGTATATCTCTAAACTCTTTAGAAATAAAACTGAAATATGCCCCGGTATCAAAAAGAATAGATGCAAAGTGATCATTGATAGGGAACATACCGGTAACCACGTTTGGATCCTGGCGAGCATCCTTAGCTCCAATTACAAATGCTCTTCCCCGTGCTTGATTCGCTTTAGGACAGTCTTTCTTGAAATGTCTTTTGTCTCCGTATCCAAAACAACCTTGTTCTCCGATATTGGTTCGGCACACATCGGTGTGATGACCAAATTTTCCACATTTTCCACACTTGGGGCCACGACATTACCCATGGTGGTGGAAAGGACATTTGGGACATTTTGGTGCGTCCCCAGTGTAAGACTTCTTAACCGCATTGTTTGTGGTTGTGGTAACATATGCTTTGGTTTCCTTGACATCTCTCGCGGCTTCTCTCTTGTTACTGTTGTGGTTACCATGAGAACCTTTCTTGAAATGAGAAAATTTCCTTTTGTTGGAATCAGTGGTCTCCTCAGTAGATTCTTTCTTGTTTCCACCATACTTAGGCAACCTTCCCTGACGTACAGCCTCCTCAGTCAGGCTGACAGCTAGTTCAATTGCTTCACCAATCTCTGTGGGTTTTGAAGAGGTAAGCAAACTCAGAATCTCGGGGGGCGAGTCCCCAAATGTACCTCTCAATACGTTTAAATTCGGGCTCCACTAGATATGGCACCACTCGGGATAAATCATGGAATCGCTGCGTATACCCAGCAATGTCCGAACTAATCATTTTCAGATTCCAAAATTCTGTCTCCAACTTTTGAATTTACGACCTTGAGTAATACTTCTTCTTCATCATCTCCTTAAGTTCCTCCCAGGTCAGGGTGTATGCAGCATCCTCGCCCTTGGTTTGGACCTGAAGGTTCCACCATGATAGGCCACAACGCCTCCGGTACCATCGAAGCTCAGAGATTTGCAGTCAAGAAACTGCTTATATGTGCAACCTGAAATCATTGGATACACCATTTTCATGAGTAAGTAGCACGAATAAGATGGATGAGAGCGTATTGCGATCTTATGAGTAACCGTGTATTACCAGTTGGAGGATTTACTCCTGTTGAACCACTGGTACCGCCGCTATGCTCAGAGCGGTTAGCCTCGTACTGTGCAATGGCTTGAGATATGCGTTCATTCAGCTCCTCATGCGTTGTTTGTAGGGTGATATTGTTTGAACTTCTCCTACGGGGCGGCATTGTCTTCTAATACAATATGTCGCTCACAATTAGTCGAATAATAATTTCATGTTATTATTACTACTTATTTATTTATTATATTTTTTTATATATGTAATAGCACATCGGTATATGATAAATAAATAAATAAACATATGCAAACACCATACGCACACCCGTCGTCATCATACACATAGCTCATCACATACTTAGTCGCCAGATATACATCATAATATCACCGCGGTGCAATGCATCAGTCATAATATCACCACAACATGACATAATCAACCATAACATAAAAGAAATACAATGTAACATAAATAAAATACACTTTTATACAATGACAACTTGTTACAATTTGTTTGAGGAGATCCAAAAAGGATTTAGGGATACACAAACCTAGTCAATACAAGTTTTTACATTACAAAAGTACAATTTTCTTCCACATTGCTTCTTCACGTCACCAGTTGTCTTCCAAAAGTTGGGATCTTCAAGGCTGAGTCTTCGTGAGCCAAAACATCGAGAGTAAATCTGATCCCCAAAAGATATTCATAAACATGCTACAGGGGTGGAGGGGGTGGTGGAAATGGTGATTGTGGAAACAAACTATGATGGTAGGCCATCTCCTCCTCGTGGCTAGAAATGCGCCTAATAGCATCTATCTGGAACTACTCTAGCTCCAGCACTCGTGCCTCAGATGGCATGATGAGTGGTGGAATGGCAACAAAAAGGTGGGGTCGGTGGTGGTGATAGGGGTAGTGGTGGTGGTGATGGAGGTGGGTATGATGGTGGGGGTGGTATCAGCGATGACGGTGGTGGGGTTGTCGCTCTGGCAATGGCGTGAGCAGTACGCTAAGTCTCTAACTCCCAGATCCTTCGGAAGATCAGAGAGAGCTGTAGGTCATGTGAAGTCACTCTTTCCTCCACAGGAATCGGAGGGAAGAAGTGAGGGATGCCAAGGGTCCGAAGGGCTCATGCCCGGTGGAGGTGTTGGAGTAAACATGCCTGCTGGAGGTGGAATGGGACCTGGAGCATACATGGGGGGTACTCTATCAGAAAAAGAAGGTCCTGCCATATGAGAGGGTCCGGCTGCAGATGGGTTGTAAATAGGGTGGTACGTGGACCTCTCAGAGAAATATGGTGGCGGCTGCTCTAGGGCACGTGGAGTGCCGCTCAGTTAATAGTAACAGGCAGGTCCAGTGTAGTGAGTGGGTCCAGGGGTCGGGACACTGACTGGGAATGAACTAGCGCGAGCCGCTGAGGCCGCAGGGGGTGAATACATAGATACAAGTGTGCCTGGGGCGGCAGATGAGGCAACATCTGCCTCATGCTCACTCGGAGTAGCATCGGTGGATGATGAGATGTCAACAACTGGGATATTAAAGGGTGGAATCTCGAGTATAGCGATATCATCAAAGACCTCGCCATCGCCAAGGTCGTCCTCCATGTGCTCATGGAACACTGGTATGTCATCGTCATCGTCATCGTCGTCTAAATCAATCAGTAGAGGGACTACAGCAAGAGGCACGACCAAATGTACAATAGTGTGCTCGCCCTCTGGATGGCCATACACAATAATATCATGCGGGGGCTACGGGGCGGCTAGCACACCGTCTGCCAGGGGTACATCTACCTCCATAGGGTCGATCAGGGCAAGTGGCTGAAAGTCCTCAAAGTCTCCGTGTTCGGCTCCATCCCCTAAGGGTAGGGCCTCAGCAGCGGGGTCATATCCATCGTCGGATACGTACTCCTCCGGGTCTTCTTCATAGCTCGATGAGGAAGACATGGTCCTGGCAAATAATCCGTACAATGCATATATATTCATGTTAGTAATTTATGATATATATTATATTAATCACCAATTCTCATGCATGACTTGTTCTTTTCTGTATTCCATGTAATCTTACTGTTTTGTGTCTATCCATTATTGACTAATCATGTATTAACTCTGCTCATTGCTTATAGTTGAGCTCGTGTGATAGATCCTTGTGTTATCGTGACACAATTAAAACCTTTTTGTTATCATGTTATAATTCCAAAACATTTCTATCATGTTTTAAACTTTGTTTTCATGTGTGAGCCCCTGGTGATTGTAGACTAAACTTTTAATAATAAGTTTTTCCCCGGTTCACTACAATCGGAGCTCTGATACCAACCTGTCACACCCCGGTCGTAGCGGAAGCGCAAGTGTGTGACTATTAGGTAATCATTGCATCCAATATAGTAAACAGTATTAAATAACAACGATGTCATGCCATTACTAAGTTCCATTACACATTTACAACTTTCAAAAGTGATATCACATTATTATCTGTTTCAGAATACCATTACAATCATAGTTTAAAACACATTGTTTCCAAAATAAGATATTGTTTTCATCACAAATTCATCATTGAGGCTTTGACCTCTATATACCCATACGAAGATGGGATATAAAAATCAAACCCTCCAAAAAGTAGTGCATCGTTGTCTTGACAAATCCCATACCCGGATCCCATCACCAGCTCAAGTCTTGCGTCCTGAAATACATGTAATTTTAAAGAGTCAACATAAAGTTGGTGAGTTCATGTAGTTTAATGTTTTCGTATCAAAATGCCATCTCTACAATCCTGCATTGAAATCCAAGTATGTTATTAGCGTCAATGAGTTATTT
The DNA here is from genome assembly GCA_947069175.1 of Scalesia atractyloides. Classification (NCBI taxonomy): domain Eukaryota; kingdom Viridiplantae; phylum Streptophyta; class Magnoliopsida; order Asterales; family Asteraceae; genus Scalesia; species Scalesia atractyloides. Next base: position 56,152,828 of record CAMTDV010000027.1, read on the forward strand.
AAGGATCTATCAGTGTGTCGCGAGCACCCTGACATACTTGTGCCATAAGTAAGTAACCAAACCGAGACTACTTGACATCATTGGGATCACAAAAGCACTCCGAAGGTATACCAACCAGGAGTGGAGCGGCTCTCAAACTCAATAGATCTACTTCTTTTGCTCCTTGGTCACTAAGTGATTAATGGTTACTATTGTCATCATCCTACTTACGCATAGTGATCTCTTATTTGCTAACCCATAGCTAACATACTGTTTTGACATGACATGTATTTCCCTTCGATAGTTTAAAACAAAACTTGAAATAATTGAAAGGAGGGACATGAACTCACAGTTTTTTTTTGCGTTCCGTTAAGTCGTACTATTTATCGATCGATGTCCGCAACGTATGTAACCTACATGCGTATTGGTTTCATTAGACACCTAGGTCTCAATGGACCTTGTACTCGTTGTTCATCTTGAATTCTTGTTTTGTATTTCTTTGTTATGATTGAACAACTTAAAGTGTTATCATAGTGTTGGTATTTTGTTTGTTGAATTAATATTGTTATATATATTTCTTGAAAAAGTATATATATATATATATATATATATATATATATATATATATATATATATATATATATATATATATATATATATATATATATTATTGTTTTCAAATCATGTGTCAACTAGGCCTTGCCCTTCACATGTCATTGGGCCTAGCCCATGTCATCTATGTCTTTGGGCCTAGCCCATGTTTTCTTGTCATTGGGCCTAGCCCATGTTATCTATGTCTTTGGGCCTAGCCCATGTTTTCTTGTCATTGGGCCTAGCACATAATATCTATGTCTTTGGGCCTAGCCCATGTTTTTGTATCTTTGGGCCTAACCCATGCAATTTATATGTTTTTGGGCTTTTATTATTTTTGGGCCTTGTCCATATATATATTATGGAATTGGGCCTTTGTCCAAGACTTTTACAATTTGGGCCTAGCCCTCATTTATATATTAAAAACCATTTTTCTTATAAGTATTTCCTTATAATTTTCTAACTTTTTATATTTTTAACTTTACGGATTTTGATTTTGATAACATATATATATATATATATATGTTGAACGTCTATATATATTTTAGACTCGTCGTCGGCGTCGTTTATTACATGTTTGTTTTCGTCGAGAATCGCCCGGTGGTCGTCGACGCGACGGTGTAATCTTGAATGTTCGCCTATTGTTCGCATCGTTTCAATTATCCTATTTATTGTTTCGACGCTTTTCAGGGTATATTTGGTATGTCACCGACACTTAGTGTAATGATTAAGTGTTTGTATTTTGTATATGTTGGGGTATTTTTATTGTGAATACACTAAGTTTCTAATACATACACATACAATACACACATGTATATTGGTAACATAAGTATAAATATATACTTGTATTATTTTCCAAGTAGTAATATATATTTGTAAAAAGCATTTATTTTTACTTATAAATATATATTTACAACTTTGTTAAACACTTGGCCATTTAGGGATAACCCTTGTCATTAGAGTCTACTTAATGACGATTTAAGTTACAAATCGCGTTTAGTCCCACTAATCTTGTCTTAATCGCGATTAGATTTTTAGAAAATTTCGTCATAGTTTCCCCTAAACTATGGCGTTTTCCACGTTTCAAAAACGTATTTAAAACCTGTTTAAGCTCATAATCATCATCAACAATCCATCACTATTTATTTTACATAATCAAACTATCACCATCCATGACTTTTTATGGTTTAAAATCCTAGTAAATCAAGTGGGGTTTAATATATATTAACCATTTCAAAACACTACTTTTATCATGTTGTTTAGCCAAGTCCATGTATTTAACCCCTTGATTACTACACATTTTTCAGGTGATTACAACTTAAATACAAGTGTTTACTTCTTAGAAAATCATTCATATGCATAAAAATTATCTTTAAATTGTAGTATTTTTCATGGATGATGTAGTTGATGATCTTGTTTAGATTTAAACCTTTATTTTTATACTAAATCATACAAGATCATCTCACTTTTATATCATACTTTCAACATAAACAACTTCAACATGCAATCTAACAATCATATAAACATATAATCAACACAATATAAACAATATTTAGTGTTATTATTATGTTGTGTGTTAGGGTTTTTTATTTATCTTTTCTTGATTTTCAAGATGATCAACTTGTACACTAATAATCTAAGCATAAAAATAAGCTAGATTATGCACGAGTTTAGCTTACAATGAGTGCACAAGTTCCTTGATGATTATGGAAGAAAATGAAGCTCTTTATGAAGCCTTAATGATCTCTATCCTTGCTAGCTTCTTTAGGGGACTTGATTAAGCTTCAAAGTGTATAAAAAGTGGTGGTTTGTGGTGGCGAAATGGTGGTGTATGGTGGTGATAGTGGAGCTGTGAGGTGAAGGGAAGAAAGGAAGGAGAAAGTGTTGCAACTTTGGTGAATGAAAGAATGATGAATATTTGGTGTAAATGATGTTATATATCTAATCTTTCATTCAACATCACCACACCTGAAGACCATACTTATGATCTTCAAATTTCAACAAAATCAAGTGGGCATGGGGCCCACTTGTTACCGTCAAAAAGAGGGGGTAAGTGTAACTTATTTTTTTTATCACATGGTAAAATGTATAGATATTTAGGTAATTATGATAAGTATGGTGATTAGGGTTAATCATCTAGCATCTTAAGCATACGACTTGAGTTAGGGTCTACTTAAATGGTATTTAATCCACATGATCCTCCAATATAAGTTTCGGATGACGGATACGTGGGTAGATCGCTCATCGTCATAATAATCGCTAATAAACGGAACTTTATTTAATACCAGAAGCCTTTGTTTTCGACTACCACAATTAATATGGTGTCTAATTAGTTCATTTCCGATCCAAAAATATGCATGACTAGTTTGATAGACGAATATACGATGAGTTAGGATGGCCGAAATGTCTTTCGTTCGATCATTCGATCGACATCGACAGTTTTATGTTCCGCCATCGAACTTTTCTGAAAGTTATGTTTCCGTGACCTCATGTTAGTTGAATGGATTTCGAGTTCCAAATAAGGCTTAACTAGTTCCCTATGTGCCCGGATGAGGCTCTCGGCTACTAAAATATTCGTCGTTTCGACAATCGGCCGCTTTCGGGTCGAATTGTGCATTGTTTGACGAATGACCGGAAACGACGTGTTTTGTGCATTCTTGCTATCCTCACATTATTTTAGGATGATTAATAGTGTTTTATTCTTATCTTGACATCCGGAATCCTGTCGAATTTGTCTTGCGGACAAAATCGACATTTGTCGCCTTTTTGGTCGAAACGGACAATTTTGCAATTTAGGCGTTGTACCGGAAAGTTATATATTATTGTAATAGTTGTTCTCAAATATGTGTTTCATTTGTGTATGGACTCAGGTATAGCATTAACATGCCGTCATTTCTTGTTCTGATTCGTTTTAGCGGGTTTATCGACACAGTTAGTGTCGCCGCATTTAATGCGTCCAACACTTTCTACCAACACTTTTAGGGCATTATTTTGGTTTGCTTCGCGTCGTAACGGAAGCCAGTATATGTTATGATCAGATTTACTTGCCCTAATGACGTACGACTCAGTTATGCAATTAAATTATGATAATTATGCATGAGATTAAAATATAAAATTAGTGATTAAATTGTACTTAATTACCGGTTATTTGCCATTTGTCACATCATTCGCCCAAGACTTCTTTTAGAACTGCCGCCCACAGGACCATAGTTTCTATGATTGCATTGCTGCTCTAGTCTTTGAAACTGGCTCATTGAAGAGGTATTGCAATTCTTACCTTCCTGTTGGTCGCTATCTATCTTCACTACTCCCCAAGGAGCTTGGCGTTTTACACGTTGGTGATACGTTGATGGAACAGCCTTCATCTCGTGGATCCAGGGCCTGCCAAGTATCACATTACAGTAAGATAAGCTGTTAATTACACAAAATTTTTTGATAGAGTTTACTCCCTCTATATATATGCGTAGCTTGATGTCCCTAATGTATTCTTGGTTTCACCACTGAAACCAACAAGTACTGATGATCTCGGTATGATCTTAGTGTCACACCCCAACCGATGGCGGAAACATCAGGGCGGGACGAACGAGATTGTTCAAGACTTCATAGCGCTAAAATATGACAAGTATTTTAAATAACAAGATTTCATTTCACTGATTTAAGATCAAGTACATAGTTTCAAGATTGACATACAACATCCTGAAAAACAAAATACAAATACAACAACTTCTTAATACATTCTAGGTGAGTATCTAAGTCGTCCAACTTGATTTCCATGTGTCTCATCATTAATATCAACCTTCAATACATGTTAAAGTATAGTTCAATACACAAGGCATTGGCGAGCATACAAGTTTAAATAATTAACATAGTATAAAGTTTTAAACGTATCCTTATGCATCAATGTCTATTCTCGAGGCTAACATGTAATATATGAGCGTGTGAATATACTAGTCAACCAAAAGTTTACCGCTAGCGTAATCTAATCTAGCAATGAAAAGACCGTATGTGTTTAAGTTAACATGACCTCACGAATACGGGCGGTGCATTACTCCTATAGCGCTATACATGTTAAGGGATGCTTGATCAAAGTTAATGACTGCGTATGAGAATTCAAGTATAAGCATGTGTGATTTCAAGTTTAGCACAAAGAGCAAGTATAAAGATTGTTTTGTGATTTATGAATATGCATGTTTGTGTGAATTGATATAGTACATGTATTGCACCCAAATGCATAAAAGTAAAATGGGGTCGCGTATACTCATGGTTTTGCAAAGCTTCCTTAGTAAACCGCGAACTGTTGAGTGGAGGGTGGACACCAAGGTTATTCAATATGAGCGAAAAGTAGGTGTATGAATATTCTGAGTTTGTGCAAGGTTCGGATTCGAAACTGAAAGTTACAGAAAATACGCGTAGGATAATACATTGAAAATTGGATGAGACTGTTCACTTCATGCGAAGTGAAGGTTCACTTTGTGGGGAGTGAGGCAGTCTTGATGTTTTTGCTCGTCTAATGCTCGTTTTGACACTAGGTTCCATCGAACGAGGGTTTTAGGGTTGAGGTAGCATAACCTAAGTCCAAATACTTGGTCATTTGCTGATCAGAAACTCAGTTGTATATATAGTTTATAGTACATAAGTTACTTTATTTATTTCGTCAAATATGTCAATATATTTCAAGCAAGGGGGTACGATTACCTCATTATATGTTTCACCAAAGCTCAAAGTCCACCAACATAGTTGATAGACCTAGTTGGTCATGAAAGTACAGAATATGAAATACGAAAACGTTCAAGTGAGGTGTGGAACTTAATTCGGGTAGCAAAGCTCCCAACGTTCTCACACTTGCTAGAACCTAAGTCCAATCCTATTGAGGATGATGACTAAATCAGCTATCGCACTTGATACAAAAGAAAAGAAGAAAGTAGAAGAAAAATTATGGAAGCACAAGGTAATAGTGAGCTAAAATCACTTAGAACAATCTAAGGTCGATCTGCTAAGAATCCATAAGTTTGAGAGTGGGAGTGAGAAGTTTCGGAAAGGTTGAAGGTGAGAAATGAGCTGGTATTTATAGGAACGAGTGGCTGCCAGCTCCACTTCGTGCGACGTGGCTCCACTTCGTGCGAAGTGGGTTCAACTTGCTCGAATAGGTTGGTATGGGGCTGTTTTCGTGTATTTTAGCCGGTTTTCGAGTATTTCAAGCATAAAGTTGTAACGTAAAAGTTTTTGCACATATAATAAGTGTTGGCTTGCATGAAAACAGGTATTTGAATGATTGATTGTATGTATAACGAGTGAGTATAAAGTAGGAATTTTCATTATGATCAAGGTCTCGAGTTTCAAAGTTGGTAACAAATATGAGTATAATACGACTACAAGTTTCTAAAAATAGCAATACGAATATAATTTCTAAATAGGGAAAGTATGAAAAATGTCAAGCGTTACACTTAGTCTCCGGAATATTCATTTTCTGTAGCACATCAAGCTGCACAATATTCACACAGCTTCTTTTCTCTATGAGAATCATGCGAACAAGATGGTTAGTAATAAATAGTGTTATAACTAGACCATCATGGTGAGGATCCTGGATATTGACCCTGTACTCTTGGTCAAAGGATATAATTTCCTGATTCGTCAATGTGGAAGTTCTAATGGGTCTATCACCATTCTCCAATTTAGTTTCCTTTACATGTCTCTTAGCTGTCGAGAAGGATGTGCCACAAATGTATGACCCTCCTAAAATGAAGTTAATCACTTGTGTGTCAGATGGAGGTGGAGCAGCTCTTTCTTGTGCACTCTCAGGATCCTGGTGTCACACCCCAACCGATAGTAGAAACATCAGAGTGAGACAAAATAGATTGCTCAAGGCATCATAACACTATTTGCGAAAATAATTAAATCAACAATTCATTTAATTTCATAAATCAAAGAGTCAATTACAACATAACGAATTCAACAAAAATTACAACATAAAAAGCCTACCATTCTACGCGCGTTTCTATGTCATCCCTATTAGATTCGTCATGTTCAACATCATTAACCTGCAACATGTTAAAAGTATAGTTCAATACAAAAAGTATTGGCGAGTATACAAGTTTGATATAGCATAAGTATGAAAAGATTTAAACGAATCCACATGTTAAGCTAGCATACTGGATTAATGTAAGCATGGCATGCGATCTATAAGTCAACCCTCGCATGTCACCGCAAAATAGAATAAACTTAACATGACCTCAAGAATACAGGCGGTGCATTACTCCTATAGCGCTATACATGTTAAGGAGGAGGCTCGTACGTAGTTAATGATAGCATCACCTAAGAATGTTCCAAGTATACAAATCGTGTATCACGTAACTATAACATGTATGATGGATTGTTTATGTGATTGCATAAAAGTATAAGTGTGATTGCGTGTATTTTTGATAGACTAACATGTTGCACCCAAAGGTGTAAAGCGTAAAAAGGGTGTTCGAGTGTACTCATGGTGTTGCAAGCTTCTACTTGGTATTTCCGTAAAGTGTTGGGGGAGTTTGGAGGATGGAGCCCGAGTTATCCTACAAGAGGAAAACGTAGCTTGGTAAGTATTCGAATGATAATGGAGGATTAGGAATTTAAATACACTAAAGTATGTATACGAAAAAATAATCATCTAGACTTAATACTCGTTCTTGACACTATAATACCCATTCGGGTTGATGTGTTTTCATGGGTTAGGATGCCCATTAGAATCGTAACGAGAAATTAAGTACTTAGGTGATGTAACCTAGTACCATGACTGATAATCATTCGATTACCATCAAGAGTTCGGTTAGTGTATATATGTATATCATATAGCATATGTAATCATATTTATCATGGAAGTTCATAGAAGTCATGCATGGAGGTAGGAGGATAACCTTCCTTTAACCTCTTTCATACAGTTCACCAATGCACAAGTCGTTACAAGGACGACAAGGATGGTCATGAATAAGTTAAGCATAAAAGTAAAAGACGAAAAATAATCAAAATCATCAAGTGAGGTGGTGGATTGAAGGTAGGATAGCCAAGGCTTCCAAGTAATCACACACTACCAACTCAAGTCTTGTTTTAAGAACAAGCTTGCAATGATAAAACACTTGTGAATTGAAAACCCTATTAAAACGAAAAGCTCTTACACTTGAGACCTCAAAATGGTGATGTTCCAAGTTGGTTTTCCATGCAAAACCTGTGGAAACATTCCTAGAGGTGATTCAAGTGTTAAGAAAGGAAGAAAAATCAAAGAAGGGAGGTAAGGGTGAGTTAGAACTCACTTTGAAAGTCTTGAACTTTCTGATGGAGAGAGAGCTTTAGAGAGAAAGAGAGAAGTGTTTGAGGTGTGAAATGAGAGTGGGAGGAGGTGAGTATTTATAGTTGAGGTGAGAGGGGTTGTTAGTTGAGTGCATTTAATGCAGAAAACACAAATTTGACCAATCCATGGGCTAGAAACCACTTTCTCCGGATTATGCCATTTTTAGTCCTTGAACTTAGTTTATCTTTCATTTCAGGCCATAACTTGTCATTTTTGCATGTATAACGCATGTAAGTATGATTTGAGTATTGAGTGTGAATGTATGAGTCTTTGCACGTGTAACAAGTATCATTTTAAACGATTGAATGCATGTAAGACATGTATATATAACAAGTATGAATTTTTATTACGATTCAAGTCTCGGATAACAAAATTGGGAAAAGAAATACGAATACAAGTTTCCATAAATAGAAATACGATTATACTTTCTAATTAAGGAAAGAACGAAAAAGCGAGGCGTTACACCTGGATCCTTGATTTCTTTCTGCTTAGCAATTCTTTCAAGTGCCCCATACTTAGAAGATAGCCAATTTCTCTCCTCAATGTTATGCATTCATCTGTCAAATGCCCAAAATCCTCATGGTATGCACACCACTTGGACTTATCTTTGAAGGAATTTGACTTCTCATTTTTCCTTGGCCACCTTGCCTTCTCACCTAAGTTCTACAAAGCAAGCCTTAGATCACTATTATCAACAGAGAAATAATATTTAGATATCCTTGGATATTCTTCCTCGTCTTCATCTTGTTCCACCGCGTGGACATTTTGATTAACAGGTTTCGAGTAGGCTTGGATCTGTTATTCAGAAGGACCCTTGCTTTTTGTCATTATACTCATGCTTGGTAGAACCACCGAGTCTGACTTGGATTCTTTGTCATCCTCTAGTATGATAAATCTCAATACTCTGTTTCTAACTTCGTCCAAATTCCTGTAAGGGGTCATGACAAGGTCATCGTTAAAGGGAGAATCCTTTTGGAAACCCATTTTAAATGCCTCAAGAGTAGTTGCAACATCTAGATGTGGGATCTCATAGGATTCTCTTCCAAATTTAGTGATATGATCCCTTAAGGATTCCTCACGAGACTGAGTTATCCTATATAAGTCACTAGTTAACATTTCAAATGTTCTACCACAGGAAAATTGGTCATTAAATAGGTTAACTAAATGTGAAAATGAAGTTATGGAATATGGAGGAAGACTTAGCAGCTATTTCAGCGCTGATCCAATGAGTGTGGATCCAAAGCCTTTGCACAAGCAAGCTTCTTTCAACCTTTCGGGATGGGGTTTATCTCCATCCTTTCTCTGTATTGTGCCACGTGCTCCTCTGGATCAGTTGTACTGTCATACAACTTCATGTTGGGTGTTTGGAAGCACTTGGGTATCTTTACACTGCATATTGGTGGTGAAAAATGAGATATCTTATGGCTTCCATCTGGAATTTCAAGAATAGGCTTGACTATTCCTGGGATGCTGGATATCATATCCGTTGAGCTTTTGTAATTCCCTAGCTTGACTGATCCCTGCATCCTGTATAAAACCATAGTTAGTGTCCAAAGATGTATTAAGAAAATTGTAACCTCCTATTTAGCTTAGAGGTGGTATTCCTGAAGTGTATCCAGGATAAGACATGTCAGTTGTTATAGTAGGGCCTGAGGAAGCAATAGTCCGCATGGGGATGAAATTCCCATCTTGGATTTCTGAGCTTCTCAGTGGTTGTCTCCTTAAGAATCCTTGATCCTAAAAGACATTAGATCTAGGATAAGCTTGCGTCAAATGTCTTGATGGGTATTCCATTGATCCTTTAACTCGAGCTGAGAATCCTTGAGGCTGGAACATCTCCATATATCCTTCTAAACGAGGGAAGGATCCTTGAGGCTGAGTCACCGCCAATGATCCTTGCTGGAGGATAAAGGGTCCTTAAGGTTGGACAGTGGGTCGTCCAGAATGCTGAATTATTGATACCGGGGTGACAAAATCCAACACCCTAGGCATCAGTTGAGACTAATCCTCTACTGGCTCCTTCTGTTTCTTGATGTCTTAAAATCTCTTGCAAGATCTTCTAGTTAGTCTTGTTTTGCTACTCCATATCGCTTATCATCTGTAAATACAAAATAGAAAGTTCATTGTCGGTATTAGTAGAAGATGAAGTAGCAGAAGTTTTGGATACTGTAAAAACGGATGATGTCTTCTTCTGAGCATTTTCAACATTCTTCTAGAACGTTGGGGGAATAGGAGGCAACGACATATAAATTTGAGATGATGTCACTATTGGCATAGCAGATGAAGGGGATTTTCCTTGAGAGGCCATGGTGTTATGGAATTGATAAGAATGAGAAGAAATGAAAGATCTTTTTTAGAGTTGAAGCACCACTTGCCCCACGGTGGGCGCGGAATTGTTTTGGTCAAAAATCGGTTTAAGGATAATGTAACCAAATCTGATTTGTGAGGTAGAGTACTTGAATGTTGAACAATAATATAATTGAATATGCAATGAAAAAGGCAATGAACACGATGACTTGTAGGTCCACTTGGAGGATAAAGATAACCTACTTCCTTGTTGTTTAACACACACACGAGTGTGGAATCCAAGTGTATATGCAAACCGAAGCAAGAGCACAACCAATATAACAAAAGATATATCTTCAAATATTCACTATATTGATTTGTAGAGAGACCCAATACATAATAAACTGCTTATCTCTCTATACACTCTCTCGGTGCTCTCTCACTTAAACTGTGAAGTGCATGTCTGTTTATATAGGCCTAACACCTATAACATTCACAAAGAAAGTCACAGTGCTTGTTCGTACGAAGCACTATTCTTCTTGAAAGGTCACTCGTACGAACAAACAAATGGCTCGTACGAACAAGCAACTTGCTCGTACGAACAAGCAAAAGGTTCTTTTTGAATGGTCACTCGTACGAACAAGAAACTTGTTCTTCTAGAATGGTCACTCGTACGAACAAGCAGATGGCTCGTACGAATGACAATTCACTCGTACAAAAGACAACTTCACTCGCATGAAGAAGTGGTTCTTCGGACAAAACTTAACAGTATGCACACATGCAACTGTTTTTCAACACAAACAAACTAAACGTCATACTAAATCAAGATAGGAAGATATCTTTATTTAGTCGACACGACCAAAACTTTACAGGCGCAACAAACTAAGACCATACAATTACTGACGTAACTAAGAACAAGCGACAGTCACAAAAATGTATCAACAAACTCCCCCTTGACTATTGCTTGGTCTTCGGTCTTCATTTCTAATGGCCTGCTTTGGACCATGAGCTTCCAGCGTGAATATTGAACTGAGTCCAACCAAACTGAACTGAGTCGCATCCACAAAAATATGCATCAACAAACTCTCCCTTGGATATTGCTCGTGATGGTTCATTCTTCACACTTCCGGATCTTCATATGTCTTCACGTGTCACAGTCAGGAGGTGCATCAACAAACTCCCCTTGAATATATATTGTGGTGTTGATAAGTGGTCATCTCTGAATTGATCTTCTTGATCCATGGCTTGCATTCATGTTGTGTCTTTTCTCCCATAATTTTTTCTTCAAACTCGTTCTCTTTGTCTTTAGCTTGCTTGGATGCCATATCTGCACACACAACAAAGCTAAACGTGTAATGAGAACAACTGCTAGGGATTTAATCAACCTTAGAGAATTTTCATTTGAAAATCTCATGAAGGATTAATTTTAAGCAAAATTAGCAAATGACACATATGAGACCAACTCTCATTCAACTACCAACTGACAATACTTTAAGGGTTTTAAGATTGTTCAATTTGATCCATTAACCTTCAAAGCTTGTCAACTTCGACCATTTTTGAAGATGCAACTGTTTCTCGGCTTACAATCAGGATTTTAGGTTCCAACATCGGTCAATCAAAAAATAAGCTAGAAGCAAAATCATTTTGGCTTTTATAAAATTTATATTAAACTTACCTAAAATATTTTTGACATTTTTCAATTTTTAAATGTAAAAGCGGAAAGCAACAAATAAGTATTTACAGACATTCTTTTGCGAATTTCGAGGGTAAGAGAATCATATTAGTATACGGTCATGCCAAAACACACTTGTTGTTCGATTAGTTAGCATTTAGATAACTATCCTATAACAATCATCGGTATTATTGTCCACATAAGCTCAACTTATCAGATGTACTCGTGGTTAGCGGATACGATTAATGTATGATTTATACTTACTGACCGGTGTTAATCCACTTCACGACACATTCCCGTATCAAGACATGCACGAGAGAAAATCTTACCGGTGAGTATACTGTTTATCATCAGTTTTGACGTATAGATTGTGAGATACTCACATAGTTTTCATGAAAAACAAGCCATGTGTGATTAAATCGCTTATTTATGAGAAACTTTCAGATGCATGCAGGGCACAGGAGTAAGTCCGTGAAAAGGTTAGTACCAACGTACCGACAAAGAGACGAACTTAACTCCCGCATAAAAGCTGTGATATTATTATCACTTCTTGATAGTAGTTAAATGAACTTTGTGGGTGTGTTAGTGGTACTATTAAAAAAATTGATCTGAGTGTCGCGCCCCAATCAAAGATAATATTTATATACCCTAATTACCCTTAACAATGCGTTAGTGATAGTAAGGGGTCGAACCATGAATAGTTTGTGGTTTGCGATGGACGCGATTGATTCTAAAAGTTGTCACAGTTTATGAAGCTTGCTAATATTTTGATTAATTTTGTGTGTTTGAAAAAGATGTCAAAATGCTCCAACCAAGTTGATTTTGATTACTTAACTACTAGGAACTTGAATAATTGTACGAAAACTTAATTAACGATTTTAAACAATAATTTAGAACAAGGTTCACACCCAATTTAACAATTGTAGGACCAAAGGTTACTACATGTTTTAACTTGGTTTAATTGAATTAGTTCATTAACGGTTTTAGAATCACGAGGTTTAGGTGCCAATTGCTATCGATGTTCAAGATGGACTACAATGCACTTCATTACCTCGGACAAGTAAATCCTATCAAAAGACAGGCATAAATACGCATAGTCATTTCACGAAGTCAAATTTCATAATTCACTCAACAATTCGTAAATTCAATACAAACGTAAGGCAATTATCCAATGATTGAAATTCAAATCAATTAGTCACAAACCAAATACTAAACAAGTAGCAAACCCTAGAAATCCTTATAAAAGTTTACACTGGGGTAAAACCCAAAGAGATTAGCCGCTCATGGTGAACAGAACTTGATCAACGATTGATGATAGTTTGAGCATTGACATCTTGAATCTTGATGATGAAGATGGATGGTGATTAGGGTTTAGGTTTGATGGTGATGTTGAACGGATTGGAAAATGGATGAAGATGATGATGGTAGTGGATTATGGTTAGGAATGGTGGATGATTGATTCGGTTGATGGTGGATGGAAGAGATGGATTGGAATTGATGTTAGGATGGCCCTTGGCTCCAAGAATAATTTCAAACCTTCAAAATGCCTAACCCCAAGAAAAATGGTTAACAATGTGTTCTAACCCGTCCAAAAACAAATTTCAGCGTCAAGCAAATGGAAAGGGCGTCGCCGACGGCCCAATGGAGCGTCGACGGCCTCTGGATCTTCTGATTTTCCTCCGACGCTCTAACCTACTGAGGGGCCGATAGACATAACTGAGGGGCATCACCGACGGCCTGGGGGCGTCGCCGACGGCCTCTCCAAATCTTGTTTTCCTGTTTTTCCATTTCACAATCCCGGTTGACCCGTTTTTTGCCCCAATGCTCTGAAAAGCTCCCGAATAGCTCCTTAAACTCCGCAAACTTGTAAAACACAAATCCAATCAAAAGTAGGCTATTCGAAACTAAAAGTTATGTAAAACATAAACTTAAACACAATAAGAACATCGGTTTTCGACCGCACATCAATAGGGTGAATGTGATATGTTTATCACTTATCGATGGTCGTATGCAGTATTACGCGTATATATGGTATCATGGAAGTTCTAGCCTTGTGTCCCCATTATTTTTCGATAAAAGATTCAACCATGATACCAAGATGATAAACAAAAATAAAGACCGCATATCTCAGAATATCGGCATACTATCAAACGAAATTTTGGTACCAAGACCATATGCCAATGAATGGTTACCACCTGGCATTCAATTTGCTATTTTTATATCGCCATGTGCACACTTTAAAATGATTGTGAGCCTACCGATATATTGAATATAGAACTACTTATCATTTTTCATTTTAAGTTCAAAGAGGTTTTGACAGACCACTAATTTACTATCATTTTCTCGCCAGAAAACTCATTTTTGTTATTCTCATGTTTTTGTCCTTTTTGACGTTTTGCAATGTTTTGTTTTTTTTGGATTGGAATTTACTCCCCCCATAATGCAAAAAGTAAATTTAATCCTTTAAATACATCTTTTTGGATTATCTTCAAGAAAAATATTCACAAAAACGATTTCACGATGTGGATTAACTAATGTTTTACCTCGATGCCGTTCACCAAAATTAATTTTAATGATTTATCAAAATTTTGGAAAAATGAGTTGGCATGTTGGTAATCGGTGTGGACCAAAACCACATGATGAGTTTCATATTGAAACAATCATGCATGAGGTGATATTCGAGATCAATATGTTTGGTCTCGAGTGTTGTACAAGATTTTAGAAATCTATAAAGCAGCTTAAATATCAACAGAGATAGGAGAGATTAGAAAATTTAAAACCTAATCTTGCAATTTCTACGTGCATTTCCAGGAATCTGTGTGCTCTCCCAACTGAATATCCACCCGGTGTGGATTTCAAGGTCGATTATGCAGCTACTTCATATAACTGAGATATCTCTTCACAGCAACAAGATCATAAACCTCCGAGTCCGACTGGTAAGAAGCAAGATAGCATATGAGGAAGCTTATACACATCATCTTTGGATGGTCCATACATGATGTTGTCCACATGTTTTTGCACCAGCAAAGGTCTTCATCTTTCTCCTTAAGAAGTAGTGTACGGTTGTTCAGTCCATGACAAGGCATCCGCACACCTGGTAGGTTTGTTCAACCAAACACATTTTCTTCAATCATACCCATGGAGAAATGTACACTGCACGATCATCTTGTAAGCTTTAAACTTCTTGTGGAAGATATAAGACATGAATCTTCGATAATCTTCTGATGTGCCCAGGCGCATACATTTCGATTGAACCTATCATGTGGATCCGATCCAAGCCTTAAACAAACCAATTGTTGGTCGTTTTTCAACTTGTCGAAGTTATCAACTTCATTCACCAAACTTTCATCACTCATCGGACATTATCTTCTCTTTCTCTCCAACAAAAGCAACAACTCCTAGATATAACGATGTTTTGGAGCCGCATGTCGACGATCTTATGCCTGGATGCTCCACTATCAACAATTCTATGATTATCAATACTTCCTCCTGGAACATCCTGCACACTCATTAAAGATTAGGTGGAGATGGCGACCCAAGCCTTCATTGACTTGGGTCGTCCGACATCATCGAGAATTGGAACTTCGTTTTCCCGATTATTCGGAATGGATTGTGCTCCCCCTGAAACAATTACCGGTTTTGGTTTTCAAATATGTTTTTGTTTCTCAATTTTAACATTTGGTTTTACCGATTGTGTTTGGACAACCTCCAGTTTAAAGTCCTTGTCAATATCTTTTTGCTGTTTCTTTCTCTGTTTCATTTCTCGTTGTTTAACAAGATGAGGGTCCTGTTTTGGCGAAACAGATTTGGTATGGTAACATTTACCATGGAGCGCATCAATTTTTTCTTTTCCCTTTGTGAGATATGGACAGTTTTTGACAATGTGCCCATACTTACCACACTAAAAACATGATCTCCACTCAACAAACCTTGGAGTATTATAAATGCGATAGCTTGATGATGATCTTCGTGATCTTGAGGTACTTTGTCCTGCATCACAACAATTTGTGTGTTGTGTGTAGTTGTTCTGACTGTTTTGTTTCCTTTTTCCATTTCCTTGGTTAGCGTGATTTTGCTTTCGTTGATTGTTTTGAGGTTTCAATTTTTTTTCGGTATTTCTTTCTAACTTCAGATTTAGGGGAGGAGCACACTGAGTTACTACAACTCTTGGGCTCGAATTACCCAAAAACTTACTAGTAGAATCCTCGAAAACTTTATCAATCAAAGATTGATTAACATTTTTTATGGGAAAATCTTTGTTTGGGAAAATCTATTCGTCTTCTATGTTCACAAATCATAACCGATATCAAAGATCTAATCCGGCAGCTCAACATATCTCTGTAACGGAAAATGACGTACGCGATGAGCTGTCATGTGGAGCTGAACTCAAAATTTAAACCAAATCCGACGGTATTCTATATTATTTAAACCGCATATGGATTCCTGATCGCGACAACCTTCGTGATTTCCACATGAATGAGGCGCACAAAACACGATACTCTGTACACCCAGGAGCCGATAAGATGTATCAAGACCTACGATACACCTACTGGTGGCCTGGCATGAAAAAGGATATCGCTGTTTTTGTTTCCAAGTGTCTTACATGTTCCAAAGTGAAAGCTGAACATCAAAGACCTTCAGGACTTCTAGTCCAACCCGAAATACCGGTATGGAAGTGGGAAAACATAACCATGGACTTCATTACCGGGTTACCTCGCACCTCCAGTGGGTATGACACCATATGGGTAATAATCGATCGTCTTACAAAATCATCTCACTTCATTCCGATGCGCGAGGACTTCAAGAACGAGAAGTTAGCTCGTATCTACATCAACGAGATCGTAAGCCGTCATGGTGTACCGTTAAGCATCATTTCAGACCGTGATGGTCATTTCACTTCACGAACATGGCGAGCCATACAAACCGCTTTGGGTACACGGTTAGACCTCAGTACCGCCTTTCACCCTCAAACTGATGGTCAATCTGAACGCACCATCCAAACCCTTGAAGACATGCTTCGAGCATGTGTCATAGACTTCAAAGGAACTGGGACGCTCATCTACCGTTAGTCGAGTTTTCATACAACAATAGCTATCATTCAAGTATCGGCATGGCTCCTTTCGAAGCTTTATATGGTCGTAAGTGCCGATCTCCAGTATGTTGGCACGAAATTGGTGAAGCGCAAATCACCGGACCTGAATTGATTTAAGAAACAACCGACAAGATCCTTGAAATTCGAAACAATCTTCTAGCAGCTCAAAGTCGTCAAAAGAGTTACGCTGACAAACGACGAAAGCCTTTGGAGTTTTGTGTTGGTGATCAAGTACTTTTGAAAGTATCACCGTGGAAGGGAGTGGTTCGTTTTGGCCAAAAGGGCAAGCTAGCACCACGCTACGTAGGACCTTTCAAGATACTCGAAAGAGTAGGTCCTGTAGCATACAAGCTTGACCTACCAGAAGAGCTTAGTAGAATTCATCCCACGTTTCACGTATCAAACTTGAAAAAGTGCCTCATCGACGAAAACCTCCATATTCCTCTAGAAGACATTCAAGTCGATGAATCGATGCACTTCGTTGAAAGACCAGTGGAAATCATGGATTTCGGTGAGAAGCGTTTAAGGCGAAGTCGTATTCCAATCGTCAGGGTGCGTTGGGAGTCAAAACGAGGACCCGAGTTTACTTGGGAACGCGAAGACTCAATGCGCGAGAAATACCCGCATCTCTTTCCAGTTGCAACCACTACTTAAATTTCGGGACGAAATTTCTAAAAGTAGGGGATACTGTAACCTTTGTGTAAATCGGATTTCGAAAACCCGCCTCTTTTATCAATCAAAGAATTTTTGTTTACGTGTTTAGTTATTTATATAAAATGATTAAATGTTTAAAAATAAATTTATAAATAAAATTTAAAGATATAAACCATTAATTAAGAAAAACAAATCAACTAATTAATAGTTATTAATAATAATTAAAAAGGAAATAAAAACAACTAGAGAAAAGCGGTTTTAAAAAAAATGGGTGAACCGGGAATCGAACCCGGGTTCCCTCGGTCACACTCACACTGCAACACTGCTGGTCTACACACATGTTGTGTGAATATTAAGATCTTAAATCCCTTATGTCGAACATATGTTGAAACCAGCAACAATTGGCAGCGAATCAAAGACGCGCCTTTCCTTTTCTTTTTGATATCTCCGACAAGCTGGCCGGGATTATTTATAGTAAACCGCAATTGGCTTGGCTGTCATCATTCTAGCAAATTCCCATTCACAATTCGTATTACCTTAAACCGAGATCGAAACCCTCCTTGCCCCCACCTATAAATACTAATCGATTCCTTAATCCACCCTTGCCCCTCTTCTCTCCCTCTGTTTTTCTCTCGCTCAAAAACACCTTGCAGTCCCCTGTTCAGTCGAATCCACCTCGTCGCCGGAGTTCCCTTCTCGCCGGAATTCAACTCGCACCAGAACCCAAGTCACCCTCGACTCAGTTAATCCGTAGACTCCTGCCCTTCCTTTGAATATTATCTAATTAACATAATGTACAGATGGTGAAACAGATTAAATCGGGTGCGTATAAGGGGTAGTTAAAAATTCAAATTGAAGAAGACAAAGCAAAACTCGTGTTTTATGTATTTAAATTACAAGATTCAACCGGGTTAGACACACAGTCCAGTGGTGGACTGTGTGCAAATATACCCGCAGGTCACACGTTCGAATCTGTGCACACCCACCGGCCCGATCATTTTCAAACCTTTTTAAAATTGATCACTTATGCAACAATCCTATTAGTGTATATGTATATTTAAAATCACAAGATTTGTCGGGTTAGACACCCAGCCCAGTTGGTCGGGCTGGGTGCACAACGTACTCAAGGTCACGGGATCGGATCCCATTCCACACACCGGCCGGATCAGTTTATTTCTTTTTAAAGATTTAATTAAAATCTGTTAAACCTAAAAAGTGTATAAGTATAATTAAAATCCGGATTCTTTCGGGTTAGACACGTAGCTCAGTTGGAAGAGATGCGTGCACGCAACCGAGAGGTCACGGGTTCGAACCTCACCATGCGCATATCTACCATACCATCGAACCGGTCTGACAAGTCAGCTTGTCAGACTGACAAGATTTTTTTATTATTTTTTTTTATTTTTTTTATTATTTTAATTCTAAGGTTTTTATTAAAAGAAAAATCAAATAAAAGGTTTAAAAATATACATTTTCAAGGGTTTAGAATATCAACACAATCCACAAAAATAACCTAAAAACCTAAACAAAGAATTTTAACCTAAATATTAATTTAATTTATTTACCGAGTTATCGCGTTATTATTTCTAGATTAATACTTTCTCGTTCCAAACTCGTGCACTCTCCTTACCATTCAAGAATACGCACCCAAGGTGAGTGAATCTCTATAAATTCCCGTTTTAATCACGTTTTGGGGTGTATCATGTGTCGTATCATTCCTTTATTTAATTTAAACACTTGTGCTTATACATTTCGTGACCAAATGTGTATTGGTTGTTGTGTGGTTTATATGTGGATTAAATTTATCATTTCAAGTGCACTTATTTCATTAGGCTCATTAGTTCCTCGTGGGATACGGGTTGGGCATCAGGTTCCTCATTAGATCGGCTCCGTTTGATTGAGCCTTGATCTCAAACACATCATCATTCATGTTATATATTCATTCAATGTGGTTTGTGATTGTTTACATATATATATTTGCTCACATGTGATTTATGTACGAATTTTCTTTAATAAACAAAACAAGCAATTATTAAAAAAAATGTTTTATCAGGGTTCACTCGCCAACTTTTGTTGACCCAAAATCTCCTCTGTTTTACACATGATACAGGTGATTAAATTGAGGAAAGAAACACTTAGGATGGCCTAGAAGAATAAACAAGTTATTGCGTTGGAATAAACATTTAGATTTTTTTTATTTGTATTTGTATGAATTTTGTTTGTTGGATATTTAAATTTGTAATTTAAATCTAATGAATATGAAACTTCTTAGTAAATATCATGAGCTTTGGTGATAACCCAACCATGCCCCGTCTTTTATTCCGCTGCGGGTCGGGGTGTGACAGATTGGTATCAGAGCTTGTGACTATAGGGATATAGGATATGTTATTAGACCCTTAGAGCCTATACTATAGTTGATTTAATTTTAATTGTTTATGTGTTACATGCAAAATTCATGATGTTTATATGTTTCATGTTTATTTTCACACCCAATATTATGCAAGCACTCTCACAAGTACATGTTAATATGCAATGCTCATCATAGTTCATATCCTCATAACATGTCATACCTATGAAAGCACACACCTCACGATTTCCATGATGTTTGAAATGTTTTCGTATTTTTCAAATCACATCAAGGTGAGTTTTCACGACGGGCATGTAGTAACTGGAAGGGTACGAGTACCGGTAGTCGGAACGTCCTGTCCAGGCTTGGCATTCGTATAAATCCAAAATAAAGGACCAGTTTGCCTACCTGGGGACTAACGATGAGAGTACGAAGGACCTATTAGGCCAAAGCATGCTATACCAAACGTCGTGTGAGCTAACCCCACTTTGAGTTGTCATTGTGTCTACACCTGGACACCCTCCGACCATACATCTACCAATCATGTTTTACGATTTTCATTCGGGTGGTGCGAGTGTTAAACCGCCGACACCAATAAGCCCAATAGTCATGGGGGCCCACATGACTACACATGCAATGGTATGGGGGACATTTGGAGGCCCAAACATGAGCAAACCCAAGACATCCTATGGATGTGGTTAAATTATTTTCAGTTATGTTGTTTTCATTCTTTTTACGACACATGACACCTAGGAAATTCTTGAACTCACAATCTTCCTACATATGTTCCTGTAGATGTCGGCTAGACAATTACGTGGAGGTAGTAGGTCAGGAAAGTCAAACGAGCGCTTGGCTACGCAAATTGCTAAACAAATGGCCGCAGTGCTTCCTGACATTGTGCTACAAGTTCAGCAAGCCCTCACCGCTAATCCCATCAACCCTCCCAACCAAGAAGACCAAAGCGTCGCCAACCCTCCTCCCAAAACCCCAAATGCACCTACAAACACTTCAAGTCCTGTGATCCCCCAAAATATGAAGGGACTGAAGGTGTCACCGTTCTCCTTCACTGGTTTGAGGAGATGGAAAACACCTTTCTCAATTGCGACTGTCCCGAGGACCGTAAGGTACGTTACGTGACTGGAAGATTGTTTGGGGTAGCCCTTACCTGGTGGAACACGGAAAAGGGTAAGCGAGGCGTTGAAGATGCCATGGCCTTAACATGGGAAGAGTTAAGGGAAATCATGACGAGACGTTTCTGTCCAATAAGCGAAATCAAAAAGCTAGAAGATGAGTTTCACGCATTGAAACAAAAGGAAGGAGACCACACTTCATACAATAAGAGATTTCTCTAGTTGAACCAGATGATCCCCAATCTGTTCACCCCATTATACCGCCTAGTCAAACACTACATTCAAGGCCTCCCCTCGAAAATCCAAGATTCGGTTTTAAGCACTTCGCCTGCAACACTTGAAGCCGCAATGGAGTTAGCTACGGAACTCACTGAAAATCGCATTCGAAACGGCACATTCAAAGAAGAGAAGAAGAAAACACCCATTGAGCCCCCAATTCCAAACCACCCAGGTTCATCCTCGAAGTTTGCTGGTAAGAGGAAAGGAAATGGCAAGAACTTTTCCGTCACCCAAACCAACCCTCCCATCACTGCTACCCCAATCACCCAAGTTGCCCCTCCAGTCGCACCATTCAAAAGGCCATACACTGGCCCACACCCAAAGTGTAACCGTTGTCAATACCATCACCCTCCTGAAAACCCCTACCAACATTGTACAAGTTGTGGCCGTGCGGGTCATACCATCCAAACCTGCCGTACCCTTTAGCGAATGAACTGCAGTCAACCCCCAACCCAAACCCAAAATCAAATGGTGGGCCAAGCCCAACAACCCTTACTTCTACCGCCTGCACAACTCGCAGCCCAACCTTACTACCAACCCAACTACCCCATGATGCAACCCATGCGAGCCTGATTCAATTGTGGGGACCCAAACCACTTCAGGAACACTTGCCCACGCCTGGTGAACATCATCCATGCCCAAGCTCAAGCAAAACCGGTAAACCAAGCCAACCAAGCTCCTCCACCTGCCAGAGGAAGAGCTTTCAATATCAATGCCAACCAAGCCAGGGCTGACAACAATGTGGTCAACGGTACGTTTCTCATCAATGGTAGTTATGCATCCATATATTCGATACTGGTGCGGATAAGAGCTTTGTGTCCTTAGAATTCGAATCTATCCCCGACCAACCTCGTGTTAATCTCGTTGAATCTCTGACGGTGGAAGTTGCTGACGGAAAACCCACTTCATTAAATTCTATTATACGCGATTGTACTCTCACCCTAAATGATCACGATTTCCCAATTGATCTCATTCCTATGAAATTGGGAAGTTTTGATGTTATCATCGGCATGGACTGGCTCAGCCAGCATCACGCTGAAGTGGTGTGCCACGAAAATTCATTCGTATTCCTCTCGCTGACGGTCAGACACTACGTATCTTTGGGGAAACCCCTTCGAAAGGACTCAAATTGATGTCTTGCCTTCAAGCACGAAGTTATCTTCGCAAGAACTACGTCACATTTCTAGCTCACGTCGTCAAGAAGGGAGGCAAGGAGAGGAAGCTCGAAGATATTCCAATTGTGAAAGAATTCCCACAAGTTTTTTCCCTACGACGTTTCAGGATTTCCTCCTGTGAGAGAAGTCAAATTTTGAATCGATCTTGTGCCTGGCGCTACACCGGTTGCAAAATCTCCTTATATGTTAGCCCCATCCGAGATGCAGGAGCTGGCCAGTCAACTGCAAGAGTTGACTGACAAAGGATTCATAGGTCCTAGCTCATCGCCTTGGGGTGCGCCTGTCCTTTTTGTGAAGAAGAAAGATGGAACGTTTCGCATGTGCATTGATTATAGAGAACTCAACAAGTTAACGGTTAAGAATCGCTATCCACTGCCTCGTATTGATGACCTTCTAGACCAACTTCAAGGTGCCACCTGTTTTTCCAAAATCGACCTTCGTTCTGGTTATCATTAGCTTAGAGTGCGCGAAGAAGATATCCCAAAAACCGCCTTCCGAACTCGCTATGGTCATTACGAGTTCATGGTTATGCCCTTCGGTTTAACCAACGCCCCTGCTGTCTTCATGGATTTAATGAATAGGGTATGCAAACCCTACCTCGACCGTTTCGTCATAGTCTTTATTGACATCATTCTTATCTACTCCAAGTCAAAATCTGATCATGAGCGACACCTTCGACTCATTCTTACACTCTTAAGGACTGAAAGGCTTTACGCTAAGTTCTCAAAATGCGAATTCTGGTTAGGAGAAGTACAATTCCTTGGTCATGTCGTCAATGACAAAGGGATTCATGTCGATCCTTCGAAAATTAAGGCAGTACAGGAATGGCAAGCGCCACGTACCCCTACCGAAGTTAGGTCATTTCTTGGCTTGGCTGGTTATTACCGACGCTTCAATGCAAATTTTTCCCGTATCGTCGTACCGCTCACGGCCTTGACTCACAAAGGAAAACCCTTCATTTAGGGACCTAAGCAAGAGGAGGCCTTCCAAACTTTAAAGCAAAGGCTTTGTGACGTACCATCCTTACACTCCCTGAGGGTTGCAATGACTTTGTAGTTTATTGCGACGCATCAGGGCAAGGACTAGGCTGTGTGTTGATGCAAAGAGGAAAAGTGATAGCCTATGCCTCTAGGAAACTCAAAGTTCATGAGAAGAATTACACCACCCACAATCTGGAACTTGGAGCCGTCGTGTTCGCTCTCAAGATATGGAGACATTACCTCTACGGTACCAAGTGTGAAATATACACTGACCACAAGAGTCTCCAACATATCTTCAACCAGAAAGAGTTGAATATGAGGCAACGAAGATAGGTCGAACTCCTCAACGATTACGACTGTGAAATTCGGTACCATCCTGGCAAGGCAAACGTGGTGGCCGATGCGCTCAGTCGAAAGGGATATGCGAACTCTATTCGTCTTCTATGTTCACAAATCATAACCGATATCAAAGATCGAATCCGGGCAGCTCAACATATCTCTGTAACGGAAAATGACGTACGCGATGAGCTGTCATGTGGAGCTGAACTCAAACTTGAAACCAAATCCGACGGTATTCTATATTATTTAAACCGCATATGGATTCGTAATCGCGACAACCTTCGTGATTTCCTCATGAATGAGGCGCACAAAACACGATACTCTATACACCCAGGAGCCGATAAGATGTATCAAGACCTACGATACACCTACTGGTGGCCTGGCATGAATAAGGATATCGTTGTTTTTGTTTCCAAGTGTCTTACATGTTCCAAAGTGAAAGCTGAACATCAAACACCTTCAGGACTTCTAGTCCAACCTGAAATACCGGTATGGAAGTGGGAAAACATAACCATGGACTTCATTACCGGGTTACCTCGCACCTCCAGTGGGTATGACACCATATGGGTAATAATCGATCGTCTTACAAAATCATCTCACTTCATTCCGATGCGCGAGGACTTCAAGAACGAGAAGTTAGCTCGTATCTACATCAACGAGATCGTAAGCCGTCATGGTGTACCGTTAAGCATCATTTCAGACCGTGATGGTCATTTCACTTCACGAACATGGCGAGCCGTACAAACCGCTTTGGGTACACGGTTAGACCTCAGTACCGCCTTTCACCCTCAAACTGATGGTCAATCTGAACGCACCATCCAAACCCTTGAAGACATGCTTCGAGCATGTGTCATAGACTTCAAAGGGAACTGGGACGCTCATCTACCGTTAGTCGAGTTTTCATACAACAATAGCTATCATTCAAGTATCGGCATGGCTCCTTTCGAAGCTTTATATGGTCGTAAGTGCCGATCTCCAGTATGTTGGCACGAAATTGGTGAAGCGCAAATCACCGGACCTGAATTGATTCAAGAAACAACCGACAAGATCCTTGAAATTCGAAACAATCTTCTAGCAGCTCAAAGTCATCAAAAGAGTTACGCTGACAAACGACGAAAGCCTTTGGAGTTTTGTGTTGGTGATCAAGTACTTTTGAAAGTATCACCGTGGAAGGGAGTGGTTCGTTTTGGCCAAAAGGGCAAGCTAGCACCACGCTACGTAGGACCTTTCAAGATACTCGAAAGAGTAGGTCCTGTAGCATACAAGCTTGACCTACCAGAAGAGCTTAGTAGAATTCATCCCACGTTTCACGTATCAAACTTGAAAAAGTGCCTCATCGACGAAAACCTCCATATTCCTCTAGAAGACATTCAAGTCGATGAATCGATGCACTTCGTTGAAAGACCAGTGGAAATCATGGATTTCAGTGAGAAGCGTTTAAGGCGAAGTCGTATTCTATTCGTCAGGGTGGGTTGGTAGTCAAAACGAGGACCCGAGTTTACTTGGGAACGCGAAGACTCAATGCGCGAGAAATACCCGCATCTCTTTCCAGTTGCAACCACTACTTAAATTTCGGGACGAAATTTCTAAAAGTAGGGGATACTGTAACCTTTGTGTAAATCGGGTTTCGAAAACCCGCCTCTTTTATCAATCAAAGAATTTTTGTTTACGTGTTTAGTTATTTATATATAATGATTAAATGTTTAAAAATAAATTTATAAATAAAATTTAAAGATATAAACCATTAATTAAGAAAAACAAATCAACTAATTAATAATTATTAATAATAATTAAAAAGGAAATAAAAACAACTAGAGAAAAGCGGTTTTAAAAAAAATGGGTGAACCGGGAATCGAACCCGGGTTCCCTCGGTCACACTCACACTGCAACACCGCTGGTCTACACACACATGTTGTGTGAATATTAAGATCTTAAATCCCTTATGTCGAACATATGTTGAAACCTGCAAAAATTGGCAGCGAATCAAAGACACGCCTTTCCTTTTCTGTTTGATATCTCCGACAAGCTGGCCGGGATTATTTATAGTAAACCGCAATTGGCTTGGCTGTCATCATTCTGGCAAATTCCCAATCACAATTCGTATTACCTTAAACCGAGATCGAAACCCTCCTTTCCCCCACCTATAAATACTAATCGATTCCTCAATCCACCCTTGCCCCTCTTCTCTCCCTCTGTTTTTCTCTCGCTCAAAAACACCTCGCAGTCCCCTGTTCAGTCGAATACACCTCGTCGCCGAAGTTCCCTTCTCGCCGGAATTCAACTCGCACCGGAACCCAAGTCACCGTCGACTCAGTTAATCGGTAGACTCCTGCCCTTCCTTTGAATATTATCTAATTAACATAATGTACAGATGGTGAAACAGATTAAATTGGGCGGGCATAAGGGGTAGTTAAAAATTCAAATTGAAGAAGACAAAGCAAAACTCGTGTTTTATATATTTAAATTACAAGATTCAACCGGGTTAGACACACAGTCCAGTGGTGGACTGTGTGCAAATATACCCGCATGTCACACGTTCGAATCTGTGCACACCCACCGGCCCGATCACTTTCAAACCTTTTTAAAATTGATCACTTCGCAACAACCCAGTTAGTGTATATGTATATTTAAAATCACAAGATTTGTCGGGTTAGACACCCAGCCCAGTTGGTCGGGCTTGGTGCACAACGTACTCAAGGTCACGGGATCGGATCCCATTCCACACACCGGCCGGATCAGTTTATTCCTTTTTAAAGATTTAATTAAAATCTGTTAAACCTAAAAAGTGTACAAGTATAATTAAAATTCAGATTCTTTCAGGTTAGACACATAGCTCAGTTGGAAGAGCTGCGTGCACGCAACCGAGAGGTCACGGGTTTGAACCTCACCACGCGCATATCTACCATACCATCGAACCGGTCTGACAAGTCAGCTTGTCAGACTGACAAGATTTTTTTTATTTTTTTATTTTTTTATTATTTTAATTCTAAGGTTTTTATTAAAAGAAAAATCAAATAAAGGGTTTAAAAAATACATTTTCAAGGGTTTAGAATATCAACACAATCCACAAAAATAACCTAAAAACCTAAACAAAGAATTTTAACCTAAATATTAATTTAATTTATTTACCGAGTTATCGCGTTATTATTTCTAGGTTAGTACTTTCTCGTTGATTAAATTCCCAACTTGTGCGCTCTCCTTACCATTCAAGAATACGCACCCAAGGTGAGTGAATCTCTACAAATTCCCCGTTTTAATCATGTTTTGGGGTGTATCATGTGTCGTATCATTCCTTCATTTAATTTAAACACTTGTACTTATATCATTTCGTGACAAAATGTGTATTGGTTGTTGTGTGGTTTATATGTGGATTAAATTTATCATTTCAAGTGCACTCATTTCATTAGGCCATCAGTTCCTCGTGGGATACGGGTTGAGCATCAGGTGCCTCTTTAGATCGGCTCCGTTTGATTGAGCCTTGATCTCAGATACATCATCATTCATGTTATATATTCATTCAATGTGGTTTGTGATTGTTTACATATATATATTTGCTCACATGTGATTTATGCACGAATTTTCTTTAATAAACAAAACAAGCAATTATTAAAAAAATGTTTTATCAAGGTTCACTCGCCAACTTTTGTTGTCCCAAAATCTCCTCTATTTTACACATGATACAGGTGATCAAGTTGAGGAAAGAAACACTTAGGATGGCCTAGAAGAATAAACAAGTTATTGCGTTGGAATAAACATTTAGATTTTTTTTATTTTTAATTGTATGAATTTTGTTTGTTGGATATTTAAATTTGTAATTTGAATTTAATAAATATGAAACTTCTTAGTAAATATCATGAGCTTTGGTGATAACCCAACCATGCCCCGTCTTTTATTCCGCTGCGGGTCGGGGTGTGACAACTATCATAATCCTCAATAATGGGAGCATTTTGATCATTCATAGACTTTTAGTCATTGATGTCATCCGATTGACCTTGACTTGAAGAGTGCCCTTAGTGAACCCTAGACCAGCTGTAAATTCAGCTAGATCCAATGGAACGGAGGGTTCAAACTGTGGCATATCTTCGTCATCTGGCATTTTGGTTTAATTGTGCCTAACTGGAGGAGGACAAGCTTGATAACTAATGCATTTCACATCACATTTCTTCTTTTGAACACTGATGATGTGATCCAAAACATATCTTGAGTTGGAGTAACTGTCTAACTTGAGTTTGATTGCATCATGTTCACACTTTGCACAAGCTAACTCCTTATTCATTTCTTCAAGCATGTTAATATAATTGTTAATGGTTATTTATTTTCTCAAAACATTCTTTGTTAGTTTAGAAACATCTTTCTTTAAGGTTTCCATTCTTGTTTTAAATCCCTTTTCGTTTTTCTTAAGGTGTTTGCCTCAGTGCACTTTTTCAGATCTACAATCAAACTTCGATGATGCTTTTTTGTGTGATCAAATTTAACTTCAAGTTCTAAGTATTTACCTTTTAAAACTATACATTCAAAACACTTATACACAATAGGTTTATCAAAACTTACCTGACTGGATTGGCAATCTAAACGGGCCATGAATGCTGCACGAAGAGTGGAAGATCTGATTGATGAGAGATGCTTGGAAAACTCATCAGATGACCCTTCAGTTTCATGTTCCAAATCTGCTTCGCCGCTATCCGTCGATTTAGTTTCAATAATCACATCATCTACTTCAGCATTAACATCCTCAGATCGATCTTCATTCGAAGTCGATTCTGCTTCATCTGAACTGCTGCTATCCCATGAACTGTCATCATTTCTGGATGATTCTCCATCGTTATCATTCTTTGCAATTTCGGCATAGAATGCAGTTCCTCCTCCACCATTTTTTCCTAATTGAACAGACCAATCACAGCGTTCATCTGCTTGAACTACTAACGCTCGATTGGAATTGTTTGCGGGAACCATTGCTCTTTCGTTGTTAGTAACTTGATTTCTGTTGAAAAGATATCGATTCCCTTATTGTGGAGGCTTCGTGCATTCTTTTTTAAAATGCCCCTTTTCTCTACAGTTGAAACAAGTAACCTTCCTTTTGTCAAAACCGTATGGAGTATCCTTGTTGCTCTCCAGATTTGTTCTTCCTGTTTTCTCCATAAAATCTTTTGCCCTTCTCATTGCACTTGCAAACGCCCATTTGATATCAATCAACTCAATCTCCTCCTTATCGATTTGTGCATAGTCTTCACTGGTCAGATTGATGTTACTAATTTGTCCATCTACTAATCCGCAGTAAGAACTCACCAAAGTGTTTAGAAGCTCCATGTGTGCCCGGGCAACTTCCACACTCACCTTAGAAAGGTTTGATGTATCGAGTCTAACAGTGTTAGGGTTTGACGGTTGAAAGTTTTTACCATAGGAAGCTTGTTGTGGAACTTGTGGTGTAACTTCTTGTGGTTGAGGAAGAAATGCTTTTGGATCAAATGCTTGTTCATAGACTTGAGCATTTGTTGGTCTAGCATCTTGTGGTTGAGGAAGAAAAGCTTTTGGATCAAAAGCTTGTCCATAGACTTGCACTTGAACCAACAGACTGATCTGGTTGAACTTGCGGCAGAAAAGGATTTGTATTTGACACAAATTTTGTTTGAAGTGCTTCGGTTGCTGATTTGTACTTACACCTGTGTTAATACCTCCAAAATACATCTTTGGGTTTTGCGGAACTTGAATTCGTTAGCTTTACGAATTTCTTCTTCATTTTTGTTTTCAAGTTTCTGAACAAATTCGTAAATGTTGATTACATCCAAAACACCGGTATGTTTTAGCAATTCAATAAATTTACTCCACTTAGGTGGTAAAGCATCAGCAACACACATAACAATCTCCTGTTGTGATGCGTTAACCTTGTATGAGTACATCTCACTAAGAAAATGATAGAAACGAGTTGTCATATCACTTAGTGTTTCACTCTCCATAAACAAAAACCCATCAAACTCTTTCTTTAAAAGATCATGTAGAATCTTTCTTGTTCCTGCATTTCCTTCTCCTCTTGATTTCAAAGAGTCCCACAAAGTCTTCAAAGTGGTACAATACAAAAATTGATGATAAATATCCTTGTAGAGTGCTTTGTTAAGAATGGCAAAGGCCTTCTTTTCTAGATCATAAGCCTTTTTATCATTCTTATTCAATTCGGCTAAAAAGGTTGAATTCGATACAACTTCTTCAAGAGATTCTTTGTATGGAGTAGTAAAACACGTCCACAACTCGGTATTCTAACCAAAACATACGTAAGAAAACGACTTTTCCATGAAGGATAATCGTTCATATGATTCAACTTTGGTGGACGGTTGTTACTTCCAGTTTCACTCTCGCTTATGAGAAGAGTTTGAACGCATTGATTTTGATTCGTAATACACGCCCATTAATTAGCGGTAATCATGGCCGTTTGCGGAGGCATTAAATATTTTACCCATGAGGTTGTGGAGCTAGATTGTGATGCATCTTGGTTGTACTTGAACTACACCCCCAATCCCAAGTATTTGTACCCATTTTACTTGTTTGTTTATGAAAATCAACTTAAAAATTCAAAATTCCAAAGATTAACTTGAAAAATAAAAAATTCTTTTGTTAAAATTAACAATTTCAAAAACCACGAAGCATCAGTTCTCACGAAAAACTTGTTATGAAAAACTACTACCACGAACAACCCCAGGTCCACGAAATACCTAGGGTCCACGAAGAACTGATGTTTAGTAAAAAAGAACCTGGATTCATGTGAATGGGTGTTTGTTCGTATGAATCAGTGTTTATTCGTGCGAATGAGTGTTTGTTCGTACGAATCAGTGGTTATTCATGCGAATGAGTGTTTGTTCGTACGAATCAGTGGTTGTTCGAACGAACCACTGGTGCTTCGTGCAAACCACTGGTGCTTCGTGCGGACCACTGGTTCTTCGCACGAACAACTGGTTCTTCGTGCGAACCACTGGTTCTTCAGACGAATTACTGGTTCTTCGTGGGATGGGTTATTCGCAGGGGGGTCTTTCACAGGTGTGGGGTCGCAAGGAGGATCTTTCACAGAGGTTGGTTGGTGAGAAGTTTCCTTTTGTATCAGAATCTTCTTTCTGAGTTTTTCGAAAGTTGGCAGATGTTTAGACAGATTTGGTTAAAAAGACAAACACTCCAAAAACAACTTTTCGGTCAAATCTTAAGAATCAAGTCAACACTCAAGGAATATTCCAGTGAGTGTTCCGACAAGTGCTTCATCGGAAAATATGTGGAACTAAACTTTGATAGAAAATTTCAAGAAAAACCGTATCCTAACATGTCTCCATGTATTTTAACAAGGTTTTTATTAAAATTTTCTGAAAACAACAAGTTTTACCTACGTTTTAAACCACTTTTTTTGTAAAAACTTAAGTTTCTTGTTTGAAGTTCAAGAACACCTCCAGGAAGCTTCACAACTTGCTCAAACACAACACTATGCTTGGTTTTTAACAAGGAATAGGGCCAAAGCTCTGATACCACTTGTAGGTCCACTTGGAGGATAAAGATAACCTACTTTCTTGTTGTTTAACACACACACGAGTGCGGAATCCAAGTGTATATGCAAACCAAAGAAAGAGCACAACCAATATAACAAAAGATATATCTTCAAATATTCACTATATTGATTTGTAGAGAGACCCAGTACATACACTCTTGAATAAACTACTTATCTCTCTATATACTCTCTCGGTGCACTCTCACTCAAACTGTGAAGTGCATGTCTGTTTATATAGGCCTAACACCCATAACATTCACAAAGAAAGTCGCTTGTTCGTACGTAACACTATTCTTCTTGAAAGGTCACTCGTACGAACAAGCAAAAGGCTCCTTTTGAATGGTCACTCGTACGAACAAGAAACTTGTTCTTCTAGAATGGTCACTTGTACGAACAAGCAGATGGCTTGTACGAATGATAATTCACTCGTACGAAGGACAACTTCACTTGCACGAAGAAGTGGTTCTTTGGACAAAACTTAACAGTATGCACACATGAAACTGTTTTTCAACACAAACAAACTAAATGTCGTACTAAATCAAGATAGGAGGATATCTTGATTTGGTCGACACGACCAAAACTTTATAGACGCAATAAACAAAGACCGTACAATTAATGTAACTAAGAACAAGCGACAGACACAAAAATGTATCAACATGATTTATACGAGGAAAAAGCCCTTGATCTTTAGAAGATCTCGGGCATAAAAAACCTCGGTGAAGAAAACTACCGATCACCAACTATATTAATCAAAGAATAATGCAAAATCTGTTACAACTTTGGATGATGATTGAGCTCAATACAAATAATCACTAGTGTGTGTTTCAGAGAGTATTCGAGAGTTGTTAAGTGTACAAATTGTGTGTATAATGAGCTGATAATCCCCTAAATGTTAATAAAAAGTAACTAACTAACTAAACGAAAAAGATGGAAGTCCCCACGTTCGTCCATAACGGCTAATCCATCTTCTGCACGTGCTTTATTTGGAGCATATTAATGAGAGATAACATAATTAATAAGAGGATTACAAACTATTTAATTTTTACCATTATGTCCTTTCTTCTTTTTCTTTTCACATTAAATTTCTTCTGAAATAAACGTTCCCGTATATATATATATATATATATATATATTCAAGGATAGATTAAATAACCTTTATTTAACTTCAATGTTTAATTGTTACTTTTTATTATTCATCAATAATAATAATAATAACTAATTTACATGGACTTGATTATTTCATGAATAAGGTTATGAACTAGTTTCGAGGGTTGTCAAGGGTCAAGACAGTGACAAAGTAGGGTGTTCAGTCATTCATCAATTCTTATATTCAATGCATTGGAAGTGTTGAACCAGCGGTGTAGATTTTGATTTTTGGAAAGCACAAATAGCGCTGATAGAGATTAGCGGAGAGAGCCGATTACTAGATTATAGATTTAGAATTTTGGACTTGGTGATTTTAGGGCAATTGATTATTGAGTAGATTATTAGATTAAATATTAATTATTAAGAGACATAACTTAAAGTCTTATAAACCATTATTTAGTTGTGTGTGTATAATTATGTGTGTGAGTGTGTGTATAATAACAATATAATGTTAAATTTTTAATTCGTCTTACAAAGAATCGAAAATCACAAATTCATATTCGATTCAAAATTAGATTATTGAGTTCAAATTACATTCGAATATTCCAAAAGCGAATTCGAATATGAAATCTGAATTCAATTCCATTCTAATATTCAAATTCAAAACAAATTCGAGTTTTTCGAGTTTGAATTGATACTAATTAAACATCCCCAACTGTTGACGAAGTATGTTATATTTTGACACCTCGATTACCGACAAACCAGCTAATAACAATCTGTAATTAGCTCTTTCAACAAACCACACCCGAACAACGATCTGCCATATTTGAATATAAGGTGGTTGACACTTTTAGATTTAAAATATTCAAGGGTTACCACCAAGAATGTGTTCGCATTTATAGGAAGTTTTACTAAGGTCGTTGGAAATGGACCCCACACTAACAAACGCCTGAAAACTATAACAAGAGTCAAATCCCTTATCTTTTCGAAAAATAACAAGGGGCCAACATCGACCAACTACTGAAACCTTAGCGTAAACTAATTAAACATCTTATTTTCAAAATATAGCACCAAATTACCGACCGAATATCTGAATATCTGTCGATAAACTGGGTGATTACCAATGTATTACCAATCATTTAATTCAATTTACATTATTTAAATCTTTTCGTAATTATTTCTCATCAAAGATCTATCGGTGATTACCGACAAATACGTTCCCTCAATGATACTACTTTGTATAGCATGCATGGGAAAAGATTATATATTCGGGCTAACGTGACTAATAACATAATTAAATAAATTTGAAGATTTAAAAAGGCATGTACACACAAGGAGTGTCTTTTTTCAAATCTAAGTATAATTTGGAGTTAGTTGTTTTGTCATCATCAGTTATGATTTAAAACGAAGGCATAATTGTCTAAAATTATTACAATTGCACAATCAATGAACTTTGTAGGACTGTTTGGGGTCTTAAAATAGGTCCATGGTTACATGTGAATTACTGTGGCATTGTTTCTTTTTCAAAGATCTTCATGTTTATAAAGTTAATAGAAAAGGTAAACTTAAATTCATACAACATGCAGAATGACAATACTACCCCTCTATTGTCCGTAGAATCTATATAACAGATAAAAAACATGCAAAGTATTTAGCAAACTAGGGTTCTGTTCCATTGATTCCTATGCTCCCAAAACATGATCTTTAATGCTCTTCAGACATTGCTCTAATTCTTCTTGGGCTTCCTTGAGGTTGAAGTAGCATTGTTGTTGGCAAGGCTGAGGTCAGCAAAGGAGTCAGGGGTATTATTGGCATTTTGGTCACCCATGGCAAGCCTTTGCTTCAGTTGAGACAGCAATGCTTGATTTTCTTGGTTAAGAAGCTGTGCTTTCTTTCTCAGTTTCTCATTCTCCTGCATTATTAAACAGTTCTCCATGTGTAGCTGTGAATTGAGCCTTTCCATATCTGCTTACAAGTTCAAATTAAAAATAAAATCAACGGTTGACTTTGAAGTAGTCAAAATCACACATCTACACCGTAAACTGCCTCTTTTTTACTTTTCTTTGGATGAACCGGAAGAGACATAGATAATGTGAAGTGGGAAACAAATATTTTCATATAGGTTTTTTTCTTTCCAAATAGCGTAGCTACTATATAAAAATATAGAATACGGGCGAGTAAGAAAGCGAACACCCGCAAAGTGAATAAGATCATAGGATAACTCAAACTACTATTGGTTGCAGTGCAGGTTGCTGTCAGAATACTTAAAAAAAACAAGCCATTTTCTACAATGAAAAGAAAATATCAGACCTAAAACACATAGAAACACACAATCATAGGTGAAAAGAAGCCATAAACATTACTAAATGATCATGTTCCCATGTAAAAACACCTTATCTAATACATTCATTTGTGTGTGTGTGAGCGAGAGAGAGATTTTCAAATAGCTTTACCTTTCTAGAGCTGCAAGAACCTTCGATCTTCTGTTTAGATACTTGGTTGTCTTAGAAGCACAAAAAGATATTCAGGGGCAAAAGTGAAGCATGAGGGCATCCAAATATATAGTGAAAATGTTTGGGGGGGGGGGGGGGGGGGATGCACCTCAAGCTGCCCACAAAACTAATCATCATGCAGATTCTGAACGAGCATAGAGAAGGCGGCTTGTGGAGGCCAAAGGAGTTAATGTCCTTCGTCTTCTACTCCAAGAGTAGGGGTAGTGATTTGGTATTTCAAATTAGAGGTGGTAATGGCAGGGGTGATTTGGGTATTTCACATGAAGGGTTGTTCAAGACTTCAAGCTACTCGTAAGATTCGCAATGATGGTTTTGGATTGGTTCGAACCGACGAACCCCTACCCATCATCACCCCTTCTTCACCCCCATCGATTCCATTTTGTTTTGTTTCATTTGGTTACTTCTTTCATTTTATTTTTCTTCGAAATGATTTTTTTGTGTAATTATTACCACATGAAAATCTATCTAATATAAAATGATAACGTATAATTAAAATTCAGAAATATATATATATATATATATATATATGAAGGATCATTTAAGAAAAAGTTTTAGTGAGAAGAAAAAGAAAAAATGGTATAATAGTAAAACATTAAATAGTTTATAACTTCTCTAATAATTATATTATCTTTTATTAATAAAACAAAAACATTATATCCTACATTTTCAAAATTTATCTACATATATCTTATACTTATCGGAAATTTACCCTATACAAATGTAAATTTATCTTACACATTTCAAAATGTATCCTATACATACTAAAATTTATCCTACATATGTCGAAAATTGTCATTCACCATAAATTATTTTATCTTGAAAAAGTATATTAAAAATGAGTTACAAATTTAATTAATTAGTTAATTAATGACAATTATAGATATACCTATATGCGCTTTTTCATAATATTAAATACACACATTAAATGAAGTAAATGAAGAATTTCTATTGGTTTAAAAGTTATTCTTTTTATTCTTACAAAAATTTTTCTTCTCATTTGAATCTTTACTATATATATATATATAATTTAAATAGATTATCATATTATAAGTGTGTTAAGATCTACTTGCTCTTTTGGTTCTACTATTTAATTACAAGGCAGGGCAGACTTATCTATAGTTGTGTGTGGACAGACACACCCTTGAAAAAAAACATTTAGTGTATGTTTTAGGCAAAAACTCAATCGCACCCCCAACAAATAACGCTTGAGTTCGCCACTGTTACAAGACAAATTGGATTTTTACATTTATCAGCTGATAATAATTTATGCTAACAATTTAACCAATAACACTTTTTAACTTTCACTTTTGTTACAAATGGCAATCACACTCGCATAATTACCATAGATTTAGACCTTATTTTTAATCAATTTTATGATCAAACGAAAGACAAGTACATTATTATATTTGTTTTAAGATTAATAGTGTAAAAAAGGCAATGTTTATGAAATCATTTATAGAATATAAAGGCATATTTTCTATGAAATTTAAGATATTATATTCGATGAGGGAAAGATTTACTAAAAAGTAGGTTTTGGCTAAATAGCTTAAAAAGGATTATGATTATTATATGTTGGACTCTTTATAAGTAGAAAGAATTGTATTTTGGTACTATAAAGTTTTGGTTCTTATAATAGAAGTGTGAAGATAACATGTGACAATCCTTTTATTTTCTCAAAAATACAAAAACAAATATAATACAAAAAAATCTACCACAAAAAATTCAATACAGAAAAATATGACACAAAAAATCTAGTACGATAAATATAGCACAAAAAGATCCATCATAAAAAAGCTAGTACAAAAAATTCAACAAAAAAATTTAAGATAAAAATCTAGCATAAAAATTTAGCACAAAAATATAGTACAAAAATCCAGCACAAAAAGTATTATAAAACATAGAAATACAACTCATTGTTTTAGGTTTTTTTTATTGTCATATTTTATATAACAATATGGTAATTAAATTAAAAATAAAAAACACTCGATTTTATGATGAAACTTTTATAAGAAAATAATGTCGTATAAAAGTCATTAACGTTTGAAAAAAGTTTCATGTGAAGAGAAAAAAAATCAATAAATAGCAATTCCAAAGATACCCTTACATTCATGGGCGAAGCTTTTAAGGGAAGGGAGGGGCGGCCGACCCCTGAACTTTTCGCTCAGTAGTGGAGAGTATTTAGTTTTCGTACAGATATTTTTTTGGTATATACGTTTTCGACCCCCCAGTTTTATAGAAATTTTCGGTCCGGCAACTTTCGTCCCTCCGGTCGGTAATCTTAAGATTCGACAATGCTTACACTACTCTTTTTTCCTACATTTTCATCTTAACCGTTGATTTGAAAAATGAATGATTAAGATCGACAAAACAAAATTTTTACTTGATTTTACCTGTATTCGATGAAGACACCATGTATAAGGAAACGAGAACAAAGATGCAATGTTAATCATACAAAAGATTTATAGTAACTTTCATTTCCAAAAAGTATCCGGACAACGTGTTGAATCAATCCGTATCAAATCATGTTTTTTATTCGTCTTCTGTTGTTCGTATACATATGGAATTCAACTGAGAATTAATAATTTAATTTAATATTTGAGAACTAAAATAAATACTTAAGACAATTCGATCATATAAGCGAAAGATTGTAATCGTGATCATTCATTTTTTTTTCTTTTTAGCTTTTTGATCAGATGGATTTAGAAAAACGGGCTTATATTATTTATTAAATCTTATTTGAGCTGATATTTTTGGTTGAAACAAATGCCCCACTTTGTTAAGCCTTAAGGAAAAGATTAAACAACACATTATTAAAAAATAAAATTTCTTATTTTCATTATTAGAAGAAATAAGGAAAAATGTTGAGTAGGCCAAGTGATATAGTTAATAAGAGGGACTGGGGAGAATGGAAGGTTGACAATTTCAATAAAAGGAAAAGGAAAAAGGGAAATGGGATGATGAGCTTGATGGGTTATGAGTGCATTAGGATGAAACATGATGGCATGACACATGGGCTATTGGTTGTGTACTTCTCATTTGTGTAGGTAGAAAAAGTTAATTCTACATCAATTTGTAAATTAAAACTATGGGCTTTTATTTTTATTTACAATTTCTATATTTTTATTGGTCGGCAATGTATGATGGTGTGTGGGTCTTTATTTATTAAAGTAATAATATAATTTATATTCATCATTCATATTTGTAAGAAATCAAAAGGAAAATAAAATCAAACAGTTACTGTCAATACTACCGTAACTATAGCACAAGTTACCTAGTTTTAAGTCTAGAGCCTCCAAAAGAACCGGGTCTTATTTAAAAAATTAATATGCTAACTATTAATATTAGTGTAAATTTATTGTTTTAGATTTGTTTGATTTTTATATAAACAAACCATTTTTATTATAGTTGTGTTAGATTTTTGTTTGGTTTCAGACATAGATAAAAGAGTATCATTTTATAAAAATCAAATAAGGAAAAAGAGCCCTAAAATTTCATTTCGCCTTTAGCTAGCTTGGAACACCCCTTACTATCAACAATAAAACCTCAATCTATAAAAGTTGTATTTCCTTTCTACAAAACCCACAAAAACATGATACGTGTATTTTATATAAAGATACATGCATTCATATAATTACGCATTATAGGTATATAATTACACATTATGTGTTTATAATTGAGCAAAATGAGAATTTCACCTAAGAAGCGTAAGAAACAATGATGAGATTATACTTGTACGTGAGTCAGGATTAACGGATAAAGAATTTTTGTGTCCATTCATGTATACACTGTCACATTCCAACGATGGCGGAAACATCGGAGCAGGACGAACGAGATTGCTCGACACTTCATAACGCTAATAAGTGACGAATATTTAAATAACAAAATTTCAATTTCATGTATAATGATCAAGTACAATGGTTTGAAATCAAATACAACATGTTTGAAACGAGCTACAAGTACAGCAACATTGCTAATACAAAATTTAGATGAGTATCTAAGTCATCCTACTCGTTTCTAATGTCATCGTCATCAACAATCAATCTGCAATACATGTTAAAGTATAGTTCAAAACACAAGGCATTGGTGAGCATACAAGTTTGAATAGTAGTATCGTATAAACGTTTTAAACGAATCTTCATGCATAAATGTCTAATCTTGAGGCTAACATACATTAAACTATCTGCAATTATACAAGTCAACCCAAAGTTTTCCGCTAGCGTAATCTATTCAAAGCAATGAAAAGTCCTTATGTGTTTTACTTAACATGATCTTAAGTTTACGGGCGGTGCGTTACTCCTATAGCGTTATAAATGTTAAGGGAGTGTAAGTCTCGATAACGGATCAAACAGGTATCACTAACCTAATAAGTAGCGGAAATAATGATTAGGAAGAAGAACAACTTTGAATAAAATCAACTTGCATACACCAGCAAAGTTTCTGATACAAGTTTTGTGAATACAACTCTCTAACCCTTTCACCTTGACCTACTACATCTATTTATAAGGATCCCAAGCCCACTATTTAAAACCCTAGGCCCATGAGGCACTAGGAAGCCACAAAACATACTAAAGCCCAAAATAAACCCTAATGTGTAAACCTTTAGCAATCTAGGCCCAACAATCTCTCCCTAGGTTTACAACATTAGTCCTTCGGTTGTGCATCCACTCCAAGCCTTCCATGATAATCCGTGCGACAGCTGCGGTCCAGTCCTTCGCACACACTTCATATAGCTCTGCAGTTCTGATTTGATGAGAAGCAAGAACCTGCAAGTCTTCGTCGTGAAAGCTCACTAAGTCTACCGCATCATTTACTCTGAACGCCTTTTCCTTCGTCACAATCGCAACGCTACAACCTTGGAATCGTATAACCAAAAATTAAAATTCTTGAGAATCCCGCGCGGAAATGTAGGAGCAACCGATATAACCAATTCTTTGTCAGTCGGTGGCCACATCATTGATTTAAATCTCTTCCCAGTATGCGCATCACGAACACCTTTTGCAGCTCTCAAATAGGGTTCGGCAGTCTTCATTGTCTTAAAACCACTTTTAACCTCACGCTCCAGCTTCTTGAAAAACCTCCATCCAGGGCCACGCTCGGTAGTATCATCTTCTGTATATGGAGCACGCAGTAAATCAGTAAGAGCAACTTTCGTCCACGTCTCGAACTGTGATTCTTTTGAATAATACTCCCGAGTTCCATCTTGCGTACAATAATCCACATATTCTTGACGTGATCATACATCCATCTTAGCACCTTGGATTTATTTCCCACTTTGTTGTAATAGCTGGAACCGAGCTCCATCACATACCGTTTTGATTGGTTCGTCGGATCTTTGAGCTGAAAGTTCTCATCAAGAGGATTAACATTCACATTCTTCATCAGTACCCTCTGCTTCTTCTTCTGACCCACTACACGGTTTTGACTCACTGTATATCTCTTACGCGGATCACCCAAATAATCATCCAAACTAGCTTGGCGTTCAGCAGTCAACTGTTCAACCGCCAGCCTTTCAGCTTCAGTCTCTTCAGCCGCTCGTTATTGTGCAGCACGATGCCTGTGTTCGATATTCATTGGGTCGCCTGTCGGATCAGAAAATTCCCTTCCGAATTTATTCTCTAGCTTGGCTTTCAAATCGAATACCAGGGTTATAAGCATGGTAACATCTCCCTGCAATTGATCGATAGTTTGATCTCTGACATCCAAACGAGTTTGCAAATGAGGCAATTTGAGCATCTTTCATTACGACTTCCTGCTCTAAGACGACCAATCTTTTCTTTAGATCTACAACATCGACTTCCACATCATCATCATCACTATCCATCCCGCCAAATTCAAACGCCCGCTTTTCTGATCTTCGCATATACTCTTCAGAAACATCATCACCACGACCAACACCACTTCCACCCGCCTCAGAACCTCCTGTACCAGATGAACTACCCCCAAACTCCATCATTTGAACTACTGTGTCAGCTGGAATTGAGACAACAGTAGAGTGCGTAGCAATAGGAGTAGTTGTCGGTTTAGATAACGCAGGTGTATCAACTATCGGAGGATCAATGACAGATGCAGCAACTGTAGACACAACAGTGGTAGATGTTATCAACACAGACTCTTCAGCAGTATCAACAATATGAGCTTCAGATTGGCGTGATGGAACACTCGGCTCGGTTCTCCTCCTCTTAATCAGTGGCACCTCGTCCTCTTCATCTTTGTCATCGTCCTCAATCATATCAGTCGGAGCAACAACAGGTGGAATATCAAGTGGAGGATCACCTTGCTTTTCCTGAATTTCCTTTAGATGAGCAATCAAAGCTTCCAAATTTTCTGAGGATAACTCTGGTAAAACTGGGGGCAAATTGGCATTGAACTCTGTGAGATCATCGAGAAAAGCTTGTCCAGCATCGGCTTCGTCATCCGTAACCAAATCTTCTATCTCGATCTCTTTCTCTTTAGCTGGTACATCATGCTCTTCGGCTACGATTGCATTGACGGGAGGAGGAGCTGGAACGTCCAAGCCAACAACTTCTGTAAACTTCCCAAATTTCTTTAGTGCAAATCGACCAACAAACACGGTTTTAGATGTTGAACGGTTCTTCTTCATCGTACTAAAAATGGTTGGTCCCATTGGCTTCATGTTCAACAAGTTAGCATCCGAGGCATCCTTTGCCAGGTCTGGGTAGCGGGCATCAAGAATCAACTTAACAAAACACGGATATAAAAGAAACATTCTCTTCTTGGACTGTTCCAGAATTTTCTTCATATTGTCGAAGATATAACCAGAGTAGTTATACTTCCAGTCCATAACCAGAGATACTATAGCAGATGTCTGAGCTTGGTTTGGCAGATCAAGACCTCCTTTGTTCTCCGAGACGCACTGCACAAACATATGAACCAGTAACCGCCAGTACGCTGGAAACATCTTCTTCAACAACGGTGGATACGATCCTTCATACCCCATCTCCATCAACATCGATATCACCTTCTTTTTTGCATATATGGTTGGATCGCTAAAGTATCTACAATCTGGAGCATCTCTCTGACACAAGCTTCATTCACAAGTATCTCCTTTCCCTGTATCTGTGAACGAATGTACGGTCTCCCATCCTCGCCTCTTTGATGAAAACGTGCTCTCTTCCAGAAAGAGTGCACTAAGTCTCTATAGATGACTGGATTGGCTCGGAGAGCATAGGCAATCTTACAAGCATTTAATCCCACAATCATAGACTGGAACTCCTGATAGAATTCGGCTGAAGGGTCCGAAAGATATCCTGCTTGGTTGTGGAATTGCTCCTCAACCAGCATAACAGCATCAAAAGCTTCTTCAACCATATCTGTCAAGATAATAACCGA
The DNA here is from genome assembly GCA_947069175.1 of Scalesia atractyloides. Taxonomy (NCBI): domain Eukaryota; kingdom Viridiplantae; phylum Streptophyta; class Magnoliopsida; order Asterales; family Asteraceae; genus Scalesia; species Scalesia atractyloides. Next base: position 56,195,144 of record CAMTDV010000027.1, read on the forward strand.
GTTAAATTCCAACTAACAGAAGTTAACGAGTTGACCAGAATAACCATTAAAACTAACCGGATAGTTCAAGCAGATTTTAAGGTTCAAATATTTAAGAGTTCAAGCTAGTTTTATGGATTCAACAATTTAAAAGGTTCAAAACTATCAGAGGTTCAAAAACCTTATATCCGGATTACTGACAAGTCAACATTAATCCGGATGAACCTTTTCATCCATCCGGATTAGCATGAGGTCACTTGTATTTCGGATTAGTTTACAATCCGGATTACCAACAGTATCTCGGATAAATCATCAATCGGAATGAAGATTATCCGAGATGAAATCCGAGTTCATCAATTCAGATGAATAAACCATCCGGAATGACCATCCGAAATGCATATAACTTTGAAGATTTATCCGAGATGCTATCCGGAAAGCTTTAAATATCAATATTATCATCCGGATTACATGAGTTTAAGCAGTGTTACCTAACCTGGATGATTTTCTGAGATAAACAGTGCAAATATAGAGAGAATCAGAGAAGAAATCAGATTTTGGAAATTTGTGAATAATCCGGAATGAAGTTTCAGAGACACATATACTTTTCGAAATGGGCTTGGGCCTCAATTTTCAAGAGTCCGGATTAGGCTTGTGTCTGGCCCAATCCAGAACAATAATGTCCAGGTGGGCCTATCCGGAAAAGCCCAATCCGGAACAGTAATCCAATTAGGCCTTTCCTTAAAAGCCCAATCCAGAACGGGTTACAATTAGGCCTATCCAAAGAGCCCAATCCGGAATAGTATTCTGATTTTCCAATTTTCTAAGGCTTTTAAGATATTCTATTAGATTGGCCCAAATTTTGAAGCACACTAGGCCAGTCTAATATCCCTTGACAGAAACCATCTAAACAAAAATCATCAAGTTGACTAACCAAGCATCCAACCACCTTTTAACAATCTACAAAGAAAAACTATTTTGCACACACATAAATATTAACACAGCCTTGCTAAGGGATCAAATCGTTTCAAAGGTCAACTAAGGGACATTTTTCAGGACGAGCAGGGTCAATTGGTCTAAGAGATTGTCAATATACTTGTCCATTTAAATCTAAAACTCAACCCTTCCAGTTCAAGCATCATGATACGCTTAAGGTAGTATTACACTATGATACTCGTGTGTCCCATACCATAAACTACCCCCGCGATCAAGGTAAGCACAACAATTTATCGTAGCAGGTGAGTATACTGTGGTCATCCTTTTTATGTTACAACAGGCTATTGGTGAACATGTCAGTACTTCCGTACAGCAGAGAGACCAATAGTGACTGACGAGGGTTAGGCAAATACCATATGTGGTACGTAAGAACTTATGGAATATTTTCATGAAGAAACTTACGTTCTCTTAGGTTTTGGCCTTTACTTCTTGGCTCTTTTACAAAGATATCCTAACTGTGCCTATGTCTGCATATAATCTGGATGCAACAGAAGGGCAGCCAAGATATCCCGGATGACTCAACAGCATAAAGACCCGAAACTTCAGACGTTGGCTATCTATCAACACAAGATTTAAGACCATGAAATCATACGCCTCTAGTAAGTGACCCACTGAGTACATAGTTCATTATTTTTATCATTTTGCTTACCCTATCAGGTTGAGTTTTAGACCTACCGACACATCATCTTCGATCCAAGCCTTTTCCCGCTTCAACACCTTACATGTGTTAGTCAAACATTTTATCACGAAAAATTATTTCATTTCCCATGACTTTTTATTTTTGTATTTTTATGTTTTTCAAATAATGTTTTGTATTTTTCTAATTTTCTCCCCCTCAAACAATACATATATAGATATATCGCCCTCTTCCCCCCTAAATTTGTGCATCACACTTTATGCACAAATGTACCTAATAAAGAAAACATATGCACAAAGTTTTAAACAAAAGGAAAAGGAAAATATTTTTGTTATTTTTTCTTAACCGTTCCGTCATTAGATTAAAAACTAATCAATTTCAAAATTAAAGCATGAAATTCAAATTTGTACCTTTTCGCTGATCTTTTCTTACCTCATCTCCTCCAAGGAAACATCACAATCGTAAAAATTTGAACCTTTTTGCAACAGTGAGATGTTATCCTTCATGTCCCTGGAACAACCGCTACCAACATCCAGAGATTTTCAACAGCTCCTCCTTGGTTGTTCCTGAAAAATAAGGAGATAGTAAGACAGTGGGACCCAAGCCATCGTGGTCCTAGGTTTCCCTGAAGCATCAAAATAAGACACTTCTTTAAGACACAAGTCCCCTTTTGTTTCGAGGATCGGTAATGTTGCTGCTGATTTGGATTTGGGTTTGGGTTTCCAAATTTGTTTCATTTTAACAAACGCGGTAGTTGCCTTTGATTGAGCTACTTTGGCTGTTTCAGGTTTAGTCATTTTGGAAACAGATTTTTGTTTCTGAACAGCTTTGCGTTTGTTTTTGGCAACATTCCAATCCTCATCAGATGGTTTAACCTTGGAATTCACATTCTTCATTGCCTTAGGTGATGATACCTTCATCAGCTTGGAATGATTGTTATTCTTTGGTGTAACCTTCTGATTTTTAGCATGACACGGAACATGGAGACCACGTGTACAGTTTCGAGCAATGTGACCAGGAATGCCGCAATTGAAGCACGTTTGACTCTTCACATATAAAATATTCTGATCAGCTTGATTTGCTCTTGCAGGCCCTGAAGGATGAACTGATCCCTTCCATGCTTGATTTCCTTGCACGTTCCTTGCAGACGAAGATGAATTTGGATGTTTGTACTTGTTGTTTGCAAGGGCCTTCTTCTGTTGTGGAGAATTTCTTTGGATTCTTCTTCTTTTGTTTAGACTGCAAGTCTTGTTTTGAAATCCTCCCCAACCTTTCCAAAAGCTTTGCTAGCATGGTCAAAAACATATTTTTCGCATTTGCCATTAAATACCGGCTTAACAAAATCATTTTTCACAACACCAGCCTTTTGAGGGCTATTACTGCCCACTGATGATTTTGGAGAGCTTGATTGTCCTTGACGTTTGGACTTCTGCTTTCTACGTCTCCGATTTGCTCGTTTAGCTTGCTCTGAACCTTTTCATCAGAAGCAGAAGGTTCAGATTGTTCAGTTTACGCACTTGGATCCTTGTTCACATCAGCTGTCTCTTCATCAGCTGACTCATTTGAAGATTAACAGCACCAGATGGTTCCCGTGCGTCTGGCGTATAATCACTGGGTTTGTCGTACACCATATGTTGTGCTTTCTCAATATCTTCGTCGGTTTCAGGCATTGTTGTGTAGTTGTGATTACACGGTGGGGCAACCTGATTGAATCCCAAACCCTTCCCTTTGTTCCCCTTATATGCCAGCTGCACATTGCACACGTCTTGAACAAGCTTGCTGGATGTATCAAACTTCTTTATATTAACTTCTTTTGTTGATATTTTCCAGTAAGAAGTCCCAGTTCAACTCTTACCAAGTCGCATTCCATGGTTTTTAAATCTAATCTGGTTTTGTAATCATGGACCCAACATTTTCATTGATTTACGTCCAGGTGGAGTTGAGCTATGTCTTTCTTTTGAGCTTCAACCTTTTCTTTGAGTAACTTGTTACTTTCTCGAAGGCTGATGCACTGATCCATTACATTTTTGTATTCATCGGTCATTTGGAATTAAGAGCCCTGAGTTGAGCAACCCTATTCCTGCAAGGTTCAGTGCATAAAAGATAGTTGACTGTGTTAATGGGCGAGCTTGATTTGTCAGCGTTAGTTTGGGCTTGAGGTTGAGTTTGGGGTGTTGGGCTGCTGATTGCTGCTTGCTGTGCTTGAGGTTTCTGCTCAGACACTTCTTCAGGATTAGACTCAGTTGATTTTGCATATCGATTTTGGAGATCTTGGTTTGAGTGTAAATGATCCCACAACCAAGAAACAAAGGAGTCTTTATCATCACCCAAGAAGTTATCCATCTCATTTCTTACTTCCTCTTTTCTCCTCCCATGCTCAAGTAAACACATCACATAATCAGCAAGCTTATCAACATTGTAGTTTCCAATAAGCTCAGACAGCTTTCCCTTCACTTGATCCCGCAAATTCGGGTTTTGAATTTGTGTCTAGGGTGAAGTGTTGTTAATGGATGCTTTGATTAGTGGGCTAAAGACAATGTTTGGATTTGCATTAATTGCAGACTGGGCTGAAGACTGTGTTTGAGTTCTGAGCCTTTGGATGTAAACATCTTCGGATAATCGAAACCGGACCGGTAAACATGATAAAAAAATGTCCGACAACAGTTTTTACCAAAATGTACCGTTAGACTCGTCTCGACGATACGAATCCAACGATATATATACTGTCCGATGGTGATTTTAGGAATTTTCGTGCCTTTTTTTGCCCTAAAAATCACACGAGTCTAGCCGTGCAACCTGTTTGTTGAAATTGTCTATGGATCAAATTCTGTGTATGAAAACATTTAACTTTGGTTACGTCAGCTGGTTAACTTTCCACATTTGTGGTACAATTCGGAACAGTACCTAATTCGAAACAGTAACTCAGATTAACAATCCGAGATGGAATTTCAAACATAATCCAAGATGGTGATTTAGAACAGTATCCGAGATGGAATCTGAGATGCACTGTTTCAGTCCGGAATGAGAATCCGAAATGCTATCAGATAGACAGCAAAGTGAGAATCCGAAATAGATAAGTCTGAATGCGAATCCAGAAAAGAGAATCCGGAATTCTTATCCTTATCTGATGGCAACAGTAATCCGACTTTCTTCAACAGTAATCCGAAATCCAAGGAATAGATAACCACCACAGTATCTCGGATAGTAATCCGGATTGAACAACAGTCCGGGATCAATCCGAGATGGATGATCTCCTTCGTGTTCTTCGGAATCCGGAACAGTAGCTGATCCGAGATGTGAGAACCTTCTTCGAGTTCTTTAGAATCCGTAACAGTAACAGATCCGAAACTTTCAAATCTTCTTCGAGTTCTTCAGAACAGTAGCACTTCAAAGATAAAACAGTGATTCTTCTAATCTTGAACAATGTTCGGAATAGTGACGATTCCGAGCAGCAGCAACACACTTCAAAACAGCTTCTTCAATTAGCAATACTCGGAGCCTGTATTTGAATAGCAGGCTCTGATACCAATTGTAAGTCCCAATAACGGATCAAATAGGTATCACTAACCTAATTAGTAGCGGAAATAATGATTAGGAAGAAGAACCACTTTGAATAAAATCAACTTGCATACACCAGCAAAGTGTCTGATACAAGTTTTGTAAATACAACTCTCTAACCCTTTCACCTTGACCTCTACATCTATTTATAAGGATCCCCAAGCCCACTATTTACAACCCTAGGCCCATGAGGCACTAGGAAGCCCACAAAACATACTAAAGCCCAAAATAAACCCTAATGTGTAAACCTTTAGCAATCTAGGCCCAACAGGGAGGCTTGATCGAAGTTAATGACTAATATAAGCATGTCAAATATAAGCATGTGTGATTTCAAGTTTAGTACAAAGAGCATGTATAAAGATTGTTTTGTGATTTATGTATAAGAATGTTTGTGTGATTTTGCATAAAGTACATGCATTCACCCAATTGTGTAAAAGTAAAACGGGGTCGAGCATACTCACGGTTTTGCAAAGCTTCCTTTGTTGTTCCCGTGAAGAGTTGGAGAGTTTGGAGGATGGAACACCAAGGTTATCCTACATGGGGTAAACGAAGGTGTTAGGATCTGAGTTTGATATTGTTGTGAATGTTTAAGATGAAATCAGTGGAAGTGGATAAACATGTATGAATACTGCAGCAGGAATAATAAACTTTGTATTCACAACAATAGGAAGATAGCTTTTACTAACATGCTTTTATAAATCAATTGTTTACGTGGATAAAAGATTACAAACTCCCGTCAGCCTAAGATCACTCTGATTTGCTCACACAAAATATCAAGATGAAGTGATAGTGATAAATAGAATAGTACACGCATTGTTCTATTTATAGTGAAGAGCAAACCGCTGAGCATCTTATGCTGACGTCACATTGAAAGTGACATGTAACAAACCAAAAAAAACTACAACATCTACTAAGCTAAACACTGCTATAAACTATAAATACAAAGTCTGATAGAAAACACTGATGAGACATCATCTGTTGGGCTTCTGCAGAGCTTTGCCTTGGCAGACCTTTAGCTTTAGTCTTCATCAGAGCTTTGCCTTGGCAGACCTTTGGCTTTAGTCTTCAACAGCGGTTTGCCTTGGTAGACCTTTGGCTTTAGTCTGTCAACAGAGCTTTGCTATGGCAGACCTTTGACATTTGTCTTCAGCAGAGCTTGACTCCAGCAGATGTTTTATTATTATAAGGATAAGAGGTTGTAGAATATTTTGGCTTTCTATCATCTGTTCTTTTGTAAGGTTCAATTTCCAACAAAAGGTGTGTGAGTATTCGGAGGTTAACGGAGGATTCGGATTTGGAATTACAGTATGCAAAAGTAGTATCAGAAAGTAATTATCTAGACTTAAACCCTCGTTCTTGACACTATAAGTCCCGTATGGGTTTATGTGATTTCATGGGTCAAGATACGCATTAGAATCATTAACGAGAGGTTCAAGACTTAGATAATATAACATATACCATTACAAGTAACCATGCTAATTATTATCAAGGACTCGGTTATGTGTGTGTGTGTATATATAGATATATCGTATAGTTACTTAATAATTCTAAGCTAAGTCCATCAAGATTATCATAGATTGTCATATAAGTCAAGCATAAGGTAGGAGGATAACCATCCGTTAACCTCATTAGTAAATTCACAAATACATAAATCATCACAAGGATGATTCGGGTGGTCATGAATGAAAGGAAATGTACAACTTCTCGCTATACCAAGTAGCCAAGCAAGCTTTAACCCGGGTGAGCCATTCCCGACATAGAAAGAGTTAACTAAGTGTAGGAGGCTAGACGGGGTTAAGTCACTTTGAGTCTAGCAAACCACTTGGGATAGTAAGATGAAAACATCAAATGAGGTGGTGGAATGAAGGTAGGATAACCAAGACTTCCAAGTATTCACACCTATAACAAAACACAAGTCTTGTCACAAGAATCATGACAAGCTTGGATGGTTTCATCATCTATGGGTTGCACCTCCTAAACTCATAAGAATCAACTCCTAGCAAGTCTCATAACCTTAGATAGGTTCAAGAACATGTTTGTACAAGATTCAATCACGAAAAATAAGTTTTATAAAAGTTAACAAGTAATCTTCCAAAACAGAAAGTTTGGACCTCAAAATGGTGATGTTCCACCTTGGTTTACCATGGTAAACCTGTGGAAACACTCCTAGAAGTGTTCCAAGCTTTGTAGTGGAAGAAAAGATGAAGAAAGATGTAAAAATGTGAGTTTGAACTCACTTTGGGACTTAAAGTATTCGGCCTTGTTCTTGAGTTTGCAACTGATTTGATTGAGAGTGTAGTGGAGTTTGGAAAGTGAAAATAGGTGTTAGGAAGCTTGTTTATATAGTGGTTTAGTAGAGTTTTGAGTTTAATGAGGTTTGAAGGTGATTGAGGAGTAAAAAGATGGAAAAAGTGACCAACCTGTATGCAAGAAACAGCTTGCTGCGGATCAAGGCCTCTCGCCACCCGCGAGAGGAAAGGGCTAGCCTCTCGCGCCTCGCCAGAGGCTTATTTAGGCAGAAATTTTATTTTTTGCAATTTGGCCCCTGAACTTTGGTTTTCCTCATTTTAAGCTAGAACTTGGTGTTTTGGCATGTTTTTAAGTATATATCATGTATGTAAGTATCATTTGAGTATCGAGAATGTACGTATGAGTATTTGCACATACAACAAGTATCGGTTTGTATGTAAACATGTATTTTACGATCGAATGCATGTAAGACAAGTATTATAAAGTATGAATTTCATTACGATCAAAGTCTCGGATTACAAAACTGGAAATGAAATAGGAATGTGATATGAATATGAGTTTCCATTAATGGAAATACGATTACACTTTCTAAATAAGGAATGTACAAAATACGAAGCGTTACACACACGTTTATGGTAGATATAATAGCACTGTGTGAAACCATTTCATTTTTAAGCTTAAGCAAAAGACATTTTAGACATGGTAGACATCTGCAATGTGTAAATTTGTTAGAGCAGTGACATCCCGTACTTTCAGGTAATCACTAAACACTTTCACATGTCTTCGTATTCCTAATGAATTATCGGATAGCTATAACACGCGACGTAGTTTCATATCAACGTTTAAGGTTAACAACACACGAGGGCTTTATCTCGTCAAAACGCAAAGTTATCTAGGATAACTTCCTACCCAAGATAGTTTTATGAACTTAAGATACTAAGATTTGTACTTAAGAAAATGACACCCATAATTTCTCGGATCTATTAAATTTACAACCTCCGTGACATCGTAACTTTCGTGATATATGCAACCCAAAACAGAATCTTCGCGGCCCTTAATTCTTGAATACCCTACACACCTCTATGCCATTTGGCCCAAAACGACACACCACCTCAAAACCCTTTTTGCGGCCCAACACCCTTGTGGCCAACACTGCCGCCACCCTCTATTCTTTTATTAAAAAAAACTTATACGTGCATGCAATCCCAAAAAACCTAGCGACTTCAACCCCATCTAGTCTCCCTCTCCTTGATCGACGACACACAAGTCCTACCAAGTCTTTCTCAAATTCAAGAACACAAGCAATCTCTATCTATCTCGGCTCTTATCTCTTGGATTTCCCTAAATGGTTCCATGTTCTTAGGATATTGGAAGACAGAGATACAAATTAGTCAATACTCAGATGAATGCGATGACTTAAACAATTATCGTACCCCATATTTTGCAAGAGTCGTTAACCCATCAAAGTTTTTCCTTTTATGCGAATCTCTTCAATAGCCTTAACACTTTCCGATGCTTACCATCTAATGCAATATCTAGTTACTATTATCGACTTAGAAAAATCTATAATTCCATTATCACAGTGACACTACGTTTTCGCTTCTCCATGCACAAACTCCAATAAGATTGCACTCTAGCTTAAATAATTTGATAAATTCAACTTTCGATCCTTGGTGACCACTTCTTGAAATCTGAGGATGGTGATGTATTGTTAATACGACCATACCATTTCAAACATGTTTTCACGTCCTTGTAATGAAACCTCTTAACGAAATATGTGTTTTTCCTAATTCATGCACAAGACTTAGTTCAAAACTTTCGAATTTGTTTTCTAACAGACTTGCAAATTACAAACTCATTTAAGTTCATAAATCATAGTGAATTTATCCTTATTCGCACATGGGCAAGCTCGACTACATTGATGGACGCTTCAGTCAAACCTAGACACTATAAACTCGGACAACCATTTTTCTATGGTTAATTCTGGTTGTGCCAACACCTTCAACGTAACACTTCCATTGACGAATTACATTCTTTATTTCTATTTTACGACTTGTGTATGACCCAACTACATACTTGTCATCAGATAAATCTTTACAGGTATTCTAAAACAATTATGTATTACACTGAGTGGAACGCATTGATGGCGGCCACACTTTGGTATGTTTTTCACATCTTATATTGTTGTGTTGTAATGGATACCATAGTTCTTGTCTAACTCTTTTATGCGCAAATCCTCGCTTGTTTAAATCACTCTCTACGAACGTTACTCGAGAAGCAACGAGCAATACTTAAGTCATCAAGTGCATGTATGCCGAGGTCAACACCCTTTCCGTGTGAAAGCACCATACTTATGTATAACTTCATCGATCTCTTTGTTCCCGTATTTATTTCCTTTTTTACTAGGAGCTGGTCATCTACTACAACCACCTGCAACCGAAATAGCATGATCGATATCTACAAAGATATCATGATCAATATCAACTACAAGGATTTAGTTTTATTCTAAAACCTATCTGAGATTGGGCTACCATCAGTTGAGAGTCCGAGATGAGGACATCTCTAAGACTGCCTTTCGAACTCGGTATGGTCATTACGATTTCCTAGTTATGCCTTTCGGATAAACCAATGCACCAGCGGCCATCACGGACCTCATGAACCAGTGTGAAAATCCTATCTCGATAAATTCGTTATCGTTTTCATTGATGGCATTCTAATTTACTCTAAGGGCAAGGAGGAGCACGAGAAGATTTACGCCTCATCTTAGAACTTCTAGAAAAGGGAACAACTTTATGAAAATTCTCGAAATGTGACTTTTGGATTCGTGAAGTCCATTTCCTTAAACATGTAGTCAACGAAGCTGAAATACATGTCGATCCAGTCAAAACACGACAAACATAATTGCACACACCATCCACGCTCAAAACACTACAAATGTAAATCTGACGACTTATAAAATTTTCAACATTTAGAATTTTCCTAACACTTTTATGAGCGTATGACTTATACCCGTATGAGCTACAATGTATGATTTATTAAAACGTATGAAGCACAATGTGTATGAGACATTTGTACGTATGACCATTTAAGCGTTTGAGTCCTACACTTTGACTACCATTGATTGTTCATCATGTTCAACCGCATGAGTCATAGATGTGTTGTCACACCTCAGATTTCCAACCCAAATCCATACACCAGTGGGCCTGGGTGGGGAGTATCGTGACGTCAATTGATAACATCATAGTCAATTAAACACGGCACAACGGAAGTCTTGGAGTGAAATTACTATTACAAACCAAATGTTCGAAATACAAAATAGTATACAGGCTCGTAATAGAAGATCCACAAGTGGATCATTAAATGTACAAAGAAAGAATATAAAACAGACTTTAGGGCAGATCTAAGGATTTGCAAGATCCTCTTATTTCACTACCGAGCAGCTTCTGGCCTATTTCGTATTGTACCTGCAAGCTTAATCTTTTGAAAATACGTCAGCTTTCGCTGGTAAATACACCCGACTGACTCATTTTGAAAACATTTTAGAAATTAGATTTAAGTGTACAGGGCACACATCTTTTATAACTTGGGAAAGTTACTTTGTTACCTTGTTAATAGATTCACATGTTTGTCCATACATACAGGGCCCAGTACAGAGACCGAGACATGATTAAATACACAACACTTAGAACTCACAGAGGAGTTATCCCCAACGTCTTGGGTAATTTGCATTTGAGCGTTTGTCAGGTGTATGCCTACACCCCGCGCTAAGGTCGTGGCCATTATCTAATGTAATGAGCCGAGGATATCCAGGACACGGTAATTTAACCCTTGATGTTTAAGTTATCAAACAAAACTGATTAAAATGGAATATACGGATTTACTAGCCACAATCCGGCATTCGATTGATCCCCTTTTCTGACCAAGCGAGTAATAATTTACCGTATCCCAAGCCCATATAGGGAAAATAAGTAAGAGTGTTTACCTGAGCTAGTCTTGTTTTAAAATGCAAGATTTAATATCTCAACCGTATCCAAAATGAATTAAGTGCAGATAATGTTTACCGAAAGGCTCTAGTCTGGATTATGGCATAAGCTAACCAATTAAATACTAACGGTCTTATTTAAGTCACAGACTTAGACCGAGTAGTGTAAGGATCAAGACGTATAGCGCTTGATTAAACGATGATCGGATCGAATGTAGTTTAAACCCGAAAGTATTTGACTGCGTAATATGGGTAAACTATAAACATTCTGGATTTTGAGTTCAAAATAATAAGGTTAAACCCGTTTTGGTTAATTTTCGTAAACTAGTTACATATACTTAACCGTACGCATTTTAGCGATATCGGGTAACCGGATAAGTTATGGACAAGTTCTATATGCCATTATACTTTAATTAAGTTGTAATATCAGTAGGATATCAACTTATATGCCCCTTAAAATTTTAAAATTAAACTATGCCTCATAAGGGCATTTCAGTAATTTCATACCGTATAAAAGGAACTTGAATATAATTTGATGTTATAACTATAAGTATTCTGGAAAATAATTTATTTATGATATAATATCAGTAGGATATCAATTATATGCGTTATTTATATTTTATGACCAAAGTATCCACCGAAGGGACATTTTGGTCATTTTACACATAGTTTATAAATTATTTGGGATTCTGAGTTTATATCTTGTAATACTGTAAAAATATTTAAAATAAGTTTTAAAATCAGTAGGTGACAAGTCTTGGTCAAATAATATGGTTTAAAAACATACTATGCGCTGAAACGGCGCTTATGTCGTAAAATGACGTTTTATGCGATGTTTAATGAAAACTGATGTTAAGGTCAGATTAAAATGTCTTAGATATGTTATTTAATAACACATATCAGTAGGTAAAAGATTTACCTTGAAAAGATTTGATTAAAACCATTTTATGAGCCACAAGGGCTAAATCGTTATTTATCGACATAATTCAAGAACATGCTTGTAAACTCATTTTATAATCTGGTTTGACATTCCAGATAATCCTAATTGTAATATTATATCAGTAGGAAATTTATTTTCAAGTTCTATATCATTAAAACCTTGATTTATACAAAAATGGCATTTTGGTCAAAAATGGCATAATTACGGAACTTGCGCATAAACTCAGATTCTGATTATAATCATGTAATATAACCTCAGAGGGTTATGCTACATTATTTTACGATCATAATGCAACTTTAGATCAGTATTTAACTAATCTAAGTCGGGTAAAAGTCAAAGCAGAAGTCAAACTTTGCGACTTTCGGTTGCGAACTGACCTTAGAACTGAAATTGACGAGCCAAACATGCTCTTACATGTTCTAATAATTATTATTAAATTGTTTAAGTGTCAAAACAGGTTTCAACACATATATAAGATCAATATATGATTTTTCCGAAAAATGTCCTGTTTGACTTTTTAATATCATAACTTTGACCCGTCAATTGGTCTAGCAAACGTGATCTTCAGGAGGTGCCCTTTAGGGACTAACACCTACCTTATTACGATCACTTAGCCATGTTCATTTCGAACAATGTCTGGACCATAATGGTCTTAACCGAAAGTCAAGGCATTTTTCGTATAACGCTTGACTTTTGGCTATAGAAGCCTGTAAACGAAAATGTAAGAGCAAGGAACACTTACAACAGGTTCCTAGAATGCAAGAGAACTAAGTTGGATGCTCCTTTCAGTTAGGAACTTTCAAAGGAGGGAGAAGAGATAAAAATAAGAAAGGTGCAAGCTCAAAGGTTGAACTTTACACCTATTTATAGTTTGAGAGCTTAAAGGAGGTGATGCCAGGTGTAGAGGGGTGTAAGAGAGAGCTTACAAGTGTCCTAAAACGTGGCATAGCTATTTGGAAGACCCTGGTTTCGATTTAATGGTTTTTGGCACCTTTGAGTGGTGGCCAAGGAAATTTTCTGCAGACACAGGCCTCTCGCACCCTGCGAGAGGCCAAGGCCTTGCCTCTCGCGCCCCGCGAGCACCCCATGGCCAGTTTCAAAGTTTGACACTTTAGCCCCTCAACTTATAAAACCTCCTAGAACACCTTTTTAGCATATTTACCCCTCCGTAGCCAATATTTGGCGTGCCCGAGATTATGCTCGGACATTATCGAGCTCTCGGTTTGTTAAAAGGTCAATCAGAGGTATAAATTAACATGTTGACACTTTTAATCTCTCCTACGTCCAACTTTTGTTAAATTATGGATTTAATCCCTCTCGTCCACAAATGGAACATATGAGAGTTAGGACTTCGTAAAAGATCACTCAGAGGCTCATTATAAGCATGTTGACTCCGATGTCACTCAGAGGCTGGGAATGTTGAAACAACGGTCAATCAGAAGCCAAGTTTAAGCATGTTGACACTAATGGTCAATTAGATGCTATGTTTCAAACATGTTGACACTAGTGGTCACTCAGAGACTATATTTTTAAGCATGTTGACACTAATGGTCATCAGAGGCTCGGTTTATACATGTTGACATCAGAAGATCACTCAGAGACTTAGTTTGAGCATGTTTACGCTTTTAGTCCTTGTTAGTCTTTAATAGACTAAAAATAGAATACGACATATGTCACTATATTACTGGCCAGTTTCAAAGTTTGACACTTTTAGCCCCTGAACTTATTAAACCCTCTAAAAAACTTCTAAAACACCTTTTTAGCATATTAGCCCTCCGTTGCCAATACTTGGCATACTCGGGATTATGCCCGGTCATTATCGAGCTCTCGATTCGTTAAAAGGTCACTCAGAGGTATAAATTAACATGTTGACACTTTTAACCCCTCCATTATCCAACTTTCACATATTTATAGAATTGAACTTTCTCGTCCATCAAATGGCACGTATGAGAGTTAGGACTTTGTAAAGGATCACTCAGAGGCTCACTATAAGCATGTTGACTCCGATATCACTCAGAGGCTGGGCATGTTGACACATTAGTCACTCAAAGGCCAAGTTTTAAGCATGTTGACATATCAGTAACTCAGAGGCTGTTGTTTATGCATGTTGACATCAGACAGTCACTCAGAGGCTCATTTTGAGCATGTTGACACCTTTAGTCCTTCATTAGTCTTTAATAGACTAAATTTAAAATACCACACGTGTCACTATACTATTGGACACGATTTTACGAGGTGTTACATCCTCACCCCCTTAAAAGAAATCTCGACCTCGAGATTTTATTCAAAAAGATGGGGGTACTTTTGTCGCATAGTGGACTCAACCTCCCATGTATACTCGGGACTTCTTAAGGCGTCCTATTTAACCTTTACTATAGGTATTGATTTTCTTCGGAGCTTCTTAACTTGCCGATCCTCGATTAAAATTGGTTTCTCAATGAACCTCAGGTTTTCATCTATATACACAGCTTTGTGCGACATTGCTAGCGACTCATCGGCTAGACATTTCTTAAGGTTTGATATGTGGAATACTTCATGGATTCCACTAAGCTCCTCTGGCAATCTGAGCTTATAAGCTACCGTGCCGACTACATTCGACTATCTCGAATGGTTCGATATATCTTGGGCTTAACTTGCCCTTCTTTCCAAAGCGCATCACACCTTTCCAGGGTGACACTTTTAACATGACTTTTCCCCTACTTGGAACTTAAGAGGTTTACGCCTCTTGTCAGCATAGCTCTTCTGCCTATCCCTGGCAGCTTTGAGACGATCACGGATTTGCACAATCTTTTCGTGGTCTCCAGAACAATCTCTGGTCCTGGTAGTTGGGCTTCCCCAACTTCTGCCCAGCACACGGGCGTTCGGCACTTTCTCCCATACAAGGTCTCGTAAGGAGCAGCCTTGATGCTTGTATAATAACTATTATTGTATGATAATTCTATTAGGGGTAAGTGGTCATCCCAACTTTCACCTATCAATCACACATGCCTAAGCATGTCTTCCAATGTTTGGATAGTACGCTCACTTTGACATTAGTCTGAGGATGGTAAGTTGTACTAAAATTTAATCTTGTGCCTAAGGATTGTTGGAAACTTTTCCAAAAATGAGAGGTATATCTAGTATCTCTATCAGATACAATAGATACTGGCACACCATGAAGGGACACAATCTTGTCCACATACAACTTAGCCAATTTGTCTAAATTATAGTTTCCTTTATTGGCAAGAAATGTGCTGACTTAGTCAGTCTATCTACAATGACCCAAATAGTGACATTTCCACTTTTGGTCTTCGGTAACTTGGTAATTAAGTCCATGATTACCATTTTCCATTTCCATGTGGGAATTTCCAATTCTTGTAGAAGTCCTGACGGCTTCTGATGTTCGGCCTTAACTTGCAAACACGTCAGACACTTAGCTACATAAGTGGCTATGGATTTCTTCAAACATATCCACCAATAATTCCTTTTTAAATCTTGATACATCTTGTCACCTCTAGGGTGAACTGAGTATCTTGTATTGTGTGCTTCTTGGAGGATTAGATCTCTAAGTCCCCTAACGACTAGAACCAAGATTCTTCCATTAAATCTAAGAATTCCATCCTTTCCAGGGGTTAAATGATCAACAATTATGCCTAATCCTTCATTAGGAATGTTAGCCTCTAATAGGGCTTGCTTTTGCGCATCTAATGGCTTCTCATTCAAGCTATTTCTGAGCTCAATGCTCTTGGCGTTAATCCTGATAGATTTAACCCTTTCTTTGCGACTTAAGGCGTCAGCAACTACATTTGCCTTGCCTGGATGGTAGCGAATCTCGCAATCATAATCATTAAGCATTTCCATCCATCGGCGTTGTCACATGTTGAATTCCTTCTGATTGAACAGATGCTGGAGACTTTTATGGTCTGTGTATATAATACACTTTGTGCCATATAAGTAATGTCTCCACAGTTTTAGTGCCAATACAACGGCACCTAATTCCAAGTCGTGGGTGGTGTAATTCCTTTGTGCACCTTTAACTGCCGTGATGCATAAGCAATTACCTTGCCTTTTTGCATTAGCACACAACCCATGCCAGTGTGCGATGCATCACAGTAGACTACAAGTTCCTCAATACCCTCAGGTAGAGATAACATATGAGCATTGCTCAACTTGTGTTTTAGAATATCAAAGGATTCTTGTTGTTTCGGACCCCAGATAAATTTAACATTCTTACGGGTCAAGGTAGTCAAAGGAGTGGCTATCCTCGAAAAGTTCTTAATGAACCTCCTATAGTAACCGGCCAATCCTAGAAAACTACAAATCTCCGATGGGGTTTGGGGTACTTCCCAATTCATTATGGCCTCTATTTTGGCGGGATTCACTTGGATACCATGCTCACTTACCATATGTCCAAGAAATTGGACTTCTCTAAGCCAAAACTCACGTTTAGAGAATTTAGCATAAAGCTTTTCTTGCCTTAGTAGTTCTAAGCACCGAAGATGTTTCTCGTGATCAGCTTGATTACGAGAGTAGATAAGTATGTCGTCTATGAAGACAATGACAAACTTATCCAAATATGGTTTGCAGACTCTATTCATGAGATCCATGAATGCCGCAGGTGCATTTGTGAGCCCAAAAGGCATCACCAAGAATTCAAAATGACCATATCTGGTCCTGAAGGCAGTTTTAGGAACATCTTCACTTCTAACCTTCAGCTGATGGTATCCAGATCTTAAATCAATCTTGGAGAAATAACTCGCCCCTTGAAGTTGGTCAAATAAATCATCAATCCTGGGCAAGGGATAACGATTCTTGATTGTTATCTTGTTCAGCTCATGGTAATCAATGCACATTCGCATTAAACTGTCTTTCTTCTTAACGAAGAGGATAGGAGCTCCCCAAGGTGAGGAACTAGGTTGATAAATCCTTTCTCTAAGAGTTCATCTAATTGTGTCCTCAACTCCTTCATTTCCGTTGGTGCTAACCGATATGGAGCTCTGCAACAGGTGCTGATCCTGGCAGGATATCAATTCTAAACTCTACTTGCCTATCAGGAGGTAGGCATGGTAGTTCTTCGGGAAAGACATCGGAAGACTCCGAAATAACTGGAAGTTCTTGAATGTTTGGCTTAGGTTTGTTGATAGTGACTTGTGCCATGTAAACGATAAAACTTTTCCTTAAACACTTGGATGCCTTAGTGTGAATCTCCATGGATGGTGATCATTTCACCGAATGGAGTTTTAATTTCGATGAGTTTCTTATCGCAGGCAATACGGGCCTGGTTATGGCTAACCAATCCATGCCTAAAACTACATCGATAGGAATGGAATGATTCTTAATGGATATGAAACCTCCATCAAAAATGGAAGATGCTGTTTCTAAACTTCCATCAGCAAGTTCTATCTCATAAGTTTTATCTAGAGTTCTTATGGGTAAGTTTAGTAGTTTACTAAACTTATGATCAACAAAAGATTTATCTGCACCCGAATCGAAAAGAACTCTAGCATAAATATCATTAATGATGAATGTACCTGTTATGACATTGTTGTCATTAACAACCTCTCTTGCAGTTATCTGAAAGGCATGAGCATTCCCCTTCTTGGCCTCTCCAGGCTTCGCATTATTACTCTTAAGATTCTTAGGGCAGTTAGTCTTTATATGCCCTTTTTCATTGCAGAAGTAGAAAAGGGCATCCTTAAGATCCTTGCATTCTAGGGTCTTATGCCCTTTCTTTTACAAATACCATAGGGTTTGGCTTGTGGAACATAATTACATTGTCCCCAGTGCCTGCGGTTGCAAGTCTTGCATGTTGGCGTCAGGCCGACTTGTCTTGGTTCCTTTTGAACCCAAATCTCCCTTTATTCTTCTTATTAAATCTTTGGGGGTTGTCATCTTCTCTCTTTCTTTTCCTGTCAGTTTCAGACTTAACTGACTTTTGCCTTACTAGATCAAGGGTAAGGGAGAGAGATAGGTCAACAGCGGACCTATAGGTACTAGGCTGAGCAGCCTTTACCATTCCCTTAATCTCAGGAGCTGACCCATTGATAAAACGCGTCAATGCGTTTGGTTTCAAGGGTGATCAGATAGGAAACTAACCTAGATAGGGAGATGAAATCGGAAACATACTTCCGACAATCTAGGTTTTTCATTGTGAGAGTCAGAAAGTCTGACTCTATCTTTTCCACTTCGAGGGGTGGACCATAAGTTTCCTTAAAAAGGTCCAAAAACTTGGACCATCCCAAATTATACAGGTGTACTTTACCTGTAGACTGGATCATGGCTTTCCACCAGATTAGGGCATCACCCTTAAATGACTGTGATACATATTTGACCACATCCTTATCAGCACAACCGCTGATATCTACGATTGTCTCCATTTCATCCAGCCACTTTAAGGCTTCCACAGCTCCTTTCTCCGCATTGAAGTCTCGGGGCTTGCAGGAGACGAAATACTTATAGGTACATCCGTCTTTAAAAGAACGGGACCTATCAGCAAAATCTATTTTCTTTGGTTCACTCTTTGCATTCGAGGAGTGAACTGAGCTCTCCTTACGAGCTAAGGATGGGGTAATCGATAATTGTTTTGGAGCGAGTAGCACTCGACTCTTTAAGCTTTTCTATGGCCTTTCCCATGGCCTTTTCAACAGCCGCATCTATGCGAGCTTGAAAATTATCATTATCAATATCTCTGTTTGCGGCTCTGTTAGAGTCAACATCTCGGTGGCTACTTTGCGCCTCATCCGAGTTAGCCATCTTTGAGCTTTAGTTCTATATACCAATAAAATTTCACTTAGCCATGGTATATCAACCATATTGGCTTTAAATATTGGATATAACAATCATTGCTTAGTGTGAATAACATCACAACTCTTAGGCTTAACATATCTATATTTGGCCTAGGTCTTAATAGGACCATCAAAGGCAAATTAAAATTTGGACATAGTCCATATATTACTAGACAGTGGATCACAATGTCACAACTGTCATTGTCGTATTTGACAATTACATTTAGCTCTTAAGCTTGTCACAAAGGACATAAAATTTATGGTACATAGGCATGTAACTAATGGACATAAAATATCGCACATAGGCCTGTCACTAATGGACATAAAATAGGGTACATAGGATTGTCACTAATGGACATTAAATTTGGATAAGGGTTATGTTACCCACAGCTGTCGTTGTCATTTGACAATATAATATTGCTCAAAGGCAAATCATCACTAAATGGATGTTAATCATGCCCAAGGCAATATATCACAAATGATGTTTAATCATAGCCCCAAGGGCAATACATCACATAATGGATGTTTAATCATAGCCCCAAGGCATACATCCTAATGGATGTTTAATCATAGCCCCAAGGACAATACATCACTAATGAATGTTTAATCATAGCCCTAAGGGAAATACATCACTAATGGATGTTTAATCATAGCCCCAATGGCAATACATCACTAATTGATGTTTAATCATCGCATTGATGATATTAGCCGGGATCAAATTTGATCACGTAGGCTATATAAGGTTAGGACATAGTCCATTACCTTGAAGGCTAGTGTGGTTCCTCAAGTCACACTACCAGGAGTATGAACATTCCTGAATGTTAACATAAGAGTACCTTAATGGTTGATTAATAGTCCCGGTCGCATTAACCTTAATGACTTGGAGGCTTGAACTTAAGTCCACCACCTCTGGATAGAAGGATAACTTCCCTTAACTATCCTGATAGAAGGCCCTTTTATCCTTAACTATCATTTATAACGTTGGCCAATCATGTGGTCTGTGCCACTTGGCTAATCAAAACCATTAAGATCTTTTTGGAATTATATCGTAGAGCATAAATTTCAAGTAAAATCGACACGCTCATTTGAAGAGGATGAATACATATATATAATTCCAAAAATACTTCATTAAATTTCAAATAGAAATTACAATACTAGAAACAATGAAATAAACTGTCCATGCAAGGACTTTAAAGAAATAAAAATGTCCATGCAGGGACTAAGGAAATAACAACGTCCTCGCAGGGACTAACGTAAGTTATTAGAAGAGACTTCACTCGTTCTTCTTTCCCTTGATCAACTTGGAGAGTTTCTTGAAGAACTTGTTTGTCTTCTTCTCCGTTTTCTCCGCTTGTTGTTGCATTTCTTTCATTCGTTCTAAGGCCTCATTAATAGCCTCGAGTGGCAGTGGAGGTTGTGGTTGTGGTACACTCGGATACTGGTACCCATAACTTGGATATCCAGTAGGTGGATAAGCAGGTGGGAAAGGAGACAGGTAAAGTGTGTTATGCATGACCGCTTGCATATAGGGTCATGCGACCATGCTTGGCAATCGATTGGTGTGGACGGGTTAAAAGGATCATATCCAGTATTATCTGAATATGTTGGGATTGGGTTACTATAACCCGTTGGTGGTGGTTGAACCGTAGGTGTTGGTGTTGGTTCCACCACAGGTGAAACATTAGAGGGTCCACCCATTTGTTTGGGTCCTCTTGAATTGTGGGGTAGGAGTTAGGAAAATGTGGCAGCGATCCCGACCTTTGACCTGCACGTACCGACATACGTGCTCCACGCTTCTTCCTTGGTGATTCGGGTGGTGGTTGAGGTTGGTCCACCGGTTCCATGTGAACGTCTTCTTGTATAGGAGGTGGTTGAGAGTGATGGGAAGGAGTGTTGGCGAAGGTAAATTGGTTCCAATATTGGTCCCATTCATTAGGACCTTGGTAAGGCGATCCAGCATAGGAGTTGGAATCGCTTGAGATTTCAATGGGTTGCGTATGCGATCCCGACGATGGCATCTCCGGGTTGGAGTCTTCGTCCATGGGGTTTGGTTGGTCCAACTGATTTTGATCGGCTGGAGGTATATTTAAATATTGGTTTGGATTAAACTCATCATGGTAAGAATGATGAGAGCGATGGGAGTGGTGAGAGTGGTGCGAATGATGTGAATGGTACGAGTGATAAGAATTTTGGGTATGAGAAGGTGAATGTTGGGCAAATGGCCATGAATCTTCCGAGTCCTCATAGGGGTTCGGGTGATGTGGATGTGGGGGATATGTCCTGAAGGTCCTCCCCTCATTGGTCCTTTTCTCTTCCTCGTACACATGGCGGCATTTTCCTGTTAAAAATCAATTCAAAAACAATACTAATAACCTAATAATGAAATGAGTAATCCTAGGTCAACGCCTAAACTCAGAAGTCTAAGGAATGTGCTCGTGTAATTTTGAGATTAAACACAAGAAGGATAGTGTTTAAATCTCTCAAACGTTGGCTCTGATACCAACCTGTCACACCCCGGATTTCCAACCCAAATCCATACACCGGTGGGCTCGGGTGGGAAGTATCGTGACGTCAGTTGATAACATCATAGTCAATTAAACACGGCACAACGGAAGTCTTGGAGTGAAATTACTATTACAAACCAAATTTTCGAAATACAAAATAATATACAGGCTCGTAATAGAAGATCCACAGGCGGATCATAAAATGTACAAAGAAAGAATATAAAACAGACTTTAGGGCAGATCTAAGGATTTGCAAGATCCTCTTATTTCACTACCGAGCAGCTTCCGGCCTATTTCGTATTGTACCTTCAAGCTTAATCTTTTGAAAATACGTCAGCTTTCGCTGGTAAATACACCCGACTGACTCATTTTGAACACATTTTAGAAATTAGATTTAAGTGCACAGGGCACAAATCTTTTATAACTTGGGAAAGTTACTTTGTAACCTTGTTAACAGATTCACATGTTTTCCATACATACAGGGCCCAGTACAGAGACCGAGACATGATTAAATATACACCACTTACAACTCACAGAGGAGTTATCCCAACGTCTTGGGTAATTTGCATTTGAGCGTCTGTCAGGAGTATACCTACACCCCTCGCTAAGGTCGTGGCCATTATCTAATGTAATAAGCCGAGGATATCCATCACACGGTAATTAAACCCCCGATGTTTAAGTTATCAAACAAAACTGATTAAAACGGAATATGCGGATTATTGATCCCATTTCCGACCAAGCGTAATAATTTACCGTATCCCAAGCTCGTATAGGGAAAATAAGTCAAGAGTATTTACCTGAGCTAGTCTTGTTTTAAAATGCAAGATTTAATATCTTGGCCGTATCCAAAATGAATTAAGTGCAGATAATGTTTACCGGAAGGCTCTAGTCTGGATTATGGCATAAGCTAACAAATTAAATACTAACGGTCTTATTTAAGTCACAGACTTAGACCGAGTATGTACAGGATCAAGACGTATAGCGCTTGATTAAACGATGATCGGATCGAATGTAGTTTAAACCCGACAAGTATTTGACTTGCGTAATATGGGTAAACTATAAAATTCTGGATTTTGAGTTCAAATAATAAGGTTAAACCCGTTTTGGTTAATTTTCGTAAACTAGTTACATATACTTAACCGTACGCATTTTAGCGATATCGGGTAACCGGATAAGTTATGGACAAGTTCTATATGCCATTATACTTTAATTAAGTTGTAATATCAGTAGGATATCAACTTATATGCCCCTTAAATTTTAAAATAAACTATGCCTCATAAGGGCATTTCAGTAATTTCATACCGTATAAAAGGAACTTGAATATAATTTGATATTATAACTATAAGTATTCTGGAAAAATAATTTATTTATGATATAATATCAGTAGGATATCAATTATATGGTATTTATATTTTATGACCAAAGTATCCACCGAAGGGCATTTTGGTCATTTTACACATAGTTTATAAATTATTTGGATTCTGAGTTTATATCTTGTACATACTGTAAAAATTTTTAAAATAAGTTTTAAAATCAGTAGGTGACAAGTCTTGGTCAAATAATATGGTTTAAAACATACTATGCGCTGAAACGGCGCTTATGTCGTAAAATGACGTTTTATGCGATGTTTAATGAAAACTGATGTTAAGGTCAGATTAAAATGTCTTAGATATGTTATTTAATATAACATATCAGTAGGTAAAAGATTTACCTTGAAAAGATTTGATTAAAACCATTTTATGAGCCACAAGGGCTAAATCGTCATTTATCGACATAATTCAAGAACATGCTTGTAAACTCATTTTATAATCTGGTTTGACATTCCAGATAATCCTACTTGTAATATTATATCAGTAGGAATTTATTTTCAAGTTCTATATCATTAAAACCTTGATTTATACAAAATAGCATTTTGGTCAAAAATGGCATAATTACGGAACTTGCGCATAAACTCAGATTCTGATTATAATCATGTAATATAACCTCAGAGGTGTTATGCTACATTATTTTACGATCATAATGCAACTTTAGATCAGTATTTAACTAATCTAAGTCGGGTAAAGTCAAAGCAGAAGTCAAACTTTGCGACTTTCGGTTGCGAACTGACCTTAGAACTGAAATTGACAAACCAAACATGCTCTTACATGTTCTAATAATTATTATTAAATTGTTTAAGTGTCAAAACAGGTTTCAACACATATATAAGATCAATATATGATTTTTCCGAAAAATGTCCTGTTGACTTTTTAATATCATAACTTTGACCCGTCAATTGGTCTAGCAAACGTGATCTTCAGGAGGTGCCCTTTAGGGACTAACCTACCTTATTACGATCACTTACCATGTTCATTTCGAAACAATGTCTGGACCATAATGGTCTTAACCGAAAGTCAAGGCATTTTTCATATAACGCTTGACTTTTGGTATAGAAGCCTGTAAACGAAAATGTAAGAGCAAGGAACACTTACAACAGGTTCCTAGAATGCAAGAGAACTAAGTTGGATGCTCCTTTCAGTTAGGAACTTTCAAAGGAGGGAGAAGAGATAAAAATAAGAAGGTGCAAGCTCAAAGGTTGAACCTTTACACCTATTTATAGTTTGAGAGCATGAAGGAGGTGATGCAGGTGTTAAGAGGGGTGTAAGAGAGAGCTTACAAGTGTCCTAAAACGTGGCATAGCTATTTGGAAGACCCTGGTTTCGATTTAATGGTTTTTGGCACCTTTGAGTGGTGGCCAAGGAAATTTTCTGCAGACACAGGCCTCGCACCCTGCGAGAGGCAGGCCTTGCCTCCGCGCCCCGCGAGCACCCATGGCCAGTTTCAAAGTTTGACACTTTAGCCCCTCAACTTATAAAACCTCCTAGAACACCTTTTTAGCATATTTACCCCTCCGTAGCCATATTTGGTGTCTGCCGAGATTATGCTCGGACATTATCGAGCTCTCGGTTTGTTAAAAGGTCAATCAGAGGTATAAATTAACATGTTGACACTTTTAATCTCTCCTACGTCCAACTTTTGTAAAATTATGGATTTAATCCCTCTCGTCCACAAATGGAACATATGAGAGTTAGGACTTCATAAAAGATCACTCAGAGGCTCATTATAAGCATGTTGACTCCGATGTCACTCAGAGGCTGGGAATGTTGAAACAACGGTCAATCAGAAGCCAAGTTTAAGCATGTTGACACTAATGGTCAATTAGATGCTATGTTTCAAACATGTTGACACTAGTGGTCACTCAGAGACTATATTTTTAAGCATGTTGACACTAATGGTCATTCAGAGGCTCGGTTTATACATGTTGACATCAGAAGATCACTCAGAGACTTAGTTTGAGCATGTTTACGCTTTTAGTCCTTGTTAGTCTTTAATAGACTAAAAATAGAATACGACATATGTCACTATATTACTGGCCAGTTTCAAAGTTTGACACTTTTAGCCCCTGAACTTATTAAACCCTCTAAAAAAACTTCTAAAACACCTTTTTAGCATATTAGCCCTCCGTTGCCAATACTTGGCATACTCGGGATTATGCCCGGTCATTATCGAGCTCTCGATTCGTTAAAAGGTCACTCAGAGGTATAAATTAACATGTTGACACTTTTAACCCCTCCATTATCCAACTTTCACATATTTATAGAATTGAACTTTCTCGTCCATCAAATGGCACGTATGAGAGTTAGGACTTTGTAAAGGATCACTCAGAGGCTCACTATAAGCATGTTGACTCCGATATCACTCAGAGGCTGGGCATGTTGACACATTAGTCACTCAAAGGCCAAGTTTTAAGCATGTTGACATATCAGTAACTCAGAGGCTGTTGTTTATGCATGTTGACATCAGACAGTCACTCAGAGGCTCATTTTGAGCATGTTGACACCTTTAGTCCTCATTAGTCTTTAATAGACTAAATTTAAAATACCACACGTGTCACTATACTATTGGACACGATTTTACGAGGTGTTACATCCTCACCCCCTTAAAAGAAATCTCGACCTCGAGATTTTATTCAAAAAGATGGGGGTACTTTTGTCGCATAGTGGACTCAACCTCCCATGTATACTCGGGACTTCTTAAGGCGTCCTATTTAACCTTTACTATAGGTATTGATTTTCTTCGGAGCTTCTTAACTTGCCGATCCTCGATTAAAATTGGTTTCTCAATGAACCTCAGGTTTTCATCTATATACACAGCTTTGTGCGACATTGCTAGCGACTCATCGGCTAGACATTTCTTAAGGTTTGATATGTGGAATACTTCATGGATTCCACTAAGCTCCTCTGGCAATCTGAGCTTATAAGCTACCGTGCCGATACATTCGACTATCTCGAATGGTTCGATATATCTTGGGCTTAACTTGCCCTTCTTTCCAAAGCGCATCACACCTTTCCAGGGTGACACTTTTAACATGACTTTGTCCCCTACTTGGAACTTAAGAGGTTTACGCCTCTTGTCAGCATAGCTCTTCTGCCTATCCCTGGCAGCTTTGAGACGATCACGGATTTGCACAATCTTTTTCGTGGTCTCCAGAACAATCTCTGGTCCTGGTAGTTGGGCTTCCCCAACTTCTGCCCAGCACACGGGCGTTTGGCACTTTCTCCCATACAAGGTCTCGTAAGGAGCAGCCTTGATGCTTGTATAATAACTATTATTGTATGATAATTCTATTAGGGGTAAGTGGTCATCCCAACTTTCACCTATCAATCACACATGCCCTAAGCATGTCTTCCAATGTTTGGATAGTACGCTCACTTTGACCATTAGTCTGAGGATGGTAAGTTGTACTAAAATTTAATCTTGTGCCTAAGGATTGTTGGAAACTTTTCCAAAAATGAGAGGTATATCTAGTATCTCTATCAGATACAATAGATACTGGCACACCATGAAGGGACACAATCTTGTCCACATACAACTTAGCCAATTTGTCTAAATTATATGTTTCCTTTATTGGCAAGAAATGTGCTGACTTAGTCAGTCTATCTACAATGACCCAAATAGTGACATTTCCACTTTTGGTCTTCGGTAACTTGGTAATTAAGTCCATGATTACCATTTTCCATTTCCATGTGGGAATTTCCAATTCTTGTAGAAGTCCTGACGGCTTCTGATGTTCGGCCTTAACTTGCGAACACGTCAGACACTTAGCTACATAAGTGGCTATGGATTTCTTCAAACATATCCACCAATAATTCCTTTTTAAATCTTGATACATCTTGTCACCTCTAGGGTGAACTGAGTATCTTGTATTGTGTGCTTCTTGGAGGATTAGATCTCTAAGTCCCCTAACGACTAGAACCAAGATTCTTCCATTAAATCTAAGAATTCCATCCTTTCCAGGGGTTAAATGATCAACAATTATGCCTAATCCTTCATTAGGAATGTTAGCCTCTAATAGGGCTTGCTTTTGCGCATCTAATGGCTTCTCATTCAAGCTATTTCTGAGCTCAATGCTCTTGGCGTTAATCCTGATAGATTTAACCCTTTCTTTGCGACTTAAGGCGTCAGCAACTACATTTGCCTTGCCTGGATGGTAGCGAATCTCGCAATCATAATCATTAAGCATTTCCATCCATCGGCGTTGTCACATGTTGAATTCCTTCTGATTGAACAGATGCTGGAGACTTTTATGGTCTGTGTATATAATACACTTTGTGCCATATAAGTAATGTCTCCACAGTTTTAGTGCCAATACAACGGCACCTAATTCCAAGTCGTGGGTGGTGTAATTCCTTTCGTGCACCTTTAACTGCCGTGATGCATAAGCAATTACCTTGCCTTTTTGCATTAGCACACAACCCATGCCAGTGTGCGATGCATCACAGTAGACTACAAGTTCCTCAATACCCTCAGGTA
Organism: Scalesia atractyloides; assembly: GCA_947069175.1. NCBI lineage: Eukaryota > Viridiplantae > Streptophyta > Magnoliopsida > Asterales > Asteraceae > Scalesia > Scalesia atractyloides. Next base: position 56,222,601 of record CAMTDV010000027.1, read on the forward strand.
GAGATAACATATGAGCATTGCTCAACTTGTGTTTTAGAATATCAAAGGATTCTTGTTGTTTCGGACCCCAGATAAATTTAACATTCTTACGGGTCAAGGTAGTCAAAGGAGTGGCTATCCTCGAAAAGTTCTTAATGAACCTCCTATAGTAACCGGCCAATCCTAGAAAACTACAAATCTCCGATGGGGTTTGGGGTACTTCCCAATTCATTATGGCCTCTATTTTGGCGGGATTCACTTGGATACCATGCTCACTTACCATATCTCCAAGAAATTGGACTTCTCTAAGCCAAAACTCACGTTTAGAGAATTTAGCATAAAGCTTTTCTTGCCTTAGTAGTTCTAACACCGAAGATGTTTCTCGTGATCAGCTTGATTACGAGAGTAGATAAGTATGTCGTCTATGAAGACAATGACAAACTTATCCAAATATGGTTTGCAGACTCTATTCATGAGATCCATGAATGCCGCAGGTGCATTTGTGAGCCCAAAAGGCATCACCAAGAATTCAAAATGACCATATCTGGTCCTGAAGGCAGTTTTAGGAACATCTTCACTTCTAACCTTCAGCTGATGGTATCCAGATCTTAAATCAATCTTGGAGAAATAACTCGCCCCTTGAAGTTGGTCAAATAAATCATCAATCCTGGGCAAGGGATAACGATTCTTGATTGTTATCTTGTTCAGCTCATGGTAATCAATGCACATTCGCATTAAACTGTCTTTCTTCTTAACGAAGAGGATAGGAGCTCCCCAAGGTGAGGAACTAGGTTGTATAAATCCTTTCTCTAAGAGTTCATCTAATTGTGTCCTCAACTCCTTCATTTCCGTTGGTGCTAACCGATATGGAGCTCTGTCAACAGGTGCTGATCCTGGCAGGATATCAATTCTAAACTCTACTTGCCTATCAGGAGGTAGGCATGGTAGTTCTTCGGGAAAGACATCGGAAGACTCCGAAATAACTGGAAGTTCTTGAATGTTTGGCTTAGGTTTGTTGATAGTGACTTGTGCCATGTAAACGATAAAACTTTTCCTTAAACACTTGGATGCCTTAGTGTGAATCTCCATGGATGGTGATCATTTCACCGAATGGAGTTTTAATTTCGATGAGTTTCTTATCGCAGGCAATACGGGCTTGGTTATGGGCTAACCAATCCATGCCTAAAACTACATCGATAGGAATGGAATGATTCTTAATGGATATGAAACCTCCATCAAAAATGGAAGATGCTGTTTCTAAACTTCCATCAGCAAGTTCTATCTCATAAGTTTTATCTAGAGTTCTTATGGGTAAGTTTAGTAGTTTACTAAACTTATGATCAACAAAAGATTTATCTGCACCCGAATCGAAAAGAACTCTAGCATAAATATCATTAATGAGGAATGTACCTGTTATGACATTGTTGTCATTAACAGCCTCTCTTGCAGTTATCTGAAAGGCATGAGCATTCCCCTTCTTGGCCTCTCCAGGCTTCGCATTATTACTCTTAAGATTCTTAGGGCAGTTAGTCTTTATATGCCCTTTTTCATTGCAGAAGTAGAAAAGGGCATCCTTAAGATCCTTGCATTCTAGGGTCTTATGCCCTTTTCTTTTACAAATACCATAGGGTTTGGCTTGTGGAACATAATTACATTGTCCCCAGTGCCTGCGGTTGCAAGTCTTGCATGTTGGCGTCATGGCCGACTTGTCTTGGTTCCTTTTGAACCCAAATCTCCCTTTATTCTTCTTATTAAATCTTTGGGGGTTGTCATCTTCTCTCTTTCTTTTCCTGTCAGTTTCAGACTTAACTGACTTTTGCCTTACTAGATCAAGGGTAAGGGAGAGAGATAGGTCAACAGCGGACCTATAGGTACTAGGCTGAGCAGCCTTTACCATTCCCTTAATCTCAGGAGCTGACCCATTGATAAAACGCGTAATGCGTTTGGTTTCAAGGGTGATCAGATAGGAAACTAACCTAGATAGGGAGATGAAATCGGAAACATACTTCCGACAATCTAGGTTTTTCATTGTGAGAGTCAGAAAGTCTGACTCTATCTTTTCCACTTCGAGGGGTGGACCATAAGTTTCCTTAAAAAGGTCCAAAAACTTGGACCATCCCAAATTATACAGGTGTACTTTACCTGTAGACTGGATCATGGCTTTCCACCAGATTAGGGCATCACCCTTAAATGAGTGTGATACATATTTGACCACATCCGTATCCCAAGCTCGTATAGGGAAAATAAGTCAAGAGTATTTACCTGAGCTAGTCTTGTTTTAAAATGCAAGATTTAATATCTTGGCCGTATCCAAAATGAATTAAGTGCAGATAATGTTTACCGGAAGGCTCTAGTCTGGATTATGGCATAAGCTAACCAATTAAATACTAACGATCTTATTTAAGTCACAGACTTAGACCGAGTAATGTACAGGATCAAGACATATAGCGCTTGATTAAACGATGATCGGATAGAATGTAGTTTAAGCCCGACAAGTACTTTGACTTGCATAATATGGGTAAACTATAAAAATTATGTATTTTGAGTTTAAAATGATAAGGTTAAACCCGTTTTGGTTAATTTTCGTTAACTAGTTATGTATACTTAACCATACTCATTTTAGCGATATCGGGTAACCGGATAAGTTATGGACAAGTTCTATATGCCATTATACTTTAATTAAGTTGTAATATCAGTAGGATATCAACTTATATGCCCCTTAAGGTTTTAAAATGAAACTATGCCTCATAAGGGCATTTTGGTAATTTCATACCGTATAAAAGGAACTTGAATATAATTTGATGTTATAACTATAAGTATTCTGGAAAAATAGTTTATTTATGATATAATATCAGTAGGATATCAATTATATGTGTAATTTATATTTTATGACCAAACTATCCACCGAAGGGGCATTTTGGCCATTTTAAACATAGTTTAGAAATTATTTGGGATTCTAAGTTTATATCTTGTACATACTGTAAAAATATTTAAAATAAGTTTTAAAATTAGTAGGTAACAAGTCTTGGTCAAATAATATGGTTTAAAACCATACTATGCGCCGAAACGACGCTTATGTCGTAAAATGACGTTTTATGCGATGTTTTAATGAAAAATGATGTTAAGGTCAGATTAAAATGTCTTAGATATGTTATTTATTATAACATATCAGTAGGTAAAAGATTTACCTTGAAAATATTTGATTAAAACCATTTTATGAGCCAAAAGGGCTAAATCGTCATTTATCGACATAATTCAAGAACCTGCTTGTAAACTCATTTTATAATCTGGTTTGACATCCCAAATAATCCTACTTATAATATTATATCAGTAGGAATTTTTTTTCAAGTTCATTATCATTAAAACCTTGATTTATGCAAAAAGGCCATTTTGGTCAAAAATGGTATAATTACGGAACTTGCGCATAAACTCAGATTCTGATTATGATCATGTAATATAACCTCAGAGGGTTATGCTACATTATTTTACAATCATAATGCAACTTTAGATTAGTATTTAACTAATCTAAATCAGGTCAAAATCGAAAGTCAAAGCAGAAGTCAAACTTTGCGACTTTCGGTTGCGAACTGACCTTAGAACTGAAATTGACAAGCCAAACATGCTCTTACATGTTCTAATAATTATTATTAAATTGTTTAAGTGTCAAAACAGGTTTCAACACATATATAAGATCAATATATGATTTTTCCGAAAAATTTCCTGTTTGACTTTTTAATATCATAACTTTGACCCGTCAATTGGTCTAGCAAACGTGATCTTCAGGAGGTACCCTTTAGGGACTAACGCCTACCTTATTATGATCACTTAGCCATGTTCATTTCAAACAATATCGGGACCATAATGGTCTTAACCGAAAGTCAAGGCGTTTTCCATATAACGCGACTTTTGGATATAGAATCCTGTAAACAAAAATGAAAGAGCAAGGAACAATTACAACAGGTTCCTAGAATGCAAGAGAACTAAGTTGGATGCTCCTTTCAGTTAGGAACTTCCAGAGGAGGGAGAAGAGTTGAAAATGAGAATGGTGCAAGTTCAAAGGTTGAACCTTTACACCTATTTATAGTTGGAGAGCATGAAGGAGGTGATGCGAGGTGTTAAGGGGTGTAAGAGAGAGCTTATAAGTGTCCTAAACCATGGCATAGCTGTTTGGAAGACCATGGTTTCGATTTAATGGTTTTTGGCACCTTTGAGTGGTGGCTAAGGAAATTTTCTGTAGACACAGGCCTCTCGCACCCCGCGAGCACCCCATGGCCAGTTTCAAAGTTTTTCACTTTAGCCCCTCAACTTATAAAACCTCCTAGAACCTCCTAGAACACCTTTTTAGCATATTTACCCCTCCGTAGCCGTATTTGGCGTGCCTGGGATTATGCCCGGACATTATCGAGCTCTCGGTTTTTTAAAAGGTCACTCAGAGGTATAAATTAACATGTTGACACTTTTATCCATCCAACGTCCAACTTTTGTAAAATTACGGATTTAATCCCTCTCGTCCACAAATGGAACATATGAGAGTTAGGACTTCATAAAAGATCACTCAGAGGCTCATTATAAGCATGTTGACTCCGATGTCACTCAGAGGTTGGGCATGTTAACACAAAGGTCAATCAGAGGCCAAGTGTAAGCATGTTGACACTAATGGTCACTTAGAGGCTATGTTTCAAGCATGTTGACACTAGTGGTCACTCAGAGGCTATATTTTTAAGCATGTTGACACTAATGGTCACTCAGAGGCTCGTTTTATGCATGTTGACATCAGAAGATCACTCAGAGACTTAGTTTGAGCATGTTTATGCTTTTAGGCCTTGTTAGTCTTTAATAGACTAAAAATAGAATACGACACATGTCACTATATTACTGGACACGATTTTTACAGGGTGTTACATGTGTATGGCTCCTGCGTTTGAACATATTAATAGTTTGGTGATTTTCCAATTTTGATCAATTTCTATGTTTTAATATCATTAAAATATATAAACTCTTTCAGAAAAGTCCGATCAATAAAAAACCCTTTATCAATTATATTCAACAACACTTAAAACTTATTAAATCATAAGTTTAGGGTTTCATTTTATCTATTTTAAACAATAGTTCATTTTAGATAGAATAACATACATATGATATATGACATACTCTAATCATCTCGTGAATAAACCCCAAGTGTCTATTTAACATGCAATGACCGTTTTATAGACTATTTTTACGAAATGAACATGAACCGAACACTGATCAGTTTACCTTTTAATAGTAAATGTTGTGTAAATCACAAACTTAGATTTTTAGAATGAGATCAAAAAGTAGCCTTTAGATCAGTGATTTTGAAAATGCTCCAAAGTAGTGAATGAAACTAGACTATGAATCATTTATATCAAACGTCCTACGCACAGATGACTCCTGCGTGTGGTTGCCCAAATTTCCACTTTTTTCAATTTTGTCAACTTTCACACACGTTTGTTTAACCAAGTCCAAGTTAATGACCTTGGTTTAACATTTTGGTCTGCAACAAACTAATGTTGTCAAAATCTTGTTTCACCAAGTTCAAATTCATGACCTTATTCAACATTTGTGACAAATTTCCAGTTTATCAAAAATTTCCATGTTTTTCACTTTAAACTTTTCAAATTTCAAATTTTAAATTTAGCCCCCAGCAAGTTGGACAAAAGACGCATCTTTCAGTTCAGGTAAAAGACATCAAAAATAGGTTGAAATGTAAAATCTTTTTGGCTTTTACAAACTTTAAGCTGAAACAACAAAAAATATTTTTGGTTTTGAATGAAATTATAAGTTATTTACAGAATATTGTGAGTATTGGCTAGAGGATCATATTAGTTTCTTTGAGACCTATCAACTGCACCGTTAAGTTCTAATACATACACAATATCAAACAATTCAAGTCGATTATCAGTATTTTAGCTTTTGAAAACATTTGTTCTTTTGTAGGTCCAACAATCTCCCCCTATGACAGATGATGCCAAAACAGATGTTTATTTTTTTAATTTTTTCTCATCAACTGTTCTCTAATTCATCCTTTGAATTGTAATTCAAAATTCAGATACTCAATGTCTTCTGGATCCCTTTCAAGTGGAAGACCAATAAGGTCTTGTAGATATTCAATTTTTGGTCCTGAGGCACTTTTATTGAGATCTTTTTCACCTCCCCTTTAGCCTTTAGCAATGTTAAGAGTACAGGCTCCAGTGTGTTTAGACGAAGTTTGGATAAAATACTAATTCGGTAGAAATTTCGGCAGCATAACGTTTTAATCAGCCTGTTTGTATTAGCTTCCAAAATATACCAAAAGAGCATACATCGTTAAATGCTTCAGAAAATCACACAGGTTATCTCCTCTCAAATCCAAAACTTATGTTCCCAAGCGCATGACACTACTATTTATAGACAGGGATTATGTGCTCATTACATGCGTAGGACTCTGCGGAGGTTCAGGTCATGCGCTCCTAAATCACTATCAACTATACAATATTCAACACACGCTCTATCTATCTGATTCGCACAGTGGCAGACACACATAATGCACCAACAAATGTCAATTCGTGGGTATCTTTGTTTGACTTTCATTTTAGAATTTTGAGACAATGGTCATTTGTTGGGACCATAGTTATTACAAATGAGTTTGGGGACACAGATCTTCACCGTGTTGATGTCTGCTAGATCTTCACTCCTAGATTCATCCTTCTTTTTAGTTTTTCTTTTGAGAAAGTTCCTTGCAGCTAAGGTAATATTGCTTGCTGATGGAAACTCACAAGGTTCAACCAAGGTTTTTACAGGGAAGTCTAGTTGATCATAGTATGGCTTTTTGGGTAATGAAGGGTCCTTTTCCCTTTTGATTTCAAGCTCTATACTGTCACACCCTCAATTTCCACTTGTGGGGTTTTATCACGAGGCGCGTGACAAACCAAAATTTAAGACACCAGTCATAGATTGACCTCTACATGAAGAAAATACTTTTCCAAACCATTAAATAAAATGCGGAAACTGAAAGTAAATGTAAAGTAAAACTGTGCGCATAACAACGCCCAAATAAACCAACAAGTTTATGAAATGAAACCATTCAAATAAATAAAAATTATTTTTGACATCCATGCGTGCAACCAAGCCATGAGAGATACCTTAGCGACCTGAGAAACACATGCAAGAAAAAAGTGTCAACAATTGGTGAGTGAGTTCACAGGTTTATCAAATAATGTTTGTTCACTGTTTGTGTTTATTAGTAGTTATTAGCCGTTTGTTGTCATATTTGTAGATAGCTAACCTATGTATTATGTCACTAAGTGTTTGACATCTAAGCTGACTGTGTTATGCATTGTTTGCCTTGTTACCATGTCTATCAGTGACAATGGTGGAAGGTTAGCCAAATTTTACACCAGTTCGACCTTGACCGGTCGGGTTAGCGGACCAACCAGGGTGGGGCTTGTTGACGTAGTGCGAGCGGGTTATAATATTTTAAGTACTTTTTACTCGTACATCAAGCTTTAAATTTATAAAACACGATACAATACCACCACTCTACACAAGTTAGGGCAAGTGCACCTATTGTGGACGTAGTATAGTGATGGTAAGATACCAAATCAGTCAAAGGACACAAAAACTTTTAATACCGGCTTATCATTAATGTCTAATCTAACCAATTTTTTATAAAAGTTTTGAAAGTTTAAAAGATATGAAAGTAAAAAAATGTAAATAAAAAGGAAAACAAATAGACAAGAAAAAATCACTTGATTCTGACTCCTCTTTTACATATCCTTTGATGATTTCCTCAATATGGGCATTTAAATAGATTATCTTAATTATAGTAGTAGGCCCTTCTTGTGAAGGTGACGTTACCTCAACCTATTGGTCTGAGTCAATAGGGATACAATCCCACAAGGTCGGAATATTGAAAGATAATTAAGTAAGTTATTAATGCGAAAAGTGGTAGGTCCCTCTTGTGAAGGCGACGTTACCATCGGCCATATTGGTCATAGTCAGCAAGGATACAGTCCCGCAAGGCCGGGTAAACTTTTAATAGTAGTTTATTTATAAGGGGTACAAGTCGTTCTTACTTCCCCCGATTTGATGCTATCTACCTCAAGGGAAGTACTAATAAGCTTGAACCAAGTCTTCACATGGATCTATACATTGGATGAGAAGAACTTTACCCAAACACCATTCTAACCCCCTTCCAGGTAGTTAACGTGCTTTATATAGACCGTAAAGACACGAATGAGTGAATCAACATAACATGAAGAAATATTTAAATAAAGTTCACTTTCAATATAAAAAGCTAGTTATTAAAGTCATTAATACATACCCAAATAAAAAGTTTCCAAAGATTGGAAATCAAAAGTAATACATAAAAGATTTGTCTTCACCAAGTGATGTAAGAGATTTAGCCAAGCATGGCCTTTGTTTGACAAGAACTCTTACGATCAATCTTTGATCCTGAGACTACTACACACTCTAAAAGATGAAAGATGGATGATACTTGTGGGTGTTAGTGTTGTAGTGGTGGTGGACTGATGGCAAGTCTGAGAGAAGTGGTTTGCCAAGGGATGCCTTCTCTTAAACCAAACACCTCTATTTATAGCTAAAACAGAAGGTGACCACGGCCCCATGGTGGACTTTTTCTCTTCCTTCATTAACTGCAAATATCAGGTCGTTGTACTAACACACCCCGTGGTGGCAGAGCACGGCCCCATGGTCAGCGTACTTGCTGTACTATCTAAGATTATGCGAATATTAAAGTTGATCACGGTCCATGTTGACTTGGCACGGCCCCATGTTGGTTGTCTGTTGCTATTGCCTTTTTCTACAGAGAATCTTTGAATGGGCACGACCCCATGCCTGGTGGGTACGACCCCGTACCTAAGCTACTTTCTTCGTTATTTTTATTGTTTTGGATGTGAATGGGGGTTTGGCGAGTTGTGTCAATCCTCCTTCTTTGTATTTGTGTTGGTTTTGGCTGTTAGTTTGTTTCTTTTGTTTGTTTAAGCTCTTTTGATCCTGTAGTTTAAAAGTAAACAAAGAAACATGATTTTTCCAACATTAGTACCGAAAAAATGGTTGATTTTATGCCTTGTTTGATGTAATTTATATGTTGTATTTTGCACACATCACTTGTCAAACCCAGTAGTACTAATCAAAACTTCCTCGCTATCTAATACCAACGGTCTAAGAATGTAAGGACTTAACTTGTGATTATGTCACACTTTTGTGACCATAAAAGATGTAACATAAACCCTGATGATTTTGTACATTACTTTACATTAATGTAGCGCATGCTTTCTCCCCCCGTGTTTAAAAAAAATTAAAAGAGAGTAGGGGCTGTGAACTCATCTTAGTTTTTCTTAGTTAGAATTATATGACTATGAAGTGTTGTGGTTAACCTCGTCCTGATATGTTTACCGTTTTATTGTCATTCAAGTTACTAGGGATTCATGATTCACTTATGTCACACATGTATCCACTTTATTGCTACACACGTATACTATCATACCATGTATACACGTTGTCATTTAATTACACGTTCGTGTGGTTACGTGCATGTGTACATCTCATATCATCTAACATGTTCAATGGTATTTACTTAGGTTTCAAATAGGCAAGGACACATTATAGAAACCATTAAATACACTCTCAAACATTAACACAACATTTCAGCCAATTCAGTTTAAAATCAATTTTTCAGCTGTTTCGTGGATTTCATTTAAAATACTATCCAGACTAGAAAATTACAAGTATTTTGTAAGACGTGCTAATTAGTCTGGTTGAACTTGTGTATTTTTCTCAAGGTCTAAATGTGGACAGAAAAATGACCAAAAATCATGAAACACACCAAGGTCAAAACTATCATCTTGTGATGACAGTTTACGGTTTAATTTATATAAAAATTCTCGTTAATGCGATTGACGAAATTCCAGTTGGAGAATCTCATAATATCCTATGGCTATCTACTGTAAAAACCTAAAGTCTTAACTCTAAATATTAGCCGAGTTATGATCCCAGTAATGAACTGCATTTTCTGCAGAAAAGCACAACTTCGACCTTTGATTTCATATAAATCTTTTGCTTGATCAAAACTCGTCGAAAAAATAAGAAACCAGTAGGTTTCAAAGCTATTTCTTTGAACTTGACTCTAGACTCAAAAACCACTCAATTTCATCAGGTTTTGGCCAAGATACATCGCTTACAAGTCGACATAAAAATTTGGACAGAAGCTGTAATCTTTCAGTAATTATTAAAAACGTGTTATGATCATTCTTTAACCTTGTTTCTTTGTTCTAGCATGTTTAACATCATGTAAATTAGACTAACACACATATTATCACAATCATGCTTCTCATGCAATCCCTAGTTTCCACGCATACATGTATTCATCAAAACACCTCTATACTAATCAATCTATCATGCACCTACATGTAAATATTACACATGTACTTTGAAACGGGTGTGATAGATTTTACCGAGAGAGATAGAGGCTGCAAAAGAGTGAGAGACCGAGAGAGATGGAGAGCCGAGAGAGGAAGGGTTGTTGATGTCGTAAGGGAGAGGGATATGCGATCATGGGTTCTTTTGGGTGGGTTAGGGTTTTGGAATTGTTATAACACAAGTTTAATCATTAGCATACCAGTCCCTCGAGTTCTAACAAAAACCCTTCTAGTCCTTTAAGTTCTAAATATACAAACTTGCATGGAAAGTTTCATAAACTAACTTTAAGTGTATGACAAGATTAGTCCTCCAAGTTTCAAAACCTTGAAACTAGTATAGAAAGTTAAACATTTGACTTTTAAGTGTATAAATGAAACTAGTTCTTTCTAGTTTGTGTTGTTTCCATGTGTTATACTTACACGTGTGATATGAATTCATGTACGAATGTGCTAGAAATCATAAAAATTTGCTGAGAGAGAGTTAACAGCGTTAACCTAAAAGTACGGGATGTCATGTCACACCATGATTCCCCGGTGGGCCTGGACTTGGGGTTTATGCGTGACGATTGATATCGGTAATCACAAAGCACAGCGGAAAATGGGAATTTATATTAAATATTACAAAGTATAAAGTCCAAAGTTCAAATTATTATACAGACGGATTTGTACTAAAGATCCACATGGGGACCAACCTATTAACTGTTAGATAGATACACCAACCTAGTTTACACGTATTTAAATATTGATATTAGGTGTATCTATTAAATGTTAAATAGATACACCACTTTAATATGCAATAAATTTTGACTTTTGGTTGGTTAGCTTTAATTTTGTATTGCTTATAAAACACACCAACCCAATATTAGGTTTCCAATATATAAAGGTTCTTGGAGAAATTGTAACCTTAAACTGTTTCAACTGAAAACGCGCAACGGAAATACGAATCATAAATCTTTCTGTGTAAACATTCAAACATGCTTGAAAACCATTAAAATAACTCTTTTACAAGAATTATATCCATCATTCTTGTTTAGGAGATCAAATATAATATGCGATTACAAAACTACATGACCAAACTCCCTTATAATCCATACTCTGACTCGATCTTCAACGCATTGCATACTATGAGGATGACTCGTGTAACTTGCGATCACCATATACATCCACATCATTAGTAATTGATGACATCATGCATAAATTAAAACATATATAATTAAACGTCCACATTGCGTTCTTTCCACTTATACTAATTCATCCGACTATCTATTCGAGTTCCATGATTGGATTCTAGTGTCAAACCTTCGAGAGCCTATTATCAATATACATGCACTTCCATTCCATTCTTATAGCAACATGGTTAACAACATTAGATCTCATTCGTGTAATTAAACCCATGTATACATATTCAAGTTTCTTTCGTCCACATATATTAATTTCCAATACGTGCACATACCTTTCTATCCATAAACATATACACAACTTACATCCTAACATATTCATACATGGAAATCCTAGCCACATACATCCATGTATATAAATCCTATACATACATTCCTACATACATATTCATCCATAGTCATGCTCACACACGAGTTCCATCGGAACTCCACTTACACACACAATTAGATCCATACATACATGCTTATTTCATACCTATACATGCTTGCATACGAGTTCCATCCTTACACACACCTCATAAAGACTCTTTGGTAAGTTTGGAGTACATTTCAGAAGCTAAACGGGGCTTGGGAAGGGACTACAGGGTCCGGGACCCGAGGTCGAAGAAGTGAAGAAACGGGGTCGCCGACGGCCAGAAACCTGGGTGTCAACAGCCCACTGGGGGTCGGCTGGAGCTACCTGGTGTCGGCGACGCGCCCTGCTAGGCTGACGCCCGGATTTTGGTCTTTTTCACTGTCGCAACCCCCGATAAAGCGTCTCGTGGGTCCCAAAACATAATATGAAATTTTTTTCAAGCCCCCAAATCATTTCAACACAAATTCCCTTACCAGAACATCCAAATTCTACATCCTATTACACAACTTTCTAGATTTTGACCCGTTTACTCCCACCAAGTGTGTTCAATCATTGTTAATCTATATATAACCCATTACGACATTACTTACTTTGGTACTACCATTATCTATCCATCCCTTCAATATTCTCCTCCTCTTGTATCCAAGACTTCATTGCAAAATAAGAAATTAAGTTCGGGAATCACTTACCTCGAGCCCGCCATGTTTATGCTAGCTTCCTAGTCTCCTCTTGACCCATTAGCCTTCCATGCTTTGATCCATCTTGACATGATTCCTATTTTTTCAAGTCATCATGTTTACAAAATTTTTAGCATACATGCTCATTAACACTAACATTCATTCCCAACACATAGGTTGCTTTGACTTTCATTTATCAATTACTACATGCATAAGACGTGAATTGACAATCACATTGTTCACAATTCAAGCAATTCCACTTACCATCATGTATACCACTTTATAATATTATTATATATCATATGATTTCCCAAATCTTACAATAATGTTAGGAAGCCTAATTATGCCATTCTCATATTGGTTGACTTTCTGAAAGTCAACTATAAAGCGTACAAACTTTCAACCTTTAGAACATACATTCATGTTGACATACTAGATCCTATCATATCATCTTATAATCATTTAGTTATATACATACAACCGGGTAATATATTCCACATATACTAGTATTTCCATGATTCTATGATTGGCAACATAACCCAAGCTTAGCTAATGCAATATAATTCCAACATTATCCATTACTAGTAAGTCCACATACTACACAAACAACACCAATTCATTTCTTAACCTTAATTAAGAAAAACATGGTATACACCACATCATTCAAGTATTGATTACAAGCTACCTATGTATACTTCTACCAAAACCATGAAATTAAACAAAATTCAGCATGCATTTCATCGAGACCCATTCTTAATATTAGTTTACTAACAATTTCATTCATTATCACATCCTATTCATGTTTGTACATTACTTGTTTACAATTTCACACATATTCATCATCTAGACATTTCAACAAACACTTGGTGTGCGTACTACCATCTAAGCATAATGTATAACCCATTCATGCTTAATTACCTAGCTCATGTTATCAACCCCATTTTCTTACAAATCAACAAGTACCATTCATACATAAACATCTAGATAGCATAAATTCAAGATATTTAAGCTAATACACCAAATTAACTAAAAACAATCATGGTTTCATCCTTATGTTGAAAACCCACTTCACACCTTTCAAAAATCTTCATTGTAACTTATAAATTACTCAACTACACCCACATGCTTGCTAATCTAGTGATTCCAAACATAAATTTTTGCTTAATTCATGTTGCGTTACTAGAATTCATAGATACTTTCATTATTCAACACTTCTCTAGTCAAGGTATCAACAAATAGACATTTACAACATACCTTACGATTGTTACTACTAGATGGCTTGCATTCTTCCAACATGCAAGTATTTGGCTTCAATTTCACCATTCAATTTCTAGATTCAAGGGTTTGTTTGAGATCCTCCATTCTCCCTCTCATGTGTATCGACACACACACACACACATATATGCAGAAGTTTTATAAAGTTTCCACATTCGTCATTTTTTGTCCCTTTATTTGGGTTTTTTGTTAGTTATAAATAACCCCTCAACTTTCATCCTTGTTTAACCCTTATAATCACACCATGTGATAAACCAACTCCTTTCAACTTAAATTTGTAGGAATTTAACTAAGTTAGGCATATTTACAACCTTGCCTCCTCGTAGTTGGGTATTTTCCACTATTAGCCAAAACATTCACTCTTCTTATAACTTGCTAGTGTTGTTAGTTCCCACTAACTGTATTACGAATTTACCCTCACATTCGCATAAGCATGTCACCAAAGAGGTTAAATTGCACAAATGAACATTATTGTTTGGTCTTTGACATTATGGACCAAAGCTACAACTAAGTTTCCTGCCTAATGTAAATCCCAAAATGGGATGTTACAAAAATAACATTCATTAAACAATGGTGTGAACCCAGCTCTATACAACCAGATCAATTGAAGGAGTCTTTGCTTAAAGAGATTGAAGAACAATACTATTCTGATTAGGGATGGTAATCAAACTCGAACCCACCTGAACCCAATGGGTAAGCCCAAAACCCGGGACACATTTGGGACAGGTTTGGGGTCGGTTAATCGAGGTTGGGACTACCTTTTATTTTTTTCGCGGGTTTGGAATTGGGTGATATACCCGTTTACCTGACCCGAATACCCGATAAAGTGTACTCGTTTACCCGATTATATACCCAATATAATTTCTTTATATTTTAGATACGTATATATATGATACATCCAAGTTTTATGCATATAGGTATTTTATACGTCATACATTGTAGTTATTTGAATATTTTTATAGTGATTATACTTAATGTAATTGTTTAGTAGTTACCCGATAAATACCGAATGAGTTTTGGGTCGGGTATATCAAACGGGTAATTTTTTAAAATTAACAGGTTTACCCGAAACTCGTGGGTATACCCGATACCTGATGGGTATTTACTCGCTAGAAACCTGACGGGTTTGGGACAAGCTTATCTAACCGGGGTTATTGTTGAGATTACCTAAACCTGTCCCAAACCGGACCCATTGTCATCTCTAATTTTGATAAGCTACTACAAAAGAATTGAAGAGGTGTTTTGATGCTTTACAACTTGGAAATCTAACACGAGGACAAGTTTCAAGGCATTTGCAAGAAATGTGTTGAACTACAATTTGATTTGACGTTGATGTGTATTGTTGAAGCAAGGAACACTTGTGAGTATCTGCTTTCATCCATAAGCTCAGTTCCTAATTTGTTTATCCTAATCCGAAACGTGCGGAGTTCATTTTAGATTAGTGACAATAGTTCAAGATTACTTCTCAACTTCAATGTTTCATTAATGTTCAAACGTTTACAGTCTGAAATAAATCCGACAGGGCTTCGCCTTATCGATCAACAAAAACTGTTACAGACAATGAACACACAAACCTATTTATAGACATTCTAGTTCGTGCGAACTTGACATCCTAACTTTGTACGAAGTGAACCATTACATATCAAAATCTAACATTTAGCCCTATTACATGACACGGACATGACTTAAAGACGTAGGCATCAGAGATCTGTATTAACAAGAGATGTAGAATTTATGGCTAAGGTTAAAGATCTACATTTACAATTTCAGACTTCAATGGAATTATAACTGAAGTTTATTAATTCTTTTGAATGGTCTTTAAATGTTGTGTTTTTACTTTTTCTTGTAAGATGGGCATAATAACCGGTTCCAAACCCGACCCGGTGGAACCTACCTGGGACCGGTTCCGGTTCCTACCCGACATATAGTAGAACCGGTTCCGGGTTCAAAATACCCGATGGTTCCTACCCGGTTTCACATTTTTGGAAAAAATAAGTTCCGGAACCGGTTCCAACCCGTACCCGGGTTGTACCCGTAACCGGTTCTTATCATACCCGGTTCCTACGGTAACCTTCCAGACCCGGTTACACAAACAACCTAAACAAGAAACGTTAAACAAAACATATAAAACACTAAACATACTAATCATAAAACACAAATGGGTTTACAATACATAAAACAAACTAAACTTTCGATGACCCGGTCCCGGATGCTTCACCCTTTTCATTGTTTTTCGCCTTTGTCACCGGACAATGGCGGTCGGTGTGTTTCTTGAGCGTTGAGTTGGCCGCCGCCTTCATGAACTTCCCGCACCCCTTGCATCTAGCCATTTCATGGCTATCCGACATCAAGCACAAGTCAAAGTGCTTCCAAATATTGGGGTTTCTTTTGATTTCCAAAACAACCACGACCTCATCGTTGCAAGCCATCGTTATCTCTTGTTAAAGTGTTAAGTTTATATAGAAAAACGATTCTGTAAAGTGTAAAGTGTAAAGGGGTTTATATAGAAAACCGATTCTGTAATCAGGAACCGGTTCCAACGGTAACATTTACCAGGAACCGGTTCCAACGGTAACATTTTTATCAGAAACGGTTTCTGAACAGTAAAAGTCAGGTTTTCGACTGTCAGGAACCGGTTCTGAACAGTAAAAAAGTCAGGTTTACTGTCAGGAACCGGTTCCGCACCATACCGGTTCCACACCATACCCGGTTCCATAATACCCGTACCTGGTTCTACACGGTTCCATATTCTTGGGTGTGAACCCGGGTAGGACTGGACCCGGTTCCACACCATACCCGGTTCCAATGTCATCCAAGCAGAACCGGGTCCGGGTTGAAACCGGTTCCGGGTAATAATAAAACCCGATTATGCCCATCTCTATTTTCTTGCTATTCATGGATTAATCTAGTGTTGTTCTCAATCAATGAAGGAAATTTAACGGTTTTGGTTAAATGAATGAACTGTTATGTTTATCTCATATGTGTATATGTGTATGTTAGATAATATGCATTTTGCAACATATTATTTGAAATTCGAAATTTTTATATATATGTTGATGAATTAAAAGTTATCTAATTGTGTTATAAATACCAAATACTGATTATTTCCTTTAATTTCAATTTGATAGGTGTACTGTAAATGACACATAATTAGTAAATTAGTTCCTTAATTAAAATTGCATTAGTTAACAAATTTTTAGTATCTTTAATAAGGAAATGTCATTTTTTACATTTATTTTGTTAAAAAAATGAATATAAGTTTTTTTTGCTTATACAGTTAATTTTTCAATGTTAATAAACGATTTAGGAAGGAATCAGTAAATCTTCAAGAATAGTAATTTTTTTATACTCTTAGGGTCTGTTTGGTATAGGGTAATGGAATGGATGAATAAATGGAACAGACAAGGTAATAGAATGGAAACTAGAATGAAATGGATCTTTCTATTCCATTGTAATGTTTGGTTACTCATATGTGAATATAAATCATGACTTTATACAATTTAATAAATAAAAAAACAAATTAACGAAACACAATTGTATTAAAAAAAATAAAAATATAATTGTCTCAATAATAATAATAATAATAATAATAAACAACAATAAAAAAATTAATAACAAAATTTTGATATATTTCTTTCATTCCATGAAGGAATAAAAAAACACCTTTTTACCAATGAATGAGAATTGTTATATTTAGAAGAAATTACATTCTTTTAAAATGCTCTATTTCATTACCACATAATAACCTAACATGTTTCTTTTTATTACATGAGAATGATCTATTTAATTCCACTTTCTATTCCTTCATGCCAAACGTTACCTTAGTCAAATTTATTAAAACCATAAATTTCTCGTAGTCAAATTTATATCAACCAAATAGTTTTTATTTGTTTTTTCTTTAAATGTTTATTTTTTTTAACCCAAACATGTGTATTTACACATGATTCTAACCTAGTATCTTACAAACAAACCTGTAAATAATGTCAAGAGTCTATATCTATCATAATCCTTTTTTAAGATGGATCGTTATTGTTTGTAATATTAAATTTCTCAATTTAAGAAGATAATCTCAAACATAGTTTCGTCCCGGTATACAAAGTCAAATATATTGAGTTAATTAATATATTATGTTCTATAAAATCATATTTCGTACATGAATTTATGGATATTACGTAAATCATAGGTAGAGAAAAGTGCATCAAAATGAAGAAATGCAATTTAGCACAGAAAAAGGTGAGTACCCAAGCGAAAGCTAATTCGCGATAATAAATTCACGTAGAACATAATCATGCATTTATGTATGATACATGAACATGAGTAAATACGGATCTGGTAACCTTAACAACATTCTTTTTCTTTAAAGAGAAGGCAAATATCATGAATTCCCAAGAGAGGAAGTATTTGACTTAGATGGTCAGTTTGAGTGACGAGTATGGTCTCATCTGAAGTATCCGTCTACACTTTCAAGAGCGGATATACGTGAAACAAAATGTATCTTAGCAGAAGAACATGATAATACGAAACTAACCTGCAGATGTTTTAGAGTAATCATTTTCACAGATTAACTGAGATTGTGTAAGCAGAATAGATATGTACCGAATGGAATTACTGATCTGATACTAGAGAATTTTATGGCATGACATTCGTGTACTTTGTACAGTCGTATGGTCCAATCTGACTGCCTTTCTTTTTCACCTGAAAACCATTAAAAAAGGAACATATCATATATGCAGCACAAACAAGAAAACTCAATGTCAGCAACCTTAACTGCAAACTACACACACAAGCATTTTCATAAGAGTAACTGTTAGGATTGTAGAGTTTACCGGGGACCATGGACTTGGTTCAGGAAGAGATTTGTCTTGGGGTGAATGTTGTACTGCACCAGACTTCATGGTAAGAATTTCCTGCAAAAAAAGAAAACATGTAGTGATTGCTATATGATGGAACTTCGTCACAAATTTTGTAAATTTCGTGTACTATTATTGCTTAAATGTCTCTTAAATCAAATTACCATTTTAAGTAACATACTTTTGAATCTCAACTAGAAATTATACGGAAAATTAAAGCGCTCGTTAAAAGTCTATAGTGCTGAAATGCAGTTGGATTCACGACTAGAACTGTAGTGTATGCTAATGTAAGAAAAAGTAGGCACTTAAATCCTCTATAAATGGCATACGGAAACTCCAAAGTGCAATATCAAACCAGAGCTTCTGTCCATTTAAGCAACTAAGCATGTAAATATGTAAGATTTTATAATTCATGACTATGAGGAGACATGCATGAAAGTGTTAAGCACTAAGCACTTACAGTAAAATTTTCACTTAACATGAAGCGGGTAACTACTAAGGCAATAAAAACGTATCGAATTTATAAAGTTAACAGTATTTCCACTGAATTCTATTTATGAGGCGGAATAACACAAATTCTTTAGGTAAACAGAAAAGAACAATCAGCTAAAGATGAGTGAGGAGCTGAATAGTCTGAATTATATAAAACACCTCTTCATAGAACCTAATGTACTTAATTTATTTGCACAACCAAAAGTATTAAAAGCACCTATGAGATTAAAGTGTATTAATATATGTATTACCTCTCCAGCAGCTTCAAAAGCTGCCAGCCATTCATCAGAGAAAGGAACAGCATTCGGGGGATGTATGACCAAAGAATTATCTTGCATCTTGATGCTATTTGACCTCTTGCTGACAACAGAGCAAAAAATCAAAGTTCAGATATAAGCAAGAGAAAATGTTGACTAAATGTACAAGTTGCTTAAAGCTACTTACGTATACACTGCCGCGTCTTTAACGTCATCCATTTCATGTTGAAATTCACCCACCATTGGAGTTGTATCAACTTGTTCTCCAACAATTATCTTTGACCCCTCAGCTTCTATCATACTTGTAGTCTTTGTAAGCAAGCTCTCATCTCCTCCACCAACCAAGCAGCATAATTCTGGTATACTTGCGGTTTCCACATCTGTAGTCGGTCCTTGGCCCACAGAAAAGCTTGAATTAGACTTTCCATTTGTGAAATCGTCGTGTGTTTCTAATGAAGGTGTGATCCCAACAAAACCTTGAGGCTGATTGTCTCCATGTACTTGCACAACAGGCAGAATCTTGGCGCTGGCATCTGAGTTTTCTTCTGGAACAATGACACTGTCCGAAATATTTTCAACAGATAGTAAACTGTCCTTCATTAGCACTCGTTCGTCAAGAAACAGTGTTGACTTTTCTTCTAGAATAGAATCAGTCGGGAGAGAACATGACTCCATACAAGTGGAGTTCTCAACAAACGTCTTATCTTCAGCTGATTGTTGTAATTCTGAGTCAAAAGTGAGAGAGTGATCACCGCACTCTGTCGATTGCCCATCACTGTAGCTTTCATTACGAGCAATTGAATCTATCACTACAGAACCTGAAGTTCTGTACTCAACACATAGTTGTGTGCCGCAGATACCAATTTCTTTAACTACAGGGGAAGTAGCATAAGCTATTACCGTATTGGTCGGTCGTGGATCACATTCATAAACATCACTTCCCTCTGCAACATTCCACACTTGTTCCATTTTGATGGCAGTATTAGAAAACCCTGCCCGTTTTCCATGTATGTCACTGTGATCAGCATTTTCTATAGAATGATTGTGTTCTTCTGACGTTAATCTGCTGCAGGATTGAACTAATACATCAACATTTAATAACTGCACTTGCCCATCTTCTACATTTGTTTTGGAAATATTACTAATGGCTCCAGAGCCTTCGAGTGTCTGATTTTCACTTTGAAACTGACTATGAGTTTCTGATTCACCAGTGCACCCTTGAACAGTTGGTTCGGCCTCTGATATATTACCACGAGAGTCTGGCGATTTTTCCGCCACTACGGATATACCTAATTCCTGGCTCTTGTGATTTTCTACAGGAATTTTATGTTGAGCTTCAACTACTGGTGCTGCTATACCCAGTCTTTCTCTTTCCAAACTCTGTGGATAAGTGCTGCTGCATTGCGCCCTTGCAGCACCGATTCTCTTTTAACAAGTGCATCATCACCACCTACAGATGCAGTCTCGCTAACGAACTCAACTTGGGGTCTGCCCCTAGACTGGTTGTAATCATCAATCAAATGAGCAACCTCTCTTGGGATGGAATCCACATCAAATGCTTCTTGTTTTTCACTAAGGATAGCACTCAAGACATTTTTTTCTTGGGAAAGAGGATTTTTAATATCAGTCACATTGTGAAATGTGCTTTCTTCTGACAACTGGGAATTCAGTGATGCAGAAATGCAAGGAGTTGCGGCTTCAAAGCATTTTGGAGATCCATTAGCTGTGCCAGTATCCTCTAACTGAGATTTGTTCTTAGAGAAATTGGGTGGGATGAGATCAGGAGATGATGGATTATCATGTAAAAGCGGAGTGACAGGTAACTGATGTTCATTCTCAAAGGAAGTAGTTGGTCCAATGTTGAAGCCTTCAGCAGATGGATTATCATTTAAAAGCTGTATTAAGGTGTCTCTCACAGGACTATCATGTAACTGTGCTTTACTCCTGATGGAAGTAATCGGGCCGATGTGGATGTCATGGCCTTCTTCAACAGAAAAATCTCTCACATGAGGTGATGTGGTAGTAGGAAAGACATCTACACTGTTAGCATCATCATTTCTTTGCTCTGTATTCACGTTTTGAAACGGAATAGAGGAGGTACTTATACCTTTCGAGTCTATGACATCAGCTTCATGTTCAATGGAATGGGAATCTCTAGACGTTAAGCTAATTATCCTGCTGCAAGGGCTATCATCGACTACTTTAGAACCATCGTTTTTTTGCCCATGTTGCAGAACAACAGAATAACTTTCTATACCGGAAGGAATGCATTTTGTGGCTCTAACATCATCTTCTCTTTTTTTAATCCCATCATGCTCCTGGGACTCCATAAACACTTGGCTACCAGCATCCAAATGAGATTCAGGATCGACCTTAGGAGGAGCATCATCACACTTTTCAGTGTCAGCTTGTTCCCATGATGTTTGAGCAAGATCATCAACCTCAGTTGACAGGTTCTCTTCTTGATGCTGAATGGATTGTCCAAATGCTGACATTGAAAAGGTGGTACAGCTTTGTAGTCCATCTTCCTCATATTTTGTTTCAGGAACTCTACCTTCGGGCATCAGTTGACGACAAGTCCCTACGTTTCCAGCCGACTGCTCAGTGGGATGACTTACCTTTTTCTCTTGCTTAGAACTCCCACACTCGAAGTCCAATGTAATGCCTACCCTTGGCACATTTTTTGTCACAAGATTTTGATATATATTTGAATCTGGGGCCTCTCTAGTACTACTGTTCAACATGTTATTTGGTGATGGGCTCAACTGAGTGGATGGTGCACGACGTTCTTTACTGGAAGTTAGAACCCCACAAGCTATGTTTTCTGTGATATCATTACTCTTCATGGGCGTTCTTGCTATGTAATTTCTATCAGAACCCATGTAATGTGGAAATTTCTTCTGCTGCAAGGAAGCAGACTCTGAAGCTGTGCTCTGAAACCATTGTCATAAAGGATAAATATGGTTTTAGATAACTGGAAGAACAAGCTTTTATTACAAGTTATGAAAATGAAATACAAAACTACCATGCCAAATAGTCGCAGTGATGGTGATGGCATTCTCAGTCCTGATGGTCTAGCAAGTGCAGCAGGGCACTCTTGTATTTCACATGAACGCAATCTATCCGAAATGGCTGCCGCATGTTGAGCGAGATGTTTAGTTGCAGGAGGGGCAGATCCCTCTTGAACTTGACATAACCGCAAGGCATCTGGAACCAATTCAGATCCACTTTTGTCATTATCAACCTGTACCAATCGTGACTTGGTTGAAGACGCAACTTTAGATGAGTGTGTCTGCAGAGATCATGTTAAAAAAACGATTCAATTACTAACAAACTCAAAATTCTAATAAGTGATTTCAGGTCCGCGCTACTTCAAAACAAAGATTCATGTGGTCACATGGTTTTAAAATGTGCGCATAATGTGTGATGCGCTGATGAGCGCATCGCCACAACTGATGCATTGCGTTTACGTGATGTGAGAATATTGTGCCGATTTCGCATAATGCGCTCCGATGCACGCAACATAGTTTGTTATGTTTTTTTCCAGCATTTTTGAAATGGTTGAGTTTGTTGAATGATTAATATCTTAATATGCTTGATTTGGACCATTACGGTTCCTAAACACTTTTTTGTGGTTTTAGAAACATTTTAGTATGCTTGATTTGAACCAAAAAACACAACTCTTATCTTGTTATTATGTCAGCTTTTAGTTTAAGTATGTTTTTATAACTTGTTATGTATAAATAATTAATAAATCAAGAAAAGTTAAAATTAATTGATTAAACAATAGTGATAATGAAACGCATCGGACCACATCACGCAATCAAAAACCAGGCATGGTCAACGTGCCGTTGTTTCCATGTACAATATTATGTTTTATAAATTACTTCTATAGGAGAAGAAGTTGAGCGAGCCCCTACGTTATGTTCTTACTGAATTTTTAACTGTTTTTGAGCTAGCTCGCTAGCATGATTGCATTCAGAACTACAAGTTAGACTGAAAGATAAAAGACAAAAACTAGAAAGGTTCAAATCTTTACTGAAATTGCTGTGGCATGTTGAGTGAGGTGTTTAGCTGCAAGAGGTGCATATTCCTCTTGAACTTTACATAACTGCAATGTATCTGGAACCAATTCTGAACCACTATTAGCTCTATCAACCTGTACCAATCGGGACCTGGTTGAAGAGGCAGCTTTAGAAGAGTGTGTCTGCACAAGTTAAACGATCATGTTAAAAAACAGTTCACTTACTGGCAAACTCATATATCTATTGAGTGCTTTCAGGTCTATAACAAAGATACACATGGTCAACGTACTATTGTTCCCAAGTAAAATGTTATGTTTTACAAATTGTAGATTACTTCTAGAGCCCCTATGTGATGTTCTTACCATATATTTAACTGTTTTTTGAGCTAGCTCTCTAGCTGGCAAAGGGGCGTTGACTGAACCTGTTTTTGCTTTACTTTGACAACCTTGAACATTTTGTAAAGAGCTTTTCGACCCAAACTTTTGCTCAACAGTTTTGGCTGCACAAAGAAAGAGATAGATTAGAAACAAATTCCCATACAAGCAATACGTTGGTATCAGACCAGATATAGAAACGTGCTACCCAGTACATTGGCATTTACTTGGCTTAGGAATCAGATTGCGCCTCAAGTGGCTAGTTGCCTTAGAAGCCTTTTCCGTTGCATCAAAATATGATCCCCGCTTTGAGATAGGTAGTTTAGGAAGCTTGGACTCTCTTTTTGCTGTTTTCAAAGTGTTTGAATTTGCTGGCCTTTTCAGAGTACGAGAGTTAAGGATAGTAACTAACAACGCATCAAAGTGTATCCCAAAAAGGTTAAACCAAGTCATGTTATAGAAAAGTAAAAGAGTTAATTGCCATCTTCGTCCCTCTGTGGTTTGTCCAATCGTGCCAGTCCAAGCCAAATTTCAAATTTGTACCATTTTCGTCCATGACATTCTTGAAATATGTCAGTTCCGTCCAAAAAACTAGCGTCTATTAAAACCTGTTGTTTAATGGCGGGTAAAAACGTCATTTTCCATTTTTCTTTTTTTTCCCTTTTTATAAACCCTACTAATATTCCGCCCCTTTCATTTAAAACAAAAGGAAAATAAAAAAAAATATATGATGTTTTTACCCTTTTTCATTAGACAGCAGGTTTAGTTTTTGGCATGTTTCAAGAATGTCAGGGACGGAAATTGTACAAATTTGAAATTTGGCCTAGACTGGCATAACTGGACAAACCACAGGGACGAAAATGGCAATTAACTCAAAGTAAAAATTCTTATCATGCTCAAGCACAAAAAGGATATGAAGATGCACTTAAAGGCTCTGAACAGCCACCAAGCTTGGATCCGCCTCTATTTGTATGATTACTTAAGAGAACTTTATGTGTAACCTGCAGGCATATACTTTTGAAATTTAACACAACCCATCTGTTCTAAACACAAACATTTGATAATATTTTAAAATAAAATCCGAACAAGCTAACTTACTTTATGATGAAGTAAAGAGCCATGATTACTCAATGAACAATCTGTCTTCTCTCTGTTTCTTCCCTTTGATGTACGATTCTTGTCGCGTAGCCCTTTAAGTGGAGTTTCTTCAAAGGCTTCCATAGCATTAGATTCATTTGTACAGCTGGCATCTGAAGAAAATGAACTATTTCCCTCTTCACTTATGCTAGGCAATCCCCCTCCACATGTATTAGCATCGATACCGGTTATCAAGGTCAGTTCAACAGGATCCAGAATGCCTATGTAACGAAAAAACGTCAATCACTCGTATTGATTCATCAAAAACTTCAAGTGTAACATCAGACAACAGAAAAATAATTAAATAAGACAACCTTCATCGGTGAAAAAGGCTCTATCCCATGCTAAGCTTTTCCGCAAATTGAATCCAGCCCCCTTCTTTATCCTCTTCATCTGCATAGGTTCCATACCTAATTTTGGCACTTCTACACTGTTGAAATTTATATTCTCTTTGTTATTTATAGCTTCAGAAGATGAATTACTAGGTTTTTCCATTCGAACACCATCTTTCAGCTTTTCTGCAATGCGAATGAACATCATCACTTAACCATTATTTTTGTCTCCATGGCCAGATGAAAAGCAAACATAACCGATTAACCGCCAATCAGTTAAAGTCCTGACTACTGAGTACGGACCATTAATTGTTTAAAAAAATAACTAACAACTGTACCACTAACAAAACAGTTTAAAAGACCAGTTATACCTAAATCATTTAAAATTTAACTAATGGTTGGTAAAACATGAAACAAATAGATATGTTTTTAACAATTTCTTCTTCTTCAATTTCTGTACAGATCATTGCTGCATGTTTTATGGTTCTGGTTTATAAAAATCAGGATCAGTGCGTATGATTCGGATTTCCTCCGATTTTTAAAAATCAGGGTCTGTGTTTGATTTCCAAAAAATGGAAATTCAAATAATAAGCGAAAATGATTTGGTCACATATAGTATTTGAATGCCGTTATACCATGATAATTTTACAATACTTTGGACAAATCTTGATCTAGTTTGCCGAAGAATAAGAATAAAGATATGAAGTGTGATTCCATTCTCAAAAGTAAAACTTAGGTGGTCAAAGGCGCTAGGCGCACTCAAGGAGCCAAGGATGAGCCTTGGCCCTAGATGTAAGGCGCTTAAAAACGAAGTCTTCTTTAAGCAAGGCACATAGTATAAACAGACCATTTTTAAAGGTTTTAAACATGGTTTAGGGTTAGTTTAGACCATCTCCTAACTTGAGCACAATTGAACTTGTGCGCTTTTGACCACTATGATTAAACATACTTACAACATTAGTGTATATACAAACATAAACTCTAATAGTAAAGCATATCACTGTAAATTAGATTCAAAACAAACACCACCAAATGAACTCTAATGGCGAAATGCAAACCGCAACTAAGTCATCGTCATGGATTAGGGTCAAATTATCACAGCAGCAGTGATACAAAATCCTCAGAAACTACTAATAAACATACTAATTACAACACAGCAGTACTCGATCTTATCAACTAAATCAAGATTAACGCAATGTATAACATTAGACACTTCGTATCAAGCGGAATATACAAAACTTACTGGCGTTCGAAGGTGGAAGTGCGAATGGCGAGAAAGTGTTGAGAGACGATTTGGAAGATGTTTGACCAAGATCTGGAAGGTGTTGAATGAGAGAATCGTCTTCTTCAGCCATTTGAATCAAAGGAAGATCCGGTTCCATTTCTCCGAGCCCTAACTTTGTGTTGTGTGTGTTTTTTCAAAATGCATCGCAAGCGCGAAATGAGATGGTCACGGGCTAGACGACACCATGTGACGTTTGCTTTCAAATCTATATCTATATATCTCTGCTATCAATAAAACAAAAATATCATCATCATATCACAATGCTTACATTATCTTATTATTTTTATATTATATTTAATATATTTATATTAATTTTAATCTTAATAATTTATAATGGCGGGTGTTTTGAATTTCAAAATAAAGATAGTGTTTTCTTTTACCTGCATATATTTCTTCTAAATACCTAAATCACTCATTGTATCATTTCACGCTTATAGAACCCTAAATCCTTCATTCTTCTTCTACAAGCTTCCTCGATATTGCTTTCTTCTCCTAAACGATGAAGGCTATGAAGTTCAATCGATTCACATATCATCGCCGCTCTACTGGATCACCATTTTTTGCTCTGATTCATTCACATATTAGGTATGACAACCATCAATCTATTTTCGTTTAGGATGTATAGATGTTGCACTTTTTCGGTATCATTTACGAAAGGACCATAAATAGGGTTAGGGTTCTGAAATCGATTGAATCTAATCTTTTTGTTAAAACATAACAGTCGTACTCACACAAGGCGAGATTTTGAAAAACAAATTCGTGTAATCTGATAAATATGTTCGTGTAACCTGTTCGTTGAACGTGTTTACGAGATCAAGCATTTGATTCCATGTATATGTCCGAAGAAGAAAGAAGATAAGAAATATTTCAGATACCTACATCTATCCGAAGAGGCGGTTCATAGAGATCAAGTAAGCTTACTTCAATTTACCATTTTTTTCTAGTTTAACTTATGATTGATTCTCAAGAAATTGAAGAAATTTGAGATTTTGACTTTGTGTTTGACTTATTTTAACTTTGAGTGTTGTAATGTTTGATTTATGATTTTGTTAATTACCTAAGAGAAGTAAGATTATTTTAATTTCCATTTTGTGTATTGCATTTGCTATTTCTCATGTTTGATTTACAAAGAACTCAAGAATTTTGATTATTTGTTGGTTTGATCATTATAGATTTGAGATTTCGACTTAATGTTGTGATGTTTGACTTTTGAATTTGTTAGTTACTTGTGAAAGCTTGAATTTTTACTTTCTTGAAATTTTGATTTGTGTTTAAGAACCTTAAAAGTGAAAATGTTGTGCAAGATGATGTCTCATTGGTACAAAGCATCAAGGATAAGCCCTCTAATTCACTTCCAGAATTAAGGTCTTGATTTATTTTTCTTTCCTTTAATTTGAGATTCGGGTTTTGTTTCTAAATTGTTTATATTTTTTTTAAATATCAGAAAGATTGAGGAGCCATTGAATTTGAGTAGCAGAAAGAAAGTGTTTGATAGTACGGAATCTTTATTGGAAAAAAAAAAAAGAAAAAGGCGAAACCTTTCCCAAAGCGGGTCAAACCCTTCCATTCCTGAATTACAGTTGTCGAGCATATATTGATTTTTGATCTTACCTTTTGATATTCATTTGTCAAGTTCAACTAATAAAACAGGGATAATACTTTACCAAAAAGATGGTCCTTTTCTATGAAGATGGTCATCATACAGATTCAATTTATTTAATATATGTTTTTGTGTGTAGATTAGCATCCACACTGACAATGTTCAAGAGTACATTGAAAAAAATGAGGACATCTTATGTCGAGTTGATGGAGCTATTATTATAACAGGTAAAATGATTGGAACCGAGTATTATATAATCTTGAAGGAACATTGTCATTCTAATTTTGTTATCTACTTCAGGTTAACAAAAAAGCCGTTGGAAGGATTTCATATAATTGTGGATGCTGGCAATGGAGCTAGTGGTTTTTTGTTGTAAGTTTTTTTAATCTTAAATCAAGAGTTATGTGTGTTTGATTTTGTTTTTTTTTTCTTTTTTGTAGGTAAAGGTGCTGCCTATAGGTGATATTGCTTCTGGTAATCAATTTCTAGAACCTGATGTAATAATCATTTGCCAAATGCTAAAACAATTGTTTATGTGACAAATATAATATTGAGATACATCATTTACCAGGATGGCCAAGCAAGCAAGTCCAATACATCTATCTTTGTTTAAACCCATTGTCCTGCAGCTGCATTCTATATTAAGGTATGGCCAAATGAATGAAATACAATCAGCTTGAACGCGACTCCCAGTGCATTGCGTGTTTAAGCTCCCAAAAAGCAAACACTACCATAGATTTAGTATGGTAAACTTACCAATGGTGCATCAACTGTTATATGCAAAAACAAGTTAGTGCTACCGGTCACGGTTTAAAAACAGGTTAGGCGCGATGTTCATATAGTATTTTGTTCATACGATCATGATATATCATAAAGAATTGACATTAATCGTTCAAATCTGAGTTGGTTTATTGTTGTTGTTCATTGAGAAAGAAGTAAGAAACGAATCAGGTCTTCATTATTTGCTTCTTCATTCAATCGAGATAGGAGTTTTTGAAATTTTTCAGAGTTGGTTTTAAAATGAATCTGAGTTGTATATATTTCAGATCCGATATAAAGTTCGAGTTGCAGGTTTGTTTGTGAAGTTTAGATCTGAGTAGAAAAATTTAAAATCAAATCTCGATTCTTCTAGTCTGTTCGAAGAAGTGAAAAGAGTTAATTGTTTGTCGTCTTGTTTCAGTGATGAGTTAACTGTGTTGCAGGTTTGTTTTAAATAGAACAACTCCTGATCTGAACAGTATACGTGCAGCGGGGTGTTTTTGAGTGACTCATGAATCGTGACGAATTAATAATAAGTGACGGCTACTGTTAATTTAGGGTTTTCATTTTGTGAGATATTATATAGTGAAAATAATTGAATTGTCATAAAAGTTAGAGTAAATTGCACAAAACGTCCTTTATGTTTTCTCAAACTTGCAGGTTCCAGCCTTAATGTTTAAAAGTTGTCAAAACCAGCCTTTAAGATTAATTTTGTTGCAGGTTTCATCCTTTATCACTAACTCAGTTACTAATCCATGTTAAATGGCCTCACATGCATAGCATGTGAGGGTAAAACCGTCTTTTCCCCAATTGGTGAAACTTAAAGGACGTTTTGTGCAATTTACTCACACAAATTAATTATCAACTTGAGAAATCTGACGGTGGTGCAACCATGCTACGGCGGCGCCAGTCATACTCCGGCGCGTGGACCACCACAACTTATTAATCGGAAGGCAGGGAATCCGAATTCGATGGTGAAGACGGATTGCGCAGGCAAGAAACAGTGGTAATGATTCGGCTAGAACTTTCCATACGGTGGGAACGATGGTGGTTCTTAAGAACCACGTAAACATTGTCAATAGATTCCAAGGGTTCCGGCGAAGACGATGGTCCGGTAAGTCTTTCTCCACTTCCATGTTCCATTGGTTGTTAGATTGATCCGTGTAATGACGATTTTGACTGATTCTCCACCACAACCTGAACCTTTTCCGGACCCTGTTCTTGACCATTTTCCCCAATCTTCACCAAATCATCCTTCTTTACAGACCCATTTTCAACAACCGAACCGATCCCCGAATCCTTACCACCAACATCCACCAACATCCAGCTCCTAGAACATTGTAATTATTCATCACCTACCTATAGACAGTAACTTTAGGTAAAATTAAACCGAACCACATTATAATCCATCTATTGTAGTATATGTTATCTTTGTAAATACACAAGAGCATAAATCCTACATGGTGTAATGTGTGGGTGTATTTATCTAAAAATCTACAAATTGCCGTTAAAAACAGTACCTAATAAACATAAAAAAAAAACTAAAGTGTAGATAACTTACGTTATTCCAGTGCCTTTATCAAACAAGCCAGGGTTAGGTTTAAACAAACAAAAATTAGCATTCGCCGGAGAATACCCAAAATACGTATACGGATTAACCATAAACCCAGACTTAGTCTCCTTCAAAAACTCAAGCATCGGAGCCAAATCACCCACATCCCACCCGGAGCGAAAAGAAGCATTACTGGGCGGATCCGACGACAAGCACCTTCATCGTAGGTACGAGACTATCAACAATGTTTATTTTGAGACAGTATTTTTTTTATGTTTATCCGGTGGCGGAGGTGGAGGTGGTGGCAGAGGAGGTGGTGTCGGAGGTGGAGGTGGTGGCAACAAAAATAAACGTAAAGGTTGGTTTTGGCAACTTTTAAACATTAAGGCTGAAACCTGCAAGTTTGAGAAAACATAAAGGACGTTTTGTGCCATTTACTCTAAAAGTTAGAAGGTTGTTAGCTTGTAAACTCTCAAAAAGCTAAAAAATGATGTTTTATTGTTTTATTTTCTTTTGAAAAGTCTTTATAAGAGAGACATCATAATAGGCTTTTAATAAGTGAAAGTGACGTTTGGTTAGAATTAAAAATATCAAGTTAAAGTGAAGATTTTATAAGTGTTGGACTTTCGATTTAAAAAAAAATCATGTGATTTTGAAAAAAATTGAAAGTCAAATATTATTTGAGTTGTTGGACTGTGAACCGAAATAGTTTTAGTATTGGGTTTTTACAGTGGGTTGGTTTGGACAAAAGGTTGTTCAGAATTGCAAATTTGGGCCAAATTTATCTAACAAAAGTTTTAGTTGGGCCGAGATTTGTTGGACATTGGACGACAAGTGTTTTGAAACAGGTCAAGTGTGTTGCGAGTATTGTAACACCTTTCGAGTAGAATTTTTTTTAAACCATGTTCTTTAATCTACAAATTTTTTGAGTTTGGTTGTTCAGATTCTAAAGGAAACACAGTTTAACAAGTTTAAAATTTGTTTGATTTTCAAGTAATAGTTTGTTAAAATGTTGGAAAGTGCTATTCAATGGTACAGAAATCAAAAGGCTTTAAAAGATAGATTTGAAAATTTTAAAATCAAAGACGATGAATCAATGAAATATGGTTTTGAAATATATATAAAATTGCTTTTAGAAATGGAAAATTTTAATGTGTCTAAAACTCCCAAACAGAAGAACGACAAATGTATAGAATCAGATCTTCGAATTGGGATGTAGTATTGACGAAATTTAAAAGAGAATATGATTATAGGTACATTGATGGTTATAATTTAATTGATGAGATGAGATATCAAATACCAAGAGTTGAAGAGATAAAATGTAAGAGATTAGATTTGGAAAGAAGAATAATGATGGTGAAGAACTGTAAAGTCAAAGACAAGTACATCGACAAATGAAGCGTCAAGTTCTAAACCAATATGCCCAAATTTTGATGAAGATTTGAATGATTATCTGGCAGATAATGTCAAACTCTTGACAAATCTGGAGAGTTTGATATTAGAAAATAAAAATTTTGAAGAACATGAAAACGAATTTCAAAACAAAATAAAAAGTTTAGAAAATGAAAAATTACAAATTGAAAATGATTTTAAACATCTAATAAAAATTTTAGAAATGACAAATTAGTTTTGAATAAAAATAATCTTAAAATCAAAGTGCAATAAAGTCTCATCTTGAGAAAATAACTTAACTTGAAAAAGATTTTCAAAATGCTAATAATAAAGTTGAGATTTTAGAAAAGAAATTGAAAGGTTTTGTTACATCATATTTAATGTTAGATAATATTGTTCTAAAATCTTCCTCTGTTGAAATTCCAATAAGTGACAATGTCACAAATTATGAGGATTTCATGATTGAATATTGTGATAATAATACCGTTGATGATAATAATGAAAAAAAAAATATTTTGAAACTAAAAGAAAATTTTCAATAAATTGTTCCACCATTTGCTGAAAAGGTGAGTGTTCGACACAAAAGCCTTTTAAACAAAATGGGGATCAAAAACAAAAACAAAATGTTAAAAATTCTAAAAGTTTTCATAACAAAAATAAAATTTCATTGGTACGATCTTCCAATCATTATCAAAACTCACAAAAATTTCAAAATAAGTGGTGCATGTTTGACCACAGCGATTTAGAGACAAATCATTATAAAAGAAGAAGATGGAATGAGGATTCTTCAAAGATAAATTATTATAATGATAGAAGAAGTTGGAGTGATGATTACTACAAGTCAAATCAATGTTACGATCTAAGTGTATAGTTTGAAAGAAATGAATGGTGTGATAACAGAATGTGTTACAACTGTGGATTAATCGAACACATTGCTACTTATTGCATGAAACTAAGAAGAGAACAAAGAAAGGTTAACGACATGCGGAGATGTTTCAAATGCCAAAGCAAAGGCCATATCATCAGAGATTGTTCGATAAATTCGAGGAGAGGATCGTTGGATAAATCTCAGAGGGAGTTAAAGAAAACTGTAAAAGAGAAATATATAAAGAAGACAATGACAATAGAAGAAAATCCCAAAGAACATAATGTGAAATTATCACAAGGGTAGAAATAGATTGTGAAAGAAGAAAAAGAAAGCAAGAGAGTAGTTGGAAAAGATTTTGTCTTCGAATAAGCCGATTAAGTCTGATACAAGTTCTGGAGAATCTTTCATAACACTCAAAGTTACAAAATTTCTAGTGAAACATGTTCATTTGATACAAATTTGAAGACAAAAGTAAAGACAAAAGAGAAGACAGTGGAAAAGAAAGTTATTCATCAAACACTTGCGAAACTAAAGCACATTGGAAAGCAAAAGTTTCAGATGAAGTTTCTACCCCAGTGGAAATTTCAAAATTGTTTGATGACAAACGAGATTATGAATGAACTAATGTTTCTTATGTTGATGAATCTAGTCAACCCAAATCTAATATGGAATCGGTTCCAATTCAAAGCTGATTAAGTTCATTTACGTGTGCAGGATGACCAAGCTTCAAGTAAACGAATTTTCAGAAGCAATGGTTGTTCGTGTAGTGGAAATGAGATGAAAGGTTTGGTGTTCCACACAAACAACATGGTAGTCTTGCGTTCACATTCGTAAAAAGTCGTTAAACGATTAAAATGGAAGATTCTTATTTTCGATTTCGAAAAGTTGTTTTCAATCTGTAGGGGAGAAAAAATTTTAATCTCAAAATTTCTGTAAAATTGAAAAACATCATTTCAAAATCATTTCAGATAGATAAAAAAAGCCAAAAACAATAGAAAATCTCAAAATGTCAAAAAACATTGAAAAATGAAAAATGAGATTACTTGTGTAAAAAGAGGAAATGATAGTATATCAGTGCATGCTAAAGATATATATTGATTAAAATGGTTAAACAATCTCACTAAAGATGTGTCGCTAGGCTCAGCTAGACTAGTAGTTTTGCGAAAACGATACAAACCTAAATAGAAAAGCCTAGTTCTAGTGGGAAACGCGATTGAAAGCATAATACTTAGTTTCGTCCTTCGTGACGTGTACCTACTCGGTAATTACTGAATGCTTAAAAGAATAAAAACCGGTTAGTTTGTGAAGTTTCACAATAATTGAAAAAGTCAATGTGATTGTGTATTTCATGTTGCAAAGATTTAAACTTGTTTTTCTTTATTTTGTTGAAGTATTGGATATCCCCTGCGTATACGAAAGTATCGAACTGGATATTAGTGCCTAAATGTTTGCTTTGTTTTACTTGGTGTTTCGTTTAAATCATAGATCACCTCTACGTGTATGGGAATATCGAACGTGAAAGAGCAGGATCGGTTCGTAACCGAACAGAAGTTCTGCGTTTAATCCGGTTTAACGTGTGGAATCCATTAAACCGAACCGTAACCGAGACACAAACGTAAATAATCAACGTTTTATTATGATCAACCGATAACTGGATAGAGTTTCGATGTCTACGTTCTCTTAATCTAGATTGGAATCGTGTGAAGAACTTGTAGATGTGAGCTTGTACGAACTTGATATCCTTGCGCGAAGTTGATGCTATCTCTTTATAGTATGATACCTTCGAACGAAGTTTAGATTCTATGTTCGTACGAACTTGAAGTCTCTCCTTTGTGCGAAGCTGATTCTTGTTGTCCATGTGTCATGCATGAAAGTTGTACGTAAGACTTCATGCATTTATTGACATTTTGATCTCATGTATCTTTTGGATGATGTATAATTTGTGATGACATCATTCCCGTTCATGCCCACTCTCTTCGTATCGTATCGTACCAAATCCTGACATATCCTAACAATACCTAGCGAAACCTCTGTCTAGTATAATACAGACTCAAGACCTTTAACTTTACATGTACAATTAAATTTCTATCTATGGCCGCACGAATAGTGTACTAACAATCTCCCCTTTGGACATAGCTAGAAATTTGTGATGTTTAGTCTTAAACTGTCTTGGATAACATCTTCAAGTGAAACCAAAGTCTCCCCCTTGAATGATGCTCTGAATCTCTAAGATTTGATATTTAAGAACACTCATGCGTATCCACACACAAACGGTATCTTAACAGTCTTGTTGGTCCGGCTCACATTCAACATTATCAGGTTACCATGGAAGATTTTGAAAGAAAATCTTTTTGGATTTTTAATATTGAATACAAAACTGTAAACATACTGAAATGTAATATTTACAGTTTATATTTTGTGACAAAACGTGCTAGAGGATCATATCAGTTTACTAAGACATATCAGCTGGACCGTTGATCTTTAAGAAACACTCAGTTTAAATAATTCACATGGATTGTCGATATTGTTGTCCACTTAAACTCAATCTAAAAACTTTCGTAATGTTTACCGATACCTTAAGGTACATTAATTTGCACTAAGTTCTTATGGACCCCACGATCTCAGCATATCCCCTCATCATGTAGTATACTAATCACAGATTACCTTTAAACTTTCATCAACTGTGATATGTGTGAAAATAGCACAGAATGTTTAAACATTAACAATCAGGTATTGGATATCCTCTACGTATATGAAAGTATCAAACTGGATGTTAGTGTCTAAACGTTTCTGCTTTATTTACTTGGTGTTTCGCTTAAATCTTGGATCACCTCTGCGTATATGGGAGTATCTAACTGGTGGTTAAGATCTAAACAATTTCAACTTGTTTTTATTTCTTATTTTGTTTAAACATTGGACTTTCTCTGTGTATCGAAAGATCGACCTGATTGTTAATTTTTAAACATTCTGCGCTATTTTCACACATATCACAGTTGATGAAAGTTTAAAGACATTACTTGAGTTAGTGTACTACATGATGAGGGGATATGCTGAGATCGTGGGGTCCATAAGAACTTAGTGCAAATTAATGTACCTTAAGGTATCGGTAAACATTATGAAAGTTTTTAGATTGAGTTTAAGTGGACAACAATATCGACAATCCATGTGACTTATTTAAACTGAGTGTTTCTTAAAGATCAACGGTCCAGCTGATATGTCTTAGTAAACTGATATGATCCTCTAGCACGTTTTGTCACAAAATATAAACTGTAAATATTACATTTCAGTATGTTTACAGTTTTGTATTCAATATTAAAAATCCAAAAAGATTTTTTTTCAAAATCTTCCATGGTAACCTGATAGTGTTGAATGTGAGTCGGACCAACAAGACGGTTAAGATACCGTTTGTGTGTGGATACACACGAGTGTTCTTAAATACCAAATCTTAGAGATCCGAGCATCATTCAAGAGGGAGACTTCAGTTTCACTTAAAGATGTTATCCAAGGCAGTTTAAGACTAAACATCACAAATTTCTAGCTATGTCCAAGGGGGAGATTGTTAGTGCACTATTCGTGTGGCCATAGACAAAAATCTAATTGTACATGTAAAGTTAAATGTCTTGAGTCTGTATTATACCGGACAGAGGTTTCACTAGGTAGCGTTAGGATACGTCAGGATTGGGTACGATACGATACGAAGAGAGTGGGCATGAACGGGAATGATAACCGGACAGAGTTTCGACGTCTACGTTACAAATCTCCTAATCTAGATCGGAACCGTGTGAAGAACTTGTAGATGTGAGCTTGTACGAACTTGATATCCTTGTGCGAAGATGATGTTATCTATTTATAGTATGATACCTTCGTACGAAGTTTAAATTCTATGTTCGTACGAACTTGAAGTCTTTCCTTTGTGCGAAGCTGATTCTTCTTGTCCGTACGTCATGCATGAAAGATGTACGTAAGACTTCATGCACTTGTTCACATTTTGATCTCATGTATCTCTTGGATGATGTATTGATGATGTATTATTGTGATGTCATCACAAGATTATGATGACATCATTCCCGTTCATGCCCACTCTCTTCGTATCGTATTGTACCGAATCCTGACGTATCTTATCGCTACCTAGCGGAACCTAGCGAAACCTGTGTCCGTATAATACAGACTCAAGACTCTTGACATTTTATGTAAAAATAGATTTCTAGTATGGCCACACAAATATTGCACTAACACTTCTCTTTGATGAACTTCTCTCTGTTAGCTTGTGGAATCTGGGTCACACTTATCTGCTCCCCATTTTCTCCGGTAGTAATGGCATATTCATCTTCAATAGCAAGCCAACAATCAAAGTAATTCGCTTGCACCCATGTCTCATACTGATCGAGCCACCCCTTGTAGTCTTCCATGCATAGCAACTTTTGGGGTTTGGTAGTAGTAGTCATTTCGTTATCTATGTTAAGATTCTGAACTACGGTAGTGGGTTAGTAGCAAAGCATTATAAACTTTCCTTCCACGATTGAATGTTCGGTATAAAAATCAAACACTTTGGTACATATGAACTTAGTTTAGAACGGATGAGAAGAACTTGGATGGATCAAATGTTCAAACGGATGAACACTAAACTATACAAATGAAAATATTTGGGATGGATGAGCAAGAATCAAACTGAGAAGAGTTCCTTGTACGGATCAATCACTTTCGTGCGAATGTACCTAGGTTTGTACGAATCAACAGAAAAATTGAAACAGATTAGACTCTTTCATGCGGACCAAAATATTTTCAAACGGATGAATTTTAATTCCGTGCAAACAAGCCTTGTTCGTGCGGACGAGGTAGCTTATTCGTGCGAATGAAGCTTAGTCCGTGCGAACGAGTTCGTTCGTACGAAGGACAAAAATCATGTTTTTCTCGTTTTTCAAAAATTTCGGCATGATAACGTTTGAATTTTAAAATGATTTTTCAGTATGTTGGTTAAAAATGAGTTTTTTACAATTCTTAAAAAAATCAGTCCATTTTGTCCGTAGAAAGTGTCACAAATAAGAAAAAGAGTAGAAAGAAGGTCTCCAAATGTCCAATTCTTGTGTAGATTCTCATATCAGCCATCCTGCTCTGATACCTCTTGATACGACTATTTGTGTCGACGTTTAAGTTCCAGTGATATTTATGTCTAAGTATAAAGTGCGGAATTCATTATATTTCGATGAGTTTCACAAGATTAGTTCATTTTCAATGCTTTCTATTCATTAAATCAATTTTACATTCAAGTTTTCACTTTGATAGAGATTCGCCATCCGAATGCAAAAGTTACAAATGACTTGGTTCTCTCCATTATTTATAGACATGATATAGCGGCTTGGGACGGACGGCCACGTCCGTGCGGATGAACTCATCAATTACAAAACATAAATTCAAAATCTAACATTGTAAACCCTATTAAACCAACACGACACGACGACGTAGGCAGCAGACATTATGCACCAACACAATCTAACTGAATAAACCTGACTGATTAACCGAAAGCCGATTGGTTAATAAAATAGACTAACTGATGATTTGGTTCAGGATAATAAATTAACCAACCGAACCATGCACACTACAATGAAATGGACTAACCATGACTTCACTTATTACTAGGGTGCAAACAAGCCAAGTGGTTCTCGAGCTGTTCAAGATCGGCTTGAGAAAAAGCTTGAAATGAGCTAAGCCTTATAAAGCTTGAGGCGAGCTTGAGCCTAAAATAAAGTTCGTTTATCTATCGAGCCTGGCATGTGAAGCTTGCCATGCTCATTGAACCTTATCGAGTCTTAATGTAACATTAGTTTTTATGAATATTTAATAACATTTACCCCTTATTTTAAGTTGCCTAATAAATAAGCCGAGTCGAGCTTATTTAAACTTGTTTATGAGCCGAGTTCGAACCTAAAAATAAGCTTGTTTAGTTAATGATCTAGAGCCCTAGCTACATTTATCGAGCTTGTGAGCCTAAACGAGTCTATTATTTATATTATTTTTATTTAATATATTAATTACTAGACAATAAATGAGCCAAGTCCGAGCGGAGCTTAAGCTTGAGAAACTACCAACGAACCTAGCTTGAGCTTTGAAAAAAAGCTCGAACCCAGCCCAGCTCTCATAAGTTAATCGAGCGCGAGCTCGAGCCTGATCGAGCTCGGCTCGTTTGCACCCCTACTTATGACGTATATTACAATAATAATGCTACAATAAAAATTATACGAATAAGAATAATACTAGAAACGAGTACCACAATGCACCGTGTCACCTTCGTCACATTACGCAGACACCCTACTAGTAATAATAACAATGATATAATATAAATCACAATTATATTTATTATTGTTACTTTATATTTATCATCCTAAATTTAACTTTTATAATAATAATTATAAATAATGATGATGATAACTAGTAGGTTATAAATAATAATCATGAATAATGATGATAACAACAGTAATATTAATAATAACAATAACTAGTGGGTTATACTTGTGCTTCGCGACAAGGTGGACCGACTTGACTTTTAATAAATTTTTAAACAGAAATGTAGACATAATGGCGGAATTCTAATAAATTTTTAACTAGAAATGTAGATGTAAGGGAGGAATTCTAACCCGAATCGCTTAGCTATGAGGGCAGCTTTAACGATTTGATTCAACCACTTGTTATTAAAAACAAATCAATTAAATATAGAGACACTAGTTTAAGTATCCGTATGTTACGCGGGTGGTCTCACAAAAAATATATTATTTAAAAGTATTGACATAAAATTTTAAATGAAAGAACACTCCATTACTAAGGTCAATGTTTTTGTTGCTGATATGAACCCTAAATTCCCACCGCAACTTATATGCCCTAGATATGATTGAAGCAAAAAAAAACATGGCAAGATCTAAAAGCTACCAACTTGGCAAGACTTGTATATGCTAGATTGTATGATAATACGCGTAGAAAATGAGAACTAATGTGAGAAGATAAAGACCTAACTAGCGCTAGTTTGCCCAACTCTGTCTTATAAAATATCATATTAACAAGAAGTACTAAGAGTGTACAAAAATAATGTAAAAAGGAGATAAATACAAAACAATTATAGATGAGCAAAATGATCCCAAAAGTCCATCAAAATATATGTTATATAACCTAAACAATTAAAAAAGAATCCCCATCTAACACATACCAAAATACATCTTTAAACCAACGAAAACAAATTGATTAACAATTGCAGTCCACAAAGTCTAATGTTGCGCCTATATCAAAATATTGACCAATTAACTTTCATAACCAATCCAACTTGTTCCGGTCTTCACTAAGATAGCAATCTTTAAACAAACCCAACTTTGAATCTAAAAAAGGATCAAGCATCAATGTTGGATTAATTTTAAAAGGAAAAAACGAAAGAACCTGTTATTGAATGGTGACCACATAAAATCACAATAATCATGCTTCAGTTTCATCCATTTGGTTCAAATACTTCTCTAATTAAAAAAAAATACTTAAACACATAGCCATCTAATAAAAAAATATTATTATAATTAAATGCATACTGTATTTATCAATTTGTTATTAATATTACATATCAAATTTACATTTACAACTAACAAAAAATCTTTATTTTCAAATATATACACATACAAATTAAAAAAACTCTAAAACATAGCTTAAAAATGCAAAAATCAAGACATGTACTATGCAACTTGAAGCTCAGAGCTCATAACTCTATAGTACATATTATAATATGACCCAAACCTGCATTAATAAAGTAAGATGCAACTTAAACATGATCTTTTAATATAAGAAATAATGAACAGAGAAATTATTATCTAAAAACCAGCCTTCTGCTAATTATTTATGCAACATATAAAACATATTACATTGCATCATCTCGTTGGATATGGTTTTAGTGATGAACGAAAACATAGTCCTCTTTGAGCATTTGACCATTGGGGTTAAACAAGAATATAAAAAAACAAAGCAACCTGCCATTTCAATGCAAAGTATGTATTAAAAGCATTTGGCATTCTAACAACAAAGAAACACTTTTACACATTCAGCAAACATTCTTTGACACATTTGAAATTAATTAGCTTTCCTACTATAGCAATCATAAGCAATTCAATACTTCAATTGCACGACAAATTTTGTTTCAAAGTTATAACTTCTTACAAAGATGAAATGCAATCAAATGATATAATGTTCAATTCAGCATGTACTCAATTCAACTTTTTAACCAGATGAGTTTTCATTCTAATTAAAATCTGAACCAATTACATTCCAACTAATGTCAACATGCTCTAACATAAGCTAACAGATAAAATCAAACTAATAACGAAATTAGTAGTCAATCAGCACATAACTCAACCTAATCTTCACCAACAAAACCTAAGTAAC
Source organism: Scalesia atractyloides (assembly GCA_947069175.1). Lineage (NCBI taxonomy): Eukaryota > Viridiplantae > Streptophyta > Magnoliopsida > Asterales > Asteraceae > Scalesia > Scalesia atractyloides. Next base: position 56,263,833 of record CAMTDV010000027.1, read on the forward strand.
AAATATAGAAAAGTTATTCAATCCACCACCGGTTCAAAAACCAAAATCCTTAACAATAATTGAGCCGATACGAAATTGATCACACGTCTGAAATGCAGTCAACGATTAGGTGAAGAATTACCTTGTAACCCAACAAAAAATTTCAAGTTACACATTTTCGTAACTAATAATTTATTGTCACACCCCGGCTTTCCACAGCCAATCCAAACACTGATGGGCCCGTGTGAGGGATATCGTGACGTAAGTTGATAACATCATAGACAATTAAACACAACACAGCGTAAGTCTTGGATTTAAATTACTATTACAAACCAAATGTTCGAAATTACAAAATAATATACAGGCTCGTAATAGAAGATCCACATGCGGATCGTAAATTGTACAAAAGAATGTAAAACAGACTTTGGGCAGATCTAGGATTTGCAAGATCCTCTATCACTACCGAGCACTTCCAGCCTATTTTCGTGTTGTACCTGCAAGCTTAGTCTTTTGAAAATACGTCAGCTTTCGCTGGTAAATACACCAAACTGACTCATTTTGAAAACAATTAAATAAAATGTTTTAAGTGCGTATTAGCACAAAATCTATTATAACTTGGGAAAGTTGACCGTCCAACCTTGTTACAGATTCACATGTTTGTCCATACATACAGGGCCCGGTAAGAAGACCGAGACATGATTAACGTACACACCACTTTGGACTCACAAAGGAGTCATTTCTTCCCAACCTTGTGGGTAATGCATTTTGAGCGTCTATCGGGTGTATGCCTACACCCGCGCTAAGGTCGTGGTCATTTTCTATTGTAATGAGCCGAGGATATCCAGGACACGGTAGTTAACCCCCTATGTTTAAGTTATCAAACAAAACTGATTAAAACAGAATATGCGGATTTACTAGCCACAATCCAACATTCGATTGATCCCATTTCCGACCAAGCGGTAATAGTTTACGATAACCCAAGCCCGTATAGGGGAAATAAGTCGAGAGTATTTACCTAAGCTAATCTTCGTTTAACGCAAGATTTATTAACTCAGCTGTACACAAAAGTACTAAGTGCAGATAACATTTACCAGCAAGTCTCTAGTCTGGATTATGGCATAAGCTAACCAATTAAATACTAACGGTCTTATCTAAGTCAAAGACTTAGACCGACTAGCATACTTGATCAAAACGTATAACGCTAGATTAAACGATAATTGGATAGAATGTAGTTCAATCCCAACAAGTACCTTGACTTGTGTAATGGATAAACCATAAACATTCTGGATTTTGAGACTTAAATGACAAGGTTAGACTTGTTTCGGTTAATTTTTGTAAACTAGTTACATATGCTTAACCGTACGCATATCAGCGATATCGGGTAATCGGATAAGTCATGGACAAGTTCTATATGCCATTATATTTTAAATATGTTGTAATATCAGTAAGATACCAACTTATATGTCCGTTAAGGTTTTAAAATGAAACTTGCCTCATGTAGGCATTTTGGTAATTTCATACCTTATAAAAGGAACTTAAATATAATTCAATGTTATAACCATAAATATTCTAGAAAAATAACTTATTTATAATATAATATCAGTAGGATATCAATTATATGTGTATTTTATCTTTTATGACCAAACTATGCACCGAAAGGGCATTTTGGTCATTTTACACATAGTTTTATTTATTATTTGGGATTCTGAGTTTATATCACGTACCTACTATAAAAATATTAAAAGTAAGTTTTAAAATCAGTAGGCAACAAGTCTTGGTTGGTAAATATGGTTTTAAACCATACTATGCGCCGAAACGACGCTTATGTCGTAAAATGACGATATGTGTGCTGTTTAATGAAAACTAAATTTAAGGTCTGGTTAACATATGTTATTTAATATAACATATCAGTAGGTAAAAGATTTAGTTTGAAAAGATGTGATTAAAACCATTTTATAAGCCACAAGGACCTTATCGTCATTTATCGACTTAATACAAGGACTTGTCCATAAACTCAGTTTATAATCTGGTTTGACATCCCAAATAATCCTACTTATAATATTACATCACTAGGAAACTCATTTTCAAGTTCATTATCATTTAAACCTCTTTTTTATGCAAAAGGGCATTTTAGTCAAAATGGCATAATTACGAAACTTGTGCATAAACTCAGATTCTGATTATGATCATGTAATATAACCTCAGAGGTTTATGATACATTATATTACGATCATAATGCAACTTTAGATCAGTAGTTAACTAATCTAAATCGGGTCAGAATCGAAAGTCAAAGCAGAAGTCAAACTTCACGACTTTCGGTTGCGAACCGACTCTAGAACTGAAATTGACGAGCCGAACATGTTCTTATATGTTCTAATAATTATTACCAACTTGTTTAAGTGTTAAAACATGTTTCATAACATATATAGGATCAAATTATAACATTTCCAAAAATAGCCTGTTTGACTTTTTAATATAATAACTTTGACCCGTCAATTGGTCTAGCAAACGTGATCTTCAGGAGGTGCCCTTTATAGGGACTAACACCTACCTTATTACGATCACTTAGATATGTTCATTAGGAACAATGGCTGAACCATAATGGTCTTAACCGAAAGTCAAGGCGTTTTCCGTAAAACGGTTGACTTTTGGCTATAAAAGTCTATAAATGAAAATGAAAGAGGAAGGAACATTTACAAGTGGTTCCTATGATGCAATAGAACTACGTTAGATGCAACTTTCAGTTAGAAACTTTCAGAGGAGAGAGATAGAGTTGGGAATGAGAAAGGTGCAAGTTCAAATGATGAACCTTGACACCTATTTATAGTTGGAGAGCTTGAAGGAGGTGATGCCAGGTGTTAAGGGGTGTAAGAGGAGGTTACAAGTGTCCTAAAACGTGGCATAGCTGTTTGGGAATCCATAGTTTCGAATACATTGGTTTTTGGCAATTTGTGTGGAGGCCAAGGCAATTTTCTGCAGACATAACCCTCTGGCGGGCCGCGAGAGGCACAAGCCTTGCCTCTCGCGCCCCGCGAGCGCCCGTAGGCCACTTTCAAAATTTGACACTTTTAGCCCCTTAACTTATAAAACCTTCTAAAACACCTTTTTAGCATATTTAGCCCTCCGTAACCAATATTTGGCATAACCGGGAGTATGCCCGGATATTGTCAAGCTCTCGGTTCGTTAAGAGGTCACTCAGAGGTATAAATTAATATGTTGACATTTTTAACTCCTCCATTATCCAACTTTCACATATTTATAGATTTAATCCCTCGCGTCTAAAAAATGGGACATATGAGCGTTGTAAAGGATCTCTCAGAGGCCCACTATAAGCATGTTGATTCCGATGTCACTCAGAGGCTGGGCATGTTGACATATTAGTCACTCAGATGCTATTGTTTAAGCATGTTGACATATCAGTCAGTCAGAGGCTTACGTTTATGCATGTTGACATCAGACAATCACTTAGAGGCTCAGTTTGAGCATGTTGACACCTTTAGTCCCTATTAGTCTTTAATAGACTTAAATAAAAATACAACACGTGTCACTATACTATTGGACACAATTTACGAGGTGTTACATCCTCACCCCCTTAAAAGAAATCTCGTCCTTGAGATTTTATTCAAAAAGATGGGGGTACTTTTGTTGCATAGTGGACTCAACCTCCCATGTATATTCGGGACCTCTAAAGGCGTCCCACTTAACCTTTACTATAGGTATTAATTTTCTTCGGAGCTTCTTAACATGTCGATCCTCGATCTAAATTGGTTTCTCAATGAACTCAGGTTTTCATCTATTTGCACATCTTTGTGCAACATTGCTAGCGACTCATTAGCTAGACATTTCTTAAGGTTAGATATGTGGAATATATCATGGATTCCACTAAGCTCCTCTAGCAGCTTAAGCTTATAAGCTACAGCGCCGACACATTCGACTATCTCGAATGGTCCTATATATCTAGGGCTTAACTTGCCCTTCTTTCCGAATCTCATTACACCTTTCCAATGTGATACTTTCAGCATGACTTTGTCCCCAACTTGGAACTTGAGAGGTTTACGCCTCTTGTCAACATAGCTCTTCTGCCAATCACGGGCAGCTTTAAGACGATCACGGATTTGCACAATCTTATCAGTGGTCTCCAGGACAATCTCCGGTCCTGATAGTTGGGCTTCCCCAAATTCTACCCAACACACGGGCTTTCGACACTGTTCCCATACAAGGCCTCATAAGGAGCAGCCTTGATGCTTGTATGATACTATTATTGTATGAGAATTCTATTATGGGTAAGTGGTCATCCCAACTTCCACCTAAATCAATCACACATGCTCTAAGCATGTCTTCCAAAGTTTGAATAGTATGCTCACTTTGTCCATCCATCTGTGGGTGGTAAGTCGTACTAAAGTTTAATCTTGTGCATAAAGATTGTTGGAAACTTTTCCAAAAATGAGAGGTATATCTAGTATCTCTATCAGATAAAATAGATACTGGCACACCATGTAGGGACACATCCACATACAACTTAGCCAATTTGTCTGAATTATACGTTTCCTTAATTGGCAAGAAATGCGCTAACTTAGTTAGCCTATCCACAATGACCCAAATAGTGTCATTTCCACGCTTGGTCTTAGGTAACTTGGTAATCAAGTCCATAGTTACCATTTCCCATTTCCATGTGGGAATTTCCAATTGTTGTAGAAGTCCTGACGGCTTCTGATGTTCGGCCTTAACTTGTGAACACGTCAGACACTTAGCTACATAAGTGGCTATGGATTTCTTCAAACCCATCCACTAATAATTCTTCTTGAAGTCTTGATACATCTTGTCACCTCCTGGGTGAACTGAGTATCTCGTATTGTGCGCTTCATGGAGGATTAGATCTCTAAGTCCTCCAGAGATTGGAACCCAAATTCTTCCATTAAATCTAAGGACTCCATCCTTTCCAGGCGCTAACTGATCAACAGTTCTGCCTAATCATTCATTAAGAATATTAGCCTCTTATAGGGCTTGCTTCTGCGCGTCTAATAGCTTCTCACTCAAGCTATTTCTGAGCTCAATGTTCTTCGCATTATTCCTAATGGGCTTATTTCTTTCCTTGCAACTCAAGGCATCAACAATGACATTTGCCTTGCCGGGATGATAGCGAATTTCACAATCATAATCGTTAAGTGTTTCCATCCAATGGCGTTGTCGCATGTTCAACTCCTTCTGATTGAACAGGTGCTGGAGACTTTTATGGTCAGTGTATATAATACACTTTGTACCATATAAGTAATGTCTCCACAGCTTTAGTGCAAATACAACGGCACCCAATTCCAAATCATGGGTGGTGTAATTCTTTTCGGGCACCTTTAATTGTCGTGACGCACAAGCAATTTACCTTGCCTTTTTTGGATTAGCACACAACCCATGCCAGTGTGCAAAGCATCACAATAAACTACAAAATCCTCAATACTCTCAGGTAGAGATAACACAGGAACATTGCTCAACTTGTGTTTTAGAATCTCAAAAGATTCTTGTTGTTTCGGATCCCAAACAAATTTGACATTCTTACGGGTTAAGGTAGTCAAAGGAGTGGCTATCCTTGAAAAGTTCTCAATGAACTTCCTATAGTAACCAACCAGTCCTAGAAAACTACGAATCTCCGATGGGGTTTTGGGTACTTCCCAATTCATTATGGCTTCTATTTTGGCGGGATCCACTTGGATACCACGCTCAGTTACAACATGTCCTAGAAATTGGACTTCTCTAAGCCAAAATTCACACTTAGATAATTTAGCATAAAACGTTTCCTGCCTTAGCAATTCTAGAATGCACCGACGGTGTTTCTCGTGATCAACTTGATTATGAGAATAGATAAGTATGTCGTCTATGAAGACAATGACAAACTTATCCAAATACAGTTTGCAGACTCTATTCATGAGATCCATGAATGCTGCCGGTGCATTTGTGAGCCCAAAAGGCATCACCAAGAATTCATAGTGACCATATCGGGTTCTGAAAGAAATCTTAGGAACATCCTCGTTCCTAACCTTCAGCTGATGATATCCTGATCTCAAATCAATCTTAGAAAAATAACTAGCCCCTTGAAGTTGGTCGAATAAATCATCAATCATGGGCAGAGGATATGGGTTCTTAATTGTTATTTTGTTCAACTCTCGATAATCAATGCACATCCGCATTGAATCGTCTTTCTTTTTGACAAAAAGAATTGGAGCTCCCAAGGTGAGGAACTAGGTCAGATAAAGCCTTTCTCTAAAAGTTCATCTAATTGAACTCTTAACTACTTCATTTCCGTTGGTGCTAACCGATACGGAGCTCTGGCAACAGGTGCTGATCCTGGCAGGATATCAATTCTAAACTCTACTTGCCTATTTAGAGGCAATCCTGGTAATTCTTCGGGGAAAACATCGGAATACTCCGAGATAACTGGAAGGTCTTCTATATCTGGTTTAGGCTTGTTAATAGTTATTGTGCTATGTAAATGACACAACCTTTTCCCAAACACTTAGATGCCTTAAATAACGACAGCTTGTCTGGCAATTCGTAGTGTGAATCTCCAGGGATGGTGATCGTTTCATCATATGGGGTTTTAATCTCGATGAGTTTCATATCGTAAGCAATATGGGCTTGGTTATGGGATACCCTCCATGCCTAAAACTACATCAAACCCTGCCAATTTCATTGGCAAAAGAGATATGGGGATAAAATGATTCTTAATGGATATAGAACATCCATGAAGAATAGAAGACGCTGTCTCTAATGTTTCATCAGCGAGTTCTACCTCATAAGTTATATCTAGAGTTCTTATGGGCAAGTTTAATGGTTTACTAAACTTATGATCAAAAAAAGATTTATCTCCACTCGAATCGAAAAGAACTCTAGCATATACATCATTGATGAGGAATGTACATGTTATGACGTTGTTGTCATTAATGGCCTCCCTGGCATTCATTTGGAAGGCATGAGCATTCCCTTCTTAGCCTCTCCAGGCTTTGCATCATTACTTTTGGGGTTCTTGGGGCAATTAAACGTAATATGCTATTTTTCATTACAGTTGTAGCAAACGGCATTCTTAAGATCCTTACATTCTAAGGTCTTATGTCCCTTTCTCTTGCAGATACCACAGGGTTTAGTCTGTGAATTTATACTACACTGTCCCCAATATCTATATTTACAGTTCTTGCACAGAGGTTTGTCATTAGATGTGTGCTGATTCTTCTTGAACCCAAAATTTCCTTTCTTTTTGAACCTTTGGGAGTTATTATCCTCTCGTTTCCTCTTTCCGTCAGTTTCAGTCCTAACTGACCTTTACCTCACTAATCTAAGGTGAGGGAGAGAGATAGGGCTACGGCGGACCTATAGGTACTAGGCTAAGCAGCTTTTACCATGCCCTTTATCTCGGGCGCTAACCCATTAATGAAACGCCCAATGCGTTTGGATTCAGGGGTGATTAAATATGAAACTAACCTAGACAGGGAATTGAAGTCAGAAATATACTTCCGACAGTCTAGGTTCTTCATTGAAAGAGTCAGAAAGTCTATCTCTAATTTCTCCACCTCATGAGATGGACAGTAAGTCTCCTTGACTAGATCGACAAACTTAGGCCATCCTAAGTTGTACAGGTGTATCTTACCTGTAGATTGAACCATTGACTTCCACCAAATGAGGGCATCGCCCTTGAAGGACTGTGATATATATTTTACCACATCCTTATCAGCACATCCGCTGATATCTACTATCGTCTCTATTTTGTCTAGCCATTTCAAGGCTTTTACGGCTCCTTTTTCCCCATTGAAATCTTGGGGCTTACAGGAGACGTAATATTTGTAGGTACATCCGTCTTTAGAAGAACGGGACCTGTCAGCAAATTCTATTTTCTTTGGTTCACTCTTCGCATTCGAAGAGTGAACTGAGCTCTCCTTATGAGCTGAGGATGGTGGGATTGATAATGGTCTGGAGCGAGTAGCACTCCACTCTCTAAGTTTTTCTATGGCCTTTTCCAAGGCCTTTCCAACATCTGCATCTATGCGAGCTTGGAAGTCATCATTATTAATGGCTATATTTTCAGCCTTGTTAGAGCTAATCTCTCGGAAACTACTATGTGCCGCGTCCGAGTTTACCATTTTGAAGCTTTGGCTCTAAACATCAAACAAAATTTTCTCTTAGCCATGGTATAACAACCATATTGGCTTAATTATTGGATATAACAATCCATCGCCTATTTGAGCTAGTGTGAATAACATCACAACTCTTAGACTTATCATATCTATATTTGGCCTAGGTCTTAATAGGACCATTAAAGGCAAATTACAATCTGGACATAGTCCATATATTATTAGACAGTGGGTCATAAGGTCACAACTGTCTTGTCATAATTGACAATTATATAAAGCTCATAAGCTTGTCACTAATGGACATAAAAATTGGGCATATTGGCCTGTCTCATTGGACATAAAATTGGGCACATTGGTCTGTCATATTGGACATAAAATTTGGGCACATTGGTCTGTCACCTTGGACATAAAATTGGGCACATTGGCCTGTCACCTTGTACATAAATTTGGCACATTGTCCTGTCACATGGACATAAAGTTGGGCACATTGTCTTGTCACATTGGACATAAAATTGGGCATATTGGCCTGTCACATTAGACATAAAATTGGGCACATTGGACTGTCACATTGGACATAAAATTGGGCACATTGACCTATCACCTTGGACATAAAATTGGGCACATTGGTCTGTCACCTTGGACATAAAATTGGGCACATTGGCCTGTCACATTGGACATAAAATTGGTCACATTGGCCTGTCATTTTTCATCACATTGATGACATTAGCCGGGATCACATTGATCACATAGGCTATATAATAGGACTTAGGACTTAGTACTTTTTACCTAGACGGCTAGTGTGGTTCCTCAAGTCACACTACCAGGAGTATGAACATTCCTTAATGTTCACATAAGAGTACCTTAATGATTGATTAATGGTCCCTATCACCTTGGACCTTAATGAACTTGGAGGCTTGAACCTAGTTCACCACCTCTGGATAGAAGGATAACTTCCCTTAACTATGCTGATAGAAGGCCCCTTGTCCTTAGCTATCATTTCTTGGCCAATGTGTGGTCTACGCCTCTTGGCATAATCAAATCCATTAAGGTCTTTTGGAATTATATATCATAGCATAAATTTCGAATAAAATCGAGATGCTCGCTTGAAGAGGATGAATACATATATAATTCCAAAAATACTTCATTAAATTCCAATACTAGAAACAATAAAATAAACTGTCCATGCAAGGACTAAAGAAAAAATTGTCCACGCAGGGACTAAAGAAATAACAATGTCCTCGCAAGGACTTACATATATTAGAAGAAACTTCACTCGTCCTTCTTTCCCTTAACCAACCTGGAGAGTTTCTTGAAGAATTTGTTTGTCTTCTTCTCCGTTTTCTCCGCTTGTTGTTGCATTTCTTTCATTCATTCTAAGGCCTCGTTAATGGCCTCAAGTGGCGGCGGATGTTGTGATTGTGGTTGTGGCATAACAGGATACTGGTACCCTAACTTGGATATCTAGTAGGTGATAAGCAGGTGGGAAAGGAGATGGGTAAAGTGCGTTATGCATGACCACTTGTATGTAAGTGTCATGCGATAATGCTTGATAATCAACATGTGTAGATGGATTAAAAGGATCATATCCAGACGTATCCGGATATGTTGGGATAGGGTTATTATAACCCGACGGTGGTTGAACCACTGGTGGTGGTGTTGGTTCTACCATAGGTGAAACATTAGAGGGTCCACCCATTTGTGGGTCCTCATGAATAGTAGGGGAAGGTTTGGGCAAAGGTGGCAGCGAACCCGACCTTTGGCCCGCACGTACCGACATACGTGCTCCTCTTTTCCTCCTTGGCAGTTCAGGTGGTGATTAGGGTTGTTCCACCAGTTCCATGTGCACATCTTCTTGTACGGAGGTGGTTCGAAATGATGAGAACGAGTGTTAGCGAAAGTAAATTGGTTCCAATATTGGTCCCACTCATTAGGACCTTGGTATTACGATCCTGCGTAAGAGTTCGAATCGCTTGAGATTTCTATGGGATGCGTGTGTGATCCCAATGGCGGCATTTCTAGATCGGAGTCTTTGTCCATGGGATTGGGTTGGTCTAATTAGTTTTGATTGGCTGGGGGTGTATTAAAGTATTGGTTTGGGTTAAATTCATCATGATAAGAATGATGAGAATGGTGGGAGTTGTGTGAATGATTGGAATGGTAGGAGTTTTGAGTATGAGAAGGCGAATGTTACGACAATGGCCATGAATCCCACGAATCCTCATAGGGGTTCGGGTGATGGGGATGTGAAGGGATGTGTCCTGATGGTCCTCCCCGCATTGGTCCTTTACCTCTCCCTCTTACTCTTGGCGGCATTTTCCTGTTAAAAATCAATTCAAAAACAATACTAATAACTTAATAATGAGATGAGTAAATCCTAGGTCAAAGCTAGACTCGGAAATCTAAGGAATGTGCTTGTGTAAGTTTGAGATTTAACACAAGAAGGCTTTGCCTCTGATACCAACCTGTCACACCCCGACTTTCCACAGCCAATCCAAACACTAGTGTTCCCGGTGGGGGATATCGTGACGCAAGTTGATAACATCATAGACAATTAAACACAACACAGCGAAAGTCTTGGATTTAAATTACTATTACAAACCAAATGTTCGAAATTACAAAATAAGATACAGGTTCGTAATAGAAGATCCACAGGCGGATCGTAAATTGTACAAAAGAATGTAAAACAGACTTTGGGCAATCTAGGATTTGCAAGATCCTCTATCACTACCGAGCACCTTCAGCCTATTTTCGTATTGTACCTGCAAGCTAGTCTTTTGAAAATACGTCAGCTTTTGCTGGTAAATACACCCAACTGACTCATTTTGAAAACATTTAAATAAAATGTTTTAAGTGCGTAGCACAAAATCTTTTATAACATGAGAAAGTTGACCGTCCAACCTTGTTAACAGATTCACATGTTTGTCCATACATATAGGGCCGGTACGGAGACCGAGACATGATTAACATACACACCACTTTGGACTCACGAAGGAGTCATTTCTTCCCAACCTTGTGGGTAATGCATTTTGAGCGTCTATCGGGTGTATGCCTACACCCGCGCTAAGTTATCAAGCGGTAATAGTTTACCGTAACCCAAGCCCGTATAGGGGAAATAAGTCGAGAGTATTTACCTGAGCTAATCTTCGTTTAACGCAAGATTTATTAACTCAGCCGTACACAAAAGTACTAAGTGTAGATAACATTTATCGGCAAGTCTCTAGTCTGGATTATGGCATAAGCTAACCAATTAAATACTAACGGTCTTATTTAAGTCATAGACTTAGACCGACTAGCATACTTGATCAAAACGTATAACGCTAGATTAAACGATGATTTGATAGAATGTAGTTTAATCTCAACAAGTACCTTGACTTGTGTAATATGGATAAACTATAAACATTCTGGATTTTGAGACTTAAATGACAAGGTTAGACTTGTTTCGGTTAATTTTCGTAAACTAGTTACATATGCTTAACCGTACGCATATCAACGATATTGGGTAACCAGATAAGTCATGGACAAGTTCTATATTCCATTATATTTTAAATATGTTGTAATATCAGTAAGATACCAACTTATATGTCCGTTAAGGTTTTAAAATGAAACTATGCCTCATGTAGGCATTTTGGTAATTTCATACCTTATAAAAGGAACTTGAATATAATTTAATGTTATAACCATAAGTATTCTAGAAAAATAACTTATTTATGATATAATATCAGTAGGATATCAATTATATGTGTAATTTATCTTTTATGACCAAACTATGCACCGAAAGGGCATTTTGGTCATTTTACACATAGTTTTATATATTATTTGGGATTCAGAGTTTATATCATGTACCTACTGTAAAAATATTAAAAGCAAATTTTAAAATCAGTAGGCAACAAGTCTTGGTTGGTAAATATGGTTTAAAACCATACTATGCGCCGAAACGACGCTTATGTCGTAAAATAATGATTTGTGTGATGTTTAATGAAAATTGATTTTAAGGTCAAGTTAACATATGTTATTTAATATAACATATCAGTAGGTAAAAGATTTAGTTTGAAAAGATGTGATTAAAACCATTTTATAAGCCACAAGGACCTTATCGTCATTTATCGACTTAATACAAGGACTTGTCCATAGACTCAGTTTATAATCTGGTTTGACATCCCAAATAATCCTACTTATAATATTACATCAGTAGGAAACTCATTTTCAAGTTCATTATCATTTAAACCTCTTTTTTATGCAAAAGGGCATTTTAGTCAAAATGGCGTAATTACGAAACTTGTGCATAAACTCAGATTCTTATTGTGATCATGTAATATAACCTCAGAGGTTTATGATACATTATATTACGATCATAATGCAACTTTAGATCAATAGTTAACTAATCTAAATCTTGTCAGAATCAAAAGTCAAAGCAGAAGTCAAACTTCGCGACTTTCGGTTGCGAACCAACTCTAGAACTAAAATTGACGAGCCGAACATGTTCTTACATGTTCTAATAATTATTACCAACTTGTTTAAGTGTTAAAACAGGTTTCATAACATATATAGGATCAAATTATAACATTTCTGAAAAATGGCCTGTTTGACTTTTTAATATAATAACTTTGACCCGTCAATTAGTCTAGCAAGCGTGATCTTTAGGAAGTGCCCTTTATAGGGACTAACACCTACCTTATTACGATCACTTAGCCATGTTCATTACGAACAATGGCTGGACCATAATGGTCTTAACCGAAAGTCAAGGCGTTTTCCATAAAACGCTTGACTTTTGGCTATAAAAGTCTATAAACGAAAATACAAGAGGAAGGAACATTTACAAGTGGTTCCTAGGATGCAATAGAACTACGTTAGATGCAACTTTCAGTTAGGAACTTTCAGAGGAGAGAGATAGAGTTGTGAATGAGAAAGGTGCAAGTTCAAATGGTGAACCTTGACACCTATTTATAGTTGGAGAGCTTGAAGGAGGTGATGCCAGGTGTTAAGGGGTGTAAGAGGGAGCTTACAAGTGTCCTAAAGCGTGGCATAGCTATTTGGGAATCCATAGTTTCGAATACATTGGTTTTTGGCAATTTGTGTGGAGGCCAAGGCAATTTTCTGCAGACATAGCCCTCTGGCGGGCCGTGAGAGGCACACGCCTTGCCTCTCGCTCCCCGCGAGCGCCCCTAGGCCACTTTCAAATTTTGACACTTTTAGCCCCTTAACTTATAAAACCTTCTAAAACACCTTTTTTGCATATTTAGCCCTCCGTAACCAATATTTGGCATACCTGGGAGTATGCCCGGACATTGTCGAGCTCTCGGTTCGTTAAAAGGTCACTCGGAGGAATAAATTAACATGTTGACACTTTTAGCTTCTATATTATCCAACTTTCACATATTACAGATTTAACCCCTCTCGTCCAACAAATGGGACATATGAGAGTTAGGACTTCGTAAAGGATCACTCGGAGACCCACTATAAGCATGTTGACTCCGATGTCACTCAGAGGCCCACTATAAGTATGTTGACTTCGATGTCACTCAGAGGTTGGGCATGTTGACATATCAGTCACTCAGAGGCCAAGTTTAAGCATGTTGACATATCAGTCACTCAGAGGCTATTGTTTAAGCATGTTGACATATCAGTCACTCAGAGGCTTATGTTTATGCATGTTGACATCATACAGTCACTCAGAGGCTCAGTTTGAGCATGTTGACACCTTTAGTCCCTATTAGTCTTCAATAGACTTAGATAAAAATACAACACGTGTCACTATACTATTGGACACGATTTTACGAGGTATTACATTTATATTTTTTGTTTATACATATTTCGGAATCTACATACAAACAAATCGGTTTTGACATATTATCATAACAACCCTAATTATCACGTACCTTAAAACCTCTCTCGTAGCCTAAACAAATTAACTTTGGGGGTTAAAATCATCAAATAGGGCATAGTTGCAAGTCCAGGAGCCAACACTTCCAAAAAACGAACTTTTCTGCGTCAGAGGTCCTTGTGGACCATAAGACAATACCTAATGCGGTATGCACGAGGTCCCTAGACAAAAACGGTTTTGACAGCCCTTTTGAAGCTGAATTTGATTTGATTGAGATTGAAGAAGCAAGAGAAAGGGTTGCCGAGAGGGAAAGAAAGGCTTAAGTAGAAGCTGCATCTGTAGGCAAAGGCAAAGAGAAGATAGATGATATTCCAATTATTAACCCTAAGCCTGAACAAGAAATAGATCTATCTAAGTTTGTGCTTATTGGCGATGTGATTGATGTTCCGTGCTTATCAGAGAAAGAGAAATTTTTTGAGAAACAGATAGCACAGGAGAAAGAAACTGAGGAGCAGGATAAAGAGGAGGATGAAAACATAGATGTTGATGGTGATGATAAAAAAAGATGACGATAATAAGGGTGATAATGATGATAACACTTAGGGTGGTACTGGTTTAGTGGTTTATGAAGCTAAACTCATTGATTCTTTCACTATGACGATTTTCTGAACAATGATGCTAATCAGGAAGATGATTCTCAGAGAGAGGGGGAGAAGAAAGATTTTGTTAACGAAGAAATGCATTCAGGAATTCTCACAGACGTTGTTCCACTAATGGTTGTTCCTGAAATGCAACATAGGATAATATATCTGGAGCATGGTGTAGAAAAGGGAGAGTTTGTTCATAATTACACCAAGGTTGAAATTTCTCAAATGTTGGGAGTTGATGAGAGCTCGTATGAATTTGATTTCGAAGAAGATTTGACTAATATAAGTATCGCAAAACCGAATGATTATGTTTATCGGTATGTTGAGGATGCAGATAATTATGACACTGTTATCGTGTAGGATGATTCTCACGATGAAACGGTTAAATATATTGGTAATGGAACAGTTTCAAGAGATGTTTAGTGAAGAAACAAATGATTTACTTAAGAGAAAAGTGGAAGAAACAGTGAAAGATGGCAATTTCCGAGGCATTTAACTAAAGAAGAAATTATGGAAGCTAGGAAGACTTGGTTTAAAGATATGCCAAAAGAAAGAAAATTCCGATGACCGTTAGCATTTTTCACACGTGATCAAGACAAGTCGTTAGGGGATATTCTTAGCTGGGGTGGCTACCAGAGTTGAATGTGTATGCTGTTAAAAGAGAGTTTGGGGTTCAATACTTTTGATACTTACATGATATATAAACGTTGCCCTGGTGGGACGTCGAAGAGTTATGCCAAACCAAGTGCATCAATTATCAGATGAAATGGAACGATCATGGAAGTTGATTAGATTCGAAGCTGCTCATAGTTTTCTAAATTGGAAGCCGAATATTCCTAAGAAGATTATAAAGATTGATCCAGTTACAAAAGAGAAAGATGTGACGCTAATTGTGAAACAACCACGTACAATGAGAATATGCCGTTAATGAAGATTGAACAAGATTTTGGTGAATTCTTCAAGTGGTGGCAGTATGACATTGAAACTGGTGAAGCAGTGATTGTGTTGAAAGCAAATGGATTATGGAGAACTATCAGGATTTTAGATCCGATGTGGTTGGTAAGCTGCTCAAAGAAGGATATAGAATGCCTATTTTATAACAAGATTTGTTTCGAAGCAAAGGAAAAAGTGCAAGCGATGCAGTACCAGGGTGTAATCAATGTTTGTTATGCACATGGTATTAATTTTGACAAGATGTGGAAATCGAAGTGGAGAGAGTTAGAAGGTAAAGAGTTCAGGAAGCAAAACTAGAAAAGAATAACAGATTGATGAGAAGATAAAGAAAGCCTCTATTAGAATATTGTTATTTATGAAGTGGGCTCCGCCGACAGATCAAACGCCTATTCCTAGTGAAGAGCGATGAAGCCGAGAAAGAATTTTTTCCGACGTTAAAGTTATAAAGTTTTGAAAACTGAAGACCGATCGAGACAGAAGAAATGTCCAAGGGGGAGTTTGTTAATACATTATGTTTATCGCCTACGTTGTCGAGTCGTGTCATGTTTTGTAATAAGCTTGTTAGAATTTGTGTTTGTAAGTTCACTTCGTATGAAGGTGAATGCTCACTTCATACGAAGGTAGTTAGTAGTTCACTTCGTACGAAGTTGAAGTCTACTCCGTACGAAGGTAGAAGGTCAAGTTCGCACAAATTGAAATGTCTATATATAGGTTCGTGTGATCATTGTCTGTAAAAGTTTTTGGTGAACGATAAGGCTCCTGTCGGATTTTTTCAGGCTGTAAACGTTTGAACATTAATGAAACATTGAAGTTGAAAAGTAATCTTGAACTATTGTCACTAATCTAAAATGAATTCTTGGACTAGGATAAATGAATTAGGACCTGAGCCTATGGATGAAAGTAGATCCTCACAACAAGTGATACATATATTTTCTAGAAAGTCAAACATACCCTTTTTACAGAAAATCAAAGAATGAAGTTCTAAGCATATGTAACATGTATTTTGACTTTAAAACAGTTTGTACAACATACTAAAATATATTCTAACATGTCAAACTTGTCATGAATCCATTTTAACCAAATGACCTTGTATATGCGCATGCGACCGTTAAAATGGCGTAAACCAATTAAATAAGTCGTAACGGGTCAAAACCTTTCAAAACACTTCCAAATCAAAATGTAATGTTTAACAAACCATATTACACGAGACTCCTCGCTCATATAGTTATAAATCACATTCTATTCGATCTTCTGTTTAAGTCAAAAACTATAATTAAATTTACACTAACTATATAATCATCCTAATTAGCAGGAAATACTTGAACACTTCAAGCATGTGTAAACTCGTCATCAACAACCAAAGTGAGTACATAGTTCTTCTTTTCTTAAACTTTTGGGGTGATTCATATGTGCGAATTTTTTTTTAATTTACAAATTTACTACATATGGTTTACTTATTTTCCTTTTGTATGAAACTTGGTGGTGCGCCATCAATAACAAAAATACATTCATTAACTTTGGTCAAGCTGACCGGTGATATGTTATAGCGCTATAGGTGTCCCGCCCCATTCCCGCATCCTTTGGGTTTTGTTTGTTTATGGAAGTTACGTCGGGAATGACAGAAACCGAACAACATGTTTTAGGTAAACCCTTTTGGGTTTATCCTACAAGTCAACAAAGGCTTGAATGCATTTCCAAACGACCACACTTGTTTATGCAAAAATACAAAATTTTATACATAACACCATACAGTTTGTGTTTAAACAAATTATTTCCATACAATTGTTACTAAAACCATTTTGCTACAAAACTTATGCTCTCACCAACTTTATAGTTGGCCAATATATTGCAATATTAAACTTATTCCATATACTTGGCTATAAAACTTAATTTCTCTTAGTAACTCTTGAAGTTAGTCAACGTATCGTAATACTAAACTTTTTGCCGTATATTTGGCCACAAAACCTATGTTTCTCACCAACTTTTTAGTTGGCCCTTTATTTTCACATATTTTCCGATACAAATCCATAATGCTATTCAAGTATGCTTCACATAGAGGACGGACTTAGGCCTTAGTTACGTTAAATTAAATAGAACTAACTGTAACGTTATTTTTTGTGTTTGAAAACTATGTACTTCAACAAATTAATATAATGGAATTTTAATGCCATGTGCTGTGAACAATCTTGTAACATGACTCTCTGACGTTTTCACCGCGAGTTCTACACGGTCAGGGTGTTACAGATTGGTATCAGAGCCATGGTTATAGGGAATTAGGTTATTAGATTGCTTTTGACTTAGATTATAACATTCCTAGGACCCAAACATGAGGTAGCTCATGACTGGATTCTTAGTACTACAAATTATACAAAACCATCATCTATCCTTAGATGATTCCAAAACATACAAAATCATCATCTATCCATAAAAGTCAAAATTTCCAAATTATGCAAAATAATCATTAATCCTTAGATGATTTATTTTTTGGCTTTTTAGCCTTAAATGTTTTTTTTTTCAAAATCTCGTTAAAGTCTCGGGTTTTAATAATGTGAACACATGCAATCTGGAAGGGTGAACGCATGTACTCTGAGTTTTATGTCTAAGGCTAAAGTGTTCGTACAAATCCACATAATCGGACTCATCATTCTTACCCAGGAACTCTTAAGGTGAGTGTCCACGTATAGGCTAAAGCATCTCTTCGCAAACATTATAAAGACCCATTTACTTTTATAAATCACCATATCATTTTTTTTTCATTTTAAGTAATGAATAAATGATTACAATCCTTATGCTTCGATACTATATTTAAAGTTCCTTTTTTTATTTTCAAATATTCTATCTATACTCCGTGGATCTTATTTGTTTTCCTTTGTGTTTATTCTTTTCCCAAGGATGCCTCCTCATCGCGATACTACCCAAAGTTCTAAATTGGCTGTCATGATCGCCCAACAAATGGTCGTGATACTCCCAACTCTTGTGATGAACTCAATTAAGCCAACAATAATAATAACAATAACAATGTAAATGCACCCACTCCTTATCCATTCAAATAGTCGAACTCTGCTAACCCCATCAAATACTTTGGGTCTAAGGGAGCCACTGAGCTCCTACAATTATATGAAGGTGTCAAATGCACCTTCCGCCATTGCCGGTGTCCCAACGATTGCAAAGTGGAGTTTGCCTTGAGTGTCTTTCAAAAGAGAGCACTCACGTGGTAGAATGGGATTATGAGAGATTGTGGTGCGGATGAAGCTATGGCATTAACTTGGGAGGAACTTAGAAATCTTATGATGAAAAATTCTACCCACGAAATGAGATGAGGGCTCTCGAAACCAAATTCTATTATCTTAAACAAGCTATGGAGAGAATCGTGCTATATAACGACTGATACGAGGACTTGAGCCTTCTTTGCCCAAACATGGTTACACCTTTAGACCGAGCCATTGAGAAATATATCGAGGGACTACCCGAGCAGATCCAAGATATTGTCTCTGGTAGCAAACCAGCTACTGTTATGGAGGCTATCGAACTAGCCGCAACCTTAACAGATTCTCAAATCAAGAAGGGAAAGCTTTTTCCTAAAGGTAGTACGAAGCAACCTGCTAAGGTTACTCAAGTAACACCAACGGAAGTGAAGGCTAAACCCTCCAAAAACTTCTAAGAAGCAGAAAGCTTTAGAGAATTTTTGCAGTTGCTGCCCCAACCCCAGTTAATCAAGTTGCTCCCAATCAAATGAATCCACCCCTGCTACAAAACCGTATGTTGGTACTGAACTTTTATGCAATTGATGTAACCATCACCACCGATATCACTTCCCATTGTCGCCAATGTGCTCTCTATGGACGATTTTGGTCATTTGGCCAACATCTACCATTGTGATGCTACGCCAAACCAAGTTCCACAAATCCTACTCAACACATTGCCCCTCCTCAAGCATTATATGTTCGTCCTTATTACTCACTTCGATCCTTTTTCAATTGTGGTGATCTTACTCACTCCGAAGCAATCGCCCTAAGCTTGTTAATGCCAATCCAGCCCGTGGACGTGCCTTTAACATAAATGCTAACGAGGCTTGTGCCAACAACGATGTAGTAACGGTACGTTCCTTGTTAATAATCAACCCGCCTCTATTCTTTTTTTCGGGTGCTGATAAAAGTTTTGTGTCTTATACCTTTGAACCTTTTCTGTCCATACCTCGAATTAAGCTAAGAACACCTTTAATGGTAGAAATAGCTAGTGGCGATCCTCTTGTACTCGATTCCGTTGTTTGTAATTGTCAACTAAACCATAACGACCATCTTTTTCCCATCTACCTCACGCCTATGCAACTCGGGAGTTTCGACATCGATAGTAGGCATGGACTGCTTAACCAAAACCATGCCGAAGTTATCTGTTTCAACAAAATCATTCGTTTGCCTCTCCCATCTGGCAAAGTTTTGGAAGTCTATAGAAAGAAACCGTCCAGGGGACTAAAAACTCATGACTTCACCCAAGCCAGAGATACCTACGAAAGAAATATGTGGCCTTCATGGACATATCGTAGAGGGGAAAGGCAAGGGTAAGAGTATCCAATACAGCCCCTTCGGGATTTTCCCAAGGTGTTTCCTGAAGAACTACCTGGCTTACCCCATGTACGCCAAGTGGAATTCCGCATTGATCTTGTGCCTGGTGCCAACCTGATTGCCAAATCTCCTTATTGTCTTGCGTCGTCTAAAATGCAATAATTGGCGAGTCAACTCTAGAACTTTTGAAAAAGGCCCACAATCTCATTACTCTATCCATCCTGGTATGGACAACATGGATCTTCGCACCCTTTATTGGTGGCCTGGTATGAAAAAGGCATAGCCTTGTATGTGTCCAAATGCCTTACATGCCTTAAAGTCAAGGCAGAACACCAACTTCCCTCCGTATGGAAATGGGAGAACATCACCATGGATCTCATCACTAAATTACCACACGCTTCTAGTGGTCATGAGACCATATGGGTAATCGTTGACCATTTGACTAAGTCAGCACACTTTTTGCCTATTCGCGAGGATTTTCTCTTGATAAACTTACGAAGATCTATATTGATGAGATTGTATCTCGTCATGGTGTTTCTTTAAACATCATTTCGGATCGTGATGCTCATTTCTCTTCCCGTTTTTGAAGATCATGCAATTTTCCATGGGAACTAAATTGAACCTAAGCACCGCTTATCATCCTCAAACCGATGGACAAACTAAAAGGCCCATCCAAACACTTAAGGATATCCTTAGAGCTTGTGTGATTTACTTTAGTGGTAGTTGGGATTTTAACTTTAATAGAATTCTCCTACAACAATTATTATCACTCTAGCATCAACATGGCTCCTTTTGAAGCCCTTTATGGGCGAAAATGTCGTTCTCCTGTCTGTTGGAATGAAGTTGGTGAAGCCCAAATCACCGACCTGAACTTATTCAAGAAACAACAGACAAAATCATGAAAATCCATGATAACCTTTTGGCGGCTAGAATTCGTCAAAAGAGTTACGCTAATAAACAAAGCAAACCTCTTGGAAGGGTGTGGTTAGATTTCGGATAAAAGGGTAAACTAGCTCCTCGTTATGTAGGTCCTTTCAAGATCATTGAAAAGATTGCAAAGGTGGCCTACAAACTCGAACTGTCCCCCTGAGCTTGTAATTTGTTCACCCAACCTTCCACGTGTCCAATTGAAAGAGTGTCTAGCTTATGAAAACCTCCACATCCCTCTCGACGAAATTCGCATTGATGACACCATGTATTTTGTCGATAAACCCATGGAAACATGGATCGGGAAGTAAAGAAACTCAAGCGTAGCCGAATACCTATCGTCAAAGTTCGTTGGGAATCCAAACATGAACCAGAATTTACTTGGGAATGAGAGGACCAAATGAAAGCTAAATACCCCCATGTTTTCCCAAAAGTCTCACCCAAAACAATTTCGGGACGAAATTCCTAAAAGTGGTGGAAACTATAACCCTAGCAAAAATTTCAAGCTTGTAACCTCTTATCATTTGTGTAATTAATAAATTCTATTTCATGTTTCATACATATTAGCGGAATAATCCTAAGTATCACGTACCTTAAAAAATTCTCTCGTAGCCTAGACAAAGTATCTTTGGGGTTTAAAATCGTCAAATAGGGCATAGTTGCAAGTCCAGGGGCTAAAACTGACAAAAACCAAACTTTTCTGCGTCAGAGGTCCTTGCAGACCGTAAGAAAATACATCATGCGGTCTGCAATAGGTCCCCATATAGCAGAAAAACTGCTGGCAGCAGCCCTTGCCAACATTATGCCACCTTTCTTAGAATTTTCCGCACTTAATCTGGTTTTTCCACACCATGGAAAACTAATCAGTCCCTAAGACCATCCTAAGACACTTGGCAACTTCTTGTGCATCCTTGATCACTATAAATAGCCCCTTAATGCTCCATCTTGTTCACACCATTTCAAAATACACAAAGTTAAAGTGTGAGTTTTGATCTCTTCTGCTTTCAAGCTCCATCCATGTTGACCATTTTGACTTTAAAACATATTTTACTTTGTACACCATAGTAAAATTTCTAACATGTTAAACTTGTCACGAATCCATTTTGACCATCCAAACTCGTATATGCGCATACAACCTATTAAAATGGCGTAAACCATTTAAACGGGTCAAAACCTTTGAAAACACTTCCAAATCAGAATGTAAGGTTTAACAAACCATATTACACGAGACTCCTCGCTCGTACGGTTATAAATCACATTCTATCTGGTCACAGTTTTAAGTAAAAACCACAATTAAATCTACGCTAACTATATAATTATCCTAATTGCGAGGAAATACTTGAACTCTTCAAACACGTGTAAACGCATCATTAACAACCAAAATGAGTAGATAATTCCTCTTTTTTCTTAAACTTTTAGGGTAATTCATATGTGCAAAACTATTTTTTTAATTTACAAATATACTACATATGATTTATATATTTTTCTTTTGTATGAAACTTGGTGTGCATCATCTATAACAAAAATACATTTGATTTAACTTTGGCCAAGTTGACCAGTAGTATGTTATGGCGCTATAGGTGTGACGCCCCATTCTCACTTCCTGTGGGTTTTGTTTGTTTATGGAAGTTATGTTAGGAATGGCAGAAACCGAACAACATGTTTTAAGTGAACCCTTTTGGGTTTATCCTACAAGTCAACAAAGACTTGAATGTATTTTCAAATGACCACACTTGTTTATGCAAAAATACAAGTTTTATATATAATGGCATACATTTTGTGTTTAAACAAAGTATTTCCATCTAGTTGTTACAAAAATCATTTTTGCTACAAAACTTATTTTCTCACCAACTCTTATAGTTGGTTAATATATTGCAATACCAAACTTTATGTCATTTACTTGGCTATAAAACTAAATTTCTCTCACTAACTCTTGTAGTTAGTCGACGTATTGCAGTACCAAACTTTTTGCCATATACTTAGCCACAAACCTATGTTACTCAACAAGTTTTTAGTTGACCCTTTATTTTCACATATGTTTCAGGTACAAATCCATAATACTATTCAAGTATGCTTCACATATGGGAGGGACTTGGGCCTTAGTTACATTAAATTTAAAAGAATTACTTGTAATGCTATGTTTTCTGTTTGAAAATAATGTAATTCAAACATTTCGCCGCGAGTTCCACATGATCGGGATGTTACATACCTGAACGGAGAAGATCTCACAGACAGTTGACCGTAGGGCGATAAGTAATATCTCCTTTCTTAACACGCATTTACACTTCCTTTCATGATCAAGTACAACAACACAATTCAGAGAACTAAGATAAAAACAATCAATCGAAAACAAACAATCAATCCTTTCAATAATATTTCTTTCAATCAACTTTTAACTTAAAAAAAATAACAACATTAAGAAGACCCAAGAAGTGAAAAGATTTACCTCGAATTGAAAAGTATTAGCTTCGTATTCTGTAAACCGTTGTCTTTAACAACGGTAGTCAAAGTATATCGTTGTCTCCAGCCCTTCGATCCTCACATCACTATTTATCACATAATAGGTTTTAAGCAAAAAATAAATAAACTAACTAATAAAGAAAAATATAACATGTAGGGCCCATACATATAAATGACATAATAATCGCATAAGTATAATTGCGAAAAAAAAGGTATCACACAGGAAACTTTATAAATGACATAATAATCGCATAAGTATAATTGCGAAAAAAAAGCATTACACAGGAAACTTTATAAGCCATTCTCTTAAAAACCAACACAATCTTTAGACAAAAAAGTGTCCTTGTACCTGGTTCGGTCATTTGATATATGAGCCAAAACCACTCATCTTGAATCGAACCTGATTTGACTTGACAACCCACCCAGCCAGTTAATTTTTCTACATCTGGATTGTATAATTCAGTATTTAGTAGTAGGTACTAATTTAGGGAAATTTGTAAAAAATAACAACAAATTAACATTATATCTCTCATGTCCAAATGACTGACAAGTAGCAAAAATGTTTGCTTTAGTAGAGGAGATGGATAAAATAAACAAAAAGAAAATGCAACAAACGGATTTTGGATATGTGATTGTTACTTGAAATATAGTAAATCAGTAATATTTAAATAAGATATTATTCATTTTAAAAACCAAACCTCCCTTTAGTGATGTGGTGATATTGAGGATTAAAAGTATACTCCAACGCTTTAATAAAAACAAGTTGGTGTTAAGTTACCATCAGTAGTGACTAACATATCATTGGTGATGATTAAGGCTATGGGATGTATCTTAATATTTGGGGTGTTAACGGCGACATGTTATGTTAAGCGACATTAGACACCACTCCTTCCTTGTGTTAAGGGGCGTTATATATTAACATGTTAACGAGATGTTAAGAGATTGAATTAATTAATTCTTTATCTTTTTAAACCAAAAAACCACTAAAAATATGGTTAAATGAAGTTAATGGAATTATACTATTTCCTTAGAGTGGGATAAAGTGAAATGGAGAAAAACAGATGACGTGGTACTTATGTAAAATTAAAGAGGGTTAAAGTATACCGAGACCTAAGTTGATGATGATGTAATTTAATACGGATAAAGATCATTCCTATAAAACTTACCTATGGTGTAAAAAACAAAATATTAACAATAAGAATTTATAATATTTAGTGGATAAATATAATTTAAAATTTGAGTTGGATATATATATATGGATAATTGTCCGTAGCCTTTAATAATAGAAAGGGACCAAACGTCAAATACCCTTTTTAAAAAGGCAAACCAAAAAACCATCAACGTTGATCAATAATTTTTGGTGACCAAAAAAGTTTGAATAAATTTAATAGGAGGCCACATCATTAAAAGTTTATAACCACTTCTGTATACATCATACCATGTGACCTAGTTTCATACAATTAGTTAGATATCCCATCAATCTTAAAAACCAAAGTTGACAACGACCAGACATCCTCTACACTTTTAAAGTACCACTTACACCCTTTATGTTTCTATCTATTTTCTTAGATGGTATCCTTATTTTTATTTTTATGTATATGTCGGTTTAAATTTATGTTTCGACATAAACAGCATACATTCATTTTTGACGTAAATTTTTATGAAACGAGTAGGATCAAATATAATATGTTTTCATACTTATTTTTATGTATCTTTTTAGTTAGCCTATGTTTTGACGTAAATTAAAAATTAACAGTATTTTCATGTTTCGTCGTAATATTTTTTCAGAAACAAGCCGTGTCAAATATAGCACGTTTTCATGTTTAATTTATATACATTTTTAGTTGGTCCATTTTTTTTAGGTAAATTTAGTTCGGACACGAGTCAGGTAAAATATTATACGTTTTCATTCGACGGTATAAATTTAAGTTACTATACCTTTTTATGGTCCTAAGTCTTGATGCAACGCCAAAGGTACGGGTAGTGTAGTGGTTAGGTAGAACCCCACTAAGCGAATCATCCAGAGGTTAATTCCGTTTCTTTTGTACGGTGTAAATTTGATTACTTTACGTTTTGATCCAATCACTAATCGGGGCTAGATCCGCTCATGTGCAAAAGTATGGGTGGTGTAGTGGTTAAGTCGAACCCTGCTAAACGAACCAACGCGAGGTTGATTCCGTTTCTTTTGTATGATATAAATTCTATTTACTTTACGTCTTGATCCAACCACAGTGTTTATATAGGTTATACTGAGTTAGATACGATATGCAGAAACACACATTTTCATATTGTTAACACATCACATAATGCTTGGATTAATAATTCAATGTTTGCAACCGACCCGCGATAGAATACCTATGTGCCATATTACTAGTTTTAATAAGACATATTGCAACGAGACAATAGAAGCTTATCAAACAAATTAAAAAGAAAAAAATTTAATAATGTAATGTTGGCTCATCCACTTTTGAGGAATGAATAAACTTCAAAGTTTCGAAGATATTTAAAATTAAAATTCTAAAAGAAACATAAGTGAAGAAATACTAGCTTAAACAAATCCGATGATTGCGGGAAATTCAAAGGCCTAATTATGTAAAGGTAATCCTAATATGCAACAAAATTAGAAAATTGAGTGTGAAATAGGCATACATGAAGCTTATGACAAAGATTCCAATAAGAACGAAGCTTAACATAGATACGCTTGTTAAGTGATGTGTTACATAACACATTTGTCATTTTTGTTAATCATACATTCCTATCACATTATTAAGCGTGTTTTATTGTAAATTTACATCATCTTGGTACTAGTTACGTTATTTGATGGATTTTTAGCTATCGGTGAACAAGAAAAGACTTTTGAGAGGAAAACCAGTACCATGATGAAGAAATGAGTTTGGAAAGGAAAAAAATTGAAGAATTGGAGGTTTGGGACTTATTACATACCGCTCTTGTAAGACAAAGTCAATGCATTAACTGTGCTAACCGCCTCTAAGGATCCATGGCGTGTCGTCACCATCTACTAATTGTCCGTTACATAGTTGTCGAGTTGAAAACCTTAAAGCTGCTTCTAAAATCATTTTTGATGACCATTATGTGGATGTCAATCATAATCTTCTAAGGACCAGTAAATAGAAGTTCTAGAGCGGTTCTTGGAGTTTGAGATTGATTGTTGAAGATGCGAGACTCAAGAATCATTCGATTCGACTCGGTTTTGTTTCTAAACTTTGTTTAATCGATTTAATTCAACTTTTGTTTCTGATTTTGACATGTTCATCCTTCTTCTTCTGATTCTAATGTTTCTAAACATGATAAGTAGCTAAATTTTAAATCACCTAGGTATATGGATGATTATTAAGATGAATTGATTTTATTTTATTTTATTAATCATATGACTGTTGCTACTGTCAATATCTATTTAATATTGGTTTATGTGTCCATGAATACTGACTTGATGTTTAATACTCATACCATGTTCGCATGCAGTATATGTTGGTTGATTTCATATCCTTTCAAATAGAATTAGACGTCTAGGTCTTTTACTTTATGTCCTTGATCTATTACGGTTAGGCTAGAGATTGTTAATCATAAAGAGATGTGCGTTTACCAATCTTGAGACGGAGAGGTGGTAGTTTGTTGGTTTCATCTTGTTTAATTGGATTAGGATTGCATATGAGTGAACTTTACCTTTTCATTTGTAATTCTTGTGATTCTAAGTTATAAGGACATGATAGATGGGTTTATGCAACACTCAGATATTTGTGGATCGAATCCTAGCATGACACATGTCTAAAATCTTTCCATATAATTTAGATATGATGAGGGAGAGAAATTATAATGTTAAAAAGGGTTAAAAAAAATCATGAAAAATAGATTGAAGTTGAGTGGTTAATTCTGCCTAAATGGAATTATTTTTATTTCTGGGAGATTCCTTGCGGACCCTATGAACTTATCCTTGCGGTCCGCGAGGATGTTCAAATTTGTGTCGCGTAGGCATACCCCCTTGCGATCCGCAAGGGGTGTGCTAACAGCAGGCTTATTGCCGGCAGCAACCTTGCTGCATATTGTACCACATTTCATAATTTTACCACTCTTTAACCTCCTTCTAAAACATGTCCGGCCACTAATCAACTCCTAAGCACACCTAAGAACACTTGCCACCTCCTTAGAAGCCTTAGATTACTATATATAGGTGCATTAGTTCACATTTTCTTCAGACTATTCCTCATTCATTCTTAAAACTCTAGGGGGAGCTTGCTTCTGCATAAGAAGCCTCCTTTTCAGAAGTCTTAAGGGTTCTTCAACACAAGCAAGTATTCTTTCTATCTTTTTCATTTTATTAGCTAGTTATTAGACGAAAGTCAAGCAAATTGACTTTCACTATCACTTTCGGTTCTGACCATTTTAGTCAAGTGAACTTTGCAACGTGATCATAATTATGAAGGTGTTAATCACTTACGATTACACCTTCTAATCATCACTTATAGTAGGCGAAATGACGAGTCAAATATGCTTTAAATAAAAGTAAAACAACAAAGATTTTGCAAATTACAACGAATTATCTTTTAAGTGTCAAAAATATAAATTTTGACATTATAATAGTTTATATAACATTAAAAAACTTGTTTTAACATGCCTAACTCATCAAATTCAGTTTAGCTTTCAATTCCAAGTCGAAAGTCAAACAGTTTGACTTCTGTGTTGACTTTTGATTCTAACTGGTTTGGTCAACTATAAACCCAATCAAGCCTGACTATGTGACCATAATAATATTGAGAATAATCCTCTAATGTTATACCTTCTGGTCATAACGTTTGATGTGTCAATTGATGAGTCAAATAAATGTACTTTAAAAGGTCAAAAATACCCTTTTTGCGTAAAAATGGATAAAATGGTTTTAAACCTATATGCTCTCAAATCTAACCTCAAGACTGATCATATAACATCATAAAATGTGTTTTGACATATCGAACTCGTCATAAGCCTATTCAACCACTCGATCCTGTATATACGCGTATGACTAGTTTAAATAATAAAATATATATAAACTAGTCGATCCGGTCAAACCCTTTCAAAACCTTCCAAAATCAGAATCTTTGATTAATTTGATTAATAAACCCATATTACACAAGACTCCGCATTCGTACGGGTATAAACCACATTCTATCTGGTCAACACTTAATCTAGCGGAACGGAGCGTATTCTAAAGTTAACCGGTTAAAGTCAAAGACTTACAAATGACCAATTAACATTCTAACAGACAATATTTATGTTCATTCTAGACTAGAAAGCCCCCAGTAAATTACGCCTAGATTAATATACTTTGAATACGGCTATGCTATACATTATTTTATAAAGAATAGCACATGTAATACTTTTGACCTATTTTGCTAATAAAGATTTGGGATATGGCACTAGCCACTTGGTTTAGGTATTGTGAAAGGGCGGATATGTGTCATAGAAATGCAATAATTCATTTTAGTTCGTCATGCTTGATAACATAAACACTTGGGGGTGAATACGACCGTGTCCGGGCGTCCTGACTCATTTAATTGCAAATGACCATGACATAAGTGCGGGGTGTAGGCATACACCTGACAGACAAAAATAATAAATAAATACGGTGTGTCTATTAATCATGTATCGGCATTTGATCTCCAGTACCCGACTGTATTGACAAGCATGTAATAAAACCGGTAACAAAAGATATACTTTATTCCAAGTTAAAAAGAAAATGAATACCAAATCGTATCAAATATTTTTGAAAAGATTTCCGGAAGAGTCCGTTACCAGTATTTACCAGTGAAAAATGACGTATTTTTAAAGATCAAATGCACGTTAAAGCAAGTACGAGATAGGCTAGAGTCAGCTTTGTAACATTCGTCGAAAAACGGGTTTCCAAACCCGCTTCGTTTATAAATCAAATACTCAGTTATAATTTTTCGTTGCGTATTTATTGCTCAGATGAATTTTAAACGATACATAATTAATAAATATATTAGAATTTAAAAAACCATAATTTATAATTACTAATAAATAATGAATAAAAATAAATGGTGACGCCAGGTTTCGAACCCGGGTCACCCACAAACTTATACACACACAGCTTTCACCACTCCGCCACACGTACTTGTTGTGTAATTCTGGAACAAATAAAAGCTTAACTAAAAACTCGCGTGTCACCTGTTTGAACCAAGACTGTAACCGTCAAAAATCGAAGTAAGGTCGCAAATTACGTCTTGATTTGGGGTTTATCGAAGTTAAATGATGTGGAATACTCAAATTATAACCGAAATCCGTTTCAATCATTTTGAAAACTGCCTGAAATCATTCGGAAATTTATAAACCCATAATTTGGGTTTTGAAACCGAAATCATGTGTTGATCATTCGCACTATAAATATCGGTGCATCTCATCTCATTTACCTCGCTCAATTCTTCCGAAGTTCCACTCTAGATTCTCTGATCAAAATCTTTGTCGTCGGAAACACCTGCATTCGCCGGAATTTGTCACCGGAATTCGGAACAGAAATCGGTGATTTACAGACATCTATAAATACCAATCGATTTCACCACAAACGAATTCGTTCAATCTCTCAACCTCTCTCTTAAACTCTCGCTAAAACACCCTGAAGTTGTCCCTGCAAGTTGCCGGAATTCTCAGTTACTCGCCGGAAAACCGAAGAATCCATTCCCTTATTGCCTTACTCTAAAATAGGACTTCTAGAGCTCAGACAGAAGTCACCCACACTCACCTCAAACTCCCTGTAGAGCCTCTATTGCAAGTTATACTTCGCCGGAAATTTTTGTTGTCGCCGGAATTCCACTGGAGAAGTGAAGATCACGACTGTCTGGTATAACCCTGTTGAATCCTTTCTTTAATGTCTTGTAATCGTCCATTCATAATTTAAAACAAAGAGTTTTAAATCAAACACAGACAAGTTATGTTTCTGGGTTACTTCGATGAAGAAGATGAAGATTAAACAGTTTACATGTATAATTAAAATCGGATAAAATACCGGGTTAGACACACAATCCAGTGGTGGACTGTGTGCACTTGAAACATATGGTCCCGGGTTCGAGTCTGTTTGTGTTCCGATCCACCGAAATAACATACCCTTTTTATAAAAGTCAAATCCTGAAACATGTGATAAGTGTATAAATATAATAAAAACCAGAATAATAACCGGGTTAGACCCACAGTCCAGTGGTGAACTGTGTGCAAAAACAATATGCACGTCGCGGGTTCGATTCCAGGCTCTCACACCGGTTCGACAGTTTAAATCCTTTTAAAAATTGAATAATTTCTGAATAATCTAAATAGTATATAAATATAATTAAAATCAGAAATATTTCGGGTTAGACACGTAGCTCAGTTGGTAGAGCTGTGTGCACGTATACGAGAGGTCCAGAGTTCGAACCTCAATCAGCGCATATAAAAACACAGTCCGACCGGTCAACGGTCAAAAAGTCAACTTTTTTTATTTCTTTTTATTTATTTATTTAATTGGAAAATTATTTAAAAATACTTAAAAAATAAGATTATTAAAGTTAGAAAATTTCCTTAAACTCACAAAAATAAATCTAACAATCCCATTAAGAGCACTAATTAAAAATATTAATCTCAAGTAAAATTTATTTATTTACCGAATCATTTCGTTATTATTTAGGTTAGTTTTTTCCCTCGTCGGTTGAATCATAATATTCGTGCGCATTCATCGTCATCAAGGAACGCACCCACTGTGAGTGAATCCTTACAAATTCCCCTTTTTATTCATGTTGTGGGGTGTATCATGTGTCGCTTTAATTATTTTGTTTTATTCAAACTTGTGCTATTACCATTATATGACCTAAACTTATGATGTAAATATTGTTTGTTGTGATACGTGTTTACATTTTGTCAAGTTGCGTGCAAATCATTCATTAGGCCCATCAGTTCCTCGTGGGAGACGAGTTGAACATCGCGTGCCTCATTAGATCGGCTCCGTTTGATTGAGCCTTGATCTCATTGTTCATCATTTGGTGTGTGTGCTTGTGCATTAATTGATATTATGTGTTTTGTGATTAAATTTACATTTACGTTTACTCATATGTGGTTATGCACATTTTTATAACCAATATAATAAATTCGTTCAACTGTTTTCAAAAGATTCACTCGCCAACTTTTGTTGACCCAAAAACCCTATTTTTACACATGATACAGGTGATCCGGTTGAGAAAAGAAACACATAGGATGGCCTAGAAGAATAAACAAGTTAATGCCTTGGGATGAACGTTTAGTTTTGTTTTCCTTTGTAATTGTACTTTAGTTTGTAATTTGAATGAAAATGTATTTGAACATGTTGTGTTTGTATGTTTATTGTAACTTCTTCTTTAAAGAGAAATAATAAATATGAAACTTTATAGAAAATGTCATGAGCTTTGATGAAAACCCAATTATGCCCCGACTACCATTTCCGCTGCGGGTCGGGGTGTGACAGATTGGTATCAGAGCTTTTGACTATAGGGATATAAGATAGGTTATTAGACCCTTAGAGCCTATACTATAGTTGATTAGATTTTAATTGTTTATGTGGTTACATGCAAACTCATGATGTTTATTTGTTTCGTATTTATTACACACACAAATGCATGCAAACACTTCCACTATTATATTGTGTAATACTTAATGAGTTGTACTTATTGTCAAACATAACATGCTCACATATACATTCATCACGCATATTTCCATATTCACATATTCAAATCATCCTCATATTTCCTTTATTCAAGATTTGTCGCATTTTTCGTTTTTCAATCTCATCAAAGTGAGTTCTACGACGGGCATGTAGTAACTATAAGGGTACAAGTACCGGTAGTCGGAACGTCCTGTCTAGGTTGGCATTCGTATAAATCCAATATAACGGACCAGTTTGCCTACCTGGGGACTAACGATGAGAGTACGAAGGACCTATTAGGCCAAAGCACGCCACACCAAACGTCGTTCGAACTAACCCTACTTTGAGTTGTCATTGTGTCCATACCAGGACACCCTCCGACCTTATACTTTGCTGTCATGTTTTACGATTTTCATTCGGGTGGCGTAAGTGTTAACATGCCAACACCAATATGAATCCTACCAGAGCCCAGTAGTCATGGGGGCCCACATGACTACCAAGGCCAAGTAAGGGGACATATGGAAGCCCAAACATGAGCAAAGCCCAAGACATCCTATGGATGTAGTAGGTTTATTTTATTCATTTGTTTTTGTGAATGTTCATTTCTAAATACGACACATGACACCTAAAACATCAAACTCATACTCTCGATACGTATTCCTTGTAGATGTCTTCTAGTCTCTCTCGTAGAAGTATGAGATCAGGAAAAATCCCGTGAGCACATGGCTGCTCAAATCGCTCAACAAATGGCTGCCGTAATACCCAACATCGTAATTCAAGTACAACAGGCCCTTACCGCTAATCCCGTCAACCCAATCAACCAAGAAGATCAAAACATTGTCAATCCTCCCCCAAAAGCCACTAAATGCACCTTCAAGCATTTCAAATCCTGCGATCCTCCAAAATACGAAGGGACTGAAGGTGTCACCGCTCTCCTCCATTGGTTTGAGGAAATGGAAAACACTTTTCTCAATTGCGACTGCCCCTATGATCGCAAGGTGCGATATGCTACCGGTCGTTTGTTCGGAGTAGCACTTACATGGTGGAATACAGAGAAAGCTAAGCGAGGTGCTGAGGATACTATGAACTTGACTTGGGAAGAGTTGAGGGAAATCATGACAAGACGTTTCTGTCCAAGAAGTGAAATCAAGAAACTAGAAGATGAGTTCTACTCTTTGAAACAAAAGGAGGGCGACCACACCACATACAACAAGAGATTCCTTGAGTTAAATCAGATGGTCCCCAACTTGTTCACTCCCCTCTACCGTTTGATCGAGCACTACATTCGAGGTCTTCCTTCAAAAATTCAAGACCCTGTAATAAGTACTACACCTGCAACTTTGGAAGCAGCAATGGAGTTAGCTACAGAGCTCACCGAAAACCGCATACGAAATAAAGACTTCACGGAGGAGAAGAAGAAGGATAAAGCATCAACTGAAACCTCCAACCCAACCCAGACCGAATCCTCTTCTCAACCCACTCCTAAGAGAAAACGAGATGGGCAAAATTTCGCTATCACCCAAGGCAATAAACCAGCTTCACAAGCCATACCCCTCCAAGCTATCCCAATCACTCACGTAGCACCCAACTCTACTTACCCAAATAAGAAACCTTACATTAGACCTCACCCTCAATGCAACACCTGTTTTTATCACCATCCATCTACCGTACCTTGTCGACTGTGTGCAAATTGTGGGCGTTATGGTCATTGGAGCAAAACTTGTCCGCCCCTTAAAACCAAGCCTCACCCCTACTCAAAACATGATCCAAACATATCAACAACCCCAATACCCCATGTTCACATATGTTCGAGCTTGTTTTAATTGTGGCGACCCTACTCACTTTAGAAACACGTGCCCTCGATTGGTTAACATCATAAACGCCCAAGCTCAAGCAAACCCAGTTAACCAAGCAAATCAAGCAAACCTAGCTCCACCACCAGCAAGAGGAAGAGCTTACAACATCAACGCCAATCCTGTTGAAGATAATAACGGCCCAAACGAATCACCCAACTAGCTTTCCCTCACCAAGAGTCAAGACTCAACTCAAACCGTTTAGTTTAATGTTTTTCTTTATGTTATCTCAATCTTTACGTCTCCCAGTTATAAATTGGGAATTTATGTATCCAAGAATTTTAATGCGAATTGATATTACAGTTTTGTTTTATACTCATTGATTTAACATTCATATCATCAAACATCTCGATGTACCTCGATCACATCATTTAAAGAAGTTGGGTTGTGTCTCACTTTTACATAGACTAACCCCTTCATCATAACAAACGAGAGAGGTACTGTCATCATTCGATCATGTATCCTTTCAGATTTGAGACTCAAGCATTGGCTGTTGTGTTTGTTTTGTAGATTTTAGAGTCACATTGAACTAATCATAAATTACTGACAAAGCCAATGAAAATTTGACAAGAATATGGTGGATACGCCGCTGGTACTTCCTATATATAAGTATTCTTATCAAAGGATCAACAGCATTGTCAGGCGGTTATGAGAGGTTCCATGTAGGTTTTAATATCGTCATGGTTGAAGTTTTTGTTTTATATATAACCTTATCTTCTACAACGTATCAATTCTCCCAAAACTCTTATGCATGAAATCATACCTAGTCGATCAACTCTGTTTATCCATGTTCCGCATTCTTAAACTTTAGGCATCAAAAAGCGATTCCTGTAGCAGGGTATTCAACCCTTACTAGGAACGTTACAGCCTCAAATAAAAAAAAATAAAACCCCCACCCTCTTCTAATTATGTAATTGTCAAATTAAAACACCCTCCCTTTGAGTCAAACATACCACTACTACTTAAATTTCGGGACGAAATTTCTAAAAGTAGGGATACTGTAACATTCGTCGAAAAACGGGTTTCCAAACCCGCTTCGTTTATAAATCAAATACTCAGTTATAATTTTTCGTTGCGTATTTATTGCTCAGATGAATTTTAAACGATACATAATTAATAAATATATTGGAATTTAAAAAACATAATTTATAATTACTAATAAATAATGAATAAAAAATAAATGGAGACGCCGGGTTTCGAACCCGGGTCACCCACAAACTTATACACACACAGCTTTCACCACTCCGCCACACGCACTTGTTGTGTAATTCTGGAACAAATAAAAGCTTAACTAAAAACTCGCGTGTCACCTGTTTGAACCAAAACTGTAACCGCCAAAAATTGAAGTAAGGTCGCAAATTACGTCTTGATTTGGGGTTGATCGAAGTTAAATGATGTGGAATATTCAAATTATAACCGAAATCCGTTTCAATCATTTTGAAAACTGCCTGAAATCATTCGGAAATTTATAAACCCATAATTTGGGTTTTGAAACCGAAATCATGTGTTGATCATTCGCACTATAAATATCGGTGCATCTCATCTCATTTACGTCGCTCAATTCTTCCGAAGTTCCACTCTAGATTCTCTGATCAAAATATTGTCGTCGGAAACACCTGCATTCGCCGGAATTTGTCACCGGAATTCGGAACAGAAATCGGTGATTTACAGACATCTATAAATACCAATCGATTTCACCACAAACGAATTCGTTCAATCTCTCAACCTCTCTCTTAAACTCTCGCTAAAACACCCTGAAGTTGTCCCTGCAAGTTGCCGGAATTCTGAGTTACTCGCCGGAAAACCGAAGAATACATTATTTTATAAAGAATAGCAAAATGTAATACTTTTGACCTATTTTGCTAATAAAGATTTGGGATATGGCACTAGCCATTGGTTTAGGTATTGTGAAAGGGCGGATATGTGTCATAGAAATGCAATAATTCATTTTAGTTCGTCATGCTTGATAACATAACACTTGGGGGTGAATACGACCGTGTCCGGGCGTCCTGACTCATTTAATTGCAAATGACCATGACATAAGTGCGGGGTGTAGGCATACACCTGACAGACAAAAATAATAAAAAATACGGTGTGTCTATTAATCATGTATCGGCATTTGATCTCCAGTACCCGACTGTATTGACAAGCATGTAATAAAACCGGTAACAAAAGATATACTTTATTCCAAGTTAAAAAGAAAATGAATACCAAATCGTATCAAATATTTTTGAAAAGATTTCCAGAAGAGTCCGTTACCAGTATTTACCAGTGAAAAATGACGTATTTTTAAAGATCAAATGCACGTTAAAGCAAGTACGAGATAGGCTAGAGTCAGCTTTGTAACATTCGTCGAAAAACGGTTTCCAAACCCGCTTCGTTTATAAATCAAATACTCAGTTATAATTTTTCGTTGCGTATTTATTGCTCAGATGAATTTTAAACGATACATAATTAATAAATATATTAGAATTTAAAAAACCATAATTTATAATTACTAATAAATAATGAATAAAAATAAATGGTGACGCCAGGTTTCGAACCCGGGTCACCCACAAACTTATACACACACAGCTTTCACCACTCCGCCACACGTACTTGTTGTGTAATTCTGGAACAAATAAAAGCTTAACTAAAAACTCGCGTGTCACCTGTTTGAACCAAGACTGTAACCGTCAAAAATCGAAGTAAGGTCGCAAATTACGTCTTGATTTGGGGTTTATCGAAGTTAAATGATGTGGAATACTCAAATTATAACCGAAATCCGTTTCAATCATTTTGAAAACTGCCTGAAATCATTCGGAAATTTATAAACCCATAATTTGGGTTTTGAAACCGAAAATCATGTGTTGATCATTCGCACTATAAATATCGGTGCATCTCATCTCATTTACCTCGCTCAATTCTTCCGAAGTTCCACTCTAGATTCTCTGATCAAAATCTTTGTCGTCGGAAACACCTGCATTCGCCGGAATTTGTCACCGGAATTCGGAACAGAAATCGGTGATTTACGACATCTATAAATACCAATCGATTTCACCACAAACAATTCGTTCAATCTCTCAACCTCTCTCTTAAACTCTCGCTAAAACACCCTGAAGTTGTCCCTGCAAGTTGCCGGAATTCTCAGTTACTCGCCGGAAAACCGAAGAATCCATTCCCTTATTGCCTTACTCTAAAATAGGACTTCTAGAGCTCAGACAGAAGTCACCCACACTCACCTCAAACTCCCTGTAGAGCCTCTATTGCAAGTTATACTTCGCCGGAAATTTTTGTTGTCGCCGGAATTCCAATGGAGAAGTGAAGATCACGACTGTCTGGTATAACCCTGTTGAATCCTTTCTTTAATGTCTTGTAATCGTCCATTCATAATTTAAAACAAAGAGTTTTAAATCAAACACAGACAGTTATGTTTCTGGGTTACTTCGATGAAGAAGATGAAGATTAAACAGTTTACATGTATAATTAAAATCGGATAAAATACCGGGTTAGACACACAATCCAGTGGTGGACTGTGTGCACTTGAAACATATGGTCCCGGGTTCGAGTCTGTTTGTGTTCCGATCCACCGAAATAACATACCCTTTTTATAAAAGTCAAATCCTGAAACATGTGATAGTGTATAAATATAATAAAAACCGAATAATAACCGGGTTAGACCCACAGTCCAGTGGTGAACTGTGTGCAAAAACAATATGCACGTCGCGGGTTCGATTCCAGGCTCTCACACCGGTTCGACAGTTTAAATCCTTTTAAAAATTGAATAATTTCTGAATAATCTAAATAGTAATATAAATATAATTAAAATCAGAAATATTTCGGGTTAGACACGTAGCTCAGTTGGTAGAGCTGTGTGCACGTATACGAGAGGTCCAGAGTTCGAACCTCAATCAGCGCATATAAAAACACAGTCCGACCGGTCAACGGTCAACGGTCAAAAGTCAACTTTTTTTATTTTATTTATTATTTATTTAATTGGAAAATTATTTAAAAATACTTAAAAAATAAGATTATTAAAGTTAGAAAATTTCCTTAAACTCACAAAAATAAATCTAACAATCCCATTAAGAGCACTAATTAAAAATATTAATCTAAAATAAAATTTATTTATTTACCGAATCATTTCGTTATTATTTAGGTTAGTTTTTCCCTCGTCGGTTGAATCATAATATTCGTGCGCATTCATCGTCATCAAGGAACGCACCCACTGTGAGTGAATCCTTACAAATTCCCCTTTTTATTCATGTTGTGGGGTGTATCATGTGTCGCTTTAATTATTTT
The DNA here is from genome assembly GCA_947069175.1 of Scalesia atractyloides. Taxonomy (NCBI): domain Eukaryota; kingdom Viridiplantae; phylum Streptophyta; class Magnoliopsida; order Asterales; family Asteraceae; genus Scalesia; species Scalesia atractyloides. The sequence continues at coordinate 56,302,084 of CAMTDV010000027.1, forward strand.
GTTTATTCAAACTTGTGCTATTACCATTATATGACCTAAACTTATGATGTAAATATTGTTTGTTGTGATACGTGTTTACATTTTGTCAAGTTGCATGCAAATCATTCATTAGGCCCATCAGTTCCTCGTGGGAGACGAGTTGAACATCGCGTGCCTCATTAGATCGGCTCCGTTTGATTGAACCTTGATCTCATTGTTCATCATTTGGTGTGTGTGCTTGTGCATTAATTGATATTATGTGTTTTGTGATTAAATTTACATTTACGTTTACTCATATGTGGTTATGCACCTTTTTATAACCAATATAATAAATTCGTTCAACTGTTTTCATAAGATTCACTCGCCAACTTTTGTTGACCCAAAAACCCTATTTTTACACATGATACAGGTGATCCGGTTGAGAAAAGAAACACATAGGATGGCCTAGAAGAATAAACAAGTTAATGCCTTGGGATGAACGTTTAGTTTTGTTTTCCTTTGTAATTGTACTTTAGTTTGTTATTTGAATGAAAATGTATTTGAACATGTTGTGTTTGTATGTTTATTTAACTTCTTCTTTAAAGAGAAATAATAAATATGAAACTTTATAGTAAATGTCATGAGCTTTGATGAAAACCCAATTATGCTCCGACTACCATTTCCGCTGCGGGTTTGGGGTGTGACAAGCTTGGTCATAAACCTTGGAATTTGCAACTCCATGGCTAGAGACCCGATATAGTCTCAAGTCCATTTTATTAGATCCAGCCTTGTGGGATATTTTGTACTGAACAGCTTGTATAAAATTTTATCTATTATATTCAAGCTTTTAAGTTTAATATTTTATTCTTCTTATCTTCCTATTGCCAAATGTGATATTGTTATCAATCGTCACAAATAAACCCCAAATACGGGCCCAACGGAAATCAAGGTATGACAATTTACTCCTTTGTATCTAGGATTGTAACAAATGTTTCTACTGTTTGCGATCATTTTGATTGTTGAGACTGAGAGGTGAGATATCATTAGAGTTTGTTAGCATTCACATTTGGTGAGACCGAGAGGTGATCCAATCTTTTGTCACACCCCAACCGATGGCGGAAACATCGGGGTGAGATGACTAGATTGCTCGAGACATCATAACACTATTTGCGACATTATTTAATTAAACATCTCATTTCATTCAAAACATCAATTGTCATATTACAACATAATCCAAATAAAAAGTAACATCAGTGAAATAAGTTCAACAATGACATAATGATTAACTTAGTATTCTACGCGTGTTTCTATGCCATTCCTACTAAGTTCCATCATAACAACTTCATCAACCTGCAACATGTTAAAAAGTATAGTTCAATAACAAGTATTGGCGAGTACACAAGTTTAATAGCATAGCATAAGTATATAATCCGTTTAAACAAATCCACATGAATATATAGCATACAAGATAAGTGTAAACAAGGCATGTGAGAGTCTACAAGTCAATCCTCTAGTGTACCGCAAAATAGATTTCAACTTACCATTGACCACAAGAATATGGGCGGTGCGTTACTCCTATAGCGTTATACACGTTAAGGGAGGCTCGATCAAAGTTAATGACATTTAGATCACATAAGATATACCAAGTAACAATTCAAGTAGCATAAGACTAAAGCATGTTGATGGATTGTTTGTGTATAGAATAAAGTGTGATTTAGTTTAGTTTTAATAAATTAATCATGTTGCACCCAAATAGTGGAAAGCATAAAAAGGGTCGAGTGTACTCACGGTTTTGCAAAGTAATATCCGTGAGAGAGTTAGGTTGATTTAGGGGATGGAACACCAAGTTTATCCTACACAAGGCAACTAGGTGTATGAGTATTAGATTGACGGGGGAGTTTAATGAGTTTAGGAATTTAAAATATGCAAGGAAAGTATATGTAAGCGAAAGTATTTATCTAGACATTAACGCTCGTTTTTGACATTAATAAGCCCCGAAGGGTGCATGTGTTTTTATGGGTCATGCCCAATAGAATCGTAACGATTGTTAAGTCTAAGATAAAATAACCTACTTTTAAGACAACTAACCATTTGTCATTGTCAAAGGTTCAGTTATATTAAATATTTACATATAGTTATATTATTACTAATTTATCATATAATTCAGGTAGTTCATAGATATCATGTATGTCATATAACTCATGCATGGAGGTAGGAGGATAACCATCCTAAACCTCTTTCATAAGATTCACTATTACACAAGATTGACACAAGGACAATCCGGATGGTCAAGAATTATGGAAATCATCAAGTGAGGAGTGGATTGAATAGTTGAATGGCCAAGGCCTTCATGTAATCACACCTACACCAACACAAGCTTGCAAGCTTGGATGGCTCAACACTTGTGGGTTTGAAACCCTAGTAAAAACCACAAGTTTAGAGACAAGATATGTCTCTTGATTGTATGTGAACAAGTCTAGCTTAACACACTAACCATAAGCTTGGTTAGTGGCATATGTAGCATAGATTTGTTATGTTAAAAATAAGTTCGAAAAAGTTTTATAAGTTATCATCCAAAACAGAAAGTTTGGCCCAAAAAATAGTGTGATTCCACCTTGGTTTTCCATGGAAAACCTACGGTAACATCCATAGGGTTTATCAAACAATGTTGAGGAAGAAAAAAAAGTGAAAACATTGAAAAACTTGAAGTTTGAAAGATAAAAATTTGGGCAGAAAGTTTGTACACTTTTGAACCTCAAAATGGTGTGGTTTCACCTTAGTTTGCCCAAGCAAACTTGTGAGAACTTTCCTATAGGTTATCCAAGAGTGTTAGAAAGAAAAACAAGGTAAAAAGAAGAAGAAAAGTGAGTCAAAACTCACTTGCAAGCTGCTGAGTTTCAGCAGAGAATTATGAAGTTTAGGGACTTATTTGAGGAGTATGGAGGCTTATAAAAGTGAGAAATGGGTGGAGGAACTTGTTTTTATATAGGGGAAGGATTAGGGTTAGGATTAGGGTTGAATTAAATGCAATTAGGTGGAAGATTTGAATTAAAAAAAACAAGAGGGAAACCCCCTTGCTTGCGGCCGCAAGGGCTGAATGGGTTCTTTTATTTATTTATTTTTTTGATCTTTTAAATTATATAATTGATGTAATTACGATTTAAATGTTGAACATGATATAATAAACAAGTGTGGGTCTTATAATGGCCTAATGTTATGCAAATTATTGTTTTAAAACCCCTAAAAAATAATTAAGTAACAAGTATTTTCTTAAACATAATGCCACAAGATTTATGATAATGGAAGCTTGAATTCTTTGAATAACATCACTAATTGTCTTGCTTGAGATAAGTATAAGATTTATAAACATTCATCAAACATTTACACGTTGTTTTGAATTGATTTATGAAGAAATAAAGTATCGCATGATCATAAGTTTAAACGCGAATAAAGTTTGCGAATTTAGCACAATTGATTAATCTTGATTACAATCAAAGCCTTAGAATACAATGAATTGAAAATAGAAATACGATTACAAGGTTTGGACTTTCCAAAAATTGAGACACGAAGCAGACTTGCTAAAAACGGAAAAATACCAATGCGAAGCGGTTACAGTCTCCCCTCTTTTACGGAATTTCGTCCCAAAATTTAGGAAGACGCAATAAACAAATGCGGATGCTTAGACCTCATGTCGCTTTCAAGTTCCCAAGTAAATTCAGCGCCACGTTTTCCTTCCCATCAAACCTTCACGATAGGAATTTGACTGCGCCTTAGCTGCTTAGTACCTCAGTCCATGATTTCGACTGGTTTTTCCACGAAGTGCAAAGTCTCATTGATTTGAAGATCTTCAAGCGGAACTTGGAGCCCTTCTTCAGCGAGACATCTTTTTAAGTTTGAGATGTGGAAGGTAGGATGAACGTTGTTGAGCTCTTGTGGTAGTTCCAGTCGGTAAGCTACCTTACCAATCCTCTCGAGAATCTTGAAAGGACCTACGTAGCGAGGAGCGAGCTTTCCCTTTTTTCCGAAACGAACCACATCCTTCCAAGGGGATACCTTGAGAAGTACAAAGTCAGAAACGTTGAATTCCAAGGGCTTGCGTCTTTTATCTCTGTAGCTCTTTTGTCGGCTTCTAGATTTCAGCAAGTTGTCCCGAATCTGTAAAATCTTGTATGTCATCTATTGTATGAGCTCGGGACCGGTGATTTGAGGTTCCCCGATCTCGTGCCAACAAATAGGCGATCGGCACTTGCGTCCATGCAATGCCTCGAATGGTGCCATTTGAATACTCGCGTGGTAACTGTTATTGTACGAGAATTCGACTAAAGGCAAGTGCATGTCCCGGTTGCCACCAAAATCAATTACGCAAGAACGAATAGAGTTTGGATAATACGCTCGGTTTGACCATCAGACTGAGGATGGAAAGCAGTACTAAGATTGAGTTTGGTACCAAGGGCCTTTTGAAATTTTTGCCAAAGGCGAGAAGTGAAGCGACCATCACGGTCGGAGATAATGTCAATGGGGACACCGTGACGACAGATGATTTCATCCGTGTAGATACGGGCCAATTTCTCAACGCGGTAGTCTTCACGTATGGGGAGGAAATGAGCAGACTTGGTCAAACGGTCGATGATTACCCAAATACTATCGTGACCAGACGATGTACGAGGGAGCTTGGTTATGAAATCCATAGCAATACTCTCCCACTTCCAAACAGGAATTACTGGTTGTTCGAGTAAGACAGAGGGTCTTTGATGCTCGTTCGAGTAAGACAGAGGGTCTTTGATGCTCGGCTTTTACCTTGGAGCAAGTAAGGCACTTCGAAACGCAGCATGCGATATCTTTCTTCATTCCAGGCCACCAATATGATGCTCGGAGGTCGTGATACATCTTATCGATGCCAGGGTGAATAGAATATCAGATTTATGAGCTTCAATCGTCAAGAGGTCATGAAGATTATCACGATTAGGAATCCAAATATGGTCGAGATAGCACATGATGCCATCAGGTTTGGTCACGAGTTGGGTTTCAGCACCATACTTCAACTCATTATCGAGGTTGCCCTCATTAACGATCGAGTATTGTGCCTCACGAATCATCTCTTGAAGCTTTCCCAAAGTTTGGTAGCAACACACACACTTAACATGAGTTTTCCGACTAAGTGCGTCGGCCACGACATTCGCTTTACCAGGGTGGTAGCGGATATCGCAGTCATAGTCGTTTAATAATTCTACCCAACGACGCTGACGCATGTTGAGTTCTTTTTGATTAAAGATGTGATGAAGGCTCTATGGTCGGTGAAGACCGTACACTTTGTACCATAAAGGTAGTGTCGCCATATCTTTAACGCAAAAACAACTACACCAAGTTCAAGGTAGTATGTAGTATAATTTTTCTCATGAATTTTGATTTGACGTGACACGTAAGCGATAACTTTATCTCGTTGCATAAGAACGCAACCAAGACCTTGTCTTGAGGTATCGCAATACAGGACAAAATCGTCGTTACCATTGGGAAGGGTTAGGATAGGAGCATTGCAAAGCATGCCCTTAAGCGTTTGAAAAGACTCCTCTTGTTCGGAACCCTAAACAAAAGGTTTATCCTTCTGAGTCGAGGAAGTGAGAGGCACACAATTTTTGAAAGGTTCGAAATGAAGCGACGGGTAATAACTGGCTAAGCCGAGAAACGAACGAATTTCGGACGGAGTCTTACGAGCAATCCAGTTTTTCACCGCCTTGATTTTCGCGGGGTCAACATGAATACCAAATTCGTTGACGACATGACCAAGAAATTGCACCTCTTTTAACCAAAATTCACACTTGGAAAACTTGGCGTAGAGACGTTGGGTTTGTAACAGCTGAAAGATAAGACGCAAGTGTCGCTCATGCTCTTCTCGCGTCTTGGAATAGATTAGAATATCGTCAATAAAGACGATCACGAATCAGTCAAGATAAGGCTTACACATGCGATTCATCAAATCCATAAACAAGGCGGGTGCGTTGGTCAAACCAAATGGCATGACCACGAACTCGTAGTGCCCATAACGTGTGCGAAACGCGGTTTTGGGTATATCTTCTTCGAGGACTCGAAGTTGATGATAACTAGAGCGAAGGTTGATTTTAGAGAAGCAAGTCGCGCCTTGAAGCTGATCGAAAAGGGCATCGATGCGAGGAAGAGGGTATCGGTTCTTGACTGTAAGCTTGTTGAGCTCACGATAGTCAATGCACATGCGAAAGGATCTGTCTTTATTTTTGACAAACAGAATGGGAGCGCCCCAAGGATATGTGCTAGGGCGTATGAAGCCCTTCTCAAGAAGCTCTTGAAGCTGACTCGACAGCTCTTGCATCTCCGAGGGTGCTAGACGATAGGGGTATTTTGCGATCCGGAGTTGCACCAAGGATAAGGTCAATGTGGAAATCAACAGAACGAGCAGGAGGAGGACCAGGAAGATCCTCGGGAAAGACGTCAGGGAATTCGCGCACGACGGAGCTTCACTCACGCTTGGACCCTTCTCCTTCTTTTCCACGATGTGGGCAAGAAAGGCGAAGTATTCCTTACGCAAGTACTTGTTCGCTTGAATACACGACATAAGCTTAAGACCTTTGGAAGGTTTCTCGCCATAGACGTGCAAGGAATCATCATTGGGAAGGGGAAAGTGAATGCATTTTTCTGAACAAACAACTTCAGCACGGACTCGCCCTAGCTAATCCATGCCTACTATGATATCGAAACTACCTATTGGCATGGGTATGAGGTCAATAGAAAACATATGATAATTGAGGTTTAAAGAACAATTAGAAAGGACATAATCGACGGTGACGGATTTTCCGTCGGCGACTTCGACTTCGAATGGTTTAGGCAACTTAGAACGACTACACATAAGCAAAGGTTCGAATTCAATAGATACAAAACTTTTATCCGCACCAGTATCAAATAAACGCGTAGCGTAAACATTGTTAACAAGGAACGTACCCGATATGACGTCGTTTGAGTTTTGGCCTTGAGCGGCCGTGATGACAAAGGCTCGGCCGCGAGCTTGCTGCTACTGCTGATTGTTGTTGTTGTTACGTTGCGGGCAGTTGTTGGCGAAGTGATTTGGGTCTCCGCATCAGAAGCAGGCACGAGCGGCAGGAGCAAGGGTCAGTTTTGCTTGCCGGTAGGGTTTTGAGGAGGTGTGGTGGTCATGGCTCGAGCTTGGTTGGTGGGGGCTTGCGGAGCATTCCGGCATTGTTGGGTAAGGTGCCCATACCTATTGCAGATCGTGCATATGCGGCATGGGCGGTAACCGGGTGATGGAAGGGACATGTATTGCACTTGGGATGGGGTCCGGTGTACGCTTTCTTAATGGGTTCGGGTGTGGGCAAAGCTGGCTGGTGGGGTTTGACGGAGTGACTACCGCGTAAATTGGGCTCGAAGCCTTCCGCTTCTTGCCCTTGGTGTTGCTTCTTAGGGGTTCGGGTGAGGAAGGTTCGGTAATGGATTCGGTGGTTGCTTGGTGGGCTTTCCTTGGTGGAGCCTTGGCGGCTTCATGAAGGACTTGGCAGTTGTTCAAGCGAGCAGCTAGCCGAAAAGCTTCCTCGAGGGTGTTGGGGGAGGTGGTATCGACTAGGTCAGTGAGGTTAGGAGGAAGGCAACGTATGTATTTAGCGACTGCTTTCTCGGTAGTGTCGACTTGACTTGGGTAAATCGAGCTCAGTTGCTTAAAACGGGTCGTGAGGCCAGCGTTGTCATTCCTAACTTGCCGGGGGTTCCAAAACTCAGCCTCGAGTCGTTGGAGTTCGTGAGGGGGGCAAAACTCACTTTCCATTAACTTCTTGAGCTCGGCCCAAGGGAGGGCGTGGGCGACCACGAGCGCTAAGCTCGGAAGTCCACCAATCAAGGGCTCTCGATCGGAACACTCCCGTGGCGTTCAAGGTGCGCAAGTGGTCGGGGCAACCACTTTGGATGAAGGTGAGTTCAATGGTGTCAAACCATTGTACCAATTTAGTGGCGTCCCCTCGCCGGTGAAGGGTAGGGGATTGCAAGAACAGAATTGCTTATGGGTGAAGGTGGTTTTGGGTGGTTTGGCTTTGGAGTCAACAGAGGTATGAGGTGATTCGCATTAGGTGGGGGGCTGGACCTTGCTGACTATTTCGGGGATGACCTTAGCCATGTGTTCAGCCATTTGCTCAGCCATGAATTTCATGCAATCCTTCTTTGACATGGAGTCGGATTGGGACTTCGACTTGGACTTTGACTTCGACTTCCTTCTTCCATAATGCTTTGAGAAAAAGACATCTAAAGGGTTTGACAATAAAAGATAGATTTAGGCTTTGATTCGTTTTGAGCACATAAGCATCATGTAACACGTATAATTTCACATAGATAGCATAAACATGTTGGCATTCAAAAGCATAAACACGTATGATTTGCGTAAAGAAGTATAAATTTAGTTGGTTCACGAGAATTATTATTATTGTTTTTGGTTACGAAAGGCGTGTGAATCGTGCATCGGGTTCGAAATGAATGAGATAACAAGTTCTAAAACACATTGAAATTGAGATAGCAGAAAAGATAGGCTCAATAAAATATTGGAGTGTTTCAGGTTGAGAAACGTTTGACTATTCCAAAGTGAATCGAGATCCTTTCAAGTTAGAGAAACGTGCTTTGGCCTATAGGTAAAGTGCTCTCGTCGAGAAGCGATTATGGCACTTTACCCTTCTAGTTACAACACGTCTCTAACCGATCGAAAAATCGAAACTTTGGCGAGATTGAAAATCGAGGAATGGGACTAGTTGACAAGGTGCGGGTTTCACCCCTAACTTGACAACATTGTACCCTAGGTGTGGTTGGTACTGACTAAACGAGGAGCGTATTCCGACTCGTTGATAAGGGTCCACTAGAGTTTGAAATGGAAAGTCCCATCAAGATGTGGATTTCACTCCTAATTTGATGGTGTAATTTCATTCAAAAACCAAATTCGCGGATTGAGAGTGATCACCAAAGTGCGGGTTTCACCCCTATTTTGGTGAGACCGTCTCGTTTGTAGTTTGAGTGTCTTCAAGTGTGTAAATTGTGTAAGTGTCTTAGGAAAAATACATGCATATATTTAAGACAAAAGAAATAGGAAGAAGCAAATAGGAAGAAATAACATTTTATACATGAAGCAAGAATGGTCAAGTTGGTCACTTAAACTATAGACTAGGTCGAACAAGGCAATTCTACCTAATTCCCTATAGTTATGGCTCTGATACCAATCTGTCACACCCCAACCGATGGCGGAAACGGAGTGAGACGACTAGATTGCTCGAGACATCATAACACTATTTGCGACAATATTTAATTAAACATCTCATTTCATTCAAAACATCAATTATCATATTACAACATAACCCAAATAAAAAGTAACATCAGTGAAATAAGTTCAACAATAACATAATGATTAACTTAGTATTCTACGCGTGTTTCTATGTCATTCCTACTAAGTTCCATCATAACAACTTCATCAACCTGCAACATGTTAAAAAGTATAGTTCAATAACAAGTATTGGCGAGTACACAAGTTTAATAGCATAGCATAAGTATATAATCCGTTTAAACAAATCCACATGAATACATAGCATACAAGATAAGTGTAAACAAGGCATGTGAGAGTCTACAAGTCAATCCTCTAGTGTACCGCAAAATAGATTTCAACTTAACATTGTCCACAAGAATACGGGCGGTGCGTTACTCCTATAGCGCTATACATGTTAAGGGAGGCTCGATCAAAGTTATTAACATTTAGATCACATAAGAATATACCAAGTAACAATTCAAGTAGCATAAGACTAAAGCATGTTGATGGATTGTTTGTGTATAGAATAAAGTGTGATTTAGTGTAGTTTTAATAAATTAATCATGTTGCACCCAAATAGTGGAAAGCATAAAAAGGGTCAAGTGTACTCACGGTTTTGCAAAGTAATATCCGTGAGAGAGTTAAGTTGATTTAAGGGATGGAACACCAAGTTTATCCTACACAAGGCAACGTAGGTGTATGAGTATTAGATTGACGGGGGAGTTTAATGAGTTTAGGAATTTAAAATATCCAAGGAAAGTATATATAAGCGAAAGTATTTATCTAGACATTAACGCTCGTTTTTGACACTAATAAGCCCTAAAGGGTGTTTGTGTTTTTATGGGTCATGCCCAATAGAATCGTAACGATTGTTAAGTCGAAGATAAAATAACCTACTTTTAAGACAAATAACCATTTGGTCATGGTCAAATGTTCGGTTATATTAAGTATTTACGTATAGTTATATTATTACTAATTTATCATATAATTCATGTAGTTCATAGATATCATGTAAGTCATATAAGTCATGCATGGAGGTAGGAGGATAACCATCCTAAACCTCTTTCATAAGATTCACCATTACACAAGATTGACACAAGGACAATCCGGATGGTCAAGAATTATGAAAATCATCAAGTGAGGGGTGGATTGAATAGTTGAATGGCCAAGGCCTTCATGTAATAACACCTACACCAACACAAGCTTGCAAGCTTGGATGGCTCCACTTGTGGGTTTGAAACCCTAGTAAAAACCACAAGTTTAGAGACAAGATATGCCTCTTGATTGTATGTGAACAAGTCTAGCTTAACACACCAACCATAAGCTTGGTTAGTGGCATATGTAGCATAGATTTGTTATGTTAAAAATAAGTTCGAAAAAGTTTTATAAGTTATCATCCAAAACAGAAAGTTTGGCCCCAAAAATGGTGTGAGTCCACCTTGGTTTTCTATGGAAAACCTATGGTAACATCCATAAGGTTTATTAAACAATGTTGAGGAAGAAAACAAAGTGAAAACATTGAAAAACTTGAAGTTTGAAAGATAAACATTTGGGCAGAAAGTTTGTACACTTTTGGACCTCAAAATGGTGTGGTTTCACCTTAGTTTGCCCAATCAAACTTGTGAGAACCTTCCTAGAGGTTATCCAAGAGTGTTAGAAAGAAAAACAAGGTAAAAAGAAGAAGAAAAGTGAGTCGAAAGTCACTTGCAAGCTGCTGAGTTTCAGCAGAGAATTCTGAAGTTTAGGGACTTGTTTGAGGAGTATGGAGACTTGTAAAAGTGAGAAATGGTGGAGGAACTTGTGTTTATATATGGGAAGGATTAGGGTTAGGATTAGGGTTGAATTAAATGCAATTAGGTGGAAGATTTGATAAAAAAAAAAGAGGGAAACCCCTTTGCTTGCGGCCGCAAGGGCTGAATGGGTTCTTTTATTTATAATTTTTTTATCTTTTAAATTATATAATTGATTTAATTAGGGTTTAAATATTGCACATGATATAATAAACAAGTGTGGGTCTTATAATGGCATAATGTTATGCAAATTATTGTTTTAAAACCCCTAAAAATAATTAAGTAACAAGTATTTTCTTAAACATAATGCGACAAGATTTTATGATAATGGAAGCTTGAATTCTTTGAATAACATCACTAGTTGTCTTGCTTGAGTTACGTATAAGATTTATTAACATTTATCAAACATTTACACGTTGTTTTGAATTGATTTATGAAGAAATAAAGTATCACATGATCATAAGTTTAAACGCGAATAAAGTTTGCGAATTTAGCATAATTGATTAATCTTGATTACAATCAAAGCCTTAGAATAAAATGACTTGAAAATAGAAATACGATTACAAGGTTTGGACTTTCCAAAAATAGACACGAAGCAGACTTGCTAAAAACGGAAAGATACAAATGCGAAGCGTTACATCTTTAACCGGGTGAACTTTATACAACCCTTAGGACCGTTTGGATATGTCAATGAGATACAGCGATGATATAACATAGCCTTGGTGATTCTCTAGTTATTTATGAGTTTATCCATATATCTGGTGTCATCTAATTTGTTTTTCATGAGGATAGTCAAGTCAATCAATAGGATTCTTTACCTAGGTTATTGTTTTCTTCATATTTGAGTATCTCTTGTTTTTCAGTTGGTATTCCAATTGCATTCTTAGTTTCCCTCTACTTTCAGTTTTTTAGTATTCCTCATAATTAGTTAGGTATGCATTAGTTTAATTCTAAAAATCAGTTAATTAAAAATGACCCATAACTGATACTTGGACTTACCTTTGCATTATTACATACTTGTAGTGTCCCACATATTGATACTTGGACTTACTTTGCATTATTACGTATGTTAGGTTTACCTGCCTTTAGTGTGTGTGGTCTAGTTGGAGCGATTCATTTATGACTAGATATTGTTGACCATCCATATATAATCTATATAATATAATAAATGAGATAGATTTGGGATACTTGGCATGTTTGTGGTGGAGCCTCAAAGTGATTTCGGGAAGGAATGAATTCTAGGCCATGTGTAGGCGAGATCCGAATTGTATTCGGGTCGGATTTATGATTTGGTTCACCCGAATTCACTTAATCGGATATACTATAAATTAAATAAATCAATTATCGATATCATAATCTCATTCCATATCCACATAACATTCTTCTTTCTCTTTCCCACCTAACTTCTTCTGCTTCTTGAACAAGATTAACAATATTTCAAGATCAATGGTAGTTGTTGATCCATTAATTTCTTTGTGTATGTCATCGTTTTGATCATGTAGATTATTAGTTTTAAAAACTTTGATTTGAATCTTGTTAACATTATTCTTCTTTTACTATCTTTTAGATTCGATCAAAAAATTAAGGTATATGATGTATTTGTGTTGTTTATGTATTGATTTTTTGTTAATCAAAGTTGTTGATGTTTGATTTATATTTTTTTTGTTATTTAAATCAACACTGACGTATTTGGCATCATCTTCTTCATTATGCAGACAAAATCATAGTTACGTTGTTTGTGTGTTATGTTTGGTTGTTCAACATTAATCGAGGTTACTAATGTTTATGTTTTGATCTTTTATGTTGAAACCCTAAATCTGAACTATCAATGGAACGGGGAATCTTTAAACCACGTAACAGACTAGTTGAATGTTCTTGTGGTTTTTTTATTTTAATAAGTTTAAACGTGTTTTTAAGGTTTTGGCTCTATATTTTTTTAAAATAAAAAACTGTGGATTTTATGTGGTTTAAGTTGTCAGTATATGTTTGATGATCCTCTCATGTTAACATATAAAAGGTTTTTTTTGTATGGATTTTTTGAATTTTTACATGAAAATATTTATAGTTTGTGTATATGTTATCAAGATTTGTTTAAATTTTTTTGTCCAGATTTATAATTTTTAGGTTTTTTATAGATTGTTTATGTTTTTCATTCATGGTTGTTTGCATTTAAGAGTTTTTTGAATAATTAAAAAATTTAAGTTTTAGATCTTTCAAATTTTCATTATTGGTTGTTAAAAATGAAAAATATTGATACTTCAGTTATTGCCTTTTTTAAAGTAAATGAAAAATAGTTTCAATTAGAGATTCTGTAGTAAATACAATATATTGACACTATAATTACATTTTTGATGATTTTATTTAGTATTATTAATAATTGAATATTATTATTATTGTTGTTGTTGTCATTATTATAATTATATTTATTATATAATGCATTTTTTAATTGTGACGACATATTTTTTGCAAATATGAATTTAAAGAAAATGAATCCCAGTTTCTCTAAATTTATCGATGATCCAGAATCGTTCTACTTGGTATATTACATTAATTTTTTATATTTACTTTTATTAAGCTTGATTATTCTTATAATATGTATAATCTGACTTTTTAATGTGTTGTTTCACATACATTACCAAGGAATTTTGCAGCTGACTTGTATGGAGCTAATGTATCTTATGGTGAGTCTATCCAAATTCCTCTAAATGTATGTTAACTATATACAAATAAATAGATTTTCTAACTAATTAGATGTTTTAGGTTTTAAATATTTTAATTAATTTTTGTTTTCAATGTTCTTATGTTATATTTAGGTAGAGTCAAAATTATATGAAATTTTATAAAACGGATTTTATAATTTTACATGTTTAATATTTATACCGAGTAAATTGTTATTTTTTTCTTTTTTTTGTTTTTTTTACTATATTTATTACTTTGTCTAAATAATTACCATATTCGGTTGTGTATATTTTTTAATTTTGAAATTTTAAATATGTTTATTTATGGTTGATTTCTAAATCACTTTTCAACATTCTTTAATTTGTGATTATCATTTATTAACTTCCTAATTTAACAACCTTATAAGTTAAACTTATTTTATTTATTTATTGTCGAATATAAAAGATTTTATTATGTTCGTAATATACTTATAGAGCAAATTAAGACCAATCAAGTTATTATTTTACTAAATTTCATTTTAAAGCATAGATGTTATATTATATGAAACTTATTGTTATTAAACATTCAGTTATGTACATTTTTGAAATTTTGAATTTTGAAATATGTTTGTCTATGGTAGATATCTAAACCAAGTTCAATCATTCTTTAATTTGTAATTTTCATTTATTAACTTGCTAAAATATTTTATTATGGTGGTAATATAACCATAGAGCAAATTAAGATCAATCAACTTATTATTTTACTAACTTTTATTTCTAAAGCATATATGTTGTATTATATAAAACTTATTTTTATTAAATATTCAATTATATTTTTGAAATTTGAAATAAATTTATTTATGCCATATTTCTAAATCAATTTCAATCATTCTTTAATTTGCAATTATCATTTATTAACTTTCTAAATTAGCAATTTTAAGACCAATCATGTTATTATTTTACTAGCTTTTAATTTTATACAGATTTTATATTATTTGAAACTCATTTTTATTGAAAATTCAGTTATATATATTTTCGAAATTTTGAAATTTGAAATATGTTTATTTATGACATATTTTTAAATCAAATTCAATCATTCTTTAATTTGTAACTATCAATTTATTAACTTCCTAATTTAATAACATTGATTTGTTTATTGTCGAATATAAAAGATTTAATTATGATTGTAACATAATTATGGAGCAAATTAAAACCAATCAAATTATTGTTTTACTAATTTTTAATTTTAAAGCATAGATGTTATATTTTGTGAAACTCAGTTTTATTGAATAATTTTCAACTTGGTAAGCATTTTTTATTTTGTATGTTATAATTTTAATTGAAATACATAATTACTTTGTGTATTACGATTTCAAATTCGAATTTAATTTCTCATGTCTCAATTAAATATTTGAATACGTTATCTTTTAATCAAATCAAATGTAAAATATATGATATTTTATTAACTAATCTAAATGTTAATTTTTTTTCTTTAATAGATTCTAAATTCTAAATACCATTTTGTATTTCAATGATATTTATATTGATTACAGTTTTAATAAACATGGTGTTTATAACACATTTGATGTCAGTAGACTGTTCATCAACTATGATATTGAATAAATTAATTTATTTAATACAAGGTATATTAAAATTGTTTCAGATTAAGAATAGCATCATCAATCATTATGAACATTTATACAATTTTATTTTGTATAAGAGAAACCCATTAATAAATATACATGTATATTGAGAAACCATCTTCAACATCAGCATCCAGTGACCAAGTTGGGTCGTATGTTATTTCAAGCGTTGAGGATGAATTCCTTAACAACACTGATTTTACTCTTATAGTTTTTTCTTGGTATCATAACAGTGGTGTACTTTTTTTGCATATACTTTTTGATTTATGATCGTCTTTAGTTAGTATTTGTTTTGTTATGTTTTATTATAAAAAAATAGGTCTTGGTTAATTGGACATTTTCTGCCATTTGCCATGATAAGATTATAATGGTTGTAAACATTGTAAATCCCGTGTCGATAGAACATTTAAGACAATTGAAAAGGATGATGGTTCAGGTGATGTGGAAGATAAGAAAGCTTTTTTTGTACCAATCGTGACTGTAAAGGCGTTGATATATTCTTAATTCCTCGGTTACAATTTTACTTATTTTATACTTTATTATATAAACCAAAAAAATTTATCATTCACATTTTATTTTGTCGTAACATAAACAAATTCAAGACACCTATTCGTGTGCAATATTGTACTGGTACTGTGACTTTGACCCTGTTTAATTTTGAAACCTATAAGATTCTCAAAAAATCCGCAAAAGAACTATTAGCAGCACAAGGTGAGGTAAATTTTATTTACAACTTTGTCATTAAAACTATTTCGTTATCTTCTGTATTCATATTTTACTCATATATTGTAGGTGTTCAATTCTAGAGGGATTCTCAAACCATATCAGAATCATTTGATATTCTCATATCGGAACTTCTCTAATCCTCCTTAATTTTCTAAGGTTATATTAAATGTTTTTTCAATTCTTTTTATATAGTTTTGATTAACATTTTTAAAACTATGCTTATGTATTTGTTTTTGTATGATGAAGTGTGTTAAACCGGAGACTATCCAACGCCTATATTTAATGCTATTCAAAGTAATGAGAAAGGTGAAGTTAAACGTAACCTTCATGGAGTCTATGAGGTAGACTAATCCTAAATTGTTCTTTTACAAAACGACATATTAGAGATGAAAAAGATGAAGCCAAGGCTGATGCATTTAGCAAAGTTTTGATTCCAAAGATGAAGAATGGTGTATTTCATTATATTTCATTTTTATGAAGTGTTTTTATGAGATGTTGGTGTTATTTGTTTCACATTATGGTGCATTTGAATGTTTTCGTTGATTTATTATGTTTTTGTAACACAATAAAGTGTTTGTTATATTTTTGGTTGTGTTTATTGGCTATATTTGCTTTTAACATTATTATACAAATATTTTAATAGATTTATGTTAGTAGCCAAACCTAACATTTATAAGGTGCCTTATTTATAGTAAATAGTTATGACATAATTTTAAGTATTTTTATAGAGTCGTTTACTATGTTAATAAACATTGTTTAATATATGTTTTTTTTACAAATTTTGTCAATTAAGTGAAAATTTATCTCGACTACAACTGTTAATACAAAATAAATAAAACAATATGACGGTTGAAAACATTTCTTTTTATTTTATTTAACGACATAATTAGATCAATATAAATTGCACGAAAAGTTCAGATAGTATTTTTATTTTATATTTGTTATATACATAATTTAAATAACCCTAAATTTCAGGGTTGAGTGTATATATATAAATCACAAATCATCAAGACGAAGTAAAATCAAATTTGAAGGGTCCTTTGCACTTTTCTATTTGATGGCAAATCCCAATGTTTGTGCCTTTTAGGAAAAGCCTTAAAAAGGGGGCCCTGAAATAAATAGGGCCTAAAGTGGCCACTTGTTTTTGTATATGACTGACCCTACACTCATACCAAGATTCAACAATCACATATTTCTTTAGAAATCTCTAAGAAAGAAAAACATTTTACGATAATTGAACTTAATAACGCATTACATTTTTACACATCCAAAACTAGATAATTTACTTTAATTGAAATACTAGGGTTTAATAAACAACTCAAGGAAAGTTATAATAAACTTTAGAAGCAAAATTCTAAACAAACTCAAGAGAGAAAGATAATTGAAAGTTGAAACAAATATCTCATATAGGTGATAATGGAAAATTCAAAGACCTAATTATGTACATGTAAACTTAGTTTGCTACGTATTTAGAAATCGAAGAGTGTGAAAAAGGAATGCATGGAGCTTGCCCTGGAGTTCATGGTCAGAACGAAGCTTAAGGTAGATTTGTTCATCAATATTGATCCTAATCAGATCTATAGGCTCTTTTACTTCCCTAGCCATTCAAGATATATCTATGCCACCTTTGTTGGATAAGCCTAAAAAAATAGGCCCGGGTGACCTAAACAATTAGGCCTTTCATGATTCCAAGGTTTAATGTTAACACTTTCCTTATAAGTCCAAAAAAAACAACATTCTTAATGCATTAGCTTTCGTATACCATGCTACTAACTGCATAAATGGTTCCGACACTTCCATAAATGGGGTCTATGATTCTTGCATTAGCCTCGTATACCATGCTACTAACTGCATTAGCTCTTTCAGATTCTTTTAATTCCTGAAAGTTGTAACATAATGTAAATTAAGATTTAAGATACAAACAATAAATATGGATGTTTTTTCTTTTCGGAACCAATTATATGTTAAGAACCATGAGCACCCTATAAACAATTATACGTAGTGTATTTGGTGTAACATCCGTCAAAAACTGGATTTACCAAACCCGCTCCGTTTAATAACCGAACAATCACTTTAAAATTTCGTGGCGTATTTAATGCCCAAATTAATTTTAAACGATACATAATTAATTATTATATTGCAATATATACTTTGTTTTTGCAAAATTGTTAAAAATAATGAAATAAAAATATAATGTTGCTGCCGGGTTTCGAACCCGGGTCAGTCAACCGGTTCAGCAGAGACTTAACACACACACACTCAACCACTGCGCCACTTGTATTTCTTGTTAATTATTGGAGTCAATTAATTCATATCATGAATCTCAAATTCAAAAACCGGCACACCCAATTGCAGTCGTCGGAAATCCCGACTAACTCGCCAAGAATTGACGGTTACTTCAGTTATAACGTAAACTTTAACTATGACATCGGTTATAACCGACGCCTGAGTCCGCGACACAAGTTATAACTGCCGGGAAGTTTCTAACCGACGAATCAAGTCGGAAATCGGACCAAATTCATCGATGACCTGCCCTATAAATACCTCCTCGAACCTCTGCAAGCTTTTTCGCTCAAAACCGCACCTTTACCCGATGTAATTCCACTCGCCGGAAAAGTTCTGCACCTCGCCGGAAAACCGAACCTTTCACTTCTGAGCCTTACTGAACCCCCAGAGCTTATACTGAAGTCACCCACATTTATCTCACGCTCGCTGAAGACTCTCTGCCGCAAGACACAAGTCGCCGGAATAGTCTGCTGACATCGGAGTTCCGCCGGAGAAACAGAGGAGTCCAATTTCGGTATATCTAACGCTTAGTCTTTCATTCTTTTCATTTATCTCACCTATAATTAATCATAACACACTAAAGAAACTTGATAAAATCGACGAATCAGTCGGACGTTAGTTCTGGTTAAATTCAACAAAGAAGACGAAGT
This sequence comes from Scalesia atractyloides, assembly GCA_947069175.1. Classification (NCBI taxonomy): domain Eukaryota; kingdom Viridiplantae; phylum Streptophyta; class Magnoliopsida; order Asterales; family Asteraceae; genus Scalesia; species Scalesia atractyloides. The sequence continues at coordinate 56,321,107 of CAMTDV010000027.1, forward strand.
TTCTGTAGTGTATAAGTTTAATATAAATCAAGATATAACTCGGGTTAGACACACAGTCCAGCGGTGGACTGTGTGCACATTAAATACGCAGACGCCTCGAGTTCGATACTTGTCCCACGCATGCTTGCCTTAATAAAAATGTCCTTTTTTTTAACCGAACCGGAGTCACCGCTGTTACATGTTAAGTTTAATAAAAACCAGAATAATAACCAAGTTAGACACACAGTCCAGTGGTGGACTGTATGAATGTTTAATCACAGGACACGAGTTCGAGTCCGGACTACCGCATCGGTCCGGACAATTATTAAACCTTTTATTTTAAGACAGAAATGAAAATATTAAGTTTGTATATAAGTATAATAAAAATCGGTTTATTTAACAAGTTAGACACACAATCCAGCGGTGGACTGTGTGTTAACTCAACCCACAGGTCCCGGGTTCGAGACCTGTGGAGCGCACCGGTCCGACGCATTAAATCGTTTTTAAAAATAAATGATTTTCAGTTTAATCTAATTAGTATATAAATATAATTAAAAACAGAAATATTTCGGGTTAGACACGTAGCTCAGTTGGTAGAGCTGCGTGCACGCGTACGGGAGGTCTCGGGTTCGAGCCTCACCCAGCGCACACATACACACATGCGAACCGGTCAAAGTCAAAGTCAAAGGTCAATGGTCAACGGTCAACGGTCAAAAAGTCAACATTTTTTTATTATTTTTATTTATTTATTTTATTTAAAAATCAAATTAAAATACTTAAAAATAACATTTTTAAGGTTAGAAAATAACCTTAAACTCACAAAAATACACCCAACAATCCTACTAAAATTGATTAATAAAATCCCATTATTTACCAAACCATTATGTTATTATCTAGGTTAATTTCACTCGTGGTTAAAACCAACTTCGCGTGCATTCAACATCATCAACCGAACGCACCCAATGTGAGTGAATCTTACAACTCCCCCTTTTTAATTACACGTTTTGGGGTGTGTCATGTGTCACAAAATAATTAACTCGTTTATTTAAACTTGTGCCATACCATATTGTGATCTAAACTTAGATTGCTTATATTGTTGTGGTTATGTATTTCATTTTGTCAACTTATATGAAAGTCATTCATTAAGCCCATCAGTTCCTCGTGGGAGACGAGTTGAGCAACGCGTGCCTCAAAACAAATCCATTATTGTTCATGTGTGTATTATTGAGTTTATATTGTTTGTAGTTATGTATTTCATATTGTCAAGTTTATACAATTCATTCATTAGGCCCATCAGTTCCTCGTGAGAGACAAGTTGAGCAACGCGTGCCTCTAAACGATCCATTAATGTTCGTGTGTGTATTGTTTAATATTAAATTGATTGGTGAATAAGTTTACATCTATTTTTACTCATGTGTGGTTGTGCACTTTATTTTTACAATCAATTAAATAAACTTGTTCAAATGTTTTCCATAGGATTCACTCGTCAACTTTTTGTTGATCCAAAAACCCTTCTTACACATGATACAGGTGAACGGGATGAAGCAAGGAAAACATAGGAAATGCCTTAGAAGAAAACAATGAAGCCTAGATTGATATTTAGGACATGATGTAATATTGATTGTAATTTTCCATTAAAGTGTATTAATGAATATGAAACGTTAAAATAAATGTCATGAGCTTTTTTCCATTAAAGTGTATTAATGAATATGAAACGTTAAAATAAATGTCATGAGCTTTGATGATAACCCAATCATGCCCCGATCACCTTTTCCGCTGCGGGTCGGGGTGTGACAGATTGGTATCAGAGCCATGACTATAGGGATATAGGATAGGTTATTAGACCCTTAGAGCCTATACTATAGTCTGCCTAAATTTTAATTGATTAGGTGATTACATACAAACTTATGATATTTGTTTGTTTCATATTTGTTTATACTTACAGTCAAACATACATACATACATACACATTCATTATACATATTTCAATGTTCATATATTCAAATCATTTTCATACTCTCATTATTCAAAGATTTTGTTGCAATTTTCAAATCTCATCAAAGTAAGTTCTGCGACGGATGTAGTAACTGGAAGGGTACAAGTACCGGTAGTCGGAACGTCCTGTCTAGGTTGGCATTCGTATAAATCCAATATAACGGACCAGTTTGCCTACCTGGGGACTAACGATGAGAGTACGAAGAACCTATTAGGCCAAAGCATGCCACACCAAACGTCGTTCGAACTAACCCCACTTTGAGGTGTCACCGTGTCTACACCTGGACACATTCCGAATATCATACGATATATACATATTTCTCGATTTTCTCCGGGTTTTAGTGTACGTAACCAGGCTAACACATGCGAACCATATGAAAAACCCGGTATTCATGGGGGCCCACATGATTACGAAGGTGAAGTATGGCGGCATGTAGGGCCTAATGACGAGCAAAGCCCAAGACATCCTATGGATGTAGTAGATTTATTTTTCTATATTTATTTTATGAATGTTCATTCCTAAGTGCGACCCATGATCCCAAAAGCATCCAACTCATACTCTTGACATGTATTCCTTGTAGATGTCTTCTAGCCTCGCCCGTAGGAATATGAGAGCAGGAAAAGCCTGCGAGCGCATGGCTGCCCTAATCGCTCAACAAATGGCTGCCGTAATACCCAACATTGTAATCCAAGTCCAACAAGCACTTACCGCGAATCCTGTCAATCAAGAAGATCAACACGTTATCAACTCTCCCCCAAATACCACTAAATGCACCTACAAGCATTTCAAATCATGCGACCCTCCAAAATACGAAGGGACTGAAGGTGTCACCGCTCTCCTCCATTGGTTTGAAGAAATGGAGAACACTTTTCTAAATTGCGATTGCCCCGATGATCGCAAAGTGCGATATGCTACCGGTCTTTTATATGGAATAGCACTTACTTGGTGGAATACAGAGAAGGCCAAACGAGGCGTTGACGATGCTATGACTTTAACTTGGGATGAATTGAAGGAAATCATGACCAGACGATTTTGTCCAAGGAGCGAAATCAAGAAATTAGAAGATGAGTTTTATTCGTTGAAGCAAAAGGAAGGAGACCACACCACATACAACAAAAGATTCCTCGAGTTACATCAGATGGTTCCCAACTTGTTCACTCCCCTCTAGCGGTTGATCGAGCACTACATTCGAGGTCTTCCGTCAAAGATTCAAGACTCTGTAATAAGTACCACGCCTGCAACTTTGGAAGCAGCAATGGAGTTAGCTACAGAGCTCACCAAGAACCGAATCCGGAACAAAGACTTCAAGGAGGAGAAGAAGAAGGATAAAGCATCGACTGAAACCTCCGACTACACCCAAACCGAATCCCCTTCTCAACCCAATTCTAAGAGAAAAAGAGACGGGCAACTTTTCGCTGCCATCCAACGAAATCAACCAATTTCACACGCCATACCCATCCAAGCTATCCCAATTACTCAAGTGGCACCCAACTTAACTTACCCAAATAAGAAACCATATCTTGGACCTCACCCTCAATGCAACAACTGTTTTTATCACCATCCCCTTACTTTACCTTGTCGACTATGTGCAACTTGTGGACGCTATGGTCATTTGAGCAAGGTTTGCTGCACCTTTCAAAACCAAATCTCTCCCCCTACTCAAAACATGATCCAAACCTATCAACAACCCCAATACCCCATGTTCCCATATGTTCAAGCTTGTTTCAATTGTGGCGACCCTATCCACTTTAGAAACACGTGCCCTCGATTGGTTAACATCATCAACACTCAAGCTCAGTCAAACCCAGTTAACCAAGTAAATCAAGAAAATCCAATCACTAGGCCACCAGCAAGGGGAAGAGTTTTCAACATCAATGCCAATCCTGTCGAAGATAATGACGGCCCAAACGAAGACACCCAACTAGTCATCTTCACCGAAAATCCAGATTCAACTCCAATCGTTTAGTTTTATGTTTTTCTTTATGATTTAGAATCACATAGAACCAATCATAACTTAAGGATAAAGCCAATGAAACTTTGACAAGAATATGGTGGATACGCCGCTGGTACTTCCTATATATAAGTATTCTTGCCAAAGGATTGGAGGCATTATCAGGCGGTTATGAGAGGTTCCATGTATAAACTGTTTGAGTGATTATTGTTTATTATTTTCAATACATGCAATACGATCGGCTCCGTTTGATTGTGCCTTGATCGCACAGACATTTTCATTTTCAGTACATGCAATACGATCGGCTCCGTTTGATTGAGTCTTGATCGCACAGACATTTTCATTATCAGTATCTTATGGTTGTTGTGTTGTTGTAGAGTCACATAGAACTAATCATAACTTGTGGATAAAGTCAATGAAAATTTGACAAGAATATGGTGGATACGCCGCTGGTACTTCCTATATATAAGTATTCTTGTCAAAGGATCGGAGGCATTATCAGGCGGTTATGAGAGGTTCCATGTATAAGCTGTTTGTGTGATTATTGTTTAGATTAAATTTATTATTTTCAGTACATGCAATACGATCGGCTCCGTTTGATTGAGCCTTGATCGCACAGACATTTTCATTTTCAGTACATGCGATACGATCGGCTCCGTTTGATTGAGCCTTGATCGCACAGACATTTTTTCATTTTCAGTATTTTGTGTTTGTTGTATTGGTTGTAGAGTCACATAGGACTAATCATAATTCACTGATAAAACCAATGAAAATTTGACGAGAATATGGTGGATACGCCGCTGGTACTTCCTATATATAAGTATTCTTGTCAAAGGATCAGAGGCATTGTCAGACGGTTATGAGAAGTTCTATGTAGGATTTAGTAGTTTCTTGGTAACAAATCATAATTTGCGGATAAAACCCAACGAAAATTTGACAAGAATATGGTGGATACGCCGCTGGTACTTCCTATATATAAGTATTCTTGCCAAAGGATCAGAGGCATTATCAGGCGGTTATGAGAAGTTCCATGTAGGATTTAGTATTGTCTTGTTTGAAATTTGTGTTACATTCATATCATCTCGCCATTTAAAGAAATTGGATTGTGTTCTATTTCTACATAAACTAACCTCTCCATCATAACAAACGAGAGAGGAACTGTCACCATTCAAACATATATGCTATCAGAATGTGGATTCAAATATTGGTTGTTGTGTTATTTATGTTCTAAAGTTACATCATAGGACCAATCATAAGTTACTGATAAAACCAATGAAAATTTGACAAGAATATGGTGGATACGCCGCTGGTACTTCCTATATATAAGTATTCTTGTCAAAGGACCAGAGGCATTGTCAGACGGTTATGAGAAGTTCTATGTAGGATTTAGTAATTTCTTGGTACATTAGTTGTTGTGTTTATTTATGTTCTATAGTCATAGAACCAATCATAACTTACTGATAAAACCAATGAAAATTTGACAAGAATATGGTGGATACGCCGCTGGTACTTCCTATATATAAGTATTCTTGTCAAAGGATCAGAGGTATTGTTAGATGGTTATGAGAAGTTCCATGTAGGTTGTAGTATTAGAAGTTTTGCTTTAGGATATAACCATATCCTTCTAAACATATCAAAACTCTTGCGCATGATATCATATTTAGCAAATCAACTCTGCGTATCAATATTTTACCGTAGGTAACAAAAAGCGATTCCTGTAACAGGGTATTTAACCCTTACAAGGGACGTTACCGCCTCAAACAAAAACTTAAACCCTTACTTTTCTAAGTATGTAACTGTCAAACTAAACACCATCATTTTTAGTTAAATATATCACTACTTAAATTTCGGGACGAAATTTCTAAAAAGCAGGGGATACTGTAACATCCGTCAAAAATCGGATTTACCAAACCCGCTCCGTTTAATAACCGAACAATCAGTTTAAAATTTCGTGGCGTATTTAGTGCCCAAATTAATTTTAAACGATACATAATTAATTATTATATTGGAATATATAATTTGTTTTTGCAAAATTGTTAAAAATAATGAAATAAAAATATAATGTTGCTGCCGGGTTTCGAACCCGGGTCAGTCAACCGGTTCAGCAGACACTTAACACACACACACTCAACCACTGCGCCACTTGTATTTCTTGTTAATTATTGGAGTCAATTAATTCATATCATGAATCTCAAATTCAAAAACCGGCGCAGCCAATTGCAGTCGTCGGATATCCCGACTAACTCGCCAAGAATTGACGGTTACTTCAGTTATAACGTAAACTTTAACTATGACATCGGTTATAACCGACGCCTGAGTCCGCGACACAAGTTATAACCGCCGGGAAGTTTCTAACCGACGAATCAAGTCGGAAATCGGACCAAATTCATCGATGACCTGCCCTATAAATACCTCCTCGAACCTCTGCAAGCTTTTTCGCTCAAAACCGCACCTTTACCCGACGTAATTCCACTCGCCGGAAAAGTTATGCACCTCGCCGGAAAACCGAACCTTTCACTTCTGAGCCTTACTGAACCCCCAGAGCTTATACCGAAGTCACCCACATTTATCTCACGCTCGCTGAAGACTCTCTGCCGCAAGACACAAGTCGCCGGAATAGTCTGCTGACATCGGGGTTCCGCCGGAGAAACAGAGGAGTCCAATTTCGGTATATCTAACGCTTAGTCTTTCATTCTTTTCATTTATCTCACCTATAATTAATCATAACACACTAAAGAAACTTGATAAAATCGACGAATCAGTCGGACGTTAGTTCTGGTTAAATTCAACGAAGAAGACGAAGTTTCTGTAGTGTATAAGTTTAATATAAATCAAGATATAACTCGGGTTAGACACACAGTCCAGCGGTGGACTGTGTGCACATTAAACACGCAGACGCCTCGAGTTCGATACGTGTCCCACGCATGCTTGCCTTAATAAAAATGTCCTTTTTTTTAACCGAACCGGAGTCACCGCTGTTACATGTTAAGTTTAATAAAAACCAGAATAATAACCAAGTTAGACACACAGTCTAGTGGTGGACTGTGTGAATGTTTAATCACAGGACACGAGTTCGAGTCCGGACTACCGCATCGGTCCGGACAATTATTAAACTTTTTATTTTAAGACAGAAATGAAAATATTTAGTTTGTATATAAGTATAATAAAAATCGGTTTATTTAACAAGTTAGACACACAGTCCAGCGGTGGACTGTGTGTTAACTCAACCCACAGGTCCCGGGTTCGAGACCTGTGGAGCGCACCGGTCCGACGCATTAAATCGTTTTTAAAAATAAATGATTTTTAGTTTAATCTAATTAGTATATAAATATAATTAAAAACAGAAATATTTCGGGTTAGACACGTAGCTCAGTTGGTAGAGCTGCGTGCACGCGTACGGGAGGTCTCGGGTTCGAGCCTCACCCAGCGCACACATACACACATGCGAACCGGTCAAAGTCAAAGTCAAAGGTCAACGGTCAAAAAAAGTCAACATTTTTTTATTATTTTTTATTTATTTATTTTATTTAAAAATCAAATTAAAATACTTAAAAATAACATTTTTTAAGGTTAGAAAATAACCTTAAACTCACAAAAATACACCCAACAATCCTACTAAAATTGATTAATAAAATCCCATTATTTACCAAACCATTATGTTATTATCTAGGTTAATTTCACTCGTGGTTAAAACCAACTTCGCGTGCATTCAACATCATCAACCGAACGCACCCAATGTGAGTGAATCTTACAACTCCCCCTTTTTAATTACACGTTTTGGGGTGTGTCATGTGTCACAAAATAATTAACTCGTTTATTTAAACTTGTGCCATACCATATTGTGATCTAAACTTAGATTGTTTATATTGTTGTGGTTATGTATTTCATTTTGTCAACTTATATGAAAGTCATTCATTAAGCCCATCAGTTCCTCGTGGGAGACGAGTTGAGCAACGCGTGCCTCAAAACAAATCCATTATTGTTCATGTGTGTATTATTGAGTTTATATTGTTTGTAGTTATGTATTTAATATTGTCAAGTTTATACAATTCATTCATTAGGCCTATCAGTTCCTCGTGAGAGACGAGTTGAGCAACGCGTGCCTCTAAACGATCCATTATTGTTCGTGTGTGTATTGTTTAATATTAAATTGATTGGTGAATAAGTTTACATCTATTTTTACTCATGTGTGGTTGTGCACTTTATTTTTACAATCAATTAAATAAACTTGTTCAAATGTTTTCCATATGATTCACTCGCCAACTTTTTGTTGATCCAAAAACCCTTTTTTACACATGATACAGGTGAACAGGATGAAGCAAGGAAAACATAGGAAATGCCTTAGAAGAAAACAATGAAGCCTAGATTGATATTTAGGACATGATGTAGTATTGATTGTAATTTTCCATTAAAGTGTATTAATGAATATGAAACATTAAAATAAATGTCATGAGCTTTGATGATAACCCAATCATGCCCCGGTCACCTTTTCCGCTGCGGGTCGGGGGTGTGACATTTGGTAATAGAAAAAATTACTTTTTGAGTCCCTATATTTTAGGAGTGTTAACCACTTAAGTCAAAAATTAAAATATTTAACGCCCTGAGTCTCTAAACGCTCTTTTTGTAACCCTTTGAGTCCATATTTTTAACCCTCTCTAATAGCTTGTTAGCCATAACAGTATTTTAGTCATTTAGAAACAAAGTACAAATACTTAATGCACACAGTATAATGTCATGTTTTGACATCATAGATCCAATCTTTCTCCAACCACCACCACCATTATCACTTCATCATTTTGACATCATAGATCCAATCTTTCCGAGTTCGACCGAGCTCGAATCAGTCAACCATCTTTTCAAAGCCATGACCATGACCCCCTTGGATTCTTCGGCTTCATATGTTATTTTTCGAAGGCATTGTTCAAGATCTATTCGATATTCGGGATCACAATAAAGATCCGTGTAAAAGCCCCGACCTGTTCTTTTTCCAAGGCATTGTTCTAGAAGAGAAAAGCTGTAGTGGGTGGTGTGGTGGTGATGGTGGAGGGTGGTGTGGTGGTGACGGTGGTGCAGCGGTTGTGGGTGGTGTGGTAGTGACGGTGAAGGTGTAGTGGTGGTGGAGGGATGGAGGTGGTTTAGAGAGACAGAATAAAGAATGATATAAGAGAGATGAATACTAATGAAATTAGTTTTTCTTAACTATAGGGGTAAAACACTAATCTAACAATATTTAACAAAAAAATGTTAACTGTCTTCAAAATTTGGAATCAAAGAGTTACAAAAGAGCGTTTAGGGACTCAGGGCATTAAACATTTTGATTTTGCATTTAAGTTGTTAATACTCATAAAATACATGGACTCAAAAAGTAAATTCTCTTGACGATATAATAAGAAAGTGTGGTAGATGAATACTCAACAATATTAGACAAGTGAAATAGATTTAACGGCCTTCTACATCACACTTAAAGCAAATGGTAAAAGCGCATTCTACGATTTCTATAGTTCTTAGCTTATTATTGGTTCTCAAATGAATACTCAACAATACTAGACAAGTGAAATAGATTTAATTCATTTTGTAGCAATTTTTTAAATGGCTAACAAATGATTTTATTAACAGTTAACCACTAGTTAACGATTATCGTGCATCCACAAGGGTTTACATCACTTTTTAGTTGCATATTTAGCTTCCGATATATGTTATCTACAAATAATAAGCTATATCTACAAATAATAAGCTAGAGTTTGGTGGTAGAGGCTCTTGTCTTTTGAAGAAAAAACCAGGGTTCAAATCCTATCATGGCATATAATTTAGTATTTATTGATATATTTTAGAATCAGAAGTAATCTAACCTTTTACATTAAAAAAATGTGGGAATATTTCATAGAATAGTAACCGAGTTTTAGAGGTGTTTCAATTAAGTCATTCATAAAATAATTTGTTCTAATTAGGTCACTAAAGTTTAAATTATGTTCTAATTCTATATAATTGACCTGAATAGCAGGTAAACTAGGCATTTATTGTGTTTTCTTCTTTTTTTAATATGCTGACATAATAAGTAGTATAAATAAATTAATAAATAAATGAAGTTATACCTCAATCGTTTTGACCCACCACGAGTTACCACCCACCGTACGTCGCAGCACAACGCATATCCGTCGTCACCGTGTAGCACCACCCCAATTCACCACCATCGTCGTACCAGCACCCCAATCAATCTGTAATGTCTTGGCACTACTAAGTAAATCAGCAAAATGATAATTGAAGTGATCAACATTCAATACGATGGAAGAATACATTCGAAATTGGATATGAATATTAACTGAAAGAGAATGCAGAAGAAGATGATTAGTATGAGTGAAGAAGCTGCCATTGGTGCAGGTTCGTGTGCTTCGATGCAAGTTGTTTGCAATAATATATAATAATAATAATAATAATAATAATAATTAGTTCAAAACATGCGAGACCTAATTATTTAATCTCTTTTAACTTAATTACCATTTACATAACTCTATAATTGGATAGAGTTAATGAAAATTTTTATAGTTACAAAATAATTAGATAGAGTTAATGAAAATATTTTATAGTTACAAAAATTTTAAGTTTTTCACAATTAAAAAAATATTTTGCACTTTTTAATTCATTTTAGACATTTATAAGCTATGTCAGCATATTAAAAAAGCATAAATAAATGTAAAATAAGATGGATTTTATAGTTACAAAAATTTAAAGTTTTTCACAATAAAAAAAAAATATTTTGCACTTTTTTAATTCATTTTAGACATTTATAAGTTATGTCAGCATATTAAAAAAGCATAAATATATGTAAAATAAGATGGATGACCTTCTATTTAGGTAAAAGATCTAGGATTGAAACACAAATTAAAAGTTTAGTGACTTGATTGTAACAAATAAATTTATGAATGACCTAATTGGAACACTCATAAAACTTGGTTACTATTTAGCAAAGTTATCCAAAAAATGTTATCTACAAAATAAATTTCCACTTTGTAAACATCTACACATCAATAATTTAATGCACTGGCTATTCTTTCAACAACCATTTTTTGTGTTCTTCATCTACAACAATTATTATTATCTGTTGGAAACAATCGTAATACGTAAATAGAAATATATCTTAATTGAAATGTTTGGTCTCTAAAATAATACCATAATAGTGAATATGGGAAAGTTTATATATAGACACAATAGATCATAAAATGTAATACAATGTCTAGCAAAATATAACGCAATGCCGGAAAATATAACACCATGTCGAGCAAAAAAGACACAATGAGTCGTAAAAATACATAATAATGCAAATATAGAGAAAAATACAATGATAAATAAAAAGACATAGCGATAAACTAAAATTCTAAAATTAAAGGCTAAACATCTAAAAAAGAAAACCTAAAATCTCATATCATAGAATTTGATGAGATGTTTCTATTGCCGTTTGAATAAGAATTGGAGTCCGTTTGACACCTTTACCATTCTTATGTCTTCTTATTTTTAGAAAATATTGTATATTTAATACACTTTTATGTAAAGGGTAATCATATTGCATATGTCATGAATCTTCACCAACAAATAAATGTTAAAAGCAATATTAAGCCATTCCAACTATAGCTGAGCGGTAGAGGCTGTTGTCTCTTAAAAAACAGGGTTCGAATAATTTTAACATATAGTGTAATTTAATAATATTAGAGTAGTTTAGGAGTAGAAGTAATATAACATTTGACACTAAAGAAAAAACAATATCATATATATTGAGTAATAATATCTGTTATATTTTATTTTGCTTTTTTTGTAATATAGTATGTTATATATTAGAAATAGTGTTCTTATAAGTTATAACCTATGTAATCATTCTCCTCTATAAATAAAATATAATTGAATTTATAAATTAAACTTAGCTCAAATCCAAACACGTTAAAGTCGACAGATAACTGATGTTGAACCGAACCATCTTTCCAACAAACGAATTAACCGGACTTACAATCGAAAACATGTGGTTTTAGGCTATAAGTGAACCAAACCAAACAATGCCAACCCTATATTTTTGTAACTATAAGAAAACATAAAGTACTGCCTGTATAACTTTTTTCTTATTAAACACTGGTTCTCCAAAAGGAAAATCCAAGTAAGATTCGAGAAAATAGCATATACACAATCTTATTACCTGTAGTAACTTGATTATGTTGCTAGCACCGAAAACTAGATGAGCCATAGTGAACCTAAGTGGTTCGGTAGGAGGAAAATGAGGGGCCAAAATGCATTTCTCTACGCATCTTCTTCTCAACATCTTACAAGCACCACGGGGAGTGCTACAACCACATCACTAGCATGTTTTGGTGGTGTTGTACCATTACTACTGTAGTGGCTAGCCATCTTGGTGTGAGGTGTAGCTAGATGGTGAGAGAGAACCTCACTTAATAGGATTTGCTTGGCTTATGGATATATGGGTTTCTTTAAATATCTATCTATATATGGACGATAACTGAAGGTTTGAAGTTTGAAAAACATAATGGAGAAACAGAAACTAAAAGTGTAAAATATAATTGTTATGACTAATGCTGTCCAAAAAAATAGTGTAAAATATAAAATAAAGTATGCCATGTTCAAACTACTTTGACTGTATTTATGAAAATGGATAACCGTTGACTGGTCTGGCTGAAAGTTGGTGGCCGATCAATTGGGTTGAGTTATGATACGATGCCTGGTTGCCAAGTGTTCAACAATATCTTATCTACCGTATGTTGACGTGATAATGATACGGTCAACAAAAGGAAAAAAATAGTTTTCTTCAATTTGAAATTAATTAGTAGTAGAGACCCACTTTGCGGTGGGGTCATAGAAGGATTTTGACGAAAATGTCATTTGTATAGGGTACATCGATAGTTATTATAGATCATACAAGCTTTAATCTAAACGACGATTAAAATAAACAATTAACATGGTTAAGTAAACATGTATAGAATTAAAGGTTGGTTAATAAGTAAAGTTACCTTTTATATTGAAAGATTAACATAGATCATGTAGGCTTTATTCTAAACAACAGTAAAATTAAGCAACTAATACGATTAACTAAATATGTCTAGAGTTAGAAGTTACATTCAACTATAATAAGTTAAATAGATAATAAGTAAAATAAAAAAGAATTAAACTTACAAAAAGATAAAAGACAAATATAGTTATAAATATTAAAAAATAACTTTATTAAACTTCCGAGCCCATATAATAACCATATTAAAGTTTAGGGGGTCAAAGCGCAAATCTTTATAGAAAAAGATTTATTATTTAACTTCCGTATGATGCAATAGGAGCTTATCGACAAAAACGAATCAATTTAGGTAGTCCTTTGTGACTGCGGTAATAATAAACATATCAAAGTTATGAGTATAAATGTAAATCATCTATAAAAAAATTATTAGAGTCTAGAGACATATAATAACTTTATTAGAGTTAAGGAAGTCATGTAATAACTCTATTAAAATTTAAGGTTAGAAATATAAATTAATAAAAATATATTAATATTCTAACCCTTTAATATATTCTTATAAATTAAACTAATATTGATCAATCTCAAAATAGAATTGTTCACAATGTGTATTGTTAATGTATAGAACTAGTGAAATTTCTTTTCTCGTTATGCGAGAATTTGGTTGATATCGGTTCAGTTTATTATGGCATCGGTACAGTATCGACATTTGTTATAGATAAAATTCAAAAAAATCATGATATATCTAAAAAAATATCAATACATGTTTTAAATCGAAGGAAAACCATGAAAGTGAATATTTTGTTCGGTTGGAATCGACGTATTACCGATATTGTTTGGGTGATATTAGTATGGTTCGTCACAGTACCTGTATAATCCTGACACTCGCTATAGTTTACGATATAGAAAATACTCTATATTGTTACGGAAGTTGTTGGAACGGTTTTTGTATGTTTCTTCACGATATATAATACGAAAGTCGTTGGCACAGTTTCAACATGTTTTTTCACGATAAATAACAAAAAGAATTCATATATTTGACCCGTGGTAAGGCTATATAGCGTGGTCATGACCCAAACTATTATCCTCATTTTTTTAAATTTATTTTGTATAAAATATATTTAACTAATTAAGAAAAAGGAACCTGATTGTCACGGTTTAATCTATGTAAATCATGATGGTTTCCTAAAGGGAATGACGTAGCACATGGCAATCATGACCCATGGTTTTGAGGACCGGTTTGACCGGTCCGACCGAGTTCGTCCAATTGAGCCATCCAATCACACACAATCGTGAGGCTTACAAAAATTCGGCCGATTCATGAAGTTCGGCGGATCGGTGGTTCGATGGATCGGCCGGTCGAACCGGTAAGTCGGATCTTACCCTCAATCTGTCATCATATTTCTTGAACCATAAACCATATTTCTATGATAGACCCTTCAGTTCACCAATACCAAGATAGAGAAGAATGGAAGGTTATATAAGAACTTGAGAAGTGAAACAAGAGAATTGCGATGAAGAAGATGAAGCTGGTTGAAGAAAGAGAAAGCATGAAAAGCCATTTTTATAACTTTTAAATGAGAGTAATAATACTAGCAGTAGGTTTATGTTTCCAAAGGTGAGCTGTGATCCATTTTGTTTAAAATTTGATTTAAATTATTAACTTATTAAATTCATCACAATTTTTTATTTTATGTAGTTTATACATGTTTTAGTTATTAGAATTCACGTAATAATTAGTAGAATTGTCATACTACTAAAATTTTATGATCAAACTATTAAATCATGTTTCAAGTTCTATAACTTTTAAAATTATTGTTATAGATTCAAAAACTCCTTGAGGGCGAGCATGAACCAGCTTTGGATTCCTAACAAAAACTCCTAGAGGGCGACCCTAAAATCGATGATTTATTTGTCCAATTAATTGTCAGTGGCCTTTTTGGAACTCTCGGGTTCCCACAAAAATTAATATATTCTTTTGGAAGGTGACCGTGCATTGAATACCTTAAAAAATGGGTCTTATGCGTAGAGGAGTTGTGTTGGACATTGTGATTTGTTTGAGATGTGGGATTCATAAGAGATAGTCACTCATATTTTGTTGGATTGTTCATTTTCAAAAGCAGTTTGGTGGTCTATTTTCACTTAGTAAAGTTGTCCTTTCCTGATCATTCGGCTACAGTTAAAGAAATTTGGGGAACGTGGTGGCGACAAATGGTCTCTAGGACGTGGAAGAAATTAATTGAGGCCGTGATTCAAGTTACGGCGTGGGAAATTTGGAAAGTTAGAAATGAGAAAACCTTTAATGAGCGGCATATTCACTTCTCAACCGAACGACGGATGTCATTAAAGAAACTTCTTTTCTTTTTGTTATGGGAAGATCTTAATTTTGTAATATTAAGTGAGATAGATGGATCGATTTTAACACTCATAATATAATTTTGTAATACTAGATCTAAATTTCTTGCTGGCCCTTTCCTATATTTTTTATAGAAGTTTCATCCTTCAAAAAAATTAACCAGCTTTGACTTTTTGTTATCTTTTGAACTTATTTTCTATAAAAAAAACACAGATTTAATATACCACTCCAAATCCCCAAAACCATTTACAAACCCACATCCTCCATTCTCTCCATCCCTCTCTCTTAAAAGCACTAGCTGCTCTTTTTCACAGTTATTTCCGGTCGTATCACCGTTACCATTCCGATGAAATTATTGGAGCCAAAAAAACCGTCAGTTTTACCATCAGTTAGAACTTTATCGCCGGCAAAATAGCGACAAGGTTAGGTGAGTTTATTGGACTTTGAAGTATTGATCTTAGTTACAATCATCTCATCAGAAACGTTCCATGGACATTCGGAAGTTTACCGGCGTTAACCGAAGTCATTCGGGCAGCTACGCTCAAGCCACCATCACCATTTTAGTAATCGTCACCAACGTTTCCGGGTTTCAGATATGTAATCAGAGTTGGGGAAAACGAAGAGGGAGTCATATTCTCAGCCGATTGTTGTGCTTTGGCGGTGATTTGGACGACATCCAATGACGCAACAATTTTCCAATTAAGTTATTCTTAATGGAATATACCAAAACCTATTCCCATGTATTTTAGGAAGTATATTTCTACGTAAATATTTGTAATTACTTTCTCCCCAAGTCAAGGATTATATGGTTTATATAGTTAATGAATTAATGAGAAATGCAGGGGATTTAACCATACAATTCTACATGGTATCAGGCCATCCATAATCCCCTCCCTCCCTCTCATATTGCCGTCATCTCTTCATCACCACCTTGTTTAATTTATTTTTTTCCTCCCTAATTCAATATGTCCTCATCAATTATCCGCCCGGTGGTCACCGTCACCAACATCAAAAATTTCATTCCCTTTATCCCTGACATGCAAATAGTTCACTATAACACATGGGCTGAACTATTCAAGATATATTGCAAAGCATATGAAGTTTATGACCACCTCTTACCCCGTACACCTTCCGAAAAAGACAAAGAAACCGTAACCTCTAAACCGACACAAACCGAGTCATGGGAATGTATCGACGACATTGTCTTACAATGGATCTACGGGACCGTCTCCAAAGACCTTCTCCTTACCGTAATGAAAACCGACATCACGGCTTATGCCGCTTGGTGCACCATTAAAAACCTATTTCTTGGCAACCAAGCCTCACGTACCATTCATCTACAAAACAAATTCGCCAACACTCGCCTAGACCAATTCCCTGACATATCTTCATATTGCCAAGCCATGAAGAAACTCTACGACCAACTTGTTAGTCTCGGCTCCAACACCACAGAAAACCAATTGGTTTCACAAATACTTGTCGGCTTGAATGACCAATACGAGAACATCTCTCTTATCCTTCACGAAACATAACCCCTACCCGACTTCTACAATACTCGCTCTACCTTATGCCAAGTAGAAGACTGAAAAAATATGCAAGCCAAAACTCGGCTCAAGCCGCTGGCACCACTCTCAATGCCACAACCGACCGCACCCTTTCATCAAACCAAAACCATGACATCCCCTCTAATCGGTCGGAGTCCACCGTGGCCGCGGCCGAGGTCGGCAGTCTTACAACCGTCCCCGTTGTAACATTCGTTGTAAAAACGGGTTCTTAAACCCACTCCGTTTAAAAATTCAAATAGTTTATATAAGGTTTCGCTTTTAATTATGTTAATCGTTCAAATTAGTTATATGAAATTTTGTATTTATAAATTAAAAAGAGTTAAAATAATAAATAAATAAAAATTAATAATAATATTAATAAATAAAACTAAAATATAATAATAGAAAATAAAAATCACACAAAAGGTGACCACGAGTTTCGAACCCGGGTCACCACTAAACCAACACACACTCCACACCACTGAGCTACACACACATTTGTGATTAAATCTGAAAACAATTTAATCTTATACAAAAACAACCACCAAACCTGCAATTCAAATCGCAGAATCAGTAACAGTCGGAGCATGACCAATTAGTCGTTGTTCTTTTGTTTAAATGCATGTAACTGATTCAAATCATCAAGAATAACGTCTGAAACTGCACGAAATCATTGGTCTTTAAATCCTTAAAAGATACCGTAATCATAATTACCATTTGCTCTATAAATAGCGATCTTGCACCTCAATTGAACTCGCCCACATTCTATCATCTCTAAAAACTCTCGAAAGAAACTCTCTGCTTCAAATAAGCTCTTCGCCGGAAAACCGTGCATCGCCGGAATTCAACCAGAGAACTCTTAATATCGATACAAACACTTAATTTCTTTTATATTCACTTGATTCATGATTTGTTATAATACATCAGTTAATCCAACCTGTATAATTGGATTAACAGACGAGTTTGGTGTTCTGGGTTTTTAAATAGAAGAAGATGATGTTGTGATAGTTTATAAATATAATTAAAACTAGAGATTTGACTGGGTTAGACACAAGTCCAGCGGTGGACTGTGTGCATGACAAACACAGTTGCCCGGGTTCGAATCCTAGCACGATGCCAATCTCCGAATTTAAACAAAAGCTTTTTAATACTTACATATATAAATAGTTAATAAGTGTATAAAACTAATATAAATCGTAGATATTCCAGGTTAGTCACACAGCCCAGTTGGTAGGGCTGTGTGCAACGTAACATGGGGGCGAAGGTTCGACTCCAGCTGAGTGCAATGGTTCGATGTTATAACAAAACATTTTTAATTAAATGAAATTATGATTTAACTTAGTTAGTATATATATATATATATATAATATTAAAATCAAGATTATTTCGGGTTAGACACGTAGCTCAGTTGGTAGAGCTGCGTGCACGTATATGGGAGGTCACGAGTTCGATTCTTACACGATGCCAATAGTCACACGGTCAAACCGGTTCGACCCAATCAACCCTGAAAAGGGGTATATTTTTTTAAAATAAACTTTTCTTATTTTCTCCAAAAATCCCTAAAATATATATAAAAAAATGGACTTTTTAAGCATAAAATTTATAACAAATCCCATAAAAATAGTCTAAGAATCCTAATAAAAGGCATTAAATAAATATATTAAGTTCAAATAAAAGAAATATATTTACCGAATTATTATGTGAATATTTAGGTTAGTTTCATTCGTCGGTTGAAATCTTTAATCGTGCGCATTCGTTATCAATTCAAGAAAACGCACCCACTGTGAGTGAATTCTTACAAATTTCTCCTTTTTATTCATGTTTTGGGGTGTATCATGTGTCGTTTACTTATATTGTTTATTCAAAAATGATCTAACGTGTTATGTAATGTTTGGTTATTGTTAAATGTGGTTATATTTTCTCATTTCAGTCAAGCATTCACATTAGGCTTGTCACACCCCAGATTTCCATCCCAAATCCATACACCGGTAGGCCCGGGTGGGGAGTATCGTGACGTCAGTTGACAATCATCATAGTCAATTAAACACGACACATCGGAAGTCTTGGAGTAAAATTACTATTACAAACCAAATGTTCGAAATATAAATAATATACAGGTTCGTAATAGAAGATCCACAGGCGGATCATAAAATGTACAAGAAAGAATATAAAACAGACTTTAGGGCAGATCTAAGGATTTGCAAGATCCTCTTATTCACTACCGAGCAGCTTCCGGCCTATTTTGTATTGTACCTCAGTTAGCCTTTGGACGATACGTCAGCTTATGCTTGTAAATACACCCAACTGACTCATTTTGAAAACATTAAAATGATTTTTAGGTGCAAAACGGCACAAATCTTTTATTAACTTGGGAAAGTTGACTTTGCAACCTTGTATTAGATTCACATGTTTGTCAATACATACAGGGCCCAGTACAGAAACCGAGACATGATTAAATACACACCATTTACAAACTCACGAAGGAGTTATCCCCAACGTCTTACGTAATTTGCATATGAGCGTCTGTCAGGTGTATGCCTACACCCCGCACTAAGGTCGTGGCCAATAACTAATGTATTGAGCCGAGGATATACAGGACATGGTAATTTAACCCCCGATGTTTAAGTTATCAAACAAAACTGATTAAAACGGAATATGCTGGTTTAGTAGCCACAAACGGGCATTCGATTGACCCCATTTCGGCAAGGATCTAGTCTGGATTATGGCATAAGCTAACCAATTAAATACTATTGGTCTTTATTTAAGTTATAGACTTAGACCGAGTAGTGTACATGATCAAAACGTATAACGCTTGATTAAACGATGATTGGATAGAATGTAGTTTAAAACCGACAAGTACTTTAACTTGCATAATATGGGTAAACAATTATCATTCTGGATTTTGAGATTAAATTGATAAGGTTAAACCCGTTTCGGTTAAATTCCGTAAACTAGTTACGTGTAATCAACCGTTTTCTTGAAAGCGATAATGGGTAACCGGATAAGTCATGGACAAGTTCTATATGCCATTATATTTTAAATAAGTTAAAAGATCAGTAGGGTATCAACTTGTATGCTCGTTAAGGTTTTGAAACGAAACTATGCTTCAAAAGGGCATTTTGGTAATTTCATACCATATAAAAGGAACTTGAATATTATTTAATGTTCTAATTATAAGTATTATGTAAAAGTACTTTATTTATGATATAATATAAGTAGTATACCAATTATATGTGTATTTTACCTTTTATGACTAAACTATGCACCGAAGGGGCATTTTAGTCATTCTACACATAGTTTATAAATTATTTGGGATTCTGAGTTTATAATATGTACCTACTGTAAATATGTTTAAAATAAGTTTTAAAATCAGTAGGTATCAAGTTTTGGTCAATAATATGCTTCAAAACCATACTATGCGCCTAAACAACGCTTGTGTCGTAAAATGACGTCTTTATGTAATTTTTTATGAAAATTGATGTTAAGTTCAGATTAAAATGTCTTAGATATGTTATTTAATATAACATATCAGTAGGTAAAAGATTTACCTTGAAAAGATTTGACTAAAACTAGTTTATGAGCCACAATGGCTAAAATCGCCATTTATCGACATAGTTTAAGGACTTGCTTGAAAACTCAGTTTATAACTTGGTTTAACTTCCCAAATAATCCTACTTATAATATTACATCAGTAGAAAACTCATTTTCAAGTTCATTACTATTTAAAACCTTGTTTTATGCAAAAAGGTCATTTTGGTCAAAAATGACATAATTATGGAACTTGCGCATAAACTTGGATTCTGATTATGATCATATAATATAACCTCAGAGGGTTATGCTACATTATATTACGATCATAATGAAACTTTAGATCAGTAGGTAGCTAATTAAATTGGGTCAGAATCGAAAGTCAAAGAAGAAGTCAAACTTCGCGACTTTCGGTTGCGAACCGACCCTAGAACTGAAATTGACGAGCCGAACATGTTCTTACATGTTCTAATAATTATTACCAACTTGTTTAAGTGTCAAAACAGTTCATAACATATATAAGATCAATTTATATTTTTTCCGAAAAATGGCATGTTTGACTTTTTAGTATCATAACTTTGACCCGTCAATTGGTCTAGCAAACGTGATCTTCAGGAGGTGCCCTTTATAGGGATTAATATCTAACTTATTACGATCACTTAGCCATGTTCATTTCGAACAATGGTTGGACTATAATGGTCTTAACCGAAAGTCAAAGCATTTTCCGAAAAATGCTTGACTTTTGGCTATTAAAAGCCTTTAAACGAAAATGCACAAGCAGTGATTCCTAAGGTGCAAAAGAACTATGTTGGATGCTCCTTTTAGCTAGGAACTTCCAGAGGAGGGAGAAGAGTTGTGATTTAGAAAGGTGCAAGTTCAAATGGTGCACTTGATCACCTATTTATAGTTCCGTCGAAAAACGGGTTTCCAAAACCCGCTTCGTTTATTAATCGAATATCAAGTTATAAAATTTCGTTGCGTATTTATGATTTATTTTATTTTAAACAATACATATTTAATAAACGATATAGAATTTAAAAACTATAATTATTAAAAAGTGAAAATAAAGTAAATAAAAAAGAAAACCGGCTGCCGGGTTTCGAACCCGGGTCAGCCGGAAGACATAACTAACACATATCTCACCACTCCACCACTTGAGTTGTTTGTTGATATAACGAAACAATTAATACATATAATGTAACTCGAAATCAAATTCGGTCATCAGCGCGCCCAAATCGCCCTCGCCGGAAATACCGACGATTTCGCCAATTATCGACGGTTTCCTTTGACTTAACGTATGTATTAACATCGACATCGGTTATAACCGATGTCTAATCCAGCGACATCAGTCATAACCGCCGGAGAAAGGCTGACCACGAATCAAGACTAAAATCAGACCCAATTCATCGTGATTCTTCCCTATAAATACACACCCAAGTCTCTGGAAATCATTTCGCTCAAAATCGCACCATTTCTCGAATCAATTTCATTCGCCGGAGATATTCTGAAATCGCCGGACTTTCGCCGGAAAAACCGAGACTTACATGAAAACGGTAAATACCCCGACTCTTTCGGTTTCAATCCATTGTTAGACTATTACTAACTTCAATCCATCAACCAGAATCAGTCCCAGACGACGTTGCCGGATATTCTGCACTGCCGGAAAACCTCTGGAATTTCCAAAATCACGATGTGAATCGGTATAATCATTTAAACCTTCTGATAATCATTGTTTAGTAACTCAATTTCGCAACTAATCGATCAAAACTGTTAATTGATTCAATCAGACGAAATCCACAAATCAGAGCCGACGACCATTGCCGGAATTCTGAGAAATACAGTCTGATCGGTACATTCGATTCCTTAACTCTTTTTATCCATTACATTTCAATTAGTAATATGTTCGACGAACGATTTAAACAAGAACAGAAGAATATTGGTCGTCTGAGTCTTTGAATGAAGAAGACGAAGTCGACGATGTTTATAAGAATAACTAAAACAAGTTATTAAACCGGGTTAGACACACAGTCCAGCGGTGGACTGTGTGCAAACACACAGCGCACGTCTCGAGTTCGATCCCTGACACGACCCTATCCTCTGAAATAAAAATGTTCTTTTCAAACCGAACCGTATTAACTCGCTGTAAGATGTTAAGTTTAATAAAAACCAGTATTTTAACCAGGTTAGACACACAGTCCAGCGGTGGACTGTGTGCAACGTTAAACAACGGGTCCCGGGTTCGAGACCTGTTATGTGCACCGGTTCGACATAATTAAAATTCTTTTTAAAATAAATGAATTCTGAATAATTTAAATAGTATATAAATATAATTAAAAACATAAATATTTCGGGTTAGACACGTAGCTCAGTTGGTAGAGCTGCGTGCACGCGTACGGGAGGTCTCGGGTTCGAGTCTCACCCAGCGCACACATACACAAAGTCCGAACCGGTCAACAGTCAAAGTCAACGGTCAACCCAAAAAGTCAACATTTTTTTATATTTTTATTTATTTATTTAATTTAAAAATCAATTAAAAATACTTAAAAATAATATTTGTAAAGTTAGAAAATGACCTTAAACTCACAAAAATAAATCTAAAAACCCTATTAAAATTGTTAATAAAATCCACTTATTTACCGTACCTTTTCGTTATTATTTAGGTTAGTTATTCCTCGTCGATCAACCCTCTAAACTCGTGCGCATTCAACATCATCAAACGAACGCACCAAATGTGAGTGAATCTCTACAAATTCCCCGTTTTAATCACACTTTGGGGTGTATCATGTGTCTTATTATTTATTACATTTAAACACTTGTGCATCCATCATATCTATGATCAAATGTGTATCCAATATGTATCAATTGTTTGTGTGGTTAATGTTTATATTAAATTTCATCATTTTCAGTACATACATCATCATAGGCTCGTCTGTTCCCCATTACATATGAGCGGAACCGTTCCCCATTACCTATGAGCGGAACGTGGCGTTGCCAACATACGATCGGCTCTATTTGATTGAGCCTTGATCGCACATACATCATCATAGGCCGTCCGTTCCCCATTACCTATGAGCGGAACGTGACGTTGCCAACATATACATTATCATTCATGTCATATACTCATGCAAGGTGGTTTGTTATTGTATGTTTATTTACGTTCGCTCACATATGATTATTGCACAATTTTTCCATATTAAATACAACAAGAAATCAATAATAAATGTTTTCTAACAAGGTTCACTCGCCAACTTTTGTTGACCAAAAAACCCCCATTTTTACACATGATACAGGTGATCCAGTTGAAGCAAGAAACATATAGGACGGCCTAGAAGAATAAATCAGTTTAGACCTTGGATTGTTTTACTTTGTTTCATTTCCTTGTATTTGTGTGAATTTGGTTTGAACATTAAGTTGTAATTTGAATTTAATAAATATGAAACATTTAGTAAACATCATGAGCTTTGGTGATAACCCAATTACGCCCCGACTCTTATTCCGCTGCGGGTCGGGGTGTGACAGTTTAGGGGTGTAAGAGGAAGCTTACAAGTGTCCAAAATGTGGCATAGCAGTTTGGGAAGCCATAGTTTCGGTTTTAAGGTTTTGGAGTTTTGTTTGGTGACCAAGCAAAACTTTCTGCAGCAGAGGGCTTCTCACGCCCCGCAAGAGGCACATGCCATGTCTCTCGCGGCCCGCGACCGCCCCCGGCCACTTTCAAACTTTGACACTTTTAACCCCTTAACTTATTTAAGCTTCTAAAAACCTTTTTAAACACCTTTTTGGCACTTTTAGCCCTCCGTAGCCAATGCTTGGCATACCCGGGATTATGCCCAGACGTTGTCGAGCTCTAGGTTCGTTAAAAGGTCACTCAGAGGTATAAATTAACATGTTGACACTTTTAATCCTCCGTTATCCAACTTTCATATATTATTGGATTTAATCACTCTCGTCCAACAAACATGACATATGAGAGTTAGGACTACGTAAAGGATCACTCAAAGGCTCAGTCTAAGCATGTTGACTCCGATGTCACTCAGAGGCCGAGTTTAAGCATAACGACACTAATGGTCGTTCAGAGGCTACGTTATGCATAACGACACCAATGGTCGTTCAGAGGCTACGTTTTATGCATACGACACTAATGTTCGTTTAGGGCTAGGTTTATGCATGGACGACACATTACATGTATCGTTTAGGGGCTAGGTTTATGCATGTTGACATCAAAAAGTCATTCAGAGGCTCAGTTTGAGCATGTTGTCACTTTTAGTCCTTATTAATCTTTTAATTGACTATATTAAAAATACAATACGTGTCACTATATATTGGACACGATTTTTACAGGGTGTTACATCCTCACCCCCTTAAAAAGAAATTTCGACCTCGAGATTTTATTAAAAAAGATGGGGGTACTTTTGTCGCATAGTGGACTCAACCTCCCATGTATACTCGAGACCTCTAAAAGCGTCCCACTTAACCTTTACTATAGGTCTCATTTTTCTTCGGAGCTTCTTAACCTGTCGACCCTCGATCGAAATTGGTTTCTCAACGAACCTCAGGTTTTCATCAATTTGCACATCTTCGTGCGACATGGCTAGCGACTTATCAGCTAGAGATTTCTTAAGGTTAGATATGTGGAATACATCATGGATTCCACTAAGCTCCTCTGGCAACCTGAGCTTATAAGCTAAAGTGCCGACACATTCGACTATCTCGAATGGTCCAATATATCTTGGGCTCAACCTGCTCTTCTTTCCAAAGCGCATCACACATTTCCAGGGTGATACCTTTAGCATGACCTTGTCCCCTACTTGGAACTTAAGACGTTTACGCCTCTTTTCAGCATAACTCTTCTGCCTATCCCTGGCAGCTTTAGACGATCACGGATTTGCACAATCTTTTCCGTGGTCTCTAGGACAATCTCTGGTCCTGATAGTTGGGCTTCCCCAACTTCTGCCCAACACACGGGCGTTCTACATTTTCTCCCATACAGGCCTCAAAAGGAGCTGCCTTGATGCTGGTATGATAGCTATTATTGTAGGAGAATTCTAATAGGGGCAAGTGGTCATCCCAGCTTCCACCTAAATCAATTATGCATGCCCGAAGCATGTCTTCCAAAGTCTGAATAGTACGCTCACTTTGACCATCAGTCTGCGGATGGTAAGCCGTATTGAAATTTAATCGTGTGCCTAATGATTGTTGGAAACTTTTCCAAAAGTGAGATGTGTATCTAGTATCTCTATCGGATACAATAGATACCGGCACACCGTGTAGGGACACAATCTTGTCCACATATAACTTAGCCAATTTGTCTGAATTATACGTTTCTTTAATTGGCAAGAAATGTGCTGACTTAGTCAGTCTGTCTACAATGCCCAAATAGTGTCATTTCCACTTTTGGTCTTAGTTAACTTGGTAATCAAGTCCATAGTTACCATTTCCCATTTCCATGTGGGAATTTCTAATTGTTGTAGTAATCCTGATGGTTTCTGATGTTCAGCCTTAACTTGCGAACACATCAGACATTTAGCTACATAGGTGGCTATGGATTCTTCAAATCGATGCACCAATAATTCTTCTTCAAGTCGTGATACATCTTGTCACCTCCAAGGTGAACTGAGTATCTTGAAATATGCGTTTCTCGGAGGATTAGATCTCTAAGTCCTCCAAGGACTGGAACCCAAATTCTATCATTAAATCTAAGGATTCCATCCTTTCCAGGTGCTAACTGATCAACAGTTCCGCCTAACCCTCATTAGGGATATTAGCCTCTAATGGGGCTTGCTTTTGTGCATCTAGTAGCTTATCGCTTAAGCTATTTCTGAGCTCAATGCTCTTAGCGTTAATCCTTATAGGTTTACCTCGTTCTTCGCGACTTAAGGCATCAAGCAACTACATTTGCCTTGCCTGGATGGTAGCGAATCTCGCAGTCATAATCATTAAGAGTTTCCATCCAACGGCGTTGTCGCATGTTCAATTCTTTCTGATTGAACAGATGCTGGAGACTTTTATGGTCTATGTATATAATACACTTGGTGCCATACAAGTAATGTCTCCACAGTTTTAATGTAAATATAACGGCACCCAATTCCAAATAGTGGGTGGTGTCATTTCTTTCGTGCACTTTTAACTGTCGTGATGCATAGGCAATCACTTTGCCTTTTTTGCATTAGCGCACAACCCATGTCAGTGTGCGATGCATCATAGTAGACCACAAATTCCTCAATACCCTCAGGTAGAGATAACACAGGAGCGTTGCTTAGCTTGTGTTTAAGAGTCTCGAAAGATTCTTGTTGTTTTGGACCCCAATTATACTTAACATTCTTACGGGTCAAGGTAGTTAAAGGAGTGGCTATTTTGAAAAGTTCTCAATGAACCTCCTATAGTAACCAGCCAGTCCTAGGAAGCTACGAACTTTTGTTGGGGTTTTGGGTACTTCCCAACTCATGATGGCCTCAATTTTGGCGGGATCCACTTGGATACCATGCTCACTTACCATATGTCCAAGGAATTGGACTTCTCTAAGCCAAAATTCACATTTAGAGAACTTAGCATAAAGCTTCTCTTACCTTAGCAGTTCTAGGATGCACCGAAGATGTTTCTCGTGATCAGCTTGGTTACGAGAGTAGATAAGAATGTCGTCTATAAAGACAATGACAAACTTATCCAAATATGGCTTGCAGACTCCATTCATGAGATCTATGAATGCTGCTAGTGCATTTGTGAGCCCAAAAGGCATCACCAAGAACTCAAAATGACCATAGCGGGTCCTGAAGGCTGTCTTAGGAACATCTTCACTTCTAACCCTTTAGTTGATGATATCCTGATCTCAAATCTATCTTAGAAAAGTAACTAGCCCCTTGAAGTTGGTCGAATAAATCATCGATCCTAGGCAGAGGATATTTATTCTTAATTGTTAGCTTGTTCAGCTCCCGATAGTCGATGCACATCCGCATTGATCCGTCTTTCTTCTTAACAAAGAGGATTGGAGCTCCCCAAGGCGAGGAACTAGGTTGAATAAATCCTTTCTCCAAGAGTTCATCCAATTGAACTCTTAACTCATTCATTTCGGTTGGAGCTAGTCTATATGGAGCTCCAGCTACGGTGTTGATCCTGGTATGATGTCAATTCTGAACTCCACTTGCCTATCCGGAGGTAGGCCTGGTAATTCTTCAGGGAAAACATCGGGATACGCCGAGATAACTGGTTGATCTTCAAGGTTCGGCTTAGGTTCATTTATGGTGACTTGTGCCATATAGATGACACAACCTCTCCTCAAACACTTGGATGCCTTAAATAACGACACCTTGTCTGGCAATCCATAGTGAGAGTCTCATGGTATGGTGATTATTTCACCAGATGGGGTTTTAATTTCGATGAGCTTCGTATCGGAGGCAATATAGGCTTGGTTATGAGATAACCAATCCATGCCTAAGACAACATCAAACCCGCCAATTTCATGGCAAAAGAGAGATATGGATGGAATGATTCTTAATGGATATAGAGCATCCATCAAGAATGAAAGAGGCAGTTTCTAAGGTTCCATCGGCAAGTTCTATATCATAAGTTTTATCTAGAGTTATTATGGGTAAATTAATAATTTACTAAACTTATGATCAACAAATGATTTATCCGCACCCGAATCGAAAAGAAATCTAGCATAAATATCATTAACGGGGAAAGTACCTGTCATGACGTTATTGTCATTAACAACTTCCTTAGCAGTCAGTCGAAAAGCGCGTGCGTTCCCCT
Organism: Scalesia atractyloides; assembly: GCA_947069175.1. NCBI lineage: Eukaryota > Viridiplantae > Streptophyta > Magnoliopsida > Asterales > Asteraceae > Scalesia > Scalesia atractyloides. Next base: position 56,349,205 of record CAMTDV010000027.1, read on the forward strand.
TCTTGGCCTCTCCAGGCTTTGGATTATTATTCCTTAAATTCTTAGGGCAGTTAGTTGCAATGTGCCTTTTTCATTGCAGATATAACATACCGCATCCTTAAGATCTTTACAATCTAGGGTCTTATGCCCTCTCCTTTTACAAATACCACAAGGTCTAGCTTGTGAATCAGAATTACACTGACCCTAGTGTCTGCGGTTGCAAGTCTTGCAAAATGGCATCACAGCCGACTTGCCTTGGTTCCCTTTGAACCCAAATCTCCCTTTATTTTTCTTATTAAATCTATGGGAGTTGTCATCTTCCCTATTCCTTTTCTGTTAGTTTCAGACTTAACTGACTTTTGTCTCATTAGATCAAGGGTGAGAGAGAGAGATAGGTCAACAGCAGACCTGTAGGTAGTAGGCTGAGCAACCTTTACCATGCCTTTATCTCGGGCGCTAACCCATTAACAAAACGCGCAATGCGTTTGGGCTCCGGGGTAATTAAATAGGAAACTAACCTAGATAGGGAATTGAAATTGGAAACATATTTCCGACAATCTAGGTTCTTCATAGAAAGAGACAAGAAGTCGGTCTCTAATTTCTCCACCTCATGAGGTGGGCAGTAAGTTTCCTTAACAAGGTCCACAAACTTGGACCACCCTAAATTATACTGGTGTGCCTTACCTGTTGACTGGATCATGGCTTTCCACCAGATTAGGGCATTGCCCTTAAAGGACTGTGATACATACTTGACCACATCCTTATCAGCACAGTTGCTGATGTCCACAATTGTTTCCATCTCATCTAGCCACTTTAGGGCTTCCACAGCTCCCTTCTCCCCGTTAAAGTTTGCGGGGCTTACAGGAGACAAAGTACAATAGGTACATCCGTCTTTAACAGAACGGGACCTTTCAGCAAAGTCTATTTTCTTTGGTTCACTCCTCGCAATTGAAGAGTGAACGGAGCTCTCCTTATGAGCTGAGGATGGTGGGATAGGATAAAGGTCTAGAGCGAGTAGCACTCGACTCTCTAAGCTTTTCTATGGCCTTTCCCATTGCCTTTTCAACTGCCGCGTTAATGCGAGCTTGAATATCGTCATTATTAATGGCTCTATTTTCAGCATTATTAGATTCCACATTTTTGTGGCTATTTTGTGCCTCATTTGAGTTAGCCATCTTCAAGTCTTGGGTTCTATACACCAAATAAGTTTCACTTAGCCATGGTATGTCAACCATATTGGACTAAGAATATTGGATATAACAATCCATTGCCATTATAGTGTGAGTAACATCACCACTCTTAGGCCTAACATAACTATATTTGGCCCAGGTCTTAATAGGACCATCAAAGGCAAATTACAATTTGGACATAATCCATATATTACTAGACAGTGGATCGTAATGTCATAACTGTCATTGTCATATTTGACAATTGTATAGCACATAGGCTTGTCACTAATGGACATAAAATAGGGCACAAAGGCCTGTCACTAATGGACATAAAATAGGGCACATAGGCCTGTCACTAATGGACATAGAATAGGGCACATAGGCACTACATCACTAACAGATGTTTTATTTATCATCGCACTGATGATATTAGCCGGGATCCAATCGATCACATAGGCTATATAAAATTAATCATAACCCGAAAGGGTAATACATCAGTAACGGATGTTTTATTCATCACCGCACTGGTGATATTAGCCGGGATCAAATAGATCACATGGGCTATATAAAATTAATCATAACCCAAAAGGGTAATACATCATTAATGGATGTTTTATTCATCACCGCACTGGTGATAGTAGCCGGGATCAGAATAGATCACATAGGCTATATAAAATTAATCATAACCTGAAAGGGTAATACATCACTAATGGATGTTTTATTCATCACCGCACTGGTGGTATTAGCCGTGATCAAATAGATCATGGGCTATATAAAATTAATCATAACCCGAAAGGGCAATACATCACTAATGGATGTTTAATCACCGCACTGGTGATATTAGCCGGGATCAGAATAGATCACATGGGCTATTTAAGGTCAGGGCATAGTCCCTTACCTTGAAGGCTAGTGTGATTCCTCAAGTCACACTACCAAGAGTACAAACATTTTTAAATGTTATCATAAGAGGACCTTAATGGTTGATTAATAGTCCCGGTCGCATTGACCTTAATGACTTGGAGGCTTGAACTTAGTCCACCACCTCTAGATAGAAGGATAACTTCCCTTAATTATCATGATAGAAGACCCTTTCGTTGTTAACTATTATTATATATTTTTGCCAAATATGTGGTTCGTGCCACTTGGCTAAATCAAAACCATTAAGATCTTTTTGGAATTATATCGCAGAGCATAAATTTCGAGTAAAATCGAGACGCTAGTTTTGAAGAGGATGAATACATATATATAATTCCAAAATACTTCATTAAATGATAATTAGAAAGTACAATACTTGAAATAAATAAATAAAGAAACTGATTGTCCATTCAAGGACTAAAAAGGAATAACTTGTCCACGCAGGGACTAAAGAAATAACAATGTCCACGTAGGGACTACATAAAATAAAAGAGACTTTACTCGTCCTTCTTTCCTTTGACAAACTTGGAGAGTTTCTTGAAGAACTTATTTGTCTTCTTCTCCGTTTTCTCCGCTTGTTGCTGCATTTCTTTCATCCGTTCCAAGGCCTCATTGATGGCCTCAAGTGGTGGCGGAGGTTGTGGTTGTGGCGTGACCGGATACTGGTACCCATAAGTTGGATATCCTGTCGGTGGATAAGTAGGTGGGAAAGGAGACGGGTAAAGTGAGTTGTGCATAACTGCCTGCATGTAGGGGTCTTGCGACCATGCTTGATAGTCTACGGTGTAGACGGGTTAAAAGGATCACATCCAGACGTGTCTAGATATGTGGGGATTGGGTACCCATTTGTGGGTCCTCTTGAATTGTAGGGTTGGAATTGGGCAAAGGTGGCAGCGATCCCGACCTTTGTCCGGCACGTACCGACATACGTGCTCCACGCTTCCTACTTGGTGGTTCAGGTGGTGGTTGAGGTTGGTCCACCGGTTCCATGTGGACATCTTCTTATACTAGGGGTGGTTAAGAGTGATGAGAAGGAGTGTGGGAAAATGTGAATTGGTTCTAGTATTGGTCCCATTCATTAGGACCTTGATAGGGTGATCTGGCATAGGAGTTCGAATCGCTTGATATTTTAATGGGATGCATATTGATCCCGACGGCGGCATCTCCGGGTCGGAGTCCTCGTCCATAGGGTTCGGCTGGTCCAGCTGATTTTGATCGGTTGGAGGCGTGTTAAAATAATGGTGAGGGTTAAATTCTTCATGGTAAGAGTGATGAGAATGGGAATGCTGAGATGGTGTGAATGATAGGAGTGGTGAGAGTGGTAAGAATTTTGGGAATATGAGGGCGAGTGTCTATTAGAGATAGAACGTCTCGCTGGTTACCAAGGAGATGAATCCTGATTCTTGGTAGGCATCTGAGTTGTGAGGTTGATGGAGAATGCGCCCCGATGGTCCTCCCCTCATTGGACCTTTTCCTCTCCCACTTTGTCCTCGTACACGTAACGGCATTTTCCTGTCCAAATTCAATTCAAAAACAATACTAATAACTTAATAATGAAATGAGTAATCCTAGGTCAATGCCTAGACTCGTAAGTATAAGGAATGTGCTCGTGTAAGTTTGAGATTAAACATAAAAGGCTAGTGTATAATTCTCTCAAATGTTGGCTCTGATACCAACTTGTCACACCCCGGATTTCCATCCCAAATCCATACATTGGTGGGCCCGGGTGGGAGTATCGTGACGCCAGTTGATAATCATCATAGTTAATTAAACACGACACAGCGGAAGTCTTGGAGTAAAATTACTATTACAAACTAAGTGTTCGAAAGATAAAATAATATACAGGTTTGTAATAGAAGATCCACAGGCGGATCATAAAATGTACAAGAAAGAATATAAAACAGACTTTAGGGCAGATCTAAGGATTTGCAAGATCCTCTTATTCACTACCGAGCAGCTTCCGGCCTATTTTGTATTGTACCTCAGTTAGCCTTTGGACGATACGTCAGCTTATGCTTGTAAATACACCCAACTGACTCGTTTTGAAAACATTAAAATGATTTTTAGGTGCAAAACGGCACAAATCTTTTATTAACTTGGGAAAGTTGACTTTGCAACCTTGTATCAGATTCACATGCTTGTCAATACATAGAGGGCCCAATACAGAAACCGAGACATGATTAAATATACACCACTTACGAACTCACGAAGGAGTTATCCCTAACGTCTTGGGTAATTTGCATATGAGCGTCTGTCAGGTGTATGCCTACACCCGCGCTAAGGTCGTGGCCAATGACTAATGTATTGCGCCGAGGATACCAGGACACGGTAATTTAACCCTCGATGTTTAAGTTATCAAACAAAACTGATTAAAACGGAATATGCGGGTTTACTAGCCACAATCGGGCATTCGATTGACCCATTTTGGACCAAGCAGTAATAATTTACCGTATCCCAAGCCCATATAGGGAAAATAAGTCGAGAGTATTTACCTGAGCTAGTCTTCTTTCAAAATTCAATAACTCAGCCGTATACAAAAGTACTAACGTTCAGATAGCATTTATCGGCAAGGCTCTTGTCTGGATTATGGCATAAGCTAACCAATTAAATACTATTGGTCTTTATTTAAGTCATAGACTTAGACCGAGTAGTGTACATGATCAAAACGTATAACACTTGATTAAACGATGACGGATAGAATGTAGTATAAACCTGACAAGTACTTTGACTTGCATAATATGGGTAAACAATTATCATTCTGGATTTTGAGATTAAATTGATAAGGTTAAACCCGTTTCGGTTAAATTCCGTAAACTAGTTACGTGTAATCAACCGTTTTCTTAAAAGCGATAATGGGTAACCGGATAAGTCATGGACAAGTTCTATATGCCATTATATTTTAAATAAGTTAAAATATCAGTAGGATATCAACTTGTATGCCCGTTAAGGTTTTAAAACGAAACTATGCCTCATAAGTCGTTTTGGTAATTCATACCATATAAAAGGAACTTGAATATAATTTAGTGTTATAATTATAAGTATTCTATAAAAATACTTTATTTATGATATAATATCAGTAGGATACCAATTATACGTGTATTTTACCTTTTATGACCAAACTATGCACGAAGGGGCATTTTGGTCATTTTACACATAGTTTATAAATTATTTGAGATTCTGAGTTTATAATATGTACCTACTGTAAATATGTTTAAAATAAGTAGGCATCAAGTTGTGGTCAATAATATAATTCAAAACCATACTATGCGCCTAAACGACGCTTATGTCGTAAAATGAGGTCTTTATGTGATTTTTTACGAAAACTAATATTAAGTTCAGATTAAAATGTCTTAGATATGTTATTCAATATAAAATATCAGTAGGTAAAAGATTTACCTTGAAAAGATTTGACTAAAACTAGTTTATGAGCCACAAGGGCTAAAATCGCCATTTATCAACATAGTTTAAGGACTTGCTTGAAAACTCAGTTTTAACTTGGTTTAACATCCCAAATAATCCTACTTATAATATTACATGAGTAGAAAACTCATTTTTAAGTTCATTACTATTTAAAACCTTGTTTTATGCAAAAAGGACATTTTGGTCAAAAATGGCAAAATTATGGAACTTGCGCATAAACTTGGATTTTGATTATGATCATGTAATATAACCTCAAAGGGTTATGCTACATTATATTACGATCATAATGCAACTTTAGATCAATAGGTAACTAATCTAAATCGTGTCAGAATCGAAAGTCAAAGCAGAAGTCAAACTTCACGACTTTCGGTTGCGAACCGACCCTAGAACTGAAATTGACGAGCCGAACATGTTCTTACGTGTTCTAATAATTATTACCAACTTGTTTAAGTGTCAAAACAGGTTTCATAACATACATAAGATCAATTTATAATTTTTCCAAAAAATGGCCTGTTTGACTTTTTAATATCATAACTTTGACCCGTCAATTGGTGTAGCAAACGTGATCTTCAGGAGGTGCCCTTTATAGGGATTAATACCTACCTTATTATGATCACTTAGCCATGTTCATTTCGAACAAATGGTTGGACCATAATGGTCTTAACCGAAAGTCAAAGCGTTTTCTGAAAAACGCTTGACTTTTGGCTATAAAAGCCTATAAACGAAAATGCACAAGGAAGGAACACTTACCAGTGATTCCTATGGTGCAAAAGAACTATTTTGGATGCTCCTTTTAGCTAGGAACTTCCAGAGGAGGGAGAAGAGTTGTGATTTAGAAAGGTGCAAGTTCAAATGGTGAACTTGATCACCTATTTATAGTTGGAGAGCTCAAAGGAGGTGAAGCCAGGTGTTTAGGGGTGTAAGAGGAAGCTTACAAGTGTCCCAAATCGTGGCATAGCAGTTTGGGAACCCATGGTTTCGGTTTTAATGGTTTTGAAGTTTTGTTTGGTGACCAAGCAAAACTTTCTGCAGCAGAGGGCTTCTCGTGCCCCGCGAGAGACACATGCCATGTCTCTCGCGGCCCGCGACCGCCCCACGGCCACTTTCAAACTTTGACACTTTTAACCCCTTAACTTATTAAAATTTCTAAAAACCTTTTTAAACACCTTTTTGGCACTTTTAGCCCTCTGTAGCCAATACTTGGCATACCCGGGATTATGCCCGGACGTTGTCGAGCTCTCGGTTCATTAAAAGGTCACTCAGAGGTATAAATTAACATGTTGACACTTTTAATCCTCCATTATCCAACTTTCATATATTACTGGATTTAATCACTCTCGTCCAACAAAAGGACATATGAGAGTTAGGACTACGTAAAGGATCACTCAGAGGCTCGGTATAAGCATGTTGACTCCGATGTCACTCAGAGGCCGAGTTTAAGCATAACGACACTAATGGTCATTCAGAGGCTATGTTTTTATGCATGATGACACTAATGGTGGTTCAGAGGCTAGGTTTATGCATGTTGAAATCAGAAAGTCATTCAGAGGCTCAGTTTGAGCATGTTGTCACTTTTAGTCCTTATTAGTCTTTTAATTGACTATATTAAAAATACAATACGTGTCACTATATTATTGGACACGATTTTTACAGGGTGTTACAAGGCCCATCAGTTCCTCGTTGGATACGAGTAGAGCATCGCGTTGCCTAATTAGATCGGCTCCGTTTGATTGAGCCTTGATCTTATTTCACATCACTTATCATGCTTATATGTCTTCAATGTTAGATGTTTATGTGGTTTGTGGATAGTATACATATACGTTTTGCTCATACTTGGTTATGCTCATTTTTATTAAATTAATCAACATAATTATTTATTTCAAATATTTAAACGAGATTCACTCGCCAACTTTTGTTGACCAAAATTTCCATTTTTACACATGATACAGGTGAACAGACTGAAGCAAGGAACACATAGGAATTTGCCTTAGAAGAAAAATAAAGAATTTCATAAATGTCATGTTTAGAACAATCTTGTGCTTGTATGGTTTATTTGTTTGATGAAATTTCTCTCTTTAATTTGAATTAATAAATATGAAACTTTATTATAGTAAATGCCATGAGCTTTGATGAAAACCCAATCATGCCCCGACTACAATTTTCGCCACGGGTCAGGGTGTGACACCCGTGGTCAGCCATCCTACGACCCAAATAATTATTGGCCCTCAACTCCATGGTCGGCCACTCCCAATTATAATCAGCCCGTGTGTACCTTGTGTTGTGTTAGTTTTGCACCAATCACAATCGATGTTAATGTCACTGTAGATAAGATCCTACATGAAATGTTAATACATAGTAATTGGGTGTTTAATATTAGAATTGTATTTGAGAAAAGTCGATCTGATATCTGAATTTGGTGTTTGGTTCTACTAATTTACCAAATTGAACAGGGTTTTCTAATCCAAATTCAAGATTAACAAAATATCTAATCTGAAGAAATTGATTCACTGAACATAACATATTATAGACGTATATTTCAATGGTATTTATTATATAAAAGAATATTATACGTAGGCAGATCAACATGATTAGTTTTAAGAGTTTATCAAGATGATTGGTTTTAAGAATTTATCTAAATTTGATCTCTAATTCTCAAGTAGATGTATTCTGTTTGAATTCGGTTTTCATTGGTTTTAAGAATTTATCTAAATTTATCTATACTTGATCTCTAATTCTCTAGTAGAGTTTATCAACATAATTGGCTTTAAGAAGTTATGCATAACATCAACATAACTTAGTAGTAATGGCTTAAGACTGTGTGTAGTGAAGGTGCTAAGACCTTCAGGTCACACTCATCATACACCAAACATCACCCCCTCAGCCAAACGAAGACGCCAAAGGGGGAAGAAACTTCTTCTCCATTAACATAATAACAGGCACACAGAGGGAATTAGATTATGGGGTCCACCATCATTCCACCATTCACAAGACACACATATTTACCTTTTTTCTTTTATTTAGTTTATTAGTTAAAAAACTACACCTTATTCTTGTTTAGTATAGTTGGTTATTGTGTATTTGCCTATGTGATATTTGTTGGTTACTGTGTATTTGCCTATGTGATATTAGTTAGTTATTGTGTTTGATAATAATTATTTCACTTTTTACTTATTTAACTACACTTTTGTTTGAGTTATTATATTAGTGTTATTTAATTTGTGGGGTTAGTTTATTTTGTTGAATAGAATAAGAGTGAGTAGTTTGTTGATAGTGGATTGGTAGTTAAGTCTTAAGTTCATACAGAGTGCGGCATGGAAGCCCCTCCACTCCGAGCACACCGGCCCGAGGGTGGCGTGGGGAAGGGGGCACTTGAAGTTTACCGGCGTTTAGGGCTTTTGGAAGTCGACATGGCGCGTTGTGGTTGGGTTAGGCATATAGTTTTCGGCTCTTTAAAAATATTTTTTATTAAAAAAAAACAAAATAACTCACTATATCGAAATCCAACCCATTCCGCCATTTTTCACCAAATACTCGTTTAATCCACTTAAATTTATAAAATCTCTCAAGTTTTATATAAAAAAAATGAAGCCACACAACCGTTCTTTTGATCCGAACAACCCATATGGTGTATGTAAAATACCGAATACTACTTCGTTTCAACTCCGCCCCCTCTATAAGTTCCGTATAGCTTAGCTGACATATTGGCTTATCAACATCTTCATGCAAACTACCCAATCTTTTTTCCGCCAAAAATCCCAAACCTCCCTTAACAAAAACCACTTGTTCTTCTTAATCCCAAACGCCCCCTACACCCGAATCTGTACCCGAAATGCAATCTCAAAATATCGTTGAACCCTCTACAAAAAAACCCTAGGAAGAAAACAGACGCAGAGAAGGAAAAAACCAAAGAGGAACAGGTTGTAATTCCGTGGATAAAGGAAGAAGAAGTGGTGTTAAAGAAAGCTTGGCTTTCTATTTCAGAGAACTCGATTTTCGGTATATTTTATTATATATTTATTGTTAAAATAGATATGTTTAAAACATTATGTATTTTTTTATCTTGATAATAATAGTATGTATTTTTTATCATGATATTAATAGTGCCTATTTTTTACACGGTGACGAGTTTTGAAATTGAATAAACAACCTTTATCACACAATGGAAGAACGAGAGTACTATAGAGTAAATGATAGTCTTTCCTCAAAGTAGCGTGAAATAAATACCGCTATGACCGACTTCAACGGTCACTACAACACTACAACAACATAAAGAACAATCCAAAGAGTGGCGAAACCAACTCCGATATGTTGACGCATGCATTGAATTTGTATTCGGATGGAAAGAAAGGGGCGGCCTTTAAATTTGTTTATTGTTGGGATGTGGCGAGGTACTTCTCAAAATGGGCAAGAGTACCTCTAGCGGGACAGTCGTCGTCCAAAAGGACCAAAACTAGTTCCTCGACTGATTGCTTGGATGCTCGTGCTGAGTTTGAGATAAACTTAAGTGATGACGAGGTTGAAGCGGAACTCCCACTTGATAGATAAATAAAAAAAGGCGCAAAAATGATTACTACGGGTGGGAACAGGGGCGGATATACCATGTAATTAGGGGTAGTCTCCGCTACCCCTTGCCGCTCTGGCGGTAGTGTAAATTTTGGAAAAATTTGACGTTTTTCGATTTCATTACCCCTTTCTTTTAAAACGTTACATCTTTGAAACTTTTCTAGATCCGCCACTGGGTGGGAATACACCGGAGGTTTAGCCGACCTAAAAGAACAAATTTGTACGAACTTTTTGAACGAAAAGTAAATTTGGAAAGCGGAAAGGATTTGACGAAAGAAAGACTAGCGGATATGAAATTCCTTGCTATGAAAACCAATCACCTTAGAAACAAAGAAAGAGAAATACACGAGAAAATGAAATAAGAAATAAAGGCAAAGTATCGTACTTTGTTTCTTTTTTTATTAGTTGCTTCTTTTTACTATGTAGTGTTTGATTTTTTTATGTTTATGTAATTTTTTTGTTTATGTTATTTCTGTAAATAGTATTAATGTTTTTTATTTTTATTATAATGTTTTATTTTTAAATATAAAATAATAATAATAATAATACTAATAATAATAACAATAATAGTAATAGTAATAATAAGCTTATGCCACGTGTAATACCACGTCACTCTTTCACCCATATCCCACCCCGTACTTTTTGACACCATGCCACTTTTCTAACAGATATAGCTGTCGCATGACGTTTAATGCACTCCCACTCCGTTTGATCTAAGGCTATAATAATAACAGCTGTCGCATGACGTTTAATGCACTCCCACTCCGTTTGATCTAAGGCTATAATAATAACATTTTTTATCTTCTTCAGATTTTTATGATTAGTATCCAAAACCTCTATATTATCCCTAATATTCTCTAATACTTGTGTTTTTTTCTGAACACCAAATTGGTTCTTATTAGGTCACATGTCCAAATAAAAGATGTGTTCTTATTTGATTCTATTTGTTATTTGTTCTTATTAGTTCACATGTCCAAATATAAGATGTGTTCTTGTTTGATTCTATTTGTTAGTATGGTATTGTATTGACTGTCTTAAAATTTACATGATTCTCGTTGTGAAAGAAAACAAAACCTAAATGTAAATTGGTTTTCCAAAAACCTATTTGTTTTTAATTAAATTTTGATAATTCTGTTAGTTTATAAAAGTATGAGACTTACGCATCAAATATACGTAAGGGCTATGGTAGCAAACATGTTTAGGTCATTTGGGACATGTCTAAGGCCATGTGGGCCAGACAATCCTAATGGGAGACCATGTGGGGAATGAGCTTACCTAGAGTATATAAACTAGTTTATATCATTTCAAGGGTTAAGATAAAATTCATAGAGAGAGAGAGAAGAGAGAGAGAGAGAGAGAGGTGAATAACTTGTATAAGACAGTTTTGCTAGTAATAGTAATAGAATCATATGCAATTTGAAAGTGATTTTTGTGTTATTCTGCTCATCTCGATCTTCTTATTTTTATCTCACTAAGTTTGAATTCCGCGTATCGTTGGTGATTGTTTGATATCATTGTTAGATCTGGATTTTTCGGGACTTACAATTGGTATTCGAGCCTTTAGAATCTTTTCTAGGCTCGTTTTGATATCAAATATTTAAGAATTTTTTATTTTTGTTGGAAAATCATCAAGAACATTTATCGTGTTCTTCGTAGTGTTCATCGGAATTTTATTATTTTGGTGTTTTAATCTTTAGAAAGGTTGTTAGAAAGATTACACATAATCTTTCAATTGTTTTTGAAAATATCTTGATTCGAAAATTTCAAACTTTTCGGAACCACTCTTTTTCTAAAAAAACATTTTCAAAATCTACATCTGTCATCATCACTTTTCATCGAGCATCATCATCATCATCTGCCATCGCTACTTTATCCGAAACGTATCATGGTCATCATCCGAAAACCACCACCATCCTAAATCACCACCATCCGAAACGTATCATCATCCGAAATCATTTTATCCGAAACATCATCTCCATTGCACTCTCATTGCATCACCAACCTCCGACCAAGCTTTCAAAGTTTCAAGTTTTCAATTCATTGTTTCGAATCACTGTTTCCATCTTCATACTTCTCCGGTCACCATCTGCTTCGTCTCGCCATCACTTTGGCCTACCACCAGTCATCCGAAACTCCAACGCCACAGCCATCCAAAACAGTTTTCGAAATATCTTTCGAACATAATTAATCCGAAATCAGTTCGCTATCATCACCATCTCCAACCTGCCGTCATTGACTCAACAGCATCACAACCTCACCGTTATTCACTGTTTTACAATAACCTGCAACTACTGTGGACCCATCAACAACATCAAATTCACGTTGTCCACCATCATCAACCAGCAATCACCTTGTTCACCACTACAGCACAGTTATCGTTACACTTTGAACATCATTCACTACACCTCCGACCACCGTGTTACCTCCACATCAACCTCCTTTCACGGTACCATCATCCTCTCCGTTACATTACCACCGTCAACCACCACCTCGACACCACTCCATCATCATCTCCGATCACCTCCAACCTGCGATCTCCGTTCATCATCACCTTCGACTACCGTACACCACCCACATCACCGTCTCATCCTCCGATTCCATCCATTACCCACCTGCAACTACACTCCGACGACCACCACTTTTAACCACCGTCGTAGTTCATCACTCCTCCGTTTTCCGGCCACCATCTTAATCACCTCCGCACCAAACCTCCATCATCGACACCTAGAACCACGTTAACGTCCACCATCAAACAACCTACATCCGATAACCAGTCATCTCCTCGGACAAAACCTCATCGTGCCTGCAATAGTCCTCACTCCGACCATCGTTATTTTTGAAAACGAAGAAGGAACTTGAATTGCGGCTGCTTTTGTTTTGTTTAAAAACTAATTGTGTTTTGGTTTTGAGTGTGATCGTGAAGTTTAGAATTATTCTTAAGGTTTCTTATCATATTAATATTTACTTATAATCATGAGGGTAATCATTAGTATAATGATATTAACAATAAAAATTATAATAATCAGGTAATCATAATAAAAAAGTTTTGCTTATTTTGTGATAATGTTTGTGACAGGTTTTTGTGTAGAGTACAAGTTTTCAGTTTGTACACTCGTGAGTTGGTTGTTTTTAGTAAGGGATTGATGGATAGTGCTGATAATTTGCGTTTTGAAATTATTATTTTTGGAGATGGAACTAGAAGGTTGCGGGATCGAGTGAAGGAAAAACTAAATGCGTTTATAGGGAACTACAATGTTGACCCTGTTGTGAAATATGTGATGCGATTGCTTGAAAATGGGAGGCGAAAAGAAGAAGTGAGGAATGAGATGAATACCTTTTTGGGTGATGAAAAAGACTCCTTTGTATCTTGGTTGTGGGATTATTTACAATCAAACCAAGATTTATACACACACTCAAAGGAATCTCATCCCGATGAAGTGGCCAAACAGAAACCTAAAGCCCAGCAAGCTGCAGCCAATAGCCTAGCACCCCAAGCGCAAACTCAGGCTGACAAAACAAAATCACTCATTAACACGGTCAACTATCTTTTGTGTATTGAACATTGCAGGAATAAGGCTGCACAACTTAGGGCACTCAACTCTAATATGGCAAATGATTACAACAGTATAATGGCTCAGTGCATCAGCCTTAGACATAGCAACAAGTTGCTTACTGAAAAGGTTGAAGCACAAAAGAAGGATATAGCTCAGCTTCACTTGGATCCCAATCAACAGCAATGTTGGGTCCATGATTACAAAAACAAACTCAATGTGAAAAACATTGAACTTGAGTTTGTGAGAGTTGAGCTAGAGCTCCTAACTAGCAAGTATCAACAAAATGAAATAAACATAAAGAAGTTTGATACATCTAGCAAGGTAGTTCAAGAAGTGTGCAATATGCAACTGCCATACAAAAGAACAAAAGGAAGGGTTTGGGATACAATCAGGCTGCCCCCACCACATAATCACAATTACACGCGAATGCCTGACACCGAGGAAGAACTTGAAAATGCACAACATATGGTGTATGGCAAACCCAGTGATTATACATCCAACGCAAGGGAATATGTTAAACCTGTAAATGTTAAAATGAAGCAAAAATGGGTGAACAATACTAATGCTTCTACTTCATCTGTAGAAAAAAGTGTCAATTTCAGATTGGACAGAACAAGATGATGAACCATCTTGTGCTGATAATTCTTCCAATGATTCTGCTCAGGGTTTAGGTCTTCCATCTGATAAACCAGAACCCTCTAATTCTATCAAAGCTGATGAAGTGAAGTCTGACGTGAACAAGGCTCTAAGTATGCAAACTGAACAATCTGAACCTTCTGCTTATGATGAAAAGGTTAAGATAAACAAAAGGAACCAAAATGAGCAGATCAAATATGAGAAAAGCAGAAGTCCAAACATCAAAGATAGTCACGCTTTCCGAAATCATCTACGGGCTGCAATAGTCCTCAAAAGGCTCGTGATGTAAAAAATGCTTTTGTTAAGCCAGTAAGTAATGGCAAATGTGAGAAATATGCATTTGACCGTGCTAACAAAGCTTTTGAGAAGGTAGGTGAGGTTTCTAAACAAGACATGTAGTCTAAGCAATATAAGAAGAATAAAAAGAAATATCCACAACAGAAGGACCATGCAAAAGACAAGTATAGGCATCCAAATTCATTTTCGTTTGCAAATGTGCAAGGAAATCAAGCTCAGAAAGGACCAGTTCGTCCTTTAGGGCCTGCAAGAGCAAACCATACTGATCAGAATGCCTTCTACGTGAAGAGACAAACATGCTTCAATTGCGGAGTTTCTAGTCACATTGCTCGAAATTGCACACATCATCCCTATGTACCCTATTATGCTTAAAATCAGAGGGTTACACCAAAGTACTACTCCAAGCCGATGAAGGTATCATCACTTAAGCCAATGAAGAATGTGAATCCCAAGGTTAAACCATCTGATGGGGATTGGAATGCTGCTAAAAACAAACGCAAGGTTGTTTAGGAACAAAAAATGTTTCTAAAAGTAATAAACCTGAAACAGCTAAAGTTGCTCAACCAAAGGCAACAAACACGTTTTTAAGCTGAAACAAATTTGGAAACCCAAATGCAAAACAACAACATCTCCAATCCTTGAAACGAAAGGGGACTTGTGTTTAAAGGAAGTGTCTTATTTTGATGCTTCAGGAATACCTAGGACCAGGATGGCCTGGGTACCATTGTCTTACTAATTTCCTTATTTTTCAAGGATAACAAAGGAGGAGCTGTTGACAATCTCTGGAATGTTGATAGCAATTGTTTCAGAGACTTATTGGATAACATTTCACTGTTGCAAAAAGTTCAATTTTTTTTACAATGATATGTTTCCTTTGGAGGAGATAAGGTAAGATAAGATCAGCAAAAATGTACAATTTAAATTTGATACTTTAATTTTAATATTGATTAGTCTTTAATCTAATGATGGAACGATTAGCAAAAACAACAAAAATATTTTTCGTTCTCTTTCATTTATATCTTTGTACATAAGTTTCCATTATTAGGTAAATTTGCGCATAAAGTGTGATGCACAAATTTAGGGGGAAAGAGGGACATATATGTATATATGCATTGTTTTAGGGGGGAATGAGAAAAATACAACAACATTTGAAAAACAAAAAAATCCAATAACATTTGAAAATCAGAAAAATCCAAAGAGAGTTTATTGCATCATATGGGAAATGAAATGAATGTTCGTGTTAAAGGGCTTGACCAACACATGTAAGGTGCTATAGCTGAAAAGACTAGGATCTAATGTGATATGTCGGTAGGCTTAACACTTAAAGTGATAAAAGATACTAAGTGATATAAACATAAGGAACTATGTATGTGGGTAACATACCATCGGCGTATGATTTTATGGTCTTAAATCATGCGTTGATAGATAGTTAACGTATGAGGTTTCGGGTCTTTATACTAGTGAGTCATCCAGAATATCAGGATTGTCCTTCTGTTGCATTTAGATTATATGTAGACCTAGGCATAGTCAGGATATCTTAAAAGAGCCAAAGCCTTAAAGGAAGAAAATCTCATAACGAGAGAATTCCGTGTGCTTTTAAAGCTAAATATGTATCGTATAAGGTTTTGCCTAACCCTCGTCAGACATTTTATTGGTCACTCTGCTGTACGATGTATTGACCTATTCACCAATAAGTCTGACGTTGTAAAAACAAAGGATGAACTCAGTATACTCACTCGCTACGATTAATTGTTGTGCTTACCTTGATCGCTGGGGTATTTCATGGTATAGGACACAGAGTTCTATAGTATGATATTACCTTAAGCATACCACGAAGTTGAAAAATTGAAAGTTGAGCGTTAAAGTTTAAGTGGACAAACATATTGGCAATCACTTAGACAAGTTTGAATAAGTTCGCACCGAAAAGTGTTTCTTGGTCTGCCTGAAAATGATTTTGATCCCATTGCAATTGTATGTTGTAACTATTGAGTTAGTTTCTTTGTTTAGTTGCGTGTGTTTCTGTTTATATTCTTAGACTTTAAAAATTAAAAAAAAATTATTAGAAAATCCAAAAATCCAAAAATAGAGTGTTTTATTTGTTTTATTAAAATCATTAACCGTTCTTGAAGGGTTTGACTGATCATCAAAAGTTGAAAGAAATTTCAATTGTGAAATCCGAGTACAAGTACTTGAATGTACTAAGTATTCATATGGTACGTTCCTCTGTTGCATAGAAATGTCTGCTTATAAATCTATGAGAATTTTACAGAACTTGATTTAGATCAAGAAACAGGGTTTGATAGAGTATGAGATGCTGTTAGTTGCTGATAAAACATAAATCATCACATCAACAAGTTGTTCCTGAGTCAGAAGAACCAGATACGAGTCATCGTCTGAAATGATAGTACTCTTGAAGAAGTACCTGTAAACCTGCTTGAAAGAGAAGATTGAAGAAGAAAAGAGCTGTTGAGAATCCTCCTCTGCATTCTTTTTGACACGATTTTCAAGCAAAGCTGATCGTGATCCTGATACGAAGTTAACCACAAGAGAAGAAGAAAGAAACCTAGTGCTGAGAGTTCAGAAGTCAAGAACTTCCACAACACTTACAACATAGCGACAACCATAGACTCCGATGAAGACATTGCTAAATTCATGCTATGACGATAATTTGATGTATCAATCTTGGGGAGATTGTTAAGTCCTAGAAGTGTGAGACTTACACATCAAATATACGCAACGGGCTATGGTAGCAACTTGGATTTAATTGGGTTGGTTTGTATTAGTTTGGACATGTTTAGGTCATTTGGGACATGCCTAAGGCTATGTGGGCCAGGCAAGCCCAAGAGGAGCCCATGTGGGGAATGAGCTTACCTAGAGTATATAAATTAGTTTATATCATTTCTAGGGTTAGACCTTTGAGAGAGTCTCCATGAGATAGAATTCCTAGAGAGAGAGAGAGGTGAAGAAGTTGTATAAGACGATTTTGCTAGTAATAGTAATAGAATCGTGTGCAAGTCTAAAAGTTATTTTTCTGTTATTCTGCTCATCTAGATCTTCTTATTTTTCGGTTTTCTTGAATCTCACCAAGTTTGGATTCCACGCATCCTTGGTGATTGTTTGATATAATTGTTAGATCTGGATTTTTCGTGACTTACAAATTCAAACGATCATAGTATGGAAATATGATGTGTGGTGTGACTTATAAATAAAGGTTTCAAGATTTATATGTTGTGGGTGAATATTTCAACTAATATCCAGACAAAGACTAACTACCCAGGATATTTGATAGGTTCGATATACTGAACCTATTTTCTATGTTTATTGAACCCATTCTTGCACTTGTTTTTATCTTGTGCAGGAAGGAACGAATGAGACCAAATCAAGCTCAAGACTCGCTCATTCTGTTGAGAATGTGACAGTTGCTCCCATTGAAGGAGTCACCAACGTTCACTTGGGGAGTATTCGAAGTATCCCTGGAATATCAGATAGTCAGTCGTTTTGTTATCACTAAATAACGAGGCAAGCTGATTGAATTATAGGTTACACACTGCTTACAAATTGCTCTCGCATACTTGCACACTTCTTTTCTCTTGCATCTTTCTAACGATTACACAAACACTTACACTAGAATCAGTTGTATTTTCGACCAGTCTTGTTCTCTAATGATTTCATTCATACCGAAAGAGTATACATCTTGTCAACTTGGTGAAATCCTGAAGAAATTTCGCCAGCATTTCCCCTCTCGGAACTCCAAAACTTACAAAACAATGAACACACAACACCTATATATAGACCTGCTCACCTCGTGCGAAGTGAGTAATTGACTTCATACGAAGTGACTTCACTTCGTATGAAGTGAGCTTCTCTTCGTACAAAGTGACCACTTCGTACGAAGTGAACTTTACATACCTCT
The DNA here is from genome assembly GCA_947069175.1 of Scalesia atractyloides. NCBI lineage: Eukaryota > Viridiplantae > Streptophyta > Magnoliopsida > Asterales > Asteraceae > Scalesia > Scalesia atractyloides. The sequence continues at coordinate 56,367,651 of CAMTDV010000027.1, forward strand.
CACCGTTCGCACTTAGGTCATGTGTTCATATCTAATATATACAATATTCAACACACACTCTATCTAGCCTATTCGTACAATGACGGACATAAAATGCATCAACAATTTTCCCCCTTGGACGTCACTGTCGAAGCTTGATCTTGATCTTGAAATATGAGAGCCGTGTTTGAATATTCTGCAACTTCAATCAGGCATCTTGAAATCTTCAATTGATTCCCCCTTGATTGATGATTTGGGCTTGCATTATCTTCATAAAGCACAAATTCCCCCTGAAAATAATTCCTCCAGAAATTAATCTTCAGGTCTTTGTTTGCACGATTCCCGACCTCTTCTGATTTGCTTAACTGACAAATTTTCTTGAATAATCACCAATTCGAAATTAATCAATGCAGCATCTTCATTTCAACTTTAACCACATCCGCATTCGGTTTTAGCATATATAAAAAGACGTATACATTCAACGTGAGTTCATCAACTCTTGGTACGTGCCAAAGCCTAGCATAAAGACCGTGCAGGCGATGTATGCCGACCAAGTTTTGGCTTAACATTGAAACCTAGTTTTTAGACTGTACAAGCTCCTATGAAGTTTGATAAATGAGGGCTATTTGCAAGATGTGGGTTTTTCAACACCATAAATGGACCATTACTTTAATGTGACCCCTTACCAATTTATGAGCTTTTGCACACCATGAGTGTTACCCCAACCAACGGCAGAATCATCGGGGCATGAGCAAATGAATGATTGCTCAAAGCATTCTAACAACTGAAAAGGCCAATATTTAAATAACCCCTTTTATTTCATAAACTCAAATTCGTACATTGTCAACAGAAAAGAAATTACATCGATTCAAATATTCAAACAAAAGATAACTAATTTATTCGTATGTTTCTAAATCCACCTGGTAGATTTCATGAACATTATCCTTAATTCCCTGCAATATATGAATAATAAAGGTTAACAAAATAGTTGGTGAGCATACAAGTTTGGTCTACATAATATGGAATAAAAGGTCTCAATCTAACAAGGTAATTTGTATATTACTAGCAAGTGTTAACTATCAATCAAACCAAGTGTCCACTAGCATATCCTTTCCACATAAGGGAACTGCCGTATAAGATAAAATACTTAACAATACCACATAAGGGTGTTGTGCTACTCCTATAGCGCTATAATCGTTAAGGTAGGCGATTGAGTACACATGATTGACTTATAGCATGTATGTATGACAAATAGCATGTATTCATAGATTAAGTGTTTGAATAATGTGATTGATTGTGTGTATGTGAGTTTTTTCTAATTTCATATATTGCAACCCAAAGTGTGTTTAAAGAAAAAAGGATTCGAGTATACTCATAGTTTACAAGTGGTTTTCACAAACATGAGATGATCGTCTTGAGAGATTGAAGCACTAAATTATTCTAACAAGTATGAACAAGGTGTGTAAGTACAAGGACTTAGAAGTTGGGATGTAAATTGGATTTGAATAAGAGATAAATAATAATAAAAATAAATATGAAAATACATAAAAATATTATCTTGACTAAACACTCACTTTGCACACAACTTTCCACCATAAATTGGTTGGTGTCATGGCTAGGTATATATATATAATAATATATATATATATATATATATATATATATATATATATATATATATATATATATATATTATATCTTTAGTCCATAATGATTTTGGTGATAATAATAATTAATTTCAAGATTAAATGAGTTAGAAACAAAATGAAAGGGGTTAGTGGTTAGTAGCATGTATAAATTCTTTGTGATTATTAGCGTGGATAAAGAAGTAAACATGCTTAGTAATGTTACACATATAATAAAGACTTAGACAATATTAAGTTAGGCATTATAATAATTGATCATGGTTAGTAATGTAAGATGGAAATGACATAATTAAAGGTTAAAAAACATGTAAAAGAAAGCCCAAGATTGGTCCTTATTTTGGTGACGTACCATCGTTGTTTACCATGACAAACATTTAGTGACGGAAGTAACACTAGTCACAACCGAGAGGTATCCGGAGATATCTTAGTTATACCCTAGTACTTCTGCATGAAAGGTTGTTTCTCGTTCGTTCTTCTGGGTGATCTCACTTCGAACTGATCTGCAAAACTAGCAACGCCGTTAGCCTCGTCACGGGAAAAAAAGAGGTTTTCTCCGTGACCACACTCCAGCGTGAGAATAAGTATTTGGTAATTGCAAGGTAAGCAAGTAAGTAGTGAGTGATCAGGAAAGCATGTAGATGATCTTAGATCCTCCTTTACCTTGTGGTGCAACCCTTATTTTTATAGCCGAAGTGAAGTGGGTTTAGGAGACGGACAGATGGGCCTTGGGCCCGGCTAGACGACTAGGGTTATTCCGTTCTGTACCTCTGCATAGATCATTAAATGATCTCCGACAGGAAATATTCTTTTTCGGATGTTAAATGGTGCCACGTGTAAAGGCAGTTGTCCCTGGTGTCGGACCTGCTATTAGCTGAAAGTGGAGCAGGTGTGACAGTCACTGGCTGAGTATGGTTGGTGCACAGTTTGGCTTCTGCAATACTGTTCATGCGATGCAGTCTGACACAACCTGCCGAGCTACCATTGGTCACAGCTCTGCTACTTTGTACCTTGTGTATAGTCAATACCTCTTTGCGCTTATCCCTTTTGCGAGGCTTTGTCAGTGCTTTCTGGCCAGTGCAGAGTTGCAAGGATAAATCCTTTTGTCCACAAGACTATGAATAGCTCTCATGTTTGTCTTGTCCTTGCAAGGTTTTAGGACTTTGCGGCTAGAGGGTTGTTTGGTCCGCGTAGGGTCAAGTAGCCTGCGCGTCTAAGTCTAACTTGCCGTTGTGCCAAGTACACAAGGTTCATTGTGTGACTTATATTGTTTGGTCTAACTTGCCGTTGCGCTGAGTGCGCAAGGTGCGTTGTATGACCTATATGAGTTGGTCTAACTTGCCGTTGCGTTGAGTGCGCAAGGCTCGTTGTGTGACCTTTATGAGTTGGTCTAACTTGTCGTTGCCCTGAGTGCGCAAGGCTCGTTGTGAGACCTTTATGAGTTGGTCTAACTTGCCGTTGCGGCTTGTACGCAAAGCTCGTTGTGTGACCTGTGAGTATTGTATTACGATTGCGCGTTGTGCGCAATGTTTTCTGTCAGCACAGGGTCAAGGGGCCTGTACTTCTGGGTCTAACTTATCGTTGTGCAGGCTGTTCGTTGTATGACCTGCTAGTTCAAAGAAAGGCACACCGTTGCGCATTGCGCGCAAGGTTATTCTTGTAGTATGTTGTTGAGGGTATGGTTCCTCACGTAGGCGTAGAGTTTCTGGGACCATACCCCTCCAAGTCCCCCCAGTCCAGTTCTGCTCCTATGCGCATGTTGGCAAGTAGTAGAAGTGCTGGTTAAAAGAATTCTTGTATGCGTGATTATTTTTAGGGCAAAAATTCTAGAAGGGTTGGAGAAAACCTTTGTGTGAAGGAAACTCTTCGTAATGATGACTTTGAAATTTGAATCTCTGTCACGCTGACGTTGCAGGTGGGTTGGTGAGAAAAAATGAGCCTTTGAGGGGACGCCTGACAGCTGTGGCATGCTGTCAACAGTGCGGCCCCTCTTTCATTAATGAATTGGCAGAGAAAGTGGCAGCCACGCGCGCGTGACGACTGTCAGTTGCCACTGGCGTGCCACGCGTCTTGTGCAGATTGGTTGTTAATTTCTCGTGTGCGTCACAGTTGTCCATCACATTAAATGCGATGTGTATAAAAAGGGGTAACCGACTAGGGTTTCCATTCAAGCCTTCAAACTTTTCTTTGAAGTTCTCTGCAATCTTCTTGAGTTCTTGAGTTTTCTTGTCTTCAAAACTTTTCATCTTCAAAGCTTTTCTTTTCTGATTCTCATGGCGACTAGGGGCCCTGAGACTGTTTCTTCTGCAGAGGTTCGACCTCTTTGCCGCCATCAAATGGAACTAGGCCAGTTTCCACAGCATGGTTTCCGGCTACTGGTTCTCGAAGGATTGGGATCTACGGTATCCGGCTGAAAGGGATACAGCCGCCGATGCTCCGGCCGGCTATATCACCTTATTCTTTGATTTTTTCACCGATGGTAACTTCCGGTTACCGGCAACAAAAATTTTTCTTGAAATTTTGAATTTTTATGGATTCCACATCTCCCAACGTAATCCGATGGGGATGGTGAGAATCAAGCATTTTGAGTTTTTGTGCCGGTCGACGGGGTCTGTCCCAACCGTCGACCAGTTTTGGATTTTTTATTAACTCCGTTGTTCAATGGGGTTTTACTCTTTCCAGCATCGCATTCAGGCGAAATTTTTTTTTCTTACACCGCCCAAGTCTTTCCATGACTGGAAAGCTAAATTTTTTTATGTAAAAGCCGGGTGATACCCCTCCGGATGCACTTCCAGGGGTAGAGGACATCCTCGTGGAGACTGTTTCTATACCAGTGGTGGTTTCATGGTATAAGGATTTGAAGGAGATCCCGGTGGTGCAACTGCTGGAACGGGCGTTGGTGGCGGCTGGGATAAGCCTTGTGTGGAAGCCTAACCGCCGGGAGAGGCCCGTCTACATGGAGGGTGATAAGAGTGAGTATTGTTGCCTTCTTGTTGTATTTCTTGATTTCGCCTTGTGTAGACTGGTTGTTTCTTTTTCCTTTGCAGGGGTGCCGCTGTTCTTGGTTGCGTTCCAACGGAAGGAGGGGCATATTGAAAATCTTGCCCTTGGCCCGGAGGAGCCCACCTTGTACGCCCAGATCTTGGGGAATTTAAAACTCCCTAAGAATGAAGATTTGCTGGCCCCCGCGCCTTTTACTGGTAAGCCTTAATAGTACTGAGTGTTGATATCTTTGTAGATTACTCATTTTGTTGTGCCGTTATGCAGGCGCTTTGAAAGATCGGGCATTGGCCCAGATCACAAAAAAGAGGCGCGCGGGGCACGACGCGGCGACTGAGAAGGGGTTGACTCAACCCAAGGCAGACCCACCAAAAGGTAAGCGCATCGTGTTTGATCATTGGAATCATTATGTAGTAGTCTCTGGCTCATTGGAGGGTCTTGCGCCTGTAGGTGTGAGGAAGCCCGCGTCGAAGCCGGTGGAGATTCCGGTCGTTAATCCGGATGACCTGGTGGAGGTCGAATCCAGCCCGGAGCCTCTCAAGCGGAAGAGGCGTCCGAAGAGCGACATCTCCGTGCAACCCTCCAAAAAGGCTGCGCGGAAGGTGATAGGGAAACGGGGGAGCCTGGATGCGCTCGCCGCCAAGATCTACCTAGGTAACCTTATAACTTGTGTTAGTCGCACCACTTTTCTGTATTATGTTTCTGACTGTTTGTTGTCCGCAGGGGGAGGTGAGCCAGTTTTGTGGGATCCAGCACTCCCGCCGCGCCCAAGGATACTCCAATGCCCCCGCCTGTGGGTGAAGGCGCGCAAGTGTCCAGCGCATAGGGTGGGGAGTCAACTGCTGGGGCGGCAGAGCATGAGGTGGTGGTGGAAGATCCTGAGGTTGTGGTGGAAGATCCTCAGGTGGAGGTTGAGGCTATAGGGCCTGAGGTGGTGGTGGAAGATCTTCAGGTGGAGGTTGAGGCTGTAGAACCTGAGGTGGTGGTGGAAGATCCTCAGGTAGAGGTTAAGGAGCAAGCTGATGCTCCATAGGGGGTGCATATAGAAAAGCCTGCACCCGGGGTGAGGCTAGGGGATCTAGTAAAATCCCTTCCGCCGAAGGATCTCCAATCCACCCGGACGAGACCCCGGGTGATTATTATTACCGGTTATATACCGCGATCCGTGCTGAAGAGACCGACACCCCTGTGTGGAAGTTGAAGAAAGGAGATGACTTTTCTCACTGGCCAGCGTGCCGTGAGTGGTTTAAAGGGACCTTCCCTCCAGCAGAGGTGCGTGCGTGCGCTGAACATGATCAAGAACAAACTTACCACGCGTATCTCCAGGCAGCCGCTAGCTCCGCCTCGGTTACACACAGGATAGTAAGGGAATGGCGGAGCATGCTGAAGAAACAAGCCAAATTCAAAGCTGCCCAAGCGGACCTGCTTAAAGAGCGAGCCCAAGTGGCTGCGCAGAAATCTGAGTTGGAGGCGAATCAGGCTAAATACACTCACAAGATCAAAGACCAATAGAGAACAACTGATGTTCCATCAACAAAGAAAAATGGTAGAAAGAATTATTAAAAATAAGACATGCCATTTTGCTAAAAGTTAAACATCTAAAATCACACCAAGTAGCATCTTCACCCAAGTAACAAAAGAAGTTGAGCCAATAATGGTGAGTGCTAAAAGGATCTCCAGGGCGCAAAGAAGGATCTCCAGGTGGCCTTGGTGGAAAAGGGTGAATTACAACGCAGGCACCTGGAGGATAAGGAGCGGCTGCGATTGGTGGAGGCCAAGGTGGATGCGGGCGAGAAAAGATATGAGAATTCTGAAGCCGCCCGCGCCATCTCCGAGTCGTTGGTGGAGTCGCTGACCAACAACATGTTGTGGATGCAACAGCATGGAGTTGTCAATGTAAGTACTCCATTTGTTTTTTGATCATTTTGTGTTGATTCTAACCCTGCTCTTGTATTGTAGATCGCAAACTCCATTCTGAATTCCGCGGAGCTGGACGGTGCAGTGGCCAAGCTGATGGTCACTACACGCCACGATGGGTATGCGCAGGGCTATGCTGAGTGTGCGCAACACGTCACTCATGCAATGGATGGGCAATGGGACAACAGCCGCGCTGCCACTCATGGTGTTGATACCGAAGCTGCCTTCTCTCAGGCTAAGCAGGAGTACGACCGTCTTGAACTCCTGGCTATGGAATTGGTGAGTGAGGCGTTCCAACACGACGACTTCGTTGATCGCCTCAAAGATATATTTACGGAAGAAGCCGAGGCCGCTGCGGATGAAGAGTAATGTAGGATCCTTATTGTAACATCTTTGTAGCTTGAATGTATCTGCGCACTACGCGTTGATGTAAATATTTTTCTTGTATATGAATGTTTTTCTAGTTACAATATTTGCGTGAATTGAACGAATTTGTGTAGTTATAGCGAATAGAACTGGTAATGAACTCGTATATGAACATTCCCTCCCATGTGCATGTAGGTAGTGAATTTTGGTTCATGAGTCATGTGTACCATGGTGATTTCGCGTAGACCCAAAGTAGTTTCGTGCATTTGTAGCACATCATGAAGAAAAATGTATATCCATTATCTTTATTGAAAAGGCGTAAGAGCCATGTACAGAATAGGCAATAAGAATAGGTTTGCTAGTGCGTTGCACGGATAGTTGATGAAGCCTTGATATTTGAACATGCTTGGATAACATGTAACGCCGCCTTAATGCGGCATGCACTTCTTCTAATGGCAGCGCTTGCGCGCTGGGCCACCCTGGATCATGTTAGCAAATGGTCTTAATCTTTTTATTACTCGGGCCTTCCCTACCGCGAGTAATTTGTCGTATCTCCTAGCACACGTTTTGAAGTAAGTGGGAGAGCTTCCCAATTTTCAATGCTTTTTCGATCTCCATGCGTAAGGAGAAGCAGTTATCGGTCGTGTGCCCCGTATCTTTGTGGTAGTCACAAAAAAGGCTGGGGTCTTGACCTTTTTTATTGCGCATCGGCGAGGGCGGTTTGAATTGGTGGTCTTCCGTGCTGAGGACCTCCACCGGTGTTTTCGTTAGTGGGGTCCACTGATGATCCCGATTTTCCTGCTCGATTGCTGTCTGGGCAGCAATCTTATTTATGGTCGTACGTGCGTCGACCGTTTAGTGAGGAGGGTTTTGGCTGTGCTCCCTCCAACTCTTATTTTTCTTCCCAAAACTCTTGCTCATGTCTTGGGGACGGTAGTGCGGTAGGGGAGGTCTGCTGGTGTTTAGGTTGCGCTCTGTTTGCGCGTATACCTTCGCAACCGCCATCAGTTTCTCCCAGCTCTTGGGGAGTCCAGTAGTGGCCGACAAGACTCTGATCATCTCGTCACAACGGACAACGTACTTGAACTGTGTGCGAATCAGGTCTTAGTGCACATTCCCAATTTCCAGCACTTCTTTATTGTAGCGGGTGATGAAGTCTTCGAGACTTTCATTGTCACGCAGCCAAATGTTCATTATGTCAGAGGAATCTCTGACATAACGCCTTTGCTGGCTGAAATGCGTAAGGAACTTGTATTTGAGATCGTGCCATGATGCACGCTTGCCTGTGGGCAAGTTGTCAAACCATAGGAGCGCAGCGCCTGTAAGGGTTCGGACGAACAAGCGACACCACATAGACAGCGTCCAGCCCCCAATCAGTTCTGCGCTGGTGAATAGGCGCAGGTGATCATCTGGGTTGGTGAATCCATTGTATTTCCCCACGTTGAAGGGAAGTTTTGTGCGCTCCAATGGTGCGAGCGCGATTTCCTTGATATACTTCGAGTGTTCGGCTGCTTCAACCGGATGTAGATCAAACTGTAGTTGTACTCCACTTCGGGTTGTATACAGCCCGTGGCGCAGATCTATAAGCAACATGATCTTGTGGCAGTCAGTGAAACACGCTGGCGCTATCACCCTCGCCATATGTACGATCCGCCTCATGCTGGGTGTCCGCTCCCCTAGGGGACGCAGGCCCAGCTGTGAGTGGATGGAAGCTCACCTATGAGTATGAGACTCATGTTTCGACAGCGATTGAGGGTACTCTTTTTCTTGTGGATGGAGTTGTGATGGAACACTCGCTCCAGCCGGCGAGTCTTAGTTGAGAACTCGTGGTGCAGGCGACGCGTGCACGTTAGTGGTTGGCTGCACCGACACAGCGAGAGTCTTGGCTTATGCGCAGAGCTGCGCGCAAACGGCGTTTAGAGACGTTTGAGACTTGATGTACCAAGACATCGGAGTTTCACCCAGTGATTGGTATGCAAGGAGTCTTCATTTGAACTCCAGAGGTTACTGGGACGTTCACATGACCGAAGTCGTGGTGGACGCCGGCATTCTCAAAGGAACCTTCTTCCACTTGTCCGTCGAGCCGATAGGCATGAACTGGGTTCTTGCCTTCAGCTCGAGGACCTCGTGGTGTGCTAGATGGAAAGTCAGCCATTTTGGATGTGAGGTTTGAGAAAAAACAAAACGACAAAACTGATGTGAGAGAGTAAATAGCGGATGGCGCCAATGAAGAAACAAAGGTCACAACCGAGAGGTATCCGGAGATATCTTTGTTACCACAGTATTTGGTAATTGCAAGGTAAGCAAGTAAGTAGTGAGTGAGCAGGAAAGCATGTAGATGATCTTAGATCCTCCTTTACCTTGTGGTGTAACCCTTATTTTATAGCCAAAGTGAAGTGTGTTTAGAAGACGGACTGATGGGCCTTGGGCCGGCCTAAACGACCAGGGTTATCCGTTCTGTACTTCTGCATAGATCATTAAATGATCTCTGGTAGGAAATATTCTTTTTCGGATGTTAAATGGTGCCACGTGTAGAGGCAGTTGTCCCTGGTGTCAGACCTGCTATCAGCTGAAAGTGGAGCAGGTGTGACAGTCACGGGCGTGAGTATGGTTGGTGCACAGTTTGGCCTCTGCAATACTGTTCATGCGATGCAGTCTGACACAACCTGCCGCGCTACCATTGGTCACAGCTCTGCCACTTTATACCTTGTGTATAGTCAATACCTCTTTGCGCTTATCCCTTTTGCGAGGCTTTGTCAGTGCTTTCTGGCCAGCGCCAGAGTTGCAGGGATAAATCCTTTTGTCAACAAGACTACGAATAGCTCTCATGTTTGTCCTTACAAGGTTTTAGGACTTTGCGGCTAGAGGGTTGTTTGGTCCGCGCAGGTTCAAGTAGCCTGCGCATCTAAGTCTAACTTGCCGTTGTGCCAAGTACACAAGGTTCATTGTGTGACTTATATTGTTTGGTCTAACTTGCCGTTGCGCTGAGTGCGCAAGGTTCGTTGTTGACCTATATGAGTTGGTCTAACTTGCCGTTGCGTTGAGTGTGTAGGCTCGTTGTGTGACCTTTATGAGTTGGTCTAACTTGCCGTTGCCCTGATGCGCAAGGCTCGTTGTGAGACCTTTATGAGTTGGTCTAACTTGACGTTGGCATGTACGCAAAGCTCGTTGTGTGACCTTTATGAGTTGGTCTAACTTACCGTTACGGTATGTACGCAAGGCTCGTTGTGTGACCTATGAGTATTGTATTACCATTGCACGTTGCGCACAATGTTTTCTGTTAGCACATGGTCAAGGGGCCTGTACTTCTAGGTCTAACTTACCGTTGCGCAGGCTGCGCAAGGTTCATTGTATGACCTGCTAGTTCCAAGAAAGGCGCACCGTTGCGTATTGCGCGCAAGGTTATTATTGTAGTATGTTGTTGAGGGTATGGTTCCTCGCGCATGCGTAGAGTTTTTGAGACCATACCCCTCCAATGACATTGCATAAGGATTTTTCCAAGATGGGGAAGTATGAAAACACAAAGAAAAACAAAAAGAAGAGAAAAAGGTGAAAGACAATAGAACTCACTTTCAAGAGGGAAGAATTCTTTGAGAAATGACAAAGAAAAGTGGTGGAATGGTGTGGTATTTATAGGTGATGGATTAGGGTTAGGAGTGGTAAAAAATATGGAAAGTTGAAAATTGTAACACTAATATATTTTTTTTTTGTTTTTGGGCTCTAATGTCATGGGTTTGTCTATTTGTATAAATTTGAGTTTCTAATATAATTTATAAACATAGTATGGCACAATAGTTGATTGATTGGGTCTCGAATATCGCATTTACACAACTTAAGTTGGTTTTTGAATGATTTACACGTATCTTGATGATTATATGAACAACAAATATGTTTGATTGAACAATTATTGAGTGAGAAAAAATTAAAATAAATAAATAAAATGAATTCCATTATTATCATAAGTCTCGGATTACAACGGTTGAATACGAAAAACACGAAAACAAATAATACAATAATCGCAGAATGTTAAATGAGTGAATTGATGAGCTTCAAGCCACTAATTTATCAAATACACTCACAAGATCAAAGACCAATAGAGAACAACTGATGTTCCATCAACAAAGAAAAATGGTAGAAAGAATTATTAAAAATAAGACATGCCATTTTGCTAAAAGTTAAACATCTAAATCACACCAAGTAGCATCTTCACCCAAGTAACAAAAGAAGTTGAGCCAATAATGGTGAGTGCTAAGAAGGATCTCCAGGGCGCAAAGAAGGATCTCCAGGTGGCCTTGGTGGAAAAGGGTGAATTACAACGCAGGCACCTGGAGGATAAGGAGCGGCTGCGATTGGTGGAGGCCAAGGTGGATGCGGGCGAGAAAAGATATGAGAATTCTGAAGCCGCCCGCGCCATCTCCGAGTCGTTGGTGGAGTCGCTGACCAACAACATGTTGTGGATGCAACAGCATGGAGTTGTCAATGTAAGTACTCCATTTGTTTTTTGATCATTTTGTGTTGATTCTAACCCTGCTCTTGTATTGTAGATCGCAAACTCCATTCTGAATTCCGCGGAGCTGGACGGTGCAGTGGCCAAGCTGATGGTCACTACACGCCACGATGGGTATGCGCAGGGCTATGCTGAGTGTGCGCAACACGTCACTCATGCAATGGATGGGCAATGGGACAACAGCCGCGCTGCCACTCATGGTGTTGATACCGAAGCTGCCTTCTCTCAGGCTAAGCAGGAGTACGACCGTCTTGAACTCCTGGCTATGGAATTGGTGAGTGAGGCGTTCCAACACGACGACTTCGTTGATCGCCTCAAAGATATATTTACGGAAGAAGCCGAGGCCGCTGCGGATGAAGAGTAATGTAGGATCCTTATTGTAACATCTTTGTAGCTTGAATGTATCTGCGCACTACGCGTTGATGTAAATATTTTTCTTGTATATGAATGTTTTTCTAGTTACAATATTTGCGTGAATTGAACGAATTTGTGTAGTTATAGCGAATAGAACTGGTAATGAACTCGTATATGAACATTCCCTCCCATGTGCATGTAGGTAGTGAATTTTGGTTCATGAGTCATGTGTACCATGGTGATTTCGCGTAGACCCAAAGTAGTTTCGTGCATTTGTAGCACATCATGAAGAAAAATGTATATCCATTATCTTTATTGAAAAGGCGTAAGAGCCATGTACAGAATAGGCAATAAGAATAGGTTTGCTAGTGCGTTGCACGGATAGTTGATGAAGCCTTGATATTTGAACATGCTTGGATAACAGGTAACGCCGCCTTAATGCGGCGTGCACTTCTTCTAATGGCAGCGCTTGCGCGCTGGGCCACCCTGGATCATGTTAGCAAATGGTCTTAATCTTTTTATTACTCGGGCCTTCCCTACCGCGAGTAATTTGTCGTATCTCCTTGCGCACGTTTTGAAGTAAGTGGGAGAGCTTCCCAATTTTCAATGCTTTTTCGATCTCCATGCGTAAGGAGAAGCAGTTATCGGTCGTGTGCCCCGTATCTTTGTGGTAGTCACAAAAAAGGCTGGGGTCTTGACCTTTTTTATTGCGCATCGGCGAGGGCGGTTTGAATTAGTGGTCTTCCGTGCTGAGGACCTCCACCGGTGTTTTCGTTAGTGGGGTCCACTGATGATCCCGATTTTCCTGCTCGATTGCTGTCTGGGCAGCAATCTTATTTATGGTCGTACGTGCGTCGACCGTTTAGTGAGGAGGGTTTTGGCTGTGCTCCCTCCAACTCTTATTTTTCTTCCCAAAACTCCTGCTCATGTCTTGGGGACGGTAGTGCGGTAGGGGAGGTCTGCTGGTGTTTAGGTTGCGCTCTGTTTGCGCGTATACCTTTGCAACCGCCATCAGTTTCTCCCAGCTCTTGGGGAGTCCAGTAGTGGCCGACAAGACTCTGATCATCTCGTCACAACGGACAACGTACTTGAACTGTGTGCGAATCAGGTCTTAGTGCACATTCCCAATTTCCAGCACTTCTTTATTGTAGCGGGTGATGAAGTCTTCGAGACTTTCATTGTCACGCAGCCAAATGTTCATTATGTCAGAGGAATCTCTGACATAACGCCTTTGCTGGCTGAAATGCGTAAGGAACTTGTATTTGAGATCGTGCCATGATGCACGCTTGCCTGTGGGCAAGTTGTCAAACCATAGGAGCGCAGCACCTGTAAGGGTTCGGACGAACAAGCGACACCACATAGACAGCGTCCAGCCCCCAATCAGTTCTGCGCTGGTGAATAGGCGCAGGTGATCATCTGGGTTGGTGAATCCATTGTATTTCCCCACGTTGAAGGGAAGTTTTGTGCGCTCCAATGGTGCGAGCGCGATTTCCTTGATATACTTCGAGTGTTCGGCTGCTTCAACCGGATGTAGATCAAACTGTAGTTGTACTCCACTTCGGGTTGTATACAGCCTGTGGCGCAGATCTATAAGCAACATGATCTTGTGGCAGTCGGTGAAACACGCTGGCGCTATCACCCTCGCCATATGTACGATCCGCCTCATGCTGGGTGTCCGCTCCCCTAGGGGACGCAGGCCCAGCTGTGAGTGGATGGAAGCTCACCTATGAGTATGAGACTCATGTTTCGACAGCGATTGAGGGTACTCTTTTTCTTGTGGATGGAGTTGTGATGGAACACTCGCTCCAGCCGGCGAGTCTTAGTTGAGAACTCGTGGTGCAGGCGACGCGTGCACGTTAGTGGTTGGCTGCACCGACACAGCGAGAGTCTTGGCTTATGCGCAGAGCTGCGCGCAAACGGCGTTTAGAGACGTTTGAGACTTGATGTACCAAGACATCGGAGTTTCACCCAGTGATTGGTATGCAAGGAGTCTTCATTTGAACTCCAGAGGTTACTGGGACGTTCACATGACCGAAGTCGTGGTGGACGCCGGCATTCTCAAAGGAACCTTCTTCCACTTGTCCGTCGAGCCGATAGGCATGAACTGGGTTCTTGTCTTCAGCTCGAGGACCTCGTGGTGTGCTAGATGGAAAGTCAGCCATTTTGGATGTGAGGTTTGAGAAAAAACAAAACGACAAAACTGATGTGAGAGAGTAAATAGCGGATGGCGCCAATGAAGAAACACAGGTCACAACCGAGAGGTATCCGGAGATATCTTTGTTACCACAGTATTTGGTAATTGCAAGGTAAGCAAGTAAGTAGTGAGTGAGCAGGAAAGCATGTAGATGATCTTAGATCCTCCTTTACCTTGTGGTGTAACCCTTATTTTATAGCCAAAGTGAAGTGTGTTTAGAAGACGGACTGATGGGCCTTGGGCCGGCCTAAACGACCAGGGTTATCCGTTCTGTACTTCTGCATAGATCATTAAATGATCTCTGGCAGGAAATATTCTTTTTCGGATGTTAAATGGTGCCACGTGTAGAGGCAGTTGTCCCTGGTGTCAGACCTGCTATCAGCTGAAAGTGGAGCAGGTGTGACAGTCACGGGCGTGAGTATGGTTGGTGCACAGTTTGGCCTCTGCAATACTGTTCATGCGATGCAGTCTGACACAACCTGCCGCGCTACCATTGGTCACAGCTCTGCCACTTTGTACCTTGTGTATAGTCAATACCTCTTTGCGCTTATCCCTTTTGCGAGGCTTTGTCAGTGCTTTCTGGCCAGCGCCAGAGTTGCAGGGATAAATCCTTTTGTCAACAAGACTACGAATAGCTCTCATGTTTGTCCTTACAAGGTTTTAGGACTTTGCGGCTAGAGGGTTGTTTGGTCCGCGCAGGTTCAAGTAGCCTGCGCATCTAAGTCTAACTTGCCGTTGTGCCAAGTACACAAGGTTCATTGTGTGACTTATATTGTTTGGTCTAACTTGCCGTTGCGCTGAGTGCGCAAGGTTCGTTGTTGACCTATATGAGTTGGTCTAACTTGCCGTTGCGTTGAGTGTGTAGGCTCGTTGTGTGACCTTTATGAGTTGGTCTAACTTGCCGTTGCCCTGATGCGCAAGGCTCGTTGTGAGACCTTTATGAGTTGGTCTAACTTGACGTTGGCATGTACGCAAAGCTCGTTGTGTGACCTTTATGAGTTGGTCTAACTTACCGTTACGGTATGTACGTAAGGCTCGTTGTGTGACCTATGAGTATTGTATTACCATTGCACGTTGCGCACAATGTTTTCTGTCAGCACATGGTCAAGGGGCCTGTACTTCTAGGTCTAACTTACCGTTGCGCAGGCTGCGCAAGGTTCATTGTATGACCTGCTAGTTCCAAGAAAGGCGCACCGTTGCGTATTGCGCGCAAGGTTATTATTGTAGTATGTTGTTGAGGGTATGGTTCCTCGCGCATGCGTAGAGTTTTTTAGACCATACCCCTCCAATGACATTGCATAAGGATTTTTCCAAGATGGGGAAGTATGAAAACACAAAGAAAAACAAAAGAAGAGAAAAAGGTGAAAGACAATAGAACTCACTTTCAAGAGGGAAGAATTCTTTGAGAAATGACAAAGAAAAGTGGTGGAATGGTGTGGTATTTATAGGTGATGGATTAGGGTTAGGAGTGGTAAAAAATATGGAAAGTTGAAAATTGTAACACTAATATATTTTTTTTTGTTTTTGGGCCCTAATGTCATGGGTTTGTCTATTTGTATAAATTTGAGTTTCTAATATAATTTATAAACATAGTATGGCACAATAGTTGATTGATTGGGTCTCGAATATCGCATTTACACAACTTAAGTTGGTTTTTGAATGATTTACACGTATCTTGATGATTATATGAACAACAAATATGTTTGATTGAACAATTATTGAGTGAGAAAAAAATAAAATAAATAAATAAAATGAATTCCATTATTATCATAAGTCTCGGATTACAACGGTTGAATACGAAAAACACGAAAACAAATAATACAATAATCGCAGAATGTTAAATGAGTGAATTGATGAGCTTCAAGCCACTAATTTATCAAATACACTCACAAGATCAAAGACCAATAGAGAACAACTGATGTTCCATCAACAAAGAAAAATGGTAGAAAGAATTATTAAAAATAAGACATGCCATTTTGCTAAAAGTTAAACATCTAAATCACACCAAGTAGCATCTTCACCCAAGTAACAAAAGAAGTTGAGCCAATAATGGTGATAAAGCTTGTTCACAAACAATGATCATGAAATGGATCATGATTAACATATGTAAAATGAAAGACTTCTTGAATAAGAATGAAAAGGGATTTTCTCTTTCTTTTGTGGCTATTACAAGTGTGTTTTCGTAGTGATCCCAAGTTACAAGGGTGGATATGGAAACTCTCTGGATGAGAGATTGTGGTAGTTATATGGGGTAGAATGGGATACAATGAGATGGTTGTAATGGGCTGCAAAGGCTGCTATGTATAGGTCGCTGTCTGGCATGTGCGCATATTCGTTCTGTCTTTGAGCACGGACGTTCATCAACATGTTCTAAAAGATAATTGTCCTATGTACTTGTGCACGACTGTGCTGTCCTTGTGCACAACTGTGCCTTGGATAGGTTTCCTGACAGTATCTCTAATCTTGTAGTTTTTTGCAAAATTATATCCTTGCCGCTATAGGCACGAACATGCTAGTACTTCGGCACGGTCGTGCCTAGACACGTGTCCCCACATGGTCTTCTGTCTTATCAATTTTGTCTGGTCTCGAAGCTTCGGAAGTTTTTTTGATCTTGCATAGTCACTATGCATGTGCATGATCGTGCCTTGACTTCTTGTCGATTTGCTGGGTGTAGATCGAGCATGCCAGTAGTTGAGCATGGTCGTGCATCTTTGTTTATTCAGCTTTTTTCTTTAAGGGGGGAAGCATGGTTGTGCACTGATTGTCACACAATATCCCCTCTAACTATATTTACATAATATCACCTCTAACTCACTAATTACATTATTTCTAATAAAAACCAAAACGTACAAAAGCAAACATGAACTCGATTTTTTGATTATGGTGTTTTTAATAAACAATTTTGTGGTTCGCTTATGGTTATATGTGTATAAATAACCGAACCAATCTTACAATTAAACCAACCTTTATACTTTTCGAAGTAAATTACACAAACCATCTTTGTGGTTTCTTGAGGTTTTAGCTTTGGTCTTAGAGGTTGGAGAAAAAACATGGTATGGTCTCTAGCATTCACTTGATTGTCACAACATTAGTCCCGAGATGGATTTGATTGTCACGACACTAGTCCCGAGATGGATGTCTATTTAACAAATCTTGTGTGCAGAAATAAAGTTACCAATTTACACTTATACTTTAACATCATAACAAAAAAAAGTTATAAAACCAAATAGTGTTGTTCCATGTTAGGATTAGGGAAAACTGAAAATTCAATTCTTTTTTGACTTTGAATTCTATATTTAAATCCGGTTTTCAAATCGAAATAACAACTAATTAGTATTTAGATTCCAAATTTGGTATCGAATTCGAATTTCTGATTTTCAGCTTGATTCAAATTCGAACTATATACATTCATAATGTGTTATATAATTTTAATAATATGAGCTTTTTAAACAGGATCATATCTTTTGTTTAATTCGATTCAAATCAATCCAAATTCGAATTTCTAATTGGAAGTGAATTTAAAATTTTAGTTATCAAATTGAGCTTTTCAATTCTAATTCAAATCGAATCCGAATTTAACATTTCAAAGTTCGAATAATATGAGTCAATTAACTCAAGTAAACTCAAAATTCAATTAGTTAACCATCACAATACCAAATACACCCCTCCCTTTTCTCTCTCCTAACCCACACTGTCATACCATGTTCCGGATATTGGCGTATTCTCGGTTCCCTTCGATCTCAATACAAGTGTGGTGCACATGATCATTTCATTCGCTCTGATGCGGTTTAAACGGTGTTGAGTTCCGGGCTTCTGTTTTTTAGATCTCGGAAAAAAATACGCCGGTGAAGTTGTTGTCGAAACTAAACAATGTATGTCATGCAATCAAAGGTTTTATTAAACAATTTTAAAGTTAATATTCCCTCTAACTATATTTACATAATATCACCTCTAACTCACTATAATTACATTATTTCTATTTAAAACCAACGTGCAAAAGCAAACATGAACACGATTGTTTGATTATGGTTTTTTTTTAATAAACAGTTTTGTGGTTCGCTTATGGTTAACTAAAAATCCTAAATTTATAACTAAACTACTATTAACTTAACTAAGACGACTTAAAACGGACTTTTGAAGCGGAGATTTAATTCAATGATAGTGGAATTGCTACCTAGGTTAGATTCCTTATTACTATTGAATGGTTTTTTAATTGATTAATAATGTGATAGGGAACCGGAATCTTAAAATAATAATCCTAAGGAATACCGAACAGGACCCCCGACCCTTCTCATGAAGACACCTATGATATCATAAAGGTAGTTATGCTTACCGGGTTATAAGATTTCCTTTCGGTTATCTAATATTCAATAAAGTGTCTAAATTAGCTAACTCTCTCAATAGGAAACTTAGGCTAATTAAGGTTCTTGATTTGGTTTAACCGATTCGAATATGGCAAGTAAACTAAAATCGACTTTTCTCAAAACCTAATCCTAGCAATTTACCTATTTATTTCAGTTAATAAACTATTATTTCTCAATAATTAAGTTTAGTATAATGTTAAGATTTAATTATATTTTTCATTCAATTGTTTCTAGAGTTTATTGGCCAATTTACCGAGCGATTACCCGAACCCGTTAAGACTCGATAATCAACATAAACCTATTCTATGAAAGACATTCAACTAGATTTATGTGAAACAATCAAATAATCAACAATTAATCCAAAACATGCAAATACACCAAATCAAATAACCAAAGTTCACTACTTTATCAAAAATCCCATAAACACACTATAAATTCAATAAGAATCCGAACTTTCATAATAAGTCATCAAAACCTAGGTAGAAAAAGTAAATCAGCCAACAATCATTGTCTTAAACATAATCAAAGTAAGTTTAAAAACTGAATTCATCTAAACAAAGAACAAGAAAGCTAAAGGTTAAGAAAATCGGTAATAAAACCCGGTATTTCTTTGATCTCTAGGCTCCTATCTTCAATCTGATGATTCCCGAACAACTTCTCCTTCGAAAACTAGCACTAAATCTCTAGAATTTGCCTCTTGAAGCTCCCAAGTTCGTCTAATACTTGTAATTAGAGTTAAACTCACATAATATATCTTTTTCAACACAAATCTGATCAATTTACGTAACTCTCTGACCAAAAGGTCCTCTCGCCGGCCGCGAGAGGCATCCTGTAACGGGTCGCAGGCTGTGACCGGATTGAGTTTCTCCGGGTACTTTTCCCCTCTCACCACCCGCGAGAGAGATAAGTGGGTGCGGTTGCGGGCCGCCAACGAGTCTTTTTTTCCCATTTTTCGATTCTTTTCTTCTCTCGACTTCCAATTACGATCCGGCTCGATTTCCTTCAAGATTTCAGGTCGTTTTATCCTCTTTTTAGCTACTTCCACGAACCAAGACCTGTGAAACGTATTTGGATTAAAAGTAGATATATTCTTATAAATCCGAAATTAATATTAACGAAACTAGTACAAACTATACATGATAAATAGATGTATTATTCAATACATCAAATATCCCCACACTTACTATTTTTCGTTCTCGAAAATAATTATGCAAACGGAATCATAGCCAAATAATTATTTGATTTCAAAAGAATAAGATTATTTTATTAAGGTAGAAACTTGTATTAACCGCGATTGTAAGTATTTGTGTCCACTTAAACTCAAATCTCGGTTCAAAGCCCTTATCATGTAAATTTAGTTCAAGTTCGGTCAATCTACCTAAGGTCTCACACTAAAATCCATAGTACACCTAATCCCACCTCAAGCTTATGGAACAAAAGGAACGAATCATTCGACCCATTTCCTAACCGGTTTATACCAAAATCAAAAGAAATAAAAACCAAGTAAACTTTATTTTTTTCTCTTTTTTTTTTTTTTGAGCACTTGATTTCTTTTTGCATACCTAACCAGAGGCTGTCCAACCAGAGTCACCATTCCCGAGAGCGACAACGTGAGCTTCGGCATTTAAGTAATTTTTCAACTTATCCTAAAGGAAATCTAAGTCAGAGTCACCATCCCCAACAAAGATTACATAGCCTTGTCTACTTTTTCTATCAAACTCAATTTTTTTTTCTATATTTTTTTCTATTTACATGATCTAAAATTCTAAAGATTTTAGCTTATAGCGACATTCCTTATACTATTTTTGGCGGTTTCGGCTTCCCATTTTTCCTAGATGAGCACCCACTAGTAGACTGACATTTAAAATATATTAATCTCAAAGAACCTAAGAACCGAATCGAGCCTACTCACATATCCCAAGTTAGACACAAACTCAACCTTTATTAGCTCATATTATCATTATTTGAAACCGAATAAAAACTCAACTTTTCTATCATTTTCCGTTTATATCTTGCAAACTTCTTCTTCAAAAGACATTTTCTGTTTTTTAATTTTTTTTCCAAAAACGAATTAAAATTAAAACTACTCTACGACTCAACTAGCCCATCCCCACACTTAAATTTTGCATTGTCCCTAATGCAAGGATGAGAATACTCAACTAACTAAATAATACTGAAAACTGAAAAATAAATAAATAAAATACAAACTATACAAGTGAAACGACTTAGCTGATATGCGAGACTGTCAATGTGCCAGTCAATTCCACATAAGCCCTCCAATCCAATCACGCTCAGCAAACAATTCTCAACTCTCACACGCGAACGGAAACGACAAAATAAACACCAACATATAAACCAACACAGATAACTTCCAACATAACATAATAGAAAATAATTGTTCAACGAAAGTTAACCACAACCATTACCCAAATCAACCCAACCAACCCAAATGTAAAGTGTTGAAAGTACACATGCAAACCAATGAGAGGATGAAAAACAACATAAAACAAAAAAATATATAAATAAATGAGAAACCGCTGCCTCTGGCTAATCATCCTCCTCTTCTTCTTCCGATTGCTTAAATACTTGGTATGGTTGCACATCTTCCATACCGCTCGATTGACCCGGCTGCCCTTGATGATGAAAGTATGATGGAACTCCCATGTGCAAGTTCTCCATCATGTACCTCATTCCGTCCTCCAACCTACGCTGGCCCTGATTCGTGCATCCTACAGCTTTCCATTATCACCTGTCGAACCCCACCGAACTGCTCATCCACATATCCCCTCAAATCCCCAAATCCGGTAGTTATTGACGGGTCACTGTCTTTGATAGTGTGGAGGAACAATGGATTGCATAGCCGATGCAGCCTCAGAACCAGGAGGAGGCTGAACCTGCGAACCGTTTCTAATAGGCTACCAAGTGATAGGATCATGAGATTACAAAATCCCGGCAGCTTGTAAATCCCGCACACCCATGAAGCAAGGAGACAACCCCTCTCGCATCTTATCTCGTGGGTACCTATCAAATACCCCGAGACTTTCCGCCAACCAAGTATGTAACACCCTGACCGCGTAAAGCAACGAATCGCGGTGGAAAAGTCGGGAAGTCATGTCACAGAACTATTGTTTCACAACTCATGGAATTTAAAATTTTGTTTTATTATGTTAAATGTTTACATTGTCTTGGGATAAATAGAAACAACACATAAATAAGTTGTCTTTCATGTTTTAAGTCACTAAGGCCCGCGTCCATTCCAACGTGAAGCATGCATCATATTATTAAGTATTGACTCCTGAAACATATGTGAAAAGAGAGTCAGCATAAAAATGCCGGCGAGTACATAGGTTTTGTAAGTGTGTCAAATTTGTGGCTTTGTATACATATTGCAACACCTTGTCCGACTACATGAGTCGTTAAGTGAAAACCTCGTATCAAAAGTGTTTGATATTGCAATACAATTAAACAACTAAAATAAGTTGGTTAGAGTTGTGAAAAACTTGTAGCCATGAAACTTGACCAAAACGTTTCTTTTGTAAAAACCTTGTAATAGATTGATTCAAAAGAAAACTTCATATGGTTTATATCTTTAAGTGAAAATCATTGCGTGACATTGTTCAAAACCATTGTCCGTGTTATAAACCATTTGCCCGTGTTATAAACCATTCGTCCGTGTTATAAATCAATCGTCCGTGTCATAAACCAATTGTCCATGTCATAATCAAATCGTCCGTATTTTTAATTATGAAAACTTTTGATCGTTCTTTAATGAACACATTCAAACCTGTGTTGACTATACCACCAAAGGGTATCTTTAATAGACCACCAAAGGGTCTCTTTAACTAGACTAACAAATCAACAAATGATTTGTTAATCAGAAACAGTTTCTGTCATTACCCAGACTTCCACCAAATCCAGTGAACAATCCGATAATGGGATTGTCAGTCCTATAGTACCATAACATACTAGTGGTCGGCTCGGCCAAAGCTAATGAATGTCATTCGTGTTATGGATAACGCATCAACAAGTTGTTCACATTATTGAAATCGTATTGTTTTATATAAACCATAGACATTGTTTTTGAAAACCTGAAAATGATTTAGCACATATGAGTCACCCCAAAACATTTGCAAAACGTAAAAGAGGGGAACTATGTACTCACTTTGAAAATCATTTTGTATATAGAAACCATGTATATTGTTTTGAAATCTTGAAAATAATGATATGCACATATGAATCACCCCAAAAATTTTGAAAACATAAAAGAGGGGGCTATGTACTCACTTTGAAATCATTTTGTATATATAAACCATGTATATTGTTTTGAAATCTTGAAAATAATGATAGGCACATATGAATCACCCCAAAACATTTAGAAAACGTAAAAGAGGGGGCTATGTACTCACTTTGAAATCATTTTGTATATATAAACCATGTATAGTGTTTTGAAATCTTGAAAATAATGATAGACCCATATGAATCACCCCAAAACATTTAGAAAACGTAAAAGAAGGGCTATGTACTCACTTTGAAATCATTTTGTATATATAAACCATGTATATTGTTTTGAAATCTTGAAATAATGATAGGCACATATGAATCACCCCAACACATTTAGAAAACGTAAAAGAGGGGGCTATGTACTCACTTTGAAATCATCTTGTATATATAAACCATGTATATTGTTTGAAATCTTGAAAATAATGATAGGCACATATGAATCACCCCAAAACATTTAGAAAACATAAAAGAGGGGGCTATGTACTCACTTGGGATTGTGAAAGTGTTCTTGATCAACGGAATAAACAAAGCTCAAACGTGTCCTAATGTGTCAGATAAATATGTTAGCGTGTCGGGACTACAAACGGGAGATCGGATAGAATGAAGTCTTAAAAACTAAACGAGTGTTGGAACTTGTGATATGGTTTACCAAACTTAACATTCTGATTTGGGAAGGATACTAAGTGTTTTTGACCCATTATGACTCGTTAAGGTAGTTTATGCAACGTTAACGGGTCATCAGCGTAAACGCGTGATAGTCCTATGATAAGTCTTAAATGCCCCAAACATATTTGAAAATGTTATAACATCAATTTATATGTTAAAAATTTGGTTATATGTGTTTAAAATGGATTTATGCGCAAAAGGGCATTTTGGTCATATTTTTTAAGAACATAGAAGTAACTTATCATAACACTAACCAAACGACGTGACCATAAGGTATAACCTCATGAGATTATTCCCTATACAACTAGGTCACAAATATGTGTTTGGTCGGATCCTAAGATCGACCAAACGGGTCGGATTCGAAAGTCAAAGCGGTGGTCAAGACCGCTCGACTTACGACCCTAAATAAGCACTAAACTAGAAGTGACGAGTTAGACATGTCAAAATATGTCTAACTAAGTTTATAAAACTGATTTGGTATCAAAACTTGGTGTTTTGATACCCGAAAATAGTTTCATCGTAAAATGCACATCATGCGCATTTTTTACCGAAACTTTGACTCTGACTTCGACTGGTAAATGTGGTAATCAGAAGGTGAAATCGTTAGAATTATAACCTTCGTGATTACGATCACGTTTCAAAGTTCAATTGAACTTTGACTTGACCAAATATGGTCAAAACCAAAAGTCAATCAGGAAGCCAACTGTTCGACTTTTAGCTCAAAATATCTAAAAAATGAAAGAACTAGGAAGAGTACTTACACGTGTTGAAGAACACTTTCGGAACTCAAGATAGGAGGCTTCCAAAGGCTGGAAACAAGCTCCAAGAAGGATAGAAAGAAGAACTTCACACTTTGCTTTGAAGTGGTGTGAAAAAAAATGGAAGAATCATGGGGTATTTATAGTATTTTAGGATTATGGAGGTGATGACAAGTGTCATCAAGTGTGGATTAGTGTCCTAACATGTTTCAACACCATATTAAGTGTGGCAAAGTGAGTTATAGGTGTCAAAAATTGGAGATAGGTGGCAAACTTGGTGAAGAAGCAAAAATATTTATTATTTTTTTGATATTTTTGGCCATTGGACTTGTATTTTCACTTGTTTGCCAGTTTTTAACCCCTTTAATCTAATATTTAGGTTATACAAAGGTGTTAAGATATGTGTAACTTGGATTATGCCCGAAAATGTCGTGGATGTCGTTCGTTCGGTTGTACGGTTACGCGTTTCGCAAAACTGCATAAAACGCTTTAACGAACACGAAAATGATCGAAATTGTGCAACGATTGACATTTTTGCATTCTCATCAATAAAATAAAAGATTCTATTGAATACAAAAATATTTGGAAAAAAAACACAAGGTTTCATTGAATATAAAATTGTTTGTAATTGTGCAATGATTGAAAAGGCACAAATGTCACAAAGTAATCAAGGGCCCACAGTAAATCCGAGCCCTCAGAGCTCCTATCCATAACCGCTTCATCGACCACGCAAAAATACTGGGCCAAGTTTGCGGGCCGCTGCTCTACCATACACATCAAACAAAACCTTGTTATCACCCTGCCCCCTGCCGACTAACGTGGCTACCTGAATATTGTGAATAAACCAGTAAATCGAATCAATAATGTCGCTGGCAACCATGTTGTTTGAGTAAGGTGTAGATGAAATTGTGCCCCCAAATCTATCTAACTTGTCTGTTTGCATGCTATGTGGGTGCCTTCCCTTGAATACCCCCTGAGGCTGGTAATGAAATGCGATTAAACCTCATCCACCGTATAGAACTGTGTAGCCACGGCGAATTAAGGGATGGTCATCTCATATACATGCCTTCCCAGGGCGAAAGACACAGCATCACTTTCACCAAAATTCCCCTGCTGGTACTCGAAAGTCGAATGGAACTCAAGAGCATTTCTTTGTACTACCACTCATCAAATCTAGCACCCTCTTGAATTTATCACCCAGCAACTGCTCAATCCTGCCCCTTTGACTGTCTGTATGGTAATAGGTTTACCGTAATCAAATTGGCTAGTCTCTCACTCTCGTGTTAGTCTAGATCAAATTGTAGCAGCGGACTGTCCCTTAATCTCATACTCTACCCATGGGGGACGCCGCCCCCTCTATATCTGACGCTCTTTCTCCGCCCAAAATTTGGGGGCAGCGGCTGAGTTTCTGTTGGGTCTCCTCTTGGCCAGGCTGCGGGCCCTCTTTTCTTTTTCCCTGGTCTACTAGAACTGTCTTCACCTGACATTTGCAAAAACATTCAATTCACAAGCAAAAACAGGTAGACTGTTAGAAATATGAACCATTTTTTTAGCAATGACCATATAACATTACATTCGCGGTCATGACTAGAAAAGACACTTTACCACAATTATTAGATAAATTTTGAGTGACCGTTAGCAAAAATACCAATTTATTTGACCAAATCTCGCCCGAATGGAGATTGAGTACGGGGGCGAGAGATCTCCTATATTCATAAATGTCCAAATTGCAAACCATAACCCAAAATACCTAAAAACACGACACTACCTCCTCCTAGCACTTTAATTATCCTTAATTTAATTCCCGAGTGCGAAAACAACCCAACATTGAGTCTCAAACAGAGTATAAAACTATATTTTCATGGCAAAAAAATGGGTTAAAATATCTATTAAAAATGTGATTTTTCCGGCAAACATTACTAACCCGAATCCCCACACTCAATGTTGAAGCCCTGCCAAACCAATCCACCGGCAAAATAAACCAATAGAACCCAAACCATCCCAACAAGGACTGTGTTCAGCCCCTACATCCCAAACGCAACCCAAACAAAGTTCACCCCAAACCCTCAAGGAAACTAGCATGCAACCTAAACAAGATCCGACACTAAAACATATGAAGCAACTAACTAAAATACTGAAATTAATGTACAAAAGTTGCAAGAAACACATACCTCAGCGTCGATCTAAAAGAAAAACTAAGAAAATGAAGTGTAAGTTGCAAGACCTTTAAAAAGCTCGTTTGAATGGTGAAAGGTGAAAACTTTAAGTGGGAAATAAGTTAGGGATGATGTGGTGAAGTGGTGGTAGAAGATTAGGGTGAATGTAGGTGATTGTAGGCAGATTATGGTGGTTGTTTGAGTGGTAACCGTATGTTCAAAGTGAAGGAATTAGGTTTAAAAGTGAAGAATTTGGGGATATAATGTTGCAGATCTAATGTTCATGTCTCTCCCGGGCCGCGAGAGAGTCAATATAACCTCTCGCGGGCCGCGACCGCCTCTTAGTTATTCCGGGGTTAGTGGCTCTCGCGGGCCGCGACCGTATAGGTGTGTGACTCTCGCGGCCCGCCAGAGAGTGGTTTGCACAGAAAGTTTCGAAAATTTTTCCAGTTCTTTGCCTTAGAAATTTTTTTGATCAAGTGCAACAGTGTGAAAAAACCCTCTTGGCACCAGTTATGTACGGAAACTTACCTGCAATGCCAATTCTTCGTCAGTTGTGGATCCGTGTTGGTGATATATCTCTGCAAAAAATAAACGAAAAAAACACAAAACACAAACTACAAGAAACAATTTTTAGCACTATAAAAACATAAAACGTAAACTACTACTAAATAATACAAACTCTACACTTGAGTTTTCACTCAAGTCCCTATACGGTGGTGCGAGGTGGAACTTCGAGAGGAGTTTCCTCCATCTCGGTGGAATCTATCGGCCCACCTAGGTAATGCTTCATCCTATGGCCGTTTACTTTCCAAGTGCCTCCATCGGCTCCATCTCTCAACTTTAGCGTCCCATACGGAAATACTTCATTAACCACGTAAGGACCCGTCCACTTGGATTTAAGCTTTCCGACGAATAATTTCAATCTTGAATTATATAAAAGCACCTTATTACCAACTTTAAAATCCCTCAACCCCTTTAACTTCCTTTCATGCAATGCCTTTGTTTTATCTTTGATACTCCATGATCATTCATAGGCTGCATCTCTTAGCGCTTCTAACTCATGAATTTGGAAGTACCATTTCTTAACTTCTTCGGTAAGGTCTAGATTTACGGTTTTAAGCGCCCATAGTGCTTGGTGCTCGAGTTCTACCAGAAGATGGCAAGCTTTAGCATAGACAATCATGTACGGAGTGGTACCTATGTCTTATAGGCGGTTCTAAACGCCCATAATGCATCATCGAGATTATCTGACAAATCCTTTCTACTTTTGCCTACCGTCTTCTCTAAGATTCTCTTCACTCCTCGGTTTGCATTCTCAACTTAACTGCTCGTTTAAGGATGATAAGCGGTGGAAAAACGATGAGTGACACCGTAACGTGCTAATGACTTCTCCATTACGGCATTACAATAGTGGGTGCCACGATCACTGATAATGGCTCGAGGTGTACCGAATCGAGTGAATAACTTCTTAAGAAACTAACCACCACTCGGGCATCATTTGTAGGTAAAGCTTGAGCTTCCACCCACTTAGATACATAGTCAATTGCCATGAAAATGTACCGATTCCCGCTAGAGACGGGAAATGGTCCCATGAAGTCGCTTCCCCAAACATCAAATATTTCAAGAATTTGGATCGGGTTTTGGGGCATCTCGTCCTTAGATGAGATATTGCCGGTACCTTGTAACGATCGCACTTCCTAACAAACTCTAAAGCATCCTTAACTACCGAGGGCCAATAAAAACTGCAATCAAAAACTTTTTGGGTGGTAACGTGTGGACCATGGTGACCTCCCGTCAACCCCTCATGCACATGCCTAAGGATTTCTATCCCCTCTTCTCGACTCACACATCGTTGAAGAATCCTATCTCCTCCTACCCTAAATAGAAATAGGTCATCCCATATTTACCTCCTGACATCCCTAAAGAATTTCTTTTTCTGTTGAGTGGTCATACCCTTAAGAACTACTCCATTTGAGAGGTAGTTTGAAAAATCCGAGAACCAGGGCATACCCTCCTTCTCCGCCGCCACAAACTCTACCTATTCATGAGGGAATCTATCACCTATTTCCTCCTCACGAATCTCTTCTCTACTCGGATCTTCTAGTCGGGATAGATGATCGGCGACTACATTCTTTGCTCCCTTCTTATCCTTAATTTCTAAATCAAATTCAGAGAGTAGGAGAATCTATCGAATAAGACGAGGCTTAGCGTCCTTCTTTTGGAAGAGGTAACGCAAAGCCACATGATCGGTAAAGACTTGTGTCTTGGAAAGCCCGAGGTATGAGCGGAAGTTATTGAATGCAAAAACTACAGCTAGGACTTCCTTCTCGGTAGTGGTATAATTCTCTTGGGCGTTGTTAAGGGTTTTGCTAGCATAATAGATAGGGTGGAAGTGTTTATCTCGTCTTTGGCCGAATACTGCACCAAATGCATAATCGCTCGCATCACACATGAGCTCAAAAGGTAAGCTCCAGTCGGGTGACACGAGATGGGGGCACTCACGAGTTTCTCTTTAAACATAGCAAAGGCCTTAAGGCATTCTTCATCGAAGACGAAAGGGACATCCTTCTCAAGGGTCGTGTAATTTTAGAGAAATCCTTAATAAATCCCCTATAAAAATCTGCATGACCAAGGAAACTGCTGATAGATTTCACACTCGTCGCCGGAGGAAGTTCACTAATAGTATCTATTTTTGCTCTAACTACCTCTATACCGGCTCGAGATATCTTATGGCCTAACACGATCCACTCTGTCACCATGAAGTGACACTTCTCCCAGTTCAACATCAACCTAGTCTCCACACACCTCCTTATCATCGCTTCAAGATTACGAAGACATTGATCGAAGGAATTTCCATAGACAGAGAAGTCATCCATGAAAACCTCCATTGAATTCTCGATCATATCTTGAAAAATGGAGACCATGCACCACTGAAATGTTGTTGGAGTGTTACATAATCCAAAAGGCATGCGGCAGTAGGCGTATGTGCCGTAAGGACATGCAAAGGTTGTCTTCTCTTGATCCTCATGAGCGATGGGGATCTAGAAGTAACCTAAAAACCCTTCGAGGAAACAATAGAATTGTTGACCCGCGAGCCGCTCTAGCATCCCGATCAATGAACGGAAGTGGGAAGTGGTCTCAATTTTTGGTAATCGATGCACACACGCCAACCGGTGACCGTACGCGATGGGATGAGTTCATTTTTCTCGTTCATGACCACTGTCATTCCTCCCTTGTTGGGAACAACTTGAGTTGGACTCACCCAAGCATAATCGAATATAGGATAGATTAGCCCGACTTCCATCAACTTTAGAACCTCTTTCTTGACTACTTCTTACATATTCGGGTTGAGGCGTCATTGAGGTTGCACCACCGGCTTGTAGACATCCTTCATGAGGATCCGGTGAGTACAGAAAGTTGGGCTTATTCCCTTGATATCGGATAATTTCCATGTGATGGCTTCTTTATTCTCTTTTAGAACGACAATCAAATTGAGGCTAGCACCTAGATTGGCTAACTCGTGAGCGGGAGCGATGGAACCCCTAAAGAGAGACGAAATAGTGAAGATACCCGGATCAGTGAGTTTTTCCGGTAACTTATTTAGCACTACGACAGAACATCCTCTAGTCAAAGGAACATTTGAAAGCTCCCCCAGTCAGTCTTTGCATTTAAGAAGGTCTTTCAAAAACTTTGCATATTTTGGCATATGCTGGAGGCCTTAATGAATGGAACATTGATTTTCAACTGGGTGAACATATCGAGAAAATTCCCGTATTCCTTAGCATATTTTTGCTGCTTAATGCAGGCGGGGTAGGGTAAGCGTGAATGATCTACATATGGTGATGGCCAAACCTCTACCAGTTTCTTTCTGCTCGACTCTCGATTGAAGGCTCACTGTTCGATGCGGTACTTACTGGGTCTAGCCTATTTTGCACCCTAGGTGGAGCCTCCATCTATATCTCTTCATCTACCTCTTCATCCTTATCCTCTAGCTCTACTCGCTCTCTAACCACTTCACCTAAACTCTTACCGCTACGGGTGGTTATCGCTTTTGCGTGTTGGTTCGCTGGGTTAGGTTGAGTGTTACCCGAGAACTAACCGTGTGGCTGCTCTTGCAATTGTTTAGAGATAATACCTATGGACCTTTGAAGATCTAGGAGTGCGGATTGCTAATTCTTTAAAAGAAGATCATGCTCTGCTAACATTTTCTGAGTAGCCTGATCCTTAACCACTAACTGTGAAAGAAGTTCCTCAATCCTATCCAAACTACCTCCCGAACATCCACTACTGTTTTGACCCTCTTGGTTTGAACCCCCACTACTAAACTGACCTGGCTGACCTGAACCTCCACTAGAGTAATGACCCTGGCCCCTGTTTTGATATTGACCTGATTGGAAACCAGGGGAGTTACCAGAAGAACGGAAATTATTATTATTACGGCAGTTAGACTTATAATTAGTACTATTATTATTATAGGGGTTCGTTTGGCCTCAGTTTTGACCCGTGATGAGCTCTACTTGCTCGATAGTGAGCGTAGGACAATCTATCGTATCGTGACCTCTTCTACACACCTCACATATATATGCCTTCTTTTTCAACTCTTGTATTTCATTAGTAACCTCTCGCTTAAAGCTATCTAGTGCAGCAGCTACCGTAGTTTCCAAGCTAACTTGGTGTAACCCCCGGTTGACCCGGGTAGTACGAGAAACAGGGATCAAATTCCTGCCGGTAGTGCTATAATATATATTGGAATGCGCAAAACTCTAGAAGAGGTCATTACACTCAACAACCGTCTTTTTGCCCATAAGTTGCCCTCCAACAGAAGTGTCAAATCGGGCTTGGGTTTCGGGGGCGAGACCGTTGTAGAATTTCTCTACAAGTGCCCAATCAGACAGACCGTGTTAAGAACAACGAGACACTAAGGTTTGGAAACGCTCCATGCTAAATGGTAAGGTTCATCAGGTTCCATTCGGAATGAATGGATCTGATCGTGAAGACGAGATGCTTTGGCGGGTGGAAAATATTTCTTAAGGAAAGCATCTCGAAGGCCGGCCCAAGTAGTAAAGGTACCAGCCGGTTGAGAGTCAAGCCAGACGGCAGCCCAACCTCCAAGAGAGAAAGGGAATACTTAAGGAAACGGGCATCGTTGCCTGCACCTTCCATGTTAAAGGTGTGACAGAGGCGGGTAAGGCAGTTAATGTAGGCGGGCGCATCCTCGTCATCACGACCGTGAAATTGGCACAAGTTGGTTATAGCGTCATGATGTAAGATAGGATTTGCCAAGCTTTGTCATTGTTCATTGGGGAAGAGTGATGGGCGAGTTCGCACCGGTGAAACCGGTGATTGCTTGTTGGTAAACGGTTTGATTATGAGCCATGTGGAAAATAGGTGGTGGGCTTGTGTTTCGATGAATTATACATGGAGGTGGGGAACTGTGCGGTGAGTACTTCGGTGTAAAGTCAAAGTTAGGTGGTATAAACGAACGGGAATAATCGGAAAAACCTGAAGATGAGGATGAAGAAGTACTAACCTTTTGCGCAGAAGAAAGAGACGTGTCCATTGGCGGCTTCGGCGGAGGTCCTTGCGAACGCGTATGGGGCATCCACTAGAAACCGGAAACGAGACAAGTAAGAAAATTCAGAAAAGACACATAAAAAATATATATATAACTGAAAAATTAAATTAACTAAAGTATTTATACTCCTACGAAGCAACAAAACGGAAAGCACATATGAATCAATTAAGTCTAAACACAGTAATCAACGCAATTGTCAAAGAGAATCCTCGGCAACGGCGCCAAAAACTTGATGTACTAAAAGTATTCTAATTAAAATAATTGAAATTAACCTAAATCTATACTCAAAGTAATACTCTAGACTCCTAAACTCGACTAAACTACTAACCGGCAAGTGGACCGATCAATTGTAGAAAGCTTAAGTAAGTCCGGATATCGAACCCACGGGACTCTCTAATTTTGTTAACGACCCTATTTAAACTAAATTGACAAATTTAATTTATTTTATATTGGGGTGGGGGGGGGGGGAGGTTTACTATAAATCCTAAATTTATAACTAGACTAATATTAACTTAACTAAGACGATTAAAAACGGACTTTTGAAGCAGAGATTTAATTCAATGATAGTGGAATGGCTACCTAGGTTAGATTCCTTATTACTATTGAATAGTTTTTTAATTGATTAATAATGTGATAGGGAACCGAGATCTTAAAATACTAAATCCTAAGGAATACCGAACATGACCCCTGACCTTTCTCGGGAAGACACCTATGATTTCCTAAAGGTAGTTATGCTTACCGGGTTATAAGATTCACTTTCGGTTATATAATATTCAATAAAGTGTCTAAATTAGCTAACTATCTCTCAATAGGAATCTTAGACTAATTAAGGTTCTTGATTTGGTTTAACCGATTCGAATATGGCAAGTAAACTAAAACCGGCTTTTCTCAAAACCTAATCCTAGCAATTTACCTATTTAATTCAGTTAATAAACTATTATTTCTCAATAATTAAGTTTAGTATAAAGTTAAGATTTAATTATACTTTTCATTCAATTGTTTCTAAGGTTTATTGGCCAATTTACCGAACGATTACCCGAACCCGTTAAGACTCGATAATCAACATAAACCTATTCTATGAAAGACATTCAACTAGATTTATGTGAAACAATCAAATAATCAACAATTAATCCAAAACATGCAAATACACCAAATCAAATAACCAAAGTTCACTACTTTATCAAAAAATCCTATAAACACATTATAAATTCAATAAGAATCCAAACTTTCATAATAAGTTATCAAAACCTAGGTAGCAAAAGTAAATCCAGTCAACAATCATTGTCTTAAACATAATCAATGCAAGTTTAAAAACCGAATTCATCAAAACAAAGAACAAGAAAGCTAAAGGTTAAGAAAATCGGTAATAAAACCCGGGATTTCTTTGATTTCTAGGCTCCTATCTTCAATCTGATGATTCCCGGACAGCTTCTCCTTCGAAAACTAGCACTAAATCTCCAGAATTTGCCTCTTGAAGCTCCCAAGTTCGTCTAATACTTGTAATTAGAGTTAACTCTCATAATATATCTTTTTCACACAAATCTGATCAGTTTACGTAACCCTCTAACCAAAAAGTCCTCTCACCGGTCGCGAGAGGCATTTTGTTACCGGTCGGGGGCCGCGAGCGGGTTGAGTTTCTGTGGGTACTTTCCCCCTCTCGCCACCTGCGAGAGAGATAAGTGGGTGCGGTCGCGAGCCGCCACTGGGTCTTTTTTTCCCATTTTTCGATTCGTTTCTTCTCTCGACTTCAATTTACGATCCGACTTGGTTTCCTTAAACATTTCAGCTTGTGTTCTCCTCTTTTCATCTACTTCTACGAACCAAGACCTTTGAAATGTATTTGGATTAAAAGTAGATATATTCTTATAAAACCGAAACGAATATTAACAAAACTAGTACAAACTATACATGATAAATAGAAGTGTTATTCAATACATCAACAATCATCATTTTAATTAAAATACACCATAAAAAAAGAAATTACAAGATCAAATAATTCATTCCTCCTCTCATAATCACTCTTATTAGTTTTTTATACACGTGTAAATATAACAAATTTACGCATGCGTAAATGGAAAACTTACACATGTGTAAATTTTCTTTATTTCCGAATTCACGTAAATTTAATGTGTAAATTAAATTTCTAGAATTGTATTCGAATAATAATGACAAGTGTAAAAAGAAATTTTAAATTTCACTTGTTTTTGACCAAGTTCTAGTGGTTTTTTCATTTGTTCTCACGGTTCTCGGATTATACATTATATGTTATAATGTATGTATATATACATATATACATAATTATATATATATATACATATACATAATATATATATAATAATATATATATAATAATATATATCCGCTCGGGGACTCAAAACATATACCCTGTCTTCTTTCATTGAAAAGGTATGGTGACGAATGAACTGATCAAGTAGTGTAGAAGGACCTACGACGATGAAGTAGAAAGGGGGACGTAGGGAAGCTGCGAGCAATTTGCGTAAGTAAGAAAACAAGAAAAAAAACGGCTAAATGCCGACAAACCTATCAACCAACCGACAACGTCCTGTCAGAGGCGGTGAAAGCCCTATATATGTAACAATAAAAAGATTGAAGCTCATGGTTTAAACTAGATTGTTCCGGTTAGAGTTTTTACTATAGCTACAACCTATCTCATATTGGGGAGAAGTGTACTGTCTCGATCAAACTAGAAATAGAATATATATATATATATATATATATATATATATTATATATATATATATATATAAAGTTATGACATAACTATATTTATGTTGCAATTACAATTTGTCACAACTATTTAGTTAGTTACAAATAATGGGTTAGTACTAACATTGAAAGAAATATAAGTATTTTAGATAATACAAAAGCTCCAAACCATAGAGTTATTTTATAGTTTATTTTGTTATTGGTTGTTTAGTATTATATATATTAATTATATTCTTACGATAACATCCTTGTTTGTGGGCTTTACCTTCCCAAGAATTCATGCGGTTTTGCTTAAGGATTAAACTAAACACAAAAAGTGAGTAATTTCCCCCTCTTCTTTTATCATCATTATAGGGATTAAGAATAGGTTATTAGACCCTTAGACCTAGACTATAGTCTAATAGGGTGTTGCATGTCTTATGTGCTAAATAGGTTGTCTTAGATTATGTTATTAAATTTCATAGGTTTTAAAAGTGTTAATGTCACACACATCCCATGTGAGCACTTTTAGATATTATATGCTAAATGTTATATGGCTTGAATGATAATACGTGAGTTATTTTCTCTTCTATAGTTTATTATTTTTAATGTTACACTTGCACAACTATAAAATATAAACATCAAGGTTCCTAACTAGTCCATTCAAAACCTCATTCACAAAAAGTCTAAGTCAATCCAATTTCCAATCCATGTCAACTATACTTAGATGTTATTTATATTTCATTTTGAGATTTCAAATTTTATTTATTATTTTTATTGTCAAAGTGAGTTCTTGTGACGAACATTTAGTAACTAGAAGGGTTAAGTACCGGTAGTCAGGACGTCCTGTTTAGGCTGGCATTTGTATAAATCCAATAAGGACAAGTTTACCTACTTACGAACTAACGATGAGAGTATCGATACCTATTAGGCTTAAGCATATCACACCAAACGTCACGAAAACTAACAACACTATGATAAGTCAATGTGTTTGTGTTAAGTGATGGCTACCCTCCAACATCATTTCATAGCACCCCAACTTAAGTCATTTAACATTCATTATTTTTCTTTGGGTTAAGTGTATGTCGATGGGTAAACATATGCGAACCATAAGCTCGGTAATTGTGGGGGCCCATGTTATTACGATAGTGACGTATGGAAGACATACCAAGACTTATGATGTGCCAAACCTAAGAATTTTCAATATTTCATTTTTGAAATATTATTTTATCGTAGGTTTTATGTGTTGCGTTATTATTAAATTTATCAGTCGATCATTATTCATTAAGTTCTCAAACTGTTTGCGTAAATCCTTGTAGATGTCTTCTAAACGTCTTCGTACTGGAAAGTGTGCTGGAAATTCCGGTTGACGCATGGCGGTCCACATTGCGGAAGAAATGGCCGTTGTCATCCCAGATAACGTGATTCAAGTCCAACAAGCCCTAAATAATCTGGGGGCTAACAATTAGGAGAACCATGATGGAAAAAATTCTTCTAAGTGTTCCTATAGACACTTCAAGTTGTGCGACCCTCCTACCTATGAAGACACTGCTGGTGCTATTATTTTTTTTCAATAGTTTGAAGAGAAGGAGCTACCTTCCTAAATTGCGAATGCTCTGATAATCACAAGGTTCGCTATGCAAATAGCAGCTTACTAGGAAATGCATTAATGTGGTGGAATGCTTAGAAGAAATCCGTGGTGTTGAAGTCGTAGTGGCCTTAACATGGGAGCAATTGAAGGAGTTGATGACCGAGCAGTTTTGTCCCGTCACGAGATTAAGAACTTGGAAGATGAATTCTGGAGTTTGGAACAATATAGTGGTGAGAACGTGGCATGCAATAAGCATTTTCATGAATTGAGGAAAATGGTTCATATTTGTTTGCACCTCTCTCTCGACTCATCGAGAAGTACATTGGGGGTCTTCCAGCGGTCATTAAAGACACAGTAGAAGGCAGTCACTCTGTCACCCTTGAAGCGGCTATACGTTTAGCTAGTCAACTCACAGAAAATTGAGTTAAGTCAGGTGATATTGAACGAAAGGGGTACAAAGGTACAATTGATAAAGCTTCAATCAAAGGAGACAAAAGAAACGAAGGCCGAGTTGTTCACCCATTTCAACAAAAAGAAGCATAAGGATAATGAAAAGAATTATGCAGTAACCAACCCAAATAAGAAACCCTATACTGGTTCTTTTCCCAATTGTGACCATTGCCAATACCACCATCAACCCAACTTCCCATGTCAGCAATGCACTGCGGTGGACGTTTTGGCCACTTAGTCAACGGATGTCACATCCCCCAAAACCAAGTAACTAACCAGCCATGAAACCCACAAAATGCACAAGTCCTAACTAAACCCTTCCCCCAACCCAATCTAATGATGGTTCCATATCATGCTCAAAACGTGACTCCACCCTATTATCAACCAAACTACCCCAAAATGCCATATGCTATGGCATGTTTCAACTGTGGTGATCCCACCCATTTTAGAAACATCTGCCCTAGATTGGTTAACATCATTAACGCCCAAGCCCAGGCTAACCGAATAACCAAGCAAACTAGGAAGTAGGGGGTAAAGCTTTCAACGTCAACGCGAATCAAGTTGGGGCTAAAAACAATGCTGGAAACGTGTAATCCAAGTCTGAATGGACAAAACTTTTCCACCGTTTCAATCCCAAGACAATTGGGAAGTTTCGACGTACTATTTTGAACTATTGTTGTTTTTCGTTTTGTACTCAGACATTTTGCGTTAATGTTATCTTCTCATAGACATTTTATTTTAATGTCATTTAATATCTTTATCGTTTCATTGCCTCTTCATAATCGTTTTTCACTTTTTTATTAATTCATGTTTTTGTCATTTCATGGTTTATCATCATTACTATTATTTCATTTCAAGATTACCCGATCTGACCCGAAAGGGACAAGGACACGGTAACAACCTAACTTGCAAAAGTTAAAGACACAAGCAGTATTCTGTCAAGCTATGGTTATTTGGGGTTTGGTTATATTTATTTAGTGCGTGAGTTAGTATTGTCGTCACATAGAACCAATCATGAGCTTTAAACGAAGCAGATGAAATTTGATAAGTATAGGGGGGATATGCCGCTGGTACTTCCTATATATAAGTGTTCTTATCAAAATATCAAAATCCTCGTTAAACTGGTCATGAGAAGTTCTGTTTAAGTTTTGTTGTGTCATCAATCGTGATTCGAATAATGGTGTGGATAAATGTAGCGCCCGACTCGTTAAACACAATATTAAAATACTTTACGGAAAATAGGCCCATATTTTTTAAATCTTACTTTTAATCCACATAATCAGATTAATAAAACAATTACAAACACAGATTTAGAAAATTTTGCCATGAACCGTTTGCAACTCGACCAATCCTTAAGAAAACAAAATCTGCTTAATAACGAAGCTCATTAAAAAAACAAAAATAACCCACTACTACATTGACATACTAGCACTTGGCTAAAACGAACATTGAAGTTAAACTCTAAAATACAAATAACTAAGTCAGTTTGACCCGATAAGAAAACCCATAGACTTAGTGAACAAAACATCATTAAATCTTTTCATTGTTGATCCACTTCTAAGACTTGATCACTTTTGTCTTTCTACCACCTAAATCTATCATATACCATTACCATGTCATTAGCCTCGACCGAGAATTTATACATATATATATGTCTATGGTAAACATAACAAAGATTAATATATAGATTGAAAACCGTATTATTGGTGAATGACTTGGAGTTCTTTTCTTCTTTCATGTTATTGGTTCAAGCCTGTTGATCTAATGACCTTCTCTAACCCGTTCATAGTTCTCAAACATATCACCTACATAGAAAACACTACAAAAATTAGCTTTTGTAAATGAGGACTCATAATACCATTTTATATCAAATATAAAAGAGTTTAAAGTAGACAAGTTTTAACCAAGAGCCAATGAAACAACACTGAGCCACCACTTCAGTATCTTGAGTCAGACATTTCATGACTTTTCCATTCCAATCCAAGATCTCTTTTTATCCTTATCTTATGTATATCCCTACTAATATAAAGTCAAAAATACTTTAAAGTAAACCATTATTAAACCAATTCGGTCAATATAAATAACATATTAAAACGCCACATAACTATATAATAATTCACTAAACAACATATACCATTAACAACAATCGTTATTACCTAACATACTCTTAATAATTCATATATGTATTCATAACATACTTAATTAGGTATATAGTTCTAACAACATAAGTTCATTCATTAATAAGCACTACTCAATAAACACATGTATTTGCACATATGGGTTACAACACCTATGACTTATTAGTTTAGCATAATATCCCATATTCAAGTAATCACTCAATTCAACTCATGTAAATATGAATAATTACATCGAGTTTTACTACGATAAATAAATCACATACGATGGGTTCTTTTTAAATTTCCAAAGATTATACAACTGCTATAATTTTTTTGTTTTTCAGGTCAGCTTTGCGCAGCTGTAGTATTGCAGTATTTTCCCCCTTTTTACGATGGGTATTTCACTTCAAACTAAAATTCTTAGTAACGTATACTTGGAGACTTATGCATGGATATAGAATACGCCCCTAACGGACATCGGTTGATTTGTTATGAATTTTCAAAAACTAGAAAAATCTTGAAATAAGCTGAATTTTGAGCACTTGGGTCTCTTGAGCCATTAACAATTTGCACTCTTTTTCGATGGGTTTAAACCCACAAAACATTGCTAAGACAATACATATCGTTAAGTTAAACCATATTCAATAATTTGTATTAAACCACATTAACTATAAAATAAACTTCAATTCAACAATAAGACTATTTACACCAATACGACTCCAAACACATTTGACACAACCACCTTCGCATGTAGAAGTGTTGTTGCTTTATCACCCGTTTGACCCGTTGCCATCCAAACGTTACCTCACCTAACTTGACAACAAATCAAACTTGCAAATCATTAGATCACATAACATGGGCATTTATCTTATAATACCTAAGTATTTATCCACCCATTATCAAACATGTGTTCTAAATCATTCTTTTGCCCAAAACTTGTTAATTGGTTCATCACCATCCATTTGACCCGTTATCACGCATTTGTTTTTAATCATAACGTACGGGTCATTTCCACCGTAAATTTATCATTTTACCAATATGTATAAGTTTTGGTTATAATCCAACCCAATTAACCCATTCACTCAAGTGACCCATTTGGGTGATTAACTCATTCTTTACCAAAATGAGCTCATCCGTTTCTTTTTTATTATATAGGTAATCCAACTCACCAACTAAGTTTGTCATAGACCACATCCACTAATTCAATGTTGATTACTAACAATTCATTTAATGAAGTAAACATGGCAAATCTTTTAAAATTTCACTTCTATTTTGGTTTAGCCATTTAATCAAACACCTTGTAGCATAAACTATATTTCACCATTTTTATACTTATATGAACTCCCCCAACTCATCATCAAATATGTATACTTTCTTTCTAATCCCCTAATAGTAGCAATTTTTCATGTTTTAAACAAATCACCATTGTTTTTAGATTCACAAATTCATGACTCCAAACTACATATAATCTGTCTAACATATCAATTGGGGTTTCTACATCCAGAAATCCAGCATCTAAACCATGAATTTTAGTTTTATTGAACCATAAAACACAAGAACCCTAACCCATGAGTTTTTTTTAATTATCAAAATCATAGAGATTTACTTACCATTAGCCATATAAATCGAGAAGGATGATAGAATCAAGCTCTAATCTGAGTAATTCGTCTTCAATTTGTGAAATTAAACTCATCTAAGGGTCTTCTCCCTCCATGCAAAATCAACAAGGAGGTTCGACCTGTAGCAGCCCCTTTCCCTCTCTCTTT
Organism: Scalesia atractyloides; assembly: GCA_947069175.1. NCBI lineage: Eukaryota > Viridiplantae > Streptophyta > Magnoliopsida > Asterales > Asteraceae > Scalesia > Scalesia atractyloides. Next base: position 56,408,044 of record CAMTDV010000027.1, read on the forward strand.
TCTTTACTTGTTATATCTCATTCGTTTTTACCACCAAGTTGTGGGAATTAGTACTTTGGCCCTCAAAGATTACGAACTCACTAAAAATACCCTTAACTTCTATGTTTACAATAAATTTGAACTATTTAAGTTAGGTTAAATTTTTGATGATCAAATTATCAAGTTTGTTTCTCCTAACACTTGATACTTCTTTAAATACAATTTCCAAGTATTTTATAAAAATACTATTTCCACAAATACAAATTTATTTGAACTTTTTATATATATATATACATACTATATCATACTAAATATAATATATATATATATATATATATATATATTTAAAATATATATCTTAATCCCACAAAAAATCAGGATGTTACAATGAAAATTTGGTAGAGACATAGTGGATACGTCGCTGGTACTTCCTATATATAAGCACATCTATCAAATCATCAAAAGGAGCGTTAGACTAATCATGGGAGATTTTATGTTAGTTTTTTTGGTTGTGTGATTCAATTCTATGGCATTGAGAGTTCAATCTTATCATTGTGGTATTCCTAATGCTATTACCACCTCATATCTCATCCTATACGAGAAGCTTCCTCCTAATTTTGGGACAAAATTCCTAAAAGTTGGGGACACTGTAACATCTGTAAAAACAGACCATTGGAATCCAACCCAGATTCAAAACCTGACCTTTTTTAAAATTATATTAAATAAGAAATATTACAATATTTCTTTAATATTTTATAATTAAAACGTAAAGCGTCGGATTAAAACTCGAATAAAAGCGAAGCTTCATAAGCGAAAATCAGTTAGTTTCGGTTAATAGTTAGGAATGGTAGTTTAGACAAGTTTTAAACCTAAAAAAGGTTAAAGCGGTCGAAACATCAAAGTTACAAGCCACGGGATTAGTTTTGTTAATAATGGAAACTATACAATAACACATCCTAACTAACGGGGTTAGTTCTCTAAATAATAGAAATTATATTATAACATGTCCTCACTAACTAGGTTAGTTTTGTTGATAAAGGAAAACTATATTATAACTTATCCTTATAAATATGGTTAGTTGTTATAAAGTAAAGTTTAAACTAGTTTAATTATAAGTTAAATCAAGTTAAAGATGTTTTGGAAAATAAGGGGGCTGTATTGCTAATTCTTGAAGATCTATCAACAGGAAATAAATGGAATAAAAACGTATAGGGCAAGGCCCGAACCCAGGACCGCATACTTAACAAGCAACTTGCTTACCACTGGACCAAGTCTAGTTTGTTTGACAAAATCCAATCATAAGAATTAATTGCTTTACTTCCCACTCGCCCTAGATGCCACTTCCACTTGCCAGCATGTGGTGAACAAGCGACATCTTCCATTTTCTACCCAGTCTCGTGATTCAACCATATATCGACCCGACCCGACCCGAATCTCATCACTCCGTTTCTTATCGTCTACTCTTCCAACAGGTTCCAAACGAAGCCAAAAGGTGGAGGAAACTGATTTGTATCCTCAATCGTCCCATTAATATTCATAATTAATCAATTGAATTTTAAATTAACTACATCTTAGTCACGATTAAAGCTCATCATAGATGTGATTTGGATTTTACGCATCTCGCAAAAATTGGCTAGCAAGAAACACATCAACAGAAACCTTTGACCAAATCAAGTAAAACCCCACTAAAAGCTTTACATTTCATCAACCATACAACTAGAATCAAACAAGATTCTAGGGGTCGTAACTTCAAGCTTCGATTTCTCCTTCATTCTTCAACCAAATCAGAAAATTCCAAATGCCCATTTTCCTTATTTATTCGAGCTCTACAAAACTCTGCTATCATTTTCTACGATAAAAGGCATTTATAATCTAAATTGAATTCTTGGTAAAACTACAATTCTTAGTTCTTGAAAATTACGGCTTTCGATCTTTGGCTTATATTTTTATGGAATTGAAGATACGATATTGTTCATTGCCATGCTAGATTAGTTTATGCAAATTTTGAGATTTTTTGAACATCTTATGAATTAATTATGATTTTTGGCCATGTTATATAGAAAATTATATAAAAATATATAATTATCAAAATAAAAACTCATACATATTGATTTCATTTTTCTATGGAATGCATCATTCATATAATTTTTCATAAACTCATGACTCATGGTAAATTATCGGTTATAAAAGGACTAATTAGATTATAAATATAAAACTAGATTTAAAAAAAAAATCAAAGACTCTAAATAAAAATATAAAATCTAGGATTTTTGACTTATAAAATAATAATAAGAAATTTTATTATTTTAGTTAGAATTGATATTTTAAACATATAATAAAAGTAACTGTTTTTATTATTATCATATTTTATTTCCTTTTCTTGATTCTTAGACTTATTAAACATAAAGCTAATAATTGATAGGGTTATGAATATTTTTTCTTAAAATGGATATAGAATATCTAGACTTAGTCTGTATCGTAAAAAAAAAAAAAAAATATATATATATATATATATATATATGTTTGGACATAACTATATTTATGTTGCAATTATAATTTTTCACAACTATTTAATTAGTTATAAATATTGGGTTAGTTCTAACCTTGAAAGAAATATAAGTATTTTATATACATAAGCTCTCAAATTATAGGGTTATTTAATAGTTTATTTTGTTATTGGTTGTTTATTATTTATATATTAATTATATTCTTAGGATAACATCCTTGTTTGTGGATTTTACCTTCCAAAGAATTCGTGCGATTTTACTCAAGGATTAAACGAAACGCAAACAATGAGCAAAATCTCTCTCCTCTTTTTACCATTAGCTTTATTTGGAGTGTATCAATGTGTCTCGACCAACTATTTTTATCTAATATCAAGCATGTAGTATTCGGTGTATTGTATATGTATTATTTGCAAAGTTGTTGTGTTGGTGGTGGTGGTTGTTGTTGTTGTGTTGGTCTTTGTTGTCAAATCATTTATTCAATGGGTCCATGGCTGACCTTTTCTCACGATCTGGAGATGTTGGTATTGCCCCATTAGTATTTGGCTGACCTTTCCTCGTAACTGTGAGGTGTTGGTGTCACCACAGTCATACCTTTTGGGTGTGGGACACAAGTAGATGGTTTTGAGTTTGGTTTTGGTTTGGTCTTAGATATTACACAATTATCATTCTATGCTCATATTACTTACTACATTACTTGCACATGAATATTTGCATGTTTAACATTTGAATTTAAAAAGGCAAAATATTTTTCTTTTACTTCTAAAATTTAAAAGGTAAATTTATTTATTTTTACTTAAGCAAGGTATACTCACCAACTCATTGTAGCTGACCCCAAAAAATATTATTTTACATGTGATACAGGTATTGAGAATTGAAGACCGGACAAATTCAAGATCAAGATCATAGAGGAGCTTTGGCTTTAGAAATTAATAAAGACAAGTTCATAATATTTGTTTGTATATTATTGTTTTTGATACTTTTTACCTTATATGAAAAGTGTGATATTTAATCATGCATGTTTAATTATGAAATTTTAATAGTGCCATAAGCTTTGGACAATCCCGTACTATTTGCTGCTGATTGGGGTGTGACAATAACAAGTTACGTTTGTGTTTCCTATTTCTATTTGAGGTCCTATTGTCCTAAATAACGTTAAGATTTGAACTTGTCTACTATAACATCGCTTCACGACTCTTGAATGTTCAACATACAACCATTTGAATAGCGCCACTTGTATCTTCGATTGGGATTTTTTCCTAAATCTTTTTCTATTGTAAGTTGAAATACGGTTTTTCTTACAACTAAGAAAACAAATGTGATGTACAAAGAAATCTTTAAAGATTTGTGATTTTTTTTCTTATTTGTTTGTTAGTAAATCATAATTTAAATTTTTATCTAAGTAATGCAATCGATTTCAAAATTTTATCTACTAGACATATAAATAATATGATTGACATTGTGTAACCTATGTAGCAAAACACTAGGAAGATGATGTGGAGAAATCACCAAATGTTGTGTATAAAGAAATCTTTAAAGACTTTTTTTTTTTTCGTATTCTTTTTTTTTTCGTCATTGTAATTTAATATTTATATAAGTAACCAAAATTTTCTTTTGTTTTGAAGCTTATGTCAACGCTATTATATAACATAATTTACTTTACGTAACCCGTGTAACACACGGGTACTTAAACTAGTTTAGAGCAAAATACGACAACAAATATACTTAGAACAGCCAACAAGAATTTACAAAATATAATATAATATTACGAGATTGGGAGCAGACGAAGAGTATGAGTAGGCAATAGTTCAATATTTGTGCAACCCAAGTTAAAATCTCATACAAACCTTGTTTTATTTATGAACAGTAAGAACAGATCTTGAACATTGATTAATTGAATTAAGTGCTAAGATCGATTACACATCATTACTAACAATAACTATACTATTCAATGAGATTCAAGAGTGTTCTAATCATTTTCTCATTTTCCATTAACTACTAATTCCACCTGGTTTTTAAAACTAAAATAACTTTTATATACTTTAGTATTTTATTGAAAAACAATACCATAAAATTAAGCATTTTTTATCTTTAATATAAATATAATATTGCTATATTTTTTTTTAAAAATGACAATTTTTTTAAAAAACTTGCAAAATAATGTTTTATAATTGTGCTAATAAGTATAAACAACACATATATAAGCAAACATGAATTTCTATCATGAGCACACACCTATATAATTATAACCAGCACATACGTATAAGATTTTAACCTACACATAATTTATATAAACATCACATGAATTTTTAAACCAACACATAAGTATATAATCATAACCAGCACATATACAAGCAACACATCAATTTGTATAATTAGCACGTAAATTTGAAAGTGCTTCCATAATTTTAGAAATTTTTAGAAACCAACTTTAAAATAAAATACAAAATACACTTTATACATGAATTACAGAGATGACATATATCAAGTTGTATAAGTTCTTACTATTTTTACACAAAATGATGTTTGTATATGATCCTACATTGTGCAACCCCTTTTAATCATTTAAGAACTAAAACAACTAATATATATATATATTATATATATTAGATATAATATAATATTTTTATTATTATAATAATATGTATAGTATTTTTTACACTTTTATTATTTTAATATTATAATATAATATTATAATAATAATTATTTTCTTTGCCTTGTAAGTTAAATACATCTTTATATTTTTCTTAACTTTAGTGATTTTTTTGTATCACGTGTTGGGATAAGCTTGGTGTCAACTGATATCGAAAATACCGGTACATGTTGTTCGGTATCGGTACATGAAGGTAAAAACAGCACCAGCTTGGTACGAAAAACGCCAAAAGTCAGTACCAAATTGATATTGAAATTCTTTTAGTTCGGGAAATTCGGTATTGCTACCCGATACCATTTACTCATCATTGATCACGGGTACCGTACGAACGACAATGGTATTATACAACTTTTTTTGTTGATTTTTTTAACTTTTAATGATTCTTTTTTTAGTTTCAAGGGTAGGTGTCACGCCCTCGAAATCCACACGCAGAGTTTTACCGCGAGGCATGCGACTGACTAGGATTAAGTCGCTAATCATGTTGAACATATATTAAAGTTATTAAACATCATCACAATCAACACAATTAGTGATTAAGTTTTAATGTCCAAAACACAGTTTATGTTGCAGCGAAAAAATAAAGTAAACCCTTCAAAAACTTAAAACCTCACGTTTAATAAATGTACGAAACATAAGGCTTTACAAAGCACACACTCCAGCTGATTGCAACGCCCGCCCATAGTTGTGCCTAACGACCTGCAAAGAATGCAATAGTGTGTCAACAAAAAGTTAGCAAGTTCACATTTTTCAGTGTTGTTACAAAAAAAAGTTCGTTTAAATACTTTAGTTTTATAAGACATGTCATGGGTAGCTAACCTATCGTTAAGCTACTAACTGTGTAGTACCGAGAACTTAACTGTTGTAGTTGTTGTGCCCCGTGTCAATGTCTATCATCATTAACAAGGTGTCAAGGTCAATAGTTCACGCCCAGATCCCATCACAGTGTGAGGTTTGTTCAACACACAAACGCTATCAACTATACCCTGTTTGCCAAACCCAGCAACTCATCGGTATAATGCGTGGGGACTTTCGGATAGAGTTCGTTTAGTCCGCTAAAGACATGAAATGAAAATTACAGTATTTGTTTAGTAGTACTCCAATCCAGGAATACTAGGCGGTCCGAATCTAGGGATAGTGTGGTTCCCAATACATGGGAATAGAGGTGTACAAATCGGTTAATTTGCAAAACCGGTTCTGGTTATTAACCGGTTTGGTTTTTTCGGCTCCCATAAAAACCGGTTAGTAAAAAACTGGTTCTGGTTAGTAACCGGTTTTTTGACCGAAAATTTGTAACCGTTACTAACCGGTTTATAATCGGTTATTAAAAAACGGTTCTGTAACCATTTTAAAAACCGTAAAAACCGATAAAAAACCAGTTTTTTATAAAATGCAGAATAGTTTTTTCAATTTTCTGTTTTTTGCTGAAAATGCAGTTTTTTAATATAAAAACTTAACTATGAAAATATAAAAACATAAAATATAATATCATTAAGTCTTGGAACAAATGGTTTTACATAACAGTGAACATACGAATGATAATTGTAACAAATGAAATACATAACTTAAAATATTAATCCGCAAGAAGGTCCACTACTATATATATATATTGTGTGACTACGATAAGTAATAATATATCTTGAGCCTCGTTTAGTCATCTTCGCTCGAACCCGAACTTGAACTATTGCGTAGGAAGTCATCCAATGCGGCTTCTTCGTCGGTCATTGGGGTTGTCAATTCGTCTTTGACCTCGTCCTCGTACACTTCGCCTTCATATTCCAATTCATCCTCGAGTGTGCGTATGTGTTGACATCTCTCCGCCGCATCCAAGTAATCTTTCAAGAAAATTGACATCTCAACCGCTTTTGGTGTTAGTCGAGTCCTCCTTCTCAAAATCACCATACCGCTAATAGAAAAAGCACTTTCCGAAGCTACCATGGAAGCTTGGACCGTTAGTAAATCTCGGGCCATTGTGGCTAAGATCGGAAATTGATCTTTCTTACTTTTCCACCAAGCTAACAAATCAAAATTTTTAAATTCTTTTGAAGTCATCATTTTTAGAAAGTTCGACCCACCATACCGACCAAGTTTGCTACTAGTAGTGTTACCATGTTGCATTTGACTCGACTCATCAAACAATTGGTTATAAACATACAAATCTTGATCTTCCATACTTGAACCTTCGTCGAAAGCAGCATTTCTCATTGATTGGTGAATATGTGACGAGGTTGAACCCTATTTTGTTACATAAACATCAAACATTTTTTAAAGTTGATCGTTGAAACGAATTTTTGCGGCTTCACCAAAGTTAGGTTCTTGTTCGGTGTTTAAATTCAACTCGTTTGCAATTTTTTCAATCAAAGACCTGCTTCCAAAAACATTAAAGCAAGGGTTTAAAGCGTGGCACAAGTGAAAACCGCGGGTAGTTCGCTAAAATATTTTCTTAGTTTTTTTCTTCATTGGGTTTACCATATCACAATATGGCCTACCTCTAATCGACATCTCGTTTAATTTTAAACACATTTTAAACAAATTGTGAAGCACCAATGGACTTGTTGGATAATAAACCCCCGATAAAGTTTTTGTTGATGTTTTGAAAACTTGAAGCATTGTGTAACCGTTTCAATAGTAGCCCAATCCGATGGGTGGTAAGGCGAAACCTTTCTACGACTAGACAAAGAGTTATGAAATTCTATTAAACTTTCTTTTTGCAAAATAGCTTTTCCAAATATGGTGCAAGTCGAGTTCTATCTATGAGCAACGTCCCAATTGGGTCCTAAGCATATTCGACCCGCTTCCTTACACATTTTTACATATTTTGAATGTCTATGTGTGTGACTAAATATATGACGTAACATTTTTTTGAAAGCTTCTTTTTGTGGTCCAATAACCTTTAAACCGTCTTGAACGGCCAAATTTATGATGTGTGTATTTTAATTTTAAATGCATTACCGAAACCGTATTGTTGAGGCATTGTCAAAAGATTTGAAAAAAAATCTTATTTTCCAATTTGTATGTTGTAATACATTTATCGAGTGCTTTATAAATAACTTCACTGGTGTGAGGGTAATCAAATAATTTAAACAAAATTGTGCGTGTCATCATTTGCCACGTCGCCGGTTCAATCAAATGGGCGGTGTCACAAATATACGAGTCGGGTGAACCGTGTGGTACGGACCAAACGTCGCTAGTCAAGTTAACACCGGTTTCTAATTTTTTAAAATAAGAAATTAATTCTTGTTTAGCATTTTCCACAATTTTAAACAATCCCTCCTAAGAGTAGCACGACTTACATGGGTGTATCGTGGTTGGAGAGTTCTTTGAACCATCTTTGTGTAGCGTTGGTTGCCGAAATTGTTGAACAGAAAACTTTCTTGGATTACAGACTTCACCATTTCCACCCTAGCCATTTCTTAATTGTAGGCGAACAAAGAAGCGCCTTCACTTGCCATGGAAGCTTGACCACTAGCGGGTTCTTGTTTCAACGCCTTGCAAAACGGTTTTTTCGATGTGTTTGCCTCAATGTGGTGTTTGCTTCTTCGCGTAAAAACCATTGCAATTATGACAACGCGCTTTTTTCTCCCATTGGTCATCTCGCACAAATCGAAATGTGACCAAATTTCGGGGTTGCGCTTCGTTGTAATAACACGAACCACCATGTCGGTTGTAGACTCGCCAATGTTGACCGAATCATGAGCACTAGAGCTTGCCATACTTTTTAAGAATTCGCAAACAAGATTGTGAGCGTTTTAAGAGCTTTTGGAGATTTAGAGAGTGGTGTGATTGAACCTAAACACCCACAACCCTTTTATACTAGTTGGAGATGGTTTCTAGGCAAAAAACACCAAAAAAAACGTTCTCTAATTTGTTGGAGTGGTGTAATCAAATAATTTAAACAAAATCATGCGTTTCATCATTTGCCACGTCGCCGGTTCAATCAAATGGGCGGTGTCACAAATATACGAGTCGGGTGAACCGTGCGGTACGGACCAAACTTCGCTAATCAAGTTAACACTGGTTTCTAATTTTTTAAAATAAGAAATTAGTTCTTGTTTAGCATTTTCCACAATTTTAAACAATCCCTCCTAAGAGTAGCACGACTTACATGGGTGTATCGTGGTTGGAGAGTTCTTTGAACCATCTTTGTGTAGCGTTGGTTGCCGAAATGGTTGAACGGCAAACTTTCTTGGATTACAAACTTTGCCATTTCCACCCTAGCCATTTCTTAATTGTAGGCGAACAAAGAAGCGCCTTCACTTTCCATGGAAGCTTGACCACTAGCGGGTTCTTGTTTCAACGCCTTGCAAAACGGTTTTTTCGATGTGTTGTCTCAATGTGGTGTTTGCTTCTTCGGCATAAAAACCATTACAATTATGACAACACACTTTTTTCTCCCATTGGCCATCTTGCACAAATCGAAATGTGACTAAATTTCGGGGTTGCACTTCGTTGTAATAACACGAACCATCGTGTCGGTTGTAGATTCGCCAAAGTTGACCGAATCATGAGCACTAGAACTTGCCATACTTTTTTAAGAATTCACTAACAAGATTGTGTACGTTTTTAAGAGCTTTTGGAGATTTAGAGAGTGGTGTGATTGAACCAAGACACCCACAACCCTTTTATACTAGTTGGAGATGGTTTCTAGGCAAAAAAACACCAAAAAAAACGCTCTCTAATATGTTGGAGTGGTGTAATAAAATAATTTAAACAAAATCGTGTGTTTCATCATTTGCCACGTCGCCGGTTCAATCAAATGGGCGGTGTCACAAATATACGAGTCGGGTGAACCGTGCGGTACGGACCAAACTTCGCTAATCAAGTTAACACTGGTTTCTAATTTTTTAAAATAAGAAATTAATTCTTGTTTAGCATTTTCCACAATTTTAAACAATCCCTCCTAAGAGTAGCACGACTTACATGGGTGTATCGTGGTTGGAGAGTTCTTTGAATCATCTTTGTGTAACGTTGGTTGCCGAAATGGTTGAACGGCAAACTTTCTTGGATTACAAACTTCGCCATTTCTACCCTAGCCATTTCGTAATTGTAGGCAAACAAAGAAGCGCCTTTACTTGCCATGGAAGCTTGACCACTAGCGGGTTCTTGTTTCAACGCCTTGCAAAACGGTTTTTTCGATGTGTTGTACTCAATGTGGTTTGCTCTCTTCGCGTAACACATTACAATTATGACAAACACGCTTTTTTCTCCCATTGGCCATCTCGCACAAATCGAAATGTGACCAAATTTCGGAGTTGCACTTCGTTGTAAATAACACAACCACCGTGTCGGTTGTAGACTCGCCAATGTTGACCGATCTTGAGCACTAGAGCTTACCAATACTTTTTTAAGAATTCACAAACAAGATTGTGGCGTTTTTAAAGCTTTGGAGATTTAGAGAGTGGTGTGATTGAACCTAAACACCCACAACCTTTTATACTAGTTGGAGATGGTTTCTAGGCAAAAAAACACAAAAAATGTAGTTGGTGTCTAAACGGTCAATGACGTTAATCCAGTTGGCGAAATTAACCGGTTTAACCGTTTTAAACCGTTTTATTGTTTTCGATAACCAGTTATACAGCCGTTTTTTGATCCGGTTTTAACCGGTTTTGATATTAACGTTTTATAACGGGTTTCGCGACACACTTCATAACCAGCTACTAACCGGTCAAACTGGTTTATAACCGAACCAGTTACATAAAAACCGGTTATGAAAAAACCGGTTTCGGTTTTTTGTCGGTTACGGTTATAAAACCGATTTTTTGTACATCTCTACCCGGGAATGCATGGTTTTAGTAAATGTGTGAACTCAGCTTAGATTAGCTCGGCAGGTTAAGTTATGCTAGATAGAATAGTCAACCACGTCCTATTATGGTTACCAAGAATATTAGGGGTTGTTTATGCAATTTCGCGCAAGTCCTACACGTATCTAACAAATAACATGCGTACAAGTTGTTATAAATATCTTACTGTGTAGTTTTCAACCACCTGTTCACAATATAACCTACGACGTGCTATACACCATTTTCACAATCATTAAGCATGTTTGGACACTAAAAGTAGCAAGTTCGACACTTTATAACTTACAATCATGCATAACAAAATTCACTGAACTAGGCTGTTTTAGGATGCTTGTTTACCATACTTACGATGCTGTAAAAATTATGATCTTTTTATGAGACGTTCAGTGGGGTTGTCCTTGTGTTAAAGTTTTACGATCTAACTCTTTATTTTAGAATTTAGAAAAATCTTTTACTCTGCAGTGTCCAGATCATAACTTTCTGACTGTAGTGTACGGGAAAATTTATTTAAAAACCTCAACTTCCCGATTGACCCAAATCCGCTTGGAGATTTGTACCAACACCTAAGACTATCCCTTGTAAGAATTTCATGTTCAAACTCTAAATATTCACCGAGATATAACGTAAAACACAACACACAAAATCTGCATAAAAATGTAACTTTAATTGCTGAAATGAAATAATTTATTTAAAATATCAAACGACATCAAAAAATTATGATTCCAGCTCCATTAGAAGCGTATTCAAAATACCACGTTATACACTCAAGAAAATCTAGTTTTCGTTAAATTATGACCTGGTTACAGCCGATTAAAGTCGGCTGTAACTGTTAGACAGCTTACTGTTTTCGTTACCCGATCCCGCAACCGATTATTTAACGAACCCCGACGCTCAACACTAATCACAAAATGTCACATGAGGTATATATCATATTTAACATGATCAACATCAGGCTCATTAACCATATAAACCCTAATCCACATGCATTTATCTATGCATACATATCCGGAATTTTGCAATATATCATACTTGACTCACATGAACCCTAAGTCATCAAATAACATCATAACATCGACAACATCAGGTTTAGCAATTCAATAACACGAGAAATCATCAAAATACTGTTATCATACAAACCCTCATTACTAAATCAACATTCATATGATCAAAACCATAATAAATATGATCTCTAGAAAACCCTAGATAATAAGAATTCTCACAAACAACAAATATCAATCATCATGCAGAAACCCAGTAAAGTATATCAAAGAAAATCAAACCAAAACAATGATGAACACACTAACCGAGAGATGAAGTGCGAGAGAGAGTGCTAGAACGAGAGAGAAAGAACTCCGAGAGGGAAAATGCTGTCATCGATCACTAAGGAGAAGAGATGGAGAGCTAGGGTTTAATTGTTTTGTAATTAAAAGAAACCGCACACACATATACATCCATGTGTGCGTCCCAAATAAGGAGGGGTTTGGGCTCAATTAGGCCTGGGGAATTTGGGCCGAAAAAAATAGAGCACTTGGGTGTGTAGTGGAGTATGCGATTTGGGTAAGTGGTGTGCGGTTGAGTGTACGGTTGATTATTGCTAGGCCGCATACATCGTCAAAAGGAAATAGGGGTGCCGCACACACCTCCAAAGGTAGAAAACATCTAGTAAATAGTATAGGTACAAGCAACTAATTATAATATAGCTAAGTTTAGCACAAATAATCAAGTTCAACACAATAACATAACATACTAATGTGACCTATAGCGGAATGTGAAAAGTAATGATACGTAATTAAAGGTCATAAAACTAGACGACGCTAACCTTGAAAGTACGGGTTGTCACAGGAGGGATGAGCTTGGTGCCAACCGGTACCGAATCGGTACTGGTACTGAAAATACTGGTTATGGTACTGGTATATGAAGGTAAAACCGGTAGCGAACCAGTACCAGCAACGCCAAAAGTCGGTAACGAATTAGTACTTAAGATCTTATGGTTCGGAAAATTCAGTACTAGTACCATTTGCTCATCTCTTATCACGGGTTTCATACGAACAAAATCATTGCCATACAACTTTTTTGGTTGATTTTTTTTCGATTATCTTTTAGTGTTTTTTCTACATTTTATTTTTATTCTTGTCAGCTGTTCCGTACGTAAGACGCTCGTAGTGATTTCAAAAAATGTAAACACAAATTAAATAATAAAAGAAGTTTGCTGCAACATAGCGACGGTGATAAACCTAGTTTTAGTTAATATTGCTATTTATAATATGACCAACTATTAAATAATAACAAAAGAAAAGACACTATTAAATAACAGTATAGTAAAAACAGACGATAATAGTATAATAAAAATACACTATGTATTGATGAGGAAATACGTAAAGAAACAAATTAGCATACTATTATTGATGAGGAAATACGTAAAGAAACAAATAAGTATACTATGAAGAAATACGTAAAGAAACGTAGTTGGGCCCAATAAGTATTTGTTAAAATGGGCTGTGGGAAAAAGCAAAATAATTAAGAAAAATTGGGCTGTGAGAACTGGAAGTGGAGCCCAAGTCTGGTTGGCAACAGAACGTCAGCAACTAGCACTACTGCACTAGAGACTAGGCTGCAATCAAGTTTAGTTTAAAAACAACCAACATATATCTAATATGCGCATTATATTATAAATACTTTTGGGGAAGATTACGAGAAACTAGATATCGAGTGAGGTGAAAAGCAAAATAAATATTTGTAGCGGCTACATGTATACATGTAGAGACTTCAAAAAGAAAAAAAAAAGTATGTGAAAAAGTTGACATGGAAAAGGTTATGATTAGCTGTGTAGTTGATTAAGAGATCCACTGTTGCACCGATAAAAATTCAACACGTGGCACGTTAAAAGAGATAGAGACTATATAGCGTTCAAGTTAGGGTAGAGTCTGATCCTGAGCCATTACCCTTGAAATGGTTAGGTAGAGTCAGAGATAGAGGCTACTCTAGCCTTTTTCTATTTTCTTTTCTTTTACGATTTTTAAATGTGCATAACTTTATAACTTTTTCATATGATAACTTTGTGTTTTTTAAATATTATAATATGAAAAAAATTGTCTTTAAAAATCGTGAGGAAAAAAAAGGAAAAAATGCTAGACTAACCTCTACCTCTCTGACCTTACCCTCTACCTTAAGGTCAGACTCTACCCCAAGGAGACTATCTAGCCTCTATCTTTGATTCTCTTTCAATGTGTCTCAGTTTTATTGATTCTGGTGGGTCCCACCATTTTGGAAACGGCTACAACTCAGTGATTTCCTCCAAATGTCTTCTTCTACACACTGTTTTTTAAGTCCCAACGTTTAATATAAGGTCGTAAAGCAACCCTAAAAATACGACGCTAGATTATTTCAAATTGTTATTCTATGTAATATTCATGATCAGGTGGCATAAAAATATGCATGTTAGACTTTTCTTTCACAATTTAGCACCAAAACAAATAACAAATGCAATTCATGTTTGTTTGTTTTTTTCTTTCTTTTTTTTTCTAATGTTTTATTGAATCCATCCTCGACCAAAGTTTAAAGTTTAGTACTTTAGTTTTGTAAGTCCCGAAAACGGTTCTAACAACGATATCACACGTAGTTTGATTGGTGGCAAAATCATACAATCAAACCAGTTCAGTTATAATCACAAGAAATAGAGATGAAACAAAATGCAATTGACATAGAGTTTAACTTACATATAATATGATTGTCAGATACAAGTTACAGCAGAAGAGTTAAAGTCAACAACCTAAAACAGAAAAACTAAACAAGATTATATAGGGGAGGTTAAGCCCACAACTCTCCCTTAACCTAAGCCCAATTCGCCCCCAAGCCCATTCCATATAAGCCTATAACTCAAACACATCAAAATAGCCCAAATCACTATTAATAACTAATGTATAAACCTTCAGGGCCCAACAATCTCTCCCTAGGTTTTAAAATTAGTGCATCTTCAGCTTGAAGCTCCACCAACAGCATTACCATCAAACAATGGACTAGCATCCACAAATAAACGCGTACCAATCACATTAGCCACAATGCTCGTCCACGATTTCGTACACATTTCATACCTCTCATTTGTGCGAATCTGGTTTTCACCCAAGACTTTAATATCCTCTTCATGAAAACTTATTAGATCCAACATATCAGCCAATCGATAAGCAGATTCTTTAGTAACGGTCAACGCTTCGCACATCTTTGATCATATGCCCCAGAATTGAAAGTTCTTCAGTACACCATTTGGAAATTTAGGAGCAGTAGGAATAATCTTTTCTTTGTCGGTTGGTGGCCAAATCACTGTCTTGATAGTTCTGCTAGTACGCGAATCACGAACTCCACGATTCTTCTTGATATCCGATTATGCATACTTCATATTTTGAAAATCGTTCTTAACTTCTCTTTCAAGCTTCGAGCTCATAAGAGATTCTTCAAGTCAATCTTCATCCACGTTGCAAACTAAGACTCGTTGGAGTAGTATTCTCTATGTCCACTCTCTCTAATTACCAACCACATCTACTTATCATGATTGTACCTCCAACTTGCAATTCCATATTTGTTTCCAACTTTATGAAAATGACTTGCACCCAATTCCATCCCATACCGATCAGAAGCCTTTGTTAGATCCTTGGGTTGAAAATTTTCATCGAGTGGATTAACGTCTTCATTCTTCATTATAAGCATTTGTTTGATGCTAGGATTCTTTGATGGTAACTTCCTTTTCTTCTTCTGTGCAACAGCTAGATATTCATTTAAATCTGCTTCTCTTTGAGTGTCAGTTGCAGCCTTTTCTTCAGTAATACATTCATGTTAAGCAACATTCATAGGATCATCATGCTCATCTTCAAACTCTCGTCTGAATTTCTTTTCTAATTTGGCTTTCAAATAAAAAACCACAGACATCAGTAGATTTACATCACCTTGTAGTTGATTAATTGTTTGATCTTTATTAAACACTTGAGCTTGCAACGATGAGATTTGAGAGTCTTTCAAAGCAGAATCTTGTTCCAACACAACAACCCTTCTCTGCAGCTTCCTAACATCCCTCATCATCATCAGTATCGGACTATTCAACAAACTTCATTTTCTCAGCTAATTTCATGAGATTCTCATCATGTTCTGATATTCCACCACTTGAACTACCGACATCAAAACGAACACCACTTGAACTTTCTAGTTCTGATCTAGCAGTTGGCTCTGGAACTTCAAAATCAAAGAAATCAGGGTTTTTTTTTACCTTGAGCTGTTGCAGTTTCAATTCTAGGCTCAACGTGCATAACATGCTTGGTTTTAGCATTAGGGCTCACTTGCTCAGTAACATTCGGTTCAAGTTCAACTTGTTATCTTTTGCTTACAATTAAATCATCAACATCATCTTCAACTTGCTTTTCTTGAATAGGAGTAGCCGTAGGAGGAGGGTTCCCAATACCATCCTTTAAAGAGTCAATCAAAGTAGCAAGATTTTCAATACGCATTAATGGTAAGTATCTAACCAAAGACCCAGCTTGGTCGGACTCCATCTGTTCCATTTCGTTCTCAGTTTCTTCATCATCAGTCACTAGATCTTCTATTCAATCACTAGTTTCACTCTAACTCCTACAAACTACACATCATGCTCTTTAGCAACTTTTGCATTCAACAGTGTTGGAGCTGGCACTTGACCCACAACTGGTCCAAACTTGCCGTGCTTCTCTAAACTCTTGGCAGTATCTCTATTCCTCTTCACCATCTTGAAAAAACTTTAACCCATTGGCTTTAAATAACAAATTTATACTCTTTACCAGGTCAGGATACTTCTCATCTAGTATCATTTGAACGAACCGAGGATAAATCATGAAAACCTTTTTCTTCGAACTCTCCAACATATTCTTCATGTTATCGAAAATAAAAGTAGAGTAATTGTAGTCCCAATCATTCACCAGTGCGACAATAGCAGACGTCTGTACTTGGTTTAGCCGATCTAGTCCACGCTTATTCTCTAAGATGTAGAGTAGAAATACATGTATTAACAATCTCTAATATGGCAGGAATAGCTTCTTGAGAACTGTTGGGTAATCTCCTTCATAACTCACTCTTCTTAACGCCTTAATCACTGTCTCTTTTCCAAAAGACGTCGTGTGACTTGTTTTATCTCCAAACTTTAATACATCTCGTACCATTGCCTCGGTAATCATGATATCTTTCTTCTGTACCTTCCCTTCAATAGCCCCAGTTCCATCTGCTCCACTTCCGTTTACTTTTGCAGACAGCCAAAAGTAACGGATGCTATCACTACATATTATCGAATTAACCCGTAGAGCATGCGTTAATCGACATGACTTTAGTCCAACAATCATGAAATGATCTGCTGGTGGATCGGAAAGATATCCCGCCTAGTTGTGAAATGCTTCAATTTCTAGCTTGCGTTGGTCTGCCATTCTCTACATACAAACTAACCAAATTAGAATAACTATAGAATTCGGTTAACTAAGTTAACAAAGTCAACATGGTCAACTAAGTCAACAGGTCAAAAGTTCAACAAATCAATTCGGATCAGGTTCTATTCGGATTAGGTCAAAATCGTCAACGTTACTGTTTCGAAAAGCCAAGGGCTCAAATTAATGACCCTTGTCAGATTTATCCGAAACAGTCTGACATTTCGGATAAATCATGTCAGAGTTCCGGATAAGTTATCTGAAATGCAAGATCATTATCTGAAATCCATCCGAAATGCATAGGGTTTATCCAAAATCCATCCGAAATGCAAAGGTTCTATCCGAAGTCCATCCGAAATGCAAGAAGACCTACAATGCCGTTGAAGATTCGAGTTAGTCCAAATGTTGATGAGAGAGAAGCCGGAAGGATTTACTCTTATATATTGTTTCGAAATGGACTTGGGCTTGGATTAACCAAGCCAACTTGGAACAGTGTCTTCCGAAATCAATTTGGGCTTAACAAACCAGTCCCAAATAAATAGTGCTTCTTCGTAATCATATGAACCTTATACGAATTAGATTGGGCCTTGGGCCTTATCCGAAATGGATTGGGCCTTAGGCCTTATCTGAAATGGATTGATCCACATCACCTATAAACTAATAGAAAGCCATCTTTCTCAAAATTACGATCCGACTAACCGAGCAACCTTTTAAAAAAAATACACAAACACATATAAATTTACACAAGATTATTAAATAGTGTTGAGGGATCAAATCGTTCTCAGACTGACTAAGGAACACTTTTCAGCTCATACTTAATCAGACTTGTCTAAGCGATTGCCACTATGTTTGTCCTCTTAAACCTAACGCTCAACTTTCAATTTTCAACCTCATGATACGTTTAAGGTAATATTATACCATAATACATGCGTGTCTCATTCCATGACATACCCCCGCGATCAAGGTAAGCACAACAATTCATCGTAGCAGGTGAGTATAGAGAGTTCATCCTTTCCATTTACAACGTCAGACTATTGGTGAACAGGTCAATAATTTCGTACAGAAGAATGACCAATAAAATGTCTGACGAGGGCATGGCAAATACCTTTTCGGTTCGAATTTCGCTTCTACAAGCACATGGAATTCCCTCAATTGAGTTTGTCTCCCGTTAAGGTTTTTGGCCTCTTTTTGGCTCTTTTAAGATATCCTGATTGTACCTAGGTTTGCATAAAATCTGGATGCAACAGAAGGACAACCATGATATCCCCGGATGACTCAACAACATAAAGACCCGAAACCTCTGACGTTAGCTATCTATCAACGCAAGATTTAAGATTATAAAATCATACGCCGATGGTATGTTACCCACATGGTTCATAGTTCGTTATGTTTATATCACTCGGTTTCCTTTATCATTTTGAGTGTTAGACCTATTGGCACATCATGGTAGATCCTAGTATTTTCAGCCTTGACACCTTACATGTGTTTGACAAACTTTTAGCATGAACATTTATTTCATTTTACACAAATATTTCTCCCCCTAATTTTTTTTTTGCAAAAGTAGAATACTTTATGCTTAAATTTACTTATTAGATACGAAAAGAAATTTATTTATTTAATAATTAATTTAAGTTAAAAATTTTTTGATCGCTCAATTGGTGAAACGCATCATTTTCAAAAGATTCACAAGCACTTGGAATCGAGAATTGCTGACAGGTTTTGTAAAAAGATCCGTTGTATTTGCATCAGTATGGATATGTTCAAGTTTAACAAGTCCTCTACCATAGCAATCTCGAATGAAATGAACCTTAATGGCAATGTGCTTGGTTTTGGAGTGAAAGACAAGGTTCTTTGCATTTAGATAGCGGCATCATTATCACAATAAATAGTAGTGTTAAGATAAACAATAATCCTGAAGCTGGTGTTGCATCCAAAGAACCTGGGAACAGCAAGCAGATGCTGCAACATATTCTGCTTCCGTAGTTGAGAGTGACACAGTCTGTTGCTTCTTGCATTGCCACAAGATAAGCCTGTCTCCCAAGAATTGGCAACCAACCGATGTAGACTTCATGTCCCTATCGGTACCTCCAAGGTTACTGAAAAAGCAAACAGATCAAAGTTGGAATTTCGAGGATACCAAAGTCCAAGTTTTGGAGCTCCTTTAAGATATCTAAAAATTTTGTTTAATGGCAGTAAGATGAGAAAGTTTAGGGTTAGCCTGATAACGGGCAAATTGACAGACGATAAACATAATATCTAGCTGACTTGCAGTCAAGTACATCAATGAACCAATCATAGATCAGTACAATGTCTGATTAACCAGGCTTCCTTCAGTATCTTCATTTAAAAGTGGCCTTCTGCAATAGGAGAGTCCATAGGCTTCGAATATATTATTTTGAATTTCTCAAGAACGTCATGAACATATTTTCCTTGATGAATCAGGATTCCTTCAATGCTTTGACAAACTTTTCGGCCTAAAACATCGTCATCTCTCCCAACAAGCTTATCTCGAACTTTTTCTTCATCACTTCTTCAAATTCTTTGAATAGACCTTCATCAGTTGAACCAAATATAATGTCGTCTACATAGATCAGAACAAGAATGAGATCCTTGTCAACGGGTTTGATGAACAACGTTTGATCTATGGTCCCCTGAGTATATCCGTGGGCTAGCAGATGTTCTGTTAGAGTTGCATACCAAGCCCGAGGTGCTTGGTGCAATCCATACAAAGCTTTATCTAGCTTGTAGGCATAGCCTTGTTTCTCAGAATCCACAAACCTAGAGGTTGAGCGACATAATTTTCTTCTTTAACTTTTCCGTAAAGAAACACCGTCTTAACATCCATTTGATATATGGTGAATCCCATATAGGATGCGTATGCCAAGAAAATGCCAATGGCTTCCAATCTTTTCACCGTGTGTAGACCTCATCGTAATCTAAGCCTTCGATGTGCCTAAACCCTTGCACCACAAACCGTGCCTTGTTTCTCACGTCATGCAAGTGTCATCTTGTTTGTTTCAATACACCCAGCGCGTTCCGAGAGCATGTTTTCCTTAAGGCAGCTTCACTAACTTCCAGACTCCTAATTTTTCAAACTGATTGAGCTCTTCGTGCATTGCATCGACCCATCTAGGTTCCTACAAGGCAACATCAATGCTTTTGGCTCAATTTGTGAAATGAAGCAAGAATATAAACATGTATTGATATCCCCTGATTTGTTGCGGGTTTGAACACCAGCATTCTCGCGACCAATGATGTACTCAGTTGGATGATCTCATTGAAGCCTTTGCGGAATTGCAGTAATAGGTGCCTACCAGTTGTAAGTTTGAAAAGCTTCCCGACACTATGGCAGTTTGCTCCCCCTCATTTAATGCAGTCGTAGTGTTGGTCACTGGTGGATCAACACTGCAGTCAGATGGAATCGGGTGCGGAAACACTGAAGTTCCATGGACATTGGGAGTTGAGGTATCAGGAGAACTCGTAGTGGATCCGAAAACCGGCTCCTGAATTGATGACTTATGTGATGTTGCTGTAGTAGCATCGTGAAATCCCGGTGGATCCACGATAAGTTTCTTGAATGAATCTTGTAGTGGCACAACTTCATCTTCAACTGGAATGGGTATAGTTATCACTAGGTTGGATACACATGCATTGACAACAACATCAGGTAGAACATTAAACGACTTAAATAAAGAAGCATAATCTTATAACCAATCAAGTCTAACTCGTGCATCTTTGGGATTCTTTTCTAGCCAGTCCACATTATACGCCTCTACAATTTGCTTTTTGAGCTTGTTGTAAACGCGATATGTGGTATTCTTCGAATAACCATTTGATGTGCTAAAAGTAGTTTAATATAAACAACTAAAATCAACCTAAATCTAGACTCAAAGTAATACTTTAGACTCTCTAAGACTCGACTACACTACTAACCGGCAAGTGAACCGATCAACTCTAGTAAAGCTAAGTAAGTCCGGATTCGAACCCACGAGACTCTATTTAATTATGCTAATTAGACTTTATCTAGACCTAAACTGACACGACACTAACCATTTTTATGTTCGTTGGGGGGGGTCTAAATATCCTAAAATTTCCAAATTAATTAAACTAATTAACTAAGTTAACTAAGCACGAACTAAACTTGGGTTTTACTCAGTTGATGGAAAAACTACCTAGACTGGAATCCTGGTTTGCGTTGGTAATGCTTTTATTAGGATATTAGTTATATGGAACCGGGATCTTAATATTCTAAACCTGTCGAGATACTGAACAAGACCCTCGACCCTTCTCAAGGAGACACTTATGGAACTCTAAATAGGCTGTTACGACTACCGGTTGCTAGACTCCCTCACAGGCTATCTAGGCTTCTAAAAGTACACTAATTCGATTTACTCCCTCACAGGCTATAAACCTAGGATAAGTTTGGAATTTTAGTTTAACTTGTTACACAACTATCACTAAGGAAACTAGTTCAGACTCCTCACAGATATCCTACCTAGCAATTTAATGACGAAGACCTAACAATAATTTCGCACCTCACATCTATTGAAATTAGTAGAACACTAAAAATTATTAAATTACTAGATATTACTTCTAGAGTGTTTCACGCGATTAACCCTAAAGATTATAAATTTATTCTGCGATATAGACACTCACCAAAATCTATAACCTAGTATGAATTTATTCCGTGATATAGATAGTCACCAAGAATCATACGAAGCAACAAACGACAATAAAACAACTTAAAGCATGCATACACATTAAACCAACTATACCAAACCGACTACTTTTACCGACAATCCATAAATAACTAATAATCCTTCATAAAAATCAAAACTTTGCAAAACCGATCATCCAATCTAGGTAGTATATAAAATCTAGCCAATCATAGTCATGGAAACAATCAAAAAAATATCTTTAAGAACAAGAAACATGGTTCAAAATAAGAAAAAAAAAGAAAATACAAAACCCGAATGGTTAAACACGACCCAAATGCTTTCCTATGCCTCAAATCTTCGCCCGGGTGTCTTCAAGCTCTGAAAAACGCTTCGATTTGTTCCCAACTTTCGCCCATGTTGCTGCTAATTCGTAACTAGGTTTGACTCATAAGATAGTGAAGTTTTATAGCAATTCAGCAGCAATCCAGCAGACATACAAACACTGTCATGACAATTAACACCGTCGCGTTATGTGACGGGTATACTCCAAAACCTATGCGCGATGCGGCGTGTCAAAATCCAGAAATAGTATTTTAATAGCTAGACATTACGCGACAGGCTTCTCCTTTGGCCTACGTGTAGCGCGATGGGGCTACTTTTCAACAATTTCTCGTTTACGTCTTGAGCCGATTCTCACAGTTAACTTTTTTCCAGCTGATTTAAGCTATTTTCTTCACTTTTTAGCAACCGGGACCTATACAAGAACAAACTAACAAAAGACACTAATCTAACCAAGAAAACAAAACAAATGGCTATGAAATATGCACAAACTCTACATGATAAATAGATGTATTTTGCAATACATAATATCCCCACACTTACTCTTTTTTCGTCTCGAAAAAGAATTATGCACACATAATCATATTCGAAAAAATACACGGGTTAAAAAACTTAGATTATTTATTAAAATTTGTGTTAACCGCGATTGCGAATATATGTGTCCTCTTAACCCAAACCGGTTCCAAGCGCTTATCATGCAATTTAAGTTCAAGTTCAGGAAGTGTACCTAGGGTCTCACACTAGAAGCCGCAGTTTCACCTAATCCCGCCACAAGCTTATAGAACTAAAGGAACAAATCGTTTGACCCATTTCCCAACCTTTTTATACCAAAGCCAAAAGAATTTAACATCAGATCTTTTTCACCCTCTCTTCTTTTCTGTCCTTTGAGCACTAGACTTTGCTTTACCTAAACTAGAGGCTATCTCAAACAGAGTCACGATCCCCGAGAGCGACAACGTGAGCGTCAGCAATTTGTTTGCAATTTTTTAACTTAAGCTAGAGGGATTCTCGATCAGAGTCACCATCCCCAAGGGAGATTCCATAGGCCTCGTCTTTTATTTCAATCTAGCTCAATTATTATATTTTTTTCTTGATAAAAAATTCTAACAATTTTAGCGTATAATGTCATTCCTTATGCTATTATTGGCAGTATCAACTTCCCACTTTTCCTAGATGAGTACCCACTAATAGACTAACATTTAAGGTATATTAATATCAAAGGAATCTAGAAACCAAGCCGGGCCTACTCACATATCCCAAGCTAGACACAAGTTTACTTCACTCATATTGTCATTATTTGAAACCCGAACAAACCCCGACATTTCTATCATTTTCTGTTTTTTTATTTTGCAAACTTCTAAAACGAGCGACATTTTCTATTTTTCAAAATGTTTTGGATGTTTTTAACATATCACGATTCAACTAACAACTTTCTACTAAATTAACTCTAGACTCATATTTACGACTATGTATCCCATCCCCATACTTAAGATTTGCATTGTCCCTAATGCAAGGATGAAAACATGACTCAATACTAAAAAAAATAAATATAGAAATAAAATATACAAAATATACAAGTGAAACGACTTAGCTGATATGCGAGACTGTCAATATGCAAGTCAATTCCACATATACCCTCGAATTGGACACGCTCAGTAAACAATTCCTAAACTCTCACACGGGAACGGAAGCAGCAAAACTACACCATACCTATCAAATCACAACACATATATCAAAACATATAATATAACGATAGATAATAGTGTCTGAAACTGTCAACCACAAACAACCAACCCAACCCAACACTACCAACCTGTTAGAAGTACTGAAAATATCTGTACAGACTAGATAAGGATAAAAACAACATAAAAAGAAAATAAAATAAAAGATACTCCATTAAGCTTCAGCTGCTTTCCCGATCCCCACACTAGTCTTTGTCCTCATCACTCTCCTCTTACTCCATTTCCTCATCATCACTGTCATCATTACCACGCTGCCTATACACCCGAAACACGGGTCTCAGGTCCACTTAACCATACTGACATGACCCTTGACCACCCTGCTGAGCTGAACCACCCTCTCCACTGGGATCAAACTG
The DNA here is from genome assembly GCA_947069175.1 of Scalesia atractyloides. Taxonomy (NCBI): domain Eukaryota; kingdom Viridiplantae; phylum Streptophyta; class Magnoliopsida; order Asterales; family Asteraceae; genus Scalesia; species Scalesia atractyloides. Next base: position 56,432,501 of record CAMTDV010000027.1, read on the forward strand.
ACCGGGCATCGAAAACTGCCCTGGTTCAAAGTATGGCTAGAAGAAATCTAGAACGTTCATGATCAAACGCCCCATCATATACCTAAGCACATTATCTTGCCGATCTTGCCTGTAGTGTATCCTACCAAAACCCTAATCCATACGGTCGTATAACAATGGTAAGGTGAGCGGATCTGGTGGTGGCTACCGCCTAGGGTACTACGGTGCTGGAATCTCTTACCTCTGTCGGGGTCTTTGTCTATGCGTCGGATAAATACCCTGCCTAGCCTCATCCCATGTAGCAGGATCAGTCAATGTCAGTATCCCCACAAGTTGTAAATCCCGAATTTCAAAAGCTTTGAGGCTAGACCCAAGTGAAAACTCAGTGGACTATACTTTTAAAAACCCTTAAGTTCTCCACTAGCCTACTAATGTATGGACCCATGTCAAACGCAACCCGGTGACCTCCTCTACGTACACGGTTAAAAGACCATGCCAACACACTAGCCATGTTCATGTTACGACCCTCAACCAAACACATGAGAATAAACAAATCAATCCGGTTCGCCTTATTTTCACCTGACTTTCTACCAACCAGAGTAGTAGAAAACACTTTCAACACATACTTATAAATCGGGTCTCTAACAGATGATATCAAACTCGTCTTAGCGAACAGACAATCAGCAATAGTGGCCAAAACCTAGTCAGCTTACTATCAAAACACAACTCCCTCCGATTCACAAACAAACCCCTCACACCTATAAAAAATTCCGGAGTCACTACCTCCTCCTCCGTGTAAAAACTAGTAGCTACCACAAACTGCGGGATGGACATCTCATGAATCATCCTCGCTAAACTGAACGAAACCGCATCGTTCTCAACAAAAGCACCTTCCTTGTGCTGATAAGTAGAATGAAACTCTACCAGAAGCTCCTCGTATGGCGTCCAATGATAGTCAACCATAGCCCTCACTTTACCACTAACAACTGCTCAACTCTATCTCTAGCACCATCTGAGCTAACCACTCCCAATCTATTGTCCGATTCTCAAAGATTAGTATTGATATTTTATAAAGCTTTGTCCACTCTTTTGTATTAACCTCAAACTCTAAAATTGGATGATCCCTCCACTTTGGAATTCGGGCTAAATTTACCCGTTCCAAACCCTCATATCTAATATCGTTTATTCCTAGTGACCGGTTGAGGTATCTACTGAGATAGGTCTCCCCTACGACGGGCTGCTGGTCCTCTCTTGCATGAACGTGCCCCACTTTAACTACCTTCACGTAACATATCTGCAAAAACAATGTTTAAACAAGGAGAAAACAAGCAGAAAGTTAGTAATCACAAATTATTTTTTGTATTTTTGGTTTTTTTTAAATTCTTTGGATTTGAAATTTTTATAAAATTTGGAAATTGCCGTACAACATTTTATTCGCGACTAATTTTGAAAAGAGTGGGTTAGCATTTACAAAAAAGCATAAGTTATAAACAACTTCGCCCGAATGGAGATTGAGTACAAGCGAAGTGTTTTGTACCTGTACGTGCATATAAGTAAACCCAAGACCAAAAACTACTTCTAAGAGAAACGACTCAAGATACAAGACTCAATGTACACTACGCCCTCCGACACTTTAATTGTCCCAATTAAGAGCCAAGTGCCTACCAAACCGGACATTGAGTCCAAACTTGCCTAAAGATTGAAGCTTTAATGTGAAAAAAAAAACAGAATTGAAATAAAAAATCCGCCTAGTAAAAGGAGGTTTTATCCGTTAAATTCAACACGCAAGTTCGACTCTTTTTGGCAAAGTAGTGATAATCAAACAGTCCACTGTCCAAAACATACCCAAACCAAGCCTCCCGCAACCATTAAATACCAAACACTAAGCTAAACTATGACTCGAAACTAACCTGCCGTAAACCAACACCTAACATGTAGGACTCAACTCAAATCTAACTAATAAACGAAAATGTATAGAAAATTACAAGAAAACATACCAGATTCATGAAGATTGAGATAAAATTTTGACTTTTAGGTCCGGAGAGTAAAGTTCATGTTTCAGTGGAATGTGCGGTGAAACGGGTGAAATTGATGGTGGGTAATGATGGGGAAGTGAAATGGGTAATGTGGGTTGAAAATGGGAGGAGAATGGTGGTGTTTGGTGGTGGTTATGGTTGAAATTGGGTGATTTTGGCTGAAAGTTGCGAGTTAGGGTTTGAGAGGTGAAATGGGGAAGAAAAGAGAAAGGGAAAGTATATATCCGGACACAGGGGTGTCGGATTACGCGATGGGTGGTAGGGTAGGGCGACGCGTGACATCTGGTTCAAAATGTATGGTTGTCCAAGAGGGCTGTCGCATTACGTGGAGCCCTAGTGGAGTAAGCGTCGCACGACGCAGAGTGTCAGTTTTTCAGGCATGATTGATGGGGGCTAATGCTACGCGTAGGTCATGTAGGTTTGAGTGTTGCGCGACGTCAAGGGCCCTTTTAACAGAAAGTTTTGAGTTTTGTTGCCTTTCATGCCTTAGAAAAAATTTGTAACTTAACCAAATCTCTCAAAAACCAATCACAAAATTTTTCTAACACTAGAACTTACCTGAAACTCCGTTTTCTTTTCAATTTTCACTCCTCGTTGGTAATGAATTACTGCAAAAGACTCAAAAACATAAAACCAAGACTGAAAAAACTACAAAAAGCTATTAACAGACTCAAATAATGACTAGAATACAAACAGTACAAACTATACACATGAGGTTTCCTTCGATGCTCTATTTGGACGGTCCAGGTGGAATTTCGAGAGGAGTTACCTCCTCCTCGTTTGATTCTACGGGTCCCCCTAAATAATGCTTCAAAAGATGGTCATTCACTTTCCATTTTGTTCCATCGGCCTCGTTTATCAACTCGATCGTACCATAAGGGAAAACCTCATTCACAACATACGGTCCCATCCACTTCGACTTCAACTTTCCTCCAAAAACTTTCAACCTGGAGTTGTATAAAAGCACTTTGTCTCCCAATTTTAATTCCTTCAACCCCTTTAACCTCTTATTGTGCAACACTTTCGTTTTCTCTTTAATGCTCCACGATCTAGCGTATGCCGCATACCTAAGCTCCTTTAACTCGTGAATTTGAAAGAATCTTCTCCTAGCAGCTTTAGTTAGATCTAGGTTTACGATCTTTAAAGCCCACAATGCTCGATGTTCTAATTTGACCAGAAGTTGACACGCTTTCCGTAGACAATCATAAATGGTGTGGTTCCTAATGGTGTCTTGTAGGCGGTATAGAATGCCCACAATGCATCATCTAATTTCTTAGACCAATCTTTCCTACTTTTTCCTATGGTTTTCACTAAGATTCACTTGACTCCTCGATTGGCATTTTCAACTTGACCGCTCGTTAGGGGTGATATGCGGTGGGAAATCGATAAGTGACACCGTAGTGTGCTAACGCCTTCTCCATGACGACATTGCAAAAGTGAGTACCACGGTCACTGATTATGGCTCTAGGTGTACCGAAACGAGTAAAGAGTTTCTTAAAGAATCTCACCACCACTCGGGCATCATTCTTAGGCAAAGCTTGAGCTTCAACCAATTCGAAACGTAGTCGATCGCTACAAGGATGTACCTATTCCCACTAGAAGAGGGGAATGGTCCCATGAAGTCAATGCCCCAAATGTCAAAGATTTCTAGAACTTGGATGGGGTTTTGAGGCATCTCGTCCTTTGATGAGATATTGTCCGTATGTTGGCATGTGTTACACTTCCTAACAAATTCTAAGGCGTCCTTAATTACCGTAGGCCAATAGAAACCATAATCAAAGACCTTTTGGGCGGTGATGTGTGGACCGTGGTGACCTCCTGTGTAGGTCCCCTAATCCGTATGGATCTTCACAGAATCGTCTATCCAACCTAGAGTGAGGAATCCCCTGGATCAAATTTCACAGAAAACCGAACAAGAACACGAACACAATCACTTTCAACCAGTCTTCTGTTGATTATTCGACACAAGTGTTACAATCAATTCAAGACTGTCTCTCAACTCTTTATGAAGTAATTAGCTAATCCACTGAGCCACTGATCAACCTTAACCCTAATGCAAAACGTTCTTTATATAGAGACAAGTTTGCAACTAGGCTAGGGTTTCACCACATGGACTGCTATTGGGTCTAGGCCCAATTCGCCTACCACTCACTATAAAGTGTCTGGATTATCCCAGTCACTTCTAATCAACTACTATAATACTAAACCCACTAACTATTTATCGATTTACTAATTACAAGATATCCAAAGACCAAATCTAAGCTGCTGTCACAAATATGCACCAACAAGCTCCCCCTTGACAATAGCTTCATAAAACAACTTCGTCTTTAGTCATCTTGCAATCTTCAGTCATCTTGCAATCTTCAACGTCTTAGAAAATCGTTGGTCTTTGGATAGCGTCAGCTTTAATAGCTTCTGTCAGCAGCAGACCCCCTAAGCTGATGCATCCAATCACCAAATCTTCTAAATCGTTAGCGTTTGAGTAAACTCCAGTTTAGCACTTGCATAACAATCTTGAAACTCTTTAACTTTTATGCAATGTAGAAAGGAGGTTCTACCATGCATCCAATCGAACTCTTCCTCACCAAACTTTTCAGCAACACACTGCTACAATTTGTATACTATAATACAAACATCTCGAGAAACCATAAGAATTTTTCAACACAAGTTAACAAATTATTATTATTATTCAAGAGATGATAAAATTGTATCAAAGATTAATCACTTCTCAACTCAAACCACACACTTAAAATTTTAAGCACACTGAACCTACAAGATTTTAAAATTTTGAACTCATCTTCTAAGACCGTCTCCCCCTATCGGTAACAACTACTCATGAACAACCATTATTCATACATTAAGAATTTACAAGAAAATGAAATCTAACTTTTTGAAGATTATATTATATTATATATATTAATATTATTATATAATATACAATTATCAACCTGTATGAATAGTGTTTTGATCTTTTTTTTGCCTTTATGTGTTTTTATACTTTTACCCTTAAATTTCTGTAATAACATTTACAACCTCTTAACTTTTTGAAGATTAGATTTTGTAATCGATTTTTACATGTGGGTGTGGATTTTTATATTGTCTGAAAGCAAATAAATAACTAGTGTGTCCCACTTCAGGACATACCCCCACGATCAAGGTATGCACAAAGATCCCTCGTAGTAGGTGAGTATACCGAAATTCATCCCTTTTGATTTACAATGTTAGACAATTGGTGATCAGGTCAGTACTTCCGTACAGCAATGAGACCAATATCCAAGAGGGTTATGGCAAATACCAAATTTTGGTACGATTAATGCAATTTGCATGTTTGAATGACTCTCTTGGAGAGCTTCTTCAATTTCTAGGATTTGGCATTTTAGCTCTTTTAGAATATCCTAGTTGTGCCTAGATCAGCATATATCTGGATGCAGCAGAAGGACAACCTTGATACCCCGGATGAAATCGATATAAAGACCGAAAACCTTGGATTTTGGCAATCTATCAACGCAAGATTTAAGGTTATAAAACCATACGCCACTGATATGTTACCCAGTCATACACAGTTCGTTATGTTTATATCACCAAGGTAAGTTGATTATTTCATTCTTTTTGCCTACTGGTACATCATATGATGAAGCTCCATCACACTTAAGCAATTTAATTTTAATTTCAGTGTGAAAGTGTAACTTGCTGATGTACTATCCTTTCTTCTTTTCCACATAGTGAAAACTCATTTTTGATTTTCTATTTTTTTATGTTTTTAACTTTTGAAAAACAGTAAATTTATTTACAAAAATTTTATGAAAACTGGTTATTTAGGATTCCTCATCCCGTTGAGTTCGACTAAATGTTCAAAACGAGCCCTGTCAAATGCTTTGTGTAAAGATCTGCCAGGTTATCTAGTGTGTCGACTCGATGCAGTTTAATCAATTTCTTTTTAGCACAGTCCCGTATAAAATGATGACGAATGTCAATATGTTTTGTGCGACTGTGTTTTACGGGATTGTTGGTGATTGAAATAGTGGCATTATTGTCTATCATAATAGGAGTACGAGTGAAATTCAAACCATAATCACGCATCTGCTGTTAGATCTAGAGAACCTGAAGCAACAGCTACCCGCAATACTATATTCAGCTTCACACGTTGAGGTAGACACGCAAGACTGCTTCTTGCATTGCCATGACACGATCCTCCTTCCTAAGAACTGACAACCACCTGTGGTAGACTTTCTGGTTGATTTGCATCCTCCAAAGTCCGAACTAGTGAAAGCAACAAACTTCAAATCACTAGCAGCTGGATACCATAGCCCAAGTTTAGGTGTCCCCTTCAAGTAACGAAGAATCCGCTTCACCGCTTTCATATGCGACTCTATTGGATCCGCATGATATCTGGCACAAAGACACACCGCGAACATGATATCTGGTCTAGAAGTAGTCAAGTACATCAGAGAACCAATCATTGCCCTGTATTGAGTTGGATCAACATCCTCCACACTCTCATGATCTGGACCAAGATTGTGATTCTCGCAAATAGGTGTGTTGAAAGTAGCGCAATCCTCCATTTTGAAACGAGAAAAATGCCATACACATACTTTGTCTGATGTATAAACATCCCATCCTTCCTTCTGTTCAACTTGTAAACCCAGAAAGTAAGACAGTTCACCCGTCACACTCATTTCAAACTTACTCTTCATTACCTCCTCGAAATCATGACACATGTTCTCATCAGATGACCCAAAAATGATGTCATCTACGTATACCTGTACCAGCAGAAAGTCTTCCTTCTTCCTTTTAATGAAAAGTGTATTGTCAATCTAACCTCTTTCAAAACCATTCTTTAACAAATGTGATGACAATGTCTTATACCATGCCCTAGGTGCCTGATGCAATCCATACAATGCCTTATCAAGTCGATAGACTTGATTTGGATAATCTAGATCAGTAAACCCATCTGGTTGTGAGACATACACCACTCCTTGAAATTTCCTGTAAAAGAAATGCACTCTTCACGTCAAGTTGGTAAACTCTGAAGCCCTTGAATGAAGCAAAAGCTAGGAACAAACGAAGTGCCTCCAACCTTGCTACTGGTTTAAACATTTCACTGTAATCAATCCCCTCTTTCTGATCGAACCCTTTCACCACTAACCGAGCCTTATTCCTTATCACGATCCCTCGATCGTCTTTCTTGTACTTAAACACCCACTTGGTGCCTATTTCCTTCTCTCCTTCAGGCAAGTCAACTAGCTCCCAAACCCTCAACTTCTTAAACTGAGCTAGTTCCTCTTGCATAGCTTTAACCCAATAATTATCTTTTAGAGCCATGTGAACATTCTTCAACTCCTCTTGGGCAATAAAGAAGCTATACAAACAATCATGTATCATCCCTGTCTTTTGAATCGAAGAAAATAAACAAGAACCTTCAATCACACCTCTTCTTGTCTGAACACCTGCACCAGCATCACCTTTTATGTTCTCAACTGGATGATCTTTGTTTGCGCGTGTAGTAGCAATGGTGTCAACAACTAAATTATCTCCCATATTTGAGCCAATCTCCCCCTGAATGTTCTTATTAGCAAACGGATTAGTAAAGTCCCCCCCCTGAATGGGTTCGGACTCACTATCACTTGAGTCCTGTGGAGCTGCACTGGAAGAAGTTTCTGTAGCATCTGTCATTGATATACGCGATCTAGGCATGATATCACCCTCTTCATCTTCCCTGATCACAGTTTGAATCACTTGAGAGTCATCTGCAATGGAAAAATCAGGAATATTAAATGATTTAAAGACACTATCATAATCATATAATATAGCAGCACCACTCGTTGATTGTAGAGGTGAATAACTAGTGATTTCCATGTTAAACACAACCTCAATTTTACCATTTTTTAAATTAAAAACCCTTTTATTCAGTGTTCCACGCATATAGCCTAGAAAGTAACCCTCGTCAGCAACCTCACCGAATTTTTGCTTATCTTTATTTCGCACAATGGTGCAAGGTAATCCAAATGGTTCAAAGCCTTTTAAGTTTGGTTTTCAGTGAAACAATAGTTTGTGACATGTTTTGTTAAACCGTTTAACCATCAAAAAATTGTTTAGGACATAACAAGCTGTGTTCACAGCTTCTCCCCAGAAAAGAACTAGAAGCTTTGAATTAGAAAGCATAGTCCTAGCAACTTCAATCAACGTCCTGTTTTTCCTCTCAGCGACTCCATTCTGTTGAGGTGTATAAGGAGCAGAATATTGATGTTCAATTCCCTTGCGAAGACAATAGAGATCCAGAATCTGATTCTTGAACTCCGTGCCATTATCACTCCTTATCCTCTTGATCCGTGCATCATGGGCATTTTCCAATTTTGTAAAAAGATCTATCAGCATCTCTGCTGTCTCATCTTTTATACCTAAAAAGAAAACCCATGAATATCGCGAGTAATCATATGTGACAACTAAACAATAGTACTTTCCACCTATGCTCCTTACGTTCACCTATGAAGTAATTCATAAGAGGCATCTATGGAATTTACTGTTTTAGACTTGTGAGGTTTCTTATGTTGTTTTCCCTTTTGACATCGAAGACATTTATCTTCCATGTGAAACCTCTGCACTAACACCCCTTCCACTAAACCAGTTTTAATAATATAATTCATTTTTCTGTAGTGGATGTGGGCCATGCGTCTGTGCCACAACAATGACTCAGCCTTAGATACTTTTGACAGTTAACACGCCACCACCGAGGAAGAATCCTTAGCACCCATGTCCACGACATAAGTGCGTTTCTCCTTGGCGCTCTCATTACTATCTAGTCATCTTGTATCACCAAACCAGGTTTCAACTCCAAAGCTCCAGACTTAGTAAAGTGGACCGAGTGACCCTTGTCGCATACTTGAGACACGCTCATCAGATTGTGCTTCAGCTGCTCGACATAGTTCACTTTGTCCAATGTGATATTCCCGTTGGTCATTTTCCCTCGACCTGTAATGTGCCCTCCTTTAGCATCTGCAAAATTCACATAACCTCCATCTATATTCTCAAACTCTGTCAACATCTACGCATCCCCGTCATGTGCCTGGAGCAGCCACTATCAACCTACCATAAGTTGATAATCCTCCTTAGCAGCTCCTGCACAACCCAACAAAAATTAGTTAGATCAGGGGACCAAAGCCTTAATGGTCTTGGGTCTTCCAGATTCATCAACCACCAGAACATTCATCCAATATCCATCACTCCTAACAGGAGTCTTGAATCTTAGACCTATTGATGGAAATGGTTTTTGATTTCCATTCGGTACTTGGTCCTGAGGTTTCCTAAATATGTTTGGACTTTGTGACCATTGGAAATTTTGGTTTTGGTTCCATGAATTTTGATGATAATAATTTCTAAAGCCATTGTTATAAAAAGTTCGACTACCAATATTTTGATATCGAGTTTGATATTGACCTTAACTTCTGAAATAAATTGATCGACCATTAAAGTTATTCAATCTTGGTGAACTACTTCTAGGTCTTTCATATATGCCTGATGTAGATTTAGGCTGATATCTTTGTTGATTTCTTTGAAAACGAGGAGCTTGGTGAGTTCCTTTTTCATCCTTATCTACACCAAACTGCACATTTGACTCTTTTGTAATAACAATGACCTCTTCTTTCATATCACCCACACTTGTCTTGTCATTACTCTTCTTCAAGCCATTCTTCATGTGTTTCATTACAAAAGATGAATCTCTGAATTGATTCAATTTCTTTTCAAGTTCACAAATTTTCAGTTGTGCTTCTGACAACTCTTTGCATTTTTCAGAAATCTCTTTTGTTTTGTCACTCATCGTATCATGAGCTAAGTCAATAATTTGAAGCTTTTCATTTAGTTTACAGGTTAAAATATTGATTTTCTCTTCATAACCCTTAATTTTCTTCAAATATAATTACTCATTTCTTTTACGATAAAGTTTGATTCTTTTAAGCTCGAGAGCTCATTTACCAGACTTTGGTTTTCTTTTGTTATCGTGTCAACTTCACTTTATAGTTCACGACATTTTAAACAAACAGAACTACCAGAGTTAGAATGTACCTCTCCTGTTGATTTACTTAGATCGGCCATGAAAGCAGCAAAAATCAGCAGCCATCTTCTTCTCTGCAGCATTCTGTTCTCCATCAGCTTTTTTCAACTACCCTCTCTTCGCTCTACCTCAGTATCAGCCATCACTTCCTCATTATCAACTAGGGCTATCTCAGCCATGAACGCCTGTGTAGCATTGTCATCACCCTCCAGATGAACACTCGAATCATAAGAACCCTTTCTAGCAGTAGGGATCAAGGCCTTTGATCCAGTATTAGTTGACGCATTCCTGTTGTTTGAACCATGACTGGGAAAATCTTGAAAAGACGAGCTAGAACGAGATTCAGACTTAGGTCTTTGACACTCTCTAGCAAAGTGTCTGTAATTTTGAAAATTGTAACACTTCAATTTAGACTTGTCAAAACCCACATTCTTTCCAACGAACTTCTAGAGATCAAGGCCATCTGCCATTGTAAATCCATCTTCTCTAGGTCATCAGGGTCAATCTGATCATAATCTTCATCAAACGTAGCAGGATAAGATATTCTTCCCTGAATGTACTTCTCATTGGAAGCAACGAATGAAGCCAGCAAGGCTAGATGATCTTCAACAACCTTGACATTCAGAGGCATAGACCTTGTACTGTTGTTATTGCTAGCTTGTTGTCTCTTTGGCCCTGACGATCCTCCTGAAGCAGCTACAAAACATACTTCACCATCAGCCTTTGTCATAATCTGCTCATTTTCACAAGAGAGAAACGCAGTTGCAGTATCACTTGAAGCATTGTTGGAAGATGAAGTTGTAAGCCCTTTATAAATTCCCGGATCTTGAACCTGATCATATCAAGTTTCCTTCTTCTTCATATTAGGCTCATAAGCTCTCAGTTTCCCAACAACCTCTTCCAAGTCTGTATCTTCATAATTAGCTTCACCCTTTATCATTAGAGTATAAATATCCCATTTGGCCGGTAAAGCATCTAGCAACTTATCGTTTATCTCCACATCCGTGTATCCCTCTATGTCATAATTGTCCATTTCTGACATTAGATGATAGTGTCTCGTGATAATATCTTCAAGAGACTCATTTCTCATGCCTTTAAACATAGCAAATTGTTTCTTCAGCAAATCAACCTTGTTTTTCTTCACATCAGGATTGCCCTCATACCTCTTCTCTAAGGCATCCCACATCTCCTTCGAAGTAGTATAACGCTTGAAAGTATGTTTGATGTCATCAGGTAACGACATCTTTATAATAGCTAAGGCCTTCTTCTCAGACTCATACATTCTCTTTTCAGCCTCTGACATGTTTACATAGGCAGTGACATGTTGTCTGCCTTTAAAATCATGAGTTGGGTTAACGTACCCATCTTGAATGCAAATCCACATCCGTGTGTCCTGATATTTAATGAATGACTGAAATATATCCTTCCATGTAAGGTAATTCTCTACCTTCAACATCTTTGGAGGTTTATTAATTGTGCCTGCCTCGTGCTCCACTCTCAACAATTCGTTCAAGTTAGACATATTCAACATTTTTACCGAATCGGCTCGTTAAAAACGTTAAAATTTGTCTGGAATGAGTGGTTACTAAATTATACAGTTAATTCGTCTCCACGATATGAATCCAATGATGTATAATGTTCGACAATGATTTTAGGAATCACATGAGTCTATCCGAGATGATGATTCAAGATACTCTCCGAGATGCTGTCCGAGATGATCCGAGATGCACTGTCTGATCCGAGATGCAATCCCAGATGAATACCTATGATCCGAGATGCACTGTTCTGATCCGAGATGCAACTATTTTGATCCGAGATGCAACTATTCTGATCCAAGATGCTTCTCTGATGATCCGAAATACAACTCTGATGATCCGAAATGCAAGCTTTCTGATCCGTGACGCTTCTCTAATGATCCGAGATACACTTCCTCTATCCAAGATGCTTGCGGTTTATCCGAAATACCAACAAAAACCCTAGAACAGCCTCCAAAACTTCGAACCAGCCTTTAAAAATGTCCAAAAACTCAACTTTTTCTGCTGTAAAGATTCTGAACCAAGCAAAACAAGAGCCGAATGCTCTTATACCAATTGTAGATCCCCTAATCCGTATGGATCTTCACGGAATTGTCTATCCAACCTAGAGTGCGGAATCCCCTAGATCAGATTTCATAGATTACCGAACAAGACCACAAACACAATCACTTTCAACCAGTCTTCTATTGACTATTCAACAAAGTGTTTACCATCAATTCAAGACTCTCTCTTAACTATGAAGTAATTAGCTAATCCACTGAGCCACTAATCAACCTTAACCCTAATGTAAAACTCTCTTTATTTAGAGACAAGTTTGCAACTGGGCTAGGGTTTCACCACATGGACTGCTATTGGGTCTAGGCCCAATTCGCCTACCACTCACTATAAAGTGTCTGGATTAGCCCAATCACTTCTAATCATCCTACAATACTAAAGCCACTAACTATTTATTGATTTACTAATTACAAGATATCCAAAGACCAAATCTAAGCTGTTGTCACAAATATGCACCAACATCCTTTCAATCCCTTGTGTACATGCCTAGGGATTTCTAAACCTTCTTCTCTCGGCACTCATCTCCTAAGGATTCTATCTTCTCCTATCCTAAAGAGAAATGGATCATCCCATATGTATTTTCCCGCGTCTCTATATTACTTTCTCTTTTGTTGGGTGGTCATACCTTTAACTACGACTCCATACACTAAAAATTCGCCAAGTCCGAAAACCATGGCAAACACTCTTTTTCGGCCGCTATAAAATCTATGGATCCGTGAGGAATTTACCACCTATGGCTCTTCATGGATTTCCTCTCTCTTAGGGTCCTCTAGACGTGACAAGTGATCGGCGGCTACATTCTCTGCTCCCCTTTATACCTAATCTCTATGTTGAACTCGGAGAGCAAAAGAATCCATTGAATGAGATGGGTTTTGGCGTCTTTCTTTTGGAAAAGAAAACGCAAGGCGGAGTGATTGGTAAAGATAATCGTCTGGGAAAGCACGAGGTATGAGCGAAAACTATGGCTAAGAGTTCTTTTTCCGTGGAGTATAGTATTCTTGAGCATCATTGAGAGTTTTTTGCTCGCATAGTAGATCGGATGAAAGTGCTTTCGATTCTTTGGCCAAATATCTCACCTACGGCATAATCACTCGCATCACACACAAGCTCAAAGGCAAACTCTAGTCGGGCGAAACAAGGATGGGGGCATTAATTAGCTTTTCCTTCAAAAAGTAAAAGGCTTTCAGGCATTCTTCGCCAAAGACAAAGGTACGTCTTTTTCAAGGAGTAGGGTCATGGGGCGAGTGATCTTAGAAAAATCCTTAATGAAACGCCTATAGAAACCCGCATGACCAAGGAAGCTACGAATGGACTTCACACTCGTGGGTGGTGGCAACCTACTAATTGTGTCTATTTTAGCCCTATCCACCTCAATCCCCTCTCTCAAAATTTTGTGTCCTAAGATTATCCCCTCAGTCACCATGAAGTGACACTTTTCCCAATTTAGCATTAAATTGGTCTCAACACACCGCCGTTAACAACCTATCTAGATTGAGAAGACACAGATCAAAAGTGCTAGCTTAGACTGAGAAGTCATCCTTGAAAACTTCAGTAGAAGTCTAAAATATGTCTTGGAATATGGCAACCATGCATTGCTGGAAAGTAGCCGGAGCGTTACATAACCCGAATGACATGCATCGGTACGCATAGGTTCCATAAGGGCATGTAAAAGTCATTTTATGTTGATCCTTTGGTGAGATGGTGATCTGAATATAACCCGAAAATCCATTGAGAAAATAGTAGAACTGTTGACCCGCTAGACGCTCTAACATTTGGTCAATGAATGGTAGAGGGAAGTGATCTTTCCGGGTGGCGTCATTCAACTTACGGTAGTCAATGCACACATACCAACCGGTTACGGTACGAGATGGGATAAGTTCGTTCTTCTCATTCATGATCACCATCATCCCACCCTTCTTCGGGATAACTTGGGTCAGACTAACCAACGGTGAATCAGAAATGGGGTAGATCACCCTGACATCTAACAACTTAAGAACCTCCTTCTTTACGACCTCTTGCATATTCGGATTAGGCACCGTTGAGGTTGCACCACAGGCTTATATTCATCTTCCATGAGTATCCGGTGGGTACAATAGGCGGGGCTTATGCCCATGATATCTAAAAGTCGCCATGCAATGGCCTCTATATTTATTCTCAACACCTCTATCAACCTATCTTTCTATTCCTCCTCTAATTTCGATGAAATAATGACGGGAAAGTTTGACCCATCACCTAGAAAGGCATACTCTAAATACGATGGAATGACTTTAAGCTTTAACGAGGTGGGTGTCTCTAATGGGATTCTCTCAACTTCTTCCCTAACCTCACTTAATTCTAGAACTTCGGGAACCCAATCGGTCTCTCCTTCGTCTTCACTCTCTTTCACAACTCTCTCAACTTGCTCAACTACCGTATCTTCTACTAAATCGGCTCCACTAATGAAATCGAAACATTGGTCAATGCATGATAAGAATGATTCAATGAAATAGACCGAATGACACGGACCACTATAATCGTTGGAACCACTAGGGTGTTGCATGGAATGGGCTACCTCGAATGTTACCTTTTCCTCACCATCTCGAAGAGTGATGTGACCGTCAAAGACATCAATGATGGCCTTTGCGGTACACAAGAATGGACGTCCTAAGATGATAGGAACTCTCTCATCAGCTTCCATATCAAGGAAGAAAAAGTCTACGGGAAAGACGAACTTATCGACCTTAACTAAGAGATTCTCGACTATGCCACGAGGATACTTGACTGACCGATCGGCTAAAGACAAGGATATACGAGTGGGTGATAACTCTCCTAAGTCTAATCTCTCGTACATTGAATAGGGCATGAGGTTTATACTAGCACCTAGATCGGCTAAGGCTCTACACTCGGTGTCACTCCCGAATAGAAATGGAATGGTTAAAAGGCCCGGATCCATCAATTTTTCCAAAACCTTGTTCAAGACTACCGCAAAACACCCTTCATTCAAATGGATGTTAGAAAGCTCCTGTAGCTTATCTTTGCGTTTAAGAAGGTTCTCTAAGAATTTTGCATATTTGGGCATAGATTGAAGGGCTTCGATAAACGGAAGATTGATTTTTAGTTGCTTGAACATGTCGAGAAATTGCTCGTATTCCTTAGAATATTTCTGATTCTAAAGGCAGGCAGGATATGGGACGCGTGAAAGGTCAATGACTGGTGACGGCCTAACCTCTATGGGTCTCTTTTCTATGCTCCTCTCAACTTGAGGCTCCTCGGTGTGTGCGGTAATTGTTGGGTCTAGCCTAGTTTGCACCTTACCAGGAGTCTCCATCTCTATCTCTTTATCTACGGGCTCCTCTTCTTCTTCCTCCACTATCTCAGGTGTAACTACTTCTCCTAGGGTTTTACCACTACGGGTCGAAATGGCTTTCAGTTGGCCAGACGGGTTTGGTTTGGTATTGCTTGAAAATTGACTGGGAGGTCTCTCTTGTAACTGACAAGCAATATCCTCGACTTGCCTTTGAAGATCTAAGAAGTTAGAGTGATTGTTCTTAAGGAGAGTGGCATGGTCCTCTAAGGTTCTTTGTGTGGCTTGGTCTTTAACTAACAATTGGGATAACATGGATTTGATTTCATTTAGACCACTACCTAAATCTTGGTTAACTAAACCTTAACTGTTTGAACCCCACTTGGATATTGCCTGTTTGGCTCCCTGCACTAAACTGACCTGCGAACCCCCACCAGAATACTGACCTTGATAGTTTGAACCCCCACTATAGAATTGACCCTTCCCCCTGTTTTGAGTTTGACCTAATTGGAAACCAGGGGTTACCAAAAGTACGAAGCGTGTTATTATTATTACGCCAATTCGAACTAAAGTTAGTGTTATTATTATTATTATTATTATTATTATTATTATTATTATTATTATTATTATTATAAAACGGGTTCGTTGGGCCTCGGTTTTGACCTGTGATGTAATTGACTTGCTCCTTAGAAAATGTTGGGCACTCAATAGTATCATGACCCTTTCTACAAACCTCACACCTATCTACCTTCGCCTTCAACTCTTGCATTTCTTTGGAAATCTCTCTCTTAAAGCTTTCTAAAGCAGCGGCTACCGTCGTTTCCAAGCTAACTTGGTGTACTCCTAGACCGGCCGAGTTAGTACTAGACACAGGAAAGGAATTCCTGGTGGTAGCGCGATGATCAGTGTCAGAATATGCGAAGCTCTCGAAAAGGTCATTGCATTCAACCACAGATTTCTTACCCATGAGTTGGTCTCCTGCAGAAGTATCAAACCGGGCTCGGGTTTCAGGGGTGAGACCATTATAGAATTTCTTTACAGGTGCCCAGTCATACAAACCATGTTGTAAACAACGAGACACTAAGGTTTGAAAACGCTCCATGCTAAGTGGTAGGGTTCGTCAGGCTCCATCTAAAACGAATGGATCTTATCACGAAGGCGAGATGCTTTAGCGGGTAGGAAGTACTTTTTGAGAAAAGCATCTCGAAAGCCGACCCAGGTGGTGAAGGTACCTGGTGGCCGTGAATCGAGCCAAATGGCAGCTCGACTTGCTAGGGAGAAGGGGAAGACTTGAAGAAAATGAGCGTCGCTCCCGACACCTTCAAGGTTGAAAGTGCTACAGAGGCGGGTAAGGCGGTTGATATGGGCTTGCGTATCCTCGTCATCACGACCGTGAAATTGGCATTAGTTGGTGATGGTGGTCATGATGTAGGATGGGATTGCCAAGATTTGTCATTGGTGATGGGTGAGTTTATCAGTGAAACCGGTGGTTTCTTGTTGGTAAACGGTTTGATTGTTGGCCATTTGGACAACGGGTGGTGGACTCTAAGGGCGGGATAGTGGTGGGGAATTATGGGGTGATGACTTTGGTGTGAAGTCAAAGCTTGGTGGTTTAGATGAAAGGGTAGAGTCACAAAGGTTGGAAGATGAAGAAGAGAAAGTACTTACCTTAGGTGTAGAAGAGGAGAAGGAAGACTTGTCCGTGGGCGGCTTCGGCCGTGGTCGTTGAGAACGTGTATGGGGCATCCACTTCAAAAACCGAAAATGAACAAGTAAGAAGACTCTAAAGAATGACTCGACAAAAAATAAAAAGACACTAAAACTATTTAGACTCCTACGACTCAAACACAAGTAGCATGTATATGATGTCAATTAAGTCCAAATAAGGTAATCAACGGAATTGCCAAAGAATACTCGGCAACGGCGCCAAAAACTTGATGTGCTAAAAGTAGTTTAATAAAAACAACTAAATTAACCTAAATCTAGATTCAAAGTAATACTATAGACTCTCTAAGACTCGACTAAACTACTAACCGGCAAGTGAACCGATCGACTCTAGTAAAGCCAAGTAAGTCCAGATATCGAACCCACGAGACTCTATTTAATTATGCAAATTAGACTCTATCTAGACCTAAACTGACACGGACACGACACTAACAATTTTTATGTTTGTTGGGGGGGGTTTCTAAATATCCTAAAATTTTCAAATTAATTAAACTAATTAACTAAGTTAACTAAGCACGAACTAAACTTGGGTTTTACTCAGTTGATGGAAAAACTACCTAGACTGGAATCCTGGTTTGCGTTGGTAATGCTTTTATTAGGATATTAGTTATTATGGAACTGGGATCTTAATATTCTAAACCTGTCGAGATACTGAACAAGACCCTCGACCCTTCTCAAGGAGACACTTATGGAACTCTAAATAGGCTGTTACAACTACCGGTTGCTAGACTCCCTTACAGGCTATCTAGGCTTCTAAAAGTACCGTAATTCGATTTACTCCCTCATAGGCTATAAACCTAGGATAAGTTTGGAATTTTAGTTTAACTTGTTAGACAACTATCACTAAGGAAACTAGTTCAAACTCCTCACAGATATCCTACCTAGCAATTAATGATGAAGACCTAACAATAATTTCGCACCTCACAGGTATTGAAATTAGTAGAACACTAAAAATTATTAAATTACTAGATATTACTTCTAGAGTGTTTCGCGCGATTAACCCTAAAGATTATAAATTTATTCTGTGATATAGACACTCACCAAAATCTATAACCTAGTATGAATTTATTCCGTGATATAGATAGTCACCAAGAATCATACGAAGAAATAAACGACAATAAAAAATTAAAGCATGTACACACATTAAACCGACTACTTTTATCAACAATCCATAAATAACTAACAATCCTTCATAAAATCAAAACTTTGCAAAACCGATCATCCAATCTAGGTAGTTTATAAAATCTAGGGCCAATCATAGTCATGGAAACAATCAAACAAATATCTTTAAGAACAAGAAACATGGTTCGAAATAAGAAAACAAAGAAAATATGAAACCCGAATGGTTAAACACGACCCGGATGCTTTCCTATGATTTGAATCTTCACCCGGTTGCTTCAAGCTCTGAAAAACGCTTCAATTTGCTCCCAACTTTCGCCCAGGTTATTACTAATTCGTAAATTGGTTTGACTCATGAGATAATGATGTTTTATATCAATTCAGTAGCAATCCAGCAGACATACAAACACTTTCGTGACAATCAACCCCGTCACGTTATGCGACGGGTTACTCCAAGACCTACGCGCCATGCGGCGTGTCAAAACCCAAAAATATGTTTTAATAGCTAGACGTTATGCGACAGGCTTCTCCTATGGCCTACGCCTAGCGCGACGGGGCTTCTTTTCCAGAATTTATCGTTTTCCGTTCTCGTTCAGCTACGACTCGACCCGATTCTCACTGTTAACTCTTTCCTAGCTGATTTAAGCCATTTTCTTCACTTTTCAGCAACCAGGACCTACACAAGAACAAACTATCAAAGAAACTAATCTAACTAAGAAAAAAAAAACAAATGACTACGAAACATGCACAAACTCTACACGACAAATAGATGTATTTTGCAATACGTCACCAATGAAATAGCATGAATCCCCTCTTGCCTCAAATTTTCCTTTGGCATCCATGAGTAGAAGAACACATGGACAACTGAAAGTTCTGAAATGCTGTACAGAGGGCTTTTGACCTTCAACTATCTCATAAGGTGTTTCATGTGACGTTTATGAATTAGTGCATGATTTTGAACATAGCAGGCGAAGTTCACTTCTTCTTCCCAAAAAATAACGGTAGGCCAAAATCAATTAGCATCGTTCGAGCAACTTCGATGAGAGTTCTATTTCATCTTTCAGCGACACCATTTTGTTGAGGAGTTCAAGCTGCACTATATTGACGATCATTCCCCTTTGAGGAACACAAAGCATTTAGATCAACATTTTTGAACTCTGTCCCGTTGTCGCATCGAATGATTTTTACCCTCTCATTTGCCTGATTTTCCATAAGAATGATAAACTGTTTGATCAAACTGTTGTTTCACACAATGTTTTAGGAAAAACACCCAGTTGAAACGTGAGAAATCATCAGTTATGACCAAGCACTAAGCCTTTCCCCCAATACTTAGCACATTAACATGACCAAAAAGATCCATATGAATCAGTCGAGAACTTTTGAAGTCGAGTGCATGAATTTAGACTTATGAGGCTTGCGATGCTATTTCCCTCGAGTGCACGATTCACATTTTTCAATCTGCATGATATCCCTGATTGGTAGGTTTCTGACCAAGCCTCCTTTTGTAAGTCGATTAAGGTTCTTCATGTTGAGATGACCCCAGTGAAGATGCCATAACTTACATCATGTTCGGCGATTTCTGAGAACAAACATGTAAGTTGATCTGTGGGGGCTTTATTCATATCAATGATGTAAGTGTTTCCCCTTCGTTCAGCTTCAATAAGGAACCAATCCTCTCGTATCACAATTCCTGGTTTTAACACAACACATCCACTTTTGGTGAACAGAACATCTAAACCTTTATCGTACATCTGAGATACGCTCAAAAGGTTGTGTTTCAGTTCTAGAACATAATCCACATTCGAAAAGCTGAGAAATCCATTTCGAACTGTACCCTTCATTGTTATTCTTCCAGTTTCCCCTCCCGCAAAGTTGACAAATCCACCTTAGAATATTTTGATGTCATTCAACTAGGAAATGTCTCCTGTCATGTGCCTGGAACAACCACTATCGACAAACCAAAGTCTGACAACAGCCCTCCATAGCCGTTCTGCCACATACAATAGGATTAGTTAGAAACTGAAACCCATGCTATTATAGCTCTTGGTTGACCAGTACTATCTGTATATGAAACCTCACGAAAGATCATAGAATTTTTAGTAGAATTTGAGGTTTGAGAAGAAGATGATGACTGGGACGACTGTGAGCATTGAGACTGAGACCTAGCAAGAATTTTAGGTTTCCAGATTTCAGAGTCAATGTTATTTGAAACATTTTTAGTTGTAGGTGTTATGCTTAATTTTGTTGACTGATTTTGGAAACTGCTTGAATTTGAGAACTTTTGATTGTGTTTCTTTGCTAGATTCCAGTCTTCATAAGAGGGCTTAGCTTGAGCAAATCGATTTCCATAGGTTCGATAATGCGTAGCCATCTAATGTTGTTCGTTCTTTAAGTAGCAAGCCATGGAAGGACGATGAACATAGTTTATCGCTATGTGCCTTGGAATTCCACAATTAAACACGTTTGTCTTTTGGAGAAAAAGACATTCAGTTCAGCTTGTGATATTCTAGGGAGCAGATTGGATCTCTTCTTTTCACTTGGTGCTGATGGCTTATGTGCATGGTTGATCTTGGATGAAACCTTCTCACAATCATCAGCACAAGAATGAGTATCGATGACTTTACCCTTTAATTAAGTTTCAGTTTGCTTCTAAGTTGGGTTTTTATTTTTGTTTTTCTTTTACGGTTTTTGAGGAATTTTTAACCTGTGGTGTCTTTTTGTTTTGTTTTTTTTATTTTTGCATGATCGCTTTTTCTATAGAGGAGTAGATTCTGCAAACTTAGTTTCTTTAGTAGCCTTCTCTTCAGAATCTAAACTCTAAGGATTATCTGATTCTAGTTCGTCAGATGATAAGAACTTTTTGTTTAAAACAGTTGAACTTTCATTTGTTTCTGGAACACTCGATTCAGATTCAACATGAGATGCATAATCTTCAAAAATACTATTCTCATTATCTAATGTACCAGAATCTACAATCTGGTTGTCAATTTCAACAGATGCAGACAATCCCTGTTCATCAGTTATTTCATTCACACATTCAGATGCAATAATATTCTCAACTTCATCAGATTCAGAGGATTCAGAGACATTAGTTGATGTTTCAGGCGCCCTAGGACAATTGTCTGAACCATTCGGAACAAAGGTTTCAAACTCATCAGCAGATGTAGCAGACTCCTCTGACAACACATTCTCATCATAATTAGAATTAGAAACCACATAATTTAAATTTTTAGTTTTAGCAATGTCGTTATAAAAGTTGTAAGAAAAACCCTTAGCCTTAGCAAGCAAAGACTGAACAAAGTTCCAAATGTAAAAATTATGTTCAACGCATAAAGAATCATTCAAATCAACAGAATCATTTGAATGTGGTTCATCTTCCACTTCAATTTCCTCTTCAACTATCACAAATTCTACACATGAACTAAAGTAGTTAGTATTGTCAACAGAATCACAATTAAACATATTTTCTTGATTCACCTCTATTGGTGTTTCTACAGACGCCTTTGCTGACTCGGATTATCCGTAATGGAACCCGATTATAACCCAACCCTTTTCCCTATTTCTCTTTATATGCCAGTTGCACATCACACATATTACAAACAGTATCACTTGAAGTGGCAAACTTCTTTATGTCTAACTCATTATGTTGATACTTACTAGTTAGAAGTTCTAGCTCTGCTCTTACAGATTCAAGTTCCATGTTTTTAACATTTAATTTATTTTTATAATCATGAACCCAATATTGCTGTAGGTTGAGATCTTTGTGGAGCTGAGCTATGTCCTTCTGTGCTTCAACCTTTTCATAGAGTAACTTCGACATGGCACTCAATGCTTCTCTCTAAGGCTGATTCACTTCGACATGGCACTATTGTATTCATTGATCGGATTAAAATTGTTTGCTCTCATCTATGCAAGTTTATTTCTACAATTTTCAGAACATAAAAGAGAGTTTACCGTTTCAGAGAGGGATTTAGGTTCATTAGTCTGTGCCATCAAGCAGTGATAAACTGGTGCACCTTCAGAGATCTTGAGAGATTCCACGTGTGACATAATATCTGACTAGTTGAAACTTGCTTGTTCTTGAACTATCAATGCATTCCCAGCTCCACTGTCGCCTGAACTTGCTGATGTTTGTGCGGGTGAAACAGGCACCATTGACTTTCAGAGTTCTGAGCTGTAGCAGTGTGACTCGGAACATATCCTGCAGGAGCGTTATTGAAGTCTCTGGTAAAATGACCTGGTTCATGGCACCTGTAGAATCTGAGTTTGTCTCTCATGGGCCCTGTACGAATATTCGACATTTGGCGACAACCAACCTTCTTTTGAAACTTTTCAGCTATAAAAGCAACCATAGCTAGATTCCAACACACATCCAGCTCTTCTATGTCTTCATCAACAACTTAATCAATTTCAGTGGCCAAGACAGACGGGGGCAATAGATCACCTGTTAGAAAAGCATACATGCTGTTAAGCATAGTCACAGCAAGAGCAAGTCTCTCTTCATTTTGTTTGGTGAGGAAAGTTGTGTTTTCGGCTGCAGTAGAGGAAGCGGACCCTTGAGTTGATGTAGGGCTAACAGGACTGTAAACTACATTAACGTAATGAGGGTGTTGCTGTGCTGCTGAAGAAGTTGCAGGATTGTTAACAATGGCTTGTTGTGTAGGTAAAGATATACCATACACATAGTTGGACTTCTGAGTTTGGGTTAGAGGGCTGAAAACAATGTTTGGGTTAGCATTGGACACTCCATGAACAGGATTAAACACAATGTTCGGATCATTTTGATACACTAAAGCATTGTTGGAACTTGTGATACCGGTGGCCATCAAAGAGTTTTTATGGTTTATATCCCTTTGCTGATTGTCTATTTCACATAACTTGATAGTAGCAATCAACTCAGTATGTGAGGCATAGTTTAAGTTCTTTGTTCGTTTGATCAGCATCCCAATTCTTAGGCAAGGAGTTCAGCAGTTGATGATTCATACCACTATTTGTAATGGTGATACCAGCACTTATCATCTGTGAAACCAACTTACTGAATCTTCTGATCTGATTTTCAATGGTTTCACTATATATGCGGTTGAAGGAGCTAAATTGCTGGTTCGACATGTTCACTCGGCTGGCCTTCATGTCAGCATTTCCTTCGTAAAGATTTTAAAGTTCATTCCATATCTCCTTAGCATTCGTACAGTTTCTAACAGCAATGGAAATGTCTGGACCAAGTGCATAATTGTAGGTCCGTGCTAGGATCCGATAGCTCAGGTCTAACTTGATTAACCTAGTTTTAAATGTGCGAAATCCATTTTAGATTTTGGTGACGTGTTTAACAAGATTATATTTCCCAATTATTTGTTTTCATTAATAGTTCAACGTGTACAAGATCCTGAAAACACTTGGACAGGGCTCTACCGTCCAGTCTACAAAAACCGTTATAGACTCAAGACCCACACTCTCCTATTTACAGAAAAATCACTCCATGTGAACTTGATTGCCTACCTTCGTACGAAGTGGATCACCTTCGTACGAAGTGACACACTTGCTACATTCTACCTTTGTACGATCTTGGACTATCTTCGTACGAAGTTGATTAATGACCTTCGTACAAAGTAACTTGTCTTACCTTTGTACAAGGGTAATCTACCTTC
This sequence comes from Scalesia atractyloides, assembly GCA_947069175.1. Taxonomy (NCBI): domain Eukaryota; kingdom Viridiplantae; phylum Streptophyta; class Magnoliopsida; order Asterales; family Asteraceae; genus Scalesia; species Scalesia atractyloides. The sequence continues at coordinate 56,456,428 of CAMTDV010000027.1, forward strand.
GTGCGAAGTGTCTATCTTCGTGCGAAGTGACTATCTTCGTGCGAATATAATTCCATGATAATCACATTTTTCGATCCAAAATCTTTTTTCTTCGAATTTGATGATGATTCTTTCACAGACATGGTCGAAATTCATTTCTAAACAATCCTATGGTTTCAATTTTAATTTTTGTCCATGGGTTGTCCGTTTATTTGATGATAACCCCTCAAAAGTCCATAATTTATGAGCTTAGGTGATTCAATCAACTGTAAGATCAATTGAATCGATACCTGTCACACCCCGTATTTTCAACCAAACACCGGTGGGCCCAGTTGGGGAATATCGTGACATAAGTTGATATCATCATAGACAATTAAACACAGCACAGCGGAAGTCTTGGATTTAAATTACTATTACAAACCAAATGTTCGAGATACAAAATAATATACAGGCTCGTAATAGAAGATCCACAGGCGGATCATAAATTGTACAAAAGAAAGAATGTAAAACAGACTTTGGGCAGATCCAGGATTTGCAAGATCCTCTTATCACTACCGAGCACTTCAAGCCTATTTTCTTATTGTACCTGCAAGCTTAGTCTTTTGAAAATACGTCAGCTTTCGCTTGTAAATACACCCAACTGACTCATTTTGAAAACATTTAAATAAAATGTTTAAAGTGCGTATAAGCACAAAATTTTTATAACTTGGGAAAGCTGACCTTGCAACCTCGTTAACAGATTCACATGTTTGTCCATACATACAGGGCCCAGTATAAAAACTGAGACATGATTAACGTACACACCACTTATGAACTCACGAAGGAGTTATCCCCAACAAGTGTGGGTAGTTGCATTTGAGCGTCTGTTAGGTGTATGCCTACACCCCGCGCTAAGGTCATGGCCATTATCTAATGTAATGAGCCGAGAATATCCAGGACACGGTAGTTAACCCCCCAATGTTTAAGTTATCAAACAAAATTGATTAAACGGAATATGCAGATTTACTAACCACAATCCGGCATTCGATTGATCCCATTTCCGACCAAGCGGTAATATTTTACCGTATCCCAAGCCTGTATAGGGAAAATAAGTCGAGAGTATTTACCTGAGCTAGTCTTGATTAAAATGCAAGATTTATATCTAAGTTGTATTCAATATGAACTAAGTGCAGATAGCATTTACTGAAAGGCTCTAGTCTGGATTATGGCATAAGCTAACCAACTAAATACTAACGGTCTTTAATTAAGTCATAGACTTAGACCGAGTAGTGTACATGATTAAGTCGTATAACGCTTGATTAAACGATGATCGGATAGAATGTATTTTAATCCCAACAAGTACCTTGACTTGTGTAATATGGATAAACTATAAACATTCTAGATTTTGAGACTTAAATGACAAGGTTAGACCCGTTTTGGTTAATTTCCGTAAACTGGTTCATATACTTAACCGCATATTAGCGGTATTGGGTAACCGGATGAGTCATGGACAAGTTCTATATGCCATTACACTTTAAATAAGTTGTAATATTAGTAGGATATTAACTTATATGCCCGTTAAGGTTTTAAAATGAAATTATGCCTCATAAGGGCATTTCGGTAATTATATATCGTATAAAAGGAACTTGAATGTATTTTAATGTTATGATCATAAGTATTCTGAAAAAATAACTTATTTAAGATATAATATCAGTAGGATATTAATTACATGTGTAATTTATCTTTTATGAGCAAACTATGCACCGAAGGGGTATTTATCTTTTAAAAAGATGTGATTAAAATCATTTTATAAGCCACAAGGGCCTATCGTCATTTATCGACATATTACAAGGACTTGTTCATAAACACAGTTTATATTTTGATTTGACATCCCAAATAATCCTACTTATAATACTACATCAGTAGGAAACTCATTTTCAAGTTCGTTATCATCTAAACCTCATTTTATGAAAAAATGGCATTTTAGTCAAAATGGCATAGTTACGGAACTTGTGCATAAACTCATATTCTGATTATGATCATGTAATATAACCTCACAGGGTTATGCGACATATTATTATGATCATAATGCAACTTTAGATCAGTAGCTAACTAATCTATATCGGGTCAGAATAGAAAGTCAAGGCAGAAGTCCAACTTTGCAACTTTCGGTTGCGAACCAACCCTAGAACTGAAATTGACAAGCCGAACATGTTCTTACATGTTCTAATAATTGTTAGCAACTTTTTTAAGTGCCAAAAAAGGTTTCATAACATATATAAGATCAAAGTATAACATTTCCGAAAAATGGTTTGTTTGACTTTTTAATATAATAACTTTGACACGTCAATTGGTCTAGCAAACGTGATCTTCAGTAGGTGCCCTTTATAGGGACTAACACTTACCTTATTACGATCACTTAGCCATGTGGCTGGACCATAATGGTCTTAACCGAAAGTCAAGGAATTTTCTGCAAAACGCTTGACTTTTGGCTAAAAAAACCTATTAACAAAAATGCAAGAGAAAGGAACACTTACAAGTGGTTCCTAGAATGTATAGAACTAAGTTGGATGCGCCTTATAGTTAGGAATTTCTAGAGGAGAGAAATAGAGTTGTGAATGAGAAAGGTGCAAGTTCAAATGGTGAACCTTGACACCTATTTATAGTTGGAGAGCTTGAAGGAGTGATGCTAGGTGCTAAGGGTGTAAGAGGAAGCTTACAAATGTCCTAAAACATGGCATAGCAGTTTGGAAAGCCATGGTTTCGAATCAAAATGTGTGGAGGCCAAGGCAATTTTCTGTAGACACAGGCCTCTCGCGCCTCGCGAGAGACCAAGCCTTGCCTCTCGCGCCCCGCGAGCCCCCGTGTCAGTTTTCAAAGTTTGACACTTTTAGCCCCTCAACTTCTAAAACCCTCTTAAACCTTCCTAAAACACCTTTTTAGCATACTTAGCCCTCCGTAGCTAATACTTGGCGTACCCGGGATCATGCCCGGACATTGTCGAGCTCTCGGTTCGTTAAAAGGTCACTCAGAGGTATAAATTAACATGTTGACACTTTTAACCCCTCAATTGTCCAACTTTTATATAATTATTGATTTAATCCCTCTCGTCCAACAAATGGGACATATGAGAGTTAGGACTTCGTAAAGAATCACTCAGAGACTCATTATAAGCATGTTGACTTCGATGTTACTCAGAGGCTGGGCTTGTTGACACAACGGTCATTCAGAGGCTAAGTTCTAGCATGTTGACACCAATGGTCACTCAGAGGATATGTTTTAAGCATGTTGATACTAGTGGTCACTCAGAGGCTATGTTTTATGCATGTTGACATCAGAAGATGACTCAGAGACTTAGATTGAGCATGTTGACGCTTTTAGTCCCTGTTAGTCTTTAATAGACTTAAAATAAAAATACAACACGTGTCGCTATATTATTGGACACAATTTTACAGGGTGTTACATCCTCACCCTCTTAAAAGAAATCTCAACCTCGAGATTTTATTCAAAAAGATGGGGGTACTTTTGTCGCATAGTGGACTCAACCTCCCATGTAAACTCGGAACCTCTTAGGGCATCCCATTTAACCTTTACTATAGGTATCAATTTCCTTCGGAGCTTCTTAACCTGCGATCCTCGATCGAAATTGGTTTATCAATGAACCTCAGGCTTTTGTCAATCTGCACATCTTTGTGTGACATTGCTAGTGACTCTTCAGCTTGTCATTTCTTAAGGTTACTGATGTGGAACACATCATGAATTCCACTTAGCTCCTCGGGTAGCCTAAGTTTATAAGCCATAGAACCGACACATTCGATTACCTCGAATGGTCCAATATATCTCGGGCTTAACTTGATCTTCTTTCTGAAGTGCATCGCACCTTTCCAGGGTGATACCTTCAATAATACTTTATCCCCTATTTGGAACTTAAGAGGTTTTCGCCTCTTGTCTGCATAACTTTTCTGCCTATCACGGGTAGCTTTGAGACGATCATAGATTTGTATAATCTTATTTGTGGTCTCCAGGACAATCTCTGGTCCTAATAGTTGGGCTTCCCCAACTTCTGCCCAGCACACGGGCGTTCGGCATTTTCTCCCATACAAGGCCTCGTAAGGAGCAGCCTTGATGCTTGTATGATAACTATTATTATAGGAGAATTCTATTAGGGGTAAGTGGTCATCCTAACTTCCACCTAAATCAATCACACATGCCCTTAGCATGTCTTCCAATGTCTGGATAGTACGCTCACTTTGACTATCAGTCTACGGATGGTAGGCCGTACTAAAGTTTAATCTTGTGCCTAAGGATTGTTGAAAACTTTTCCAAAAGTGAGATGTATATCTAGTATCTCTATCAGATACAATAGATACTGGCACACCATGTAGGACACAATGTTGTCCATGTACAACTTAGCCAATTTGTCAGAATTATACGTTTCTTTGATTGACAAGAAATGTGCTGACTTGGTCAGCCTATCCACAATGACCCAAATTGTGTCATGTTTGGTCTTAGGTAACTTGGTAATCAAGTCCATTGTTACTATTTCCCATTTCCAAGTGGGAATTCCTAGCTGTTGTAGAAGTCCTGACAGTTTCTGATGTTCGGCCTTAACTTGCGAACACGTCAGACATTTAGCCACATAGGTGGCTATTGATTTCTTCAAACCCATCCACCAATAATTATTTTTCAAATTTTTGATACATCTTGTCACCACCCGGGTGAACTGAGTATCTTGAATTATGCGCTTCGTGGAGGATTAGATCTCTAAGTCCTCCAAAAATTAGAACCCAGATTCTATCATTAAATCTAAGGATTCCATCCTTTCCAGGCGTTAACTGATTAACAACTCTGCCTAATCATTCATTAGGAGCATTAGCCTCTAATAGAGCTTGCTTTTGCGCATCTAATAGCTTCTCATTTAAGCTATTTCTGAGCTCAATGCTCTTGGCGTTAATTCTTATAGGCTTAACCCGATCTTTGCGACTTAAGGCATCAGCAACTACATTTGCCTTGCCCGGATGGTATTGAATTTCGCAATCATAATCATTAAGTGGGTCCATCCAACGACACTGTCGCATGTTTAATTCTTTCTGATTGAACAGATGTTGGAGGCTCTTATGGTCAGTGTATATAATACACTTTGTGCCATACAAGTAATGTCTCCATAACTTAAGTGCAAATACAACGGCACCCAATTCTAAGTAATTCCTTTCGTGCACCTTTAATTGTCGTGATGCATAGGCAATCACTTTGCCCTTTGCAATAGCACACAGCCCATGCCAGTGTGTGATGCATCACAGTAAACAATAAAGTCTTCAACACCCTCAGGTAGGGATAACACAGGAGCATTGCTCAACTTGTGTTTCAGAATCTCAAAAGATTCTTGTTGTTTTGGACCCCAAATAAACTTAACATTTTTATGGGTCAAGGTAGTTAAAGGAGTGGCAATCCTTGAAAAGTTCTCAATGAACCTTCTATAGTAACGGACCAATCCTAAGAAGCCACATATTTCTGATGGGGTTTTGGGTACTTCCCAATTCATTATGGCCTCTATTTTGGCGGGATCCACTTGGATACCATGCTCACAACAATGTGTCCAAGAAATTGGACTTCTCTAAGCTAAAACTCACACTTAGAAAACTCAGCATAAAGCTTCTCTTGCCTTAGTAGTTCTAAGATGCACCGAAGATGTTTCTCGTGATCAACTTTATTACGAGAGTAGATGAGCATGTCGTCTATGAAGACAATGACAAACTTATCCAAATATGAATTGTAGACTCTATTCATGAGATCCATGAATGATGTTCGTGCATTTGTGAGCCCAAAAGGCATTACTAAAAATTCATAGTGCCCATAACGAGTCCTGAAGGCAGTCTTAGGAACGTCCTCACTCCTAACCTTCAGCTGATGATATCCAGATCTTAAATCAATCTTGGAGAAATAGCTAGCCCCTTGAAGTTGGTCGAATAAATCACGGGTAATGGGTAACGATTCTTGATTGTTATCTTGTTCAATTCGCGGTAGTCAGTGCACATCCGCATTGAACCATCCTTTTTCTTTATGAAAAGAATTGGAGCTCCCTAGGGCGAGGAACTCAGCTGAATAAAGCCTTTCCCTAAGAGTTAATCTAACTGCGTCCTCAACTCCTTCATTTTCGTTGGTGCTAATCGGTATGAAGCTCTAGCTATGGGTGCTTGTAACGCTTCGCATTTGTACATTTCCGTTTTTAGCAGTCTGCTTCGTGTTTCTATATTTGGAAAGTCCAAACTTTGTAATCATATTTCTATCCTTCAATTCATTGTATTCTAAGGCTTTGATTGTAAACAAGATAAATCAATTATGCTAAATTCACAAACTTTATTCGCATTTAAACTTATGATCACGCGATACTTTATTCCTTCATGAATCAATTCGAAACAACGTGTAAATGTGTGATGAATGTTTGTCAATCATATACTAAACTCAAGAAAGACAATTAGTGATGTTATGCAAGAAATACAAGCTTCCATTATCATAAAATCATGACTGAATATGTGCAAGAAAATAATTATTCTTAGCTATTTTTTTGCACAATGTTTTCACATGTTATTATATCATTTCAAGGCACATACATGTAACACATATCATAAACATCACCTATGGCCAAAAGAAATTAGCAAATGAATAACTAAATGATCAAAAAAATAAAAAAAAGAAATATGCAGCCCATGTTGCGGCCGCAACATGGGGTCTTCTCCCACTCTTTTTTAATTCAAAACTTCCCCCCAATTACATTAAATGCAACCCAAACCCTAACCCTAACCCTAATCCTTCCCCTATATAATCCAAGGTTCCTCCACCAATTTCTCACTTTTTCTAGCCTCCATACTCTCCAAACAAGTCCCAAACTTCTGAAATTCGTTGCTGAAGCGCAGCAGCTTGTAAGTGAGTTTCAACTCACTTTTCTTCTTCTTTTTACCTTTTTTTTCTTTCTAACACTCTTGGATAATCTCTAGGAAGGTTCTCACAAGTTTGCTTGGGCAAACTAAGGTGAAACCACACTATTTTGAGGTCCAAAAGTGCACAAAACTTTCTGCCCAAATTTTTATCTTTCATCTTCAAATTTTCAATGTTTTGGCTTTGTTTCTTCCTCAACAATGTTTGCTAAAGCCCTATGGATGTTACCATAGGTTTTCCATGGAAAACCAAGATGGAATCACATCATTTTTGGGGCCAAACTTTCTGTTTTGGATGATAACTTATAAAACTTTTTCGAACATGTTTTAATCATAACAATTCTATGCTATGTATGCCTCTAACCAAACTTATGGTTAGTGTGTTAAGCTAGACTTGTTCACATACAATCAAGAGGCATATCTTGTCTCTAAACTTGTGGTTTTATTAGGGTTTCAAACCCACAAGTGTTGAGCCATCCGAGCTTTCAAGCTTGTGATGGTGTAGGTGTGATTACATGAAGGCCTTGGCCATTCAACTATTCAATCCACCCCTCACTTGATGATTTCTATAATTCTTGACCATCCGGATTATCCTTGTGTCAATCTTGTGTAATGGTGAATCTCTAAAAGAGGTTTAGGATGGTTATCCTCCTAACTCCATGCATGACTTACATGACTTCCATGAAATACATGAACTATATGATTTATTTGTAGTAATATAACTATATGTAAATACCTAATATAATCGAAACTTAGACCATGACCAAATGGTTAATTATCTTAAAAAGTAGGTTATTTTATCTTAGACATAACAATCGTTACGATTCTATTGGGCATGACCCATAAAAACACAAACACCTTTCGGGGCTTATTAGTGTCAAAAACGAGAGTAAAATGTCTAGATAAATACTTTTGTTGTACATTTTAAATTCCTAAACTCATTAAACTCCCCGTCAACCTAAAACCTCATACACCTACGTTTTCCTTGTGTAGGATAAACTTGTTCCAACCCCTAAAGCAACCTAGCTCTCTCACGGATAATACTTTGCAAAACCGTGAGTACACTCGACCTTTTTTATGCTTTCCACTATTTGGGTGCAACATGTTTAATTTACTAAAATTACACTAATCACACTTTGTTCTATACACAAACAATCCATCAACATGCTTTAGTTTTATGCTACTTGAATTGTTACTTGGTACATTCTTATGTGATCTAAATGTCATTAACTTTGATCGAGCCTCCCTTAGCATGTATAGCGCTATAGGAGTAACGCACCGCCCGTATTCTTGTGGTCATTGTTAAGTTGAAATCTTTTTTTACGGTACACTAGAGGATTGACTTGTAGATTCACATGCCTTGTTTACATTTATCTTGTATGCTAGCCAATCATTGTGGATTTGTTTAAATCGGATTTTATACATATGCTATGATATTAAACTTGTGTACTCGCCAATACTTTATTATTGAACTATACTTTTTAACATGTTGCAGGTTGACAAAGTTGTATGATGGAACTTAGTAGGAATGGCATAGAAACACGCATAGAATACTAAGTTAAATATTATGTTATTGTTGAACTTATTTCGTTGATGTTACTCTTATTTGGATTTTGTTGTAATATGACAATTGATGTTTTAAATGAAATGAAATTTGGTTGATTTCAATATTGTCGCAAATAGTGTTATGATGCAATGAGCAATCTAGTCGTCTCACTCCGATGTTTCCGCCATCGGTTGGGGTGTGATCTGGTCAAGTTTAAATGAAAGAAACTTCCATTCATAGTAATCATCCCCATATAACAGCCTGGGACACTTAGTAGAAGTGCCTATGATCTGGTCAAGTTCCTAATGAAGAGCCAGAGTTTGAGATTGAAGAGCAGTTAAGGTAGCATTTGTAAGGTCCGCAGCAGTCATCATCCCGTTTGAGTTCGTCATTGATTTTAAAATTACCGAATAATAAAATTAGGTATTTTAGAAAATGTGAATAGTTGTGAACAGTAGACTCGGAACAAGTGGTCCAATCCGAAACCGTAGTCAATCTAAAAAGTTGATCCGAAATAGCGCCAATCCGAAAAGTTATTCGGAACAGTATCGATTCGAAACAGTCTTATCTGAAATGTGTATCCGAGAAGCTATCCGAAAAATCTTGTCTAGAATAGTTTATCCAAAACAATCCGAAAAGCCTTATCCAAACGTGTATCTGAAATCCTGCAAAACATCTGTCAGTATCAAACTTCCGAATTATCAGGGATTCGAAATCTTGTAAACTTGGCAACTGCAATCCCGAGAAATCCTACAACAAATTATCCGAGATCTTCCAAGCAGATATGATCCGAAATCAATGAAAATGATTCGAAACAGCAAAACGAAATCAATGAGTTATATCTGAAACAACAACAATCACAGGCAATCTTCAAACAACCTTTTATCCGAAAACACCTAGAATAATCCGAAATCGAAGATTTTTCACAGTAGACTATCCGGAACGATATCAGTTTATCCGAAAACAGCAGATCTTCCAAGTAGACTCCGAACACAGCAATCCAGCAGCTTCCGAAAACAAAACCGAAACAGTGTGATATCAATCTGAGCCTAGAAACAGGTTCAACAAGCTCTGATACCAATTGTTAGTCCCGAAAATGGATCTAACAACGATATCACATGTAGTTTGGTTGGTGGCGGAATCAGACAGTCAAACAAGTTCAGTTATGATCACAAGAAATAGAAATGAAACAGAACGTAATTGACTGAAAGTTTAACTTGCATACAATATGATTGTCAGATACAAGTTACAGCATAACAGTTAAAGTCAACAACTTAAATCAGAAAAACTTAACAAAATTATATATGGGAAGTTATGCACACAGCTCCCCCTTAACCTAAGCCTAATTCGCCCCCAAGCCCATTCCATACAAGCCTATAACTCAAACACATCAAACTAGCCCAAATCACTATAATAAATAATGTATAAACCTTAAGTAACTAACAAGTTTGAAGTAAATAGAAAGTTTAATTTCTTAGTATAAAAAGCCAAGTTAGTAACTACATGTGTGTATATTAGTTTTAGTTAATTCATTCATGTTCAAAATATGTGGTTAATCAAATTATTTTTCATTTCAAGAAAAACCGAATTAACTAAACCATCTATAAGTGAAACTGGTAAATTATAAAATCTAAAAAATTAAAAATATACTCATAATCAAACGGAACCATACTCACCCCTAACACAAGACGCTATATGACATCGGTCTGTAGTCATTATTATATATATAACATTTATTGGTGGTTTTATTTTTTGTTTTTTAGTGTGTATTTTATACTTATATCCCTTCAAGTTGAAGTAAAATTTTTTTTTCTTTTAACCAATTTACGTTTTATACCTCATGTGTAACATGCTAATTTTTAATACAAAATATTAGTAGATAAATCATTTATAGTTCTTTTATAAATATTCTGTATATTAAAACTGTATAGAATAATATATATTAAATAAAAGAAATAATCTTGATTTATGTCTTCAACAAACAGATGGCAGTTACTCCCCCTACTTCTTGGATGTCCTTTTTTAAGTTACACCACATATTGCTTTTCTAAAACACCTCATCACAACTATATTTTAATTTATTTACATTTAGCTTCCTGTCCAAGGGAAAAATAGTATAAAAGAAAACAAGGGTCAGACCTATTTTATGTCACATCTCTTTACATTGACATATATAAATTTCTATTGCATGCTTTCAACCTTAGGTTCCTTGGTGTGGATGACAGGTCTTTCTGAAAGATGACCCGTCACATTAGCATTAACGTCAGAGTTCTTGGAGGATGCCCCTTCAAATGTGGAATCAAGAAAATGGGTGATGACCCGACCCACCTAGTTAATTTATTTTTATTTTAATTTTGGCAATATATTTATAAAACTATAATTAAATATTAATTCAAACATTACATTAAAAAAACCAACCTAATATTAAAAAAAAAGAAAACTGCTAGTCTTCATCCAGCATGTCGTCTGTGGGTTCGTTCTGTGTGTTGTTCCAAATGTAGTCCACTAAGTCCGCTTGTAGGTTGTGATGTATGTACTCGTTACGTAGAGAGAATCCGTTTAAATCTTGTTGTTCTGTACTCACTGTAACAGAATTCCTGTTGGACGCGTTTTCGTCATAGTCACAGATCGCTCTACCAAGGAAATGGGTGATGACCCGACCCCACCTAGTTAATTTATTTTTTTTAATTTTGGCAATATATTTATAAAACTATAATTAAATATTAATTCAAACATTATATTAAAAACCAACCTAATATTAAAAAAAGAAAAAAGAAAACTGCTAGTCTTCATCTGGCATGTCGTCGCTGGGTTCGTTCTGTATGTTGTTCCAAATGTTAAGTCCACTTGTAGGTTCTGATGTATGTACTCGTTACGTAGAGAGAATCCATTTAAATCTTGTTGTTCTGTACTCACTGGAACAGATTTCCTGTTGGACGCGTTTTCGTCGTAGTCACAAATCGCTCTACCCTCGTCTCCGATGATCTTGTTATGCAGCAAGATACAAGCATACATAATGTATCGCAACCTCTGTGGGTAAAAGAACGTGCTAAATATTCAATGACATGCCACTTTTTTGTAGAACCCCAAAACACCGTTCAATATCTTTTCTCGCCCCCTCTTGAAACCTGGCAAATTTCTTTCTTTTATCGTCTGTCGTCTGTCAGGTGCGGAATAGTTTTAACGCTTGTAGAGTACGTTGGGTATATTCCATCTGCAAGGTAGTAACTGTGCCTGTATTCCACCCTGAAATCGTAAAACTTGTGTCTGGACCTGTTCCTTGGATCACATCGTCATATATCTGTGATTATGTTAAGGTCATTAAGTTAACCAGGCAGACCAAAAAAGGCATGCCAAATCCAAAGATCCTGTGACGCAATAGCCTCTAGTACTATAGTTGGATAACCATGATCGCCCCGAGTATATTGACCTTGCCAGGCAGTAGGGAAGTTCTGCCAGGGCCAGTGCATGCAATCAATGCTTCCGAGCATTCCTGGAAAACCATGTCTTTCTTGGTGCGCTTGATATAATTTTTGGACGTCGTTTGCGTTTGGTTTCCGCAGATATTTTTTGCTATATAAGATCACGATCCATTTGCAAACTTGTGCAAACATTCACGTGAAGTTCTTTTGGACATCCTTAAATACACGTCCAACGAATCGGGTGCAGTCCCGTATGCGAGTAGGCGAATGGCCGCGTTACATTTATGTAAAGTGGTGAATCCCCTACGACCCCTAGCGTCGTGTCGAAGTGTGAAGTACGGATCATACTGCGCCAAGTCGTCTGCTATACGCAAAAATAGTCGACGACTCATTCGGAACCGACGTCTAAACATCTCGTCCGTGTACACAGGTTGTAACACCCTGTAAAATCGTGTCCAATAGTATAATGACACGTGTTGTATTTTAAATATGGTCTATTAAAGACCAATAAGGACTAAAGGCGTCAACATGCTCAAACTGAGCCTCTGTGTGACGGTCCGATGTCAACATGCATAAATAACAAGCCTCTGAGTGACATCGGAGTCAACATGCTTATAATAAGTCTCTGAGTGATCTTTGTGAAGTCCTAACTCTCATATGTGCCATTTGTAGGACGAGAGGGTTCAATTTTGTAAATATGTGAAAGTTGGATAATGGAGGGATTAAAAATGTCAACATGTTAATTTATACCTCTGAATGACATTTTAACGAACTGAGAGCTCGACAATGTCCGGGCATAATCCCGAGTATGCCAAGTATTGACTACGGAGGCTTAAAAGTTCCAAAAAGGTGTTTAAAAAGGTTTTTAGAAGCTTTTTAAAGTTAAGGGGCTAAAGTGTCAAACTTTGAAACTGGTCAAGAGGCGGTCGCGGGCCGCGAGAGACCTGCCTGGGTCTCTCGCGGGGGGCGAGAAGGCCTTGTTGCAGAAATTTTTGCTTGGCTCCAAACAAAACTCCAAAACCATTAAAATCGAAACCATGGCTTCCCAAACTGCTATGCCACGTTTTGGGACACTTGTAAGCTTCCTCTTACACCCCTAAACACCTAGCTTCACCTCCTTTGAGTTCTCCAACTATAAATAGGTGATCAAGTTCACTATTTGAAATTGCACCTTTCCAAATCATAACTCTTCTCCCTTCTCTGGAAGTTCCTAGCTAAAAGGAGCATCCGACATAGTTCTTTTGCACCCTAGGAAGTGTTCCTTCATTGTGCATTTTCGTTTATAGGCTTTTATAGCCAAAAGTCAAGCGTTTTCAGAAAACGCTTTGACTTTCGGTTAAGACTATTATGGTCCAGCCATTGTTCGAAATGAACATGGCTAAGTGATCATTATAAGGAAGGTGTTAGTCCCTATAAAGGGCACCTCCTGAAGATCACGTTTGCTGGACCAATTGACGGGTCAAAGTTAAGATATTAAAAGGTCAAACATGCCATTTTTCAGAAAAATCAAAAATTGATCTAATATATGTAATGAAACCCGTTTTGACACTTAAACAAGTTGGTGATAATTATTAGAACATGTAAGAACATGTTCGGCTCATCAATTTCGGTTCTAGGGTCGCTTCGCAACCGAAAGTCGCAAGTTTGACTTCTGCTTTGACTTTCGATTCTGACCCGATTTAGATTAGTTACCTACTGACCTAAAGTTGCATTATGATCGTAATATTAAGTAGCATAACCCTCTGAGGTTATATTACATGATCATAATCAGAATCTAAGTTTATGTACATGTTATAAACTCAGAATCCCAAATAATTTATAAACTATGTGTAAAATGATCAAAATGCCCCTTCGGTGCATAGTTTGGTCATAAAAGATAAATTACACAAATAGTTGGTGTTCAACTGGTATTATATCATAAATAAAGTATTTTTCCAGAATACTTATGATTATAGACTTAAATTATATTAAAGTTTTCCTTTTATACGGTATGAAATTACCAAAATGCCCTTATGAGGCATAATTTCGTTTTAAAACCTTAACGTGCATATAAGTCGATATCCTACTGATACTTTAACTTATTTAAAATATAATGGCATATAGAACTTGTCCATGACTTATCCGGTTACCCATTATCGCTTATAAGCATACGGTTGATTATACGTAACTAGTTTACGAAATTTAACCAAAACGGGTTTAACCTTATCATTTTAATCTCAAAATCCAGAATGTTGATAGTTTATCCATATTATACAAGTCAAGGTACTTGTTGGGATTAAACTACATTCTATCCAATCATCGTTTAATCTAGCGTCATACGTTTTGATCAAGCATGCTAGTCGGTCTAAGTCTATGACTTAAATAAGACCTTTAGTATTTAATTGGTTAGTATATGTCCATAATCCAGACTAGAGACTTGCCAGTAAATGCTATCTGCACTTAGTACTTTTGTGTACGGCTGAGTCATTAAAATTATAGAAGACTCGCTCAGGTAAATACTCTCGACTTATTTCCCCTATACGGGCTTGGGTTACGGTAAATTATTACCGCTTGGTCGGAAATGGGATCAATCAAATGCCGGGTGCGGCTAGTAAATCCGCATATTCTGTTTTAATCAGTTTTGTTTCATAACTTAAACATCGGGGGTTAACTACCGTGTCCTGGAGATCCTAGGCTCATTACAATAGAAATGCCACGACCTTAGCGCGGGTGTAGGCATACACCCGATAGACGCTCAATTATGCATTCCCACAAGGTTGGGAGGAATTGACTGCTTCGTGAGTCCAAAGTGGTGTGTACGTTAATTGTGTCTCGGTCTTCGTACCGGGCCCCGTATGTATGGACAAACATGTAAATCTGTTAACAAGGTTGGACAGTCAATTAACCCAAGTTATAAAAAGATTTTGTGCTGATACGCACTTAAAAACATTTTTGAAATGTTTTCAAAATGAGTCAGTTGGGTGTATTTACCAGCGAAAGCTGACGTATTTTCAAAATACTAAACTGCAGGTACAATACGAAAATAGGCCCGAAGTGCTTGGTAGTGATAGAGGATCTTGCAAATCCTAAATCTGCCCAAAGTCTGTTTTGTATTCTTTCCATGTACAATTTATGATCCGCCTGTGGATCTTCTATTACGAAATGTATATTATTTTGTATTTTCGAACATTCGGTTTGTAATAGTAATTTTACTCCAAGACTTCCATTGTGCCGTGTTTAATTGACTATGATGATTATCAACTGACGTCACGATGCTCCCCACCCGGGCCCATCGGTGTATGGATTTGGGTTGGAAATCCGGGGTGTGACACAGGTTCATCGGCAAATTAATCGGCCACTAAACTATCATGCCTAGCTGATTATTAACAACGAATTATATAAATTAGGAAAGTACATCAAAATAAAGATACACTAAAAAATTAAATACGTTATTAACAACGAATTAAATACCTTCTCGTTGTTGATTTAAGGCGGTCGTGCTAGTTTGCGGTTGTTACGACGTTTCTTCCTCTTCCTCCATGATCATATGTGTTGCGTGTATAATAAGTTCGCAAAAAATAATTCGCCCTCACCCGAAGATGATGACACCACGATGAAGAAGAAGAAGACATGCCTATATTTTTTAAAAATAATATGGTTGTGTATGAAAAATTGAGAGAGATTGAAAAGATTTAGGTTAAAAGTGGGAGAATAAGGGGTATATATTTATAAGGTGGGGAATAAAAGATTTAAAAAAATTGAATTTTTTTTGTTAAATAACGGCTAGCCTAACGGCTAGTTTTTAATATACGCGGCCCGTCCTCAACGTCTCCAAGGGGACCCCCAAGATGACGCCGGACCACCCGGGGCGGTGTTAGAGGGCGTCGCCAGGCCAAGCCGGGCCTAGACGACCCCACACCAAGTGCGCTTAGATCTTGTTTTTCCGAAGAGATTTAATATGACGAGCTAGACTGTGTACACACAAAGACAGTGAGGTATTTATTTATTTAATTTTGGAAGATAAATTTTCTAGCTTAGTTTGTTAAATTGCTTTTAATGATATATAATGGGGTAAGGAGTTACTAAATTGTCGTTTTGGTTTCATAAATAAAATGTATTAGTTAAACATAAGTTAGCTTTTAACTATTTTAGTTAGTTTAAAAGTAATAATAAATAAGATATAATAAGTACTTATTTAAAACTTTTGTTAATAACGTCTGTATACATATATTGGTGATTAAGCTATAGTCTTTCAAATATTATATAATTTCTTAAATTTTGATTAATAATAACCTACAGATTTGGTATTACATTTTTATGGAATGACTTGCAAAGTTTTTTAAGTGTCACTATTGACAACATTTATAAACAAACAACCCAATATATTGCCACCTTCAGAACTAATCTGTATGATTTAAGAGAAATCAATATTGGAGGAGTCCGTGATTGGGTAGACGTAATCTATTATCTTAGTTTGTGATCATCACTTAAGGTACGGATCTCTCTCCATTTATGTGTTTGAGTTTAGGTTTCCACTACCCCATAGTCGGAAAGACTAAGGGACTGTTTGGTAACTTCTGAATGGTTAAGTGTTAAACCAGTAAGAAGTTTGAACCACTAAGTGCTGAACCAGTAAGAGTTCTAAATTATTAAGAGTCAGTATAATGCTTAACCGTTTATAGGCAAATGTTTGATCAATTCAAATTAAGGTCTTAACCATTCAGACTCAGTATAATGCTTAATCATTCAAAGGCAAATCTCTGAACCATGCAGACCTATGCTCATGAAACAAACCGTCTGAACCATTAAGTGCTGAACCAGTAAGATGTTTGAACCATTAAGAGTCTCATTAAGAGGTAAACAAACATCCCCTAAACTCGTTATTTTGTTATATTATTATGTGGTACGGACTCTTAAATAATCTTATGTGTACGAATTTGGATTTCCACTACCTCGTAGTTGGAGATTTAGATTCGTTATTGTATGCTTTTGTGATGTTTAAGATTATGTGCTATTATATTTAAATATTAGTTTTATTGGTTTAGCATATATTGAATATGACTCACTGAACTACTGACCGTGTCGCACCGACAGGTGATGCGCTTAGAAACTGAATATGAACTAATGAATGTGATTTTGTGACGCATTGAACGTGAACTGACTACCTGAACTACTGAATGTAGCGCAGTGAAGGTGACTAACTGAATATGTGTTATATATATTGTTTGATTATAGATGTTATTAGAAATTTTTAGTGCATTGTTGTTGTCCCACTGAGTAAACCCTAATTACTTAGGCGTATATTTTACTTCTTATGTACGTTAGATTGCAAGGATATTCGGAAGACTTGGATGGATGGTTCGACGGAATAAAGAGGCACATGACATTTTCATAAAAGTTTAAAATGTTTTGTATAATATTTTGACTTATTGAAATAATGTAAAGTTTTACAATTTATGGAATGATGCTCTGACCTCTGAGGTACTGTATAAGTGACACGTCGGCCCATTCCGAGTTGGGGTGTTACACCATGATTATTATAAAGTTATCATATAGCCTTTAAACATTTTCTTAATCTAGTTTTACATTTAAACATCTTTACTTAACCGTGCGGCTTACTTATTTGGACGTGTAAAAATTGCTTCTTCTTAGCGTCGTTTCGACGTCGATTTTGATATGTGAGTTTTGTTATCGTTTCGACTAAGTTATTCTTTTCTACGATAATGTTTTACATTTCAGTCAAAATTTGGCGAGTGAACACCCCACACATGTACGTATTGTTCAACACTTTTACGTCACAGTTACACCACAACGCACGAGTCCTAAAAGTAATACTAGTTACCCCGCAATGCACGAGTCCTAAAATAATAATAAAAACTAAAGTCAGTGAGAATTCTCCCACCGACTTTAGCCCCTCAACTTTCAATAATGACACTTACACCCACTCAAGTTTCTAAAAACTTTGACGGTCATTTTTACCTACTTGAGTTTCTAAAGTTTCAAGTTACCACTGTACTTTCATTCTTTAACTTACAAAACAAAAAAACTATTTTTCTTGCGCGCTTATTTTTATGTATGTGTCGGTATAAACTTAAGTTGGTTTACGTTTTCATGTACATTTTTTTCCGGAAACACTATTTGTTATGTATTTTCTTACGTGTTTATTTTTATATGCGTGTCAATATAAATTCAAGTTGTTTACCTTTCAACATAAATTTTGTTGGAAAGTTTGAATGTGGTGAATAGAAATCTATTTATTGAAATTAATAATATTAAATTCTTCGTATGATGAAACTATTGAGTAGAGTTTTATTGATGAGATTTGATAAGTTTTATTAGAGTTTAAGTCTACAATTAATTGAGAATTTTACCTCTTCCTAAACTCTTGTATACTTAAAAGGATATGTACCTCATATGAAAAGGCTAGAAAAATACAAGAGAAAGGATACAAGAAAAATATATGAATGCATGGAGAATTTTTGGAAAAGAAGAAATACTTGAAGACTCGTGTATTGGGTACTTAGATAAGTTTTTTCTACTCGAATCCATCACTTTCGTATCCTTATTTTTCACAAGTTCTAACTTCTAACACTATAAATTATGCGGTGTAACTTAGTGCGCGTGGCCATTTTTGGCAGTATAGACAACTTTGGTTGTCATACCCTAAGAGACTAACACGTCATCTTTAGTAGAAGTGTAAAATATGTTTTAATGGGAAGAGTGTTGAACACGTGATTTCAGCCACAACCGTCAATACTTGTTTGTTCTTTTTGTAGGAAATAATTGTACAAGAAGACGTTGTTCGAGACCTTGTTGAAGCCTACACAACGGATTGTACAAGAAGACACCATTCAAGAGTTCGTTGAAGACTACACATCGGACCATACAAGAAGATGCGGTTAAAGCTCTTATTGAAACTTATAGTTTGAATCAATTTAATTACATATGTTGTATTATAAATTATTTTCCTTAGGATTTGTACCAGTACGGTTACTACAATTTCCCAATGTATAAAGAGGGTATCTTTACATTTTTTATTTATTTATAAAATTTTATTATAATTGTGACCCATGTCCTAAAACTTAAAACAAATTTCATGAGATTGTTGCTATAATTTTTAAAAACCTTATTTATAAGGATTTTAGGTTTATGAAAGGATTTATAATAAAAAGATATTTTAGAGATTATGATTTTGTAAATATTGTTTTCGGGAAATATATATGTAGTATAACCTCTTATGTTTGGATTTATTGAGATTGTGGTACAATTTTAAATCCTATAACATGATACAAAAACAAATGGCTTATGGTTCAAACGTTTGGTTTTGAAACGATTTTGGAATCATTATTTTTCTAACCTTTGTGTTAAATCGGGTTTATTAGTGTAAACCATATATTTTTAGTAAACGTTAAATTTTCTAACCTGTGATAAACCGACTTTATTTTATAAAAAATACGATTTTTTGTAAATGTTTCATTTCCTAACATGCTCGTTAGAAATGATTATATTATTTAAACAATATGGTTTAAAAAAGTTTGTGTAAACGTCTCGTCTCCAAAATTAGTGCTAGAAAACTAATGATCCTTATATTGATTTTTGCAATCATTTATTTCTAAACGAACGTGTTAGAATCAGGTTTTATATATAAACCGATATGTTTTATAAAGGTTTCTATAATCATTTATTTCTAACGAGTTTGCTAGAACCTATTTATTGACAAGTATGATAATAATTTTTGTAATAATTTATTTCCAACAAGAATGTTATAACCTAATAAGTTTTATAACAATTTTTGTAATTTCTTCCTTCTAACAAAAGTGTTAGAAACGGTTTATAAAACTGTTAAATTTGAAAACGATTTTTGTAATCATTTTGTCTTCTAACATGCATGTTAGAAACTGTTCATGAGAAGTGTTGGTTTTGAAGTAATTTTTAATTGTTTATTTTCTACGCGTGTATTAGAAATAACTTATCTATATGAACCATATATGTGTTTATAACAAGTTGAATTAACATTTGTGGAAACGTTAATATTTCTAACGTGCGCGTTAGAATTTCTTTCATTTTAACATAACTGTTAAAAATGGTTGGAATACAAATGCTTTGAAATGGTTTATGTAAACCTTTTATATAAGTAATTTATTGTAGCATTGATTTTAATGAATATAAACACATTATATAGTGCTTTGTATGGTTTAAAAATAAAAAGTCATACGTTGATGTTTGATTGGCTTAAAGAATTAAGTCACTATAAAGTGACGGTTTTGTTGTGTGGGATTTATCAACAACTTTATTTTGTGATTTCTTAATCCAAATGGTCATGTTTGTATATATAAAATGACTTTAATTTTGTAACATGAGAACGTGTATCACAAATACAAGTTTAGAGACTGTTTAATTTATTAAGCCATAATAAATGGAAATGTTTTGTGTAAACATTTAATCGCCTATATGTGCATTTTAAACAATTAGAAATGATTTATTTTATAAAGAGTACATTTCCGTTTTCGTCCATACGGTTTGTCCCGTTTTAACTAGTCGAGTACAAAAATCTAATTTATAACAACTCTAGCCATATATATATGATGTTTAATGTTTAAAATTCTTATATATAAAAATATTATATATATTTAAAATATATTTATATAAATCTAACTTGTTGTTTATTGTTTTTTGTTTAATTTTTTGGGATGGTACAAAGTTTAAATAATTTAACCTCTAAAAAGATTTATCAGGAAAAAGACATGCACAGAGATATTTTATATTATATATATATAAACACACAAAGATAGATTATGTGTATATAATAATAAATAAAATACTATATAACCTAAAACAATTCCAAGGAAATGGTATAAAAGGTTTGATGAGTTAACGATTAAACATGGTTTTCATAAGAGTTGTTATGATATATGTGTCTTCAATTTGTGTATTTGGTCATTCAACGGTACAAATTCAAGTTATTGCGAGTTATGATGTCGCTGCAACAAACGATGGGTAAAATCACTGGTTTGATATCTATAAACCATATCTAAAAATCAAACTTTTGTATTATTTAATTGATCATATTTTATAAAACTGGGGGAGAGAGTGATAAAGAAGATGGGTTGATAACGACTCGCGTGTCCCCATTACATAAGCCACATAGTTGTACACATGCTTTGTCAATGTACTTACTTTCAAGATTTTAGGTTCTTTAAAACTAAATCTGTATTAAAAAGGGTGTTATTTTAGAATTAAATGGGTGTTAGTAGTTGTTTCACTTCAACGCGAAATTGAATTGCACATGCCACAAGTGTTTGGTAGGGGTTTGGCGTCTAGTTGTTGACTTGTTCATGCCTTTATGACATTTACTCGACATTTATGATATATATTTGGTTGGCTATTAGGTTTTTAACTCTGCCTTTTCTTAATTTCTGTTTAAGAGTCTCAATGTTATGTACTTATGTATAACATATCATTATTATTCTAAGATAGAATAAATAATTTATCATTATCAAAAATATTTTACTTATACAGAATGATAATTAGAATGTAGTTTTTATAATCACCAATCTCTCCTTTTATATATATGTTTTAGTTGTAAGATTTTTGGAGTAAGGTGTGCTTGTTTGGTAAATTCCACTTTTATCAGTTAGTTGCATAATCAGTGGAATCAAAGATAAACATGTATCAATATGCACAACATTACTTCATTCCTCTAGTAATACAGAAAATTGTGCAAGTCAATACATATTTTTATGGTTATTAGTGCAAGTTCGGGAATGGTTCAATTAGAACACAAGTTCTGCTATTAATTCGGTTTAACGTGCGGAATCTGTTAAACCGAACTGTAATCGCGCTCCGAATCGTAAATATAATCGTTTACGCTTTTATTACGATCACGCGGTAATCGGGAAGAGTTTCAACTCTAGACAACCCTATGTATGAGCTCCTCTAAAATCTGACTTTGTGAAAGTAAAGAACACTATCTTGAGCGGATGAATGAATCTTATTTATAGAAGATGAAATTGGAGCGCAAGTC
Source organism: Scalesia atractyloides (assembly GCA_947069175.1). Lineage (NCBI taxonomy): Eukaryota > Viridiplantae > Streptophyta > Magnoliopsida > Asterales > Asteraceae > Scalesia > Scalesia atractyloides. Next base: position 56,478,292 of record CAMTDV010000027.1, read on the forward strand.
CATCTTGAACGTATGAAGCCATCTTCATGCGGATGTCTTCCTTGTAAGTATGACTTTTCATACGCACGACTTTTCATGCGTATGTCTCTTCATGTGCATATGTTTAACGTATGTGTGTTTGTTTTTGAATCTTCATAAATCTTCATGGACCTCTTTTGGTCGGTCAGAAGATTTAATTCATTTCAGTGGTTAAAGCTGTAATTTTCTGCAGAATTTGTGTGTTGTATTTTATGTTATATCTCAGTGAATACTTGAAGTTAGGTTATGAAATTTATACAGTAGGTAGTGTTAAGTGTCTGTACGATCTCCAAGTGGAATCGGGTCAATTGGGTAATCGAGGATTTTTAAATGAATTTTTCCATAAGCTGCAGTCAGAAAGTGACGAATCTGGTCATTTCATAGTAAATGATTTTTCTAAATTTTTCGGTAAAAAGTTAGGCCTTGAAAATCATACACAAGGCCGAGCACACCATGGGGTACCTCACTTAAAAAGAGCATAATATTTGAAACACAATAAGTATGTTAAACGAGCTTCCTAAAGCAGCCTAATTTAGTGAATTTGTTATGCATGAAGTACAAATGTATAAGAGCCAAACTTGCTATTTTTAGTATCAGTGCTTGTTTGGTGATTGTATAAATATCATATATCATGTCGTAGGATAGGTGGTGAACACGTGTATGAAACCACATGATAGAAGTACTATGTGATTACTTGTTCGCGTGCTAATTGCTAGATATGTGTAGGACTTACATGAATTGCATAAACAACCTCTAATAACCCATGGTAACTATAATAGGGCGTGGTTGACCTTCTTAATTCGCATACACCCATACCTTACCGAGAAGGTGAGTTCACGGTCCCTATATTTAAACGTTTTGAAACATAGGGAAAAATAACACTAGCACATTACGGTAATGTAATGCCTAACCGTTATAAGACTATAACGCTTTCATTTAATAGCATGTTGTTATATTGTTATGGTCACAAAGTAGCATTATCACATAAAGTCCTTGTAAACCTTGGATCGCTAGTGTAACATCCGCCAAAAACCGGATTTACCAAACCCGCTTCGTTTATTAACCGAACAACCAGTTAAAAATTTCGTTGCGTATTTAATGCCCAAATTAATTTTAAACGATACATAATTAATAAGTATATTAGAATATAAAACTTATTATTGAAAATCTGTTAAAAATAATGAAATAAAAATAAAATACTGCTGCCGGGTTTCGAACCCGGGTCAGCCAAAGGTTACACAAAGACTTAACTCACGCTCGCTCAACCGCTCCGCCACTTGTGTTGTTTGTTAACATATTGAAACAATTAATACATAAATCAATCTGGAAATCAAAACCCAGTTACTCAAACGCGCCCAAATCCGTTCACGTCGGAAATCCCGACAATTTCGTCAAGTTTGGCCCCTTTTTAGTCATAACGTATGCATTAACACTAAGATCGGTTATAACCTAAGGAATCCATCAATTTCATTCATTTCAATTCAAAACCGAAAAATACAACTCAAATCCGGGAGTTATACTTTCTTCATTCAGTGAGCTCGCGAATCCTATCAAACAACTCATCATTTCGCTCAGAAAACTTCGCCGGAAGTCACCGGAATTCTCTGAAAAATTACCGGAAAGTTTCGCCGGAAAACCGAATTCAATCCATCCTTTTTTTTACCCAAAAATAAGATCATAGGACTCATACTGACATCACTCCCACTCACTTAAACCTCTGAAGAATCTCTGTCGCAAGAAAATTCACCCGCCGGAATTCTCTGCAAGTCGCCGGAAAACCGGGACTTTCATATACACGGTAATTACCTCAATGTTTCTGTTTCATTCCATTATAAGACGAATTCTAACACCATTTCATCGCTCAGAATCAACCACAGACGACGTTGCCGGATTTTTCTGTTTTCGCCGGAAAGTTTCAAAATCACGCTGATAACCGGTATGATCATGTAATCTACTGATAATCATTACTCATTAGTTCAATTTCACATCTAATCCCTCCAAACTGCTAATTGACTCTAACAGCCGAAGGTCACCAGAACAAGTCGACGAGCTTCGCCGGATTTTCTGAAGAAGACGATCTGTTCGGTATTTTTTTTCCCCAAACTCTTCGATTCAATACTTTCCAATTGTTCATTTTTTTCATTAACCGGATTCATCAAGTATCAGTTGCTTTGACCGATGTCTGTGTTTTGAACGAAGAAGACGAGTTCAGATATGATATAAGATTAATTAAAAACAGTTTTATAAACGGGTTAGACACACAGTCCAGCGGTGGACTGTGTGCAAATAATCACATACACGTCGAGAGTTCGATTCCTGTCCCAACCTCATGCGCTGTAATAAAATGCTTTTTTTTTTAAAACTGAACTGGGTTAACTCCGTTAGATGTTAAGTATAATAAAAATCTGTATTTTAACCAAGTTAGACACATAGTCCAACGGTGGACTGTGTGTAACATTAAGTCACAGGTCCCGGGTTCGAGACCTGTTGACGACACCGGTCCGATACATTTAAAACCCTTTTTAAAAAATAAATAATTTTCGGATTAATTGAATTAGTGTATAAATATAATTAAAAACAGAAATATTTCGGGTTAGACACGTAGCTCAGTTGGTAGAGCTGCGTGCACGCGTACGGGAGGTCTCGGGTTCGAGTCCTGCCCGGCCATACATACACACAATAAACCGGTCAACAAGTCAACGGTCAACGGTCAACGGTCAAAAAGTCAACATTTTTTTTATTATTTTTATATATTTATTTTATTTAAAAATCAATTAAAAATACTTAAAAATAACATTTTTAAAGTTAGAAACTAGCCTAAAACTCACAAAAATATATTCAAAAATCCTATTAAAGTTGTTAATAAAATCCATTTATTTACCTTACTTTTCTTTATTAATTAGGTTAGTTATTCCTCGACGATCAATCCTCTAAACTCGTGCGCATTCATCATCATTCACCGAACGCACCCACTGTGAGTGAATCTCTACAAATTCCCCGTTTAAATCACGTTTTTGGGGTGTATCATGTGTCTTACTATTTATTATATTTAAATCATTGTGCATACATCATATCATGAATAAATGTGTATCCTACCTGTGTAAACTGTTTGTGTGATTATTGTGTAGATTTAATTTATTATTTTCAGTACATGCAATTTCATAGGCCGCCGCTCCCCATTACATTATGAGCGTTGAGCATGTTCCCCATTACATTATGAGCCTGAACCTGGCGTGCCAACATACGATCGGCTCCGTTTGATTGAGCCTTGATCGCACAGACATTTTCATTTTCAGTACATGCAATACGATCCGGCTCCGTTTGATTGAGCTTGATCGCACAGTTTCATTTATGTTATATATTTATGTGTTGATATGTTATTGTATGCTGTTGGTTTGTTAATGTATGTTATTGTTTGTTGTTGTTTGATATCGTATACTAATGGGTTGTGATTGTATGCTGTTGGTTTGTTAATGTATGTTATTGTTTGTTGTTGTTTGTTATTGTAAGCTAATTGTTGTTATTGTATGTTTATTTACGTTTGTTCATATATGAATATTGCACAATTTTTCCATATTAAATACAACCAGAAATAAATAATAAATGTTTTCTAACAAGGTTCACTCGCCAACTTTTTGTTGATCCAAAAACCATTTTTACATATGATACAGGTGAACAGGATGAAGCAAGGAAAACATAGGAAATTGCCTTAGAAGAAAAATAATGAAGTTTAGAAGGATGAATAGAACATGTTGTATTTGTTTGATATGATTGTATGATCTCTTTTAAATTGAAATAATAAATATGAAACATTATAATAAATGTCATGAGCTTTGATGATAACCCAATCATGCCCCGATCACCTTTTCCGCTGCGGGTCGGGGTGTGACAGCTAGTATTGGGATTAATAGCGGGGGAATTTTGAGTAGTACTACTGGGCCCGACAAGCCTCACCCAAGCTAGTCGCACTAGCTAGACCGGTAATTGTCATTTGGTGTAGAATTAGCCTAACTTACCACCATGGTCTGTGATAGATCTGGAAAACAAAGGCAACAACAGTCAGCTTCGGTTTCAACTCTTTCGTGACGTAACACGGGTTAGCTGCCTATAAATATGGCAATAATCTATTAAATACTAACATTTACTGTTCTAGCTGAATAGTGGAAACTTGTGTAAATGAATCATGTTATAATTATAAACTGTATATATGAACTCACTCATCATAAATGATTGAACTTGTTTCTTACATGTTTTTCCCAGGTCGCTAAGATACATGCCACGGTTAGGTGCACTGCATGGTATTAAAAACATTTTTATTTCGTAAAGTTGCGTTATTGCATTATATTCTGTTGGGACGCATGTTTCTACATTACATTTATTATGCTCTGCATTATTTTTAAACTGTTGGTTGTTTGGTAAAACTATTTTCTCATATAGAGGTCATTCGATATAACTAGTGTCTTATATTCTGATTTGTCATTCGCCTCGCGGTAAAACCCTGCAAGTGGATTTTTTAACGTGTGACAAGCCAAGCCTAAACAAATTTTTACGCATGCTTTGTGTTAGGACGCAAAAACACTCTAACAAACTGAACTTGTTGTAGTTTAGAGAGGAGCTCGTCACACTCCATAGATCTATCATTTTTGCTCGCCGGTTTAATTGGTAATTAATGGTTACCCACATCCTATTCGCACATGATCTATGATATTTTCATTATCTAGCTTAACCATACCATATGTAACATGTATCCTTCCCCGAGAGTTTAAAACTGAAAAACGTTTAAAGAAAAAGGGAAACATGAGTCACAGATTTATGATCCGTGAAAATCTCTAGATGATGTCCAGTTCTATGTTCGTGAATATTCGTTTGATTGTTTAAAACTTTTGTTTGTTAATATATATTCCATATATATATATATATTTGTATTCTTTTAGCATGAATTGTTCTAGCCCAAATGATAGTCTAAGTGGGCCTATCCCAATTGAAATGTATAAGTGGGCCTAGTCCAATTGAAATGTTTAAGTGGGCCTAGCCCATATGATTTGTATAAGTGGGCCTAGCTCAATTAAAATGTATAAGTGGGCCTAGCTCATATGATTTGTATAGATGGGCCTAGCCCAAATTAGAATGTTATTATACATTTATTTGTTAATTTGTATACTTTTACTAAGTGATCGGGATGTACGTCTCATACGTGTAAGTATATTTGTATACTTATATGTTTTCACTTAGTAACTTATTTTACTTTCCGGAATTTATTTTATATAACTATACATGTATTATGTTCTTAAAAAATATTTTTATTTTTAAGACTAATTAATATGTATATAAAACCTAAGTTTATAAAAACTATTAGTATTTTTATATAACTTATTTTTGTTAGTTTACTATATATAAACTCTTAGTATATATTTTCCGTGTGTCGGTTTATATGTTGGTATCATTTGTTTTATCCGTTTCGTTCGTTTTGTCCATTTTGTTCATTTTGTCCACTCCGTTGTTTCGTCCGTTTTGTTCGTTGCATCGAAAATATTTGTTTTGTTCAAGTTTTGTTATGTGTATATTTATACTTGTCAAGTTACAAATATTTTTTTTTGTTTTGTACTTTTGTAAGTATTTAGTTTAGTGTATATTTTTCTAAACTTTCTAATACATACAAATAATATACTAATTATATAACAAAATTTTTGGTGATCTAAAATATAATTTTTTTCCTAAAAATATATATATTTATCCATCTTTTTAGTTTAAGAAAACTTAGAAATTTTAACATAATATTTTCACCCAAAAACTGTTTATAATCATGATTAAGGTTGTTACTACATTTTTAACCACAATAATCCTTAGTTAATCACACCTTAATCATGATTTAATTTTATAAAAATTTTGCTATAGTTTCTCCTAAACTATGGACTTTTCCCATGTTTGTAAACATGATTTTAAACACTTTTCAACATCACAAATCTTCCAATTTTACATACTTAACATAAATTATATATTAACACAATATTATGAACTTGGCTAATAACTTGCTTCTTTGTAAAAAAATAACTTCCATGCATGCTAATTTTTAGTTTATATAAAATTTTATGTAAACTTTGTTTACATATTTTCAAGACTATCTTTTGTAACATGATTTTTATATAAATCTACACATTACATGCTTCATGAAAACATTTTTAAACATGATTACAAGTTCATATTATTCATGTTAATAGATCTTGCTAGATCTAAGCATGCATGTGTCTAGATCTTATTTTTAAACATGAATATGCAACATCGGATTTCTTCATCAAACTACTAACAAAACTACATCAAAATCATCATACAATACAATATATGTTAGATTTTTATTTGTTTTTGTTAAGGTTTATGTAGTTTATAGATGAGGTTCAAGATGAACACTTGTATTTTTATGTTTAAACATTAAACAATAATAAAAATACAAGAGTTTGAAGTTACTATTAGCACTTAAACAAGTTGTAAATGTTTTGGTCAAAAATTACCGAAGCAATTAAGTGATCAAATTAAGTTTGTGAGATAGTGTGCTATAGAGATTTTTAAAAATGTGTTAGGTTGATTAATAAAGAAAACAGTTTCACGATATAGTTTCAGGATAACAAACTATATCAATTATCAAGCAATGAACAATAAAAGTAAGGATTGACGTGGGATATACAAGGAAAGCCCTTGATCGATCTAGATCACTAGCACAAAACCTTGGGAGCTGACAACCGCCAGATGCCTGTGTTCTTCTTATTGCTTGAAATATTAGGATGCAGCTTCAGGATAATGCACGAATCAGCTCTAAGTTCAACAATGATTGTGAAATATGAGTGAATGATTGTGAATATAGCGAGTAATTGGTGTGTGTACGAGATTACATGTGTTTTTCTAATGATCTGACATCCCCTTATATAGTTTCTAACTAATTATCCGACAAATTCTGGGACAGAGAATATCCTATTGATGCACTTTTGTGTCTGTCGCTTGTTCTTAGTTACGTCGGTAATTATACGGTCTTTGTTTATTGTGTTTGTATAGTTTGGTCGTGTCGACCAAATCAAGATATCCTCCTATCTTGATTTAGTACGACGTTTAGTTTGTCTGTGTTGTAAAACAGTTGCATATGTGCATACTGTTAAGTCTTGTGTTTCTGATCTTGCTGTCTGTATGGCATATCTGTTAGCAAGTTCTCCGAAGAACACTTATTCGTGCGAGTGAAAGGAACTTCGTACGATCAAGTTGTTTGATCGTACGAGCCATTACATGCTCGTACGAGTCATTCTCATGATCGTACGAGTCATTCTCATTCTCATGATCGTACAAGTAACCCTTTCAACAAGAACTTTGCTTGTTCATACAAACAAGTTACATATTCGTACGAGCCATAGGTTGTTCGTACGAGCAACCATTGTTGAATGTTCTTTGTGACTTGTAGTGGTTCGTACGACCAACAACATTCTTCGTACTGTTGCTGGGTGTTGGTACTATATAAACAGACATGCACTTGTTGGTGCACTCACTCTATATACAGATATCAATTCGATATATTCACCTGTAAAATGATATTCTGGGAATCTCGATGCGAGAGTATATTCTCAGATGGGAAACACAGTTATTTCATGTTCCTAATATTAACCTTAACATATCTTGAATCTATTGAGAAACGAGAAGAGGTTTAAATGGACAAGTATATTGGTAATCTAGGTAAATTTGTTTAAAAGCCTAAGGGGTTCCTCAAGATCAACGGTACTGATGACTTGTATATATGCTTGAAATGATCCTCTAAAACGCAAAATTCACAAAAATATGTTATTGCTTTTGAAAAATATCTCAAAAACTCAAAAAGATTTTTAGTTTCTTTAGCTTGATAGTCTTACTTTTAGTTTACCAATGATAAAGACACTGACGGTTGGATTCATAGCAACATCTTGCTGAGGGAAAACTGAAACCATGGGTTGGGAGCTAATCTTTATCGAAAAGTTTACTTGAATAAGTTCATTAATTTGAAACTTTACATGTTAAAATAAATCTGTTTGGTCAAACCTGGTCAACCAAGGTCATTAACTTGGACTTGGTAGGCAAATTGGATAACCAGGGTCATTAACTTGGACTTGGTTAATCAAGTGGGTTTTAAAACATATAAAATGGTTAAAAATGAAAAATACAAAAATAAAAAATTCAAAAAGTTCAAACTTTTTTAGTAATGATTCGTACAAGGCATAAACTTCATGCGAAGCACACCATCTCGGTGCGAAGTGAGTTAAAGTTTTGTGTGATCCAATTGGTTCGTACGAGGCAATCCAACTAGTATATAAACTCATTCGTTTCGTACAGAAGAAGTTGACTATTCCTGGTGAACTGTTGTGCGACTCAGAGAAACTTTCTGTGAATTATTTCTGAAATCTTCATTTCTTGGCTAGTTTTGATTCGAAATCACATTGTTGAGGTTGATTTGCACATCTATCTCAATGGGAAAGGTAATTTTTGTCGAAATCACGCTGTTATAATGTCAAAATCAGTAAAAATCGGACTTAGAACTTAGATCTAGGGGATTAGACCGGTAAAACTTGAAATTGACTACATAATCACTAATATCGGCCTTAATAACCCGAAAATCGACTATTAATTTGTTAAAATCTATAAGTTTTAAGTTCTGATTAGGTTTGGTCATTTTGGGACGAATACTAGGCTCGTACGAAGCAAGTGGCTCATATGAAGCATGTGTTAAATGTCAGTTTGAATATTGGCTCGTACGAGACAATTGATTCGTAAATAGGAACTATAAATGTTGCTTTTCAAAATTGATCTAAGAATGATTGATTCATACAAACGAACAGATTCGTACGAAGTGAATGTGTGAAATCTTAAAAGTTCAATATTTTTATAACGGTTGTTTGTTATTGTTGTGAACAGGCCGAAATCTACATTTTCTCCATTCCACAACATTTGCTGTGTAACAAATGAGTCGATTCCGGAAATTGCTGCGTATAGAGATATTCTTAATTTTCTAACACAGATTCGGGTTACCAAAGCATTGACAGATAGACACACTGTATATCAATCTCACGTGGAATTCTTTTGGAATGCAGCTGTAGATAGTATTTAAGATAATGCTATCATTTCTGTAGTAAACATAAACGACGAGGATGTTCAAGTCAAAATTACTGAAGATTTGATTCGGACAGTGCTGGAGTTTAAAGACAACGAGAATGATCATATAGGCTTTTCGGAGTATATGGTGAAGGGTTGTTTTTACAAGATGGGTTATACTAGATTCGTTAACGCCGCACCTTTCAAGAAAGCCAACTTGAGCGCACCTTTTAGATATCTGGCTCATGTGATAGCTCATGGTCTTAGTCATCGTAAAGGAGGATATGATGATATTGTGGATTACCAGATGTGCATGATTACGGGTTAATACTGAATCTACCATATAACTTTTCAAAAGTTATTTTCACGCAAATGGTTCAGAACATTCAAAGGGAGAAATTCTTGCAGTATCCAAGATTTGTACAGATGATGCTCGATTATCTTCATCCTAATCTGAAGAAAAGTGCAGATGATATTTTGAAGCTTGAACACATGGATGTTTCTACATTGAGAAAGATGAATTTGCACATTAAGACGACTCCTATTGCTAAACCTATGTTCGGTGCGATTGTTGATAAAGATTATGTTTCACCAACACCAGGTCGTTGGAGAAAGGATGATAGTGGTGATGAAGCCGAAGAACTGGAAGCTTTATCTATGTTTGTAGCAAAAAGAAGTCTGTGGTATATAAAAGATGGTGAAAAAGGTGTTAAGCCTAAAGCTGCGACAACGTCTACAGCCGCTCCGAAAGTTTAAAAGAAGAAAGCTACTCCTACAGTAGAAAGTTTTGGTCTTCGAGATGAACCAGATATTGAAGAAAATATTGACGACATAGCTGCAGAGATTGAACCTCAGGATTTTGGGCCAGAAAAAGTAGCTGAAGAAGTGTTATCTTCTAGTACTGATTCTGAAGATAGGCGTGCCGGTGAAAAGAAAAGGGCTGAAAAGATAGAAAACAAACGCAGACTAAACTTAAGCATAAAACTGAAGAACGAAAATGCAAAGCTACAGGTGAGGATGATACTACGTATGTTCCATCCGAATCTGATTCTGAAGATGTTCTTTATACACCAGTCAAGAAGAAACATAGAAGAATGAAACGTTCTGCTGCTAGAATTTCGCCAAATGCTAATGCCAAAAGAGACTATTACTGAGCCTATCATTGAAGAAAGTGTTGATGAACCTTCTTGTCAAATGTCATCTCCACCACAACCAGTTCCTCAGCAAGAATCAGCTCCTCAGCAAGAACCAGCTCCTCAACAACAACCGTAGCAACAACAACAAACTTCTCAACAACAACCACCAAAACCAACTCAGCAGCCATATGAATCACAATCATTTTTTGATGATATTGGTTTAGATGATTTACCCGGAGGTGATGAGTTTACATTTGATGATCCAAGGGTTGATGAATTGCAGAAGCAGGTTATGATGAACACTGTAAGGATTGTTGAACTCCAAGAGCAAATTAACGAGTTAACTGCTGAGAAGCTCGAAATGTTTGAACGTATTGGAAGTTTGATTGTTGATAAACAATAGTTGGAGGCTATGTTAGCCAGTATTGTGTCAGAAAATGAACGGTTGCGGTTACGAATGTCTGAGTATGAAGAAGAAAGATTGAGGAATGATAGGAGAATGAGTTTGTTCGAGAAGATTTTGGTGAAAATATTGGGAGTGAATATTGCGGCAGAAATCAATGAAATTGAAAGATCAGAAGCCCGAGAGCGTGTTGCCGAAAAGGAATGTCTAGCAAAGCAACAATCTGACGCTCAGGGGAAAGGAAAAGTGAAGGTTGTGGAGGATCCTATGATTGTTGAAACTGCGCCAGAAGATGAATTTGTGCCAGTAACTTGTTGGGATATTGTTGTATATCAAGAGCCAAGGAAGTTTATTCGGATAGGAAGACTAACGGATGTAGATATTGATTCGCTTGATGTAACTCAGAGGCATCGCGATTGGTTGTTAAAGAAAAAGATTGCGAAAGAAATTGAAGAAACGGCTGAAGAAATTGTGAAAGACACAGAGTTAGAGGATGATAAATGTTGACATTATCGATTCTAGTAGTTCAGATGGTGATGATAATGATGATAATGTTGGTGGTTCTGGAATTCGTTTAGCTGATTCAAATGTTAATGAAGAAGTAGATGTTTCTGTGTATCCGAATGATTCTGCTAACAGACTACAGATGAGGCAAAGACAGATAAAGCTAACGAGTCTGTTGATGCACAACAGACAGGAATCTTCACAGAAAATGTCATATCTTCTGTTCCTATCGTGTCAAATCCTATAGTTTTATATAATGAGCATGATGTGGAGGATGGAGAGTTTATACATAGTTATTCAAAGGAAGAGATAGCAGAAATGCTTGGAATTAGTGAAGAGAAGTTTGAGTTTAACTTCGAAGACGAATTAAACGAGATTGATGCTTTTGAGCCAAATGCATATGTCTTTGAAGATGTGGAAGATCCAAATGTTTATAATCAAGTTGTTGTGGAAGATGATTTGATGAAGATGCTAATATGCCGATCAGGGTAAAGAAGATTCCCCAACTTTTGCAAATTTATTCGCAGCGGAGAGTTCAGATATGTTACAAAGAAAATCTTCTGAAGCTGCTAGAGAAGGAACTATTTCTCAGCAAATGTCAAAGGCTGAAATTGATGAACAAAGGAAGAAATGGTTTCGTGTTAATCCAGCTGAGCGTAAATTCAAAAGAACCTTAGCATTCTTTACTTGAGATGCTGATATTTCGCTAGGGGATATCATAAGCTGGGGTTGGATCGAAGAGTTGAATGTCTATGCGATCAAAAGGGAGTTTGGTATTCAGTACTTTTGATATCTCAGCGAAATCAAGTCCTTGCATTACTGGGATGTTAAAGAATTGGTGCAAACAAAGATGATCAATCACAAAATGAAATTTCACGACCATAGGCTTTGGAAGTTGATCAAGTTGGAGGCTTTACATGGATTTATTCACTAGAAACCTCACTTTCCTAGACGCATCACAAAGATAGATCCAGTGACAAATGAAAAAGATGTAACGCTTGTCGTAAAAAGGCCGAAAGTAATGAAAAATATGCCTATGTTACGGATGGAGCAGGATTTTTATACGATCTTCAAGTGGTGGCATTATGATTCGAATACAGGAGAGGCTGTTATATGTGTGCACCCAGACAAAGACTCGTGGAAGGTTACATAGGAGCAAACCGAAGCCGTTATAGCCCACAAACGTATATATGGGTTATGGCGTGGCATTCGAGTACTAGACCCGAGGTGGCTAGTCAATTGTTCAAAGAAGGATATAGAATGTTTATTCTACAGTAACATCAGTTTTGAAGAGAAGGATAAAGAACAAGCACTCCAATTTCAGAAGATCGTCAATGTTTGTTTTGCGAATGATATACATTCTGGACCTGATTGAAAGACGAGTTGGAGAAAGCTTGAAGAAAAAGAGACAAAGAAGATAAAGAAAAAGGAAGCTCGGATTGCAGAGCGTGCTAGAATAGCATCGCTTAGAAGTTTTCAGTTTGGCAATACAGTGAACCGACCTCCTCCGAGTGATCAAACACCTATTGCTTTTGAGGAGCGTTGCAAGCCACCGAAGAGATTTTTTGGGCGTTAGAGTCAAATCTAGTTGAAGAAAATCCAGACTGTGGCAACATCCAAGGGGGAGTTTGTTGGTGCATAATGTCTATTGCCTACGTCTAGGATGTGTCTGTAAAGTATATAGGACTTACATGTTTTTGTTTATATGAAAAATGTAATGTTTATAAGGTTTTTTTAGATGGTTCGTACGAATGAACATGTGGTTCGTAGAGTGAGTCACTCGTACGAAGCATATCCACGTATGAATCACAGTTACTGTTTAGCACAAACTTCGGTACGAGTCATGTCGACCTATAATAGGGAAGTGTTGTGTTAGAGCTAGTCAGTGATTGTCAGTTTGTACGGTGAAGCTCTACCAAATTGTTTACTCGTGTCTGTAATCGAACGTCAAATAATACAACAAAAGCAGTTAAACGGTAAGTACTATCTTGTTCGTTCTGTCTACCTCACTAGCAATGAATTCCGCCTCTGCTAGTTGAGGGAGATCAGGTCGGTTGCTCATTTCGGGAGCACGATCCCCATTCACAGCACTACACAGAGACACAAGCGACACAAAGAGACACTGAGGCACAAGAAAGAGAGAGCACAGAGAGAATATCCTGAGTCTGTATGAACATTGTTTGTCTGTGTTTGTACTAGCTCTCTTCATTTAATCAAGATAGTGAATATTTGGTTATCTTGTGTTTGTTACTTTGCTTTGGTTTGCATACTTACGTGGTTTCCGCACTCGTATGTGTGTTAGTAAATAAGGAAGTAGGTTATCTTGATCCTTCAAGTGGACCTACAAGTGGTATCGGAGCTTTGGCTCTCTTTCTTGTTTAAAAACCAAGCTTAGTGTTGTTTTTGAGCAAGTTGTGAGGGTTCCTGGAAGTGTTCTTGAACTTCTAACAAGAAACTTAAGTTTTTAAAAGATAAGTAGCTTTAAACTTAGGTAAAAATTGTTGTAGCCATAAAATTTTTATAAAAATCTTATTAGAATACATGGAGACATGTTAGGATACGGTTTTTCTTAAAATATTCTATCAAAGTTCAGTTGGACATATTTTCCGGTGTAGCACTTGCTGGAAAACTCACCAGAATATTCCTTTAGGGTTGACCAGATCTTAAGACTTGATTGTTTTGACGGAAAAGCTGATATTGGAATGTTTGTCTTTTTAACCGAAACTGTGTAGACAGCTGACAACTTTCTAAAAAACTTAGAAACAAGTTTCTGTTACAAAAGGAAATTTTTCACCAACCAACCCTGCAAAAAGATTCCTCCCTGCGAAAAACCAAAATAACTGTGAAAGACCTCCGTGCGAATAACCCATCTGCACGAAGAACAAGATTGTTCGTGCGAAAGACCAACTGACTCGCATGAAGAACCTTGTTCGCACGAAGTATTAGTAGCTCGCACGAAGAATTTTGGTTCGTACGAACAACCTGGTTCGTACGAAGAACGGTAATTCGCATGAATCTCTTGCTCGTACGAAGAACTAAGTTTTTCAGGTTATCCGTGACAGTTTTTCGTGAGAACTGATACTTTGAGGTTTTCAAAATTGTGAACCTTTATATGAAAACTTTTATTTCAAGATTAACTCTTGAAATTTTTAAATTTTTTTTTTAAAAGAAGCAAATTTTTATAAACAAACAAACACATGGTACAAATCCTTGGGATTGGGGTGTAGTTCAAGCACAAACCAAGACTCACCACAATCTAGCTCCACAACCTCATGGGTTAAATCACTGATGCCTCAGCAGACGGCCGTGATTACCGCTAATCAATGGGCATGCGAAATCAAAACCAAAGCATTCATACTCTTCTTATTTGCGAGAGTGAGACAGGAAGTAATAACCGTCCACCGAAGTTGAACCATATGAACGATTATCCATCATGGAAAAGTCGTTTCCATACATATGTTCTTGGTCAGAATACAGAATTATGGACATGTTTTACTACACCATACAAAGAATCTCTCGAAGAAGCAGGATCAAATCCAACCTCTTTTGCCAACTTAGATGAAAATGATTAAAAAGCTTATGATTTAGAAAAGAAGGCATTCGCTATCCTTACACAAGCACTTCATAAGGATATTTATCATCAATTCGTGTACTATACCACCACCAAGAATTTGTGGGATACTTTGGAAGCAAGAGGGGAAGGGAATGTTGCAAAAAGAAAAATACGACATGATCTGCTGAAGAAAGAGTTTGAAGGTTTTCTGTTCATGGAAAATGAAACACTAAGCGATATAACAACCTAATTATATCATTTGCTTAGTGAAATGTATTCATACAAAGTGATTGCATCTCCACAAGAGATTATAATGCATTTTGCTGAAGCCTTACCACCAAATGGAGTCAATTCATTGACTTGCTAAAGCACACAAGTGTTTTGGATGTGATCAGTATTTATGAATTTGTTCAGAAGCTGGAGAACAAAAATGAAGAGGAAATTCGACAAGCAAAAAGAGTTCCTGTTCCACAAAACCCTGAAATGTATTTTGGAGGTATTAACACAAGCGTTAGTACACCTCAGCAACCAAAACTTCAAACAACGTTTGTGTCAAATGTTAATCCCTTTCTACCACAACCAGTTCAAACAGATCAATCTGCTGGTTCAAGTACTCAAACCTTTGGTCAAGTATTTGATCCTAAAGCCTTTCCACCACAACCACAAGTTGTTACACCTCAAGTTCCACATCAAGCTTCTCAACAAGCTTTCTATGGTAACAACTTTCAACCAGCAAATCCTAATACAGTCAGACTTGATTCGTCACATCTTTCCAAGGTCAGTGTAGAAGTTGCTCGGGAAGACACGGAACTTCTGAACATCATGGTTAGTACATACTGTGGATTAGTCGCCGGTCAAATTTTGGAAACATCAATTTGACTAATGAAGACTATCAACAAATAGACATAGATGAGATGGAGTTGATGGATATTAAATGGGAATTTGCAGGTGAGGTTAGAAGAGCGAAAGACTACATGAATAGAACTGGAAGAACGACTTTGGAAAGCAAGAAAGACACAAAGTATGGATTTGATAAAGATGTTGTTACTTGCTTCAACTGGTGAAAAATGTCATTTCAAACGTGAATGTACTCGACCTAGCAAGCAAGGAAATCACAACCCTTTCCGAAATCAATCACCACCATCCAACACAACTCAAGTTAACAATGAACGAAGTATAGTAGCTATTAACAACCCAAAGAACTCCAACCGGTCTGGTCCTTCAAACAACACAAGCAGAGCATTAGTAGTTCAAGCAGATGAAGGATGTGATTGGTCAATTCAGTTGGGAAAGGAGAATCAAGGAGGAACTGCGTGTTATACCAAGATAATCAATCAAATCAAACATGTTCACAGTATTGATTCTTCTGATGATGATGATAGTTCTGGGTATAATGGGAGTTCAGACGAAGAAAGCTCAAGTGTGGGTGGTTATGGATCAGATTCAGATGTCAGGGAAAGGATTGATACTGAGGTCAATGAGTTGCTAAAAGAAGAAGAGAAGTTGAAAAGCCAAAAGTCTGGATTGATAAAGAAAGCAGAAGTTGCATCAAAGTAAATGGAGAAACTCTTTGTCAACAATGCGTCCTTTTCTCATCAGACTGCTTTTTTGGCTAATGTTGCAGGTTCAACAAGTCAGGTAAAATCCGAATCTCCTAAGATATGCAATGATTGTGCTGATTTAAAAACTAATTTTGAAACAATTAACAGTCACAATCAAAGCCTAGTAGTTGAACTGTCAAAATGCAAAGAGGCAAATCTGGCTTTAACTCGAAATGAAAAAGAATTCAAATCTGTAATTGAGACTCTTAAGAAAAGTGTATCTGAGTTAATAAAAATAGTTTTGAACAAGCAAACAGGTATTAATAACTACATTAATATCCTTGAAGAAACGAAAAAGGAGTTAGCCATTGCCAAATGTGAGCATGATGCAATGAAGCTAAAATTGGAGAGTTATTCTAACTCCGATATGTGCTTGATCACATCATTGACGTTCAAAAACTTAAGGGATATGTCAAATGCATTGGGTATAAATCGTGTCCATCTCCATTGAAACACAATTATACCAAATTGCCTGACGAAGAGGAAATGCCATGCTTTGAACCATTTGTACCTCTTAATCCTGAATAGTTTGTAGCAGGATTAGGATTTAAGCTGGACAATTCCTCAGATGAATCTAGAAATACAGAGAACTCATCATCAGTTGTTGATCAGAATCCATCTATAATAGAGGAGGATGATTCATCAGGTGATGAGTCAGACAAGATCGATCAGGATCAATCTCTTGATGAAGAAAAAGGGGTAGAAATTTTTGCTACTCCCGATGTGCAATCTATTGCAAATCAAGGGAGTGATCCTATCGAATCTGTCAAGACAACTACATCTACATTAATGTGTTGCATACCTTGATTAGTGATGAGAAAATTTACTCAAACAAGGATTTTCCGATCAAAAATGTAAATCCAACTTCAATTGATCAAGTTTTTGAAAATTCGACAACAAAATTTTGGGAAAGAAGAATCCAATCAAACCGCAACCATTAATCGCTTCTAAAGGTAGACAACAAGAAAAGCGAGCTGAAAGACTTAAGGTTTCACAACTAAAGGTTGAAGCTAAAGGAGCTCGCAACAAGAAAAAGAGGAAAAATGTTAACTTTGTTGGCTCAACTGGTACTGATAAAATCGAGACTTTTGAAAATATGTTAAATATTGATTTTGTAAATCAAGTCAAGATTTTAAAACATAATAGTCAAAATAATTACACTCAACACACAAATGGGTGTGAAGATGGACCAAGTACGTCTAGACCTACAAGTTCAACATCAAGTCATCAAACGGCATCTCCTAAATTTGTTGAAAGGAGAACATGTTTTAAGTGTGGGGAGTTTGGCCACATAATCAAAAACTGTACCAACTTAGCAAAACCCAAGTTTTGTTGAAAAAGCACCTCCTGAAAAGAATTGCCAACGTCGATCTGTGTCACCTAAACAAGACAAACGTATTGTTAAGGAACAAGAAGAAAAAAAACAGAGACTTAAACAAGTTAAAATAATTGAAAAGGAATTAAAACCAGATGTTTTAGGAAAGAAACCAAGTTCATCAAGTTCCATAAAACCAGAAGTGTCTAGATCTGTAAATAATAGTCAATCAGGTAAACATCAACAATCTTGGAAACCTAAAACCGGTAATGTTTTAGGGGGAGGCACAAAGTTTCCAAATCATCAAGAAATAGAAATCACATTTCTTGATGATAAGGGTCGACCCAAGACCACTAAGGCTTGGGTCCCTATTGCAAACTAATCGGGTAATGTAGTGTGCAGGGTGTTCTAGGAGGAACTGTGAATAGTCATTGGATTGTTGGTAGTGGAGCATCACGGTACATGACAGGCGACTTAAGACTCCTTTATGATGTGAAAAGCATTAGGGGAGGTTATGTTGCTTTTGCTGGAGATAAAGGTGGATACATCACTGGAGAAGGAATGGTTTCCAATGGTGTTGTTAGTTTTGACAAGATCAATTATGTTCGTCAAATTGATCACAGTCTTCTGGGTGTTTCTCAAATCTGCGACAAGAAGTTCACGGTTCATTTTGATGATGCTGGTTGTTATGTGCTGAAGCCTGGTTTCAAGATTCCCAAAAGAATGGATTCTTCTATCGGCCTAAGAATTAATGACTTGTATATTCTTGACATGAGCCAAGCTAGTACTACGTCTGCACAAGTTACATGTTTTGTCTCAAAAGCCACTGAAAAGAATTAATCTCTTGGCATAGACGACTGGGGCATATTCACTTGAGGAAAATGAACTATAAATAATCTTGTGAATGGTGTACCAGTGAAGAATTTTCATTTACAAGACGCATATGTTTCATTCCAAAAGGGAAAGCAAGCTCGAAAGTCTCATCCTGTGAAGAAAATTAACACTGTCAGCCTTTGGAACGTCTTCATATGGACCTTTTTGGACCTATGAAACCCAAGACTACCTTTGGTGATGCATATTGTTTAGTTGTTACTAATGACTATTCAAGATTTTCTTAGGTGAATGTTATGGCACACAAGAGTGAAGTTCCTAAAATCCCAAGAATCTCCTCACGCTACTTGAAAATTTGTATAATTTAAAGATAAGGAGAATCAGAATTGACAATGGCACCGAGGAAAAATCGAACGCTTATCGAAACTACAAGAACTATGCTAGTAGAATCAGAACTGATGGTTCAGTTTTGGTGGGAGGCTGTGGCTACTGCTTGCTATACGATGAATAGAGTTCTTACGGTGAAAAGGCATGGGAAAAAAAGTTACGAATTGTTACACAAAAGGAAACCAGATGTGTCTTTCTAGAACCTTTTAGAGCTCCATACACTATGATTATCCACATGGTAAATTCGGTCCAAAGGCTATCGAAGCTTTCTTTCTTGGATATGCTATTCCAACTTTTAGAGTATGGAACTTGTCGATGAAGAATATTGAGGAATGGGGTGAAGTTAAGGTTCAAAGATATACTGAATCAGTAAGAGCCCCGGGTGCTCCTTGGATGTTTGACTACAATGGACTGTTTGACTCCTTCAATCTGCAACTTTTGATGATGCGTCTGCAGCAGCTCAAATGGTACTTGAAAGTGATATTGCAGTTGACTGTCATTAGTAGGCAATTATTGTTAACCCACAAGTGTCTACTTCGGTTAATAATATTGTTCAAAATGAGGAATTTGACGATGCTGCTGATTACAATGTTTCAACAGAAGATGATGAGTTTCATGATGAAAATGAAGCTACTTCTGTTCCTGTTACTGGAATTTCTGATGTAAACTCAAATGTGCAAAACAAGGGACTATTGAAGGTCATGCTGCTACATCTTCGTCGATTCCAGCCATCGAATTAGTTGTAGATCTGAATATCAACAATTTGGGTATAAATTCTCGAGTTCTCGGTGTTCCTGAAACTCGAATCCATAATACTCATCCTCAGCAGAATATTATAAGAAATGTCCAGAATGGAGTGTAAACACGTAATCAGCTAAGGAACAACCAGAATGCTGGTTTGTATACAGCAATTAGAGAATCTGGGGAACATAATGATTGGTCTTTTGCCTGCTATGTTTGCCAAGTAGAACCGAAATCTTGGAAGGAGGCTATGAAAGAAGACTCATGGGTTGAAGCAATGCAAGAGGAACTCCAGCAGTTTCAGAAGTTAGGCGTGTGGAAATTGGTTGACAGGCCCGACAACTACAAGAAGATTCATACTAGATGGGTTTACAAGTGTAAGAAGGATGACCGTGGTGTTGTTGTGAGAAACAAAGCAAGATTGGTTGTCCAGGGCTTTAATCAGGTAAAATGCATTGAATATAATGAGGTTTATGCACTGATATCACGTCTTGAGGCCATAAGAATTTTCTTGGCTTATGCGTCCTACAAGAAGTTCACAGTTTATTAAATGGATGTGAAGAGTGCATTTCTTCATGGTGTGGTTGAAGAAGAAGTATATGTTGAGTAACCGCCTGGTTTTGAGGATCCAATCCATCCTGACAAGGTTTGGCTTCTTAATAAGGCGTTATATGGTCTTCATCAAGCTCCTCGGGCTTGGTATGAAACGTTGTCTTCCTGTCTTCTCAAGAATGGTTTTCGACGTGGATTGATCGACTGTACTCTCTTCATCAAGGAAAAGAATGATGATTTATTGGTGGTACAAGTAAATGTTGATGATATTATTTTTGGGTCTACAAACGAGAAAATGTACAAAGAGTTCGAACAGGTGATGCAAGAGAAGTTCGAGATGAGCACCATGGGAGAAATGACTTTCTTTTTAGGTTTAAAGGTTCTCAATCTAAGGAAGGGATCTTCATTCATCAAACCAAGTATGTTGGAGATATTCTCAAACGATTTCAAATGGAAGACGAAGCCTTTGGGAACTCCATTAGCTCAAAATCATGGGATTACTCCACATGGAATGCGTGAACATATGGAACCGTCTCTTTATCGTGCTATGATTAGATCTCTTATGTATCTTACTGCTTCAAGACCCGATATAATATACCCAACATGTCTTCTAGCTACCAATCAAGTCCAAAAGTTTCTCATTTGATGGCTGTGAAAAGAATCTTTTGTTATTTAAAGGGTCGCCCGGACACTTGTCTCTGGTACCCTAAGGATGATAAGTTTGATTTGACAGCATTCAGTGACTCTGATCATGGTGGCTGCAAGATCGATGAAAAAATCGACATCAGCAGGATGTCAATTCTTGGGAAATCTCCTAGTCACGTGGCAGTGCAAAAAGCAGACTTGTGTAGCTACTTCAACTTGTGAGGCTGAGTATATCTCGGCTTCTAGTTGCTGCTCTCAGGTTTTATGGATCCAACAGCAAATGCGCGACTACGGTTTTGAATTTCTAACTACTCCTATTTATGTTCAATGAAGCTGCTTTACAGATCACTCGTAATCCTCTACAGCACTCAAAAACCAAACACACTGAGATTAAGTATCATTTCATATGAGATTGCTATAAAAGAAACTTATTAATGTTGTTAATATCCACACCGATCACCAACGTGCCGACCTGTTTACAAAAGCTTTTGATAAATCACGTTTTGATTATCTTCTTTTGGTCAATGGCATCAAGGTGAAACCCGAGTAAATCATCCTTTGCTAATCATTTTCGTAGATATTTTCTTCAAAACTAAAAATACAAAAATATTTTTCATTTTCTTTTATTTTTGTATTTTAGGGGGAGAAAATTTCTACAAAATACAAAAACATAAGAAAATGCAAAAATACAAAAATATGTCTTTTATTTAGTTATGTCTTTAGTTATTTACTTTCTGCATTTAAGGGGGAGAAAATTTTAGAAAAATACAATAACAATAGAAAACCCAAAAATAAAAAATGAGTTTCTTGGAAAGATAAGAGAAGATGATGATACACCGGTGATCTGTCAAATACGGTCAAAAACATAAAACGAAAATTGATAAGTAGCTTTACTAATGATGTATTGGTAGGCTCACAATCAGATTAAAATGTGCAGGTTGATATAAATATAACGGACGGAAAGCCAGGTGGGAATCATTCATTGGCATATGGTCTTGGTACCGAAATTTCGTTTGATAGTATGCCGAGGTTCTGAGATATGCCGTCTTTATGCTTGCTTATCATCTGGGTATCATGGTTGAATCTTTTACCAAAAAATAACGATGACGCAGGTCTAGAACTTCCATGATACCATACATACGTGTAAATACTGCATACGGCCATCAATAAGTGATAAAAATATCGCAATCACCCAACAATAAGTGATAATATATCACAGCTTTATGCGGGAGCCAAGTTCGTCTCTTGTCGGTACGATGGTACTAACCTGTTCACGGACTTACTCCTGTGCCATGCATGCATCTGAAAACCAAGTTCCTCATCAATAAGTGATTTAGTCACATAGGGCTTGTTTTCAATCAAAATAAGTGAGTATCTTACATCATATACGTCAAAACAGATGATAAGCAGTATACTCACCGGTAAGATTTTCTCTCGTGCATATCTTGATACGGGAATGTGTCGTGAAGTGGTTGAACAAAGGCTAGTAAGTATAATTCATACATTAATCATATCTCCTAATCATGATTACATCTGATAAGCTGAGCTTATGTGGACAACAATACCGATAATTGTAGTAGAATACTTATTTATTTAACTTGATGTTTTACACAAAAACTCATTTTTGGCAAGACTAAAAGCTGGTATGATTCTCTTACTTTGAAACTCAGAAGGAAGATTGCTAGTTAATGTATAGTTTGTTCTTATCTGTTAGTAGTTATTTTAGTTTACTCTGTTTTTAAATTAAATTATTTTTTGATTTAGCCAAAGTTGAAGCTCAAATGTTTTCCACCAAGATACGTCCTAAAAATCATTTGCTTTGATATCATAACTTCATAAAGTACTTTCTTACAACGTGGTAAACTCATTACAAAGAACAAAATCTGTTTAATGTGCACATTTCCTAATTTGTGATCTGTGTGGATATGTGTGAAGATCTAAACAGGTCAACGAAAAAAACCTAAGATCCACGACGAACTGATGTTCCAGTTTAGAAGAACTTAGATTCGTACGAATTAGTGGCTGCTCATACGAATCAGAGGTTACTCGTACGAGTGATAGCTCTTCATGCGAATGAGTACAAGACAGTCTTTGTACGGCTGACAGTTCTTCGTGCGAACTACTGTTCTTCGTGCGAGTATAAGAATGTGGTATAAAGAGTGATGTAGTTTCTTCAGTACAACTTTACTTTCACCCTTTTCACTTCATCCTTTCACTCCTGTTAAGTTGGTTGTGATATCTTTAAGGTATGTTTGACAATGTTGGAATATCTTAAAGATAAATAAGTTGAACATTACCTGACTGGTTGACATTGTCTGACATGAACAACAAACTTTAAGCGAAGAACCTATTGACGAAAAACGAGTTCTTCATGCATAATCTTTAATTGAAGTTCTTTGTGCGAACAAGTTGATTCTTATTCGTATGATTACTCGTACGAGTAACTTGTGATTCGTACGAGCCAGTTACTCGTACGAGTGAATCACTTGTTTAATCAAGTCAGTTGTTGTTCATACAAGTCAGTTGTTCTTCATACGAATAAATTGTTATGCGTCGGTAGTTCTTCGTCTATGGGATACATACTTACATAAAGTTTGCAATAAAAACTTTTTGTGTATGTTCCCTAGTGAATTTATGTTCTTCTTAATCTGGTTATCTTTGGTGTACAGGATGGCACAAAAATAACAAAAAAAAGCCCATAACGAGGAAAACTGACAAGTCAGAAGTGGAAATTATGTCAGAGCCGAGACACAACATGGTTGCCTACTTAAATCCGGAAGATAAATTTACTCAGTACAACGGTATAATGAAGTTTTTGCGCGACTCGAGGATACATTATGCTATCACCCATAAAACTACAATATACAAGACAATGATCAAGGAATTTTGGGATTCAGCTAAAGTTGTTGAAGTGAATGAACAGGAACTTATCCACGGAAATGTGAATGGCTTAGACGTAGATATTTCTGTTGAAGTAATTAACTCAGCATTGCATCTTGGCGATGATCCTGAAGCTCCATACTCAGTTCCGTTGAAGTGTTAACATGGATGTTTGCTTCGAATGAGATGTGTCGGAGACTTTCTTGTCGGACAACTAACAAAGCATGGTTGCTGCTCCGATACAAGTTCTTTCTACATGTTTTAGTTCAGTGTTTAAGCAACAAACGAAGTAGTTATGGCATGGTAATAACGACTTAGTTGGTATAATGGTAGCTTTGACATTGAACAAACCGTTCAGTGATCAAAGTATATTTTTGCAAACATGAAGGAAAACCTGAGAAGGACTAGATTTGGTGGAAACAAGTTTTGGATGTATCCTCGTTTTCTCTAGATGATCTTGAATATACAACATCCAAATCTTCGAAGAATGACAACGATGTTCTAAAAGTTGATGTTATGATGGAACATTCATTTAAGTTATTTAGAGGAGTAGCAGCAAACCGTTACAAGGAAAGCATACCTCCTCGTAAGTTGTTTGATTTTTTGGCAAATGATGAATATGTTGCACCAGAAAACAATAAGTGGTGCCATGATGATACTCAGTCAGATAATGGAGAACCAACTTTGAAGAAGATGATCGAAGATAAGTTTGGTCGTCAAAAGGGAGAAGGTGATGATGATGACAATGATGCTGATGGTGATGGTGGTGCAAGTGGTGTAGGTACTACAGGTGGTGATAAGGGTAAACAACCGGATGAAGAATCGGATTGTGATGACAATCCGCTTGAACCTGGGTATGAACGCTATGTTGATGAGCCTGGGGTTAGGCAGATTAGAAAGTCTCCAACAAATCCAGATGCTGACTATGTTCCATCCGAGGCTGAGACTGAACGAGCTCGCAAAAAGAAAAGGATCGTAGAAAGAAACATGATAAAACGTCTATGGAAACCTCATCAGCTCAACCTGAAATCACACAACCTACAACCGCGCAACAAGAAACCGTACTGGAACCCTTTGAAGAAGCTCAGTCTGCCTTCAAATCAGAGGAGGCTGAAACTCTAATATCGAAACCCACTACGACCTCTGAACCACAAACTGCAGCTACCACAACAGCTGAAACACCTTCAGTTGAGACTACTCCAGTTCAACAATCTTTGTCCGCAATTCATCAACAAAGTACAAAACGAAGCAGTCGGTTATTCTCTGAAATGGAACAGGATGAGAAAGTGGATTTTCTGTTCTCTCAGCTACAAGCTGTGGCAACTAAGATTAACAAGCACTCGGAGTTTATGTCTTCAAATCGGAATATAGTTATTAAGCAACAATTGTAGATAAATTCTTTGAAGGAAACTGTTGGAAAGCAGGCTACTGAGATTGCACAGTTAAGAAAGGAGAATGAGCGGTTGAGGGCTGCGGATGCTCAAGGGCAGCTTAGCTACAACAAATGCGAGCGGCTGCTAACGCTCGTGGGATTGAAATGAACACGCTAAAAGAACGTAGTGCGGCTGTACAACGATCTGCCTAAACATTAACTGCTAAACATGACAACATGAGAGAATGGCATCATTCTCGCAATACTACACTGGTTGAGGGATTTAATAGTATTAAAGGCGTATTTGAACGAGCACAAAGCGGGTGAACATTCTGTGGAATGAAAGATGCAAAGCACAGGAGATCCAGTGTAAACGTGATCACGAAAGTGAAGACCCCGGTAATCCTAATGCTTCAGCTTCATCTGCGCAACCAAAAGTTTCTGCTGCAACTCCAGTGGTAGAGTCAAGTGCCCAGCAGAACGTGGCCGATCCAGTTGCCTCCAGTGGTACTCAAGAGGAAACATGAAAGGTTTGATGTTTTTAGCGAATGTTGAAGACTTTGATCCTCAGTCAACGTTGGTTGAAAGTGTTCAGTGAATGTGAGTGCAGTAGTCCATTAAAATGAAGACCGAAGACCAAGCAACAGCCAAGGGGGAGTTTGTGATGCACTTTTGTGTCTGTTGCTTGTTCTTGGTTATGTCAATAATTGTATGGTCTTTGTTTATTGTGTCTGTATAGTTTGGTCGTGTCGACCAATCAAGAATCCTCCTATCATGATTTAGTACGACGTTTAGTTTGTCTGTGTTATAAAATAGTTACATGTGTGCATACTGTTAAGTCTTGTGTTTCTAATCTTGATGTCTGTACGGCATGTCTGTTAGCAAGTTCTTCGAAGAACACTTATTCGTGCGAGTGAAAGGAACTTCGTATGAGCAAGTTGCTTGCTCGTCCGAGTCATTCTCATGATCGTACGAGTAACCCTTTTAACAAGAACTTTGCTTGTTCGTACGAACAAGTTACATATTCGTACGAGCCATAGGTTGTTCGTACGAGCAACCATTGCTGAATGTTCTTTGTGACTTGTAGTGGTTCGTACGACCAGCAACATTCTTCGTACTGTTGCTGGGTATTGGCATTATATAAACAGACATGCACTACATAGAGACGCAAGCGACACCAAGAGACATTGAGGCACAAGAGAGAGAGAGAGAGCACAGAGAGAATATCCCGAGTCTGTATGAACATTGTTTATATGTTTTTGTACTAGCTCTCTTCATTTAATCAAGATGGTGAATCTTTGGTTATGTTGGTTTGCATACTTACGTGGATTCCGCACTCGTATGTGTGTTAATAAATAAGGAAGTAGGTTATCTTGATCCTCCAAGTGGACCTAAATATCCCCTTGTGACCATTGTAGACCTCTTCTTCCGCTATTAACGTTCACCTTTCAACCACTTTGAGCGAGTATTCGGGTAGACCTAGTCCTCATTAACGTTGGTCCCTTGCAACTGAAGTATATAAACAAACCATTAGTAACGAGCAAGATACTTTTGCAGGATGTTACCAATATCCTGGTTTGGTATCCTGGTCACAAATTAGAAACATAAAGTCAGGATATATTATCGGGATATAGGTCCAAAATTCCACCCATAACAATTGTCCTAAAAATATAGCTGTTGGATATCCTGATTCCAACAGATATGTTTTTAGTTGTTCGAAATCTTTAAAGGGATAAAGATTTTGATGTGACTTGGTGTAACTTCTAAGGCAATATTTTCTCATAATTAGCTAGTCTCTTCCCTATATCTTCTCCCCAAATCCTTCTTCTATCTCATTGCATCAGAATTTCAGGTATTATTCTCTCTCTCCTTTAAACATTTTCCTCTGCATTTCGTCTTCTTCTCCATTAGTTTTCCATGGCCAAACACACAAGATCTCGTACTGGTGATTCCATTCCAACATTTGTTGCATAGAACCTGCTCAAAAATCCTGTTCAGGAGGTTTGTAGCTTTGATAATGTTGACATAGCTGCTCTCCGATCCTCCGGTGCTTTCCTGGACGGCGTCGTCATCCAACCATACGATCAGAATCTTCGATCAGACGTGTCTTCGACTGAATGGCTTTGTTTCTTGGCGTACCCCTTTTCCTTAGGTCTTAGGTTCCCGTTCCCTGAGTTTATCATGGAGTTCTTTCGTGTCACCGATCTGAGCTTTTCCCAAACCATGCCCATGGTTTGGAGGATCTTACTTGTGCTTGATCGGATCAAAACCAACCACGTTTCTAATCTCTGTATCAAGGATTTACTTTTAGCATACCGTTTGAGGTCCCATGGATCTAGCCGGTTCTTGTTGTTCTCCACCTCCAACAATCCTCTCATTCTTCGAGCTACTAAGAATGAGGATGAGTTTCTTTGTTAAGAGGGACTCCATCGTCAATGGCGGTGATTTCCCGGTGGAGTGGTTGACCAAGGGTAGAATTAAGGTTTTAGGAATATCCCCAAATGTATCCTACTATGACATCCCGAACTTATTTCCATGTTTTTATGCAGCAGATTTCAGGAAACTAGCTCCTCCAACTCCAGAGGCAGAGACACGGATTAAGGCCATTTACAAGTTGTTGGAGATCGAAAAAACCTTTCTGCTTAGCCATCCATGTTCCATCCAGCATTCTACTTCCATCATGTCTGGTAAGGATATCTACTTTGAATATTCCTGCTTATGTTTGGTTAATTAGGATATTATTATGTGATAGAATTGGAATTACTCCCTTTTATGCAGATTCCACCAAGGTCCCTTGTACTTTCGATCTTGAGGAGCTTGATAGCTTCTCCAAGCCTGTCTTGGTGAAAAAGAACCCTCTATTGCTACCAGCTCTAAACCCTCTGCTTCTCCTAACCTTCTCTGCTGACAAGGTCCCGGGCCTTAGGATCCAAGAAGAGGAAGGGTTCTGATTTCCTTGCTACTGATGTCGTAGCCTTTTCCTATGAGGGTCTTGGCTTCATGGAGTCCATTGATTCCATGACCACATCCCTCAACCAGGTGAATATCCACATCTCGTATCATGTATCCTACACATGTATACTGAACCTGTATCCTGGTTAGATCACATTTATTGATACCTGCATTTTGTTTTGTAGGGTCTGGACCGCCTGGCGATTCTTCACAACCAGGCTTGTGAGGCAGTCAAGTTTCTAGAGGCCAAGTTGAAGAAACCCGAGGTCACTATTGAGGATCAGGGGAATATCGCTGCCGCCAAGACCCAACACTACGAGGATAAGCTAAAGTAGGTAACTCAGGATGCTGAACTCAAGCTAGTCACCATCCAGGTTAACCATGAGTAGGAGATGGTCTCCTTCAGGAATGGCCTCAAAAATTCAGCTGTGATCTCGCTTCTCTAGGCTAGGATCAAGATGGCTTATGAGGCCAAGGAAGCGGGCTTTGAATGCCCATCCTAAACTGTAGATGCCTGGGAGGCCAAGCTGAAGGATTTGGGAGGCAGCCCTGTTGAGTATCCTTCTAAACCTAGGGCTGGCGAGTCTTCTAAGGCGGCTGAGGCAGCGGCGGATGCAGGTGGCAAGGCTGGTGAAAATGGTGGAGCAAGCGCCGATGCTGATGGAGATGATGGTGTGGTTGGTGCTGCCTCATGAGTGGGCAGCAAAGTGGGCAATGATGGACGTTATTGCTTAGGCCGGAGCCCACTTTTTTAATTCTGATGGTTAATGTCTGTTGAACAAATTACCTTTTCTACATGCTGAACAATTTACTTTTCATGCACTTTAGATTTTAGAACAATATAACGATGGTGGTGGAGGGATCCTGGTGTTTCAGGATGAAGCCTTCAATCGTTAATGTTAATATGCTTTCGGACAGCTTACAACTTTGGTGGATGGGTTTTGGTTTGAAATGAAGCCAAAGGTGTAACGTTTTAACCTATTAATATGAATCTAATCTTCTGGCCTTATCTTTGTGTTATATGTAGTATGCAAAAAGTTAGACTAAGTATCATGGTCAGGATATTAGTGGTATCTATATTGCTTTCCATTTATGTTTTGCATAATACTTTATAGAAATTTTGTAGGAAAAAAAATTCATAGTTAATAAATCCCATTTTATTTAGATAAGGCCTTTAAACTTAGAAAAAATAAGAACCCATACCATAGACGTTTAGGTAGAAAGTTTGTGATAAACCTTAGGATCATTTGTAATGTCCCCAGCGGGAAATATGTCAGCATTTGTTACATTCAGCCCTAGCATAGATGTCCGCTATCTGTGCAGGATCAGCATGTTGCATCAGGATATATTTTGTTTATGTAACCTTTCACTCGGTGATCGAGCTTTATAACTTCTTTTATCAAGAGAAATACAAATAAACATAATTGTGTTTTAATATACTCTTGGGATTATCCAAAATCTTGTGTTTCACTTGGGATAAACCCATTTTTCATGCGCTACAGGCGGGAGTGTATGAACTCCAAGACTTAGAAAGGTGAAAACCTTTAAATCTTAGAGAGTATGAAAATACCGTTCACATGAGAGAGGGTGATCATTCCTCCTATACCATAAGAATCCAGGATATTGCCAATAATAAAGAAATTGCCAGCCACTGTTACATGAACTAGTCTCGCTATCTTGAACTATATCCTGATAACGTACACTCCAGGCGGAGTGTTTAAACTCAATTCGAGAGAAAGGTGAATACCTTTAAACCTTAGAAGGGATGTAACACCCTTAAACGTGAGAGAGGGGGCCAATCCTCTAGTCTTTTGATTTTATCTTGAGTAAATATCCTGGAGTATCATCCTGAAATGTATCCCTACAAAACATCTTCAAATTAGGGTGAGAGTGGGTGTTAGCTTGGCTAACACCCCTCCGATGCTTAAGTTAGTATAGAGTGACAAAAATAAAAAATAAAAAATTAAATAAATTTAAATAAGGTAGGGTTTATACCGTCCTGAGTTAGAATTTAATTCCAAACTCACTTGTAATAAGCTTTGAGTTTTATGGCGTTCCAGGATCTTGGTAGCATATCCCCTTCCATCGTCTTGAGCCTATATGTTCCCTTTCCGGATTCTGATTCTATCTCATATGGTCCTTCCCATTTTGGGCTAGTTTTCCATCGGCAGGATTAGTTCTTAAATGCCTTTCTCAATACCCAATCCCCAGCTTGGAATCTTCTTGTCCTTATATGTCACACTCGGAATTTCCAACCAAACACCGGTGGGCCCGGGTGGGAAATACCGTGACGTAAGTTGATATCATCATAGTCAATTAACACAGCACAAAGGAAGTCTTGGAGTTTAAATTACTATTACAAACCAAATGTTCAAAGTACGAAAATAATATACAGACGGCTTGTAATGAAAGATCCACAGGCGGATCGTAAAATATACAAAAATGTGTAACAGACTTTAAGGCAAATATAAGATTTGCAAGATCCTCTTATATCACTACAAAGCAGCTTCTAGCCAATTTCGTATTGTATCTGCAACTTAGTCTTTTGAAAATACGCCAGCTTTCGCTGGTAAATACAATTAACTGACTTGTTTTGAAAACATTTCAAAAATTGATTTAAGTGCACAGGGCACATTAAAATCTTTTATAACTTGGGAAAGTTATGTTTATAACCTTGTTAACAGATTCACATGTTTGTCAATACATATGGGGCTCAGTATAGAGACCGAGACATAATGTACTCACCACTTATGAACCCACGAAGGAGTTATCCCCAACTTGTGGGCAAAAATAATTTAGCATTCGCATCTTCAGGTGTATGCCTACACCTCGTGCTTCGGTCGTGGCCATTAACTAATGTAATGAGCCAAGGATATCTAGGACACGGTCGTTAACCCCCAATGTTTAAGTTATCAAACAAAACTGATCAAAATGGAATATGCGATTTACTACCCACAATCCAGCATTCAATTGATCCCATTTCCGACCAAGCGGTAATAATTTATAGTAATCCAAGCCCATATAAGGAAAATAAGTTAAGAGTATCTACATGAGATAGCACTTGATTTAATTGCAAGTTTATAATAACTCAGTTGTTTAACCAATTAGATAAATGCAGATAGCATTTACTAGAAGGCTTTAGTCTGGATTATGGCATAAGCTAACCAATTAGATTGCTAACGGTCTTATTGAAGTCATAGACTTACACCGACTAGCTTCTAGGATCAAAATGGTACAATAACCTAGATTAAGCAATTACCGGATAGAATATAGTTTAAACCCAACAAGTACTTAAGACTTTTATATTATGGGTAAACAATTAACATTCTGGAATTTGAGATTAAAAAGATAAGGTTAAATCCATTTTGGTTAATTTTCGTAAACTAGTTACATATACTTAATCGTACGCATATAAGCGATATCGGGTAACCAGATGAGTCATGAACAAGTTTTATGTGCCATTATACTTTAAATAAGTTGTAATATCAGTAGGATATCAACTTATATGCCCGTTAAGGTTTTAGAATGAAATTATGCCTTATAAGGGTGTTTTGGTAATATATATCGTATAAAAGGAACTTGAATATATTTTGATGTTATAATCATAAGTATTCTGGAAAAATATTTAATTTTGGTATAATATTAGAAAGATATTAATCATATGTGTAATTTATCATTTGAGACCAAACTATGCACCGAAGGGGTATTTTGGTCATTTTACACAGTTTGATAGCTTTCCGAGTTTACGTTATGTACCTACTATAATATACTTTAAATTGAGTTATAAAAAAATCAGTAGGTAACAAGTTTTAATTGATAAACATGGTTTAAAACCATACTATGCGCTGAAACGGCGTTTATCTCGCAAAATGACAATTCGTGGGAAGTCCGATGAAAACTGATGCTAAGACCAGGTTTATATGTTTTAGATTTGTCATTTAATATGACGCATCAGTAGATAAAAAGTTTGGTATGAAAAGTATGATTTAAACCGTTTTATGCGCCATAAGTGCTTTATTATCATTTGTCGGCATAATGCAAGAACTTATATGTAAACTCAGTATATAAACTGACTTGACATCCCAAATAATCTTACTTACGGATTACATCAGTAGGAGATTCATTTTCAAGTTCGTTATTGATTAAAACCTTATTTTATGTAAAAAGGGCATTTTAGTCATAAAATGGCATAATAACGGAACTTGTGCATAAACTCAGATTTTGATTATGATCATGTAATATAACCTTAGAGGGTTATGCTACATTATATTACGATCATAATGCAACCTTAGATTAGTAGCTAACTAATCTAAATCGGGTCAGAATCGAAAGTCAAAGCATAGGTCAAACTTTGCGACTTTCGGTTGCGAACCGACCCTAAAACTGAAATTAATGAGTCAAACATGTTCTCACATGTTCTAATAATTATTACCAACTTGTTTAAGTGTTAAAACATGTTTTATAACATATATAAACTCATATTATAATATTTTCAAAATATGGCCTGTTTGACTTTTTATTAATAAATCTTTGACACGTCAATTGGTCTAGTAAACGTGATCCTTTGGAGGTGCCCTTTATAGGGATTAACAACTACCTTATTACGATCACTTAGCCATGTTCATTATGAACAATGGCTGGACCATAATGTTTTAACCGAAAGTCAAAGCTTTTTCCGTAAACGCTTGACTTTTGGCTATAAAAAGCCTATAAACGAAAATGCAAGAGAAAGGAACACTTACAAGTGATCCTTGGATGAAATAGAACTAAGTTGGATGCTCCTTTCAGTTAGAAACTTCTAGAGGAGGGAGATAGAATGATTATGAGAAAGGTACAAGTTCAAGTGAAGAACCAATGCTCCTATTTATAGTTGGAGAGCTTGAAGGAGGTGATTCCAGGTGTTAGAGGGTGTCTACAAGTGTCCTAAAACATGGAATAGCAGATTGGAAACCCATCGTTTTGAATTGAATGGGTTTTGGAAGCTTGTGTGGTTGCCAAGCACAAATTCTACAGCAGAGGTCCTCTGACGGCCCGCGAGAGACCAGGCCTTGTCTCTCGCGGCCCGCGAGCTACCTATGGGATCTTTCAAAAGTTTCCACATTTAGCCTCTCAACTTATTAAACTTCTAAAACACCTTTATAAGCATAATTAGCCCTCTGTAGCTAATATTCGGCATACTCGGGATATGCCCGGACATTGTCAAGCTCTCGGTTCGTTAAGAGGTCACTCAGAGTTATAAATTAACATGTTGACACTTTTAACCCCTCCATCGTCCATTTATTTTTACATATTTACACAAATAATCCCCCTCGTCCAAGAAGTGGCGCATATGAGAGTTAGGACTTCGTAAAGATTCACTCAGAGGTTTAGTTTGAGCATGTTGACACCTTTAATCCTTATTAGTCCTTAGTCCTTATTAAACTTAATATAAAAAATGACACGTGTCGGTATATTATTGGACATGATTTTACGAGATGTTACATCCTCACCCCCTTAAAAGAAATCTCGACCTCGAGATTTTATTTAAAAAGATGGGGGTACTTTTGTCGCATAGTGGACTCAACCTCCCGTGTATACTCGGGGCCTCGAAGGGCATCCCACTTAACCTTTACGATAGGTATCTTTTTCTTTTGGAGCTTCTTAACCTGTCGATCCTCGATCGACATCGGTTTCTCAACGAACCTCAGGTTTTCATCAATTTGCACATCCTGATGTGACATTGCTAGCGATTCACCAACTAGACATTTCTTAAGATTACAGATGTGGAATACATCATGAATTCCACTAAGCTCCTATGGCAACTTAAGCTTATAAGCTACAGCACCGACACATTCGATTATCTCGAATGGTCCAATATATCTTGGGCTTAACTTGCCCTTATTTCCAAATCGCATTACACTTTTCCAAGGTGATACTTTTAGCATGACTTTTTCCCCTATTTGGAATTTAAGAGGTTTACGCCTCTTGTCAGCATAGCTTTTCTGCCTATCACGGGCAGCTTTGAGTCTATCACGAACTTGTACAATCTTATCTGTGGTCTCCAGGACAATCTCCGGTCCTGATAGTTGGGCTTCCCCATCTTTAGCCCAACACACGGGTGTTTGACATTTTCTCCCATACAAGGCCTTAAAAGGAGCAACCTTGATGCTCATATGATAACTATTATTATACGAGAATTCTATTAGGGGTAAGTGGTCATCCCAACTTCCACTTAAATCAATCACACATGCTCTAAGCATGTCTTCCAAAGTTTGGATAGTACGCTCACTCTGTCCATCCATCTTTGGGTGGTAAGCCATACTAAAGTTTAATCTTATGCCTAAAGATTGTTGGAAACTTTTCCAAAAGTGAGATCTAGTATCTCTATCGAATACAATAGATACCAGCACACCATTTAGGGACACAATCATGTCCACATATAGCTTTGCCAACTTGTCAGAATTATAAGTTTCCTTAATTGGCAAGATATGTGCTGATTTAGTCAGCCTGTCCACAATGACCCAAATCGTGTCATTACCATGTTTGGTCTTAGGTAACTTGGTAATTAAATCCATAGTTACCGGTAACTTGGTAATTAAATCCAAAGTTACCGATTCCCATTTCCAAGTGGGAATCTCATGTTGTTGTAGAAGTCGTGACGGTTTCTGATGTTCAGCTTTAACTTGTGAACACGACAGACACTTAGCTACATAAGTGGCTATGGATTTCTTCAAACCCATCCACCAACAATTCTTTTTCAAATCTTGATACATCTTGTCACCACTCAGGTGAACTGAGTATCTCGAATTATGCACTTCTTGGAGGATTAGATCTCTAAGTCCTCCAAAGATTGGAACCCAGATTCTGCCATTAAATCTAAGGATTCCATCCTTTCCAGGCACTAACTAATCAACAGTTCCACCTAATCCTTCATTAGCAATACTAGCCTCTAACAGGGCTTGCTTTTGTGTATCTAATAGCTTCTCATTTAAGCTATTTCTGAGCTCAATGCTCTTGGCGTTAATCCTTATAGGTTTAACCCTTTCCTTGCGACTTAAGGCGTCGACAACGACATTTGCCTTGCCAGGATGATAGTGAATTTCGCAATAAACGACAAAATTCTCAATACCCTAAGGTAGAGATAACACAGGAGCATTACTCAACTTGTGTTTTAGAATTTCAAAAGATTCTTGTTGTTTTGGACCCCAGTCAAACTTGACATTCTTACGAGTCAAGGTAGTTAAAGGAGTGGCTATCCTCGAAAAGTTCTCAATGAACCACCTATAATAACCGGCCAATCCTAAGAAACTACGAATCTCCCATGGAGTTTTGGGTACATCCCAATTCATTATGACTTCAATCTTGGCGGATCCACTTGGATACCACGCTCACTTACAACATGTTCAAGAAACTTGACTTCTCTAAGCCAAAACTCGCACTTAGAGAACTTAGCATAAACCTTCTCTGGTCTTAGCAATTCTAGGATGTACCAAAGATGTTTCTCGTGATCAATTTGATTATGAGAGTAGATAAGTATGTCGTCTATAAAGACAATGACAAACTTATCTAGATACGGCTTGCAGACTCTATTCATGAGATCCATGAATGCCGTAGGTGCATTTGTGTAACACCTCGTAAAAATCATGTCCAATAGTATAGTGACACATGTTGTATTTTTAATTTAGTCTATTAAAGACTAATAGGGACTAAATGTGTCAACATGCTCAAACTGAGCCTTTGAGTGATTCTCTGATATCAACATGCATAAACATAAGCCTCTGAGTGACTGATATGTCAACATGTTTAAACAAGAGCCTCCGAGTGACTGATATGTCAACATGCTTAATCATTAGCCTCTGAGTGACTGATATGTCAACATGCTTAATCTTGGCCTCTGAGTGACTGATATGTCAACATGCCCAGCCTCTGAGTGACATCGGAGTCAACATGCTTATAGTGGTCCTCTGAGTGATCCTTTACGAAGTTCTAACTCTCACATGTCCCTTTGTTGGACGAGAGGGATTAAATCCGTAAATATGTGAAAGTTGGATAATGGAGGGGTTAAAAGTGTCAACATGTTAATTTATACCTCTGAGTGACCTTTTAACGAACCGAGAGCTCGACAATGTTCGGGCATACTCGCGGGTATGCCAAGTATTGGTTACGGAGGGCTAAATATGCAATAAAGGTGTTTAAAGAGGTTTAATAAGTTAAGGAGCTAAAAATGACAAATTTTGAAACTGACCATGGGGCACTCGCGGGGCGCGAGAGGCAAGGGCCTGGCCTCTCGTGGGGTGTGAGAGGCCTGTGTTTGTAGAAAATTTGCTTGGCCTCCCCACAAATTGCCAAAAACCATTTGATTCAAAACAAGATACTTTTAAACAGCTATGCCACGTTTTAGGGCACTTGTAAGCTCCCTCTTACACCCTTAGCACCTAGTATCACCTCCTTCAAGTTCTCTAACTATAAATAGGCGCCAAGCTCCACCCTTTGAACTTGCACCTTTCTCATTCACAACTATACTCCCTCCTCTGGAAGTTCCTAACAGAAAGGAGCATCCAACTTAGTTCTATTGCATTCTAGGAACCACTTGTAAGTGTTCCTTCCTCTTTCATTTCGTTTATAGGCTTTTATAGCCAAAAGTCAAGCGTTTTATGGAAAACGCCTTGACTTTCAGTTAAGACCATTATGGTCTAACCATTGTTCATAACGAACATGGCTAAGTGATATTAATAAGGTAGGTGTTAGTCCCTATAAGGGCACATGCTAGACCAATTGACGGGTCAAAGTTATTATATTAAAAAATCAAACATGCCATTTTTCGAAAATGTTATACTTTGAGCTTATATATGTTATGAAACATGTTTTGACACTTAAACAAGTTGGTAATAATTATTAGAACATGTAAGAACATGTTCGGCTCGTCAATTTCAGTTCTAGGGTCGGTTCGCCACCGAAAGTCGCGAAGTTTGACTTCTGCTTTGACTTTCGACTCTGACCTGATTTAGATTAGTTAGCTACTGATCTAAAGTTGCATTATGATCGTAATATAATATAGCATAACCCTCTGAGGTTATATTACATGCTCATAATCAGAATCTAAGTTTATGCACAAGTTTCGTAATTATGTCATTTTGACTAAAATGCCCTTTTTGCATAAAATGAGGTTTAAATGATAGTGAACTTGAAAATGAGTTTCCTACTGATGTAATATTATAAGTAGGATTATTTGAGATGTCGAACCAGATTATAAATTGAGTTTATGAACAAGTCCTTGTATTATGTCGATAAATGACGATAAGGCCCCTGTGGTTATAAAATGGTTTTATCACATCTTTTCAAAGTAAATTTTTACCTACTGATATGTTATATTAAATAACATATCTAAGACATGTTAACCTGATCTTAACATCAGTTTTCTTTAAACATCAAATAAATCGTCATTTTACGACATAAGTGTCGTTTCGGCGCATAGTATGGTTTTAAACCATATTTACCAACCAAGACTTGTTACTACTGATTTAAAACTTATTTTAAATATTTTTACAGTAGGTACAAGATATAAACTCATAACCCTAAATAATTTATAAACTATGTGTAAAATGACAAATGCCCCTTCGGTGCATAGTTTGGTAATAAAAGACAAATTACACATATAATTAATATCCTACTGATATTATATCATAAATAAGTTATTTTTCTAGAATACTTATGGTTATAACATTAAATTATATTCAAGTTACTTTTATAAGGTATGAAATTACCAAAATGCCTACATGAGGCATAGTTTCATTTTAAAACCTTAACGGGCATATAAGTTGGTATCTTATTGATATTACAACATATTTAAAATATAATGACATATAGAACTTGTCCATGACTTATCCGGTTACCCGATATCGCTGCTATGCGTACGGTTAAGCATATGTAAGTAGTTTACGAAAATTAACCGAGACGGGTCTAACCTTGTCATTTAAGTCTCAAATCCAGAATGTTTATAGTTTATCCATATTACAGAAGTCAAGGTACTTGTTGGGATTAAACTACATTCTATCCAATCATTGTTTAATCTAGCATTAGACGTTTTGATCATGTACACTAGTCGGTATAGGTCTATGACTTAAGAAAGACCATTAATATTTAATTGGTTAGCTTATGCCATAATCCAGACTAGAGACATTCTAGTAAATGCTATCTGCACTTAGTGCTTTTGTGTACGGCTGAGTAAATAAATCTTGCGTTTAAACAAGACTAGCTCAGGTAAATACTCTCGACTTATCTCCCCTATACGGACTTGGGTTACGGTAAACTATTACCGCTTGGTTGGAAATGGGATCAATCGAATGCCGGATTGTGGCTAGTAAATCCGCATATTACGTTTTAATCAGTTTTGTTTGATAACTTAAACTTTGGGGGTTAACTACCGTCTTGTGGATATCCTCGGCTCATTACAATAGATAATGGCCATGACCTTAGCGCGAGTGTAGCATACACCCGATAGACGCTCAAAATGCATTACCCACAAGGTTGGGAGAAAGAACTCCTTCGTGAGTTCAAAGTGGTGTGTACGTTAATCATGTCTCGGTCTCCGTACCGGGCCATGTATGTATGGACAAACATGTGAATCTCTTAACAAGGTTGGACGGTCAACTTTTCCAAGTTATAAAAGATTTTGTGCTGATACACACTTAAAACATATTTTTTTAATGTTTTCAAAATGAGTAGTTAGCTGTATTTACCAGCGAAAGCTGACGTATTTTCAAAAGACTAAGCTTGCAGGTACAATAGAAAATAGGATGGAAGTGCTTGGTAGTGATAAGAGGATCTTGCAAATCCTAGATCTGCCAAAGTCTGTTTTACATTCTTTTGTACAATTTACGATCCGCCTGTGGATCTTCTATTATGAGTCATCTGTATATTATTTTTGTACTTTGAACATTTGGTTCTAATAGTAATTTAACTCCAAGACTTCTGTTGTGCTGTGTTTAATTGACTATGATGACATCAACTTACCCATCACGATATTCCCCACCCGGGCCCACCGGTGTTTAGATTGGTGTGGAAAGTCGGGGGTGTGACAGGTTGGTATCAGAGCCAACGTTTGAGAGAATTAAACACTAGGCTTCTTGTGTTTAATCTCAAACTTACACAAGCACATTCCTTAGACTTCCGAGTCTATGTATTGACCTAGGATTACTCATTTCATTATTAAGTTATTAGAATTGTTTTTTATTTGATTTTTGACAGGAAAATGCCACCAAGAGTAAGAGGAAGAGGTAAAGGACCAATGAGGGGAGGACCTTCTAGACATATTCCCCCACATCCCCATCACCCGAACCCCTATGAGGATTCGGGGGATTCATGGCCATTATCGCAACATTCACCTTCTTATACCCAAAACTCTTACCACTCATACCATTCACTTCATTCACACCACTCTCCCCACTCTCATCATTATTATCATGATGATTTAACCCCAACCAATACTTTAATACACCCCCAGCCGACCAAAATCCGTTGGACCAACCCAATCCCATGGACGAGGACTCCAACCCGGAGATGCCGCCCGTCAGGATCACACACCCACCCCATCAATATTTCAAGTGATTCGAACTCTTACGCCGGATCGCTATACCAAGGTCCTAATGAATGGGACCAATATTGGAACCAATTTACTTTCGCTAACACTCCTTCCCATCACTCCCAACCACCTCCAGTGCAAGAAGATATCCACATGGAACCGGTGGAACAACCTCAATCGCCACCTGAACCGCCAAGGAGGAAAAGAGGAGAACGTATGTCGGTACGTGCGGGCCAACGGTCGGGATCGCTGCCACCTTTGCCCAAACCTTACCCTACTATTAACGAGGACCCACAAATGGGTGGACCCTCCAATGTTTCACCTGTAGTGGAACCAACACCATCACCAGTGGTTCAACCACCACCATTGGTTATAATAACCCTATCCCAACATATCTGTATACGTCTGGATATGATCCTTTTAACCCATCTACACCTGTTGATTACCAAGCATTATTGCATGACCCTTATATGCAAGCAGTCATGCATAACGCACTTTACCCGTTTCCTTTCTCACCTGCTTACCACCTACTGGATATCCAAGTTATGGATACAAGTATCCTATTATGCCACAACCACAACCTCCGCCACCACTCGAGGCCATAAATGAGGCCTTGGAACGAATAAAAGAAATGCAACAACAAGCGGAGAAAACGGAAAAGAAGACAAACAAGTTCTTCAAGAAACTCTCCAAATTGGTTAAGGGAAGGAAGGACGAGTGAAGTCTCTTCTAATATATTTTAGTCTCTGCGAGGACATTGTTATTTTTCTAGTCCCTGCGTAGACATTTTTATTTCTTCAGTCCTTGCATGGACATTTATTTCATTTGTTTCTAGTATTGTAATTTCTATTGGAATTTAATGAAGTATTTTTGGAATTATATATGTAAGTATTCATCCACTTCAAGCGAGCGTCTCGGTTCTACTCAAAATTTGTGCTCTTCTATATAATTCCAAAAGACCTTAATGCATTTGATTATACTAAGTGGCAAAGACACACATTGGCCAATAAACGATAGTTAAGGATAAGAGGGCCTTCTATCAGGATAGTTAAGGGAAGTTATCCTTCTATCCAGAGGTGATGGACTAAGTTCAAGCCTCCAATTTCGTTAAGGTCCAAGGTGACTGGGACCATTAATCAACCATTAAGGTACTCTTATGTTAACATTAAGGAATGTTCATACTCCTGGTAGTGTGACTTGAGGAACCACACTAGTCGTCTAGGTAAGAAGGACTACGTCCTAAGACCTACTATATAGCCTATGTGATCAATGTGATCCCGGCTAATGTCATCAAAGCAATGACAACTGATAGGCCAATGTGCCATAAAATGTCCAATGTGACAGGCCAATGTGCCCAATTTTTTGTTCAAGGTGACAGGCTAATGTGCCCAATTTTATGTCCAATGTGACAGGACAATGTGCCCAATTTTTTTGTCCAAGGTGACAGGCAATGTGCCCAATTTTATGTCTAATGTGACAGGCCAATGTGCCCAATTTTTATGTCCAAGGTGACAGGCCAATGTACCCAATTTTATGTCCAATGTGACAGGCCAATGTACCCAATTTATATGTCCATTAGAGATAGGCCAATGTGCTATATTTTGAATATCCTTGGGGATAAGGCCAATGAGCCATAATTTAATGTCCTCCAAGACAAGCTTACGAACTACATACAATTGTCAATTATGACAATAACAGTTGTGACATTACGATCCACTGTCTAATGGTATATGGACTATGACAGATTGTAA
Source organism: Scalesia atractyloides (assembly GCA_947069175.1). NCBI lineage: Eukaryota > Viridiplantae > Streptophyta > Magnoliopsida > Asterales > Asteraceae > Scalesia > Scalesia atractyloides. Next base: position 56,519,589 of record CAMTDV010000027.1, read on the forward strand.
TTTGCCTTTGATGGTCCTATTAAGACCTAGGCCAAATATATATATAATAAGCTTAAGAGTTGTAATGTTATTCACACTAGCTTAAATAGGCGATGGATTGTTATATCCAATGTTTAAGCCAATATGGTTCTTATACCATGGCTAAGAGATATTTTATTTGGTATTTAGAACCAAATCTCCAAAGAATGGCTAACTCAGACGAGCGCAAAGTAGCCACCAAGTGACTAGCCCTAACAAGGCTGAAAATATAGCAGTCAATTATGATGACTTCCAAGCTCGCATAGATGCAGCTGTTGGAAAGGCCATGGAAAAGGCCTTAGAGAAACTTAGGGAGTCAAGTGCTACTGCCTCCAGACCATTATCAATCACACCATCCTCAGCTCATAAGGAGAGCTCAGTTCACTCTTCGAATGCAAAGAGTGAACCAAATAAATTAGTATTTGCTGATAGGTCCCATTCATCTAAAGACAGATGTACCTACAAGTATTTCGTCTCCTGTAAGCCCTGAGATTGAAATGGCTTGATGAGATGGAAACGATTGTGGATATTAGCGATCGTGCTGATAAGGATGTGGTCAAGTATGTATCACAGTCCTTTAAGGGCGATGCCCTGATTTGGTGGAAGGCTATGATCCAATCTATAGGTAAAGTACACCTGTACAATTTAGGATGGCCTAAGTTCGTTGATTTAGTCAAGGAGACATAATGTCCACCTCATGAGGTGGAGAAATTAGAGATAGACTTTCTAATGAAGAAGCTAGATTGTAGGAAGTATGTTTCTGACTTCAATTCCCTGTCTAAGTTAGTTTCATATTTAGTCACCCCTGAAACCAAACGCATTGCGCGTTTTATTAACGGGTTAGCGCCTAAGATAAAAGGTATGGTAAAGGCTGCTCGGCTTAGTACCTATAGTTCTGCTGTAGACCTATCTCTCTCCCTCTCCTTAGATTAGTGAGGCAAAGGTTAGTTAGAACTGAAACTGACGGAAAAAGAAAACGGGAGGAGGATAACTCCCAAAGGTTCAAAAAGAAAGGAAATTTCGGGTTCAAAAAGAAAAACCAGCACACGTCTAATGACAAACCGCTGTGCAAGAACTGTAACTACAGACATTGGGGACAATGTAGTATTAATCCACAGACTAAACCCTGTGTATCTGTAAGAGAAAGGGGCATAAGACACTAGAGTGCAAAGATCTTAAGAATGTCGTTTGCTACAGCTATAATGAAAAAGGGCATATTACGTTTAATTGCCCAAGAACCCTAAAAGTAATGATGCAAAGCCTGGAGAGGCTAAGAAAGGGAATGCTCGGGCCTTTCAAATGAATTCCAGGGAGGTCGTTGATGACAATAACGTCATAACAGGTACATTCCTCATTAATGATGTTTATGCTAGAGTTCTTTTCGATTCGGGTGCAGATAAATCTTTTGTTGATCATAAGTTTAGTAAAATATTAAACTTGCCCATAAGAACTCTAGATATAACTTATGAGGTAGAACTCGCTGATGGAACGTTAGAGACAACATCTTCCATTCTTGATGGATGTTCTATATCCATTAAGAATTATTCTATCTCTATCTCTCTTTTGCCAATGAAATTGGAAGGGTTCGATGTATTTTTAGGCATGGATTGGTTATCCCATAACCAAGCCTGTACTGCCTGCGATAAGAAACTCATCGAGATTAAAACCCCATCTGGTGAAACGATCATCATCCATGGAGATTTACACTACAGATTGCCAGACAAGGTGTCGTTATTAAAGGCATCCATGTGTTTGGGGAGATGTTGTGTCATTTATATGGCACAAGTAACTATCAACGAGCCCAAGCCAAATATTTAAGATCTTCCAGTTATCTCGGAGTATTCCAATGTTTTCCCAGAAGAATTACCAGGTCTGCCTCCAGATAGGCAATTGGAGTTTAGAATTGATATCCTACCTGGATCAGCACCTGTAGCTAGAGCTCCATATTGGTTAGCAGCGACGGAAATGAAGGAATTAAGAGTTCAATTAGAAGAACTTTTAGAGAAAGGCTTTATTCAGCCAAGTTCCTCACCTTGGGGAGCTCCAATTCCTTTTGTTAAAAAGAAAGACGGTTCAATGCAGATGTGCATTGATTACCGAGAATTGAACAATATAACGATTAAAAACCGATATCCTCTACCCAGGATCGATGATTTATTCGACCAACTTCAAGGGGCTAGTTATTTTTCTAAGATTGATTTGAGATCAGGATATCATCAGTTGAAGGTTAGGAACGAGGATGTTCCTAAGACTGCCTTCAGGACCCGATATAGTCATTTTGAATTTCTAGTGATGCCATTTGGGCTCACAAATGCACCTGCAACATTCATGGATCTCATGAATAGAGTCTGCAAACTGTATTTGGATAAGTTTGTCATTGTCTTCATAGACGACATACTTATGTATTCTCGTAATCAAGTTGATCACAGAAACACCTTCGGTGCATCCTAGAACTACTAAATCAGGAAAAGCTTTATGCTAATTTTCTAAGTGTTGATTTTGGCTTAGAGAAGTCCAATTTCTTGGACATGTTGTAAATGAGCGTGGTATCCAAGTGGATCCCGCCAAAATAGAAGCCATAATAAATTGGGAAGTACCGAAAACCCCATCGGAGATTCGTTTTCTTGCAATTGGCTGGTTACTATAGGAGGTTCATTGAGAACTTTTAAAGGATAGCCACTCCTTTAACTACCTTGACCCGTAAGAATGTTAAGTTATTTGTGGCTCGAAACAACAAGAATCCTTTGAGATTCTAAAACACAAGTTGAGCAATGCTCCTGTGTTAAAAAAAATAAAATAAATAAAACTTCGCACACTAGCATGGGCTGTGTGCTAATGCAAAAAGGAAAGGTGATTGCTTATGCATCACGACAGTTAAAGGTGCACGAAAGGAATTACACAACTCATGATTTGGAATTGGGTGTCGTTGTATTTGTACTAAAGTTGTGGGGACATTACTTATATGACACAAAGTGTATCATATACACTGACCATAAGAGTCACTAGCATTTGTTCAATCAAAAGGAATTGAACATGCGACAACGTCATTGGATGGAAACATTTAATGATTATGATTGCAAAATTCGCTATCATCCCGGCAAGGCAAATGTCGTTGCTGACGCCTTAAGTCGCAAGGAAAGAATTAAGCCCATTAGGATTAATGCAAAGAGCATTGAACTCAAAAGTAGCTTGAATGAAAAGCTATTAGATGCACAAAAGCAAGCCCTGTTAGAGGGTAATATTCCTAATGAGGGATTAGGCGAGACTATTGATCAGTTAACGCTGGAAAGGATGGAATCCTTAGATTTAAAGGAAGAATCTGGGTTCCAATCTTTGGAGGAATTAGAGATTTAATCCTCGGGAAGCATATAAATCAAGATACTCAGTTCACACAGGTGGTGACAAGATGTATCAGGATATGAAAAAGAATCAGTGGTGGATGGGTTTGAAGAAATCCATAGCCACCTATGTAGCTAAATGTCTGACGTGTTCGCAAGTTAAGGTCGAACATCAGAAGCTGTCAGGACTTCTACAACAACTTGAGATTCCCACTTGGAAATGGGAAATGATAACTATGGACTTGATTACCAAGTTACCAAAGACCAAACGTGGTAATGACATGATATGGGTTGTTGTAGATAGGCTGACTAAGTCAGCACATTTCTTGCCAATTAAGGAAACGTATAATTCAGACAAGTTGGCTAAGTTGTATGTGGACAAGATTGTGTTCCTACACGGTGTGCCGGTATCTATTGTATCTGATAGAGATACTAGATATACTTCTCATTTTTGGAAAAGTTTTCAACAATATTTAGGCACGAGATTAAACTTTAGTACGACTTACCACCCGCAGACGGATGGACAAAGTGAGCGTACTACTCACACTTTGGAAGACATGCTTAGAGCATGTGTGATTGATTTAGGCGGAAGTTGGAATGACCACTTACCCCTAATAGAATTCTCCTACAATAATAGTTATCATACGAGCATCAAGGCTGCTCTTTATGAGACCTTGCATGGGAGAAAATGTCAAACGCCCTTGTGTTGGGCAGAAGTTGGGGAAGCCCAACTATCAGGACCTGAGATTGTCCTGGAGACCACGGATAAGATTGTACAAATCCGTGATCGACTGAAAGCCGCCGTTATAGACTGAAGAGCTACGCTGACAAGAGGCGTAAACTTCTTAAGTTCCAAGTAGGGGACAAAGTCATGCTGAAAGTATCACCTTGGGAAGGTGTAATGAGATTTGGAAAGAAGGGCAAGTTAAGCCCAAGATATCTAGGACCATTCGAGGTAATCAAATGAGTCGGCACTGTGGCTTATAAGCTTAAGCTACCAGAGGAGCTTAGTGGAATTCATGATGTATTTCACATCAGTAACCTTAAGAAATGTCTAGCCGATAAGTCGCTAGCAATGTCACATCATGATGTGTAGATTGATGAAAACCTAAGATAAGTTGAGAAACGAATTTCAGTCGAGGATCGATAGGTTAAGAAGCTCCGAAGGAAATTAATACCTATAGTAAAGGTTAAGTGGGACGCCTTTAGAGGTCCCGAGTATACATAGGAGGTTGAGTCCACTATGCGACAAAAGTACCCCCATCTTTTTGAAGAAAATCTCGATGACAGGTTTCTTTTAAGGGGGTGAGGATGTAACACCTCGTAAAAATTGTGTCCGATAGTATAGTGATACGTGTTGTATTCTTAATTTAGTCTATTAAAGACTAATAGGGACTAAAGGTGTCAACATGCTCAAACTGAGCCTCTGAGTGACTGTCTGATGTCAACATGCATAAACATAAGCCTCTAAGTGACTGATATGTGAACATGCTTAAACAGCATCCTCTGAGTGACTGATATGTCAACATGCTTAATCATTAGCCTCTGAGTGATTGATATGTCAACATGCTTAAACTTGGCCTCTGAGTGACTAATATGTCAACATGCCCAGCCTCTGAGTGACATCAGAGTCAACATGCTTATAGTGGGCCTCTGAGTGATCCTTTACGAAGTCCTAACTCTCATATGTCCCCTTTGTTGGACGAGAGGGATTAAATCCATAAATATGTGAAAGTTGGATAATGGAGGGGCTAAAGTGTCAACATGTTAATTTATACCTCTGAGAGACCTTTTAACGAACCGAGAGCTCGACAATGTTTGAGCATACTCCCCGGTATGCCAAGTATTGGTTACGGAGGGCTAAATATGCTATAAAGGTGTTTTAAAAGGTTTAATAAGTTAAGCGGCTAAAAATGACAAACTTTGAAACTGACCATGGGGCGCGAGAGGCAAGGGCCTGGCGTCTCGCGGGGCGCGAGAGGTCTATGTCTATAGAAAATTTGCTTGGCCTCCCACAAATTGCCAAAAACCATTTGATTCAAAACAAGGGACTTTCAAACAGCTATGCCACGTTTTAGGACACTTGTAAGCTCCTTCTTACACCTCTTAGCACCAGGCATCACCTTCTTCAAGTTCTCCAACTATAAATAGGTGCAAAGGTTCACCCTCTGAACTTGCACCTTTCTCATTCACAACTCTATCTCTCTCCTCTGGAAGTTCTTAATTGAAAGGAGCATCCAACTTAGTTCTATTGCATTCTAGGATCCACTTGTAAGTGTTCCTTCCTCTTGCATTTTTGTTTATAGGCTTTTATAGCCAAATGTCAAGCGTTTTACGGATCCACTTTCAGTTAAGACCATTGTGTCCAACCATTGTTCATAACGAACATGGCTAAGTGATCGTAATAAGGTAGGTGTTAGTCCCTATAAAGGACACCTCCTGAAGATCACGTTTGCTAGACTAATTGACGGGTCAAAGTTATTATATTAAAAAGTCAAAGAGGCTATTTTTCGGAAATGTTATAATTTGAGCTTATATATGTTATGAAACATGTTTTGACACTTAAACAAGTTGGTAATAATTATTAGAACATGTAAGAACATGTTCGGCTCGTCAATTTCAGTTCTAGGGTCGGTTCGCAACCGAAAGTCGCGAAGTTTGACTTCTGCTTTGACTTTCGATTCTGACCCGATTTAGATTAGTTAGCTACTGATCTAAAGTTGCATTATGATCTAATATAATGTAGCATAACCCTCTGAGTTATATTACATGCTCATAATCAGAATCTAAGTTTATGCACAAGTTCCGTAATTATGCCATTTTGACTAAAATGCCATTTTTGCATAAAATGAGGTTTAAATGATAATGAACTTGAAAATGAGTTTCCTACTGATGTAATATTATAAGTAGGATTATTTGAGATGTCGAACCAGATTATAAACTGAGTTTATGAACAAGTCCTTGTATTATGTCGATAAATGACGATAAGGCCCCTATAGCTTATAAAATGGTTTTAATCACATCTTTTCAAAGTAAATCTTTTACCTACTGATATGTTATATTAAATAACATATCTAAGACATGTTAACCTGATCTTAACATCAGTTTTCTTTAAACATCAAATAAATCGTCATTTTACGACATAAGCGTCGTTTCGGCGCATAGTATGGTTTTAAACCATATTTACCAACCAAGACTTTTACCTAGATTTTAAAACTTATTATTTTTACAGTAGGTACAAGATATAAACTCATAAGCCCAAATAATTTATAAACTATGTGTAAAATGACCAAAATGCCCCTTCGGTGCATAGTTTGGTCATAAAAGACAAATTACACATATAATTAATATCCTACTGATATTATATCAAAATAAGTTACTTTTACAGAATACATATGGTTATAAAATTAAATTATATTCAAGTTCCTTTATAAGGTATGAAATTACCAAAATGCCCATATGAGGCATAGTTTCATTTAAAAACGTTAACGAGCATATAAGTTGATATCCTACTGATATTACAACATATTTAAAACATAATGGCATATAGAACTTGTTCATGACTTATCCGGTTACCCGATATCGCTGATATGCGTACGGTTAAGAATATGTAAGTAGTTTACGAAAATTAACCAAAACGGGTCTAACCTTATCATTTAAGTCTCAAAATAAAAAAATGTTTATAGTTTATCCATATTACACAAGTCAAAGTGGGATTAAACTATATTCTATCCGATTATCGTTTAATCTAGCGTTATACGTTTTGATCATGTACGCTAGTCGGTATAGGTCTATGACTTAAGAAAGACTGTTAGTATTTAATTGGTTAGCTTATGCCATAATCCAGACTAGAGACATTCCGATAAATGCTATCTGCACTTAGTGCTTTTGTGTACGGATGAGTAAATAAATCTTGCGTTTAAATGAAGACTAGCTCAGGTAAATACTCTCGACTTATTTCCCCTATACGGGCTTTAGTTATGGTACACTATTACCACTTGGTCGGAAATGGGATCAATCGAATGCCGGATTGTGGCTAGTAAATCCTCATATTCTGTTTTAATCAGTTTTGTTTGATAACTTAAACATCGGGGGTTAACTACCGTGTCTTGGATATCCTTGGCTCATTACATTCGATTGATCCCATTTCCGACCAAGCGGTAATACAATTATTGGGGGTTAACGACCGTTTCAAACTGTAGTGTAGCTATTGTGACAAAACAGAAGGCGTTTAGGGTAATCTTTGTCCATGTTTCAAACTGAGACTCCTTAGAATAATACTCCTGAGTCCCATCCTATCGAACAATGATCCACATTTTCTTGACATGATCATACATCCAGCTCAACACCTTTGATTTATTTCCGACCTTGCTATAGTAGCTTGAGCCAAGCTCCATGACATATCGTTCAGACTGGTTTGTCGGATCTTTCAATTGGAAGTTCTCATCAAGATGATTGACATCAACGTTCTTCATCAACACCATCTGCTTCTTCTTTTGGGTCGCTGGACGCTTTTGACTTGCAGTATATTTCTTTCTTGGATCATGCAGATAATCATCCAACCCAGCTTGTCGTTCTGAAGCCAATTGTTCAGCTGCTAACCTGTTTGCCTCACTTTTCTCTGCTGCTCATTGCTCAGCTACTCTATATCTGTGTTCTATGTTAATCGGATCGTCAGTAGGGTCAGAGAATTCCCTCCCAAACTTGTTCTCCAATTTTTCTTTCAAATCAAACACCATAGTCATCAGCATAGTAACATCTCCTTGCAGTTGATCTATTGTTTGGTCTCTCACATATAATCGTGTTTGCAACGATGCGATATGAGCATCCTTCAATATAACCTCCTACTCTAACACAACCACTTGCTTCTTCAAATCTACAACATCAACTTCCATATCTTCATCATCACTATCCAATCCACCAACCTCAAATGCACGTTTCTCCGATCTCTGCAAGTATTCCGTAGCATCATCATCAGCACTACCTATACCACTTCCACCTGCGCCAGACCCTTCAGCACCCATCGAACTTCCTCCAAAATCCATCATTTGTAATACTGAGTCTGCCAGAATCGAAACAATTGTGGAATGTGTAGCAACATGAGCAGTTGTTGGTTCAGATGAAATAGGAGTATCAACCATTGGAGTATCTGTAATAGATGCAGCGACTGAAGATAAAACATTAGTAGAAGTCACCAGAGTAGACTCTTCAGCAACACTAACAACACGAGCTTCGGATTGACTTGGTTGAACACTAGGCTCCGTTCGCCTTCTCTTGATCAATGGAACTTCGTCTTCTTCATCCTCTTAATCATCTTCAACCATACCAACCAGAGCAGCAACATAGGGAATTACCAAAGGAGGATCACCCTGTCGTTCTTGGATTTCTTTGAGATGAGCAATTAGGGCTTCTAAGTTCTCCGAAGACAGTTCTGGCAAGACTGGAGTTAGATTGGCATTGAACTCAGTAAGATCATCTAAGAAAGCTTGTTCTACGTCAGTATCCTCACCTGTAACCAGATCTTCGACCTCGACCTCTTTCTCTTTGGCAGGCACGTCATGCTCTTCTGCAACAATGGCATTTACCGGTGTAGGAGCTGGGACATCCTGTCCAATTACCTCAGCAAATTTTCCAAATTTCGTCAAACGACCAACTAAGACAGTCTTCGACGTCGAGCGATTCTTCTTCATTGTGCTGAAAATAGTTGGTCCCATAGGCTTCATATTTAGAAAATTCGCATCCGAAGCATCTTTGGCCAAGTCAGGATATCGAGCATCTAGAATCAGCTGTACAAAACGTGGATATAAAAGAAACATCCTCTTCTTGGACTGCTCTAAAATCTTCTTCATGTTTTTGAAGATATAACTAGAGAAGTTATACTTCCAGTCCATAATGAGAGCTACAATTCCAGAAGCTGGGTTTGATTCGGCTGATCTAGGCCTCCTTTGTTCTCTGAAATTCACTACATAAACATATGTACTAATAATCTCCAGTAGGTAGGAAACATCTTCTTGAGTAACGGCGGATACGACCCTTCATAACTCATCTCCGCAAGTATCGGCAATACTTTCTCCTTCGCATATACAGTCGGGTCACTTGTAGCATCAGCAATCTTTAAAACCTCTCTAACGCAACTTTATTAACTAAGATCTCAATCCCCTGTATTTGATAATGGATATACGGTCTCCTATCAGCTCCTCTCTGATGGAATCGAGCTCTCTTCCAAAATGAGTGCACTAGATCTATGAATATAACTGGATTAGCACGTAGTACATAAGCAATCTTGCATGTGTTCAAACCTGCTATCATCGATTGGAACTCCAGATAAAATTCAGCTGGTGGATCCGATAAGTATCCTGCCTGATTGTGGAACTGCTCCTCTACCAACATAACCGCATCAAAGGCCTCTTCTACCATATCTTTCAAAGCAATAACCAGGTTAAATCACAACTAACAGAAGTTAACGGAGTTTATCAGGATAAAGATCAACACTAATTGGATGGTTCAAACAGATTTCGATGGTTCAATTATTGAATGGTTCAAATCAGTTTGAAGGGTTCAATCATTTGAAAAGGTCAAAAGAGTTCAAAGGTTCAAACCCTAGAATCCGGATATACTAACAGGTCAACCATAATCCGGATGAGCCTTTACATCAATCTGGATTAGCAAAGAGGTCACCAGTATTTTGGATAAATCATCAATCCGGATTAGCAAATAAATCAACAGTATCTTGGATAAATCATCAATCCTGATGAAGATTATTTGAGATGAAATCCGAGTTCATCAACTCGGTTGAATGTCCATCCGGAATGAGATCTGAAATGCATGTTACTTTGAAGGCCAATCTGAGATGTATCCGAAATAGGTGAAGCCGTGGGATTTGAGTATGTAAGCTTGAATTTCGCAAGAACGTCATGGACATATTTTCATTGATGAATCAAGATTCCCTACGGGCTCTGACGAACTTGAAGTCCTAAAAACATGGTCATCTCCCTCAGTGAGCTCATCTCAAATTTCTTCTTCATAATTTCTTCAAATTCACGACAAAAACCGTCATTTGTAGAACCAAAAATGATATCATCAACGTAAATTTGAACAAGAATAATGTCCTTGTCAACATGTTTGATGAACAGGGTTTGATCAATGGTTCCCCGAGTGTATCCATGAGCAAGCAAATGCTCTATCAGAGTTGCATACCATGCGCGAGGCGCTTGATGCAATCCATTCAAAGCTTTGTCCAATTTGTATGCATACTCTGGCTTGTCAGGATCAGCAAAACCCGATGGTCGTGCAACGTATATTTCCTCTTTCACCATGCCGTAGAGAAACGCAGTCTTGACATCCATTTGATAGACAGTGAAATCCATGTAAGATGCATATGCCAAGAAAATGCGAATAGCTTCCAAGCGAGCGACCGGTGCGTAGACCTCATAGTAGTCTAATCCTTCAATCTGACGAAAACCTTGAACCACTAGTCGAGCTTTATTCCGAACAATGACTCAAGTGTCATCCTGTTTGTTACGAAAAACCCAGTGAGTTCCGAGAGCACGTTTTCCTTGAGGCAGCTTCACCAATTGCCAAATACCAAGCTTCTCAAATTGATTGAGTTCTTCATGCATAGCGTCCACCCAGCCTGGTTCCTGCAAAGCAACATCAATACTTTTAGGTTCAATTTGGGAAATGAAGCAAGAGTAAAGACAAGTATTGATATCCCTTGATTGACTGCGGGTTCGAACAGCAGCAGTAACAGGACCAATAGTATTTTCAATGGGATGTTCACGCTGTAGACGCTGCGGTATTGGCGTAGCAGGGACAAGAAGATCTGTTTGCAAGTAGTAACACTCGCTGAAGCTACTCGAGATGACTCCCCCTCATTAGTTGCACCAGTAGAAATATTGACTGATGAATCAACAGAACAATCTGGCGATGTAGGCTTAGGAAACAGAGATGAACCCAAGACATCGGGAGGAGCAGACCCGTCATTTGTCGGAGGAGACTCTGTGTTTGAAGCCTCAACTTCAGGGGAATCATCCTGAGGAGTCTGGTCAGAAGCTGTTTCTTGAGGTTGCGATATTGGTGAAGGAGTAGATACAGCCTCATTAAATCCAGGTGGATCCACACTCAGCTTCTTTAACGTCTCATGCAGTTGTGCAGCATTAGCATCGTCTCCGGGTGAGATGGGCATTGTTAGAAGGTCAGAAATTTGGCTTCTACCTGCAGACACATTTGAAGGAACATCAACATGGTTAAACAATGTGGAATAATCATACAGCTAGTCAGGACCAATGCGTGTGTCCTTGGGATTTTCCTCCAGCCAACCCACATTGTAGGTTTCAACTACCATTTTCTTGATCTTATTATAGACACGATATGAAGTATTTTTGGAATATCCAACGAAGATGCATGGGTCCCCGCGTGATTCAAATTTCTCTTTAGCTTCCATGAGCAGGAGAACACAAGGGCATCCGAACTTGCGGAAATGCTTGACCGAAGGTTTGGACCCTCAACCACTTCATACGGAGGTTTCATGTGCCCTTTTATTGATCAGGGCATGATTTTGAATATAACAGGCGGTATTGATTGCTTCTGCCCAGAAAATGAGGGGTAGCTCGGATTCAACCAGCATAGTACGTGCAGCTTCAATTAGCGTTCGATTTCTTCATTCTGCAACCCCATTCTGTTGTGGAGTTCTGGCTGCACTAAACTGGAGGTCAATACCCTTGGAGGAACAGAAAGAATTTAAGGTGACATTCTTAAATTCTGTTCTGTTATTGCAATGAATAGCCTTTACAGTGGTGTCAGTCTAGTTCTCCATAAGCGTGACAAACTGTTTAACTAACTCAGCGGTTTCACTTTTATGTGGAAGAAAGAAAACCCGGTGAATCGCGAGTAGTCATCAATAATGACCAGGCAGTATGCCTTCCCGCCAATGCTCAGAATGTCTGTCAACCAAAAAGATCCATGTGAAGCAATGCTAAGACTTGAGATGTGGAAGGGGCGGCTTTAGATTTGTGTGGTTGTCGATGTTGTTTTCCACGTGCACATGATTCACACTTTTCAACCTGCATAAAGTCGCGAACTGGTAGATCTCTGACTAAACCACCTTTTGCAAGGAGATTTAAGTTCTTCATGTTGATGTGTCCTAGTCTACTATGCCATAACATTGCGTCATGTTCAGATGTAGACGAGAATAGGCAAGTGAGCATGTCAGAGGGAAACTCGTTCATGTCGAAGACATACGCATTTCCTTTTCGTGCAACTTTAAGAAGAATCCAATCATCCGGAATAATAAGACCTGCTTTCAGCACATAATACCCTTTCTTGGTAAAGAGAACATCCAAATGATTGTCACAGAGCTGAGATACACTAAAAAGACTACGCTTCAATTCTGGTACATAGTTAACATTCTTAAAGCTTAGGGCTCCATTGCATACTGTTCCTCTTATAGTGATCTTCCCGGTTTCACCACCTGCGAAGGAGACAAACCCGCCATCGAAAAACTGAATGTCGTTTAACTGCGAGATGTCCCCAGTCATGTGCCTGGAACAGCCACTGTCAATATACTAGAGTCTGACAAGAGTGCACCAGAGTTGTTCCTGCACATTTCAACAGGTTTTAAAGTTAGAGGCTGCAACCCAGGCCATTGAAGATCTGGACATGCCATATGCGTCAATATAAGTAACCTCATGGAAAATTGAATTAGTTGAGGATGAGGGTGATGATGCTTTAGATTTGTTTGATATAGGGGCAGAAGACTGAATCTTGGTCAAGATCTTAGGCCTCCAAGTTAACGAATCAGACTTCTGCACTATTCAGGGAACCTGAAGGTCTTGAAGATTTATGAGATTGTTTCTTGGCCATGTTCCAGTCTTGATCAGAAGACATAGCAATAGCAAATCGAGCCTGAGGTAGGCGATTAGGAATAGCCTTCTGATATTTGAGTATAATGTTTTAAATGGTGTAAAAGCCGTTTGACAATTTCGTGCAATATGCCCTGGAAATCCACAGTTGAAACAGGCCTGCCTCTTCTGGAAGAAAACAGTCCATTCAGCTTGGGAAATTCTAGGCAATTTGTCTGTCAGTTTCATGCTTGCGGGTACTGGCGGCTGATGCACGGTGCTGTTCTTGACTGTTGTCTACGCACAACCATCAACACACTTATTAGTTATGATTTGAATTAGACAATTTGGAAGGTGTAGACTTAGGCATAACTTTAACTGATTTATGTTCAGCTGTTTGCTTAACAGATCAGTTTGTGGCTGCTGAGTCAATTTCTCAGAGTGAAGAGGGGACTCAGTAGTTGCCTTTTCATTTGTCGGAGACGCCTGTTTGTTTTTCTTCTTTTTGGATCGGTGTGTTCTTCGTTTCTTATTCTTATTTTTCAAATCACTTTCGTGGTAGATTCCGTAGAAGACACGGGTGGCTCAGTAGGGACATCCTTTTCTAAACTTTCAGAAGATGAGCTTGAAACATTACAGGTAGATGGAATCTCTAAATTTTGAAAAACTTGAGAATCCGATTCAGATTCAATTTCAAGATTTGCATCTGAATCAGCAGAAAAAGAATGCTCATCATCTGTCATTTAAGAATCAATCCCTTGTGCTTGGTTTGAAGAAGCTGAGTCGCCTGAATCTTCTGGAATTATGACAACATCAATTTTCACAGGGTCGGTTGGTTGGTTGAATTTCTCACTGTCAACCCTGGGATTAGCATCAACAGACAGAACCTCTAGAGAAGGATTCTGGTCTCTTCAGTAGGAGCTGATGAAACCGAATCATCTATCGATGCTGTACCTATAACAAAGTTCATGTTTTCATCACAAGAGTTATCACAGTTATTAGTAGCATTCAAAACATCAGCATTCGATGAAAAACCAGAATTAAAACTGTCTATGTTATCAACACAACCAACATTGTCTGAGAATTTAAATTATTCAGAAAAATTGATTTAAAATGTCAAAAGCAGGCTTATAAAATTCACAATCAGCTGTCGAATTGTCTTAATTGTCATTCAGACATTCCTCTTGATCACCATCTGTAATATCCTCAACTAAAATTTCTTCTGCACATGAGGTAGACACGTTAGTATCGTTCACTAATTCAGTTTCAGTTTCAGAAGACTTTTCTCCTTTAGATTCTGTGGAGAATGTTGATGCCTCTACCTAAGGCATCACATTCTCTAAATCATATGTACTACAAGATGGATGATCACAGATTCATGTGAAAGTGGTGTGGAAGTAACGAAGACATCATCCCTCTTGAGTTCAGTTGGTTTAGAGAACTTTGGGTAATAGGGCTTCCTTGGTTTAGAAAGATAATCTGAAGGTTTACCTACATCATATTTTCTGCATTTTCTAAATCAGCCTCAGATTCAGGCATTCAGGTATAGTTATGATTATATGGTGGAGGAGCCCTATTGTACCCAAGACCTTTGTGAAATTTTTCTGGTAATTGAGCTGAAGATCACACAAGTCCTTGACCAGATTGCTGGAAGTTTCAAATTTTTTAATGTTTATTTCATTTTCGTGAAACTTCCTTGTCAAGGAATTTAGCTTGGCTAAGGCTGCTTGAAGTTCTATGTCCTTTTCAGCTATTTTCAGCTTATAGTCGTATACCCAACATTGTTGTTGGTTCAAGTCTAGCTTTAGCTGAGCTATATCTTGTTTTTGAGCTTTGACCTTTTCCATAAGAACCTTGTTCTTATGTTTAAGGGCGATGTTTTGTGATGCAGCTTGCTGATATTCAGCTACAAGAGTTGAATTATGGGCGTGCATTTGTGATAATTTATAACGACAACTATCAGAATAGAGAATTCAATTTACCGTTTCTGAAAGATCTGGTGTTTCAGTTGTCTGCGTCATCATGCAGTGGTTGATAGTTCTTAGAAAGATCCAAAGTTTCCATCTGAGCTACAGCATTTGCCCAGTTGAATCCTTCGTGCTGTTGTGCTACCAACGCTGTTGATTTCCCACCCGAGCTGCTTGAGGGACTCGTAGTAGACTTTGAGGGAGAGACTGGCACCAGCTGTCTGTCGCTGCTCTGTATGTCCGCCACTCTGGATGACACATATCCAGATGGCGGCTTCTTGCACTCCCTGGCAAAATGTCCTGGCTCGTGACATCTGTAGCACCTGAGTTTATCCTTTGTAAGACTAGTCTTCAGATTTGACAATGGTTGCCGCCCATACTTCTTATGAAACTTGTTGACACGAAAGGCAGCCATTGCAAGATTCCAGGACACATCGATCTCATCCAGATCCTCCTCCATTATTTGATCTACTCTTGTTGGAAGAATGGATGGGGGAGTCAGATCACCTACTAAGAAGGCATTCAAGCTGTTGATCATTAAAGCAGCTATGGCCAATTTCTCGTCATTTTCCTTAGTGAGAAAAGCAGAATTGGACACAGGTTGAGCAGGTGCCGGTACTGGAGCAGCAGATTGGGGAATGCCGCCATGTTGAACCACTTGAGGAATGGTAGGACTAAAAACCATGTTGGGATACTGAGCATGGTACTGTGTCTGAACTTGAGCAGCAGAAATCATAGTGGGAGTCTGAAACTGAAGACCATACACGTACTGAGTCTTCTTGTCGTGGCAAGAGGACTGTAGACCACATTTGAGCTACCGGTGTTTGAAAATTCCCTTGCAGAGGGCTATAGAACAGATTTTGCGACATCAATGCTGCATTTTGCCCTGTTATATTGGCTGCCATCAAACTGCTCTGATGATTGATCTCTCTCTGCTTATTATCGATCTCACACGATTTAATAGTAGCTATCATTTTTGTGAGAGTGACATCATTCAGGTCCTTCATCTTCTTGATCATTCCAACATCAGCATCCAAACTCTTTGGTAGTGAATTTAACAGTTGTCTGTTCATAGCACTATTGGTAAGAGTAATCTCAGCTGATATCATCTGGGAAACGAGCTTTACATATCTCTGAATCTGGTTCTCAATGGTTTCCCCGTAAATGTGATTAAATGAGCTGAATTGTTGATTCAGCTGATTTACTCTGCTCGCCTTCATATCCGCATTTCCCTCATAGAGATTTTGCAATTCACTCCATACTTCTTTAGCGGTCTTGCAAATTCTGACCGCAATAGAAATATCAGGTCCAAGCGCCATTGTCAATACAGCCGAGGCCTTTTCATCTTCCTCAATGATTTTAACATCTTTTGGAGTCCACAAGTGACTGGGCTTTGGAATATTTGTGTCCAGATCTTGATCGGTACTGTAAACTATCGTTCACGACCATTCATAATACACCTCCACGCACCCGGCTCTTTTGCCTTGCAATATTCTCGAATCTAAACTTCCATTCGTAATACTCATCTCCATACAACAGACAGGGCAATTTAGTTGAAGTGCCAATCACTTGATCCAATTCTTGATGGAGGGCTAGAGTCTGTGATTGCAGTGCAGCCAAAGTGGCATTGGTTAAATCTTGAGCTGTCATGTAGTCGTTCATCATGGTTATCTTAATTAAAATTACCAAGTAAATTTAAATTCAGTTAATTTCAAGTTTTATAATATGAACAGTGATCAGTCCGAAATCAGTCCGGAATAGTCAACTCTGAGATGGGCAGATCCGAAATTTAATCCGAGATGGTCAAATCCAAGATGATTAGTCCGGAAATAAAGAGAATCCGGAATGATATTGATCTGAGATGAATAATCTGAAATGATGATCTGAAATGATGTTGATCCGGAATAAAGAGAATCCGAGATGATGTTGATCCGGAATAAAGAGAATCCGAGATGATGTTGATCCGGAATAAAGAGAATCCGGAATAAAACTTATCCGAAATGAATTAGGAATCAGGAATAATCTGGAATGAGACTGTATCTGGAATGAAATCAGTCTGGAATCTAAACTTTATCTTAATGCAATAGTGGTTAGAATTCTAAGCAACAATAGTCAGAATTTCAAGCAACAGTGATCCGAGATCCAAGTAACAGATAACCACCAACAGTGTCTCAGATCCGAAAAGGTAGCAATCCGGATTAACCAGTAGTCTGGGATCAATCCGAGATGGATGATCTCCTTCGTGTTCTTCGGGATCTTCAACAGTAACAAATCCCACAAGGACAGATGATCTTGGAATTATTTCTGTTTCTGAGATATTCATCTTTTTAAGGACATCAAGTTGTATGATGTTCATAGAGCTTCCACCGTCAATGAGGATCCTTCGAACAAAGTGATTAGTTATAAACAAAGTAATAACTAAGCCATCATAATGAGGATCCAGAATATCAACATGATCATCCTCATCAAAGGATATAACTTTCTGCTAAGTTAGAGTGGAGGTCCTAATGGGCCTGACTCCATTCTCCAACTTAGTTTCTTTGGCATGTGTCTTTTCCGCTGAGAACGAGGTTCCATAGATATCAAACCTTTCTCTTGAACATTATCAGGATCCTGGATCCTTGACTTCTTTCTGCCCATTAATTCTTTCAAGTGCCCCTTAGTAAGGAGATATCCAATTTCTTTCCTTAGAGCTATGCATTCATCTGTCAAATGCCCAAAGTCTTCGTGGTATGCACACCACTTGGACTAATACTTGAAGGAGTTAGATTTCTCGTTCTTCTTCGGCCACCTAGTTATTTCACCTAAATTCTGCAAGGCGAGCATCAATTCATTGCCATCAACAGAAAAACAATATTCAGATATTCGAGGATATTCTTCCTCATATCATCTTGTTCAACTGCATGAACATTTTGATTATCAGGTTTGGTGTACGGCTTGGATCTGTTATTCTTGTAGAAGGATCCTTGCTTCTTGTCGTTGTACTCCTGTTTATTAAAACCAGTGATAATGTCCAAGTTCCTGCAAGGGGTCCTGACAAGATCATCGTAAAATGGAGAATCCTTTTGCAATCCCATTAAATGCCTCAACCGCAGTTGCGACATCCAGGTTCGGGATTTCTAAGGATTCTCTACCAAAATTGGTGACATAATCCCTTAAGGATTCGTCACGAATCTGGGTTATCCTACATAAGTCACTGGTTAGCCTTTCAAAAGTTATACTGCATGAAAACTAATTATTAAATAGGTTAACTAAGTGCAAGAATGAAGTAATGGAATAGGGAGGAAGACATGGCAACCATTTGAGTGCCGATCTAGTGAGTGTGGATCTGAACCCTACATAAACAAGCTTCTTTCAACCTTTGGGGTTTATTCCCATTCTATCCCGGTATTGAGCCACGTGTTCCTCCAGATCAGTTGTTCCATCATACAACTTCATGTTGGGTGTCTGGAAGCGTTTTGGAATCTCTGTCTAGCATATGGGTGGTGCAAAGCGAGATACCTTGTGACTTCCATCCGAAATTTCAGGAATAGGTAAAACTATTCCCGAACACTGCATATCATATCCTTGAGCTTCTGTAGCTCCCTGGCCATGGCCTGCCTTATCCCTGCATCCTGCATGAAACCATAGTTAGTATCCGTAGGTGTAATTAGAGTTGTTACCTCCCATTTAACTCAAAGGTGGTAGTGTAGAAGTGTATTGAGGATAAGAGATGTATGTAGTCACAGTAGGGCCTGATGAAGCAATAGTTTGCATTAGGATGATGTCCCCATCATGGACTTCAGAACTTCTAAGTGGTTGACTCCTCGAGGATCATTGACCCTAAAAGATGTTAGATCTAGGATATATTGGTGCTGAAAGCCTTAATGGATTATCCATTGATCCTTGAATCCTGTTGAGGATCCTTGATGTTGAAAGTATAATCCCTGAGACTGGTACATTCCCTGTGATCCTCCCGGTTAATAGAAGGATCCTTAAGGCAAAGTCATTGCTTGTGATCCTTGCTGAATGTTGGAGGATCCTTGATACAGGACATCGGATCCCCTAGAATGTTGGATTGTTGATGGTGGAGTAGCAAAATCCAACGACCTAGGCATCAGTGGAGACTGATCTTCTGCCGGTCTCTTCTGCTTCTTGATTTCATCAATTTCGTGAAGGATCCTCTAGTTAGTTTTGTCTTGCTGCTCTATGTAGCCTTTCATCTACAACATCAACATAGAAATATCGTTGTTAGTAGTTTTAGAGGAAGAAACAGAAGAGGTTTTTGATCCTGTGAAGATGGATGATGTCTTCTTCTGAGGATTCTCATCATTCTTTTGGAATGATGGGGGAATAGGAGGTAAAGCATAGTGGTTTGAGATTAGGAAACCTCCGGCATGGCACTTGAAGTAGCTTTTCCCCACGAAGTTGATGGAAATGAATGAAAATTCTTAGAATTGAAGCACCACTTGGCCCACGGTGGGCGCCAAATTGTTTTGGTAAAAATCAGGCTAAGGATAATGTAACCAAATCTGATTTGTTAGGTAGTGTGCTTGAATGTTGAACAATTGTATAAACAAATACGAATTATAAACGGCTATGAACACGATGAGTTATACGAGAAAAAAGCCCTTGATCTTTATAAGATCTCCGACATAAAAAACCCAGGATAGTGAAAACTATTACTATCAACTATATTGCATAATAACGATTTTATAATTTTGGATGTTGATCAAGTGTGGTACAACTACTGTTCCTAGGTGTATTGTGAGAGCTCTAGTTTGCAATGCGAGAAAGTGTGTTTGTGAACGTAAGAAATGTAATGTCCCCTAAAACACTTGATCAACCCCTTTTAAATCAAACTAACAACTAGGTCCAACTTTCTTGAGAGACCATATCCAAGCTCATGGACATTAATGGAATTCATCACGTGCAGCATCTTCAACGGATATTAACTGAGATTCCAGCTATGCTTGGTCCATGTCGTCCACAACCTTCATATAATCTTGGAATACATAGAGAACAATTGTTAGAAATCATAAGTAAAGCTAAGGATCCTTGATCCTCCGGGTTCCTGTGCAATCCGTTAAGAATAACTGATCTAGGCCACACTTAAGGATTCATGATCCACAATTAGTTAAACCTATGCCCTAACAATTACCTTTGCTGTCTGCAGTACAACTTAACCTATTCAAGCACTACAAAAAGTTCATTCCACCTGCTTCCTTCATTCCTAACTCACATACAAGATGTTCAGGGCGATGGTAACTGTGGGTTTCGAGTTATAGTGGTCGGCTTGTCACGTCATGAGATGAGTGGCAGTCAATACGGCAGGACCTTCTAGGTGAGTGCAACTGGTACTACGACATTTGGAATTGAATAAATTCATATGAGTTTCAGCCAGTTCGAAACTCCTTAGATTGGGATGATATGGAGTGTGCATCGGGCAATAAGTGTCTGCTAAGGCCTTTCACGGGGGTCATGATAGCTAACTGGTGGAATGTCATTGTCACTTATTAAGCGAAAAAGGTTGTGCTACGTTTTTTCCCATGTTGACAACAGCCCAACAGAGTATTCCTCGTCAAACAGTTACGCTCATACATGTTAACAACAACCATTTTATTCACGTCAGATTAGAAGGGGAATATCCAATGCCTACCCGTCAGGATACTTGCGACAACCGACACGGCATACACCAGCAGTGAGCTGGGAAAACTTTTACAAGGAACGTATTATTCAATATCAGAAGACGTTGATGAATACAAGACGAAGGAATTCATGGATTTAGGTTGCCTATGAATTTTAAATAATATTTCATGTTTTGAAG
The DNA here is from genome assembly GCA_947069175.1 of Scalesia atractyloides. Lineage (NCBI taxonomy): Eukaryota > Viridiplantae > Streptophyta > Magnoliopsida > Asterales > Asteraceae > Scalesia > Scalesia atractyloides. The sequence goes on from CAMTDV010000027.1 coordinate 56,540,557, forward strand.
ATTTGTAATGATGTAAGTGAATTAAATGCATGTGTGAACACATATCAACTGTGTTTTCGTCAATTCCACATACCGACTCAAACAAATGTCCAGTTAATAAACATAAAGAAAAAGCAAAATAAGATTGATCTTCTTTTCTAACGTTCTATCAATGTTTTGAAAACTTGTTAAAATGGAACTTGAAAAGACATATGAAATGAAAACCGTATTGATGTAGGTGAATACACTGATTGCGTTTCGTCAATTCCACATATAGTAATTAAAAAGTAAAAAATTGTTAATTTATACGGGTCGTACAACTTTATACGACCCGTATACAAGACCAATACAGCACTCGTATATTGTGTATACGAGGGAATAAAAAAATTAATAAACATTGTATACGGCCTGTATAACGTTATACGGACCGTATACAATAAGAAAAGATCGTATAATAGGGTTATACGGCCACATATCCACCATACAACCTCAAATTTCTCTAAAATTCTCTCGGTTTTCTATTGGATCATTCTTGGATGCCATTCTTCGGCATTCATGATGTTTTCTTCTCGTTCTTCTATTACGGTACGTTTCTAAGCCTCGTTCATAGAATAGACTTTCAGATTATGTAACTTGTTAGATAATGGTATCGTAAAGCATATCGAATAGCGTAGATTAGCGTAATGAAATTGATTGCTTGATTGAATTTGAAAAATAAAAAAACTGAATTTGAAAAAATATAAATGAATATTCAAGTGTATACGGCAGTATACACTATATACGATCGTATACTATTTGAATATCCAAAGGGTATACGATCATATACAATATAACGATTGTATAAAGCTTGAATCTTCTAGTTGTATACACTCGTATACAATGTATACAATCGTATACCCTTTGAATATTCAATCCGTATACGGTCGTATACATTATATACGAACGTATACCTTTTAATTTTCAGTTTTGTTTTTGCTTTTCTTCCTTGATTGTTATAGTTTTTAACGTTTACGGGACGTATAATACGTGCGCATATGAAACGTATACGAGCTTTGTACGGATCATACAGGGGAGGTATAATATGGATCGTATACGAGACGTATAATACGTGCGAATACGAGACGTATAATACATGCGTATACGAACTTTGTACAAATTCTATACACATCGTATAGTACATGAATAATAATCTATAAGACTTACCAATAGTCATTGTTATTTTTACAGACGATATGGCTGAGACATAAGGTGCTGGAGCACGTAGAGCTCTTCAGGGTCGAGGTCGGGGACCCGGACGGGAACGAGGTTAGGAGGAGGAGATTGTACCCGATTTTACTGAGACGTCGCAGTTTGTCCGCGCTATCCCCTGAGGTATGGCTGCGCACCAGGTTTTGGGCAGATTACGCGAGATGGAGCTGGATACGCCCTGGAGCGTTAACATTGGTTTTTTACCGAGATTGGATCGATCGGTCGGGTCCACGAGTTCATGCTAGTTGACTCCCTGTGGGCCCGCTTATTTGAGGCCGGCCAAGAGTCGGGCCCATAGGGAGATTACTTTAGAGTTTTTATGTACCTTTTCTTTTACGGACACCCGGGGTGCAGGTTCATGACATTTTTTGGATACTACCATAGTTTCTTTTACTCTTTGCGGGGTGACTCGCCGGATGAAGCTCCCCGAGTTCGCTTTTGCCTTGGGTCTGTACTCACAGGAGGAGTCAGAAACCAAGCATTTTTGGATGCGCCGACCACCAGGTCCATTGACGTGTCATGGCCCTGGTGGCGCACTATTGGGACCGCGGAGTTTGTGACATCGCGTTCACGATCCACGAACGCGTGGGTGTCACACGTTTACGACCCGTTACACCGATACCTACATCGGTTTATCGTCGTGATGATCGCCGATTTTCATGATTGAAGGGAGTGGGTCACCTAAAGTGACCTGTACTTGCACGACTTACTTACCGACGGGGGAGGGGGCAACTTGGCGTACAAGTTGACCACATACTTCACCGAGTACGCTTTTAATGTACCTCTAGCCAAATTAGTTGTGGCGGCTTCGTCACCCGTCTTGCGAAGCACTGGCCGCCTCTTGTCCCCGCGTATACAGGTGTTAAAATACCCAAAAACCTTATCAAACCTCACAAAAAAATATACACCAGACCGTATAACATTATATTGCTCGTATACAATTGTATATGGGTCGTATAATGTTATACGGCCCGTATACATGTAGTACAAATAAAACTTTCCAACACATTTATTTATATGCAACAATATTCTATACAGATCGTATAAGGTTATACGACTCTTAAACACTTAAAGATGTGAAAATAAAAAATAAGAGTATGAAAATAAAAAATAAGGATATGAAAATAGAACATCCAATAAAACATTAAGTGGTTAATTGTTACATTTAAAGTTGAAACATTAACATTTATTATCAACTAATAGTACATTGAATATGAGTGGGTCATTCAATAACGTCCATTCGGATCGGGCTGATGATCCATTTTGCTTGCATATAATTGTTTTGATATTTTTAATTGTTTTAGTAAGAATAAGACCCGCCAAAATTCTTCTACCCAACACAACCCTACAAGATCTTACCTTTCACTTTTTATTATCATGTAAAAGATGCAACGGAGTGTAAACTGTTAACACTAAAATGCAACATAATATGAATGCCCCGCCTCTCTCCAATCTTCTTTTGCTTAGAATAAAGTACTAACTACTAACCTTAGTTGAGAATCGACCCCAATTCAAGGAAAGAAAATGCATTTACCTCATATGGTAGTTACTTTTGATGAGAAAGGATATGTTGATAAAGATTTATTGCTGACGTGTATAAAAGTGAAAAATATTGGTGATAAAGAGTTATTGTCCAAGGCAATGTTACCACTTAAAAACAAGTTGATACTAAAGATCGTTAGGGTGTGCGGGCGTCTTTGGGGATGGTGTGCGTGAGCGATTTACCACACGGGCACACTGCCGTCATTCCCTAAAAAGGCTATAGCGGGGAGTATTCTGAGTGTTTGGGGTTGTTTTTCGACCATTATATTCTTTTTATTGTTTTGCCTCAATCTCTCTCCCTACAATGTAAACGGTGACGGTTTATAAGGGAAAGAGGTGGTGGTGGTTTGCAGGTATGGAATTGGGGTTGAGGAAGAGTGGTGGAGGTTTGCAGTTTGGGGGAGATGGTAGGATGGTGAAGAAAGATATTATATATTTATCATATTATAATGTTTTTCTTTCTTCTAAATTTTAATATGTACACAAGCCGTTGAAAAAAAAAGCTTTTCAATAATAAACTATCGATCCCCATATTTATTTTTTATTAATTATTAATTTATTTGATGTAGTGTTTTTTTTTTAAATGGAATGCTCTTCGTGAGAGGAGCTCCTTTATAAATGAGTGGGAGTTGACATGGTACAATAACTTCATACTAATAGCAACTTAGAGTATTTACATTCAATTCATCATCTTTAACCTTATAATTTAATTAAAAATGAATCTTTTTTAAAATTTATAACATATTTTAAAAAACATCTTACATCCAACTCTCCATACCTATCTCTATATTCTTTTTTTTATTATTTTTCTCTTTCTTCCATTTACAATTTTAACTATTATTTTGGTCAAAAATCAAGCAAAGTATAATGTTACCAAATCTGATTTTGTAAGATATTGTGTTCGAATGATGAAAAGTGTATGATCAAATATGAAATGTAGAAGACAATGAACACGATGATTTATACGAGGATAAAGCCCTTGATCTTTATAAGATCTCCGGCATAAAAAACCTCAGATGGTGAAAACTATCACTATCAACTATATTGCATAATAAAGATTACAACTTTGGATGTTGATCAAGTGTGGTACAATGATTGTTTGCTAAGTGTGTTGTGAGAGCTCTGGTTTGCAATGTATACGAATGTGTGTATTTGTGAGAATGAATGTATGCCTAAAACACTTGATAAACCCTTTTTTCAATAAGCTAACAACTAAGTCTGATTTTCATGGTAGACCACGTCCAAGCTCATGAACGTTAGTATAATTCATCATGTGCGGCATCTTTACCGAATATTGACCAAGATTCCAGCTAAGACTTGGTCCACGTCGTCCACAACTGCATATAATCATTAGAAAACATGGAGAACAAGTGTTAGAAACATAATAGAATTAAGGATCCTTGATCCTCAGACTCCTACACCATTCACTAAGGATAAGTGATCCAAGCCTGGGTCTCAGGATACATGATCCAGACTTAACAAAACTCAACCCCTAGCAATTGCCCCCAAATATGGCAGATAAGATGTGAATCAAGTCAGTCATATTTCCGTTGGATGCGAACTAAGGATAACTAGCCGTTACGAATCTGACGTCACATGATGGGATTGACTACAACCATCATCACAATATATAGGGAGGAGATAAGATTAAACTGTAACACCCAAAAGCGAACTTGGAAATTAAACTAAGTTAATTGGGGTGAGCGGGTAAATTACCATTAGTGTTGAAAGTTAACCCGTAAACATTAAGATTTAATCAAACTAAACTTGAGGGACCAAAGTTGTCAAAAAGGAAACTTGTGTTTTATAAACAAAAATTAAAACATAATACACACATAGTGTGTGTATGTATGTCGATCATCAATGGTGGAGACAAGGGGAACCCTTGTTCTTCCAAGATTATCAAAATTGGAAGGGAAATTGGAGCTTAAACTTGTGCATGAACATGAATTATCGATCACTTAGACTAGGGGATTATAAGTATGTTCAAAAACCTATATTGGTGAAAGTTGTAACTTGAGTCAAGTAGAATACTTGCAATTAAATGGTTGGATTATGATCCAAATATTAAATTGAGTGTGTATGAATGCATACTTTCGTTTGATATAATGAAATTATGAAATATTTGAGCTATGATTACTTGTAGGCGATCAACAAGTAGATATTAAAGTGCGTTTTGATAATATGATGAAGTTGATTATATATCTATATTTAGAATCATCATACATGATAGTAGTAGGAAGATACTTGAACAATTTATGAGTTTGAGTACATATTCATACTTGCCATGGAATGGGTTTTTTATGAAATGATGAAATTGATGTTATATTAATGATTGATAGTTGCTTGAAATCATGTTGTCTACGAGTTTGTACGTAGAACTTGATTATATTAGGTATTCGGATGAATGTAGTAATATGATAAAATGGGTTTTACATAGAGAGGAAAACCCTTAGTTCTAGCACAAGGAATGGATAAATTAGCAATGATAATTGGGAGATAAGTTAACATGGTGTTAATGATCGCTCGAACTTGTCAATGGAGGGGTATGGTCCAAAAAACCATGCGCCTGCGCAAGGTACCATACCCTCATAATGATAACAAGTCACTGGAATAACCTTGCGCGCTACGCACAACGGTGAGCCAACATTGAAACAAACAGGTTGCCTAACAAACCTTGCGCACCCTGTGCAACGGCAAGTTAAACCTAGAAGCGCAGGTCTTGACCTTGCGCGGATTGAACAAACCTCTAGCCGCGAAGTCCTAAAACCTTGCACAAGGCCAAGACTAAGATGAGAGCAACTCATACTAAGTCTTGAGAACAAAAGGACTTAATCCTACAAGTTCACGCTGGCCAAAAAGCACTAATAAGGCCACGCGGAAGGGAGAAGCGCAAAGAGGCACTGATCAAGTACAAGGGTACAAAGTGGCAGAGATATGACCAATAACCGCTCGGCAGGTTGTGCCAGACCACGTTGCATGATGAGCAGTCATGTAGAGAACAGAAAGTATGCAAGGACGTACACGTGGCACCAACCAACTCACGCCAGCGACTGTCACACGATCTCCACTAACGGCTGATGACATGTCCGACAACAAGGAAAACTGCCAGGACACGTGGCTCCATCCACCATGCGCCAAGCGCACCTCCTACTAGAGACCATCAACGATCGTCATAGAGGAGATAGAATGGATGGTTGTCGGTTCCAGGCCCAAGGCCCATCAGCCCATCTCCTACACCCTCTCTTCGGCTATAAAATAAAGATCACACCTCATGGTAAAACACACTATTTTTAGCTCACTCACTAATTACTTGCTTATTCCTTTGTAAACCCCGATACTTATTCTCACGCTAGAGTGTGGTCACGGAGAAAACCCTCCCCCTTTTCTCCCGTGATGAGGCTAATGGCGTTTCTAGTTTTGCAGTGAGATTGAAGAAAGATCATTCCGACAAGCAAACAAGAGATAAACTTTTGTGCAGAGATGTTGAACTATAACCCAGATATCTCCGGATACATTTTGGTCCAGTGTTTCTTCAGTCAAAGTGAAGGAAGTGATATCAATTAGGTTGGGAATCTAGTTAAAATGGTAGCCTAAAAATAACATCTATCGGGTATTTGACGAATTGCCTAAATGAGTTGTTGAACTTATTAATGCATTTGCATATGTTAATAGGCAGTTGACTTTTAAAAGTCAAACTGACCTATAATAAGATCAAATGGTACTTTTTATGTAAAATGCATAAGGTGGGATAGACGTGATAAATAATGACTAATCTAACCATCTTGCAAATGATAAATGATAGTTTGATGCTTGGCGAGCTAGGTGGAAACTTGGGAAAAAGCGAGTCAAACGGATCAAATACGCGGAAAAGCATAATCAGAGTTCAAGGTAAGTAAAGCTTACATCTTTTAGTAGAAAACTTACATTTGTATTGGTTACAGCAAGGTAATTTAGTATTTTAAATATAACGTTCCAACGCGGAATGTTACGGGTCGGAACAAGTGAAAATTAGCGAGAAACTATATTCGATGGTAAAAAGGGGTAAAACGGTAATTCACTCATGTGATGATGAATAAACAAAGGTTTTGAAAAGTTATCGTATGGTGTATATCAGAATGGGTAAAAAGGGTAATACAGTAAATTGGTCATGTGTCGATGGACAAACAAGGAGTTTTGAAAAAGACACCTTAAGGCGTAAGCCATGATGGGTCAAATGAATTAAGAAATGGTTTTTAAGTAATATGATCGTATGGTGTAAACCAATAAGGGGTTACATGGATGAAATGGCAAATAAATACCATCTCACAATGATAAATGGCCATTTAGGCCAAACAGGTCCAATGGTGATGTTAACGCCATTGACTAATGGTTGCTTGTCGAGTCTTGTGCTCATAGGAAAGAATAGCGTATGGCATGCGTTGATTTTAATTGGAAACTAATATTGCAAGGTATTAAAACGGGTGTGGTGGTATATAAGTTCAAGGTGTAAGACCTTTTGGCTTAATGCCTCCTAACATGTCATTTTCGTAAATTATCAAACTGAAGGGAAAAATCGGCATATAATGATTTTACTATAATAAACCACCAAATACAGTTGGGGTGGAAGATAAATGAAAATCTTAGTGTGGTGGAAGTAGGAGGTATTGAAAGAATAAGTGAGATTTAAGCTTAGTGCTCAAATCTCAAAACGGGTCAAATAATTATATGCGCGAATCGGGTAATTATGGCGTAATTTATAAAAACTATGAATCTGGGTTAAGGATTTCGGGTTAAATATGTAGGCAAATATTTTAGGGACATTTAGAAACAAGTTTCAAGTGAAACAGATGAAAATTGAACAAGTTACGGAAGCTTTCGTAACAAAGCCGACAAAACGGAGAATCTACAGCAGCCCACCCTAAGCTACGGCGGCCAGCCGTAACTAAAGGCTGGCAACTCCTAAATGAAACATAATGCATGTACTGTAAGCTATAGCACATAGCCTTAGCTTACGATGGGGTATTTATAAAAATTGGTGTTTTCATTGTTTTGAGCTTCCGGGCTTAACTAGTTAGTTATAAACCCCATATAACTAACGTATTTCATGATTTATGAAATGTAGGTGATGATTTGAGTACCGGATGACGATCAAGCTCAACGAAGAACCAAACACGATCAAAGTTCAAGCTTCCGCATTTCGATTAAATCGTTTAAATTAACTTAGAATTTCGAATTGTTAAGACATTTAGAAATACTTATGAAGTTTAAATTAACTTAGAATTTCGAATTGTTATACATTTGCATTATGCTCTCATTGATGCATAATCTTTTATAAAAGTTATGTTTTAAGGTAATGGGTATTTCATGATCCACTATTTAAGATTAGAAAATCCTCTTTTATACTTCCATCCCGGAATCAAATCAGGTGTTCTTTCTCTCTTGTTCTCTTCATCTTCTCAATTTCTTGTCTTCATTTCCCAATCATGGCCAAGATGGCTACCAGATCCTCTCCAAGCAAGAGCCAAGATACTGATGATATACCACAAAGCCAAACCTTCTTGCAAGTTCACTGATCCTAAGATCGCTAGCTTGTGCCCCTGTTTTCCTTCGAAGACCATTTTCTGACCATATGATTCCACATGAAGAGTGATGCTACCTCGTCCATTTGGGTGTGCTTCCCTGCATTACCCCTTCTTCTTGGCTACTCCTACCCCTTTCCTGATTTTACTCAAAGGTTCTTCTCCCTCACCGGCATGAGCTATAGCCAGGCCATGCCTATGCTTTGGAGGGTTTTGTATACCCTTGAACAGATCATCAGTAAAGAAGGGATCAATTTAATCTGTCAGAGCTTGCCTATCTCTACAGCCTTCTCCCCATGGTCCCATCGTTTCTTGCTCAAAGCCAAACCCCAACAGCCTTTACCCATCCTTAGATCCACTCAAAATGGTTCCACCTGGAAGAATCAATTCTTCTTCGTGAGAAGGGATTCTATTCCACTAGGGAATAGTTTACCCAAAGAGTGGATCATTGAAAGGTAGGATATAGGATCCTTAGATAGCCGCTATAAGAAGTCATGCTTATGTTGCTAACTTGTTTACTTTTCCTATTTGCATGTAGTGACCAACTTTGCCTGCCTTGCTAATTCACCGGGAACTGATGACAGAGTTGTTGGGTTTTGGACTCTTGACTCAACAATCAGAACATTCAAGCCAAGAACAAAGGATCCAAAAGCCAATACTTCCACCTCCTACAAAATGTCGAGTAAGTATTTGTGCATTTTTATAGATATAATTTTGTATTGAAAGAGTTACGTAAAATAAGAAGACTTATCTTTTCTATTTACAATATAGATGCTCAGAATTCCACTAGCAAACACCAAGTTTGGCCTGGATGACGTCGACGACATCATCTCTCCTCGCTCAATCAAAAATGAGTTGGCCAAAGGCCCAAGCTTCCCGGAGCTAAAGGCCATCACCAACAGGGCCAAAGCTGGGTCTAAACGGAAAAAGCCCATGGAGGTTAAGTAAGACGAGCTTGAGGATGAGAAGTTGATCCACGACTTCATTGCCGAGGTAAGGATCCTTGATCCTTTTCTGTTACTATTACCTTTAGTGAAGGATCCTTGATTCTGAACATGTATATTACCCATTGCAGAGGTTTGTCCGTTTGAAGGCCCATAAGGACAAGAGCCTGGCTGAGGCAAAGGATAATGTGGTTGGCCTTCGATCCATCGCCATCGCGAAGGATAAGACCATCTCCCAGCTCGAGAAGGAGAAAACAGGCTTGGAAGAGCAGTTACTAAATGCTGAAGTCGGGATACATGAGGTTGTCCTGACGGCAACTGATGACGCCAAAGTGTGTGCTGCTCGCGCTATCCTCAAGGCAAGGATCAAAATTGTCAAAGAGGCAATGGATCCTACCTTCGACCGGTCTTCATGGGATTTAGTTGGATGGGAAAAAAGACTCCATGAGCTTGGTGATGAAGAGGAGCTGGAGACGATCAAGATGCTGGAGGCTGGATCAAGCAGGGCCAAGGAGGTGTTGAGGTTGATGGAGGTGAAGTAGGAGGTGTTGATGCAGCTGAAGATGGTGCTGCTGAAGTGGGCAATGAAGGATAATTCAGACGAATCCTGAGCCCACTTTTTTAGGATTTGTGGTTCTTATTTGATGGTGTTTTTGGTTAAAACAATTTATGGTTTGTAATTCTAAAGAATAGTTCTTTTAGGTTTAAGGAACACTGATCCTTAAGACAATAAGGGTGCCAAAAGGTGGATGAGTCCTTCTTTTCATGGAGGATGAAGCCTTTACACCCTTCGCTTTTATTTTCCTGCACTTCATGAACAAATAGTAACAGACACCCTTCATCAACCCAAGTTGACGAGCCACGTTTTGCTGGTAGAAACTTGGGTTGATCATTTTGACAACCTTTAATAGGGTTTTAAAAAAAATCTAACCTTTCAGCTATATCTGTGTTCCAAGTTTTGGTTTGTTATGTTTATGATTATTTGTTTAAAATAGAATGTTTGTGAAAAATAATCAATTTTATCTTATAAGAATTTAGAAAAATCTAAGTTATTAAAAATTTGCCAATCCTTCTATAAAATTTGATTAGATAAAAGTAGATAAGTCATATACCCTTGATTGTAAGTTTCAGGGTGAAGTCAATAAGATAAACAAATACGAGAATAAAACATACTAGAAAACCGAAGTTAGGATTTTACATCCTTAGGAACTACCATAACGCAAATGAACTAGTCACCATTAGATATTATTTAAGGATCCAGGATCCTTTTGAAGTAACTTGTGAAACTTCAAGGCTGTAAAACCTGTTCAATTAACTTAGGACTAAGACAAATAGACTGGGAACAACCCAAACAAACTGCGGACAAGCCAAATACTTGGGGACAAGCCCACTTAAGTGACATGAAAATGCCAAAATCTTAGCTAACGTGAAACGTTAGAAACCTTTGCTAACGTGAAAACTTTAGAAACCTTAGGATAACAGATGTATGGTACGTCTGCCATTATACTTGAGATACTACATATGGCCAACAGGAATGAAATTGTCAGCCACTAAGCGTATACTGGTCCCATTGCTTCGAACCATACTTGGATAAACGTGCGCTACTGGCAGCGTGTCAAAACCCAATTCGTGTGAAAAGTGAAAACCTTTAAACCTTAGAAGGTATAAGATACCTTAAACGTGGGAGAGAGGTGGCCAACCCCTTAATCCTCTACAAATGATGTTAAACATTTCTGCAAAAACTTAAAACTTGGTGAAATTGGATGTTACGTGTGTAACATCCCTTTCTTTATAACAAATAAAGTTCAGAAAAACTTAAAGTGAAATGTTACCGATGTGAGGATCCTAAATCCTTAAGGATCCTTGATCCTTGTCACATTAAGTACTTCTTGAGATGAATAGTATTCCAGGCCCTTGGTAAGAGATCACCTTTAATAGTTAATAGACGGTATGCCCCCTTTTCTGCCTCTGCTTCAATTAGATAGGGGCCTTCCCATTTAGGTGCCAACTTGCCATCAGTTATGTTTGTAGTGTTCTAAAATGCTTTCCTTAACACCAAGTCTCCAACTTGAAATCGTCTGATCCTAAAATTCTTGTCATATGCTCCAGCCATCCTTTGTTGATAACTAGCCATCCTTTGTTGATAACTAGCCATCCTTATTCTTGCTAAATCTCTGAGCCCATCCACATTATCCAGGTCTTGAGTTAGATGCTTGTTTTGGCTGTAGGAACCACCATCTCTGTTGGGATCACTACCTCAGTTCCAATAACTAGAGAGAAAGGAGTTTGGCCTGTAGCATTCTTTGGAGTTATTCTATCTGCCCAAAGGACATATGGAAACTCTTCATCCGACTTTCCTTTCTTGGACCCAAGTTTCTTTTTTAGGTTATTGATGATGATCTTGTTGCTTGACTCTGCTTGGCCATTAGCTTGTGTATGAACTAGTGTGGATGTTATCATCTTGATTTCCCAATTGTCACAAAAGTTAGTAGTTCTACTCCTAATAAATTGGGATCCATTATCACATATAATTTCAGAAGGAATTCCAAGAATATAACTTCCTTTTCTCAGACTTGAACAAAAGCTTCTACTTCTATCCATTTGGAGAAGTAATCAGTCATGTCTAGCATAAATACTTTTCCTCCTGATACCTTTGGAAGTTTGCCAACTATATCCATTCCCCATTTCATTAATGGACAAGAGGACATTATTAGATATAAAGGCTCTGCAGGTTGATGTAGGATGTTGCTATGTCGTTGGCAAGCATCACCTTTCCTTGCATAGTCTACATCATCCTTGTTCATTATGGGCCAGTAGTTGCCTATTCTAAGAATCCTTGAGAATAGTGCTCTGCCCCCAGTATAATTTCCACAGCTCCTTCATGAAAATCCTTTAGGACCTCTTGAACTTTTGGATCCTCAATACATCACAAGTAGGGACATGCAAGAGATCTTTTATACAAAATGTTATTTAATATAGTAAATTGAGATACCTTGACCCTGAAGGCTTTCGGATTCTCCCTTACGGGAATTTCCCAAACATTCTGAATGTAGTTCATAATTGGAATGATCCATGATCCTGAATTTTGTGATATCCCGGGTTTTTCGGATAACTTACACGTGATATTTGTCGAATAGTATATATGCTAAGTATTCAACGTGCATGAATTAAATACGTGTTGTGTGTTGTGTGGATTTTTAGTTATATATGTATGTATAATAAATATGCACACGAACCGAACCGCGACACAAACACGAACCGAACTCTTTGTGAAACTAGGAAACCTGAAACCCAAGTCTTCGGCCGCGAGATGTAGATCTCAAACCTTAAGCCATTCTCGGCCATATGCAACCCAAACCACAAACCTAAACCAAGAACAAGCCCAAACATGTCTCGGCCATAAAATCAAAACCAAACCGAAACCCATAGCATGCAACTTTAGTTCTCGGCCACGTGATCAAGACCCAAACCAAACCACCCAAGCTCCCTTGCGGCCGCATACAAACCCAAACCGTAACCCTTCCCTTTTAACCCTCACCCTATTCCTTGCGCCTATATATACTAACACTCATGCATGTTTCATACAAAACACAAAACCCTAGAGTTTCATTGCCGTCGGCTGCCTTACCCTCATCATCATCTCGGTCGCAGCAAGCAACAGCTTTCCTGCTTCTTTTCTCGGTCGCAGCAAGCAGCAGCCGGAGCCTTTATCAACTCAGTCGCAAAACAGCCCACTATTCTTTCCAGTCGCGAACAACATCCTTTTCTAGGTCACGGATCTCTCGTTGCAAGCAATATTCGATCACCGGATTCCTTAGCTTAATCACGGTTCGTTTACCTTATCATATGATACAAGACCATATTCGGATACATGTGTGTGACTTTGTTGTGTTCGGATCGTATGATTATATTGTCTCCGATAAATATGCATGCTTGAATGTCTAGTTGTTTCGGATATATATGCATGCTTGAATGATTTGTTGTCTCGGATTATATATGCTTGAATGTTTAGTTGTCTCGGATTATATGTATGTTTGAATGGCTAGTTGTTTCGGATATATGTGTGCTGTTCTCAGATCGCATAACGGTATAATTTCGGATTGTTAATACAAGATTGAGAGATTGGAATGAATTTGAAAGCTGAATACATATGGGCTGTGTTTTGTTTATAATAACTAGAAGTAAGAACTAGGGTATGCATGGATGAGATATTAGTATTAATCTAGGATTAGAAATCGGTTTTAGATCAACTAGATTAGTCGCTTGAACGGGATTACACGAGTTTATGATAAAGATATGCTGAAACAGGATGCTGATTAAAAGTTACAGCCGACTTCATCTGGCTGTAACTCGGTCATTAGTTGTCGAAAAACGGATTTTCTGATATCTAGAACGTAGAGATTTGAATAAGGAATCTAATGGCGCCAGATTCATAATTTTCTGAAATCGTTTGATATTTTTAAAGGGCCAAACAAGTTCAGTAGCTAAAGCTGTTAAAATGCTGGAATTTTGTTGATTGTTTATCAGGTTAGATTTTAAAATCAGTAGGGAGTTGAGTCATGATTTTTGCACAGCAACTAGGTTTGGAAATTTCCGGGCAATTCCAACTGGAATTTTGTTAATCGGACGATCAGTGATTTTTAAGTATATTCTTCCGTGGACTGCAGTCAGAAAGCGGTCAATCTGACTGCAGCTTAGTAAATTAATATTTATGGTAAATTGGTAAAGATTTAGGACTTGGAAAAATTATATAAATTTCTATGGTATAAATGTCACCTACTGTAAAAATATAGGAATTTTTGGAATGTTAGAACTATTTTGTAAAAATCCTAGAAAACAGCTGAATAATTGAGTGTTAAGCAGAAAGCTGATAACTTGTGATTGTATGCATAAAGTGTTGTATGGATTTGGAATATATTCATGATAAGTTGTCTGATTTCTATGATCACATGAGAATACTTGCATGCATGTTTGAGTGTTAGATATGTTGTTTGTGTGTATCACTTTGTGAGTAAATTGCGTGTGGAATTTGTATTGGTGTGATTTCACACTGACGTGTAATTAATTGGTTTGTTAGGACGCAACTAGCGGTCCCATCTCTTATAACATCTTTGCTACACTAACCGAGCAAATAAAGGTGAGTTCACAGCCCCTAACTTTATCCGGTTTTTAAACAACAGGGGAGAAACATGTATACACTCTCAAACTCAATCTCTTTACGTTATACGAATTTAACGTCACATAACTATACGGTAACTAAGTTAATGTTAATGTAATGTTATGGTCACTAAGCAGCTTTATCACTTAAGTCCTCGACAATCTCCTCGGATCGTTAGTATTTGGGTTAAATAGCGGGGGAATTATAAGTAGTACTACTGGGCCCGACAAGCCCCATCCGAGCTAGTCGCGCTAGCCGACCTGGTATGGTCAACGGGTGAATAATTGGCCTAACACCGCCATGGTCATGTGATAGGCCTGGCAAAACGAAGGCACAACAGTCAGCTTCGATCGCGAACTCTTACGTGACATGACTTTAGGCTAGCTACCTATATACATTAATATTGAACTTAATTACGGATCAACTTAATATTCCGGGTTTGGAATATTGGAAACATAAACTTATTATCCCGGGTTGGGGATAATGGAAACAACAACTTAATATTCCGGGTTGGGAATATTGGAATCAACAACTTATTATTCCGGGATTGGAATAATGGAACTGATACGTTATCCCGGGTTGGGGATAACGGAGTAACAAACTATAACCGAACAAACAAATTTATGAAAACCTGTGAACTCACTCATCTTTAATGTTGACACTTGTTTCTTTACATGTTTCTCAGGACGCTAGGAGCTCTAGGTGCACGCACATGCATTGAACAAGACATCTTTATCGAGTCTCATTTACTAATATTGTTTTGGAATTTTTCATTTGTTTTGGCGTTTGTGTTGGCGCCCGCATCACTACTTATTTATGCTTCCGCTCAAACTTTAAAAATAATGCTCTGCTAAATATTGGTAATTGATATAAAATCTACAATGAACGATTTTGCAAAACGTATAATCAAATCATGTAGAGTCGTTCGACGTACTAGTGTTTCAGATTCTGGTTTGTTCGCACGCCTCGTGGTAAAACTCCGCAAGTGGAAATTGAGGGTGTGACAGATTGGTATCAGAGCCACTAGCTATAGAGAACCAGGTTTGCATTAGAAGTAGATCTAAACTATAGCTGATATCACGACACTAGACCTAGTTTGGCATCGAATTATTATCTTGTTATGCAATATACCACAATTGTGTTTGGTAGATTATGCCTTCATAATAAGAAATGAAAACAACTCATAACTAACTACACGACCAAACAGGCAATGTCATCATCCTCATCGTCATCATCGTCCGACAGACTTACGCCACCAAGGGCACCAGGAAAGGCACCAATGGAGGAACCCATACTACCTTATGGCGTAGAGACACGCTCAGCGGCGAGAAAGAGGCTCGCTCTGGGGGAGGAGTCGTCGTTGCGCCCAACTATTGCTGTACCGGTTGAACCGGTTAATCCTGTAGAAATAGGAATTGACATGCTTAGAATCCTAGTGCATACACAACAAAAACAGTTAGAAAGAATGCAGGAAACCATCTTAGCACAAGGATGGATGATCCGACACCTTACCGGAAAGACCGACTCGCTCGAGGAAGAGCATCGTACGAGCAAGATAGCTCGTAACACCATAGCCAGAGATCTACGTGCTGAGCAGATAAGAGCCGACTGGCTGGAGGACAGAGTCCTGGAAAACAGTTGGAACATTCAGGAACTGCAAAATCAAGCACTTGAACCAGCACCGGCCCCTCCAGTGCCGGTAGAGGAGGATCCAGAGGAAGATCCAGAGGAGGATCCTGAAGAGGATCCGGAGGAGGACCCAGCTGAGGAAGCTGGAAATGACGCACAGGATGACGGCAACGACAATGACTTGGGGGATGGAGATGTAGACGACTGACACGTCTCGTTTATATTATTTGTTTTCCTCCAGTTTATTATTTTCCATTTGTGTTTAAACTTGAAACTTTATAGTAAATTCGTATGTTTGATTTACACTTTTGTAAGACGTTGAGATTTTAGTTAATCAAGTATTTCTTTTGACTATTTAACATATTGAGTTGGCATAACTTAATAATTATTAAAGTACGAAGTAGGATAACTATATTGGATGTATAGACTGATCGGGGTGTGCTTGTGTTGTGTTTCGAAGATCTAAATGGCGACGGGAAGACGTGGAAACCTTAACTTGACGCCCGAAGAGCTAGCTGCCATGATTCAGGAGCATGTGAACGCAGCTTTAGCGGGTGTTCAGAACCAGCCGGCAGGTAACCATTATTAAATTTTCGCGTGGAAATCTAATAGTGAGGCTAGTAAAATTCCTTGCTGACTTCCTGTTCTCTGTCAGCAGGAGGGGGCTTTAACCCCTATAAGATGTTCCTTGACGCAAAGCCTAGCAAATTCTCGGAGGCGGAAGGACCCATTGGATTGGTCCGCTGGATCGAAAAATCAGAATCCGTTTTTGAAATGTGCAACTGCCTAGAGGCAAACAAGGTCAAATACGCAGCCTCAACGCTGGAAGATGGGGCACTGACATGGTGGAATGCCCAAGTTCAAACCCGTGGGCTTATAGCTGCGAACACAATGGCATGGACTGAGTTCAAGGCCCTGATTAAAGAGGAGTACTGTCCACGAGACAGAGTGCAACAATTGGAGCAAGCTCTATGGAACCACAAGATGGTGGGATCGGAAATTGAAGCTTACACTGCAAAACATCATGACTTAGTATTTCTGTGTCCCGATTTGGCCAACACCGTGGAGAAAAGACTCGAGTTCTATCTCGGGGGTCTGGTTCCGGAAATTCAGGGTATGGTGATGTCTAGTAACCCTGTAACTGAACATCAAGCAATCCGATTGGCTCACAAACTCACCGATAAAGCGGTGGAACAGAAGAAACTGCCAGCACGGGGTACAACTGAAGTTGCCCCAGATAACAAAAGAAAATTTGAAGACTCCACTGTTCGACAGTCTTCGTCATCACATCCGCAGCAAGGGAACCAGAAACGGTTTAATCATTACCACAGCCACCGGGGTCATCAAAATCATTCAGCCAACAACAACAACAACAACAACCAGAATGCAGGCGGCTACGTAGGTCGAAAGCCGCAGTGCAACCGCTGCAATCTTCACCATAACGGCCCTTGTGCCGGAAGTCGCTGCCAAAGATGTGGCAAGGTGGGACATGCGGCAAAGGATTGTCGTGGGGAAATCATGTCCCGACAAAATCAAAATCAGCCCCAAGGTCAGCAGCAGGGTATAAACCGGGGATGCTATCAGTGTGGTAGCACTGCTCATTTCAGAAAAGACTGCCCACAGTTGCGCAACAACAACAATAATGGTGGAAACAACCACAACAACCGCAACAATAATAACAACAACAATAATGGGAACGGTGGCACAGGAGGTGCCAAAGGTCGCGCATTTACATTGGGCCGCGGAGAGGCCAGGAACGACACGAACGTGGTCACCGGTAAGTTTCCCCTTAATGAACATTTTGCTACTGTGCTTTTTGATACGGGTGCGGATAGGAGTTTTATATCTGAGTCTTTTAGGAAGAACCTAAATCTCACGTTTAAACCATTAGAGACCCCTTATGTGATAGAATTAGCCAATGGTAAATCGGTAGATGTGACCCAAATCGTATCCGGCTGTCAACTCAAACTCGCGGGCCACACTTTTACCATTGATCTGATGACAACTACCCTGGGTAGTTTTGACGTGGTAGTCGGAATGGACTGGCTATCCGACGTCCGGGCTGAAGTCCTCTGCTTTGAAAAATCTATCCGTATTCCACTCTCGAACGACGAAATCCTGACAGTACAAGGCGATAAGGCAAGCGCCGTCACCAACATTATCTCATTTATGCAAGCGCAGAAGTATCTTCGGAAAAAAAAATTCCTTCGCTTTACTCGCACTAATTACCGAACAGCCTAAGGACGAGAAACGCATAGAAGACATCCCTGTCGTCTGTGATTTTTTCCGATGTATTCCCAGAAGAACTACCTGGTCTTCCACCACATCGACAATTGGAGTTTGAAATCGAATTGGCAAGCAATGCAACTCCTATCGCCAAGGCTCCATACCGCCTAGCTCCAGCCGAGCTACAGGAGCTGTCGACCCAACTACAAGAGCTGTTGGAAAAAGGATTTATCCGACCAAGCGTTTCGCCATGGGGAGCTCCAGTCCTGTTTGTCAAGAAAAAGGACGGGACTTTCCGCATGTGCATCGACTATAGGGAACTCAACAAGGTTACAGTCAAGAACCGATACCCGTTACCTCGCATCGACGATCTATTCGACCAACTGCAAGGGTCAAGTTACTACTCTAAGATTGATTTACGGTCCGGTTATCATCAGCTACGTGTCAGGGAGGAGGATATCGCTAAGACAGCATTTCGCACTCGGTATGGCCATTACGAGTTTTTGGTCATGCCATTCGGTCTTACTAACGCACCTGCGGTATTTATGGACCTCATGAACCGCGTGTGTAAACCATACCTCGACAAATTTGTCATCGTGTTCATCGATGACATACTCATCTACTCCAAAAGTGAAGAAGAGCATGCTGAGCATCTACGATTACTGCTAGGATTACTTCAACAGGAAAAGCTATATGCCAAGCTCTCGAAGTGTGATTTCTGGATCCGGGGAGTTCAGTTTCTCGGGCACGTCGTGAATGAAAAGGGTATCCATGTAGACCCTGCCAAGATTGAAGCCATTAAAAACTGGGAAGCACCTAAGACACCGACGGAGATCCGCCAATTCTTAGGATTGGCTGGTTACTACAGACGCTTCATCGAGGGGTTTTCAAAGATTGCACAACCGCTCACTACCCTTACCCAGAAAGGCATCAAGTATGCTTGGGGTGAAAAACAAGAAGCAGCATTTCAATTGCTGAAGCAGAAACTTTGCAGTGCACCCATTCTGTCCTTGCCGGAAGGGACAGATGACTTCGTAGTGTATTGTGATGCTTCCATTCAGGGATTGGGATGCGTACTCATGCAACGCGATAAGGTCATCGCGTATGCGTCGCGACAGCTGAAGGTCCACGAGAAAAACTACACAACGCATGACCTGGAATTGGGAGCAGTAGTGTTTGCACTTAAGATTTGGAGACACTACCTCTATGGAACGAAGTGCACAATCTTTACTGACCACAAAAGCCTTCAACACATCTTTGATCAGAAGGAGTTGAACATGCGACAGCGTCGCTGGGTCGAACTCTTGAACGATTATGAGTGTGCCATTCGGTATCACCCGGGTAAAGCTAACGTGGTAGCTGATGCCCTCAGTAGGAAAGAACACTTGAAACCTCGTCGTGTACGAGCACTACAACTCACTATTCATTCGGGGCTACCCGATCAAATACGCGACGCCCAGTTAGAAGCAGTTAAGGAGGAAAACATCAAAGCCGAATCAGTGGGAAAAATGGAACGTGATTGGGAAGTAAAGCCCAATGGAGCCCGGCATTTCATGAATCGCATATGGGTACCTCTCTACGGAAACCTTAGAGAGCTAGTCATGGACGAAGCTCACAAATCTCGATACTCTGTCCATCCGGGTTCGGATAAGATGTATCAAGACCTTAAAGTTGCGTATTGGTGGCCCAACATGAAAGCCGATATAGCCACCTACGTGAGTAAATGTTTGACTTGTGCAAAAGTCAAGGTGGAGTATCAAAAGCCATCGGGGCTACTCCAACAACCTGAGATCCCAGTGTGGAAGTGGGATCAGATCTCAATGGATTTCATCACTAAACTCCCGCGAACCTTGGGTGGTTACGATACCATCTGGGTGATCGTGGATCGTTTAACTAAGTCCGCACACTTCCTAGCTATTAAAGAAACAGATAAGATGGAGAAGTTGACTCGCATCTACATTAAGGAAGTAGTTTCTCGGCACGGTGTGCCAACGTCCATCATCTCAGACAGAGATGCTCGCTTCACGTCAAACTTCTGGCGGTCACTCCAGAAAGCGTTGGGAACCCGCTTGGATATGAGCACAGCTTATCACCCTCAGACTGATGGTCAAAGCGAAAGGACCATACAGACCTTGGAAGACATGCTTAGGGCATGCGTGGTGGACTTCGGAAATAATTGGGAAATTCACCTGCCTCTAGTAGAATTCTCATATAACAACAGCTATCACACGAGTATTTCGGCAGCACCGTTTGAGGCATTATACGGTCGTAAATGTAGATCACCGGTCTGCTGGGCAGAAGTCGGTGACAGTCAACTCACAGGCCCTGAATTAATACTTGAGGCTATTGAAAAGATTGTAAAAATCAGAAACCGCATGGCGGCGGCACGAGATCGACAGAAAAGCTACGCTGATCAACGACGCAAACCGCTCGAATTTCAAGTAGGCGATCGCGTCCTACTAAAGGTGTCACCCTGGAAGGGTGTAATCCGCTTTGGAAAACAGGGCAAACTTAACCCACGGTACGTAGGCCCGTTTGTAATCTTGAAACGAATCGGACCCGTAGCATACCAATTAGACCTTCCTGCCGAACTCAGTGGAGTTCACAACGTATTTCACGTGTCAAATCTGAAGAAGTGTCTATCAGATGAAACTTTAGTTATTCCATTGGATGAGATCCAAGTGGATGAACAACTACACTTCGTGGAAAAGCCTATTGAGATCATGGATCGTGAGATCAAGACTCGAAGGCACAGCAAGATTCCAATCGTTAAAGTTCGTTGGGACTCTAAGCGTGGACCGGAGTTCACGTGGGAAAGAGAGGACCAAATGAAAAGCAAATACCCACATCTCTTCGCAACTGAACAGCAAACTAACGATACCACTAACTAAATTTTCGGGACGAAAATTCTTTCAACATGGGGATGATGTGACAACCTGGAAATTTCTCATACTTTCGTGTACTATTGTTGACTAAATTCTTCTGCATGGCACTTGGAAATCTTTGTGTATGACACTTGGGAACTTCTTGTAATGTTGTGTACTATCATTAACGAACTAACTCTTTGTGCGTGGCACTCTGAACATGTACGCTACATGCTAAACCGCGTTTACTCAATTTTCGGGAGGAAAATTCTTTCAACATGGGGATAATGTGATATCCCGGGTTTTTCGGATAACTTACACGTGATATTTGTCGAATAGTATATATGCTAAGTATTCAACGTGCATGAATTAAATACGTGTTGTGTGTTGTGTGGATTTTTAGTTATATATGTATGTATAATAAATATGCACACGAACCGAACCGCGACACAAACACGAACCGAACTCTTTGTGAAACTAGGAAACCTGAAACCCAAGTCTTCGGCCGCGAGATGTAGATCTCAAACCTTAAGCCATTCGCGGCCATATGCAACCCAAACCACAAACCTAAACCAAGAACAAGCCCAAACATGTCTCGGCCATAAAATCAAAACCAAACCGAAACCCATAGCATGCAACTTTAGTTCTCGGCCACGTGATCAAGACCCAAACCAAACCACCCAAGCTCCCTTGCGGCCGCATACAAACCCAAACCGTAACCCTTCCCTTTTAACCCTCACCCTATTCCTTGCGCCTATATATACTAACACTCATGCATGTTTCATACAAAACACAAAACCCTAGAGTTTCATTGCCGTCGGCTGCCTTACCCTCATCATCATTTCGGTCGCAGCAAGCAACAGCTTTCCTGCTTCTTTTCTCGGTCGCAGCAAGCAGCAGCCGGAGCCTTTATCAACTCAGTCGCAAAACAGCCCACTATTCTTTCCAGTCGCGAACAACATCCTTTTCTAGGTCACGGATCTCTCGGTTGCAAGCAATCTTCGATCACCGGATTCCTTAGCTTAATCACGGTTCGTTTACCTTATCATATGATACAAGACCATATTCGGATACATGTGTGTGACTTTGTTGTGTTCGGATCGTATGATTATATTGTCTCCGATAAATATGCATGCTTGAATGTCTAGTTGTTTCGGATATATATGCATGCTTGAATGATTTGTTGTCTCGGATTATATATGCTTGAATGTTTAGTTGTCTCGGATTATATGTATGTTTGAATGGCTAGTTGTTTCGGATATATGTGTGCTGTTCTCAGATCGCATAACGGTATAATTTCGGATTGTTAATACAAGATTGAGAGATTGGAATGAATTTGAAAGCTGAATACATATGGGCTGTGTTTTGTTTATAATAACTAGAAGTAAGAACTAGGGTATGCATGGATGAGATATTAGTATTAATCTAGGATTAGAAATCGGTTTTAGATCAACTAGATTAGTCGCTTGAACGGGATTACACGAGTTTATGATAAAGATATGCTGAAACAGGATGCTGATTAAAAGTTACAGCCGACTTCATCTGGCTGTAACTCGTTCATTAGTTGTCGAAAAACGGATTTTCTGATATCTAGAACGTAGAGATTTGAATAAGGAATCTAATGGCGCCGGATTCATAATTTTCTGAAATCGTTTGATATTTTTAAAGGGCCAAACAAGTTCAGTAGCTAAAGCTGTTAAAATGCTGGAATTTTGTTGATTGTTTATCAGGTTAGATTTTAAAATCAGTAGGGAGTTGAGTCATGATTTTTGTACAGAAACTAGGTTTGGAAATTTCCGGGCAACTCCAACTGGAATTTTGTTAATCGGACGATCAGTGATTTTTAAATATATTCTTCCGTGGACTGCAGTCAGAAAGCGGTCAATCTGACTGCAGCTTAGTAAATTAATATTTATGGTAAATTGATAAAGATTTAGGACTTGGAAAAATTATATAAATTTCTATGGTATAAATGTCACCTACTGTAAAAATATGGGAATTTTTGGAATGTTAGAACTATTTTGTAAAAATCCTAGAAAACAGCTGAATAATTGAGTGTTAAGAAGAAGCTGATAACTTGTGATTGTATGCATAAAGTGTTGTATGGATTTGGAATATGTTCATGATAAGTTGTCTGATTTCTATGATCACATGAGAATACTTGCATGCATGTTTGAGTGTTAGATATGTTGTTTGTGTGTATCACTTTGTGAGTAAATTGCGTGTGGAATTTGTATTGGTGTGATTTCACACTGACGTGTAATTAATTGGTTTGTTAGGACGCAACTAGCGGTCCCATCTCTTATAACATCTTTGCTACACTAACCAAGCAAATAAAGGTGAGTTCACGGCCCCTAACTTTATCCGGTTTTTAAACAACAGGGGGAGAAACATGTATACACTCTCAAACTCAATCTCTTTACGTTATACGAATTTAACGTCACATAACTATACGGTAACTAAGTTAATGTTAATGTAATGTTATGGTCACTAAGCAGCTTTATCACTTAAGTCCTCGACAATCTCCTCGGATCGTTAGTATTTGGGTTAAATAGCGGGGGAATTATAAGTAGTACTACTGGGCCCGACAAGCCCCATCCGAGCTAGTCGCGCTAGCCGACCTGGTATGGTCAACGGGTGAATAATTGGCCTAACACCGCCATGGTCATGTGATAGGCCTGGCAAAACGGAGGCACAACAGTCAGCTTCGATCGCGAACTCTTACGTGACATGACTTTAGGCTAGCTACCTATATACATTAATATTGAACTTAATTACGGATCAACTTAATATTCCGGGTTTGGAATATTGGAAACATCAACTTATTATCCCGGGTTGGGGATAATGGAAACAACAACTTAATATTCCGGGTTGGGAATATTGGAAGCAACAACTTATTATTCCGGGATTGGAATAATGGAACTGATACGTTATCCCGGGTTGGGGATAACGGAGTAACAAACTATAACCGAACAAACAAATTTATGAAAACCTGTGAACTCACTCATCTTTAATGTTGACACTTGTTTCTTTACATGTTTCTCAGGACGCTAGGAGCTCTAGGTGCACGCACATGCATTGAACAAGACATCTTTATCGAGTCTCATTTATTAATATTGTTTTGGAATTTTTCATTTGTTTTGGCGTTTGTGTTGGCGCCCGCATCACTACTTATTTATGCTTCCGCTCAAACTTTAAAAATAATGCTCTGCTAAATATTGGTAATTGATATAAAATCTACAATGAACGATTTTGCAAAACGTATAATCAAATCATGTAGAGTCGTTCGACGTACTAGTGTTTCAGATTCTGGTTTGTTCGCACGCCTCGTGGTAAAACTCCGCAAGTGGAAATTGAGGGTGTGACAAATTTGGTTGCACATCACTGGGTACCACTACAGTAGCCTATTCTAAGAATCCTTGAGAATAGTGCTCTGCCCTAGTATGATTTCCACAGTCTCCTTCATGAAAATCCTTCAAGACCTCTTGAATTTGTGGATCCTCGATGCATCGCAAGTGGGGACCTGCAAGAGATCTTCTATACAAAGTGTTATTAATATAATAAATTGAGATACCTTAACCTTGAAGGCTCTAGGATTCTCTCCTGTGAGAATTTCCCCATTCTGCGTGTAGTTCATAATTGGAAGGATCCATGATCCTGAATTCAACTGCACATCCTTGGGTGCAATTGCAGTATCCTCTACTATTTCCAATGCTTTATTTTCCTCAATTGCAGGACAAAGAATATGGATAATAGGTATCCTCACGTTTTCTAGTATCTTTAGAGATGATCATAAATTTGCCAACGCGTCTGCCCCAACATTTTCTTCTCTAGGTACCTCCATTATACTAAAGGAATCGAAAGCATTTGCTACTTTTTTTTGACAATTTCTATATATTTAATTAATTTCTCACCCTGCACAGCATATGAGACATTATAATGGTTAGTAATTAGCAATAAATCTATGTATACTTAAAGATACCTGATCCTTATCGGTTTAGCTAATTGCAAACCTGTTATTAGGGCCTCATATTCTGCTTCATTGTTAGTTGTCAGAAACTCACAGACAATGGATTTGGGTATTATGTCCCCCCGTGGCGATTTTAGTAGTACTCCTAGCCCAGTTCCTTTGACATTTGAGGCTCTGTCGATGAAGAGTGTCCAAGGATCCTTGGTCTCTTCAAGCTATTGAACCTCTAGTTCAGCTTTCCTTTGTATATCACTAATGAAATCAGCCACAAAGTCAGCCAAAGCTTGAGACTTGATAGCAGTTCTTGGTTCATATTTTATATCATATGCACTAAGTTTGACTGCCCATTTCGCCATTCTTCCTGACATTTTTTATTTCCTGAGCGCATTCTTGATAGGAAAATTAGTTTGCACAATAATAGTATGCGTTTCAAAATAATGTCTAAGTTTAGTGGAAGCCATGATCAACGCAAGAAATAATTTCTCTAAATGAGAATACATGGATTTGACATCAAGAAGGCTTTTACTTATATAATATACCGGATGTTGTTGGCCTTCATGATCCTTAACTAACACTTCACTTATTGTTTTACCTGAAATAGCTAAGTACGAGGATAATGGTTTTCCATCCTCTGGTTTCATCAGGGCTTGTGCTGAGGATAGATAATCCTAAAGAGCTATATGTACAGCTTCATGCTTCTCAGTCCACTCAAAATTCTTGTTCTTCCTTAGGATATCGTAAAAATTCTTGCATTTTTCTAAGGACTTTGAAATGAACCTATTTAGGTCGCGATCCTTTCTATCAAATCTCTGGACATCCTTAGCATTGGCAGGGAATTTTAAATTCACAATTGCCTTAATCTTCTCATGGTTTGCTTCAATCCCTCTCTTTGTCACCATGTAGCCTAAGAACTTTCTAGCTTTAACACCAAAATGACACTTTGAGGGATTCAGTTTCATGTTATATTGATCAAGGATGTTGAATGCCACTTCAAGATCCTTGATATGATCCTCTGCCATCTTGGACTTAACCACCATGTCCTCTATATACACCTCCATAATGTCTCCAATATGATCTTTGAACATCATATTGACCAGTCTTTGGTAGGTGGCACCTACATTTCTTAGTCCAAAATGCATTGCAATATGAGAATATATGTCAGTCGGAGTCATGAATGGTGTATCCTCTTGATCAGATGGTTCCATCTGAATTTGTTGGAATCCAGAATAAGCATCCATAAAGATTAACAATTCATGTCCTGTTGTTGCATCCACCATGGTGTCAATGTGTGGTAGTGGGAAAGGATCCTTGGGACATGCCTTATTTAAATCTGTAAAGTCGACACATACCCTCCACTTCCATTTTTCTTTTGAACTACCACCACTTGGCCAACCATCTAGATACTTAACTTCCCTAATCATACCTTCCTTCAAGAGTTTGTCTACTTCTTCTTGGATGATAAGGTTCCTTTCAGGTGTAAATTTTCTTCTTTTTTGATAAATTAGACTGAAAGATTTATCAATTCCCAATTTATGTGTTACAATATCTTTAGAGATACCCATCATATCCTCGTGTTTCCAAGCAAATGTAGACTTTCTTCCTTTCAGGAAGGATACTAGATCCGCCCTATACTGTTAAGGATCTCGGATCCTATGAGGACCTTGATTTCAGGATCCTGAGGATCCAGTATTACATCCTTGATGTCTTGCTCCACTGCCTCCAGGACACTCCTTGAGGTTGTTGTGATTGCTATGCCGCCCTTGGTTTTGATGCTGCTTTCATTGAAGAGGTGTAAGAATTCTTGGCCTCTTGCTGATTGCTTTCTATCTTCACTACCCCTCAAGGTGTTGGTATTTTTACACATTGGTAGTAGGTTGATGATACAACTATCATTTCATGAATCCAAGGCCTGCCAAGGATAACATTGCAAAAGTCAAGAAGTCAATAACACAAAATCTTTGTATAAAGTTTACCCCCTCAATGTAGATTGGGAGTTTGATATCCCCCAGCGTGTTCTCCATTTCACCGCTGAATCCTACAAGGACAGATGATCTCTAAATTATTTCTGCTTCTGGGATATTCATCTTTTTTAGGACATCAAGTTGTATGATGTTCACAGAACTTCCACCGTCAATGAGGATCCTGCGAACAAAGTGATTAGCTATAAACAAAGTAATAACCAGGCCATCATGATGAGGATCCTGAATATCAACACGTCATCCTCATCAAAGGATATAACTTTCTACTGAGTTAGAGTGGAGGTCCTAATGGGCATGTCTCTATTCTCCAACTTGGTTTCTTTGGCATGCCTTTTTGCCACTGAGAACGAGGTTCTGCAGATGTCTAACCCTCCGGATATGAATTTTATGATTTGTGCATCAGCTGGAGGGGGAGCAGCTTTTTCTAGAACATTTTCATGATCCTAGATCATTGACTTTTTCCTACCCAACAATTCTTTCAAGTGCCCCTTGCTGAGGAGATATCCGATTTCTCTCCTTAAAGTTATGCACTCATCTGTCAAATTCCCAAAGTCTTCAAGATATGCACACCACTTCGACTTATCCTTGAAGGAGTTAGACTACTCGTTCTTCTTCGGCCACCTAGCTTTTTCACCTAAGTTCTGCAAGGAAAGCATCAACTCATTGTTATTAAAAAAAGCAGTATTCAGATATCCGAGGATATTCCTCCTCATCATCATCTTGTTCAACTATGTAACATTTTGATTATCAGGCTTAGAGTACGGCTAGGATCGGTTATTATTGTAGAAGGATCCTTGCTTCTTGTCGTTGTACTCCTTTTTATTAGAACATGTGATCCTATCTTGTATCCTCTTATCATCCTCTAGTCGGATGAATCGTAAAGCCCTGTTTCTTACTTCGTCCAAGTTCCTGAAAGGGGTTATGACAAGGTCATCGTAAAATGGAGAATCCTATTGTAATCACATTTTAAATGCTTCAAAGCAGTTGCAACATCTAGATTCGGAATTTCTAAGGATTCTCTACCAAACTTGGTGACATAATCCCTTAGGGATTCATCATGCGCCTGGGTTATCCTGTATAAGTCACTAGTTAGCCTCTCAAAAGTTCTACACATGAAAACTGATTATTAAATAGGTTACCTAAATGTGAGAATGAAGTAATAGAGTAGGGAGGAAGGCTTAGCAGCCATTTGAGTGTTGATCCAGTGTGGATCCGAAGCCCTTACATAAGCAAGCTTCTTTCAACCTTTCGGGAATTGGGTTTATCTCCATTCTCTCCCGGTATTGTGCCACGTGTTCCTCTGAATCAGTTGTTCCATCGTACAACTTCATGTTGGTGTTTGGAAGCGTTTTGGAAACTCTGCATTGCATATGGGTGGTGCAAACCAAGACACCTTGTGACTTCCATCCGGGATTTTAGGAATAGGCTTAACTATTCCTGGAACGCTGGATATCATATCCTTAAGCTTTTGTAGCTCCCTGGCCAAGGCCTGATTGATACCTGCATCCTGCATGAAACCATAATTAGTATTCGTAAAGGTGTTATGGAAATTGTTATCTTCGGTTTGGTTTGAAGGTGGCATTCCAGAAGTGTATTGGGGGTAAGTTATATCTGTTGTCATAGTAGGGCTTGATGAAGCGATAGTTTGCATTGGAATGAAGTACCCATCATGGACTTTGAATTTTCTAAGTGGTTGACTCCTTGAGGACCCTTGACCTGAAAGATACTGGATCCAGGATACGTTGGTGCTGAAGGTCTGGTTGAATAATCTAGGATCCTTGAACCCAATCTGAAGATCCTTGATGTTGGAAATATGATCCTTGAGGTTGGGTCATCGCTAGTGATCCTCTAGGTTGATAGAAGGATCCTTAAAGCTGAGTCGTCTCCAATGATCCTTGCCGAATGATAGAAGATCCTTGTGGTTGAAAGTAGGATACTTGAGGCAGAGTCACTGCTAGCGATCCATGTTAAAGGTTGGAGGATACCAGGGGCTGATCAGTGGATCCTCTAGAATGATGGATTGTTGATGATGGAGTAGCAAAATCCAATGACCTAGTCATCAGTAGGGACTGATCTTCTGCCGGTCTCTTCTGCTTCTTGATGTCATCAATTTCGCAAAGGATCCTCTGGTTGGTTTTGTCTTGCTGCTCCATATAGCGTTTCATCTGCAAAATCAAAACAGAAACATCACTGTTAGTAGTTGTAGAGGAAGAAACAGCAAAATATTTTGATCCTGTGAAGACGGATGATGTCTTCTTCTGAGCATATTCAACATTCTTCTGAAATGTTGGGCGAATGGGAGGCAAAGACATTGTGGTTTGAGATGAGTTAACCGCCGCCATGGCACTTGAAGTAGGTTTCCCCTGAGTGACCATGAAGTTGACGAAAATGAACAAAAAATTCTTTGAATTGGAGCACCACTTGCCCCACGGTGGGCGCCAAATTGTTTTGGTAAAAAAATCAAGCAAAGGATAATGTTACCAAATCTGATTTTGTGAGATAGTATGCTTGAATGATGAACAAGTGTATGATCAAATATGAAATGTAAAGGACAATGAACACGATGATTTATACGAGGACAAAGCCATTGATCTTTATAAGATCTCCGGCATAAAAAAACCTCGGATGGTGAAAACTATCACTATCAACTATATTGAACAATAAAGATTACAACTTTGGATGTTGATCAAGTGTGGTACAATGACTGTTTGCTAAGTGTGCAGTGAGAGCTCTGGTTTGCAATGTATACGAATGTGTGTATTTGCGAGAATGTATGCCTAAAACACGTGTTCAACTCTTTTTTCAGTAAGCTAACAACTAAGTCCGATTTTCATGGTAGACCACGTCCAAGCTCATGAACGTTAGTATAATTCATCACGTGCGGCATCTTTAGCGAATATTGACCGGATTTCTAGCTAAGACTTGGTCCATGTCGTCCACAACCTGCATATAATCATTAGAAAACATGGAGAACATTTGATAGAAATCATAAGTAGAATTAAGGATCCTTGATCCGCAAACTCCCCACACCATTCACTAAGGATAAGTGATCCAAGCCCGGTCTCAGGATACATGATCCAGACTTAACAAAACTCAACCCCTAACAATTACCACCAAATACGGCAGATAAGATGTGAATCAAGTCTGTCATAATTCCGTTGGATGCGGACTAGCTGTTGCAATCGATAACTAGTCATTACGAATCTAATGTAACAGATGGGATAGACTACAACCATCATCACAATATATATAGGGAGGCGATAAGATTAAACTGTAACACCCCAAAAGCGAACTTGGAAATTAAACTAAGTTAATTGGGGTGAGTGGGGCGTTAGTGTTAAAAGTTAACCCGTAAACATTAAGATTTAATCAAACTTAACTTGAGGGACCAAAGTTATCAAAAAGGAAACTTGTGTTTTATAAACAAAAAATAAAACATAACACACACATAGTGTGTGTATGTATGTCGAGCATCAGGGTGTGTATGTATGTCGATCTAGCTAAGACATGGTCCACATCGTCCACAACCTGCATATAATCATTAGAAAACATGGAGAACAATTTTTAGAAACCATAAGTAGAATTAAGGATCCTTGATCCTCAGACTCCAGACTCCTTGCACCATTCACTAAGGATAAGTGATTCAGGCCCGGTCTTAGGATACATGATCCAGACTTAACAAAACTCAACCCCTAACAACTACTATCTATTTTGTCTTATCATATTTTCTCTAAAATTAATTCTAATAACGTTTCTTTATAGAAGTTACTAGTGGGAATGCCCGCGTGTTGCCACGGGTATTCATTATTTTTCGCACGTTGCACGTTGGGTTTCACATATGTTATTTATAAAATTAATTTATCGCACGGCGGATAACTTTCTCCGTTGCAGCTTATGCGCTCCCAGTAAGGTGCTCAACATAACTGCTCACCAACAAAACTTAGAAAGGCAAGTAAACTAAGCGCCCGCTTCGTGGCGGTTGATTTCATGCTACTGGCAAAAGTGACTTTTATGGTACTGGTAGCTTTTTGATACCTCTACTTTTTATGATAAATCAAGCAGCCAAACTGAACCAATATGTGGATCCTCAAGAACTTGTATATTGCTATAACATCTTTTAACAGTTTTGCAGCCATAAATATTAAAACTATTTATTTCTTGGAAGATAATAAAACTATTTAAAACTAACTGAAGCTTGCATCTGGTCTTGTAGCTCAGCATGCACACTAAAGTATATAAACTGAATACAAAAACAATTTGCCCAACATGCTGTTAAAAGATAATGATAATACTAACACTTATGTTATTATTATTTAAATGAAGATGAATTGTAACTGAACAGCTTAAAAGAAAATGGGTCACATGGGTAATAATAAAAAATAATATGAGTAAATAATAGTCAGCAAAGTGAATTGAAGATCAATAGTCAAAACCTTTGCAAAAAAAATCAATTTATATTCAGCACAAAACATGTCTAAGGTGATACCTGCGAATGGGCATTTACGGATGCATATTGCTGAACTCGAGGTCTGTCTAGATGCACACCGCTGAAACAAATCGCTGGTATACCTGGACGCAACAATAAATATGAAGCACATAACAACCGAACAGCCATGAAGAAAGGGCATTTACGGATTTACCCTTGACACACACAACAATACATATGAAGCACATAAGAACCATCCATTTTCACTACCATCAAACTACAAACAATAGTTTAAGATTAATACCAAATCATGCCAAGTTTGGCCTATTT
This sequence comes from Scalesia atractyloides, assembly GCA_947069175.1. Classification (NCBI taxonomy): domain Eukaryota; kingdom Viridiplantae; phylum Streptophyta; class Magnoliopsida; order Asterales; family Asteraceae; genus Scalesia; species Scalesia atractyloides. The sequence goes on from CAMTDV010000027.1 coordinate 56,572,413, forward strand.
AACAAGCTACATAATGGATTTACATGTTACAGATACACATAAGTATGTGATTAGACAAAGCTACAAAACATGTGTAGTAATACCTCCCTGTAACACCAAAACATAGATAGTAACATTTCCATGTAACACCCAAAAAAATGCGAAGTGTTCGGTTCAAAGCTAATTATCTCAAGCATGGTCGCGTCTCATTACGATTTCCCTTTGAAGTTCTTCCAAATATAGTCGCCGGACTTCTGTCATCCCTCTCACATCCTGTAAGTCCCATAAACGGATCAAACAGGTATCACTAACCTAATCAAAAGCGGAAATAATGATTAGGAAGAAGAACAACTTTGAATACCTCTAACTTGCATACACCAAAAGATGTCTAATACAAGTTTCTTGATTACAACTCTCTAACCCCTTCTCAATGACCTAGCATCTCTATTTATAAGCACTATTAAGCCCACTATTACAACCCTAGGCCCATTAGGCACTAGGAAGCCCACAATGTACACAAAAGCCCAAAATAACCCCTAATGAGTAAACCTTTAGCAATCTAAGCCCAACAATCTCCCCTAGGTTTACTTCATTAGTCTTTCGATTGAGCATCCACACCGAGTCTTCCAGCTATGATTCCAGCAACCGCAGCAGTCCAATCCTTTGCACAAACCTCATACAGCCAGCAGTTTGAATTTGATGTGACGCAGGAACCTGCAAGTCTTCCTCATGAAAGCTCACTAAATCTACCATATCGTTACCTCTGAACGCTTTCTCCTTTGTCACTATCGCCACGCTCCTGACCTTAGGGTCGTATAACCAAAAATTGAAGTTCTTGAGAATCCCCCGAGGAAAGGTAGGAGCAACTGGAATAACTAGTTCTTTGTCGGTCGGCGGCCACATCACTGATTTGAATCTCTTTCCAGTTGTGCATCACGAACTCCTTTAGCCGCTCTCAAATATGGTTCAACAGTCTTCATAGTCTTGAATCCACTCTTGACTTCATGTTCAAGCTTTTTGAAGAATCTCCATCCAGGTCCACGTTCAGTAGTGTCATCATCAGTGTACGGGGCTCTCAATAGATCAGTCAAAGCAACTTTAGTCCACGTCTCGAATTGCGACTCCTTGGAGGAATATTCACGTGTTCCATCCTGACGCACAATAATCCACATATTTTTGACGTGGTCGTACATCCAACTGAGCACCCTGGACGTGTTTCCCACTTTACTGTAGTAGCTCGACCCTAACTCCATCACATATCTCTCCGACTGATTCGTTGGATCCTTAAGCTGAAAGTTCTCATCAAGCGGATTCACATTTACATTATTCATTAAAACCATTTGCTTCTTCTTCTGACCAGCGGCACGTTTCTGACTAGCAGTAAACTTCCTGCGTGGATTGCTCATATAATCATCCAGACCAGCTTGGCGTTCAGCTGCCAATCTTTGTTCCTCGGTTTCCTCAGCCATTCGTTGTTGCGCTGCATGATGCCTGGTCTCAATATTCATCGGATTGTCTGTAGGATCACTGAACTCCCTTCCGAATTTGTTTTCCAGCTTGCCCTTCAAATCAAAAACCAGAGTCATAAGCATTGCAACATCTCCCTGCAGTTGATCAATAGTCTGATCTCTGACGTCTAAACGATTCTGCAGAGAGGTAATCTGAGCATCCTTCAGAATAACCTCTTGTTCCAATACAACCACCCATTTCTTTAAGTCCACCACATGAACTTCCGCATCATCATCGTCACTATCCATTCCCCTGAATTCAAATGCCCGTTATTCTGATCGACGCATATAATCTTCATCAACATCATCAGTATGACCCACTCCACTACCACCTGCTTCAGAACCACCAGCCCCTGATGAGCTTCCTCCAAACTCCTTCATTTGTAGAACCGCGTCAGCGGGAATAGACACAATAGAAGACTGTGTAATAATAGGAGCGGTTGGCTGTGCAGATTAAACAGGTGTGTCAAGCATCGAAGTATGAGCAATAGATTCAGCAATTGTAGACTCAGCAAAGGTAGAAGTGATCAACTCAGATTCAGCAACAGTGAAAATAACAGGAGCTTTAGGTTCACTGGATGGAATACTCGGCTCAGTTCTTCTCCTTTTGATCAATGGCACCTCATCTTCTTCATCCTGAGCAGTCGGTGCAGCAATAGATGGAATATCGAGTGGAGGATCGCCTTGTTTCTCCTGAATATCTTTCAAGTGAGCAATCAAAGCCTCTAAATTCTCTGATGATAACTCTGGTAACACGGGAGTCAAACTGGCATTGAATTCTACGAGATCGTCAAGAAAGGCTTGCCCAACATCAACTTCGTCATCAGTAACTAAGTCCTTGATCTCTATCTCTTTCTCTTTGACAGGTATATCGTGTTCTTCGGCCACTATAGCATTAACCGAAGGCGGAGGTGGTGGTGGAATATCTAAACCAACAACTTCAGAGAACTTCCCGAACTTCTTCAAAGCAAAACGACCCACAAACACTGTCTTAGACGTAAGCGGTTCTTCTTCATTGTACCGAAAATAGTAGGCCACATCGGCTTCATGTTAAGCAAGTTGGCATCTGTCGCGTCCTTTGCTAAATCAGGGTATCGGGCATCTAGAATTAGCTGGACGAAGCGCGGGTACAACAGAAACATTCGCTTCTTGGACTGTTCTAAGATTTTCTTCTTGTTGTCGAAGATATAACCAGAATAGTTATACTTCCAGTCCATAACCAACGAAACTATAGCAGATGTCTGGGCTTGATTTGGCTGATCCAGACCGCCTTTGTTCTCTGACACACACTGCATAAACATGTGGACAAGCAACCGCCAATAAGCTGGAAACATTTTCTTTAGTAGTGGTGGATACGAACCCTAATATCCCATCTCCATCAGCACTGGAAGCACCTTCTCTTTGGCGTATATAGTTGGATCACTAAAAGTATCCGCAATCTGCATACCTCTCTCACACATGCCTCGTTGACCACTATCTCTTTACCCTGTATCTGTGAACGAATCAACGGTCCCCCATCTTCACCTCTTTGCTGAAATCGTGCTCTTTTCCAGAACGAATGTACTAGGTCTCTGTAGATAACCGGGTTAGCTCGGAGGGCATATGCAATCTTACACGCGTTGAGCCCCACAATCATAGACTGAAATTCCTGGAAGAACTCTAGTGGCGGGTCTGAAAGATACCCCGCTTGGTTGTGGAATTGCTCCTCAACCAACATCACCGCATCAAATGCTTCTTCAACTATATCTGTCCAAAACATCAACCAAGTTAAATCCCAACTAACAGAAGTAACGGAGTTTACTAGTATGCCAGTTAAAACTAATTGGATAGGTCAATCAGATGTCAAGGTTCAAATTAACAAGAGTTCAAGTTAATTATAGGGTTCAACAGTTGAAAAGGTTCAAACCGGATGAAAGGTTCAAAAACTCAAATCCGGATTAGTGACAGTTCAATGTTAATCCGGATGAACCCTTTCACCAATCCGGATTAGAAGGAGGTCAAACAGTTCGGACAAAAATTGCAATCAGGATTACCCATAGTATCTCGGATGGAATATCATTCCGGATGAAGATCCAATCCGAGATGAAATCCGAGTTCATCATTTCGGATGGATATCAATCCGGAATGAAATCCAAAATGCCTAAGACCTTTGAAGATCAATCAGAGACACAATCCAGAATGCTTTAAATATGAATATTTTCTTCCGGAATGCATATGTTTAATGAAGTTATACCTAATTCGGAATGAATTATCCAAGATGCACAGTTCGAAATAGAGAGAAATAGAGAAGAAATATGATTTCGGAATATGTGGATAATCCAAAATGAGAAATCAGAGATACCTATATACTTCCGAAATGGGCTTGGGCCTGGGATTTTGAATTCAGATTGGGCTTGTGACAGGCCCAATCCGGAACAGTAACACAGTAGACCTATCCGCAAAAGTCCAAATGGGCCTTTCCGAAAAGCCCAATCCGGAACAGTAACCTTTTGGGCCCAAAGTAGCCCAATCCGGAATAGTAACTTGGGTTTCCAATTTTAAGACTTTTAACCAATTTTATTAGAGTGGCCCAAATCCCAAAGCACACTGGGCCAGTCCAATATCTCTTGACAGAAACCAGCTCCCCAAAATTCATCAAGTAGACTAACCATTTTGGCCTTTCCATTTTGGCGCTTTTACAAAGATATCCTAACTGTGCCTAGGTCTGCATATAATCTGGATACAACAGAAGGGCAGTCAAGATATCCTCGGATGACTCAACAACATAAAGAACCGAAACCTCAGATGTTGGCTATCTATCAACGCAAGATTTAAGACCATGAAATCATACGCCTATAGTAAGTGACCCACTGAGTACATAGTTTGTTATGTTTATATCATTTGACTTTCCCTATCCGGTTGAGCTTTAGACCTACCGACACAACACTTTCGATCCAAATCTTTTCCCGCTTTGACACCTTACATGTGTTAGTCAAATATTTTATCATGAAAAAGTATTTCATTTCCCTACCCTTGCAAAAACTGGGTTTTTTTAGCTCATTTCTCCCCCTAAATTTGTGCATACATAAACACAAATTTATGAAGCAATGAAATAAAATAAGAAAAGTAAACAAAACACAAAGATAGAGGATGCCTAGGTAGAAAACTGAATCATTTTGAGAAGATCCACAAGCACTTGAAAACGCGCGTTGTTAAAGGGTTTCGTGAACAAATCTGCCACATTTGAATCAGTGTGGATTTGCTCAGGGTTTACAAGACCCTTTTCATCGCAATCACAGATAAAATGAACTTTAATATTTATGTGCTTGGTTTTGGAGTGGAAAACAGGTTTTTAACTATTTGGATAGCGGCATCATTATCACAATAAATTGTTGTGTTTAGATAAGTCAAACCGTAATCCGCAAGCTGATGTTGCATCCATAAAACCTGGGAGCAGCAAGCCGAGGCTGCGACATATTCTGCTTCTGCGGTAGAAAGCTAAACCGTATGTTGCTTCTTGCATTGCCACGAGATTAAGCGATCTCCTAGAAATTGACAACCAGCCGAGGTTGAGCGCATATCCCTATCTGTACCTCCAAGATAACTGTCAGATAAAGCAAACAGTTCAAATGTAGAATTTTTAGGATACTAGAGGCCTAGTGACGGAGCCCCTTTGAGGTACCTAAAAATTCGTTTAACAGCATGTAAATGAGAGAGTTTAGGAGTAGCCTGATAACGAGCACACTGGCAGACGACAAACATGATATCTAGCCGGCTAGCATTGAGATACATGAGTGATCCAATCATTGAGCGATAAATAGTCGGATTAACAGGCGTTCCTTCAGCATCTTCATTTAGCAGAGGCCGTTCTGCGATAGGTGAAGCCATAGGCTTGGAATCTGTAAGCTTGAATTTGGCAAGAACGTCATGGACATATTTTCCTTGATGAATTAGGATATCCTTTGGGCTCTGACGTACTTGAAGTCCTTAAAACATGGTCATCCCCCCAATGAGCTCATCTCAAATTTCTTCTTCATGATTTCTTTGAATTCGCGGCACAAACCATCATTGGTTGAACCAAATATAATATCATCAACGTAGAATTGGACGAGAATAATGTCCTTATCAACACGTTTGATAAACAGAGTTTGATCAATGGTTCCCCGTGTGTAGTCATGAGCAAGCAGATGCTCTTTAAAAGTAGCGTACCATGCGCGAGGCGCTTGATGCAACCCATACAAAGCTTTGTCTAGTTTGTAAGCATAATCTGGCTTGTCAGGATCAGTAAAGCCCGGGGGTTGTGCCACGTAGATTTCCTCTTTCACCTTGCCGTATAGAAACGCAGTCTTGTCATCCATTTGATATACAGTAAAATCCATGTAAGATGCATATGCCAAGAAAATGCGTATAGCCTCCAAACGCGCGACAGGAGCATAACCTCATCATAATCCAATCCTTCAAACTGTCGAAATCCCTGAACCACTAGTCTAGCTTTATTCCGAACGATAACTCTAGTGTCATCCTGCTTATTCCGGAAAACCCAGCAAGTTCCTAGAGCATGTTTTCCTTGAGGCAGCTTCACCAATTGCCAGACACCAAGCTTCTCAAATTGATTGAGTTCCTTGTGCATGGCATCCACCCAGCCTGGTTCCTGCAAGGCAACATCAATACTTTTAGGTTCAATTTGTGAAATGAAGCAAGAATAGAGACAGGTATTGATATCCCCAGATTGGCTGCGGGTTTGAACAGCAGCGTTGACAGGACCAACAATATTCTCAACAGGGTGATCACGCTGAAAAAGCTGCGGTATTGGTGTAGCAGGAACGAGAACATCTGTTTGCAAGTTGGTGACACTAGCTGAAGCGACTCCAGATTTTTCCCCCTCAACAGAGGCACCAGTAGAAGTATGTGCTGAGGAATCCACCGAACAATCGAGTGGAGTAGGCTCAGGAAACAGAGAGGAACCCAAAACATCGGGAGTAAGGCCTTCATGTGTTGTAGGAGGCTCTGGATCAGAAACCACTACTACAGGAGGATCCGTCTGAGGAAGCGAAGGGGTAGTTGGTTCTTGAGAATGCGAAACGGTGGAAGAAGACGAGACAGTGTCATTAAATCCAGGAGTATCCACACTCAGCTGCTTTAAAGTCTCATGTAGCTCAGCAGCGTCAACATCGTCTTCGGAAGAAATGGGCACCGTTGGAAGGGCAGAAATCAAACTGTTACCTGTAGGCACATTGGAAGACACGTCAAAATGATTAAATGAAGTGGAGTAGTCATACAACTAGTCAGGACCAATGCGTGTGTCCTTGGAATTTTCCTCCAGCCAACCCACATTGTAGGTTTCAACTACCATCTTCTTGATCTTGTTATAAATGCGATATGACATATTTTTAGAATAGCCAACGAAGATGCAAGGATCCCCACGTGATTCAAACTTTCCTTTAGCATCCATGAGCAGGAGAACACAAGGGCATCCGAACTTGCGAAAATGCTTGACTGAAGGTTTGCGACCCTCAACCACTTCGTATGGAGTCTTCATGTAACGTTTATTGATCAGGGCATGATTCTGAATGTAGCATGCACTATTGATTGCTTCTGCCCAGAAAATAAGAGGTAGCTCGGATTCAACCAACATAGTGCGTGTAGCTTCAATGAGTGTGCGATTTCTGCGTTCTGCAACCCCATTTTGTTGTGGGGTTATGGCTGCACTAAACAGTCGGTCAATTCCCTTGGAGGAGCAGAAAGAGTTTAAGATAATATTCTTAAACTCTGTCCCATTATCACACCGAATAGCCTTCACCGTAGAATATGTCTTGTTTTCCATAAGCGTGACAAATTGTTTGACTAACTCACCGGTTTCACTTTTATGTGCGAGAAAGAAAACCCAGGTGAATCGAGAGTAGTCATCAATAATAACCAGACAGTAAGCCTTCCCGCCAATGTGGCGTATGTCTGTTGGAACGAAGAGATCCATGTGTAGCAGTTCTAAGACTTGAGAAGTGGAGGGAACGGCTTTAGATTTGTGCGGCTGTCGATGTTGTTTCCCACGCACGCATGATTCACACTTTTCGATCTGCATGAAGTCACGAACTGGTAGATCTCTGACTAAACCACCTTTTTACAAGACGATTTAAATTCTTCATGTTGATGTGACCTAGTCTGCAATGCGATAGCATGGCGTCATGTTCGGCTGTCAATGAGAAGAGGCAAGTGAGCTTGTCAGAAAGAGCCTGGTTCATATCAATAATATATGCATTGCCTTTACGTGCAGCTTTAAGAAGAATCCAATCATCTAGAATAATTAAGCCGGGTTTAAACACATAACATCCTTTCTTGGTGAAGAGAACACCCAAATGATTATCACAGAGTTGAAACACACTCAACAGATTGTGCTTCAATTCTGGTACCTAATTGACATTCTTAAAGCTGAGGGCTCCATTGCAAACAGTCCCTCTCATGGTAATTTTCCCTGTTTCTCCACCTGCGAAGGAAACAAACCCGCCATCGAAAAACTGAATGTCATTCAACTGCGAGATGTCTCCGGTCATGTGCCTGGAATAGCCACAATCAATGTACCATAGTCTAATAAGAGTGCGCTAGAGCTGTTCCTGCACATTTCAATAGGTTTTAGTTAGAAATGGGAACCCAGGCCATTGAAGATCTGGTTTGCCATTAGCATCAACGTAAGTAACCTCCCGAAAGATAAAGTTAGTTGAGGATGAGGTTGATGATGCTTTTGTTTTATTGGACATAGGGGTAGAGACTAAGTCTTGGCCACTAACTTAGGCCTCCAGGTTACCGAATCAGACCTCTGCACAATCCTTGGAGTGCTAGAGGGATTCTGGGAAACTGAAGGTCTCAAGGGTTTGAAAGATTGTTTCTTGGCCAAGTTCCAGTCTTGATCAGAAGACTTAGCCACAAATCGAGCCTCAGGTGGGCGATTAGGTATAGTCTTCTGATGTCTAGAATATAAAGTTTTGAAAGAGGTAAAGGTCTTTTGACAATTTCGAGCAATGTGCCCGGGAGATCCACAATTGAAACAGGTCTGCCTCTTCTGGAAGAAAACAGTCCGTTCAGCTTGGAAAATTCTGGGCAATTTGTCTGTCAGTTTCTTGCTGGAGGGTACTGACGGCTGATGCACGGTCTTGGTCTTGACGGTGTCCTGCGCACAACCATCAGCACACTTGTTAGTTTTGTGATTTGAATTCAAGGTTTTTGAACATGGAGATTTTGGCAAAATTTTAACTGATATCTGATCAGCCGGTTGCTTAACAGATTCAGTTTGTGACTGCTGAGTTAATTCCTCAGTTTGATGAGGAGACACAGCAGTTGCCGTTTCAGTTTTTGAAGACGCTATTTTAAGATTTTCATTTGAATCATGTGGAAAAGTGTGTTCATCTTCTGTCATTTCAGAATCAGTCCCTTGTGTGGAGTCGCCTGAGTCTTCTAGAATTATGTCACTATCAACTTTTATAGAATCGGTTGGTTGGTCAACTTTCACACTATCAACCCTAGGAGATGCATCAACAGACGCAACCTCTGGAGAAGAGCTTTCGGTATCCTCAGCTGAAACTGATGAAACCGAATCATCTGTTGATGCAGAACCTGCAGTTAAATTCATTTTCTCATCACAAAAGTTATCACAGTTATTAGCATCATTCAAAACATCAGTATTTGCTGAAAAACCCGAATTAAAACAGTCTAAAATCTCAACACAACCAACACTGTTTGAGCAAGTAAATTGTTCAACAAGAAATTGATTTAAAATGTCAAAAGAAGGCTTATAAAACGCATAATTAGCAGCCGAATTGTCTGAATTTGTATTCAGACATTCCTCTTGATCACCCTCTATGATATCCTCAACTAAAATTTTTCTGCACATGAGTTAGACACATTAGTATCGTTCACGAATTCAGTTTGAGCATTAGAAGATTCTTTTCCGTTTGATTCTGTGGAGGATGTGGATTTTTCTGCCTTAGGCACATCTTTCTCCAAGCCATCTGTACTTCTAGAGGGATGATTACCAGTTTCATATGAAAGTGGTGTAGAAGCCACAAATGCATCATCCCTCTTGAGTTCAGTGGGTTTGGAGAACTTTGGGTAATAGGGCGTCCATGGTTTGGATAAATAATTTGAAGGTTTACCATAAATCATTTTTTCTGCATTTTCTACCTCATCCTCAGATTCAGGCATTCTAGTATATTTATGATTATATGGTGGAGGCGCCCTATTATACCCAAGGCCTTTGGTAAAATTCTTTTTATAGTTAAGCTGGAGGTCACATAAGTCCTTGACAAGTTTACTAGAAGTTTCAAATTTTTTAATATTTATTTCATTTTCGTGAAGCTTCCCTGTCAAGGAATTTAGCTTGGCTAAGGCTGTTTGAAGTTCTATGTCCTTTTCAGCTAGTTTTAGCTTGTAGTCGTAGACCCAACATTGTTGTTGGTTCAAGTCTAGCTTTAGCTGAGCTACATCCTGTTTCTGAGCTTCGACCTTCTCCATAAGAAGCTTGTTCTTATGTTTAAGGGAGATGTTCTACGACGCAGCTTGTTGATATTCAGCCACTAGAGTTGAAGTATGGGCGCGCATTTGTGATAATTTAAAACGACAACTATCAGAACAGATAATTCGATTTACCGTTTCTGAAAGATCGGGTGTCTCAGTTGTCTGCGCCATCATGCAGTGGTTGCTGTTCTTAGATAGATTCAATGTTTCCATTTGAGCTGCAGCATATGCCCAGTTGAAACCTTCATGCTGTTGGGCCACCAATGCTGTTGACTTCCCGCCTGAGCTGTTTGATGGACTTGTAGTGGACTTGGAGGGAGAGACGGGAACCAGCTGTCTGTCACTGCTCTCTATATCAGCGACCCTGGATGATACATACCCTGACAGTGGCTTCTTGCATTCCCTGGCGAAGTGTCCTTGTTCGTGACATCGATAGCATCTAAGTTTGTCCTTGGTGAGACCAGTCTTCAAATTTGACAAGGGTTGCCTTCCATATTTCTTCTGAAACTTGTTGACCCGAAAAGCAGCCATTGCTAAATTCCAAGAAACATCGATCTCGTACGGGTCCTCCTCCATGATCTGGTCAACTTTGGTTGGAAGAATAGATGGAGGGGTCAGATCACCTGCCAGGAAGGCGTTTAAGCTTTTGATCATTGACGCCGCAATAGCTAGTTTCTCCTCATTTTCTTTAGTGAGAAACGCAGAGTTGGACGCCAGTTGAGCAGGTGCAGGCGCTGGTGCAGCAGCTTGAGGAGTGTTGCCTTGTTGCACGGTTTGAGGAATTGCAGGACTGAACACCATGTTGGGATACTGAGCATGGTACTGAGTGTGAACTTGAGCAGCTGAAAGCATCATGGGATTATGAGATTGAAGACCATACACGTACTGAGTGGTTTGAGGCGTGGCTATAGCACTATAAACCACATTAGATCCACCCGGTGCTTGTGTGTTTCCTTGCAGAGGACTATAGATAAGATTCTGTGACATTAGAGCTGTGTTTTGCCCTGTCATCCCTGCGGCCATCAAACTGCTTTGGTGATTGATATCCCTCTGCTTGTTGTCAATCTCACATGATTTGATAGTAGCTATCATCTTGGTGAGAGTGACATCATTCAAGTTCTTGGTCTTTTTGATCATGCCCACATCTGCATCCCAACTCTTGGCCAGTGAGTTTAATAATTGTCTGTTCATGGCACTGTTGGTAAGGGTAATCTCAGCTAAGATCATCTGGGAAATGAGCTTGACATAGCGATGAATCTGGTTTTCAATAGTTTCCCCATAGATGTGATTGAACGAGCTGAATTGCTGATTCACCCTGCTTGCCTTCATGTCTGCATTTCCTCTCGTAGAGAGTTTGCAGCTCACTCCAAACCTCCTTTGTTGTCTTACAATTTCTAACCGCGATAGACATATCAGGTCCGAGGGCCATGGTTAGAGTTGTCGAAGCCTTCTCATCTTCCTCTATTATCTTGATATCCTCTGGAGTCCATAGGTGCATGGGCTTGGGAATTTTCGTGTCTGGATCTTGCTCTGTGCTGTAAACTATGGTTCTTGGACAATTCATGATACATCTCCACACACCGGGCTCTTTAGCCTTGCAGTATGTTCAAAACGGAACTTCCACTCGTAGTATTCATCCCCATACAATAAACGTGGCACTTTGGTGGAAGTGCCAATTACTTGATCCAGCTCTTGATGGAGGGCCAGTGTTTGCGATTGCAGGGCAGCCAGAGTGGCATTTGTCAGGTCTTGTGCGGTCATGAGTCCAGCCATCATAATTAAATTAATTAAAAAATTTACCAAATCGATTTAAAATTAATTTATTTGAAGTGTCTCAGATGAACAGTACGAAATCCGGATCTAATCCGAAATGGTCAATCCTGAAGTCAATGATGGTCAAATCCGGAAATGGTATGATGATCCGAATTGATGAAAATCCGGATTGATGATGATCCGGATTGATGATTCCAGATTGATGATGATCCGAAATGGAGAAATCCGACTTGAAAACCCGAAATGGCAATCCGGAATGTGATGGATCCGAAATGAGAAGACTGAATTGCAAATTCGAAATGAGAAACCGGGATGTATGATCCGGATTAACCAATTCTGAATGTGAATCCAGAATCAAGAATCCGGAATGGAGAGTCCGTAATGCTTATCTTATCCGTAACAGTAAACCCACTTTTCTTGCAACTAAATTCCGAGATCCCCAAGGAATTCAAAACCGCAACAGTAACTCGGATTGCAATCCGGATTGACCAACAGTCCGGGATCAATCCGAGATGGATGATCACCTTCGTGTTCTTTGGAATCTGGAACAGTAGTTGATCCGAATTGTGAGAACCTTCTCCGTGTTCTTCGGAATCTGGAACAGTGCCAGATTCGAATTCTACAAAAATTCTTCGAGTTCTTCGGAATAGTAGCCCTTCTGACGATGAACAGTGATCCGAAACAGAAAAACTATCCAAACAGCAGCAGCGCACTTCAAAAACTTCTTCAATCAGCAATACCCGAGCCTGTATTTGAACAGCAGGCTCTGATACCAATTGTAAGTCCCGTAAACGGATCAAACAAGTATCACTAACCTAATCAAAAGCGGAAATAATGATTTGGAAGAAGAAAAACTGTGAATAACTCTAACTTGCATACACCAAAAGATGTCTGATAAAAGTTTCTTGATTACAACTCTCTAACCCCTTCTCAATGACCTAGCATCTCTATTTATAAGCACTATCAAGCCCACTATTAAAACCCTAGGCCCATTAGGCACTAGGAAGCCCACAATGTACACAAAAGCCCAAAATAACCCCTAGTGAGTAAACCTTTAGCAATCTAAGCCCAACACATCCATCATCATAATCGTTGATCCGATTCCTTCTTTGCAAGCCCTGTTTTCTCAGCTTCAATCCTTAACATTTCTGACAATAACCTCAACCTGTCATCTTCAGCTTTCTTGTCATACTCCACTTCTCGGTCTTAAGGCAAAAATACTCTTTCTCTTGAGTTTGCGCCTCCTCTAAAAGTGTAAACTTCATCTTTTGAAGTTGAATAATTTCCTCAGTTTGCTTACCTTTAGCCTTACATTTTTGTACAGCAGCTTTCCTACCCATTGGTCGATCCAATTCGATAACTTCATCTTCAATCACATTTCGTGTTGGGGATGGGGTTGTGGTCGGGGGTGGGACCATCGTCTTCCTTTGCTTTGGGGCATCAAATCCACTTAGGTTGGTTCTTTAATAGGTTCCAACAATGCTCAAAAAAGAAGTTGCACTTTTCTTCTGGTTGGTACATAATCTTCGCCTTATCAAACTTGCATTTAAACATATAAATACATGTTAGAAAAATGCAGAGAAGTATTATACTAATAGAACAAGTTGAGTGTGCATTTTTTACCTTATCTTGCTCAGTTCCTTGAACGGCAACAAGGCTATGATTAGGCCACGGGAGACAAGTAACTTGTCTTCTTCATGGATGAAATTCACACCCGTTGTTGATTTCTTAACGCTTATTATATTAGTAGGTAAGGGTGGAGAGTCATCAAGGCTTACAATAGAGTTTCCATGAAGAAGAACATACCTTGGTCTTGTGAATTCATACTCAAAGCTACAATAGGATACAAAGATCATTTTTTAATGTTTATTCTAGAATAAAAAAACATATATACAATGATAGTAAGCAGTAATGAATAAAGTCCGCTGTAACATACCTTGGTCTGATGTTTGTATATGTATAGTATAAATCATAAACATAATAAGATAGAATGCCTTTACTCACTATGTCATTTAATCTGATTGCCAAAATTAGACATCATTAGTTTACCACATTCGACCCGTTTGACCAAATTCACCAAAATGAGGCTGAAGTTGAACACTAATCAAAATGAGCCCAAATTTCCACCATAGATAACCATCAGGTATAACATGTATTTATTTTCTAAATCGGACAAGCTCATGAGTTGTAACCTATTTATAACAATTAACAAACCAAACCAAGTCGATTCTTAATTTACAGTAAAAGTGGGAACAAGGAGAAAATTAGTGAAATTTATTGACCCTAAATCTTACAAAAAGAAAAACACTCATATCACATAATCTAGCAGACTATCATCAAGAATACAAACCATAGACAAGATATTAAAGTTACAGAAACATGAGGTGTTGCAGAGCATACAATCCAACAACCTACCACTATGAACAATTACAAAAATAATATTCAGTTGTTAATAAAATCATACCAGACTTACAAGGAGGAAGGGAGAAGAAGGATGGTGAGGTTCTGCCACTAGGGGAAGGGAAAAGAAAGATGGTGGGAGAAGAGATGAGATGGGCGGGTGATTATGATATGGTTGGAGACTTGGAGATGAGGGGGCTACAGTAGCTTTTCATACATAGAAAAGTTATTTTTTAGAGTTTAGGGATAGAAAAATGAAATAGGGGATAGGATGCAGTGAATATTCCAAAGATTTTTTAAAATTTTAGAGGGGATTGGATGTGTATGCTCTTATCTATAGGAAGTAACAATTAATGAACAAACTTGATACTAACAAAGGAACTTAGTGTTGTCAAGAAGTTACTATCTATCTGTTAAGTAAAGATACAAACTGAGTTGTCATTGAAGATCAAAGATACAACTGATAAAATTTGCCACTAATAGCAACTGATGGTATAAATTAATCTATATGGTAACTTTCTATTAATAGTGTAAGTTGCTACTGATAAGTGATTATAACTTACCACTAATGAAGACAAAAGCTTAACTTGCTCTAATGACAAAAAGCTAACCAGTGATTAAGACATATTGATGCTAAGCAACTTATCACCAATGAATAAGAGTTGCTGTGTAGCAACTAATCATTGAAGAAAATGTAACATTACGTGTCACTATCAAATGGCAATCACATATATAATAGAGAACTCCTATACACGTACAAGTTTGCATAGAAATTCAGAACATCGTACAATGATTCATCACATTATCAGAATTTAGTATGTTTAATTTGAGATCAAATTACTTCAGTACTCTTAGCTAAATAATCAAACTATTTATTCGATTGTAAACCATAACTTAGTATCACAATTATTTTCATTATCAATTAAAAGCATTTGATTCTCGAAACCATGTTTTTATTTTATTATTATTGTTATAATAGGTAATGGGTCAAGTACAAGACAAAAAATTCATACGAAGTGTACGTGAGAATGTGGGCATGATAAGTGTTCTTTTCAATTGAAAGAGGAAAGAGTATTATGGTTTTTTCTCCCTTGAACCTACTTCACCCTTGATTTCAAACGGTTATAATTTTTTCATACGATAATATTTAAAAAAAAAAACCATATAGCCTATTAACGAGCTCATTCTCTTTACTTTAAGCAGACTATTGCTATAATTTTCTTAATTTGTAAAAATTAATTTTACAAATTATAAAGTTACGTGATTTGTGTAATGTTACGTGATTATGTTCCAGTACATAATTACGTTCCATATGTGTAAACAGTAACAAATGCTTAATATGACCCTACATTTATAATCATATACCATATGCAACAAGTTTAATGACACGTGATTATATATCAGTACGTAGTTACGTTATTATAGTTTTTTATTGTAAAATGTTTTTTACTAAAGTCATGCTTATTACGTGATTATACATTTAATATAACGAGAACTTATTTGTTTTTATGCTATTACATAATTATATATGTAACATAAGTTGTTGCGTGATTATAGATGTAGTGTTGCGTTGAACATTTGTTACTGCTTTGCACACATGGTACGTGATTATCACGTTAAGCATTTGTTATTGCTTTTGCACTCATAGTACCTGATTCTAGATTTAGGTATACATTTAAGTATCTGGTACATGATTTAGGTATTCATTGATCATTTTCGTACGTGTTTATAGATGCAATGTTACAATGAGAATTTGTTACTGCCTGAACATAAGGTACGTGATTGTCACACCCCGGATTTCCAACCCAAATCCATACACCGGTGGGCCCGGGTGGGGAGTATCGTGACGTCAGTTGATAATCATCATAGTCAATTAAACACGGCACAGCGGAAGTCTTGGAGTAAAATTACTATTACAAACCAAATGTTCGAAATACAAAATAATATACATACTCGTAATAGAAGATCTACAGGCGGATCGTAAAATGTACAAGGAAAGAATATAAAATAGACTTTAGGGCAGATCTAAGGAAAGATCCTCTTATTTCATTGCCGAGCAGCTTCCGGCCTATTTCGTATTGTACCTGCAAGCTTAATCTTTTTGAAATTACGTCAGCTTTCGTTGGTAAATAAATCCGAGTGGCTCATTTTGAAATCATTTTAGATATTAGATTTAAGTGCACAGGGCACCAATCTTTTATAACTTGGGAAAGTTACTTTGTAACCTTGTTAACAGATTCACATGTTTGTCCATACATACAGGGCCAAGTACAGAGACCGAGACATGATTAAATACACACCACTTAGAACTCACGGAGGAGTTATCCCCAACGTCTTGGGTAATTTGCATTTGAGCGTCTGTCAGGTGTATGCCTACACCCCGTGCTAAGGTCGTGGCCATTATCTAAATGTAATGAGCCGAGGATATCCAGGACACGGTAATTTACCCTGATGTTTAAGTTATCAAACAAAACTGATTAAAACGGAATATGCGGAATTACTAGCCACAATCCGGCATTAGATTAATCCCATTTTCGACCAAGCGGTAATAATTTACCGTATCCCAAGCCCGTATAGGGAAAATAAGTCAAGAGTATTTACCTGAATTAGCCTTGATTAAAATGCAATATTATATCTCAGTCGTATCCAAAATGATCTAAGTGCAGATAGCATTTACCGGAAGCCTCTAGTCTGGATTATGGCATAAGTTAACCAATTAAATACTAACTGTCTTACTTAAACCATACACTTAGACCGAGTAGTGTACCAGATCAAAACGTATAACGCTTGATTAAAAGATGATCGGATAGAATGTAGTTTAAACCCGACAAGTATTTTGACTTGTATAATATGGGTAAACTATTAACATTCTGGATTTTGAGCTTAAAATGATAAGGTTAAACCCGTTTTGGTTAATTTACGTAAACTAGTTACGTATAATCAATTGTACGCTTATAAGCGATAATGGGTAACCGGATAAGTCATGGACAAGTTCTACATGCCATTATACTTTAGTTAAGTTGTAATATCAGTAAGATATCAACTTATATGCCCGTTAAGGGTGTTAAAATGAAACTATGCCTCATAAGGGCATTTCGGTAATTTCATACCGTATAAAAGGAACTTGAATATAATTAAATGTTATAATTATAAGTATTCTGGAAAAATAAATTATTTATAATATAATATCAGTAGACTATTAATTATATGTGTAATTTATCTTTTATGACCAAATTATGCACCGAAAGGGCATTTTGGTCATTTTACAGATAGTTTATAAATTATTTGGGATTCTGAGTTTGTATCATGTACCTATTGTAAAAATATTTATAATAAGTTTTAAAATCAGTAGGTAACAAGTCTTGGTTGATAGTTATGGTTTAAAACCATACTATGCGCCGAAATGACGCTTATGTCGTAAATGACGATTTATGCAATGTTTAACGAAAACTGATGTTAAGGTTAGATTAAAATGTCTTATATATGTTATTTAATATAACATATCAGTAGGTAAAAGGTTTACCTTGAAAAGATATGATTAAAAACCATTTTATAAGCCATAAGGGCTTTATCGTCATTTACCAACATATTACAAGGACTTGTTCCTAAACTCAATTTATAATCTGATTTCACATCCCAAATAATCCTACTTATAATATGACATCAGTAGGAAACTTATTTTCAAGCTCATTATCTTTTAAACCTTATTTTATGGAAAAAGGGCATTTTAGTCAAAATGGCATAATTACGGAACTTGTGCATAAACTTAGATTCTGATTATGATCATGTAATATAATCTCAAAGGGTTATGCTACATTATATTGTGATCGTGTTGCAACTTTAGATCAGGAGGTAACTAATCTAAATCGGGTCAAAATTGAAAGTCAAGCAGAAGTCAAGCTTCGCGACTTTTGGTTGCGAACCGACCCTAGAACTGAAATTGACGAGCCGAACATGTTCTTACATGTTCTAATAATTATTACCAACTTGTTTAAGTGTCAAAACAGGTTTCATAACATATATAAAATCAATTCATAATATTTCCGAAAAATGGCATGTTTGACTTTTTAATATCATAACTTTGACCCGTCAATTGGTCTAGCAAACGTGATCTTCAGGAGGTGCCCTTTATAGGGACTAACACCTACCTTATAACGATCACTTAGCCATGTTCATTACGAACAATGGCTGGACCATATTGGTCTTAATCGAAAGTCAAGGCGTTTTCCGAAAAACGCTTGACTTTTGGCTATAAAAGTCTATAAACGAAAATAAAAGAGCAAGGAACACTTACAAAAGGTTTCTAGAATGCAAGAGAACTAAGATGGATGCTCCTTTCAGTTAGAAACTTCCAGAGGAGGGAGATAGAGTTGGAAATGAGAAAGGTGCAAGTTGAAATGGTGAACTTTGGCACCTATTTATAGTTGGAGAGCTTGAAGGAGGTGATGCCAGGTGCTAAGGGGTGTAAGAGGGAGCTTACAAGTGTCCTAAAACGTGACATAGTAGTTTGGAAGACCATGGTTTTGATTTAATGGTTTTTGGCACCTTTGAGTAGTGGCCAAGGAAATTCTCTGTAGACACAGGCCTCTCGCGCCCCGCGAGAGGCCAAGGCCTTGCTTCTCGCGCCCCGCGAGCGCCCCATGGCCAGTTTCAAAGTTTGACACTTTTATCTCCTCAACTTATAAAACCTCCTAGAACCTCCTAAAACACATTTTTAGCATATTTAGCCCTCCGTAGCCAATATTTGGAGTACCCGGGATTATGCCCTCGGTTCGTTAAAAGGTCACTCAGAGGTATTAATTAACATGTTGACACTTTTAATCCCTCCAATGTCCAACTTTTATAAGATTACAGATTTAATCCCTCTCCTCCAACAAATGAGACGTATGAGAGTTAGGACTTCGTAAAAGATCATTCAGAGGCTCATTATAAGCATGTTGACTCCGATGTCACTCAGAGACTGGGCATGTTGACACAACGGTCACTCAGAGGCCAAGTTTTAGCATGTTGGCACTAATGGTCACTCAGAGGTATGTTTTAAGCATGTTGATACTAATGGTCACTCAGAGGCTATGTTTTACGCATGTTGACATCAAAAGATCACTCAGAGACTTAGTTTGATCATGTTGACGCTTTTAGTCCCTGTTAGTCTTTAATAGACTAAAAAAAATATATAACACGTGTCACTATATTATTGGACACGATTTTACAGGGTGTTACAGTGATTTAGGTATTCACTGATTATGTTTCAGATTTTATAATATTTTTTAGACTAAACTGCCAAAATGTCCCCGAGGTTGGTCACTTTTACCACTTTAGTCCAAAACTCAAACCTTTTGAATTTTGGTACCTCTGGTTTCAAGTTTGTTGAAATCAAGATCTGGTCAGATTTTTCAGTTAAAATTAAGCTTTTTTGTCTTTTCCTCCTCTTTAATGAAGGGCAAAATGGTTTTTTTAATGTTTTATTATATAAAATTCAAAAATCTGATAATTTTGCCCTTTATTAATAGAGAGAAAAAAGATAAAAAAAAGCTAGCCGTTAACTGAATTATCTGACCAGATTTTACTTTTGTATGAAAATGACAACAAAATTGAAACCACAGAGACCCAGATTTAAAATATTTGAGTTTTGGACTAAAGTGGCAAAAGTGACCAAATCTATGAGACCATTTTGACAGTTTACTCTATTTTTAAAAATTAAGAAAACTATAGCAATAACATACTTAAATTAAAAAAAAATGGACTATAATATTATTAAAAAAGTTAAAGTCCGTTTAAAAATTAACGAGGGAATGAGTTCATGAGAAAAAGCTATAATATCCTTTTTTCTATTTGTTTTTTTCAATTATAAAAGCATTTAAATTACGTAATTATCATCAGTGCTTTTGATTCATTGATCTTAGGGAATCAATGGATGTGGATATTGCATACGTTTGGTATGCCTCATGTCTGTTGTATTGTAACCCTCCTATGTATATATGATGGTTCCCTTGAAAAAACAAGCCTTAAAAATCGTTTAAATATTTTTCCGCTGTAATTAATCTGACAAATCGATTTGGAGTATTAGCTGGTTGGCATTTCATAAATACAAACAAAACCATTCAAAAGCCGCATGTTGCAACGAAGATAACATGACTTATTGTACATTTTATCTTTGAACGCATGCGATTTTTTGTGTGAACACATTTAGGTTCATATGGTGCTAGGAAAGCTTAAGAACTTACAATGAAATATAATCAGAAACCCAATGGCGAAAACACATCAATTTGTGATAAAGAAGCTAAAAAGTATTTAAAGAAGACGATGTACATACTCTACAAATATAAATAATAAGGACAAGGGTAAAATATTCATCTGTAATTCTGTATATGTTAAAGAAATCATTACTCTTTATGCTTGAAAAAAGAAGGGTTAAATAGATAACTGAAAATACCTAGAAAAGATAATAAGATATATGTCCCATATCATTGATTTTAAAAAAATTTATGAATATAAATCGAGATAAATAGTAAACATACAACAAGCTGTGCCGCTACCCCTTTAAAAACTACGTCCGTAGATCTCGAGTTCATAACATTACTATGCATGACCTTTTGAACTCGACTAAGTAGGTCCACAGCCTCTGACACCAAGAAACCAAAAGTTTTAAAAGAAAATGAGATAAACACGTGCTGGTTGTCAAGACATGTTTTATCGTGTTTGGCCACTTTGCCTGAAGTAGCATTTAAAACAGTATTATCCACCGTGAAAGCAATATCCCTTAAACCCATAAGCAGAAAATCCCTAGTAAAAAAAGTGTATATCTTACAAGAGAAAAAATAGTATTTCAGAAAGATAAATATATTATTTAATGTTTCCTTTGAAATATAGTGAAAGATATATATAAGAAGTTGATTGTTAAATTTAAAACTCATTAATATGAATGGGTCATGTTATCCACTAGTTAATTGGTTTGGGTCCAGTCGAGTCGGGTTGATTTATTATCCATCTTGCTTGTATATTAATGGTTGACCTCATCCATCTTACCCAACACAACCCAACAAGATCCTTACCTTTCACTTTTCATTATTTTGTAAAAGATGCAATGGAGTGTATACCATTAAGATTAAATTAAAATGCTACACAATATGTATACCCCACCTATCTTCAACCCCTATTTTGCTTGAGATTAAAGGTACTAACATGAATCGGTCCCATTTCAAAAATAAATAAAATAAAACAAAAAACCTTAAAGCTAGAGTAATTGATTAAACCATTCTTAGTTTTATTTAAGAGACGATATTATTTTACTTTTTCTTATTTACTTTTATCAACTAAAACGAGATTCACTTGGTTTTTTTCCAATGAATTTTGAATTTATACCTCAAATTTATATGTTGAAACACAATGTTTTGGTATCACATCCAAAAATCACATAATACTTTAGAAATAACAACTTTTAAAATCACATAATCCTTTAGAAATAACAGCTTTTATCGGGCACACATGCATGATAACAAATTATCAAAATCGTTGATTATTTTGGTTGCAACTGATCGACTATGGAGCTTGTGTAACTGAATGTGTAAGGGTAAAAGTAACTCATAAGATAGATGAATATTACTTAGTGTTGGAAATTATGATAAATAATTTAGTGAATAAAGCAAAATGAACGAGAGATCATAAGCTTTAATTGTGTGTTGGAACTTGTGTGATGGAACTTTAATGTATGGAAAGTTGGGTTTGTCCCACATTGGTAGAGAGATAAATCTTTTGTTGATTTATATCTATAATTCTCTACACAAATGTATTCTTATGTGAAAAGTCACACCCAGTGACAGCCATCTTACACGCGCCCGGGCACGGTACCGGGACGAGGGTGGCGGGCACTTTGATGGCGTACTTTGCACTCAGAAGTCACCTTTGGTTTTTATTTTCTTTGTTTCTTTGTAATGTGTTTTGAGTTAAGTATTGTTGTTTAGTTACATTGTTTATTTCAGTTTGGTTATGTAATGTAATTCGAATTTGATTAATAAAATTGTTATGTTAGTTTGTTTTGTGAACGGTTTCCCACACTTGGTTCAAAAAATAAATGAATTTATGTTAAAATGTTAAACAGAAGTAAATAGAAAAAGAAAAGGGAATTGAATGGTAAGAGTGAAATGTTTTTTAATGGTGGGAGTTGAGTTCTGTGCATGACTACCACCATTATTATTTTTCCCCTCATCTAAAAAGCATTCACTGTGGGGCTGAATGACCCAAATTAAAATGATACTATAACCATGTTATGCCAAAAGTGTGCAAATTATGCAACCACACAATGATCTCATGAAAACGAATGATCATAAGTGTTATCAACAGTGTCCATGCGTCACCAAGATAAAACTTTTCTACTTTGAACAACTAATATGTGTATACACGTATCTATGCATTTACATTTATATTCACATCTATTTTTTTTAAATGTCACATTTTATTTTAAGTTATGGAAAGACCTAGACTTATTTTGTATATAACTATGCAATCATTCTTTGCATAGAGGATTCAAACTGTATCGAGTCTATATCAATGGTAATTGGTGGTTAAAAGAGCTGTTTTTAAAGAACTCGTTGTGGATGAGTATGTTAGTTATGTCCCATGACATAACACACGAGTGCAATGTTGATGCCAAACCTTTTCTGACCCATTAACAAATAGTAAGTACACAAGAGGCACGTTTCATTATAATCAACCAGCATGTATTGGGAATGTCACAACTCACAAGATATTAACATATATGGCAAGAAGAGGCGTATTTGCTTTGGAAACGAACTTTGAATCTTGTAACACTCATAAAGTTACCCTATCATGGTTGTGATCCGCC
This sequence comes from Scalesia atractyloides, assembly GCA_947069175.1. NCBI lineage: Eukaryota > Viridiplantae > Streptophyta > Magnoliopsida > Asterales > Asteraceae > Scalesia > Scalesia atractyloides. Next base: position 56,595,399 of record CAMTDV010000027.1, read on the forward strand.
ACGGCTTTCACGGTCGTGACAGTTATTTGATGCAACTTCTCTAGGACATGGTCATTACTCTTTCATTTGACTTTTTCTTCTCAATCACCTCGTTAAGCTATTTTTTACACTCATTTTGGTATGCAAATTTCATTATAACACACGTAAAGAGAGAAGTGGGAGAAATGTGGTCTTCATATTTCTTCTTCCTTGACGAATTGTTTTTCACCTTTCTTCCGTCACCATTGTTGAAGACAGGAACGTTGTTTACATTCCTATGTTGCATCAAATCAATATCCATTAACTTATTAAGTCTTTGGAATCTTGAAGAGTAGATGGTTGAAGGGCTAGCACTATTTTCTTGCTTGTCATCATACTCTACTGTAGATATTCCAGAGACAATGGCTACGTTAGCTAGCTGAAATCAGACTTGTGAACATTGTTGTATTAAGAATGTTGTAATTAGGGTTACACAATAGGTGGTATTTTGTAGACCACAATATTTCACTCTTAACCTTACCCTATAATATTTATGTGTAATACTCCCACACAAACTAAGCGTGGGAGCGATTTTTTTACAAAAATAAAAACAACAAAAAGATATTTGGTCTTTGATCTTCTCTGCCTTGCTTTCGCCCATCACACGCTTTTTTTGGGGGTTGCAAATCTCAGCCCAAGAAACCAATAGTTTAGTCATGATTAAGGCCCAAAAGGCCGACATATGGTTTTCAACTAAAAAAAGGCTCCAAGCCCATTACATCTTGTAGTTTTACACTGATCTACAGTAGCCAATCATCATTGTTGACAAAGGCCGACATTTCGTTTTCAACTAAAAAAAGGCTCCAAGCCCATTATGTCTTGTAGTTGTACCCTGATCTATAGTAGCAAACCATCATTGTTGACAAAAACTCAACGAAACCCTAGTGTCGCGGATGCATCGCAGGAGTGTCGTTGGATGCATCGCCGGAGTGTTGTCGGATTTCTTTCATGTTGCTCCACCTGGGGGTTTGTTCCCCTTTTAGTTATTCTTCCCATGTTACCCTCTTGTTTTTGCGACGGGTTTGTCACCTGAAAATGACATCCGTTGTATAGTGGCGGCAATGACAACTTAGGGTTTTAAAATTACAGGTTGTTTCTACAACCCTAAACCGTAGAAAGAAAAATTGAAGTTGCTTGTGGTGGCAGTGGCGCTATGGTGGTCACGATTAATTTGAAGCGCTGCTAAGATTAGGGTTCAATGATGGCTAATGATGGCGGCGTCTGGTTCAGGGTTTAGGGTTGGTGGTTGTTGTTAGGGATGAGCACTTCAGCAATGGTACCTAAAATGTTGGTACCAAATGGTACCATACCGATAAAGTTTCGGTACCCACTTGGTAAGATAATGGTATTTTACCGATTATTACCTTCAAATAATGTATAGTACCATATCGATCATTTTCGGTATCAGTACCCAATTTTGGCAATTTGTGGGATTAATGTTTTTTTTGTACTGGTACATTCGGTACGCATACCAAGCTCATTTTACTTGTTGTTATGGTGGCTGGTAGAGCTAGGGTTTCGTGGTTATGATGGCTGGATTTGGTTGTGGTTAATGGTTGCCGGTGATGGTTGTGGTTGTTCTGGTAGCAGAAAGTGACAACGGGAAGTAGGAGATGAAGATGAAGACCATGCACAGTTGTTTGTAGTGGTGGTGGTAGGCGACGTCGCCCCTCCGACGAGTTTTTAAGTGGTTGTGTACAATCTCTGATACCAAATAAGACTTGTAACTATTACTCTATTAAGGATGTTGTAATTAGGGTAACACAATAGGTGGTATTTGTATACCACAATGTTTCACTCCTAATGTTACACTAAGATGTAACATTTTCAAAATTCCAACTGTTATACACTTTTGATCGTTTACGTGTTTAATAAAATTGTATATTTTATTTATGAAATACGTAATCATACGATCGAGACATTCCGGAACAAAATCCAAGTTACATATGCCTTTATACCCTTTACATAACCTGAACAATGCGTTAGAATGGTTAAAAATGGCAAACATGTTATAATACACGTCCATGGGCCAAAACTGTCAAAAATGCAATTTTTTTGGCATCAGAGTGCCTTACGGACCGTAAGGCTTTAGTTACGGTCCGTAAGGGGTGCCTAGATGCAGTAAATTGCCTTGATCACCAACTTTGGCCACATATGCTCAATTTCTGCCACCTAGCCCTGAATTTGCCACCATTGCTCCTCCTTGTGACACCTTAGGTAACAATACTCAGCTTCTAATGATCCTTGGCAACACTTGTAATGATTTGGGAGCATTTTGATTAGTATAAATAGGTGATCAATGTGTTCTTTGAACTCACACCTTAACTCTAAATTTTGTTCTTGGAGCAATCTTTGGAGCTTAGGAGCTTTTCCCTAGTATTCTCAGTATTCTTCAAGTCAAGTAAGTCTTCCTCCTTTGCTCAATTTCAATTATTTAGCTAGTTTTCAACTAAAAGTCAAACGATTTAACTTTCTTTTTTACTTTTAGTTCTGACCGAAATGGCCAAGTCAAAGTTCAATCCAAAATTTCCTACGTGATCGTTATAATGTTGGCATGATTCCCCTACGATCATACCTTCTGCTAATCACGTTCAATAGGCGAAGTTATGTTTAAAAAGTCAAAACTAGTAAAAGTACATTTTACGCTAATTGAACTTTTAACCATCAAAACCCAATGTTTTAACATCATAATAGTTCGTATGAACTATTATAACATATTTTGACATGCTCAACTCATCATACTCAGTTTAGACCTCAATTCTATATCGAAAATTAAGCAATTTGACTTTTGCTTTGACTTTCGATTCTGACCGGTTCGGTCAATCTTAGGATCCGACCAAACCCATTTATATGACCATAGTAATTTAGGGAATAACCCTCTAAGGTTATACCTTATGGTCATGTGTAACACCCTGTAAAATCATGTCCAATAATATAGTGACACGTGTTGTATTTTAAATAAAGTCTATTAAAGACCAATAAGGACTAAAGGCGTCAACATGCTCAATCTGAGCCTCTGAGTGACGGTCCGATGTCAACATGCATAAATAACAGCCTCTGAGTGACTGATATGTCAACATGCTTAAATCATTAGCCTCTGAGTGACTGATATGTTAACATGCTTCAAATTTGGCCTCTGAGTGACTAATATGTCAACATGCCCAGCCTCTGAGTGACATCGGAATCAACATTCATATAATAAGCCTCTGAGTGATCCTTTCGTAGTCCTAACTCTCAAATGTCATGTTTGTTGGACGAGAGTGATTAAATCCAATAATATTTGAAAATTGGATATTGGAGGGATTAAAGGTGTCAACATGTAAATTCTTACCTCTGAGTGACCTTTTAAAGAACTGAGAGCTCGACAATGTCCGGGCATAATCCCGGGTATGCCAAGTATTGGCTACGGAGGGCTAAAAGAGTCAAAAAGGTGTTTAAAAAGATTTTCAGGAGTTTTATAAAGTTCAGTGGTCAAAAGTGTCAATTTTTGAAACTGGCCATGGGGCGGTCACAGGCCGCGAGAGACCAGGCATGGGTCTCTCGTGGGGCGAGAGAACAGGTCTGCAGCAGAAAGTTTTGTTTGGAGACCAAGCAAAACTCCAAAACCATTAATTCGAAACCATGGCTTCTCTAAACTCCTATGCCACGTTTTGGGACACTTGTAAGCTTCTTCTTACACCCCTAAACACCTGGCTTCACCTCCTTTGAGCTCTCTAACTATAAATAGGTGTTCAAGTGCTTCATTTCAACTTGCACCTTTTTTGTTCACTCTTCTCCCTCTCTGGAAGTTCCTATCTAAAAGGAGCAATCCAAGATAGTTCTTTTGCATCTAGGAATCATTGGTAAGTGTTCCTTCTATGTGCATTTTCGTTTATTGGCTTTTTAGCCAAAAGTCAAGTGTTTTACGGAAAACGCTTTGACTTTAAGTTAAGACCATTATGGTCCAGCCGTTGTTCGAAATGAACATGGCTAAGTGATCGTAATAAGGTAGGTGTTAATCCCTATAAATTGCACCTCCTGAAGATCACGTTTACTAGACCAATTGACGGGTCAAAGTTATAAAAATAAAAAGTCAAACAGACCATTTTGGAAAAATCACAAATAGATCTTATATAAGTTATGAAACCTGTTTTGACACATAAACAAGTTGGTAATAATTATTAGAACATGTAAGAACATGTTTGGCTCGTCAATTTCAGTTCTAGGGTCGGTTCGCACGAAAGTCGTGAAGTTTGACTTCTGCTTTGACTTTCGATTCTGACCCGATTTAGATTAATTACCTACTGATCTAAAGTTGCATTATGATCATAATATAATGTAGCATAACCCTCTGAGGTTATACTACATGATCATAATCAGAATCCAAGTTTATGCGCAAGTTCCATAATTATGCCATCTTTGACCAAAATGTCCTTTTTGCATAAAACAAGGTTTTAAATAGTAATGAACGTGAAAATAAGTTTTCTACTGATATAATATTATAAGTAGGATTATTTGGGATACTAAACTAAGTTATAAACTGAGTTTTCAAGCAAGATCTTAAACTATGTCGATAATTAACGATTTTAGCCCCTGTGGCTTATAAAATAGTTAATCTTTTCAAGGTAAATCATTTACCTACTGATATGTTATATTAAATAACATATTTTAAACATTTTAATCTGACTTTAATATCAGTTTTCATAAACATCACTTAAAGACGTCATATTACAACATAAGCGCCGTTTCGGCGCATAGTATGGTTTTAGACCATATTATTGACCAAAACTTGATACCTACTGATTTTAAAACTTATTTTAAACATATTTATAGTAGGTACATGTTATAAACTTAGAATCCCAAATAATTTATAAACTATGTGTAAAATGACCAAAATGCCCTTTCGGTGCATAGTTTGGTCATAAAAGTTAATTTACACATATAATTGACATCCTATTGATATTATATCATATATAAAGTATTTTTTTCAGAATACTCATGATTATAAACTTAAAATATGTTCAAGTTCCTTTTATACGGTATATAATTACCAAAACGCCCTTAGGAGGCATAATTTCGTTTTAAAACCTTAACGGGCATACAAGTTGATATCCTACCGATATCTTAACTGATTTAAAGTATAATGGCATAAAGAACTTGTCCATGACTTATCCGGTTACCCGATATCGCTAATATGCGCATAGTTACGTATATTTAACTATTTTACGAAAATTAACCCAAACGGGTTTAACCTTGTCATTTAAGTTTCAAAATCCAGAATGTATTTAGTTTACCAATATTATACAAGTCAAGTACTTGTTGGGATTAAACTACATTCTATCCAATCGTCGTTTAATCAAGCGTTATACGTAATGATCATGTACACTATTCGGTTTATAAGACGGTTAGTATTTAATTGGCTAGCTTATGCCATAATCAAGACTAGAGCGTTGCCGGTAAATGCTATCTGCACGTTGGTACTTTTGTATACGGCTGAGTTATTAAAAATTAAAAGAAGAAGACTAGCTCAGGTAAATACTCTCGACTTATTTTCCCTATACGGGCTTGGGATACGGTAAATTATTACCGCTTGGTCCAAAATGAGGTCAATCGAATGCCCGTTTGTGGCTAGTAAACCCCATGTTTCGTTTTAAGATAACTTAAAAATCGGGGGTTAAATTACCGTGTCCTTGATATCCTCGGCTCAATATATTAGTTATTGGCCACAACCTTAGCACGGGGTGTAGGCATACACCTTTTGATGCTCATATGCATAATGCCCAAGACGTTGGGGATAACTCCTTCGTGAGTTCCTAAGTGGTGTGTATTTAATCATGTCTCGGTTTCTGTCCCGGGCCCTGTATGTATTGACAAACATGTGAATCTGATACAAGGTCGAATTTCAAGTTTCCCAAGTTAATAAAAGATTTTGTGCTGTTTTGCACTTCAAAATCATTTTAAAGTTTTCAAAGTGAGTCAGTTGGGTGTATTTACCAGCGTAAGCTGACGTATCATCCAAGACTAATCTGCAGGTACAATACGAAATAGGCCGGAAGCTGCTCGGTAGTGAATAAGAGGATCTTGCAAATCCCTAGATCTTCCCTAAAGTCTGTTTTATATTCTTTGTACATTTTATGATCCGCCTGTGGATCTTCTATTACGAGCCTGTATATTATTTTATATTTCGAACATTCGGTTTGTAATTGTAATTTACTCCAAGACTTCCGCTGTGCTATGTTTAATGAACAGTGATGTTATCAACTTACGTCACGATACTCCCCACCCGGGCCCACCGGTGTATGGATTTCGGGTTGGAAATCCGGGGTGTGACATCATGTCGTTTGATAGGTTAAATGACAAGTCAACTATAGATACTTTGAAAATGTCAAAAATACCCTTTTGGCATAAAATAACTTTTAAACCTATATGATCAATGTTTTTGACTTAAAAACTGATCATACAACATTATTAGACATGTTTGACATATCAAACTTGTCATTGGACCCATTCGACCATCTGGACCCATAGTTACGCATATGACCCGCTAAAGTGGCGTAAACCATTTTAACATGTCGTAACGAGTCAAAATACCTTTAGACACCTTCTAATCAGAATGTAAGGTATTATGAACCATACTACACTAGATCCTTCACTCGTTTGGTTAATAAACCTCATTCTATATGTTCTTCCGTTTAAGTCATGATATACACTAATTAATAATTATCCGAATTATTGGGAAACACTTGAACCACTTGAGCTTTGCTTAACACGATTAAGCAAGTCATCCACAATACAAATGAGTACATAGTTCCCCACTTTTCAGTTTTCAAATTGTTTTGGGGTGATTCATATGTGCTAAATTATTTTCCATATCTACAAAACTTATTTGCATATTGTTTTTTTATACGCAACATGCTTTACATTGTAGGAAACTTGATGGTGCATTGAACATGACAATGATACACTCATTAACTTTGGCCAAGCCGACCAGTAGTATGTTATGGTACCATAGGATTGACAACCCAGTGTAACACATTGGAAAACCTTTATTTTTAAGGGTTTGACCGACAGTCAACAAGTCTTGAATGTATTCGTTGACAAATTACACTTGTTTTATACAAAAAGGAAAATTGTTTTATATACAAAATAATACATTTTGTTTACACAAAACATTTGAATTATACAAAGACATTTGATTATCCAAGACAAGACATTTGGTTGGTTTATACAAAGTCACAAATGGTTTCTAAGTTAACCATACATTATTTTCTTTTAAATCAAATAATTTGTTGTAGGGTTTTACAAAAGAAACACTATTTGTTAAAGATTCATGGCTACAAAAATTTATATTAAAATATCAACTCTTGAAGTTGGTTAAACATATTTCATATTCAAAGCCATGAGTCTTGACCATAAAACCTATGTTACTTACCAATATTCATTGTTGACCGTCTTTTTCACATATGTTGCAGGTACAAATATTTGATGATGTACAAGTATGCTACACATAGGATTCGGACTTGGACCTTAGCTTGCTTAAAAATAAAATAGTTGTTGTATTTTGTTTCAATTGGAAGTTCTCATCAAGATGATTGGCATCAACGTTCTTCATCAACACCATCTGCTTCTTTTTTTGGGTCGCTCGACGCTTTTAACTTGCAGTATATTTCTTTCTTGGATCATGCAGATAATCATCCAACCCAGCTTGTCGTTCTGAAGCCAACTGTTCAGCTGCTAACCTGTTTGCCTCACTTTCCTCTGCCGCTCGTTGCTCAGCTACTCTATATCTGTGTTCTATGTTAATCGGATCGTCAGTAGGGTCAGAGAATTCCCTCCCAAACTTGTTCTCCAATTTTTCTTTCAAATCAAACACCATAGTCATCAGCATAGTAACATCTCCGTGCAGTTGATCTATTGTTTGATGTCTCACATATAATCGTGTTTGCAACGATGCGATATGAGCATCCTTCAATATAACCTCCTACTCTAACACAACCACTTGCTTCTTCAAATCTACAACATCAACTTCCATATCTTCATCATCACTATCCAATCCACCAACCTCAAATGCACGTTTCTCCGATCTCTGCAAGTATTCTGTAGCATCATCATCAGCACTACCTATACCACTTCCACCTGCGCCAGACCCTTCAGCACCCATCGAACTTCCTCCAAAATCCATCATTTGTAATACTGAGTCTGCCAGAATCGAAACAACTGTGGAATGTGTAGCAACATGAGCAGTTGTTGGTTCAGATGAAATAGGAGTATCAACCATTGGAGTATCTGTAATAGATGCAGCGACTGAAGATAAAACATTAGTAGAAGTCACCAGAGTAGACTCTTCAGCAACACTAACAACACGGGCTTCAGATTGACTTGGTTGAACACTAGGCTCTGTTCGCCTTCTCTTGATCAATGGAACTTCGTCTTCTTCATCCTCTTCATCATCTTCAACCATACCAACCAGAGCAGCAACAGAGGGAATTACCAAAGGAGGATCACCCTGTCGTTCTTGGATTTCTTTCAGATGAGCAATTAGGGCTTCTAGGTTCTCCGAAGACAGTTCTGGCAAGACTGGAGTTAGATTGGCATTGAACTCAGTAAGATCATCTAAGAAAGCTTGTTCTAAGTCAGTATCCTCATCTGTAACCCGATCTTCGACCTCGACCTCTTTCTCTTTGGCAGGCACGTCATGCTCTTCTGCAACAATGGCATTTACCGGTGTAGGAGCTGGGACATCCTGTCCAATTACCTCAGCAAATTTTCCAAATTTCTTCAAACGACCAACAAAGACAGTCTTCGACGTCGAGCGATTCTTCTTCAATGTGCTGAAACTAGTTGGTCCCATAGGCTTCATATTTAGAAAATTCGCATGCGAAGCATCTTTGGCCAAGTCAGGATATCGAGCATCTAGAATCAGCTGTACAAAACATGGATATAAAAGAAACATCCTCTTCTTGGACTGCTCTAAAATCTTCTTCATGTTTTTGAAGATATAACTAGAGAAGTTATACTTCCAGTCCATAATGAGAGCTACAATTGCAGAAGCTGGGTTTGATTCGGCTGATCTAGGCCTCCTTTGTTCTCTGAAATTCACTACATAAACATATGTACTAATAATCTCCAGTAGGTAGGAAATATCTTCTTGAGTAACGGCGGATACGACCCTTCATAACTCATCTCCGCAAGTATCGGCAATACTTTCTCCTTCGCATATACAGTCGGGTCACTTGTAGCATCAGCAATCTTTAAAACCTCTCTAACGCAACTTCATTAACTAAGATCTCATTCCCCTGTATCTGATAATGGATATACGGTCTCCTATCAGCTCCTCTCTGATGGAATCGAGCTCTCTTCCAAAATGAGTGCACTAGATCTATGAATATAACTGGATTAGCACGTAGTGCATAAGCAATCTTGCATGTGTTCAAACCTGCTATCATCGATTGGAACTCCTGATAAAATTCAGCTGGTGGATCCGATAAGTATCCTGCCTGATTGTGGAACTTCTCCTCTACCAACATAACCGCGTCAAAGGCCTCTTCTACCATATCTTTCAAAGCAATAACCAGGTTAAATCACAACTAACAGAAGTTAACGGAGTTTATCAGGATAAAGATCAACACTAATTGGATGGTTCAAACAGATTTCGATGGTTCAATTATTGAAAGGTTCAAATCAGTTTGAAGGGTTCAATCATTTGAAAAGGTCAAAAGAGTTCAAAGGTTCAAACTCTAGAATCCGGATTTACTAACAGGTCAATAGTAATCCGGATGAGCCTTTACATCAATCTGGATTAGCAAAGAGGTCACCAGTATTTTGGATAAATCATCAATAAGGATTAGCAAATAAATCAACAGTATCTTGGATAAATCATCAATCCTGATGAAGATTATTTGAGATGAAATCCGAGTTCATCAACTCGGTTGAATGTCCATCCAGAATGGATCCGAAATGCATGTTACTTTGAAGGCCAATCTGAGATGTATCCGAAATGCTTGAAACATGAAGATTATCATCCAGATTTTATGATTTTAAGCAAAGTTTACCTAATGCGGATGAAGTTCGAGATATAAATCCGAGATGAACTGGTGGAAATCAGAGAGAAAATCAGAGAAGATCAGAGATTTCGGAAATTTGTGAATAATCCGGAATGACATCTCTGAATCACTTAAGTACTTTTCGGAATTGGCTTGGGCCTCACATCTTTTAGGCCCAACGCAGTCCGGAATCCAAATTCCAAAGAGTCCGGATTGGGCTTTTGTCAGGCCCAATCCGAAACAGTGATAGCTAAGTGGGCCTGTCCGGAAAGTGTTTAAAAGCCCAATCCAGAACAGTAACTTGTGAATTCTAAATTTTCAATTTTTAAGACTTTCAGAAATTCTATTGGATTGGCACAAATTTGAAACTCAGCAGACCAGTCCAATATCCCTTAACAGAAACCATCTAACCAAAAATCAGCAATTTGACTAACCAAGAATCCAACCACCTTTTACCAACTACAAAAGTAAGACATTTTAGCACAAACACAAACATAAACACATCCTTGCCAAGGGATCAAATCATTTTAAGGTTTATGATACGCTTAAGGTAGTATTATACTATGATACCCGTGTATCCCATACCATGACGTACCCCCACGATCAAGGTAAGCACAACAATTCATCATAGCAGGTGAGTATACCGAGGTCATCCTTTATCTTTTACTACGTTAGGCTATTGGTGAATAGGTCAGTACTTTCGTACAGCAGAGAGACCAATAGTGTCTAACGAGGGTTAGGCAAATACCTTATGTGGTACGTATGAACTTATTGAATTTTCTCATGAAGAGACTTTCGTTCTCTTAGGTTTTGGCCCTTCTATTTTGGCTCTTTTAGAAAGATATCCTAACTGTGCCTAGGTCTGCATATAACCTGGATGTAACAGAAGGGCAGCCAAGATATCCCCGGATGACTCAACAGCATAAAGACCCGAAATCTCAAATGCTGGCTATCTATCAACACATGATTTAAGACAATGAAATCATACGCCTATAGTATGTGACCCACTGAGTACATAGTTCGTTATGTTTATATCATTTGGCTTACACTATCCGATTGAGATTTAGACCTATCGACATATCACCTTCGATCCAAGCCTTTTCCCGCTTCAACACCTTATATGTGTTAGTCAGACATTTTATCACGAAAAAGTTTTTCATTTCCCAATCATTGCAAAAGTTGTTTTATAAACATACACATTTTTTTTGAATATTTCTCCCCCTAAATTTGTGCATATATATGAACAAATTTACGAAGCAAAAGAAAATAAATGAAAGACAATAAACAAAATGAAAAGGACAGAGGATGCTTAGTTAGAAAACCGAATCATTTTGAGAAGATCCACAAGCACTTGAAAATGCGCGTTGCTAACGGGTTTCGTGAACAAATACGCCACGTTTGCATCGGTGTGGATTTGATCCAGTTTAACGAGACCCTTTCCATAGCAATCACGGATAAAATGAACTTTGATATTTATGTGCTTGGTTTTGGAGTGGAAAACAGGGTTTTTTTACAAGTTGGATAGCGGCATCATTATCACAATAAATTGTGGTGTTTAGATAAGTCAAACCGTAATCCGCAAGCTAGTGTTGCATCCATAAAACCTAGGAGTAGTAAGCCGAGGTTGCGACATATTCTGCTTCCACAGTAGAAAGCGAGACCGTCTGTTGCTTCTTGCATTGCCACGAGATTAAGCGGTCTCCCAAGAATTGAGATCCAGCTGAAGTTGAGCGCATATCCCTATCTGTACCACCATGATTACTGTCAGAGAAAGCATACAGCTGAAATTCAGAATTTTTAGGATACTAGAGGCCTAGTGATGGTTCCCCTTTTAGGTACCTAAAATGAGAGAGTTTAGGAGTAGCTTGATAACGAGCACACTGGTAGATGGCAAACACGATATCTGGCCGACTTGCGGTGAGATACATGAGTGAACCAATCATTGAGCAATACATGGTCGGATTAACAGGCGTTCCTTCAGCATCTTCATTTAGCAAAGGCCGTTCTGCAATAGGTGAAGCCGTGGGCTTTGAGTATGTAAGCTTGAATTTCGCAAGAACGTCATGGACATATTTTCCTTGATGAATCAAGATTCCCTACGGGCTCTGACGAACTTGAAGTCCTAAAAACATGGTCATCTCCCCCAGTGAGCTCATCTCAAATTTCTTCTTCATAATTTCTTCAAATTCATGACAAAAACTGTCATTGTAGAACCAAAAATTATATCATTAACGTAAATTTGAACAAGAATAATGTCCTTGTCAACATGTTTGATGAACAGGGTTTGATCAATGGTTCCCCGAGTGTATCCATGAGCAAGCAAATGCTCTGTCAGAGTTGCATACCATGCGCGAGGCGCTTGATGCAATCCATTCAAAGCTTTGTCCAATTTGTATGCATAGTCTGGCTTGTCAGGATCAGCAAAACCCGATGGTCGTGCTACGTATATTTCCTCTTTCACCATGCCGTAGAGAAACGCAGTCTTGACATCCATTTGATAGACAGTGAAATCCATGTAAGATGCATATGTCAAGAAAATGCGAATAGCCTCCAAGCGAGCGACCGGTGCGTAGACCTCATCGTAGTCTAATCCTTCAACCTGACGAAAACCCTGAACCACCAGTCGAGCTTTATTCCGAACAATGACTCCAGTGTCATCCTGTTTGTTACGAAAAAACCCAGCGAGTTCCGAGAGCACGTTTTCCTTGAGGCAGCTTCACCAATTGCCAAACACCAAGCTTCTCAAATTGATTGAGTTCTTCATGCATAGCGTCCACCCAGCCTGGTTCCAGCAAAGCAACATCAATACTTTTAGGTTCAATTTGGGAAATGAAGCAAGAGTAAAGACAAGTATTGATATCCCTTGATTGACTACGGGTTCGAACAGCAGCAGTAACAGGACCAATAATATTTTCAATGGGATGATCATGCTGTAGACGCCACGGTATTGGCGTAGCAGGGACAAGAAGATCTGTTTGCAAGTAGTAACACTCGCTGAAGCCACTCGAGATGACTCCCACTCATTAGTTGCCCCAGTAGAAATATTGACTGATGAATCAACAGAACAATATGGCGATGTAGGCTTAGGAAACAGAGATGAACCCAAGACATCGGGAGGAGCAGACTCGTCATTTGTCGGAGGAGACTCTGTGTTTGAAGCCTCAACTTCAGGGGAATCATCCTGAGGAGTCTGGTCAGAAGCTGTTTCTTGAGGTTGCGATATTGGTGAAGGAGTAGATACAGCCTCATTAAATCCAGGTGGATCCACACTCAGCTTCTTTAACGTCTCATGTAGTTGTGCAGCATTAGCATCGTCTCCGGGTGAGATGGGCATTGTTAGAAGGTCAGAAATTTGGCTTGTACCTGCAGACACATTTGAAGGAACATCAACATGGTTAAACAATGTGGAATAATCATACAGCCAGTCAGGACCAATGCGTGTGTCCTTGGGATTTTCCTCCAGCCAACCCACATTGTAGGTTTCAACTACCATTTTCTTGATCTTATTATAGACACGATATGAAGTATTTTTGGAATATCCAACGAAGATGCATGGGTCCCCGCGTGATTCAAATTTCTCTTTAGCGTCCATGAGCAGGAGAACACAAGGGCATCCGAACTTGCGGAAATGCTTGAATGAAGGTTTGCGACCCTCAACCACTTCATACGGAGTTTTCATGTGTCCTTTATTGATCAGGGCATGATTTTGAATATAACAGGCGGTATTGATTGCTTCTGCCCAGAAAATGAGGGGTAGCTCGGATTCAACCAGCATAGTACGTGCAGCTTCAATTAGCGTTCGATTTCTTCATTCTGCATTCTGTTGTGGAGTTCTGGCTGCACTAAATTGGAGGTCAATACCCTTGGAGGAACAGAAAGAATTTAAGGTGACATTCTTAAATTCTGTTCTGTTATTGCAATGAATAGCCTTTACAGTGGTGTTAGTCTGGTTCTCCATAAGCGTGTCAAACTGTTTAACTAACTCAGCGGTTTCACTTTTATGTGGAAGAAAGAAAACCCAGGTGAATCGCGAGTAATCATCAATAATGACCAGGCAGTATGCCTTCCCGCCAATGCTCAGAATGTCTGTCAACCAAAAAGATCCATGTGAAGCAATTCTAAGACTTGAGATGTGGAAGGGGCGGCTTTAGATTTGTGTGGTTGTCGATGTTGTTTTCCACGTGCACATGATTCACACTTTTCAACCTACATAAAGTCGTGAACTGGTAGATCTCTGACTAAACCACCTTTTGCAAGGCGATTTAAGTTCTTCATGTTGATGTGTCCTAGTCTACTATGCCATAACATTGCGTCATGTTCAGCTGTAGACGAGAATAGGCAAGTGAGCTTGTCAGAGGGAAACTCGTTCATGTCGATGACATACGCATTTCCTTTTCGTGCAGTTTTAAGAAGAATCCAAACATCCGGAATAATAAGACCTGGTTTCAGCAAATAATACCCTTTCTTGGTAAAGAGAACATCCAAATGATTGTCACAGAGCTGATACACACTTAAAAGACTGCGCTTCAATTCTGGTACATAGTTAACATTCTTAAAGCTTAGGGTTCCGTTGCATACTGTTCCTCTCATAGTGATCTTCCCGGTTTCACCACCTGCGAAGGCGACAAACCCAGCATCGAAAAACTGAATGTCGTTCAACTGCGAGATGTCCCCAGTCATGTGCCTGGAACAGCCACTGTCAATATACCAGAGTCTGACAAGAGTGCACCAGAGCTGTTCCTGCACATTTCAACAGGTTTTAGTTAGAGGCTGCAACCCAGGCCATTGAAGATCTGGACATGCCATATGCGTCAATATAAGTAACCTCATGGAAAATTAAATTAGTTGAGGATGAGGTTGATGATGCTTTAGATTTGTTTGATATAAGGGCAGAAGACTGAATCTTGGTCAAGATCTTAGGCCTCCAGGTTAACGAATCAGACTTCTGCACTATCAGTGCTAGAAGGATTCAGGGAACCTGAAGGTCTTGAAGATTTATGAGATTGTTTCTTAGCCATGTTCCAGTCTTGATCAGAAGACTTAGCAATAGCAAATCGAGCCTGAGGTAGGCGATTAGGAATAGCCTTATGATATTTTGAGTATAATGTTTTAAATGGTGTAAAAGCCGTTTGACAATTTCGTGCAATATGCCCTGGAAATCCACAGTTGAAACAGGCCTGCCTCTTCTAGAAGAAAACAGTCCGTTCATCTTGGGAAATTCTAGGCAATTTGTCTGTCAGTTTCATGCTTGCGGGTACTGGCGACTGATGCACGGTGTTGTTCTTACTGTTGTCTACGCACAACCATCAGCACACTTATTAGTTGTGATTTGAATTAGACAATTTGGAAGGTGTAGACTTATGCATAACTTTAACTGATTTATGTTCAACTGTTTGCTTAACAGATTCAGTTTGTGGCTGCTGAGTCTATTTCTCAGAGTGAAGAGGGGACTCAGTAGTTGCCTTTTCATTTGGCGGAGACGCCTTTTTGTTTTTCTTCTTTTTGGATCGGTGTTTTCTCCGTTTTTTATTCTTATTTTTCAAATCACTTTTCGTGGTAGATTCTGCAGAAGAAACGGGTGGCTCAGTAGGGACATCCTTTTCTAAACTTTCAGAAGATGAGCTTGAAACATTACAAGTAGATGGAATCTCTAAATTTTGAAAAACTTGAGAATCCGATTCAGATTCAATTTCAAGATTTGCATCTGAATCAGCAGAAAAAGAATGCTCATCATCTGTCATTTAAGAATCAATCCCTTGTGCTTGGTTTGAAGAAGCTGAGTCGCCTGAATCTTCTGGAATTATGACAACATCAATTTTCACAGGGTTGGTTGGTTGGTTGAATTTCTCACTGTCAACCCTGTGATTAGCATCAACAGACAGAACCTCTAGAGAAGAGATTCTGGTCTCTTCAGTAGGAGCTTATGAAACCGAATCATCTGTCGATGTTGTACCTGTAACAAAGTTCATGTTTTCATCACAAGAGTTATCACAGTTATTAGTAGCATTCAAAACATCAGCATTCGATGAAAAACCAGAATTAAAACTGTCTATGTTATCAACACAACCAACACTGTCTGAGAATTTAAATTATTCAACAAGAAATTGATTTAAAATGTCAAAAGCAGGCTTATAAAATTCACAATCAGCAGTCAAATTGTCTTAATTGTCATTTAGACATTCCTCTTGATCACCATCTGTAATATCCTCAACTAAAATTTCTTCTGCACATGAGGTAGACACGTTAGTATCGTTCACTAATTCAGTTTCAGTTTCAGAAGACTTTTCTCCTTTAGATTCAAGGCATCACATTCTCTAAATCATCTGTACTACAAGATGGATGATCACCAGATTCATGTGAAAGTGGTGTGGAAGTAACGAGGACATCATCCCTCTTGAGTTCAGTTGGTTTAGAGAACTTTGGGTAATAGGGCTTCCATGGTTTAGAAAGATAATCTGAAGGTTTACCATACATCATATTTTCTGCATTTTCTAAATCAGCCTCAGATTCAAGCATTCTTGTATAGTTATGATTATATGGTGGAGGAGCCCTATTGTACCCAAGACCTTTTGTGAAATTTTTCTGGTAATTGAGCTGAAGATCACACAAGTCCTTGACCAGATTGCTGGAAGTTTCAAATTTTTTAATGTTTATTTCATTTTCATGAAACTTCCTTGTCAAGGAATTTAGCTTGGCTAAGGCTGCTTGAAGTTCTATGTCCTTTTCAGCTATTTTCAGCTTATAGTCGTATACCCAACATTGTTGTTGGCTCAAGTCTAGCTTTAGCTGAGCTATATCTTGTTTTTGAGCTTTGACCTTTTCCATAAGAACCTTGTTCTTATGTTTAAGGGCGATGTTTTGTGATGCAGCTTGCTGATATTCAGCTACATGAGTTGAATTATGGGCGTGCATTTGTGCTAATTTATAACGACAACTATCAGAACAGAGAATTCAATTTACCATTTCCGAAAGATCTGGTGTTTCAGTTGTCTGCGTCATCATGCAGTGGTTGATGTTCTTAGAAAGATTCAAAGTTTCCATCTGAGCTGCAGCATCTGCCCAGTTGAATCCTTCGTGCTGTTGTGCCACCAACGCTGTTGATTTCCCGCCCGAGCTGCTTGAGGGACTCGTAGTAGACTTTGAGGGAGAGACTGGCACCAGCTGTCTGTCGCTGCTCTGTATGTCCGCCACTCTGGATGACACATATCCAGATGGCGGCTTCTTGCACTCCCTGGCAAAATGTCCTGGCTCGTGACATCTGTAGCACCTGAGTTTATCCTTTGTAAGACTAGTCTTCAGATTTGACAATGGTTGCCGCCGATACTTCTTATGAAACTTGTTGACATGAAAGGCAGCCATTGCAAGATTCCAGGACACATCGATCTCATCCAGATCCTCCTCCATTATTTGATCTACTTCTGTTGGAAGAATGGATGGGGATCAGATCACCTGCTAAGAAGGCATTCAAGTTGTTGATCATTAAAGCAGCTATGGCCAATTTCTCGTCATTTTCCTTAGTGAGAAAAGCAGAATTGGACAAAGGTTGAGCAGGTGCCAGTACTGGAGCAGCAGATTGGGGAATGCCGCCTTGTTGAACCACTTGAGGAATGGTAGGACTAAAAACCATGTGGGATACTGAGCATGGTACTGTGTCTGAACTTGAGCAGCAGAAATCATAGTGGGAGTCTGAGACTGAAGACCATAGACGTACTGAGTCTTCTTGGCGTGGCAAGAGGACGGTAGACCACATTTGAGCTACCTAGTGTTTGAAAATTCCCTTGCAGAGGGCTATAGACCAGATTTTGCGACATCAATGCTGCATTTTGCCCTGTTATATTGGTTGCCATCAAACTGCTCTGATGATTGATCTCTCTCTGCTTATTATCGATCGCACACGATTTAATAGTAGCTATCATTTTTGTGAGAGTGACATCATTCAGGTCCTTCATCTTCTTGATCATTTCAACATCAACATCCAAACTCTTTGGTAGTGAATTTAACAGTTGTCTGTTCATAGCACTATTGGTAAGAGTAATCTCAGCTGATATCATCTGGGAAACGAGCTTTACATATCTCTGAATCTGGTTCTCAATGGTTTCCCCATAAATGTGATTAAATGAGCTGAATTGTTGATTCACCTGATTTACTCTGCTCGCCTTCATATCCGCATTTCCCTCATAGAATTTTGCAATTCACTCCATAATTCTTTAGCGGTCTTGCAAATTCTGACCGCAATAGAAATATCAGGTCCAAGCGCCATTGTCAATACAGCCGAGGCCTTTTCATCTTCCTCAATGATTTTAACATCTTCTGGAGTCCACAAGTGACTGGGCTTTGGAATCTTTGTGTCTAGATCTTGATCGGTACTGTAAACTATCTTTCACGGACCATTCATAATACACCTCCACACACCAGGCTCTTTTGCCTTGCAATATTGCTCGAATCTAAACTTCCATTCGTAATACTCATCTCCATACAACAGACAGGGCAATTTAGTTGAAGTGCCAATCACTTGATCCAATTCTTGATGGAGGGCTAGAGTCTGTGATTGCAGTGCAGCCAAAGTGGCATTGGTTAAATCTTGAGCTGTCATGTAGCCGTTCATCATGGTATCTTAATTAAAATTACCAAGTAAATTTAAATTCAGTTAATTTCAAGTTTTATAATATGAACAGTGATCAGTCCGGAATAGTCAACTCTGAGATGGGCAGATCCGAAATCAATCCGAGATGGTCAAATCCAAGATGATTAGTCTGGAAATAAAGAGAATCCGGAATGATATTGATCTGAGATGAATAATCTGAAATGATGTTGATCCAGAATAAAGAGAATCCGAGATGATGTTGATCCGGAATAAAGAGAATCCGAGATGATGTTGATCCGGAATAAAGAGAATCCGAGATGATGTTGATCCAGAATAAAGAGAACCCGGAATAAAACTTATCCGAAATGAATTCGGAATCAGGAATAATCTGGAATGAGACTGTATCTGGAATGAAATCAGTCTGGAATCTAAACTTTATCTGAATGCAACAGTGGTTAGAATTCTAAGCAACAATAGTCCGAATTTCAAGCAACACTGATCCGAGATCCAAGCAACAGATAACCACCAACAGTGTCTCGGATCCGAAAAGGTAGCAATCCGGATTAACCAGTAGTCCGGGATCAATCCGAGATGGATGATCTCCTTCGTGTTCTTCGGGATCTTCAACAGTAATAAATCCCACAAGGACAGATGATCTTGGAATTATTTCTGTTTATGAGATATTCATCTTTTTAAGGACATCAAGTTGTATGATGTTCACAGAGCTTCCACCGTCAATGAGGATCCTTCGAACAAAGTGATTAGTTATAAACAAAGTAATAACTAAGCCATCATAATGAGGATCCAGAATATCAACATGATCATCCTCATCAAAGGATATAACTTTCGGCTAAGTTAGAGTGGAGGTCCTAATGGGCCTAACTCCATTCTCCAACTTAGTTTCTTTGGCATGCGTCTTTTTTGCTAAGAACGAGGTTCCACATATATCAAACCTTTCTCTTGAACATTATCAGGATCCTGGATCCTTGACTTCTTTCTGCCCATTAATTCTTTCAAGTGCCCCTTAGTAAGGAGATATCCAATTTCTTTCCTTAGAGCTATGCATTCATCTGTCAAATGCCCAAAGTCTTCGTGGTATGCACACCACTTGGACTAATACTTGAAGGAGTTAGATTTCTCGTTCTTCTTCGGCCACCTAGTTATTTCACCTAAATTCTGCAAGGCGAGCATCAATTCATTGCCATCAACAGAAAAACAATATTCAGATATTCGAGGATATTCTTCCTCATATCATCTTGTTCAACTGCATGAACATTTTGATTATCAGGTTTGGTGTACGGCTTGGATCTGTTATTCTTGTAGAAGGATCCTTGCTTCTTGTCGTTGTACTCCTGTTTATTAAAACCAGTGATAATGTCCAAGTTCCTGCAAGGGGTCCTGACAAGATCATCGTAAAATGGAGAATCCTTTTGCAATCCCATTAAATGCCTCAACCGCAGCTGCGACATCCAGGTTCGGGATTTCTAAGGATTCTCTACCAAAATTGGTGACATAATCCCTTAAGTATTCGTAACGAATCTGGGTTATCCTACATAAGCCACTGCTTAGCCTTTCAAAAGTTATACTGCATGAAAACTAATTATTAAATAGGTTAACTAAGTGCAAGAATGAAGTAATGGAATAGGGAGGAAGACATGGCATCCATTTGAGTGCCAATCTAGTGAGTGTGGATCTGAACCCTACATAAACAAGCTTCTTTCAACCTTTGGGGTTTATTCCCATTCTATCCCGGTATTGAGCCACGTGTTCCTCCGGATCAGTTGTTCCATCATACAACTTCATGTTGGGTGTCTGGAAGCGTTTTGGAATCTCTGTCTAGCATATGGGTGGTCAAAGCGAGATACCTTGTGACTTCCATCCGAAATTTCAGGAATAGGTAAAACTATTCCCGAAACACTGGATATCATATCCTTGAGCTTCTGTAGCTCCCTGGCCATGGCCTGCCTTATCCCTGCATCCTGCATGAAACCATAGTTAGTATCCGTAGGTGTAATTAGAGTTGTTACCTCCCGTTTAACTCAAAGGTGGTAGTGTAGAAGTGTATTGAGGATAAGAGATGTATGTTGTCACAGTAGGGCCTGATGAAGCAATAGTTTGCATTAGGATGATGTCCCCATCATGGACTTCAGAACTTCTAAGTGGTTGACTCCTCGAGGATCCTTGACCCTAAAAGATGTTAGATCTAGGATATATTGGTGCTGAAAGCCTTAATGGATTATCCATTGATCCTTGAATCCGAGTTGAGGATCCTTGATGTTGAAAGTATAATCCCTGAGACTGGTACATTCCCTGTGATCCTCCCAGTTAATAGAAGGATCCTTAAGGCAAAGTCATTGCTTGTGATCCTTGCTGAATGTTGGAGGATCCTTGATACAGGACATCGGATCCCCTAGAATGTTGGATTGTTGATGGTGGAGTAGCAAAATCCAACGACCTAGGCATCAGTGGAGACTGATCTTCTGCCAGTCTCTTCTGCTTCTTGATTTCATCAATTTCGTGAAGGATCCTCTAGTTAGTTTTGTCTTGCTGCTCTATGTAGCCTTTCATCTACAACATCAACATAGAAATATCGTTGTTAGTAGTTTTAGAGGAAGAAACAGAAGAGGTTTTTGATCCTGTGAAGATGGATGATGTCTTCTTCTGAGGATTCTATTCATTCTTCTGGAATGATGGGGGAATAGGAGGTAAAGGCATAGTGGTTTGAGATTAGGAAACCTCTGGCATAGCACTTGAAGTAGCTTTTCCCTTAGAGTCCATGAAGTTGATGGAAATGAATGAAAATTCTTAGAATTGAAGCACCACTTGGCCCACGGTGGGCGCCAAATTGTTTTGGTCAAAAATCAGGCTAAGGATAATGTAACCAAATCTGATTTGTGAGGTAGTGTGCTTGAATGTTGAACAATTGTATAAACGACTACGAAGTATAAACGGCTATGAACACGATGAGTTATACGAGGAAAAAGCCCTTAATCTTTATAAGATCTCCGGCATAAAAAACCTAGGATAGTGAAAACTATTACTATCAACTATATTGCATAATAACGATTTTATAGTTTTGGATGTTGATCAAGTGTGGTATAATTACTGTTCCTAGGTGTATTGTGAGAGCTCTAGTTTGCAATGCGAGAAAGTGTGTTTGTGAACGTAAGAAATGTAATGTCCCCTAAAACACTTGATCAACCCCTTTTGAATCAAACTAACAACTAGGTCCAACTTTCTTGAGAGACCATATCCAAGCTCATGGACATTAATGGAATTCATCACGTGAAACATCTTCAACGAATATTAACTGAGATTCCAGCTATGCTTGGTCCATGTCGTCCACAACCTTCATATAATCATTGGAATACATCAATTGTTAGAAATCATAAGTAAAGCTAAGGATTCTTGATCCTCTGGGTTCCTGTGCAATCCGTTAAGAATAACTGACCTAGGCCACACTTAAGGATTCATGATCCACAATTAGTTAAACCTATGCCCTAACAATTACCTTTACTATCTGCAGTACAACCTAAC
Source organism: Scalesia atractyloides (assembly GCA_947069175.1). Lineage (NCBI taxonomy): Eukaryota > Viridiplantae > Streptophyta > Magnoliopsida > Asterales > Asteraceae > Scalesia > Scalesia atractyloides. Next base: position 56,617,560 of record CAMTDV010000027.1, read on the forward strand.
CTATTCAAGCACTACAAAAAGTTCATTCCACCTTGCTTCCTTCATTCCTAACTCACATACAAGATGTTCAGGGCGATGGTAATTGTGGGTTTCGAGTTATAGTGGTCGGCTTGTCACGTCATGAGATGGAGTGGCAGTCAATACGGCAGGACCTTCTAGGTGAGTGCAACCGGTACTACGACATTTGGAATTGAATAAATTCATATGAGTTTCAGCCAGTTCGAAACTCCTTAGATTGGGACGATATGGAGTGTGCATGGGGCGATAAGTGTCTGCTAAGGCCTTTCACGGGGGTCATGATAGCTAACTGGTGGAATGTCATTGTCACTTATTAAGCGACAAAGGTTGTGCTACGTTTTTCCCATGTTGACAACAGCCCAAAAGAGTATTCCTCGTCAAACGGTTACGCTCATACATGTTAACAACAACCATTTTATTCACGTCAGATTAGAAGGGGAATATCCAATGCCTACCCCATCAGGATACTTGCGACAACCGACACGGCATACACCAGCAGTGAGCTGGGAAAACTTTTACAAGGAACTTATTTTTCAATATCAGAAGATCGTTGATGAATACAAGACGAAGGAATTCATGGATTTAGGTTACCTATGAATTTTAAATAATATTTCATGTTTTGAAGATTTGTAATGATGTGAGTGAATTAAATGCATGTGTGAACACATATCAACTGCATTTTCGTCAATTCCACATACCGACTCAAACAAATGTCCAGTTAATAAACATAAAGCAAAAGCAAAATAAGATTGATCTTCTTTTTTAACGTTCTATCAATGTTTTGAAAGCTTGTTAAAATGGAACTTGAAAAGACATATGAAATGAAAACCGTATTGATGTAGGTGAATACACTGACTGCGTTTCGTCAATTCCACATATAGTAATTAAAAAAGTAAAAAATTGTTAATTGTATACGGGTCGTACAACTTTATACGACCCGTATACAAGACCAATACAGCACTCGTATATTGTGTATACGAGGGAATAAAAAAATTAATAAACATTGTATACGGCCTGTATAACGTTATACGGACCGTACACAATAAGAAAAGATCGTATAATAGGGTTATACGGCCACATATCCACCATACAACCTCAAATTTCTCTAAAATTCTCTTGGTTTTCTATTGGATCGTTCTTGGATGCCATTCTTCGGCATTCATGATGTTTTCTTCTCGTTCTTCTATTACGGTACGTTTCTAAGCCTCGTTCATAGAATAGACTTTCAGATTATGTAACTTGTTAGATAATGGTATCGTACAGCATATCGAATAGCGTAGATTAGCGTAATGAAATTGATTGTTTGATTGAATTTGAAAAAATAAAAAACTGAATTTGAAAAAATATAAATGAATATTCAAGTGTATACGGCAGTATACACTGTATACGAGCGTATACTATTTGAATATCCAAAGGGTATACGATCATATACAATATATACGATCGTATAAAGCTTGAATCTTCAAGTTGTATACAATCGTATACAATGTATACAATCGTATACCCTTTGAATATTCAATTTGTATACGGTCGTATACATTATATACGAACGTATACCTTTTAATTTTCAGTTTTGTTTTTGCTTTTCTTCCTTGATTGTTATAGTTTTTAACGTTTACGAGACGTATAATACGTGCGCGTATGAAACGTATACGAGCTTTGTACGGATCATACACGAGAGGTATAATATGGATCGTATACGAGACGTATAATAAGTGCGAATACGAGATGTATAATACATGCGTATACGAACTTTGTACAAATTGTATACACATCGTATAGTACATGAATATTAATCGTATAAGACTTACCAACAGTCATTGTTATTTTTACAGACGATATGGCTGAGACATAAGGTGCTGGAGCACGTAGAGCTCTTCAGGGTCAAGGTCGGGGACCCGGACGGGGACGAGGATAGGAGGAGGAGGTTGTACCCGATTTTACTAAGACGTCGCAGTTTGTCCGCGCTATCCCCTGAGGTATGGCTGCGCACCAGGTTTTAGGCAGATTACGCGAGATGGAGCTGGATACGCCCTGGAGCGTTAACATTGGTTTTTTACCGAGATTGGATCGATCGGTCGGGTCCACGAGTTCATGCTAGTTGACTCCCTGTGGGCCCGCTTATTTGAGGTCGGCCAAGAGCGGGCCCATAGGGAGATTACTTTAGAGTTTTTATGTACTTTTTCTTTTACGGACACCCGGGGTGCAGGTTCACGACATTTTTTGGATACTACCATAGTTTCTTTTACTCTTTGCGGGGTGACTCGCCGGATGACGCTCCCCGAGTTCGCTTTTGCCTTGGGTATGTACTCATAGGAGGAGTCAGAAACCCAAGCATTTTTGGATGCGCCGACCACCAGGTCCATTGACGTGTCATGGCCCTAGTGGCGCACTATTGGGACCGAGGAGTTCGTGACATCGCGTTCACGATCCACGAACGCGTGGGTGTCGCACGTTTACGACCCGTTACACCGATACCTACATCGGTTTATCGTCGTGATGATCGCCGATTTTCAAGATTGAAGGGAGTGGGTCACCTAAAGTGACCTGTACTTGCACGACTTACTTACCGACGGGGGGAGGGGGCAACTTGGCGTACAAGTTGGCCACATACTTCACCGAGTACGCTTTTAATTGTACCTCTAGCCAAATTAGTTGTGGCGGCTTCGTCACCCGTCTTGCGAAGCACTGGCCGCCTCTTGTTCCCGCAGGTGGCCCTAGATATAACCATATCACACCAGGTTGATCCGGTTGGGAGGGCCACAACATGCGCGATGGGGATTGCTCATGAGGTCGGAGCGGACAAAGCTCAGGTGATTTGGTTGTATGATAAGGTTCGTACCTAGGGCAGCCACTACCGAGTGAGCAGGGCCAAAGGCGAGGGTGATGGTGATGGTGAGTGTGAGGGTGACGTGGGTGAGGGAGGCGGGGGAGATGGAGGCGAGGGCGGGGGAGGCGGGGTACAGGGGCAGTTCATGCTGCGGTCGATAGATCGCAGGTAGGTGTGAAGGATGTACAGGGTGATCGCCCGTATGATCGACGAAGCATAAGACCTTGTGTGATGCCTCCACCAGGGATGGAGGAGAGACTGGCTCAGGTCGAGTCGGATGTAGCTGTTGTACGGGTGGATGTATCCTGTATACAGAGCGACGTACAATGGATGGTCGAGGCGATTATTGCTATGCATTCTGGCGGGCCCCTACCTCCACGAGCTGGGGCTGCACCACCACCACCACCATAGCTGCTTATTGTATTATTGTTTTGTTGTTTTACATTTGAAACATTGTAAATATTTATCTTTTGTTGTTTTAGATGTAAAACATTGTAAATATTCATCTTATGTTTATATTTTCTCTTGTTTGTTTAATAATTGTTATCGTAGTGTATCATATTCAATATTTATCGTTTTGAAAAGTGGAAAATTATTTAGCGTTATTAGTACGTTTAATTACAAACTCGTAACATAATCCGATATATCTAAATAATACGGCAAACGCTATCTAAACAATTACTAAACTTATTAAACGGTTTTTCGGTTTCACAAAAAAAATTATAATATATGAGTCGTATAAAATTATATCACCCGTATACAGGTGTTAAAATACCCAAAAACCTTATCAAACCTCACAAAAAAAATATACACCAGACCGTATAACATTATATTGCTCGTATACAATTGTATACGGGTCGTATAATGTTATACGGCCCGTATACATGTAGCACAAATAAAACTTTCCAACACATTTATTTATATGCAACAATATTCTATACAGATCGTATAAGGTTATACGACTCATATACACTTAAAGATGTGAAAATAAAAAATAAGAGTATGAAAATAAAAAATAAGGATATGAAAATAGAACATCCAAAAAAACATTAAGTGGTTAATTGTTACATTTAAAGTTGAAACATTAACATTTATTATCAATTAATAGTACATTGAATATGAGTGGGTCATTCAATAACGTCCATTCGGATCGGGCTGATGATCCATTTTGCTTGCATATAATTGTTTTGATTTTTTTAATTGTTTTAGTTAGAATAAGACCCGCCAAAATTCTTCTACCCAACACAACCCTACAAGATCTTACCTTTCACTTTTTATTATCATGTAAAAGATGCAACGGAGTGTAAACTGTTAACACTAAAATGCAACATAATATGAATGCCCCGCCTCTCTCCAATCTTCTTTTGCTTAGAATAAAGTACTAACTACTAACCTTAGTTGAGAATCGACCCAATTCAAGGAAAGAAAATGCATTTACCTCATATGGTAGTTACTTTTGATGAGAAAGGATATGTTGATAAAGATTTATTGCTGACGTGTATAAAAAGTGAAAAATAGTGGTGATAAAGAGTTATTGTCCAAGGCAATGGTTACCACTTAAAAACAAGTTGATACTAAAGATCGTTAGGGTGTGCGGGCGTCTTTTGGGATGGTGTGCGTGAGCGATTTACCACACGGGCACACTGCCGTCATCCCCTAAAAAGGCTATAGCGGGGAGTATTCACTGAGTGTTTGGGGTTGTTTTTCGACAATTATATTCTTTTTATTGTTTTGCCTCAATCTCTCTCCCTACAATGTAAACGGTGACGGTTTATAAGGGAAAGAGATGGTGGTGGTTTGCAGGTATGAGAAGATGGTGGAGGTTTGCAGTTTGGGGGAGATGGTAGGATGGTGAAGATGAAAGATATTATATATTTATCATATTATAATGTTTTTCTTTCTTCTAAATTTTATTATGTACACAAGCCGTTGAAAAAAAAGCTTTTCAATAATAAACTATCGATCCCCGTATTTATTTTTTATTAATTATTAATTTATTTGATGTAGTGTTTTTTTTTCTAAAAAATGGAATGCTCTTCGTGAGAGGAGCTCCTTTATAAATGAGTGGGAGTTGACATGGTACAATAACTTCATACTAATAGCAACTTAGAGCATTCACATTCAATTCATCATCTTTAACCTTATAATTTAATTAAAATGATTATTTTTTAAAATTTATAACATATTTTAAAAAACATCTTACATCCAACTCTCCATACCTATCTCTATATTCTTTTTTTTATTATTTTTCTCTTTCTTCCATTTACAATTTTAACTATTATTTTGGTCAAAAATCAAGCAAAGTATAATGTTACCAAATCTGATTTTGTAAGATATTGTGTTTGAATGATGAACAAGTGTATGATCAAATATGAAATGTAGAAGACAATGAACACGATGATTTATACGAGGACAAAGCCCTTGATCTTTATAAGATCTCCGCATAAAAAACCTCGGATGGTGAAAACTATCACTATCAACTATATTGCACAATAAAGATTACAACTTTGGATGTTGATCAAGTGTGGTACAATGATTGTTTGCTAAGTGTGTTGTGAGAGCTCTGGTTTGCAATGTATACGAATGTGTGTATTTGTGAGAATGAATGTATGCCTAAAACACTTGATCAACCCTTTTTTCAATAAGCTAACAACTAAGTCTGATTTTCATGGTAGACCACGTCCAAGCTCATGAACATTAGTATAATTCATCATATGCGGCATCTTTACCGAATATTGACCAAGATTCCAGCTAAGACTTGGTCCACGTCGTCCACAACCTGCATATAATCATTAGAAAACATGGAGAACAAGTGTTAGAAATCATAAGTAGAATTAAGGATCCTTGATCCTCAGACTCCCTACACTATTCACTAAGGATAAGTGATCCAAGCCTGGGTCTCAGGATACATGATCCAGACTTAACAAAACTCAACCCCAAGCAATTGCCCCCAAATATGGTAGATAAGATGTGAATCAAGTCAGTCATATTTCCGTTGGATGCGAACTAAGGATAACTAGCCGTTTCGAATCTGACATCACAGATGGGATTGACTACAACCATCATCACAATATATAGGGAGGAGATAAGATTAAACTGTAACACCCAAAAGCGAACTTGGAAATTAAACTAAGTTAATTGGGGTGAGTGGGTAAAGTACCATTAGTGTTGAAAGTTAACCCGTAAACATTAAGATTTAATCAACCTAAACTTGAGGGACCAAAGTTGTCAAAAAGGAAACTTGTGTTTTATAAACAAAAGTTAAAACATAATACACACATAGTGTGTGTATGTATGTCGATCATCAAGGGTGGAGACAAGGGGAACCCTTGTTCATCCAAGATTATCAAAATTGGAAGGGAAATTGGAGCTCAAACTTGTGCATGAACATGAATTATCGATCACTTAGACTAGGGGATTATAAGGTATGTTTAAAAACCTATATTGGTGAAAGTTGTAACTTGAGTCAAGTAGAATACTTGCAATTAAATGGTTGGATTATGATCCAAATATTAAATTGAGTGTGTATGAATGCATACTTTCGTTTGATATAATGAAATTATGAAATATTTGAGCTATGATTACTTGTAGGCGATTAACAAGTAGATATTGAAGTGCGTTTTGATAATATGATGAAGTTGATTATATATCTATATTTAGAATCATCATACATGATAGTAGTAGGAAGATACTTGAACAATTTATGAGTTTGAGTACATATTCATACTTGCCATGGAATGGGTTTTTTATGAAATGATGAAATTGATGTTATATTAATGATTGATAGTTGCTTGAAATCATGTTCTCTACGAGTTTGTACGTAGAACTTAATTATATTAGGTATTCGGATGAATGTAGGAATATGATAAAATGGGTTTTACATAGAGAGGAAAACCCTTAGTTCTAGCACAATGAATGGATAAATTAGCAATGATAATTGGGAGATAAGTTAACTTGGTGTTAATGATCGCTCGAACTTGTCAATGGAGGGGTATGGTCCCAAAAACCATGCGCCTGCGCAAGGTACCATACCCTCATAATGATAACAAGTCACTGGAATAACCTTGCGCGCTACGCACAACGGTGCGCCAACATTGAAGCAAAAAGGTTGCCTAACAAACCTTGCGCACCCTGTGCAACGGCAACTTAAACCTAGAAGCGCAGGTCTTGACCTTGCGCGGATTGAACAAACCTCTAGCCGCGAAGTCCTAAAACCTTGCACAAGGCCAAGACTAAGATGAGAGCAACTCATACTAAGTCTTGAGAACAAAAGGACTTAATCCTACAAGTTCACGCTGGCCAAAAAGTACTAATAAGGCCACGCGGAAGGGAGAAGCGCAAAGAGGCACTGATCAAGTACAAGGGTACAAAGTGGCAGAGATGTGACCCAATAACCGCTCGGCAGGTTGTGCCAGACCACGTTGCATGATGAGCAGTCATGTAGAGAACAAAAAGTATGCAAGGACGTACACGTGGCACCAACCAACTCACGCCGGCGACTGTCACACGATCTCCACTAACGGCTGATGACATGTCCGACAACAAGGAAAACTGCCAGGACACGTGGCTCCATCCACCATGCGCCAAGCGCACCTCCTACTAGAGACCATTAACGATCGTCATAGAGGAGATAGAATGGATATTCCTGGTTGTCGGTTCCAGGCCCAAGGCCCATCAGCCCATCTCCTACACCCTCTCTTCGGCTATAAAATAAAGATCACACCTCAAGGTAAAACACACTGTTTTTAGCTCACTCATTAATTACTTGCTTATTCCTTTGTAAACCCCGATACTTATTCTCACGCTGGAGTGTGGTCACGGAGAAAACCCTCCCCCTTTTCTCCCGTGATGAGGCTAATGGCGTTTCTAGTTTTGCAGTGAGATTGAAGCAATATCATTCCGACAAGCAAACAAGAGATAAACTTTTATGCATAGATGTTGAACTATAACCCAGATATCTCCGGATACCTTTTGGTCCAGTGTTTCTTCAGTCAAAGTGAAGGAAGTGATATGAATTAGGTTGGGAATCTAGTTAAAATGGTAGCCTAAAAATAACATCTATCGGGTATTTGACGAATTGCCTAAATGAGTTGTTGAACTTATTAATGCATTTGCATATGTTAATAGGCAGTTGACTTTTAAAAGTCAAACTGACCTATAATAAGATCAAATGGTACTTTTGATGTAAAATGCATAAGGTGGGATAGACGTGATAAATAATGACTAATCTAACCATCTTGCGAATGATAAATGATAGTTTGATGCTTGGCAAGCTAGGTGGAAACTTGGGAAAAAGCGAGTCAAACGGATCAAATACGCAGAAAAGCATAATCAGAGTTCAAGGTAAGTAAAGCTTACATCTTTAAGTAGAAAACTTACATTTGTATTGGTTACAGCAAGGTAATTTAGTATTTTAAATATAACGTTCCAACGCGGAATGATACGGGTCGGAACAAGTGAAAATTAGCGAGAAACTATATTCGATGGTAAAAAGGGGTAAAACGGTAATTGACTCATGTGATGATGAATAAACAAAGGTTTTGAAAAGTTATCGTATGGTGTAGATCAGAATGGGTAAAAAGGGTAATACAGTAAATTGGTCATGTGTCGATGGACAAACAAGGAGTTTTGAAAAAGACACCTTAAGGCGTAAGCCATGATGGGTCAAATGAATTAAGAAATGGTTTTTAAGTAATATGATCGTATGGTGTAAACCAATAAGGGGTTACATGGATGAAATGGCAAATAAATACCATCTCACAATGATAAATGGCCATTTAGGCCAAACAGGTCCAATGGTGATGTTAACGCCATTGACTAATGGTTGCTTGTCGAGTCTTGTGCTCATAGGAAAGAATAGCGTATGGCATGCGTTGATTTTAATTGGAAACTAATATTGCAAGGTATTAAAATGGGTGTGGTGGTATATAAGTTCATGGTGTAAGACCTTTTGGCTTAATGCCTCCTAACAGGTCATTTTCGTAAATTATCGAACTGGAGGGAAAAATCGGCATATAATGATTTTACTATAATAAACCACCAAATACAGTTGTGGTGGAAGATAAATGAAAATCTTAGTGTGGTGGAAGTAGGAGGTATTGAAAGAATAAGTGAGATTTAAGCTTAGTGCTCAAATCTCAAAACGGGTCAAATAATTATATGCGCGAATCGGGTAATTATGGCGTAATTTATAAAAACTATGAATCCGGGTTAAGGATTTCGGGTTAAATATGTAGGCAAATATTTTACAGACATTTAGAAACAAGTTTCAAGTGAAAGGATGAAAATTGAACAAGTTACGGAAGCTTTCGTAACAAAGCCGACAAAACGGAGAATCTACAGCAGCCCACCCTAAGGCCAGCCGTAGCTAAAGGCTGGCAACTCCTAAATGAAATAGAATGCATGTACTGTAAGCTATAGCACATAGCCTTAGCTTACGACAGGGTATTTATAAAAATTGGTGTTTTCATTGTTTTGAGCTTCCGGGCTTAACTAGTTAGTTATAAACCCCGTACAACTAACGTATTTCATGATTTATGAAATGTAGGTGATGATTTGAGTACCGGATGACGATCAAGCTCAACGAAGAACCAAACACGATCAAAGTTCAAGCTTCCGCATTTCGATTAAATCGTTTAAATTAACTTAGAATTTCGAATTGTTAAGACATTTGGAAATACTTATGAAGTTTAAATTAACTTAGAATTTCGAATTGTTATACATTTGCATTATGCTCTCATTGATGCATAATCTTTTATAAAAGTTATGTTTAAGGTAATGGGTATTTCATGATCCACTATTTAAGATTAGAAAATCCTCTTTTATACTTCCATCCCGGAATCAAATCAGGTGTTCTTTCTCTCTTGTTCTCTTCATCTTCTCAACTTCTTGTCTTCATTTCCCAATCATGGACAAGATGGCTACCAGATCCTCTCCAAGCAAGAGCCAAGATACTGATGATATACCACAAAGCCAAACCTTCTTGCAAGTTCACTGATCCTAAGATCGATAGCTTGTGCTCCTGTTTTCCTTCGAAGACCATTTTCCGACCATATGATTCCACATGAAGAGTGATGCTACCTCGTCCATTTGGGTGTGCTTCCCTGCATTACCCCTTCTTCTTTACTACTCCTACCCCTTTCCTGATTTTACTCAAAGGTTCTTCTCCCTCACCAGCATTAGCTATAGCCAGGCCATGCCTATGCTTTGGAGGGTTTTGTATACCCTTGAACAGATCATCAGTAAAGAAGGGATCGATTTTAATCTGTCAGAGCTTGCCTATCTCTACAGCCTTGTCCCCCATGGTCCCATCGTTTCTTGCTCAAAGCCAAACCCCAACAGCCTTTACCCATCCTTAGATCCACTCAAAATGGTTCCACCTGGAAGAATCAATTCTTCTTCGTGAGAAGGGATTCTATTCCACTAGGGAATAGTTTACCCAAAGAGTGGATCATTGAAAGGTAGGATATAGGATCCTTAGATAGCCGCTATAAGAAGTCATGCTTTTGTTGCTAACTTGTTTACTTTTCCTATTTGCATGTAGTGACCAACTTTGCCTGCCTTGCTAATTCACCGGGAACTGATGACAGAGTTGTTGGGTTTTGGACTCTTGACTCAACAATCAGAACATTCAAGCCAAGAACAAAGGATCCAAAAGCCAATACTTCCACCTCCTACAAAATATCGAGTAAGTATTTGTGCATTTTTATAGATATAGTTTTGTATTGAAAGAGTTATGTAAAATAAGAAGACTTATCTTTTCTATTTACAATATAGATGCTCAGAATTCCACTAGCAAACACGAAGTTTGGCCTGGATGTTGTCGACGACATCATCTCTCCTCGCTCAATCAAAAATGAGTTGGCCAAAGGCCCAAGCTTCCCGGAGCCAAAGGCCATCACTAACAGGACCAAAGCTGGGTCTAAACGGAAGAAGCCCATGGAGCTTAAGTAAGACGAGCTTGAGGATGAGAAGTTGATCCACGACTTCATTGCTGAGGTAAGGATCCTTGATTCCTTTCTGTTACTATTACCTTTAGTGAAGGGATTCTGAACATGTATATTACCCATTGCAGAGGTTTATCCGTTTGAAGGCCCATAAGGACAAGAGCCTGGCTGAGGCAAAGGATAATGTGGTTGGCCTCCGATCCATTATCATGCGAAGGATAAGACCATCTCCCAGCTCGAGAAGGAGAAAACAGGCTTGGAAGAGCAGTTACTAAATGCTGAAGTCGGGATACATGAGGTTGTCCTGACAGCAACTGATGACGCCAAAGTGTGTGCTGCTCGCGCTATCCTCAAGGCAAGGATCAAAATTGTCAAAGAGGCAATGGATCCTACCTTCGACCGGTCTTCATGGGATTTGGTTGGATGGGAGAAAAGACTCCATGAGCTTGGTGATGAAGAGGAGCTGGAGACGATCAAGATGCTGGAGGCTGGATCAAGCAGGGCCAAGGAGGTGTTGAGGTTGATGGAGGTGAAGTAGGAGGTGTTGATGCAGCTGAAGATGGTGCTGCTGAAGTGGGCAATGAAGGATAATTCAGACGAATCCTGAGTCCACTTTTTTAGGATTTGTGGTTCTTATTTGATGGTGTTTTTGGTTAAAACAATTTATGGTTTGTAATTCTAAACAATGGTTCTTTTAGGTTTAAGGAACACTGATCCTTAAGACAATAAGGGTGCCAAAAGGTGGATGAGTCCTTCTTTTCATGGAGGATGAAGCCTTTACACCCTTCGCTTTTATTTTCCTGCACTTCATGAACAATTAGTAACAGACACCCTTCATCAACCCAAGTGGACGAGCCACGTTTTGCTGGTAGAAACTTGGGTTGATCATTTTGACAACCTTTAATAGGGTTTTAAAAAAAAATCTAACCTTTCAGCTATATCTGTGTTCCAAGTTTTGGTTTGTTATGTTTATGATTATTTGTTTAAAATAGAATGTTTGTGAAAAATAATCAGTTTTTCCTTATAAGAATTTAGAAAAATCTAAGTTATTAAAAATTTGCCAATCCTTCTATAAAATTTGATTAGATAAAAGTAGATAAGTCATATACCCTTGATTGTAAGTTTTAGGGTGAAGTCAATAAGATAAACAAATATGAGAATAAAACATACTAGAAAACCGAAGTTAGGATTTTACATCCTTAGGAACTACCATAACGCAAATGAACTAGTCACCATTAGATATTATTTAAGGATCCAGGATCCTTTTGAAGTAACTTGTGAAACTCCAAGGCTGTAAAACCTGTTTCAATTAACTTAGGACTAAGACAAATAGACTGGGAACAACCCAAACAAACTGCGGACAAGCCAAATACTTGGGGACAAGCCCACTTAAATGATATGAAAATGCCAAAATCTTAGCTAACGTGAAACGTTAGAAACCTTTGCTAATGTGAAAACTTTAGAAACCTTAGGATAACAGATGTATGGTACGTCTGCCATTATACTTGAGATACTACATATGGCCAACAGGAATGAAATTGTCAGCCACTAAGCGTATACTGGTCCCATTGCCTCGAACCATACTTGGATAAACGTGCGCTACTGGCAGGGTGTCAAAACCCAATTCGTGTGAAAAGTGAAAACCTTTAAACCTTAGAAGGTATAAGATACCTTAAACGTGGGAGAGAGGTGGCCAACCCCTTAATCCTCTGCAAATGATGTTAAACATTTCTGTAAAAACTTAAAACTTGGTGAAATTGGATGTTACGTGTGTAACATCCCTTTCTTTATAACAAATTAAAGTTCAGAAAAACTTAAAGTGAAATGTTACCGATGTGAGGATCCTAAATCCTTAAGGATCCTTGATCCTTGTCACATTAAGTACTTCTTGAGATGAATAGTATTCCAGGCCCTTGGTAAGAGATCACCTTTAATAGTTAATAGACGGTATGCCCCCTTTTCTGCCTCTGCTTCAATTAGATAGGGACCTTCCCATTTAGGTGCCAACTTGCCATCAGTTATGTTTGTAGTGTTCTAAAATGCTTTCCTTAACACCAAGTCTCCAACTTGAAATCGTCTGATCCTAAAATTCTTGTCATATGCTCCAGCCATCCTTTGTTGATAACTAGCCATCCTTATTCTTGCTAAATCTCTGAGCCCATCCACATTATCCAGGTCTTGAGTTAGATGCTTGTTTTGGCTGTAGGAACCACCATCTCTGTTGGGATCACTACCTCAGTTCCAATAACTAGAGAGAAAGGAGTTTGGCCTGTAGCATTCTTTGGAGTTATTCTATCTGCCCAAAGGACATATGGAAACTCTTCATCCCCTTTCCTTTCTTGGACCCAAGTTTCTTTTTTAGGTTACTGATGATGATCTTGTTGCTTGACTCTACTTGGCCATTAGCTTGTGTATGAACTAGTGTGGATGTTATCATCTTGATTTCCCAATTGTCACAAAAGTTAGTAGTTCTACTCCTAATAAATTGGGATCCATTATCACATATATTTCAGAAGGAATTCCAAGAATATAACTTCCTTTTCTCAGACTTGAACAAAAGCTTCTACTTATATCCATTTGGAGAAGTAATCAGTCATGGCTAGCATAAATACTTTTCCTCCTGATACCTTTGAAAGTTTGCCAACTATATCCATTCCCCATTTCATTAATGGACAAGAGGACATTATTAGATATAAAGGCTCCGCAGGTTGATGTAGGATGTTGCTATGTCGTTGGCAAGCATCACATTTCCTTGCATAGTCTACAGCATCCTTGTTCATTATGGGCCAGTAGTTGCCTATTCTAAGAATCCTTGAGAATAGTGCTCTGCCCCAGTATAATTTCCACAGCTCCTTCATGAAAATCCTTTAGGACCTCTTGAACTTTTGGATCCTCAATACATCGCAAGTAGGGACCTGCAAGAGATCTTTTATACAAAATGTTATTTAATATAGTAAATTGAGATACCTTGACCCTGAAGGCTCTCGGATTCTCCCTTACGGGAATTTCCCAAACATTCTGAATGTAGTTCATAATTGGAATGATCCATGATCCTGAATTTGGTTGCACATCACTGGGTACCACTGTAGTAGCCTATTCTAAGAATCCTTGAGAATAGTGCTCTGTCCCAGTATGATTTCCACAGTCTCCTTCATGAAAATCCTTCAAGACCTCTTGAATTTGTGGATCCTCGATGCATCGCAAGTGGGGATCTGCAAGAGATCTTTTATACAAAGTGTTATTAATATAATAAATTGAGATACCTTAACCTTGAAGGCTCTAGGATTCTCTCCTGTGGGAATTTCCCCATTCTGCGTGTAGTTCATAATTGGAAGGATCCATGATCCTGAATTCAACTGCACATCCTTGGGTGCAATTGCAGTATCCTCTACTATTTCCAATGCTTCATTTTCCTCAATTGCAGGACAAAGAATATGGATAATAGGTATCCTCACGTTTTCTAGTATCTTTAGAGATGATCCTAAATTTGCCAATGCGTCTGCCCTAACATTTTCTTCTCTAGGTACCTCCATTATACTAAAGGAATCGAAAGCATTTGCTACTTTTTTGACAATTTCTATATATTTAATTAATTTCTCACCCTGCACAGCATATGAGCCATTATAATGGTTAGTAATTAGCAATAAGTCTATGTATACTTAAAGATACCTGATCCTCATCGGTTTACTAATTGCAAACCTGTTATTAGGGCCTCATATTCTGCTTCATTGTTAGTTGTCAGAAACTCACAGACAATGGATTTGGGTATTATGTCCCCCCGTGGCGATTTTAGTAGTACTCCTAGCCCAGTTCCTTTGACATTTGAGGCTCTGTCGATGAAGAGTGTCCAAGGATCCTTGGTCTCTTCAAGCTATTGAACCTCTAGTTCAGCTTTCCTTTGTATATCACTAATGAAATCAGCCACAAAGTCAGCCAAAGCTTGAGACTTGATAGCAGTTCTTGGTTCATATTTTATATCATATGCACTAAGTTTGACTGCCCATTTCGCCATTCTTCCTGACATTTTTTGTTTCCTGAGAGCATTCTTGATAGGAAAATTAGTTTTCACAATAATAGTATGTGTTTCAAAATAATGTCTAAGTTTAGTGGAAGCCATGGTCAACGCAAGAAATAATTTCTCTAAATGAGAATACCTGGATTTGACATCAAGAAGGCTTTTACTTATATAATATACCGGATGTTGTTGGCCTTCATGATCCTTAACTAACACTTCACTTATTGTTTTACCTGAAATAGCTAAGTACGAGGATAATGGTTTTCCATCCTCTAGTTTCATCAGGGCTTGTGCTGAGGATAGATAATCCTAAAGAGCTATATGTACAGCTTCATACTTCTCAGTCCACTCAAAATTCTTGTTCTTCCTTAGGATATCGTTAAAATTCTTGCACTTTTCTAAGGGCTTTGAAATGAACCTGTTTAGGGTCGCGATCCTTTCTATCAAATCTCTGAACATCCTTAGCATTGGCAGGGAATTTTAAATTCACAATTGCCTTAATCTTCTCATGGCTTGCTTCAATCCCTCTCTTTGTCACCATGTAGCCTAAGAACTTTCTAGCTTTGACACCAAAATGACACTTTGAGGGATTCTGTTTCATGTTGTATTGATCAAGGATGTTGAATGCCACTTCAAGATCCTTGATATGATCCTCTGCCATCTTGGACTTAACCACCATGTCCTCTATATACACCTCCATAATGTCTCCAATATGATCTTTGAACATCATATTGACCAGTCTTTGGTAGGTGGCACCTACATTTCTTAGTCCAAAATGCATTGCAATATGAGAATATATGTCAGTCGGAGTCATGAATGGTGTATCCTCTTGATCAGATGGTTCCATCTGAATTTGTTGGAATCCAGAATAAGCATCCATAAAGGTTAACAATTCATGTCCTGTTGTTGCATCCACCATGGTGTCAATGTGTGGTAGTGGGAAAGGATCCTTGGGACATGCCTTATTTAAATCTGTAAAGTCGACACATACCCTCCACTTCCATTTTTCTTTTGAACTACCACCACTTGGCCAACCATGTAGATACTTAACTTCCCTAATCATACCTTCCTTCAAGAGTTTGTCTACTTCTTCTTGGATGATAAGGTTCCTTTCAGGTGTAAATTTTCTTCTTTTTTGATAAATTAGACTGAAAGATTTATCAATTCCCAATTTATGTGTTATAATATCTTTAGAGATACCCATCATATCCTCGTGTTTCCAAGCAAATGTAGACTTTCTTCCTTTCAGGAAGGATACTAGATCCTGCCCTATACTGTCAAGGATCTCGGATCCTATGAGGACCGATTTCAGGATCCTGAGGATCCAGTATTACATCCTTGATGTCTTGCTCCACTGCCTCCAGGACACTCCTTGAGGTTGTTGTGATTGCTATGCCGCCCTTGGTTTTGATGCTGCTTTCATTGAAGAGGTGTAAGAATTCTTGGCCTCTTGCTGATTGCTTTCTATCTTCACTACCCCTCAAGGTGTTGGTATTATTACACATTGGTGGTAGGTTGATGATACAACTATCATTTCATGAATCCAAGGCCTGCCAAGGATAACATTGCAAAAGACAAGAAGTCAATAACACAAAATCTTTGTATAAAGTTTACCCCCTCAATGTAGATTGGGAGTTTGATATCCCCAGCGTGTTCTCCATTTCACCGCTGAATCCTACAAGGACAGATGATCTCTAAATTATTTCTGCTTCTGGGATATTCATCTTTTTCAGGACATCAAGTTGTATGATGTTCACAAAACTTCCACCGTCAATGAGGATCCTGCGAACAAAGTGATTAGCTATAAACAAAGTAATAACCAGGCCATCATGATGAGGATCCTGAATATCAACACGTCATCCTCATCAAAGGATATAACTTTCTACTGAGTTAGAGTGGAGGTCCTAATGGGCATGTCTCTATTCTCCAACTTGGTTTCTTTGGCATGCCTTTTTGCCGCCGAGAACGAGGTTCTACAGATGTCTGACTCTCCGGATATGAATTTTATGATTTGTGCATCAGCTGGAGGTGGAGCAGCTTTTTCGAGAACATTTTCATGATCCTAGATCATTGACTTTTTCCTACCCAACAATTCTTTCAAGTGCCCCTTGCTGAGGAGATATCCGATTTCTCTCCTTAAAGTTATGCACTCATCTGTCAAATTCCCAAAGTCTTCATGATATGCACACCACTTGGACTTATCCTTGAAGGAGTTAGACTTCTCGTTCTTCTTCGGCCACCTAGCTTTTCACCTAAGTTCTGCAAGGAAAGCATCAACTCATTGTTATTAACAAAAAAGCAGTATTCAGATATCTGAGGATATTCCTCCTCATCATCATCTTGTTCAACTAGGTAACATTTTGATTATCAGGCTTAGAGTACGGCTAGGATCGGTTATTATTGTAGAAGGATCCTTGCTTCTTGTCGTTGTACTCCTTTTTATTAGAACATGTGATCCTATCTTGTATTCTCTTATCATCCTCTAGTCGGATGAATCGTAAAGCCCTGTTTCTTACTTCGTCCAAGTTCCTGCAAGGGGTCATGAAAAGGTCATCGTAAAATGGAGAATCCTATTGTAGTCACATTTTAAATGCTTCAAAGTAGTTGCAACATCTAGATTCGGAATTTCTAAGGATTCTCTACCAAACTTGGTGACATAATCCCTCAGGGTTTCATCATGCGCCTGGGTTATCCTGTATAAGTCACTAGTTAGCCTCTCAAAAGTTCTACTACATGAAAACTGATTATTAAATAGGTTAACTAAATGTGAGAAAGAAGTAATAGAGAAGGGAGGAAGGCTTAGCAGCCATTAGAGCGTTGATCCAGTGTGGATCCGAAGCCCTTACATAAGCAAGCTTCTTTCAACCTTTCGGGAATTGGGTTTATCTCCATTTTCTCCCGGTATTGTGCCACGTGTTCCTCTGGATCAGTTGTTCCATCGTACAACTTCATGTTGGTGTTTGGAAGCGTTTTGGAAACTCTGCATTGCATATGGGTGGTGCAAAGCAAGACACCTTGTGACTTCCATCCGGGATTTTAGGAATAGGCTTAACTATTCCTGGAACGCTGGATATCATATCCTTAAGCTTTTGTAGCTCCCTGGCCAAGGCTTGATTGATACCTGCATCCTGCATGAAACCATAATTAGTATTCATAAAGGTGTTATGGAAATTGTTATCTTCGGTTTGGTTTGAAGGTGGCATTCCAGAAGTGTATTGGGGGTAAGTTATATCTGTTGTCATAGTAGGGCTTGATGAAGTGATAGTTTGCATTGGAATGAAGTCCCCATCATGGACTTTGAATTTTCTAAGTGGTTGACTCCTTGAGGACCCTTGACCTGAAAGATATTGGATCCAGGATACGTTGGTGCTGAAGGTCTGGTTGAATAATCTAGGATCCTTGAACCCTAGCTGAAGATCCTTGATGTTGGAAATAGGATCCTTGAGGTTGGGTCATCGCTAGTGATCCTCTAGGTTGATAGAAGGATCCTTAAAGCTGAGTCGTCTCCAATGATCCTTGCCGAATGATAGAAGATCCTTGAGGTTGAAAGTAGGATACTTGAGGCAGAGTCACTGCTAGCGATCCATGTTAAAGGTTGGAGGATCCTAGGGGCTGATTAGTGGATCCTCTAGAATGATGGAATGTTGATGATGGAGTAGCAAAATCCAATGACCTAGTCATCAGTAGGGACTGATCTTCTGCTGGTCTCTTCTGCTTCTTGATGTCATCAATTTCGCAAAGGATCCTCTGGTTGGTTTTGTCTTGCTGCTCCATATAGCTTTTCATCTGCAAAATCAAAACAGAAACATCACTGTTAGTAGTTGTAGAGGAAGAACCAGCAAAAGTTTTTGATCCTGTGAAGACGGATGATGTCTTCTTCTGAGCATTCTTCTGAAATGTTGGGCAAATGGGAGGCAAAGACATTGTGGTTTGAGATGAGTTAACCGCCGCCATGGCACTTGAAGTAGGTTTCCCCTGAGCGACCATGAAGTTGACGAAAATGAACAAAAAATTCTTTGAATTGGAGCACCACTTGCCCCACGGTGGGCGCCAAATTGTTTTGGTAAAAAATTAAGCAAAGGATAATGTTACCAAATCTGATTTTGTGAGATAGTATGCTTGAATGATGAACAAGTGTATGATCAAATATGAAATGTAGAGGACAATGAACACGATGATTTATACGAGGACAAAGCCATTGATCTTTATAAGATCTCCGGCATAAAAAAACCTCGGATGGTGAAAACTATCTATCAACTATATTGAACAATAAAGATTACAACTTTGGATGTTGATCAAGTGTGGTACAATGACTGTTTGCTAAGTGTGTTGTGAGAGCTCTGGTTTGCAATGTATACGAATGTGTGTATTTGCGAGAATGTATGCCTAAAACACGTGTTCAACTCTTTTTTCAATAAGCTAACAACTAAGTCCGATTTTCATGGTAGACCACGTCCAAGCTCATGAACGTTAGTATAATTCATCACGTGCGGCATCTTTAGCGAATATTGACCGAGATTCCAGCTAAGACTTGGTCCATGTCGTCCACAACCTGCATATAATCATTAGAAAACATGGAGAACATTTGATAGAAATCATAAGTAGAATTAAGGATCCTTGATCCTCAAACTCCCCACACCATTCACTAAGGATAAGTGATCCAAGCCCGGTCTCAGGATACATGATCCAGACTTAACAAAACTCAACCCCTAACAATTGCCACCATATATGGCAGATAAGATGTGAATCAAGTCTGTCATAATTCCGTCGGATGCGGACTAGCTGTTGCAATCGATAACTAGTCATTACGAATCTGATGTAACAGATGGGATAGACTACAACCATCATCACAATATATATAGGGAGGAGATAAGATTAAACTGTAACACCCCAAAAGCGAACTTGGAAATTAAACTAAGTTAATTGGGTTGAGCGGGTATAGTACCGTTAGTGTTAAAAGTTAACCCGTAAACATTAAGATTTAATCAAACTTAACTTGAGGGACTAAAGTTATCAAAAAGGAAACTTGTGTTTTATAAACAAAAAATAAAACATAACACACAAATAGTGTGTGTATGTATGTCGAGCATCAGGGGTGTGTATGCATGTCGATCTAGCTAAGACTTGGTCCACATCGTCCACAACCTGCATATAATCATTATAAAACATGGAGAACAATTTTTAGAAACCATAAGTAGAATTAAGGATCCTTGATCCTCAGACTCTAGACTCCCTGCACCATTCACTAAGGATAAGTGATTCAGGCCCGGTCTTAGGATACATGATCCAGACTGAACAAAACTCAACCCCTAACAACTACTATCTATTTTGTCTTATTATATTTTCTCTAAAATTAATTCTAATAACGTTTCTTTATAGAAGTTACTAGTGGGAATGCCCGCGTGTTGCCACGGGTATTCATTTTTTTTCGCACGTTGCACGTTGGGTTTCACATATGTTATTTATAAAATTAATTTATCGCGCGGCAGATAACTTTCTCCGCTGCAGCTTATGCTCTCCCAGTAAGGTGCTCAACATAACTACTCACCAACAAAACTTAGAAAGGCAAGTAAAGTAAGCGTCCGCTTCGTGGCGGTTGATTTCATGCTACTGGAAAAAGTGACTTTTATGGTACTGGTAGCTTTGTGTATACCTCTACTTTTTATGATAAATCAAGCAGCCAAACTGAACCAATATGTGGATCCTCAAGAACTTGTATATTGCTATAACATCTTTTAACAGTTTTGCAGCCATAAATATTAAAACTATTTATTTCTTGGAAGATAATAAAACTATTTAAAACTAACTGAAGCTTGCATCTGGTCTTGTAGCTCAGCATGCACACTAAAGTATATAAACTGAATACAAAAACAATTTGCCCAACATGTTGTTAAAAGATAATGATAATACTAACACTTATGTTATTATTATTTAAATGAAGATGAATTGTAACTGAACAGCTTAAAAGAAAATGGGTCACATGGGTAATAATAAAAAATAAGAGTAAATAATAGTTAGCAAAGTGAATTGAAGATCAATAGTCAAAACCTTTGCAAAAAAAATCAATTTATATTCTGCACAAAACATGTCTAAGGTAATACCTGCGAATAGGCATTTACGGATGCATATTGCTGAACTCGAGGTCTGTCTAGATGCACACCGCTGAAACAAATCGCTGGTATACCTGGACGCAACAATAAATATGAAGCACATAACAACCGAACAGCCATGAAGAAAGGGCATTTACGGATTTACCCTTGACACACGCAACAATACATATGAAGCACATAAGAACCATCCATTTTCACTACCATCAAACTACATACAATAGTTTATGATCAATACCAAATCATGCCAAGTTTGGCCTATTTAACAAGCTACATAATGGATTTACATGTTACAGCAATACACATAAGTATGTGATTAGACAAAGCTACAAAACATGTGTAGTAATACCTCCCTGTAACACCAAAACATAGATAGTAACATTTCCATGTAGCACCCAAAAAAATGCGAAGTGTTCGGTTCAAAGCTAATTATCTCAAGCATGGTCGCGTCTCATTACGATTTCCCTTTGAAGTTCTTCCAAATATAGTCGCCGGATTTCTGTCATCCCTCTCACATCCTGTAAGTCCCATAAACAGATCAAACAGGTATCACTAACCTAATCAAAAGCGGAAATAATGATTAGGAAGAAGAACAACTTTGAATAACTCTAACTTGCATACACCAAAAGATGTCTAATACAAGTTTCTTGATTACAACTCTCTAACCCCTTCTCAATGACCTAGCATCTCTATTTATAAGCACTATTAAGCCCACTATTACAACCCTAGGCCCATTAGGCACTAGGAAGCCCACAATGTACACAAAAGCCCAAAATAACCCCTAATGAGTAAACCTTTAGCAATCTAAGCCCAACAATCTCCCCCTAGGTTTACTTCATTAGTCTTTCGATTGAGCATACACACCGAGTCTTCTAGCTATGATTCCAGCAACCGCAGCAGTCCAATACTTTGCACAAACCTCATACAGCTCAGCAGTTTGAATTTGATGTGACGCAAGAACCTGCAAGTCTTCGTCATGAAAGCTCACTAAATCTACCATATCGTTAACTCTGAACACTTTCTCCTTTGTCACTATCGCCACGCTCCTGACCTTAGGGTCGTATAACCAAAAATTGAAGTTCTTGAGAATCCCCCGAGGAAAGGTAGGAGCAACTGGAATAACTAGTTCTTTGTCGGTCGGCGGCCACATCACTGATTTGAATCTCTTTCCAGTGTGTGCATCACGAACTCCTTTAGCCGCTCTCAAATATGGTTCAGCAGTCTTCATAGTCTTGAATCCACTCTTGACTTCACGTTCAAGCTTTTTGAAGAATCTCCATCCGGGTCCACGTTCAGTAGTGTCATCATCAGTGTACGGAGCTCTCAATAGATCAGTCAAAGCAACTTTAGTCCACGTCTCGAATTGCGACTCCTTGGAGGAATATTCACGTGTTCCATCCTGACGCACAATAATCCACATATTTTTGACGTGGTCCTACATCCAACTGAGCACCTGGACGTGTTTCCCACTTTACTGTAGTAGCTCGACCCTAACTCCATCACATATCTCTCCGACTGATTCGTTGGATCCTTAAACTGAAAGTTCTCATCAAGCGGATTCACATTTACATTATTCATTAAAACCATTTGCTTCTTCTTCTGACCAGTGGCACGTTTCTGACTAGCAGTAAACTTCCTGCGTGGATTGCTCATATAATCATCCAGACCAGCTTGGCGTTCAGCTGCCAATCTTTGTTCCTCGGTTTCCTCAGCCATTCGTTGTTGCGCTGCATGATGCCTGGTCTCAATATTCATCGGATCGCCTGTAGGATCACTGAACTCCCTTCCGAATTTGTTTTCCAGCTTGCCCTTCAAATAAAAAACCAGAGTCATAAGAATTGCAACATCTCCCTGCAGTTGATCAATAGTCTGATCTCTGACGTCTAAACGATTCTGGAGAGAGGTAATCTGAGCATCCTTCAGAATAACCTCTTGTTCCAATACAACCACCCGTTTCTTTAAGTCCAGCACATGAACTTCCACATCATCATCGTCACTATCCATTCCCCCGAATTCAAATGCCCGTTTTTCTGATCGACGCATATAATCTTCATCAACATCATCAGTATGACCCACTCCACTACCACCTGCTTCAGAACCACCAGCCCCTGATGAGCTTCCTCCAAACTCCATCATTTGTAGAACCGTGTCAGCGGGAATAGACACAATAGAAGACTGTGTAATAATAGGAGCGGTTGGCTGTGCAGATTAAACAGGTGTGTCAAGCATCGAAGTATGAGCAATTGATTCAGCAACTGTAGACTCAGCAAAGGTAGAAGTGATCAACTCAGATTCAGCAACAGTGAAAATAACAGGAGCTTCAGGTTCACTGGATGGAATGCTCGGCTCAGTTCTTCTCCTTTTGATCAATGGCACCTCATCTTCTTCATCTTCTTCAACCTGAGCAGTCGGTGCAGCAATAGATGGAATATCGAGTGGAGGATCACCTTGTTTCTCCTGAATATCTTTCAAGTGAGCAATCAAAGCCTCTAAATTCTCTGATGATAACTCTGGTAACACGGGAGTCAAACTGGCATTGAATTTTGCGAGATCGTCAAGAAAGGCTTGCCCAACATCAGCTTCGTCATCAGTAACTAAGTCCTTGATCTCTATCTCTTTCTCTTTGACAGGTATATCGTGTTCTTCGGCCACTATAGCATTAACCGAAGGCGGAGGTGGTGGTGGAATATCTAAACCAACAACTTCAGAGAACTTCCCGAACTTCTTCAAAGAAAAACGACCCACAAACACTGTCTTAGACGTAGAGCGTTTCTTCTTCATTGTACCAAAAATAGTAGGCCCCATCGGCTTCATGTTAAGCAAGTTGGCATCTGTCGCGTCCTTTGCCAAATCAGGGTATCGAGCATCTAGAATTAGCTGGACGAAGCGCGGGTACAATAGAAACATTCGCTTCTTGGACTGTTCTAAGATTTTCTTCTTGTTGTCGAAGATATAACCAGAATAGTTATACTTCCAGTCCATAACCAACGAAACTATAGCAGATGTCTGGGCTTGATTTGGCTGATCCGGACCGCCTTTGTTCTCTGACACACACTGCATAAACATGTGGACAAGCAACCGCCAATAAGCTGGAAACATTTTCTTCAGTAGTGGTGGATACGAACCCTCATATCCCATCTCCATCAGCACAGGAAGCACCTTCTCTTTGGCGTAGATAGTTGGATCACTAAAAGTATCCGCAATCTGCATACCTCTCTCACACATGTAACACCCCTGCCCCTCGTTATCACCAATATTGTCCGCTTTGCCCCTGATGGGTGGACCATCCAGGAACTCACGGCTTTGTTTTTGGTTGCCATGGTGGAGACTTCCCAGGAGGTCACCCATCCTGGTACTACTCCCACCTGAGCACGCTTAACTGTGAAGTTCTCCTCTCATCCACTAGCATTAAGCCCAAAACGCGTTGGTGATTTTCGAGGTAGGGCGTTACTTATGAACCAGGAATCTCTCCTGTCCACGGACGATGTTGGGAGGTATGCCATTAGGTGTTATAATCACCCCCCCTAAGGGACTCATCGTCCTCGATTGCCCCAACATGTTGGAGGTTGCCAATATCCTCAATGAGGTTTTTTGCCCCACATTTGGGAGGTTGCCATTAGGTGTTACAATCACCCCCCCTAAGGGACTCATCGTCCTCGATGAGGTTTTGCCCCAACATCCCGAACGGCACAGGAGTGGCTCTGATACCAAATCTGTCACACCCCGACCCGCAGCGTAAAAGGTGATCGGGGCATAATTGGGTTATCATCAAAGCTCATGACATTTATTATAATGTTTCATATTTATTATTTCAACTTAATAGAAGTCATACAATCATATCAAACAAATACAACAAGTTCAATTCATCCTTCTAAACTTCATTATTTTTCTTCTAAGGCAATTTCCTATGTTTTCCTTGCTACATCCTGTTCACCTGTATCATATGTAAAAATGGTTTTTGGATCAACAAAAAGTTGGCGAGTGAACCTTGTTGGAAAACATTTATTATTTATTTCTGGTTGTATTTAATATGGAAAAATCGTGCAATATTCATATATGAACAAATGTAAATAAACATACAATAACATCAATTGGCATACAACAACAAACCATTAGCATACGATATCAAACCACAACAAACAATAACATACATTAACAAACCAACAGCATACAATAACAACAATTAATAACATACATTAACAAATCAACAGCATTCAATAACATATCAACAGGCATAAATATATAACATAAATAAACTGTGCGATCAAGGCTCAATCAAACGAAGCCGATCGTATTGCATGTACTGAAAATGAAAATGTCTGTGCGATCAAGGCTCAATCAAACGGAGCCGATCGTATGTTGGCACGCCAGGTTCATGCTCATAATGTAATGGGGAACATGCTCAACGCTCATAATGTAATGGGGAGCGGCGGCCTATGAAATTGCATGTGCTTGAAAATAATAAATTTAATCTAAACAATAATCACACAAACAGTTTATACAAACTGAATACACAATTATTCATGATATGATGTATGCACAATGATTTAAATATAGTATATAGTAAGACACATGATACACCCCAAAACCTTAATTAAAACGGGGAATTTGTAAAGATTCACTCACAGTGGGTGCGTTCGGTGAATGATAATGAATGCGCACGAGTTTAGAGGATTGCTCGACGAGTAATAATTAACCTAATTAATAATGAAAAGTAAGGTAAATAAATGGATTTTATTAACAACTTTAATAGAATTTTTGGATATATTTTTTTGTGAGTTTTAGGCTATTTTCTAACCTTAAAAATGTTATTTTTAAGTATTTTAAATTGATTTTTAAATAAAATAAATAAATAAAAATAATAAAAAAAATGTTGACTTTTTGCGACCGTTGACCGTTGACCGTTGATTTGTTGACTTGCTGACCGGTCAGACTGTGTAATTGTTTGCGCCGAGCGAGGCTCGAACCCGAGACCTCCCGTACGCGTGCACGCAGCTCTACCAACTGAGCTACGTGTCTAACCCGAAATATTTCTGTTTTTAATTATATATATATACTAATTGAATTAAACCGAAAATCATTTATTTTTAAAAACGATTTTAATGCATCGAACCGGTGTTCTCCACAGGTCTCGAACCCGGGACCTGTGGTTTGGGTTAACACACAGTCCACCGCTGGACTGTGTGTCTAACTTGTTAAATAATCTGATTTTTATTATACTTATATACAAACTACATAATTTCGTTTCTGCTTTATATAAAAAGTTTGATAAATGTCCGAACCGGTGCGGTAGTCCGGACTCGAACTCGTGACGTGTGATTAAACGTTCACACAGTCCACCACTGGACTGTGTGTCTATCTTGGTTATTATTCCAGTTTTATTAAACTTAACATCTATTGCAGTGAATCCGGTTCGGTTAAAAAAAAAGAACATTTTTATTAAGGCGAGTATGCGTGGGACAAGAATCGAACTCGTGACGTGAGCGTGTTTTATTTGCACACAGTCCACCGCTGGACTGTGTGTCTAACCCGAGTTATATCTTGATTTAAATTAAACATATATACTGCTGAAACTTCATCTTCTTCGTTAATCTTGACCGAATCGGAGTCCGGCTGGTTCGACGATTTTAATTAAGTTCTTTAGTGTGTTGCGATTAATTGTATGTGAGATTAATAAAAAGAATGAAAGATTAAGTGTAAGGTATACCGAACTGGACTCCTCTGTTTTCTCCGGCGAAACTCCGATGTCAGCAGGTTGTTCCGGCGACGTGTGTCTTGTGGCAGAGAGTCTTCAGCGAGCTTGAGATGATGTGGGTGGCTTCGGTATGAGCTCTGGGTGTTCAGTAAGGCACAGAGGTGAAAAGCTCAGTTTTCCGGCGAGTTGCAGCAGTTCTCCGGCGAGTGAAATTCCTTGCGACCGAGAGTCTTCAGTGGTTTAAGGTGAGTGGGAGTGATGTCAGTACGAGTTCTATGATCTATTTTTTTTGGGTAAGAAGAAAATGTGGATTGAATTCGGTTTTTCCGGCGAAACTTTCCGGTAATTTTTCAGAGAATTCCGGCGAGTTCCGACGAAGTTTTCTGTGCGAAATGAATAGCGTTATCTTGATAAACTCGCGAGCTCAACCGGTGCATAAGGCATAACTTCAGATTTAATTGCATTTCTACTTGATAATTTGAATGAGTGACCTTAATGTTCTTTAGTTATAACCGACGTTAGTTGTAAATGCATCCGTTATAACAAAAGGAAACGTTAATGAATGAATTCGTCGGGATTTCCGGCGAGAATGATTTGGGCGCGTTTGAGTAACTGGGTTTTGATTTCTGTTTTCATTATTTGAATTAATTATCTGGATGTATTACTAAAGAATACAAGTGGCGGAGTGGTTTGATGGATGAGTGTTAAGTGTTTGCTGAATTCGCTGGCTGACCCAGGTTCGAAACCGGCAGCAGCATTTAATTTTTATTTCCTTATTTTAAATACTTTTTCAAATATAAATTATATATTCCAATATACTTATTAATTATGTATCGTTTAAAATTAATTTAGGCATTAAATACGCAACAAAATTTTTAACTGACTGTTCGGTTAATAAACGGAGCGGGTTTGGTAAATCCGGTTTTTGACGGATGTTACAGTATCCCCTACTTTTAGAAATTTCATCCCGAAATTTAAGTAGTGGCATATTTGTCAAGAAAGGATGGTGTTTTAATTTGACAATTACATACTTAGAAGAGAGTAAGAGTTTAAATTTTGTTTGAGGCGGTAACGTTCCTTGTAAGGGTTGAATACCCTGCTACAGGAATCGCTTTTTGTTGCCTAAAGTGTATGAATACGGACATGGATACACAGAGTTGATCGACTAAGTATGATGTTATGCATATGAGTTTGGGTACGTTTGAAAGATTAGATTATATCCTAAAATAAACTTCTAATACTAAAACTTACATGGAACTTCTCATAACCGCCTGACAATGCCTCTGATCCTCTGGCAAGAATACTTATATATAGGAAGTACCAGCGGCGTATCCACCATATTCTTGTCAAATTTTCATTGGTTTTATCAGTTAGTTATGATGGATTCTATGATGTGACTCTAGAACATAAATTAACATAACAATCAATATCTGAGTCCTAATTCTGATAGCATACATGTTGGATTGATGACACAATCCAATTCCTTTAAAGGATGAGATGATATAAATGCTAGATCAGTGAGTATAACACAAACTTCAATCAAGACAATACCAAATCCTACATGGAACTTCTCACAACCGCCTGATAATGCCTCTGATCCTTTGACAAGAATACTTATATATAGGAAGTACCAGCGGCGTATCCACCATATCCTCGTCAAATTTTCATTGGTTTTATCAGTAAGTTATGATTAGTCCTATGCGACTCTAAAACATAAACAAATACAACAACCAATGCTTGAGTCATAATTCTGATAGTATACATGTTTGACAGATGACCGTCCCTCTCTCGTTTGTTGTGATGGAGAGGTTAGTCTATGTAGAAGTGAGACACAGCCCAACTTCTTTAAATAATGAGATTGAAATACGTTGAGATGTATGATGGTATGAATGTTGAATCAATGAGTATAAAACAAAACTGAAATAATAATTCGCATTAAGATCCTTGGATAAACTTCTAATTTAAAATTGAGACACGTGAGAATTGAGATAACATAAAGAAAGCATAAAACTAAGCAGTGGGAGTTGAATCTTGATTGTTGGTGAAGGGGACTAGTTGAGTGTTTTCGTTTGGGCCGTCATTATCTTCAACCGGATCGGCGTTGATGTTGTAAACTCTTCCTCTTGCTGGTGGCCTAGTGATTGGGTTTTCTTGATTTGCTTGGTTAACTGGGTTTGCTTGAGCTTGAGCGTTTATGATGTTAACCAATTGAGGGCACGTGTTTCTAAAGTGGGTAGGGTCGCCACAATTGAAACAAGCTCGAACATATGGGAACATGGGATATTGGGGTTGTTGATACGTTTGGATCATGTTTTGTGTAGGGGGTGAGGTTTGGTTTTGATAGGTGCGGCAAACTTTGCTCAAATGACCATAGCGTCCACAATTCGCACATAGTCGACAAAGTACGGTAGATGGATGATGATAAAAACAGGTGTTACATCGAGGGTGGGGTCCAAGGTAAGGTTTCTTATTTGGGTAGGTTGAGTTGGGTGCTATATGAGTGATTGGGATAGCTTGGAGGGGTACGGCTTGTAAGGCTGGTTGGTTGCGTTGGGTGACAGCGAAAAGTTGCTCGTCTCGTTTTCTCTTAGAGCTGGGTTGAGAAGGGGATTCGGTTTGGGTGTAGTCGGAGGTTTCAGTCGATGCTTTATCCTTCTTCTTCTCCTCCTTGAAGTCTTTGTTCCGGATTCGGTTCTCGGTGAGCTCTGTAGCTAACTCCATTGCTGCTTCCAAGTTTGCAGGTGTGGCACTTATTACAGAGTCTTGAATCTTTGAAGGAAGACCTTGAATGTAGTGCTCGATCAAACGGTAGTGGGGAGTGAACAAGTTGGGAACCATTTGATTTAATTCGAGAAATCTCTTGTTGTAGGTAGTGTGGTCACCTTCCTTTTGTTTCAATGAATAAAACTCATCCTCTAATTTCTTGATTTCGCTCCTTGGGCAAAACCGTCTTATCATGATTTCTTTCAACTCTTCCCAAGTCAAAGTCATAGCATCTTCAACACCTCGTTTGGCCTTCTCTGTACTCCACCAAGTGAGTGCTATTCCATATAAACGACCAGTAGCATATCGCACTTTGCGATCATCAGGGCAATCGCACGTTAGAAAAATGTTTTCCATTTCTTCAAACCAATGAAGAAGAGCGGTAACACCTTCAGTCCCTTCGTATTTTGTAGGGTCACAAGATTTGAAATGCTTGTAGGTGCATTTAGTGGTATTTGGGGAAGGGTTGATAACATTTTGAACTTCTTGATTGACGGGATTAGCGGTAAGGGCTTGTTGGACTTGAATTACAATGTTGGGTATTACGGCATCCATTTGTTGAGCAATTAGGGCAGCCATGCGCTCGCGGGCTTTTCTTGCTCTCATCTTCCTACGAGTGAGACTAGAAGACATCTACAAGGAATACATATCAAGAGTATGAGTTGGATGCTTTTGGGATCATGTGTCGTATTTAGGAATAAACATTCATAAAATAAACATAGCAAAATAAACCTACTACATCCATAGGATGTCTTGGGCTTTGCTCGTAATTGGACCTTGCATGCCGCCATACTTCACCTTCGTAATCACGTGGGCCCCCATGATTACCGGGTTTTTCATATGGTTCGCATGTGTTAGCCTGGTTACGTACACTAAAACCCGGAGAAAATCGAGAAATATGTAACGTATGATATTCGGAATGTGTCCAGGTATAGACACGGTGACACCTCAAAGTGGGGTTAGTTCGAACGACGTTTGGTGTGGCATGCTTTGGCCTAATAGGTCCTTCGTACTCTCATCGTTAGTCCCCAGGTAGGCAAACTGGTCCGTTATATTGGATTTATACGAATGCCAACCTAGACAGGATGTTCCGACTACCGGTACTTGTACCCTTACAGTTACTACATGCCCGTCGCAGAACTTACTTTGATGAGATTTGAAAAATGAAAAATGCAACAAAATCTTGAATAACGGAAGTATGAATATGATTTGAATATGTGAATATTGTAACATGTATGATGAATATGTATGTAAGTATGTATGTTTGATTGTAAGTATAATTCACTAGATATCACAAAATGTAATATAGGAAATATTTGCATGCATTTGTATATGTAATAAATATGAAACAAATAAATATCATAAGTTTGCATGTAACCACATAAACAATTAAAATCTAGTCAACTATAGTATAGGCTCTAAGGGTCTAATAACCTATCCTATATCCCTATAGTCATGGCTCTGATACCAATCTGTCACACCCCGACCCGCAGCGGAAAAGGTGATCGGGGCATAATTGGGTTATCATCAAAGCTCATGACATTTATTATAATGTTTCATATTTATTATTTCAATTAATAGAAGTCATACAATCATATCAAACAAATACAACAAGTTCAATTCATCCTTCTAAACTTCATTATTTTTCTTCTAAGGCAATTTCCTATGTTTTCCTTGCTTCATCCTGTTCACCTGTATCATATGTAAAAATGGTTTTTGGATCAACAAAAAGTTGGCGAGTGAACCTTGTTAGAAAACATTTATTATTTATTTCTGGTTGTATTTAATTGGAAAAATCGTGCAATATTCATATATGAACAAATGTAAATAAACATACAATAACATCAATTGGCATACAACAACAAACCATTAGCATACGATATCAAACCACAACAAACAATAACATACATTAACAAACCAACAGCATACAATAACAACAATTAATAACATACATTAACAAATCAACAGCATTCAATAACATATCAACAGGCATAAATATATAACATAAATAAACTGTGCGATCAAGGCTCAATCAAACGGAGCCGATCGTATTGCATGTACTGAAAATGAAAATGTCTGTGCGATCAAGGCTCAATCAAACGGAGCCGATCGTATTGCATGTACTGAAAATGAAAAAATGACTGTGCGATCAAGGCTCAATCAAACGGAGCCGATCGTATGTTGGCACGCCAGGTTCACGCTCATAATGTAATGGGGAACATGCTCAACGCTCATAATGTAATGGGGAGCGGCGGCCTATGAAATTGCATGTACTTGAAAATAATAAATTTAATCTAAACAATAATCACACAAACAGTTTATACAAACTGAATACACAATTATTCATGATATGATGTATGCACAATGATTTAAATATAGTAAATAGTAAGACACATGATACACCCCAAAAACGTGATTAAAACGGGGAATTTGTAAAGATTCACTCACAGTGGGTGCGTTCGGTGAATGATGATGAATGCGCACGAGTTTAGAGGATTGCTCGACGAGTAATAATTAACCTAATTAATAATGAAAAGTAAGGTAAATAAATGGATTTTATTAACAACTTTAATAGAATTTTTGGATATATTTTTTTGTGAGTTTTAGTCTATTTTCTAACCTTAAAAATGTTATTTTTAAGTATTTTAAATTGATTTTTAAATAAAATAAATAAATAAAAATAATAAAAAATGTTGACTTTTTGCGACCGTTGACTTGTTGACTTGCTGACCGGTCAGACTGTGTAATTGTTTGCGCCGAGTGAGGCCCGAACCCGAGACCTCCCGTACGCGTGCACGCAGCTCTACCAACTGAGCTACGTGTCTAACCCGAAATATTTCTGTTTTTAATTATATATATATACTAATTGAATTAAACCGAAAATCATTTATTTTTAAAAACGATTTTAATGCATCGAACCGGTGTTCTCCACAGGTCTCGAACCCGGGACCTGTGGTTTGGGTTAACACACAGTCCACCGCTGGACTGTGTGTCTAACTTGTTAAATAATCTGATTTTTATTATACTTATATACAAACTACATAATTTCGTTTCTGCTTTATATAAAAAGTTTGATAAACGTCCGAACCGGTGCGGTAGTCCGGACTCGAACTCGTGACGTGTGATTAAACGTTCACACAGTCCACCACTGGACTGTGTGTCTATCTTGGTTATTATTCCGGTTTTATTAAACTTAACATCTATTGCAGTGAATCCGGTTCGGTTAAAAAAAAGAACATTTTTATTAAGGCGAGTATGCGTGGGACAAGAATCGAACTCGTGACGTGAGCGTTTTTATTTGCACACAGTCCACCACTGGACTGTGTGTCTAACACGAGTTATATCTTGATTTAAATTAAACATATATACTACTGAAACTTCATCTTCTTCGTTAATCTTAACCAGAATCGGAGTCCGGCTGGTTCGACGATTTTAATTAAGTTCTTTAGTGTGTTGCGATTAATTGTATGTGAGATTAATAAAAAGAACGAAAGATTAAGTGTAAGGTATACCGAACTAGACTCATCTGTTTTCTCCGGCGAAACTCCGATGTCAGCAGGTTGTTCCGGCGACGTGTGTCTTGCGGCAGAGAGTCTTCAGCGAGCTTGAGATGAGTGTGGGTGGCTTCAGTATGAGCTCTGGGTGTTCAGTAAGGCACAGAGGTGAAAAGCTCAGTTTTCCGGCGAGTTGCAGCAGTTCTCCGGCGAGTGAAATTCCTTGCGACCGAGAGTCTTCAGTGGTTTAAGGTGAGTGGGAGTGATGTCAGTACGAGTTCTATGATCTATTTTTTTTTTGGGTAAGAAGAAAATGTGGATTGAATTCGGTTTTTCCGGCGAAACTTTCCGGTAATTTTTCAGAGAATTCCTGCGAGTTCCGACGAAGTTTTCTGTGCGAAATGAATAGCGTTATCTTGATAAACTCGCGAGCTCAACCGGTGCATAAGGCATAACTTCAGATTAATTGCATTTCCAGTTTCGCATTAACATTTTTCGGTTATGGTTTGATAATTTGAATGAGTGACCTTAATGTTCTTTAGTTATAACCGACGTTAGTTGTAAATGCATCCGTTATAACAAAAGGAAACGAGAATGATTTGGGCGCGTTTGAGTAACTGGGTTTTGATTTCTGTTTTCATTATTTGAATTAATTGTCTGGATGTATTACTAAAGAATACAAGTGGTGGAGTGGTTTGATGGATGAGTGTTAAGTGTTTGCTGAATTCGCTGGCTGACCCGGGTTCGAAACCCGGCAGCAGCATTTAATTTTTATTTCCTTATTTTAAATACTTTTTCAAATATAAATTATATATTCCAATATACTTATTAATTATGTATCGTTTAAAATTAATTTAGGCATTAAATACGCAACAAAATTTTTAACTGACTGTTCGGTTAATAAACGGAGCGGGTTTGGTAAATCCGGTTTTTGACGTATGTTACAACACATGCCTCGTTGACCACTGTCTCTTTACCCTGTATCTGTGAATGAATAAACGGACCTCCATCTTCACCTCTTGGTTGAAATCGTGCTCTTTTCCAGAACGAATGTACTAGGTCTCTGTAGATAACCGGGTTAGCTCGGAGGGCATATGCAATCTTACACGCGTTGAGCCCCACAATCATAGACTGAAATTCCAAGAAGAACTCTGCTGGCGGGTCTGAAAGATACCCCGCTTGGTTGTGGAATTGCTCCTCAACCAACATCACCGCATCAAATGCTTCTTCAACTATATATGTCCAAAACATCAACGAAGTTAAATCCCAACTAACAGAAGTAACGGAGTTTACCAGTATGCCAGTTAAAACTAATTGGATAGGTCAATCAGATGTCAAGGTTCAAATTAACAAGAGTTCAAGTTAATTATAAGGTTCAACAGTTGAAAAGGTTCAAACCGAATGAATGGTTCAAAAACTCAAATCCGGATTAGTGACACTTAAATGTTAATCCGGATGAACCCTTTCACCAATCCGGATTAGAAGGAGGTCAAACAGTTCGGAGAAAAATTGCAATCCGGATTACCCATAGTATCTCGGATGGAATATCATTCCGGATGAAGATCCAATCCGAGATGAAATCCGAGTTCATCATTTCGGATGGATATCAATCCGGAATGAAATCCAAAATGCCTAAGACCTTTGAAGATCAATCAGAGACACAATCCAGAATGCTTTAAATATGAATATTTTCTTCCGGAATGCATATGTTTAATGAAGTTATACCTAATTCGGAATGAATTATCCAAGATGCACAGTTCAAAATAGAGAGAAATAGAGAAGAAATATGATTTCGGAATATGTGGATAATCCGAAATGAGAAATCAGAGATACCTATATACTTCCGAAATGGGCTTGGGCCTGAGATTTTAAATTCAGATTGGGCTTGTGACAGGCCCAATCCGGAACAGTAACACAGTGGGCCTATCCGCAAAAGTCCAAATGGGCCTTTCCGGAAAAGCCCAATCCGGAACAGTAACCTTTTGGCCCAAAGAAGCCCAATCCAGAATAGTAACTTGGGTTTCCAATTTTAAGACTTTTAACCAATTTTATTAGAGTGGCCTAAATCCCAAAGCACACTGGGCCAGTCCAATATCTCTTGACAGAAACCATCTCACCAAAATTCATCAAGTAGACTAACCATTTTGGCCTTTCCATTTTGGCTCTTTTACAAAGATATCCTGACTGTGCCTAGGTCTGCATATAATCTGGATACAACAGAAGGGCAGTCAAGATATCCTCGGATGACTCAACAGCATAAAGAGCCGAAACCTCAGATGTTGGCTATCTATCAACGCAAGATTTAAGACCATGAAATCATACGCCTATAGTAAGTGACCCACTGAGTACATAGTTCGTTATGTTTATATCATTTGACTTTCCCTATCCGGTTGAGCTTTAGACCTACCGACACAACACTTTCAATCCAAATCTTTTCCCGCTTCGACACCTTACATGTGTTAGTCAAACATTTTATCATGAAAAAGTATTTCATTTCCCTACCCTTGCAAAAACTGCGTTTTTTAGCTGATTTCTCCCCCTAAATTTGTGCATACATAAACACAAATTTATGAAGCAATGAAAATAAAATAAGAAAAGTAAACAAAACACAAAGATAGAGGATGCCTAGGTAGAAAACTGAATCATTTTGAGAAGATCCACAAGCACTTGAAAACGCGCGTTGTTAAAGGGTTTCGTGAACAAATCCGCCACATTTGCATCAGTGTGGATTTGCTCAAGCTTTACAAGACCCTTTTCATCGCAATCACGGATAAAATGAACTTTAATATTTATGTGCTTGGTTTTGGAGTGAAAAACAGGGTTTTTAACTATTTGGATAACGGCATCATTATCACAATAAATTGTTGTGTTTAGATAAGACAAACCGTAATCCGCAAGCTGATGTTGCATCCATAAAACCTGGGAGCAGCAAGCCGAGGATGCGACATATTCTGCTTCTGCGGTAGAAAGCTAAACCGTCTGTTGCTTCTTGCATTGCCACGAGATTAAGCGATCTCCCAGAAATTGGCAACCAGCCGAGGTTGAGCGTATGTCCCTATCTGTACCTCCAAGATAACTGTCAGATAAAGCAAACAGTTCAAATGTAGAATTTTTAGGATACCAGAGGCCCAGTGACGGAGCCCCTTTGAGGTACCTAAAAATTCGTTTAACAGCATGTAAATGAGAGAGTTTAGGAGTAGCCTGATAACGAGCACACTAGCAGACGGCAAACATGATATCTAGCCGGCTAGCATTGAGATACATGAGTGATCCAATCATTGAGCGATAAATAGTCGGACTAACAGGCGTTCCTTCAGCATCTTCATTTAGCAGAGGCCGTTCTGCGATAGGTGAAGCCATAGGCTTGGAATCTGTAAGCTTGAATTTGGCAAGAACGTCATGGACATATTTTCCTTGATGAATTAGGATATCCTGTGGGCTCTGACGAACTTGAAGTCCTTAAAACATGGTCATCTCCCCAATGAGCTCATCTCAAATTTCTTCTTCATGATTTCTTTGAATTCGCGGCACAAACCATCATTGGTTGAACCAAATATAATATCATCAATGTAGAAGTGGACGAGAATAATGTCCTTATCAACACGTTTGATAAACAAAGTTTGATCAATGGTTCCCCGTGTGTAGTCATGAGCAAGCAGATGCTCTGTAAGAGTAGCGTACCATGCGCGAGGTGCTTGATGCAACCCATACAAAGCTTTGTCTAGTTTGTAAGCATAATCTGGCTTTTCAGGATCAGTAAAGCCCGGGGGTTGTGCCATGTAGATTTCCTCTTTCACCTTGCCGTATAGAAACGCAGTCTTGACATCCATTTGATATACAGTAAAATCCATGTAAGATGCATATGCCAAGAAAATGCGTATAGCCTCCAAACGCGCGACAGGAGCATAGACCTCATCATAATCCAATCCTTCAATCTGTCGAAATCCCTGAACCACTAGTCTAGCTTTATTCCGAACAATAACTCTAGTGTCATCCTGCTTATTCCGGAAAACCCAGCAAGTTCCTAGAGCACGTTTTCCTTGAGGCAGCTTCACCAATTGTCAGACACCAAGCTTCTCAAATTGATTGAGTTCCTCATGCATGGCATCCACCCAGCCTGGTTCCTGCAAGGCAACATCAATACTTTTAGGTTCAATTTGTGAAATGAAGCAAGAATAGAGACAGGTATTGATATCCCCAGATTGGCTGCGGGTTCGAACAACAGTGTTGACAGGACCAATAATATTCTCAACAGGGTGATCACGCTGAAAAAGCTGCGGTAATGGTGTAGCAGGAACGAGAACATCTGTTTGCAAGTTGGTGACACTAGCTGAAGCGACTCCAGATTTCTCCCCCTCAACAGAGGCACCAGTAGAAGTATGTGCTAAGGAATCCACCGAACAATCGAGTGGAGTAGGCTCAGGAAAGAGAGAGGAACCCAAAACATCGGGAGTAAGGCCTTCATGTGTTGTAGGAGGCTCTGGATCAGAAACCACAACTTCAGGAGGATCCGTCTGAGCAAGCGAAGGGGTAGTTGGTTCTTGAGAATACGAAACGGTGGAAGAAGACGAGACAATGTCATTAAATCCAGGAGGATCCACACTCAGCTGCTTTAAAGTCTCATGTAGCTCAGCAGCGTCAACATCGTCTTCGGAAGAAATGGGCACCGTTGGAAGGGCAGAAATCAAACTGTTACCTGCAGGCACATTGGAAGACACATCAAAATGATTAAATAAAGTGGAGTAGTCATACAACCAGTCAGGACCAATGCGTGTGTCCTTGGAATTTTCCTCCAGCCAACCCACATTGTAGGTTTCAACTACCATCTTCTTGATCTTGTTATAAACGCGATATGACGTATTTTTAGAATAGCCAACGAAGATGCAAGGATCCCCACGTGATTCAAACTTTCCTTTAGCGTCCATGAGCAGGAGAACACAAGGGTATCCGAACTTGCGAAAATGCTTGACTGAAGGTTTGCGACCCTCAACCACTTCGTATGGAGTCTTCATGTGACGTTTATTGATCAGGGCATGATTCTGAATGTAGCATGCAGTATTGATTGCTTCTACCCAGAAAATAAGAGGTAGCTCGGATTCAACCAACATAGTGCGTGTAGCTTCAATGAGTGTGCGATTTCTGCGTTCTGCAACCCCATTTTGTTGTGGGGTTATGGCTGCACTAAATAGTCGGTCAATTCCCTTGGAGGAGCAGAAAGAGTTTAAGATAATATTCTTAAACTCTGTCCCATTATCACACCGAATAGCCTTCACCGTAGAATCTGTCTTGTTTTCCATAAGCGTGACAAATTGTTTGACTAACTCAGCGGTTTCACTTTTATGTGCGAGAAAGAAAACCCAGGTGAATCGAGAGTAGTCATCAATAATAACCAGACAGTAAGCCTTCCCGCCAATGTGGCGTATGTCTGTTGGAACGAAGAGATCCATGTGTAGCAGTTCTAAAACTTGAGAAGTGGAGGGAACGGCTTTAGATTTGTGCGGCTGTCGATGTTGTTTCCCACGCGCGCATGATTCACACTTTTCGATCTGAATGAAGTCACGAACTGGTAGATCTCTGACTAAACCACCTTTTGCAAGACGATTTAAATTCTTCATGTGTATGTGACCTAGTCTGCAATGCCATAGCATGGCGTCATGTTCGGCTGTCAATGAGAAGAGGCAAGTGAGCTTGTCAGAAAGAGCCTGGTTTATATCAATAATATACGCATTGCCTTTACGTGCAGCTTTAAGAAGAATCCAATCATCTGGAATAATTAAGCCGGGTTTAAACACATAACATCCTTTCTTGGTGAAGAAAACACCCAAATGATTATCACAGAGTTGAGACAGACTCAACAGATTGTGCTTCAATTCTGGTACCTAATTGACATTCTTAAAGCTGACGGCTCCATTGCAAACAGTCCCTCTCATGGTAATTTTCCCTGTTTCTACACCTGCGAAGGAAACAAACCCGCCATCAAAAAACTGAATGTCATTCAACTGTGAGATGTCTCCGGTCATGTGCCTGGAATAGCCACAATCAATGTACCATAGTCTAACAAGAGTGTGCTAGAGCTGTTCCTGCACATTTCAACAGGTTTTAGTTAGAAACGGGAACCCAGGCCATTGAAGATCTGGGTTTGCCATTAGCATCAACGTAAGTAACCTCTAGAAAGATCAAGTTAGTTGAGGATGAGGTTGATGATGCTTTTGTTTTATTGGACATAGGGGTAGAGACTAAGTCTTAGCCACTAACTTAGGCCTCCAGGTTACCGAATCAGACCTCTGCACAATCCTTGGAGTGCTAGAGGGATTCTGGGAACTGAAGGTCTCAAAGGTTTGAAAGAATGTTTCTTGGCCAAGTTCCAGTCTTGATCAGAAGACTTAGCCACAAATCGAGCCTCAGGTGGGCGATTAGGTATAGTCTTCTGATGTCTGGAATATAAAGTTTTGAAAGAGGTAAAGGTTTTGACAATTTCGTGCAATGTGCCCGGGAGATCCACAATTGAAACAGGTCTTCCTCTTCTGGAAGAAAACAGTCCGTTCAGCTTGGAAAATTCTGGGCAATTTGTCTGTCAGTTTCTTGCTGGAGGGTACTGACGGCTGAAGCACGGTCTTGGTCTTGACGGTGTCCTGCGCACAACCATCAGCACACTTGTTAGTTTTGTGATTTGAATTCAAGGTTTTTGAACATGGAGATTTTGGCAAAATTTTAACTGATATCTGATCAGCCGGTTGCTTAGCAGATTCAGTTTGTGACTACTGAGTTAATTCCTCAGTTTGATGAGGAGACACAGCAGTTGCCGTTTCAGTTTTTGAAGACGCTATTTTAAGATTTTCATTTGAATCATGTGGAAAAGTGTGTTCATCTTCTGTCATTTCAGAATCAGTCCCTTGTGTGGAGTCGCCTGAGTCTTCTAGAATTATGTCACTATCAACTTTTATAGAATCGGTTGGTTGGTCAACTTTCACACTATCAACCCTAGGAGATGCATCAACAGACGCAGCCTCTGGAGAAGAGCTTTCGGTATCCTCAGCTGAAACTGATGAAACCGAATCATCTGTTGATGCAGAACCTGCAGCTAAATTCATTCTCTCATAACAAGAGTTATAACAGTTATTAGCATCATTCAAAACATCAGTATTTGATGAAAAACCCGAATTAAAACTGTCTAAAATCTCAACACAACCAACACTGTTTGAGCAAGTAAATTGTTCAGCAAGAAATTGATTTAAAATGTCAAAAGAAGGCTTATAAAACGCATAATTAGCAGCCGAATTGTCTGAATTTGTATTTAGACATTCCTGTTGATCACTCTCTGTGATATCCTCAACTAAAATTTCTTCTGCACATGAGTTAGACACATTAGTATCGTTCACGAATTCAGTTTGAGCATCAGAATATTCTTTTCCGTTCGATTCTGTGGAGGATGTGGATTTTTCTGCCTTAGGCACATCTTTCTCCAAGCCATCTATACTTCCAGAGGGATGATTACCAGTTTCATATGAAAGTGGTGTAGAAGCCACAAATGCATCATCTCTCTTGAGTTCAGTGGGTTTGGAGAACTTTGGGTAATAGGGCGTCCATGGTTTGGATAAATAATTTGAAGGTTTACCATAAATCATTTTTTCTGCATTTTCTTCCTCATCCTCAGATTCAGACATTCTAGTATAGTTATGATTATATGGTGGAGGCGCCCTATTATACCCAAGGCCTTTGGTAAAATTCTTTTTATAGTTAAGCTGGAGGTCACATAAGTCCTTGACAAGTTTACTGGAAGTTTCAAATTTTTTAATATTTATTTCATTTTCGTGAAGCTTCCCTGTCAAGGAATTCAGCTTGGCTAAGGCTGTTTGAAGTTCTACGTCCTTTTCAGCTAGTTTTAGCTTGTGGCCGTAGACCCAACATTGTTGTTGGTTCAAGTCTAGCTTTAGCTGAGCTACATCCTGTTTCTGAGCTTCGACCTTCTCCATAAGAAGCTTGTTCTTATGTTTAAGGGCGATGTTCTACGACGCAGCTTGTTGATATTCAGCCACTAGAGTTGGAGTATGGGCGCGCATTTGTGATAATTTAAAACGACAACTATCAGAACAGAGAATTCGATTTACCGTTTCTGAAAGATCGGGTGTCTCAGTTGTCTGCGCCATCATGCAGTGGTTGCTGTTCTTGGATAGATTCAATGTTCCATTTGAGCTGCAGCATATGCCCAGTTGAAGCTGTTGGGCCACCAATGCTGTTGACTTCCCACCCGAGCTGTTTGATGGACTTGTAGTGGACTTAGAGGGAGAGACGGGAACCAGCTGTCTGTCACTGCTCTCTATATCAGCGACCCTGGATGATACATACCCTGACGGTGGCTTCTTGCATTCCCTGGCGAAGTGTCCTTGTTCGTGACATCGGTAGCATCTAAGTTTGTCCTTGGTGAGACCAGTCTTCAAATTTGATAAGGGTTGCCTTCCATATTTCTTCTGAAACTTGTTGACCCGAAAAGCAGCCATTGCTAAATTCCAAGAAACATCGATCTCGTCCAGGTCCTCCTCCATGATCTGGTCAACTTCGGTTGGAACAATAGATGGAGGGGTCAGATCACCTGCCAGGAAGGCGTTTAAGCTTTTGATCATTGACACCGCAATAGCCAGTTTCTCCTCATTTTCTTTAGTGAGAAACGCAGAGTTGGACGCCAGTTGAGCAGGTGCAGGCGCTGGTGCAGCAGCTTGAGGAGTGTTGCCTTGTTGCACGGTTTGAGGAATTGCAGGACTGAACACCATGTTGGGATACTGAGCATGGTACTGAGTGTGAACTTGAGCAACTGAAAGCATCATGGGATTATGAGATTGAAGACCATACACGTACTGAGTGGTTTGAGGCATGGCTATAGCACTATAAACCACATTAGATCCACCCGGTGCTTGTGAGTTCCCTTGCAGAGGACTATAGATAAGATTCTGTGATATTAGAGCCGTGTTTTGCCCTGTCATCCCTGCGGCCATCAAACTGCTTTGGTGATTGATTTCCCTCTGCTTGTTGTCAATCTCACATGATTTAATAGTAGCTATCATCTTGGTGAGAGTGACATCATTCAAGTTCTTGGTCTTTTTTGTCATGCCCACATCTGCATCCCAACTCTTGGGCAGTGAGTTTAATAATTGTCTGTTCATGGCACTGTTGGTAAGGGTAATCTCAGCTAAGATCATCTGGGAAATGAGCTTGACATAGCGACGAATCTGGTTTTCAATAGTTTCCCCATAGATGTGATTGAAGGAGCTGAATTGCTGATTCACCCTGCTTGCCTTCATGTCTGGGTTTCCTCTTGTAGAGAGTTTGCAGCTCACTCCAAACCTCCTTTGTTGTCTTACATTTTCTAACCGCGATAGAGATATCAGGTCCGAGGGCCATGGTTAGAGTTGTCGAAGCCTTCTCATCTTCCTCTATTATCTTGATATCCTCTGGAGTCCATAGGTGCATGGGCTTGGGAATTTTCGTGTCTGGATCTTGCTCTATGCTGTAAACTATGGTTCTTGGACCATTCATGATACATCTCCACACACCGGGCTCTTTAGCCTTGCAGTACTGTTCAAAACGGAACTTCCACTCGTAGTATTCATCCCCATACAATAAACGTGGCACTTTGGTGGAAGTGCCTCTTACTTGATCCAGCTCTTGATGGAGGGCCAGTGTTGCGATTGCAGGGCAGCCAGAGTGGCATTTGTCAGGTCTTGTGCGGTCATGAATCCAGCCATCATAATTAAATTAATTAAAAAATTTACAAAATGGATTTAAAATTAATTTATTTTAAGTGTCTCAGATGAACAGTACGAAATCCGGATCTAATCCGAAATGGTCAATCCTGAAGTCATGGTCAAATCCGGAAATAGTATGATGATCCGAATTGATGAAAATCCGGATTGATGATGATCCGGATTGATGATTCCAGATTGATGATGATCCGAAATGGAGAAATCCGACTTGAAAACCCGAAATGGCAATCCGGAATGTGATGGATCCGAAATGAGAAGACTGAATTGCAAATCCGAAATGAGAAACCGGGATGTATGATCCGGATTAACCAATTCTGAATGTGAATCCAGAATCAAGAATCTGGAATGGAGAGTCCGTAATGCTTATCTTATCCGTAACAGTAAACCCGCTTTTCTTGCAACTAAATTCCGAGATCCCCAAGGAATTCAAAACCGCAACAGTAACTCGGATTGCAATCCGGATTGACCAACAGTCCGGGATCAATCCAAGATGGATGATCACCTTCATGTTCTTTGGAATCTGGAACAGTAGTTGATCCAAATTGTGATAACCTTCTCTGTGTTCTTCGGAATCTGGAACAGTACCAGATCCGAATTCTACAAAAATTCTTCGAGTTCTTCGGAATAGTAGCCCTTCTGACGATGAACAGTGATCCGGAACAGAAAAACGATCCAAACAGCAGCAGCGCACTTCAACAACTTCTTCAATCAGCAATACCCAGAGCCTGTATTTGAACAGCAGACTCTGATACCAATTGTAAGTCCCGTAAACGGATCAAACAAGTATCACTAACCTAATCAAAAGCGGAAATAATGATTAGGAAGAAGAACAACTTTGAATAACTCTAACTTGCATACACCAAAAGATGTCTGATACAAGTTTCTTGATTACAACTCTCTAACCCCTTCTCAATGACCTAGCATCTCTATTTATAAGCACTATCAAGCCCACTATTAAAACCCTAGGCCCATTAGGCACTAGGAAGCCCACAATGTACACAAAAGCCCAAAATAACCCCTAGTGAGTAAACCTTTAGCAATCTAAGCCCAACACATCCATCATCATAATCGTTGATCCGATTCCTTCTTTGCAAGCCCTGTTTTCTCAGCTTCAATCCTTAACATTTCTGACAATAACCTCAACCTGTCATCTTCAGCTTTCTTGTCATACTCCACTTCTCGGTCTTAAGGCAAAAATACTCTTTCTCTTGAGTTTGCGCCTCCTCTAAAAGTGTAAACTCCATCTTTTGAAGTTGAATAATTTCCTCAGTTTGCTTACCTTTAGCCTTACATTTTTGTACAGCAGCTTTCCTACCCATTGGTCGATCCAATTCGATAACTTATCTTCAATCACATTTTGTGTTGGGGATGGGGTTGTGGTCGGGGTGGGACCATCGTCTTCCTTTGCTTTGGGGCATCAAATCCACTTAGGTTGGTTCTTTAATAGGTCCCAACAATGCTCAAAAAAGAAGTTGCACTTTTCTTCTGGTTGGTACATAATCTTCGCCTTATGAAACTTGCATTTAAACATATAAATACATGTTAGAAA
Source organism: Scalesia atractyloides (assembly GCA_947069175.1). Classification (NCBI taxonomy): domain Eukaryota; kingdom Viridiplantae; phylum Streptophyta; class Magnoliopsida; order Asterales; family Asteraceae; genus Scalesia; species Scalesia atractyloides. Next base: position 56,661,735 of record CAMTDV010000027.1, read on the forward strand.
AACGCAGAGAAGTATTATACTAATAAAACAAGTTGAGTGTGCATTTTTTACCTTATCTTGCTCAGTTCCTTGAACGGCATCAATGCTATGAGTAGGCCACGCGGAGACAAGTAACTTGTCTTCTTCATGGATGAAATTCACACCCGTTGTTGATTTCTTAACGCTTATTGTGTTAGTAGGTAAGGGTGGAGAGTCATCAAGGCTTACAATAGAGTTTCCATGAAGAAGAACATACCTTGGTCTTGTGAATTCATACTCAAAGCTACAATAGGATACAAAGATCATTTTTTAATGTTTATTCTAGAATAAAAAAAACTATATATATACAATGATAGTAAGCAGTAATGAATAAAGTCCGCTGTAACATACCTTGATCTGATGTTTGTATATGTATAGTATAAATCGTAAACATAACAAGATAGAATGCCTTTACTCACTATGTCATTTAATCTGATTGCCAAAACGACATTAGACATCATTAGTTTACCACATTCGACCCGTTTGACCAAATTCACCAAAATGAGGCTGAAGTTGAACACTAATCAAAATGAGCCCAAATTTCCACCATAGATAACCATCAGGTATAACATGTATTTATTTTCTAAATCGGACAAGCTCATGAGTTGTAACCTATTTATAACAATTAACAAACCAAACCAAGTCGATTCTTAATTTACAGTAAAAGTGGGAACAAGGAGAAAATTAGTGAAATTTATTGACCCTAAATCTTACAAAAAGAAAAACACTCATATCACATAATCTAGCAGACTATCATCAAGAATACAAACCATAGACAAGATATTAAAGTTACAGAAACATGAGGTGTTGCAGAGCATACAATCCAACAACCTACCACTATGAACAATTACAAAAATAATATTCAGTTGTTAATAAAATCATACCAGACTTACAAGGAGGAAGGGAGAAGAAGGATGGTGAGGTTCTGCCACTAGGGGAAGGGAAAAGAAAGATGGTGGGAGAAGAGATGAGATGGGCGGGTGATTATGATATGGTTGGAGACTTGGAGATGAGGGGGCTACAGTAGCTTTTCATACATAGAAAAGTTATTTTTTAGAGTTTAGGGATAGAAAAATGAAATAGGGGATAGGATGCAGTGAATATTCCAAAGATTTTTTAAAATTTTAGAGGGGATTGGATGTGAATGCTCTTATCTATAGGAAGTAACAATTAATGAACAAACTTGATACTAACAAAGGAACTTAGTGTTGTCAAGAAGTTACTATCTATCTGTTAAGTAAAGATACAAACTGAGTTGTCATTGAAGATCAAAGATACAACTGATAAAATTTGCCACTAATAGCAACTGATGGTATAAATTAATCTATATGGTAACTTTCTATTAATAGTGTAAGTTGCTACTGATAAGTGATTATAACTTACCACTAATGAAGACAAAAGCTTAACTTGCTCTAATGACAAAAAGCTAACCAGTGATTAAGACATATTGATGCTAAGCAACTTATCACCAATGAATAAGAGTTGCTGTGTAGCAACTAATCATTGAAGAAAATGTAACATTACGTGTCACTATCAAATGGCAATCACATATATAATAGAGAACTCCTATACACGTACAAGTTTGCATAGAAATTCAGAACATCGTACAATGATTCATCACATTATCAGAATTTAGTATGTTTAATTTGAGATCAAATTACTTCAGTACTCTTAGCTAAATAATCAAACTATTTATTCGATTGTAAACCATAACTTAGTATCACAATTATTTTCATTATCAATTAAAAGCATTTGATTCTCGAAACCATGTTTTTATTTTATTATTATTGTTATAATAGGTAATGGGTCAAGTACAAGACAAAAAATTCATACGAAGTGTACGTGAGAATGTGGGCATGATAAGTGTTCTTTTCAATTAAAAGAGGAAAGAGTATTATGGTTTTTTCTCCCTTGAACCTACTTCACCCTTGATTTCAAACGGTTATAATTTTTTCATACGATAATATTTAAAAAAAAAACCATATAGCCTATTAACGAGCTCATTCTCTTTACTTTAAGCAGACTATTGCTATAATTTTCTTAATTTGTAAAAATTAATTTTACAAATTATAAAGTTACGTGATTTGTGTAATGTTACGTGATTATGTTCCAGTACATAATTACGTTCCATATGTGTAAACAGTAACAAATGCTTAATATGACCCTACATTTATAATCATATACCATATGCAACAAGTTTAATGACACGTGATTATATATCAGTACGTAGTTACGTTATTATAGTTTTTTATTGTAAAATGTTTTTTACTAAAGTCATGCTTATTACATGATTATACATTTAATATAACGAGAACTTATTTGTTTTTATGCTATTACATAATTATATATGTAACATAAGTTGTTGCGTGATTATAGATGTAGTGTTGCGTTGAACATTTGTTACTGCTTTGCACACATGGTACGTGATTATCACGTTAAGCATTTGTTACTGCTTTTGCACTCATAGTACCTGATTCTAGATTTAGGTATACATTTAAGTATCTGGTACATGATTTAGGTATTCATTGATCATTTTCGTACGTGTTTATAGATGCAATGTTACAATGAGAATTTGTTACTGCCTGAACATAAGGTACGTGATTGTCACACCCCGGATTTCCAACCCAAATCCATACACCGGTGGGCCCGGGTGGGGAGTATCGTGACGTCAGTTGATAATCATCATAGTCAATTAAACACGGCACAGCGGAAGTCTTGGAGTAAAATTACTATTACAAACCAAATGTTCGAAATACAAAATAATATACATACTCGTAATAGAAGATCTACAGGCGGATCGTAAAATGTACAAGGAAAGAATATAAAATAGACTTTAGGGCAGATCTAAGGAAAGATCCTCTTATTTCATTGCCGAGCAGCTTCCGGCCTATTTCGTATTGTACCTGCAAGCTTAATCTTTTTGAAATTACGTCAGCTTTCGTTGGTAAATACATCCGAGTGGCTCATTTTGAAATCATTTTAGATATTAGATTTAAGTGCACAGGGCACCAATCTTTTATAACTTGGGAAAGTTACTTTGTAACCTTGTTAACAGATTCACATGTTTGTCCATACATACAGGGCCAAGTACAGAGACCGAGACATGATTAAATACACACCACTTAGAACTCACGGAGGAGTTATCCCCAACGTCTTGGGTAATTTGCATTTGAGCGTCTGTCAGGTGTATGCCTACACCCCGCGCTAAGGTCGTGGCCATTATTTAAATGTAATGAGCCGAGGATATCCAAGACACGGTAATTTACCCCGATGTTTAAGTTATCAAACAAAACTGATTAAAACGGAATATGCGGATTTACTAGCCACAATCCGGCATTAGATTAATCCCATTTTCAACCAAGCGGTAATAATTTATCGTATCCCAAGCCCGTATAGGGAAAATAAGTCAAGAGTATTTACCTGAATTAGCCTTGATTAAAATGCAATATTATATCTCAGTCGTATCCAAAATGATCTAAGTGCAGATAACATTTACCGGAAGCCTCTAGTCTGGATTATGGCATAAGCTAACCAATTAAATACTAACTGTCTTACTTAAGTCATAGACTTAGACCGAGTAGTGTACCGGATCAAAACGTATAACGCTTGATTAAACGATGATCGGATAGAATGTAGTTTAAACCCGACAAGTATTTTGACTTGTATAATATGGGTAAACTATTAACATTCTGGATTTTGAGCTTAAAATGATAAGGTTAAACCCGTTTTGGTTAATTTACGTAAACTAGTTACGTATAATCAATTGTACGCTTATAAGCGATAATGGGTAACCGGATAAGTCATGGACAAGTTCTACATGCCATTATACTTTAGTTAAGTTGTAATATCAGTAAGATATCAACTTATATGCCCGTTAAGGGTGTTAAAATGAAACTATGCCTCATAAGGGCATTTCGGTAATTTCATATCGTATAAAAGGAACTTGAATATGATTAAATGTTATAATTATAAGTATTCTGGAAAAATAAATTATTTATAATATAATATCAGTAGACTATTAATTATATGTGTAATTTATCTTTTATGACCAAATTATGCACCGAAAGGGCATTTTGGTCATTTTACAGATAGTTTATAAATTATTTGGGATTCTGAGTTTGTACCATGTACCTATTGTAAAAATATTTATAATAAGTTTTAAAATCAGTAGGTAACAAGTCTTGGTTGATAGTTATGGTTTAAAACCATACTATGCGCCGAAATGACGATTATGTCGTAAAATGACGATTTATGCAATGTTTAACGAAAACTGATGCTAAGGTTAGATTAAAATGTCTTATATATGTTATTTAATATAAAATATCAGTAGGTAATAGGTTTACCTTGAAAAGATATGATTAAAAACCATTTTATAAGCCATAAGGGCTTGATCGTCATTTACCAACATATTACAAGGACTTGTTCCTAAACTCAATTTATAATCTGATTTACATCCCAAATAATCCTACTTATAATATGACATCAGTAGGAAACTTATTTTCAAGCTCATTATCTTTTAAACCTTATTTTATGCAAAAATGGCATTTTAGTCAAAATGGCATAATTACGGAACTTGTGCATAAACTTAGATTCTGATTATGATCATGTAATATAATTTCAGAGGGTTATGCTACATTATATTATGATCTAGATGCAACTTCAGATCAGGAGGTAACTAATCTAAATCGGGTCAAAATCGAAAGTCAAGCAGAAGTAAAACTTCGCGACTTTCGGTTGTGAACCGACCCTAGAACTGAAATTGATGAGCCGAACATGTTCTTACATGTTCTAATAATTATTACCAACTTGTTTAAGTGTCAAAACAGGTTTCATAACATATATAAGATCAATTCATAATATTTCCGAAAAATGGCATGTTTGACTTTTTAATATCATAACTTTGACCCGTCAATTGGTCTAGCAAACGTGATCTTCAGGAGGTGCCCTTTATAGGGACTAACACCTACCTTATAACGATCACTTAGCCATGTTCATTACGAACAATGGCTGGACCATAATGGTCTTAACCGAAAGTCAAGGCGTTTTCCGAAAAACGCTTGACTTTTGGCTATAAAAGCCTATAAACGAAAATAAAAGAGCAAGGACACTTACAAAAGGTTTCTAGAATGCAAGAGAACTAAGATGGATGCTCCTTTCAGTTAGGAACTTCCAGAGGAGGGAGATAGACTTGGAAATGAGAAAGGTGCAAGTTGAAATGGTGAACTTTGGCACCTATTTATAGTTGGAGAGCTTGAATGAAGTGATGCCAGGTGCTACGGGGTGTAAGAGGGAGCTTACAAATGTCCTAAAACGTGACATAGCAGTTTGGAAGACCATGGTTTTGATTTAATGGTTTTTGGCACCTTTGAGTGGTGGCCAAGGAAATTCTCTGTAGACACAGGCCTCTCGCGCCCCGCGAGAGGCCAAGGCCTTACTTCTCGCGCCCCGCGACCGCCCCATGGCCAGTTTCAAAGTTTGACACTTTTATCTCCTCAACTTATAAAACCTCCTAGAACCTCCTAAAACACATTTTTAGCATATTTAGCCCTCCGTAGCCAATATTTTGAGTACCCGGGATTATACCCGGACATTGTCGAGCTCTCGGTTCGTTAAAAGGTCACTCAGAGGTATAAATTAACATGTTGACACTTTTAGTCCCTCCAATGTCCAACTTTTATAAGATTACAGATTTAATCCCTCTCCTCCAACAAATGAGACGTATGAGAGTTAGGACTTCGTAAAAGATCATTCAGAGGCTCATTATAAGCATGTTGACTCCGATGTCACTCAGAGGCTGGGCATGTTGACACAACGGTCACTCAGAGGCCAAGTTTTAACATGTTGACACTAATGGTCACTCAGAGGTATGTTTTAAGCATGTTGACACTAATGGCACTCAGAGGCTATGTTTTACGCATGTTAACATCAAAAGATCACTCAGAGACTTAGTTTGATCATGTTGAAGCTTTTAGTCCCTGTTAGTCTTTAATAGACTAAAAATAAAAATAAAACACGTGTCATTATATTATTGGACACGATTTTACAGGGTGTTAAAGTGATTTAGGTATTCATGATTACGTTTCAGATTTTATAATATTTTTTAGACTAAACTGCCAAAATGTCCCCGAGGTTGGTCACTTTTACCACTTTAGTCCAAAACTCAAACCTTTTGAATTTGGGTACCTCTGGTTTCAAGTTTGTTGAAATCAAGATCTGGTCAGATTTTTCAGTTAAAACTAAGTTTTTTTGTCTTTTCCTCCTCTTTAATGAAGGGCAGAATGGTCTTTTTAATGTTTTATTATATAAAATTCAAAAATCTGACAATTTTGCCCTTTATTAATAGAGAGAAAAAAGATAAAAAAAAAAGCTAGCCGTTAACTGAATTATCTGACCAGATTTTACTTTTGTATGAAAATGACAACAAAATTGAAACCACAGAGACCCAGATTCAAAATATTTGAGTTTTGGACTAAAGTGGCAAAAGTGATCAAATCTAAGGGACCATTCTAACAGTTTACTCTATTTTTAAAAATTAAGAAAACTATAGCAATAACATACTTAAATTAAAAAAAATTAATATTATTAAAAAAGTTAAAGTCTGTTTAAAAATTAATGAGGGAATGAGTTCATGAGAAAAAGACTATAATACCCTTTTTTCTATTTGTTTTTTTCAATTATAAAAGCATTTAAATTACGTAATTATCATCGGTGCTTTTGATTCATTGATCTTAGGGAATCAATGGATGTGGATATTGCATACGTTTGGTATGCCTCATGTCTGTTGTATTGTAACCCTCCTATGTATATATGATGGTTCCCTTGAAAAAACAAGCCTTAAAAATCGTTTAAATATTTTTCCGCTGTAATTAATCTGACAAATCGATTTGGAGTATTAGCTGGTTGGCATTTCATAAATACAAACAAAACCATTCAAAAGCCGCATGTTGCAACGAAGATAACATGACTTATTGTACATTTTATCTTTGAACGCATGCGATTTTTTGTGTGAACACATTTAGGTTCATATGGTGCTAGGAAAGCTTAAGAACTTACAATGAAATATAATCAGAAACCCAATGGCGAAAACACATCAATTTGTGATAAAGAAGCTAAAAAGTATTTAAAGAAGACGATGTACATACTCTACAAATATAAATAATAAGGACAAGGGTAAAATATTCATCTGTAATTCTGTATATGTTAAAGAAATCATTACTCTTTATGCTTGAAAAAAGAAGGGTTAAATAGATAACTGAAAATACCTAGAAAAGATAATAAGATATATGTCCCATATCATTGATTTTAAAAAAATTTATGAATATAAATCGAGATAGATAGTAAACATACAACAAACTGTGCCGCTACCCCTTTAAAAACTATGTCCGTAGATCTCGAGTTCATAACATTACTATGCATGACCCTTTGAACTCGACTAAGTAGATCCACAGCCTCTGGCACCAAGAAACCAAAAGTTTTAAAAGAAAATGAGATAAACACGTGCTGGTTGTCAAGACATGTTTTATCGTGTTTGGCCACTTTGCCCGAAGTAGCATTTAAAACAGTATTACTCACCGTGAAAGCAATATCCCTTAAACCCATAAGCAGAAAACCCCTAGTAAGAAAAGTGTATATCTTACAAGAGAAAGAAATAGTATTTCAGAAAGATAAATATATTATTTAATGTTTTCCTTTGAAATATAGTGAAAGATATATATAAGAAGTTGATTCTTAAATTTAAAACTCATTAATATGAATGGGTCATGTTATCCACTAGTTAATTGGTTTGGGTCCAGTCGAGTCGGGTTGATTTATTATCCATCTTGCTTGTATATTAATGGTTGACCTCATCCATATTACCCAACACAACCCAACAAGATCCTTACCTTTCACTTTTCATTATTTTGTAAAAGATGCAATGGAGTGTATACCATTAAGATTAAATTAAAATGCTACACAATATGTATACCCCACCTATCTTCAACCCCTATTTTGCTTGAGATTAGAGGTACAAACATGAATCGGTCCCATTTCAAAAATAAATAAAATAAAACAAAAAACCTTAAAGCTAGAGTAATTGATTAAACCAGTCTTAGTTTTATTTAAGAGACGATATTATTTTACTTTTCCTTATTTACTTTTAATCAACTAAAACGAGATTCACTTGGTTTTTTCCAATGAATTTTGAATTTATACCTCAAATTTATATGTTGAAACACAATGTTTTGGTATCACATCCAAAAATCACATAATACTTTAGAAATAACAACTTTTAAAATCACATAATCCTTTAGAAATAACAGCTTTTATCGGGCACGCATGCATGATAACAAATTATCATAATCGTTGATTATTTTGGTTGCAATGTGTAAGGGTAAAAGTAACTCATAAGATAGATGAATATTACTTAGTGTTGGAAATTATGATAAATAATTTAGTGAATAAAGCAAAATGAACGAGAGATCATAAGCTTTAATTGTGTGTTGGAACTTTAATGTGTGGGAAGTTGGGTTTGTCCCACATTGGTAGAGAGATAAAAATATTGTTGATTTATATCTATAATTCTCTACACAAATATATTCTTATGTGAAAAGTCACACCCAGTGGCATCCACCTTACACGCGCCCGGGCACGGTACCGGGATGAGGGTGGCGGGCACTTTGATGGCGCACTTTGCACTCAGAAGTCACCTTTGGTTTTTATTTTCTTTGTTTCTTTGTAATGTGTTTTCAGTTAAGTATTGTTGTTTAGTTACATTGTTTATTTCAGTTTGGTTATGTAATGTAATTCGAATTTGATTAATAAAATTGTTATGTTAGTTTGTTTTGTGAACGGTTTCCCAACACTTGGTTTAAAAAATAAATGAATTTATGTTAAAATGTTAAACAGAAGTAATTGCACTCAGAAGTCACCTTTGGTTTTTATTTTCTTTGTTTCTTTGTAATGTGTTTTCAGTTAAGTATTGTTGTTTAGTTACATTGTTTATTTCAGTTTGGTTATGTAATGTAATTCGAATTTGATTAATAAAATTGTTATGTTAGTTTGTTTTGTGAACGGTTTCCCAACACTTGGTTTAAAAAATAAATGAATTTATGTTAAAATGTTAAACAGAAGTAATTGCACTCAGAAGTCACCTTTGGTTTTTATTTTCTTTGTTTCTTTGTAATGTGTTTTCAGTTAAGTAGTGTTGTTTAGTTACATTGTTTATTTCAGTTTGGTTATGTAATGTAATTCGAATTTGATTAATAAAATTGTTAGTTAGTTTGTTTTGTGAACGGTTTCCCAACACTTGGTTTGAAAAATAAATGAATTTATGTTAAAATGTTAAACAGAAGTAAATAGAAAAAGAAAGGGGAATTGAAAGGTAAGAGTGAAATGTTTTTTAATGGTGGGAGTTGAGTTCTATGCATGACTACCACCATTATTATTTGCCCCCTCATCTAAAAAGCATTCACTGTGGGGCTGAATGACCCAAATTAAAATGATACTATAACCATGTTATGCCAAAAGTGTGCAAATTATGCAACCACACAATGATCTCATGAAAACGAATGATCATAAGTTTTATCAACAGTGTCCATGCGTCACCAAGATAAAACTTTTCTACTTTGAACAACTAATATGTGTATACACGTATCTATGCATTTACATTTATATTCACATCTATTTTTTTTAAATGTCACATTTTATTTTAAGTTATGGAAAGACCTAGACTTATTTTGTATATAACTATGCAATCATTCTTTGCATAGAGGATTCAAACTGTATCGAGTCTATATCAATGGTAATTGGTGGTTAAAAGAGCTGTTTTTAAAGAACTCGTTGTGGATGAGTATGTTAGTTATGTCCCATGACATAACACACGAGTGCAATGTTGATGCCAAACCTTTTCTGACCCATTAACAAATAGTAAGTACACAAGAGGCACGTTTCATTATAATCAACCAGCATGTATTGGGAATGTCACAACTCACAAGATATTAACATATATGGCAAGAAGAGGCGTATTTGCTTTGGAAACGAACTTTGAATCTTGTAACACTCATAAAGTTACCCTATCATGGTTGTGATCCGCCACGGCTTTCACGGTCGTGACAGTTATTTGATGCAACTTCTCTAGGACATGGTCATTACTCTTTCATTTGACTTTTTCTTCTCAATCACCTCGTTAAGCTATTTTTTACACTCATTTTGGAATGCAAATTTCATTATAACACACGTAAAGAGAGAAGTGGGAGAAATGTGGTCTTCATATTTCTTCTTCCTTGACGAATTGTTTTTCACCTTTCTTCCGTCACCATTGTTGAAGACAGGAACGTTGTTTACATTCCTATGTTGCATCAAATCAATATCCATTAACTTATTAAGTCTTTGGAATCTTGAAGAGTAGATGGTTGAAGGGCTAGCACTATTTTCTTGCTTGTCATCATACTCTACTGTAGATATTCCAGAGACAATGGCTACTTTAGCTAGCTGAAATCAGACTTGTGAACATTGTTGTATTAAGAATGTTGTAATTAGGGTTACACAATAGGTGGTATTTTGTAGACCACAATATTTCACTCTTAACCTTACCCCATAATATTTATGTGTAATACTCCCCCGCAAACTAAGCGTGGGAGCGATTTTTTTACAAAAATAAAAACAACAAAAAGATATTTGGTCTTTGATCTTCTCTGCCTTGCTTTCGCCCATCACACGCTTTTTTTGGGGGTTGCAAATCTCAGCCCAAGAAACCAATAGTTTAGTCATGATTAAGGCCCAAAAGGCCGACATATGGTTTTCAACTAAAAAAATGCTCCAAACCCATTACATCTTGTAGTTTTACACTGATCTACAGTAGACAACCATCATTGTTGACAAAGGCCGACATTTCGTTTTCAACTAAAAAAAGGCTCCAAGCCCATTACGTCTTGTAGTTGTACCCTGATCTACAGTAGCCAACCATCATTGTTGACAAAAACTCAACGAAACCCTAGTGTCGCGGATGCATCGCAGGAGTGTCGTTAGATGCATCGCCGGAGTGTTGTCGGATTTCTTTCATGTTGCTCCACCTGGGGGTTTGTTCCCCTTTTTGTTATTCTTCCCATGTTACCCTCTTGTTTTTGCGACGGGTTTGTCACCTGAAAATGACATCCGTTGTATAGTGGCGGCAATGACAACTTAGGGTTTTAAAATTACAGGTTGTTTCTACAACCCTAAACCGTAGAGAAGTAAATTGAAGTTGCTTGTGGTGGCAGTGGCGCTATGGTGGTCACGATTAATTTGAAGCGCTGCTAAGATTAGGGTTCAATGATGGCTAATGATGGCGGCGTCTGGTTCGGGGTTTAGGGTTGGTGGTTGTTGTTAGGGATGAGCACTTCAGCAATGGTACCTAAAATGTTGGTACCAAATGGTACCATACCGATAAAGTTTCGGTACCCACTTGGTAAGATAATGGTATTTTACCGATTATTACCTTCAAATAATGTATAGTACCATATCGATCATTTTCGGTATCAGTACCCAATTTTGGCAATTTGTGGGATTAATGTTTTTTTTGTACTGGTACATTCGGTAGCATACCAAGCTCATTTTACTTGTTGTTATGGTGGCTGGTGGAGCTAGGGTTTCGTGGTTATGGTGGCTGGATTTGGTTGTGGTTAATGGTTGCCGGTGATGGTTGTGGTTGTTCTGGTAGCAGAAAGTGACAACGGGAAGTAGGAGATGAAGATGAAGACCATGCACAGTTGTTTGTAGTGGTGGTGGTAGGCGACGTCGCCCCTCCGACGAGTTTTTAAGTGGTTGTGTACAATCTCTGATACCAAATAAGACTTGTAACTATTACTCTATTAAGGATGTTGTAATTAGGGTAACACAATAGGTGGTATTTGTATACCACAATGTTTCACTCCTAATGTTACACTAAGATGTAACATTTTCAAAATTCCAACTGTTATACACTTTTTATCGTTTACGTGTTTAATAAAATTGTATATTTTATTTATGAAATACGTAATCATACGATCGAGACATTTCGGAACAAAATCCAAGTTACATATGCCTTTATACCCTTTACATAACCTGAACAATGCGTTAGAATGGTTAAAAATGGCAAACATGTGATAATACAAGTCCATGGGCCAAAACTGTCAAAAATGCAAATTTTTTGGCATCAGAGTGCCTTACGGACCGTAAGGCTTTAGTTACGGTCCGTAAGGGGTGCCTAGATGCAGTAAATTGCCTTGATCACCAACTTTGGCCACATATGCTCAATTTCTGCCACCTAGCCCTGAATTTGCCACCATTGCTCCTCCTTGTGACACCTTAGGTAACAATACTTAGCTTCTAATGATCCTTGGCAACACTTGTAATGATTTGGGAGCATTTTGATTGGTATAAATAGGTGATCAATGTGTTCTTTGAACTCACACCTTAACTCTAAATTTTGTTCTTGGAGCAATCTTTGGAGCTTAGGAGCTTTTCCCTAGTATTCTCAGTATTCTTCAAGTCAAGTAAGTCTTCCTCCTTTGCTCAATTTCAATTATTTAGCTAGTTTTCAACTAAAAGTCAAATGATTTAACTTTCTTTTTTACTTTTAGTTCTGACCAAAATGGCCAAGTTAAAGTTCAATCCAAAATTTCCTACGTGATCGTTATAATATTGGCATGATTCCCCTACGATCATACCTTCTGCTAATCGCGTTCAATAGGCGAAGTTATGTTTAAAAAGTCAAAACTAGTAAAAGTACATTTTACGCTAATTGAACTTTTAACCATCAAAACCCAATGTTTTAACATCATAATAGTTTGTATGAACTATTATAACATATTTTTACATGCTCAACTCATCATACTCAGTTTAGACCTCAATTCTATATCGAAAATTAAGCAATTTGACTTTTGCTTTGACTTTCGATTCTGACCGGTTCGGTCAATCTTAGGATCCGACCAAACCCATTTATATGACCATAGTAATTTAGGGAATAACCCTCTAAGGTTATACCTTATGGTCATGTGTAACACCCTGTAAAATCATGTCCAATAATATAGTGACACGTGTTGGATTTTAAATAAAGTCTATTAAAGACCAATAAGGACTAAAGGCGTCAACATGCTCAATCTGAGCCTCTGAGTGACGGTCCGATGTCAACATGCATAAATAACAGCCTCTGAGTGACTGATATGTCAACATGCTTAAATCATTAGCCTCTGAGTGACTGATATGTCAACATGCTTCAAATTTGGCCTCTAAGTGACTAATATGTCAACATGCCCAGCCTCTGTGAGACATCGGAATCAACATTCTTATAATAAGCCTCTGAATGATCCTTTCGTAGTCCTAACTCTCAAATGTCATGTTTGTTGGACGAGAGTGATTAAATCCAATAATATTTGAAAATTGGATATTGGAGGGATTAAAGGTGTTAACATGTAAATTCTTACCTCTGAGTGACCTTTTAACGAACTGAGAGCTCGACAATGTCCGGGCATAATCCCGGGTATGCCAAGTATTGGCTACGGAGGGCTAAAAGTGTCAAAAAGGTGTTTAAAAAGGTTTTTAGGAGTTTTATAAAGTTCAGGGGTCAAAAGTGTCAATTTTTGAAACTGGCCGTGGGGCGGTCACAGGCCGCGAGAGACCAGGCATGGGTCTCTCGCGGGGCGAGAGAACAGGTCTGCAGCAGAAAGTTTTGTTTGGAGACCAAGCAAAACTCCAAAACCATTAATTCGAAACCATGGCTTCTCTAAACTCCTATGCCACATTTTAGGACACTTGTAAGCTTCTTCTTACACCCCTAAACACATGGCTTCACCTCCTTTGAGCTCTCCAACTATAAATAGGTGTTCAAGTGTTTCATTTCAACTTGCACCTTCCTTGTTCACTCTTCTCCCTCCTCTGGAAGTTCCTATCTAAAAGGAGCAATCCAAGATAGTTCTTTTGCATCTAGGAATCATTGGTAAGTGTTCCTTCTATGTGCATTTTTGTTTATTGGCTTTTTAGCCAAAAGTGAAGTGTTTTACGGAAAACGCTTTGACTTTCAGTAAAGACCATTATGGTCCAGCCATTGTTCGAAATAAACATGGCTAAGTGATCGTAATAAGGTAGGTGTTAATCCCTATAAAAGGCACCTCCTGAAGATCACGTTTGCTAGACCAATTGACGGGTCAAAGTTATGAAAATAAAAAGTCAAACAGGCCATTTTTCGGAAAAATCAAAAATAGATCTTATATAAGTTATGAAACCTGTTTTGACACTTAAACAAGTTGGTAATAATTATTAGAACATCATGTTCGACTCGTCAATTTCAGTTCTAGGGTCGGTTCGCAACCGGAAGTCGCGAAGTTTGACTTCTGCTTTGACTTTCGATTCTGACCCGATTTAGATTAATTACCTACTGATCTAAAGTTGCATTATGATCATAATATAATGTAGCATAACCCTCTGAGGTTATACTACATGATCATAATCAGAATCCAAGTTTATGCGCAAGTTCCATAATTATGTCATCTTTGACCATAATGTCCATTTTGCATAATATAAGGTTTTAAATAGTAATGAACATGAAAATGAGTTATACTGATGTAATATTATAAGTAGGATTATTTGGGATATTAAACTAAGTTATAAACTGAGTTTTCAAGCAAGATCTTAAGCTATGTCGATAATTAACGATTTTATCCCCTGTGGCTTATAAAATAGTTTTAATCAAATCTTTTCAAGGTAAATCATTTACCTACTGATATGTTATATTAAATAACATATTTTAAACATTTTAATCTGACTTTAACATCAGTTTTCATAAACATCACTTAAAAACGTCATATTACGACATAAGCGCCATTTCGGCGCATAGTATGGTTTTAGACCATATTATTGACCAAAACTTGATACCTACTAATTTTAAAACTTATTTTAAACATATTTACAATAGGTTCATGTTATAAACTTAGAATCCCAAATAATTTATAAACTATGTGTAAAATGACCAAAATGCCCTTTCGGTGCATAGTTTGGTCATAAAAGATAATTTACACATATAATTGACATCCTACTAATATTATATCATAAATAAAGTATTTTTCCAGAATACTCATGATTATAAACTTAAAATATGTTCAAGTTCCTTTTAAACGGTATAGAATTACCAAAACGCCCTTATGAGGCATAATTTCGTTTTAAAACCTTAACGGGCATACAAGTTGATATCCTACTGATATCTTAACTTATTTAAAGTATAATGGCATACAGAACTTATCCATGACTTATCCGATTACCCGATATCGCTAATATGCACATAGTTACGTATATGTAACTTTTTTACGAAAATTAACCGAAACGGGTTTAACCTTGTCATTTAAGTTTCAAAATCCAGAATGTATATAGTTTACCCATATTATACAAGTCAAGTACTTGTCGGGATTGAACTACATTCTATCTGATCGTCGTTTAATCAAGCGTTATACGTAATGATCATGTACACTATTCGGTTTACAAGACCGTTAGTATTTAATTGGCTAGCTTATGCCATAATCCAGACTAGAGCCTTGCCGGTAAATGCGATCTGCACGTTGGTAGTTTTGTATACGGCTGAGTTATTAAAAAACTAAAAGAAGAAGACTAGCTCAGGTAAATACTCTCGACTTATTTTGCCTATATGGGCTTGGGATACGGTAAATTACTACCGATTGGGCCAAAATGAGGTCAATCGAATGCCCGTTTGTGGCTAGTAAACCTCATATTTTGTTTTAATCAGTTTTGTTTGATAACTTAAACATCGGGGGTTAAATTACCGTGTCCTGGATATCCTCGGCTCAATACATTAGTTATTGGCCACGACCTTAGCTCGGGTGTAGGCATATACTTTTGATGCTCATATGCATAATGCCCAAGACGTTGGGGATAACTCCTTCGTGAGTTCCTGAGTGGTGTGTATTTAATCATGTCTCGGTTTCTGTCCCGGGCCCTATATGTATTAACAAACATGTGAATCTAATACAAGGTTGAATTTCAACTTTCCCAAGTTAATAAAATATTTTGTGCCGTTTTGCACTTAAAAATCATTTTAAAGTTTTCAAAATGGGTCAGTTGGATGTATTTACCAGCGTAAGCTGACGTATCGTCCAAAGACTAATCTGAAGGTACAATACAAAATAGGTCGGAAGCTGCTCGGTAGTGAATAAGAGGATCTTGAAAATCCTTAGATCTGCCCTAAAGTCTGTTTTATATTCTTTCTTGTACATTTTATGATCCGCCTGTGGATCTTCTATTATGAGCCTGTATATTATTTTATATTTCGAACATTCGGTTTGTAATAGTAATTTTACTCCAAGACTTCCGCTGTGCTATGTTTAATTGACAATGATGTTATCAACTTACGTCACGATACTCCCACCCGGGCCCACCGGTGTATGGATTTCGGGTTGGAAATCAGGGGTGTGACAGGTTGGTATCAGAGCCAACGTTTGAGAGAATTAAACACTATCCTTCTTGTGTTTAATCTCAAACTTACACGAGCACATTCCTTAGACTTCCGAGTCTAGGCATTGACCTAAGATTACTCATTTCATTATTAAGTTATTAGTATGTTTTTGAATTGATTTTTAAACAGGAAATGCCGCCAAGAGTTCGAGGATGCGGAAAAGGACCCATGAGGGGAGGACCATCCGGCCATAACCCTTCACATCCACATCACCCGAACCCTTATGAAGATTCGGGAGATTCATGGCCATTTGCCCAACACTCACCTACACATACTCAAAGTTCTTATCATTCTTACCATTCACACCACTCCCACCATTCTCATCATTCTTACCATGATGAGTTCAACCCAAAGTAATACCTAAATACCCCTCCAGCTGATCAGAATCAGTTGAATCAGCCTAACCCTATGGACGAGGACTCCGACCCGGAGATGCCACCATCAGGATCGAACGCGTATCCTATCGAAATTTCTAGTGATTCAAACTCTTATGCTGGATCACCTTATCAAGGTCCTAATGAATGGGCCAATACTGGGGCCAATTTACATTTGCAAATACTCCTTCCCACCATTCACAACCACCTCCCATACGGAAAGATGTCCACATGGAACCCGTGGACCAACCCCAACATCCACCTGAGCCACCAAGGAGGAAACGTGGAGCACGTATGTCGGTACGTGCGGGCCAACGGTCGGGTTCGCTACCACCTTTGCCCAAATCTTACCCCACCATTCAAGAGGACCCACAAATGGGTAGACCCTCCAATGTTTCGCCTTTGATGGAACCGGCACCAACACTAGTGGTTCAAGAACCACCATCGGGTTATAATAACCCAATCCCAACGTATCCGGATAACACTGGATACGATCCTTTTAACCCAACTACCCCTATTGATTACCAAACACTCTCGCATGATCCTTACAGGCAAGCAATCATGCATAATGCACTTTACCCGTCTCCTTTCCCACCTACTTATCCACCGACTGGATATCCAACTTATGGGTACTAGTATCCGGTTATGCCGCAACCTCCGCCACCACTAGAGGCCATTAATGAGGCCTTAGAAAGAATGAAAGAAATGCAACAGCAGGCGGAGAAGACGGAGAAGGATATAAATAAGTTCTTCAAGAAACTCTCCAAATTAGTTAAGGGAAAGAAGGACGAGTGAAGTCTATTCTATTATATTAGTCCCTGCGTGGACATTGTTATTACTTTAGTCCCTGTATGGACATGTTTATTTCTTTAAAGTCCTTGCATGGACAATTTATTTCATTTTCTAGTATTGTAATTTCTAATTTAAAATTTAATGAAATATTTTGGAATTATATATATGTATTCATCCTCTTCAAGCGATCGTCTCGATTTTACTCGAATTTTTTATCAGCCATATAATCCAAACAGATCTTAATGGTTTTGATTTGCCAAGTGACACAGACCACATAATTGGCTAAATATATAAATGAGAGTTAAAAACGGAAGGGTCTTCTATCATGATAGTTAAGGGAAGTTATCCTTCTATCTAGAGGTGGTGGACTAGGTTCAAGCCTCCAAGTCATTAAGGTTAATGCGACCAGGACTTATAATCAACCATTAAGATCCTCTTATGTTAACAATCAAGTAATGTGCATACTCTTGGTTGTGTGACTTGAGGAATCACACTAACCTTCCAGGTAATGGACTATGTCCTAACTCTAAATAGCCCTTGTGATCTATTTGATCCCGGCTAAATAGCCTTGTAATCTGTTTGATTCCGGCTAAATATCACCAGTGCGGTGACAAATAAAACATCCATTAGAGATGTATTTTATATAAGCCTTGTGATCTATTTGATCCTGGCTAAATAGCCCTTGTAATCTATTTGATCCCGGCTAAATAGCCCTTGTAATCTGTTTGATTCTGGCTAAATATTACCAGTGCGGTGACAAATAAAACATCCATTAGAGATGTATTTTATATAGCCCTTGTGATCTATTTGATCCCGGCTGATATCACTAGTGTGGTGATGAATAAGACATCCATTAGTGATGTATTACCCTTTCGGGTTATGATCTATTCTATAAAGCCCATGTGATCCGTTTGATCCCGGCTAATATCATCAGTGTGATGATAAATAAAACATCCATTAGTAATGTAGTGCCTATGTGCCCTATTTTACATCCATTTGAGATACAGGCCTATGTGCCATATTTTATGTCCATTAGTGACAGGCCTATGTGCCACACATTTTATGTCCATTAGTGACAAGCCTATGTGCCATATTTTATGTCCTTTGTGACAAGCCTTTGTGCTATATATAATTGTCAAATATGAAAATGACAGTTGTGACATTGCGATCCCCTGTCTAGTAATAAATGGATTATGTCCAGATTGTAATTTGCCTATGATGGTCCTATTAAGACCTAGGCCAAATATAGTTATACTAAGCCTAAGAGTTGTGATATTATTCACACTAGCTAAATTAGGCAATGGATTTTTATATCCAATGTTTAAAAGCCGATATGGTTGTTATACCATGGCTAAGAGAAATTTTATTTGGTATTATAGAACCAAAGCTTTGAATAATGGATAATTCTAATGAGGCACAAAGTAGCCATCGGAACGTCAACTCTAAGGACGCCGAAAATGTAGCCATAGATAATAATGACTTCCAAGCACGCATTGATGCGGCTGTAGAAAAGGCCATGGGTAAGGCCATAGAGAAGTTAAGAGAGTCGAGTGCTACTCGCTCTAAACCATTATCAATTACCCCATCTTCAGCTCATAAAGAGAGCTCTGTTCACTCTTCAAATGCGAAGAGTGAACCAAGGGAAGTAGATTTTGCTGATAGGTCCTGTTCTTCTAAAAACGGGTGCACCTACAAATACTTCCTCTCCTGTAAGCCCTGAGACTTTAACGGGGAGAAAGGAGCTGTAGAAGCCCTGAAGTGGCTGGACGAAATGGAGACCATTGTAGACATCAGCGGCTGTGCTGATAATGATGTGGTCAAATATGTATCACAGTCCTTTAAGGGCGATGCCCTAACTTGGTGGAAAGCCATGATTCAGTCCACATGTAAAGTATACCTGTATAATCTGGGATGGTCTAAGTTTATGGACCTTATTAAGGAAACCTATTGCCCACCCCATGTGGTGGAGAAAACAGAGACAGACTTTTTGTCTCTATCAATGAAAAACCTAGACTGTCGAAAGTATGTTTCCGATTTCAATTCCCTATCTAGGTTAGTTTCCTATTTAATTACCCCAGAATAGTTTATTAATGGATTAGCACCCGAGATTAAGGGCATGGTAAAGGCTGCTCAGCCTAATACCTATAGGTCTGCTGTAGACCTATCTCTCTCTCTCACCCTTGACTTAGTAAGGCAGAAGTCGGTTAAGTCTGAAAATGACGGAAAAAGAAAGAGAGATGAGGACAACTCCCAAAGATATAATAAGAAAAATAAAGGGAGATTCGGGTTCAAAGGGAACCAAGGCAAGTCGATTGTGGTGCCATTCTGTAAGACTTGCAACCGCAGACACTAGGGACAATGTAATCCTGACCCACAAGCTAGACCTTGTGGCATTTGTAAAAGGAGTAGACCCTAGATTGTAAAGATCTTAAGGATGCTGTATGTTATATCTGCAATGAAAAAGGCACATTGCAAGTAACTGCCCTAAGAATGCAAGGAATAATAATTCGAAGCCTGGAGAGGCTAAGAAGGGGAATGCACACGCTTTTCGACTAACTGCTAAGGAAGTTGTTAATGACAATAACGTCATAACAGGTACTTTCCCCATTAATGATATTTATGCTAGAGTTCTTTTTGATTCGGGTGCAGATAGATCTTTTGTCGACCATAAGTTTTGTAAACTGTTAAATTTACCCATAAGAACTCTAGATAAAACCTATGAGATAGAACTTGCTGATGGAACGATAGAATCCACATCTTCCATTCTTGATGGATGCTCTATATCCATTAAGAATCATTCCATCCTATCTCTCTTCTGCAAATGAAATTGGTGGGGTTCGATGTTGTCTTAGGCATGGATTGGTTATCTCATAACCAAGCATGTATTGCCTTCGATAAAAAGCTTATCGAAATTAAAACCCCATCTGGTGAATTGATCACCATCCCTGGAGACTCGCACTATGGATTGCCAGACAAGGTGTCGTTATTTAAGGCATCCAAGTGTTTGAGAAAAGGTTGTGTTATCTACATGGCACAAGTAACCATCAATAAGCCTAAGCCGAACCTTGAAGATCAACCAGTTATCTCGAAGTATCCCGATGTTTTCCCTGAAGAATTACCAGGCCTACCTCAAGATAGACAAGTGGAGTTTAGAATTGATATTATACCAGGATCAGCACCAGTAGCTAGAGCTCCATACAGGCTAGCACCGACAGAGATGAAGGAATTAAGAACGCAACTAGACGAACTCTTAGAGAAAGGCTTTATTCAGCCTAGTTCCTTGCCTTGGGGAGCTCCTATCCTCTTTGTAAAGAAGAAAAATGGTTCGATGCAAATGTGCATTGATTACCGAGAACTGAACAAGTTAACAATTAAAAATAGATATCCTCTACCTAGGATCGACGATTTATTTGACCAACTTCAATGGGCTAGTTATTTCTCCAAGATCGATTTGAGATTTGGATATCATCAGCTGAAGGTTAGGAGTGAAGATGTTCCTAAGACAGCCTTCAGGACCCGCTATGGTCATTTTGAATTCTTGGTGATGCCTTTTGGGCTCACCAATGCACCAGCAGCATTCATGGATCTCATGAATAAAGCCTGCAAACCGTATTTGGATAAGTTTGTCATTGTCTTCATAGACGACATACTTATCTATTCTCGTAATCGAGCTGATCATGAGAAACATCTTCGGTGCATTCTAGAACTTTTAAGACAAGAGAAACTTTATGCAAAGTTCTCAAAATGCGAATTTTGGCTTAGAGAAGTCCAATTCCTTGGACATATGGTAAGTGAGCGTGGTATCCAAGTGGATCCCGTTTTGAATTAGGAAGTACCCAAGACCCCGTCAAAGATTCGTAGTTTTCTAGGATTGGCCGGTTATTATAGAAGGTTCATTGAGAACTTCTCAAGAATAGCCACTCCTCTAACTACCTTGACCCGCAAAAATGTTAAGTATAATTGGGGTCCAAAGCAACAAGAATATTTTGAGATTCTGAAACAAAAGTTGAGCAATGCTCCTATGTTATCTCTACCTGAGGGTATTGAGAACTTTGTTGTTTATTGTGATGCTTCGCACACAAGCATGAGTTGTGTGCTAATGCAAAATGGCAAAGTAATCGCCTATGCATCACGACAACTAAAGGTGCATGAAAGGAATTACACCACACATGATTTGGAATTGGGTGTCGTTGTATTTGCACTAAAAACTATGGAGACATTACTTGTATGGCACAAAGTGTATTATATACACTGACCACAAAAGTCTCCAGCATCTGTTCAATCAGAAGGAATTGAACATGCGACAACGCCGATGGATGGAAACACTTAATGACTATGATTGCGAGATTCGCTACCATCCAGGCAAAGCAAATATAGTTGCTGATGCCTTAAGTCGCAAGGGACGGGTTAAACCAATAAGGATTAACGCTAAGAGCATTGAGCTCAGAAATAGCTTAAGTGAGAAGCTATTAAATGCGCAAAAACAAGCCCTGTTAGAAGCTAATATTCCTAATGAGGGATTAGGCGGAATTGTTGATCAATTAACGCCTGCAAAGGATGGAATCTAAGATTTAACGATAAAATTTGGGTTCCTATCTTTGGAGGACTTAGGAATCTAATCCTCCAAGAAGCGCATAATTCAAGATACTCAGTTCACCCAGGTGGTGACAAGATGTATCAAGACTTGAAGAAGAACTATTGGTGGATGGGTTTGAAGAAATCCATAGCCACTTATGTAGCTAAGTGTCTTACATGCTCGCAAGTTAAGGCCGAACCATCAAAAACCGTCAGGACTTCTACAACAACTTGAGATTCCCACTTGAAATGGGAAATGGTAACAATGGACTTGATTACCAAGTTACCTAAGACTAAATGTGGTAATGACACTATTTGGGTCATTATGGATAGGCTGACTAAGTCAGCGCATTTCTTGCCAATTCAGGAAACTTATAATCCTGACAAGTTGGCTAAGTTATACGTGGACAAGATTGTGTCCCTACACGGTGTGCCAGTATCTATTGTATCTGACAGAGATACTAGATACACATCTCACTTTTGGAAAAGTTTCCAACAATCTTTAGGCACACAATTGAACTTTAGTACGGATTACCATCCGCAGATTGATGGTCAAAGTGAGCGTAGTATTCAAACTCTGGAAGACATTAGGGCATGTTTGATTGATTTAGGTGGAAGTTGAGATGACCACTTACCCCTAATAGAATTCTCCTACAATAATAGCTATCATACAAGCATCAAGGTTGCTCCTTTTGAGGCCTTGTATGGGAGAAAATGTAGAACGCCCGTATGTTGGGCAGAAGTTGGGGAAGCCCAACTATCAGGACCAGAGATTGTCCTGGAGACCACGGAAAAGATTGTTCAAATCTGTGATCGTCTCAAAGCTGCCAGAGATAGGCAGAAAAGCTATGCTGACAAGAGGCGTAAACCTCTTCAGTTCCAAGTAGGGGACAAAGTCATGCTGAAAGTATCACCCTGGAAAGGTGTGATGCGTTTTGGGAAGAAGGGCAAGTTGAGCCCAAGATATATAGGACCCTTCAAGATAATCGAATGTGTCGACATTGTAGCTTATAAGCTCAGGTTTCCAGAGGAGCTTAGTGGAATTCATGATGTATTCCACATATCTAACCTTAAGAAATGTCTAGCCGATGAGTCGCTAACAATGTCACACGAAGATGTGCAAATAGATGAAAACCTGAGGTTTGTTGAGAAACCAATTTCGATCGAGGATCGAAAGGTTAAGAAGCTCCAAAGAAAAATGATACCTATAGTAAAGGTTAAATGGGACGCTTTTAGAGGTCTCGAGTATACATGGGAGGTTGAGTCCACTATGCGACAAAAGTACCCCCATCTTTTTGAATAAAATATCGAGGTCGATATTTCTTTTAAGGGGGTGAGGATGTAACACCCTGTAAAATCGTGTCCAATAATATAGTGACACGTGTTGTATTTTAAATAAAGTCTATTAAAGACCAATAAGGACTAAAGGCGTCAACATGCTCAATCTGAGCCTCTGAGTGACGGTCCGATGTCAACATGCATAAATAACAGCCTCTGAGTGACTGATATGTCAACATGCTTAAATCATTAGCCTCTGAGTGACTGATATGTCAACATGCTTCAAATTTGGCCTCTAAGTGACTAATATATCAACATGCCCAGCCTCTGTGAGACATCGGAATCAACATTCTTATCATAAGCCTCTGAATGATCCTTTCGTAGTCCTAACTCTCAAATGTCCTATTGGTTGGACGAGAGTGGTTAAATCCAATAATATTTGAAAATTGGATATTGGAGGGATTAAAAGTGTCAACACGTTAATTCTTACCTCTGAGTGACCTTTTAACTAACCGAGAGCTCGACAATGTCCGGGCATAATCCCGGGTATGCCAAGTGTTGGCTACGGAGGGCTAAAAGTGCCAAATGGTGTTTAAAAAGGTTTTTAGGAGCTTTATAAAGTTCAGGGGTCAAAAGTGTCAATTTTTGAAACTGGCCGTGGGGTGGTCACAGGCCGCGAGAGACCAGGCATGGGTCTCTCGCGGGGCGAGAGAATAGGTCTGCAGCAGAAAGTTTTGTTTGGAGACCAAGCAAAACTCCAAAACCATTAATTCGAAACCATGGCTTCTCTAAAC
Organism: Scalesia atractyloides; assembly: GCA_947069175.1. NCBI lineage: Eukaryota > Viridiplantae > Streptophyta > Magnoliopsida > Asterales > Asteraceae > Scalesia > Scalesia atractyloides. The sequence continues at coordinate 56,686,022 of CAMTDV010000027.1, forward strand.
TCCTATGCCACATTTTAGGACACTTGTAAGCTTCTTCTTACACCCCTAAACACCTGGCTTCACCTCCTTTGAGCTCTCCAACTATAAATAGGTGTTCAAGTGTTTCATTTCAACTTACACCTTTCTTGTTCACTCTTCTCCCTCCTCTGGAAGTTCCTATCTAAAAGGAGCAATCCAAGATAGTTCTTTTGCATCTAGGAATCACTGGTAAGTGTTCCTTCTATGTACATTTTCGTTTATTGGCTTTTTAGCCAAAAGTGAAGTGTTTTACGGAAAACGCTTTGACTTTCAGTTAATACCATTATGGTCCAGCCATTGTTCAAAATGAACATGGCTAAGTGATCGTAATAAGGTAGGTGTTAATCCCTATATAGGGCACATCCTGAAGATCACGTTTGCTAGACCAATTGACGGGTCAAAGTTACGCCATTTTTCGAAAAAATCACAAATAGATCTTATATAAGTTATGAAACCTGTTTTGACACTTAAACAAGTTGGTAATAATTATTAGAACATGTAAGAACATGTTCGGCTCGTCAATTTCAGTTCTAGGGTCGGTTCGCACGAAAGTCGCGAAGTTTGACTTCTGCTTTGACTTTCGATTCTGACCTGATTTATATTAATTACCTACTGATCTAAAGTTGCATTATGATCATAATATAATGTAGTATAACCCTCTGAGGTTATACTACATGATCATAATCAGAATCCAAGTTTATGCGTAAGTTCCATAATTATGCCATCTTTGACCAAAATGTCTTTTTTGCATAAAACAAGGTTTTATATAGTAATGAACGTGAAAATGAGTTTCCTGCTGATGTAATATTATAAGTAGGATTATTTGGGATATTAAACTAAGTTATAAACTGAGTTTTCAAGCAAGATCTTTAACTATGTCGATAATTAACGATTTTAGCCCCTGTGGCTTATAAAATAGTTTTAATCAAATATTTTCAAGGTAAATCACTTACACTGATATGTTATATTAAATAATATATTTTAAACATTTTAATCTGACTTTAATATCAGTTTTCATAAACATCACTTAAAGACGTCATATTACAACATAAGCGCGCCGTTTCGGCGCATAGTATGGTTTTAGACCATATTATTGACCAAAACTTGATACCTACTGATTTTAAAACTTATTTTAAACATATTTATAGTAGGTACATGTTATAAACTTAGAATCCCAAATAATTTATAAACTATGTGTAAAATGACCAAAATGCCCTTTCGGTGCATAGTTTGGTCATAAAAGTTAATTTACACATATAATTGACATCCTACTGATAATATATCATATATAAAGTATTTTTTCAGAATACTCATGATTATAAACTTAAAATATGTTCAAGTTCCTTTTATACAGTATATAATTACCAAAACGCCCTTATGAGGCATAATTTCGTTTTAAAACCTTAACGGGCATACAAGTTGATATCCTACCGATATCTTAACTGATTTAAAGTATAATGGCATAAAGAACTTGTCCATGACTTATCCGGTTACCCGATATCGCTAATATGCGCATAGTTACGTATATGTAACTATTTTACAAAAATTAACCGAAACGGGTTTAACCTTGTCATTTAAGTTTCAAAATCCAGAATATATATATAGTTTACCAATATTATACAAATCAAGTACTTGTCGGGATTAAACTACATTCTATCCAATCGTCATTTAGTCAAGCGTTATACGTAATGATCATGTACACTATTCGGTTTATAAGACGGTTAGTATTTAATTGGCTAGCTTATGCCATAATCAAGACTAGAGCATTGCCGGTAAATGCTATCTGCACGTTGGTACTTTTGTATACGGCTGAGTTATTAAAAATTAAAAGAAGAAGACTAGCTCAGGTAAATACTCTCGACTTATTTTCCCTATACGGGCTTGGGATACGGTAAATTATTACCGCTTGGTCTAAAATGAGGTCAATCGAATGCCCGTTTGTGGCTAGTAAACCCCATGTTTCGTTTTAATAAGTTTTGTTTGATAACTTAAAAATCGGGGGTTAAATTACCGTGTCCTTGATATCCTCGGCTCAATATATTAGTTATTGGCCACGACCTTAGCACGGGGTGTAGGCATACACCTTTTGATGCTCATATGCATAATGCCCAAGACGTTGGGGATAACTCCTTCGTGAGTTCCTGAGTGGTGTGTATTTAATCATGTCTCGGTTTCTGTCCTGGGCTCTGTATGTATTGACAAACATGTGAATCTGCTACAAGGTCGAATTTCAAGATTCCCACGTTAATAAAAGATTTTGTGCTGTTTTGCACTTCAAAACCATTTTAAAGTTTTCAAAATGAGTCAGTTGGGTGTATTTACCAGCGTAAGCTGACATATCATCCAAAGACTAATCTGCAGGTACAATACGAAATAGGCCGGAAGCTGCTCGCTAGTGAATAAGAGGATCTTGCAAATCCATAGATCTTCCCTAAAGTCTGTTTTATATTCTTTCTTGTACATTTTATGATCCGCCTGTGGATCTTCTATTACGAGCCTGTATATTATTTTATATTTCAAACATTCGGTTTGTAATTGTAATTTTACTCGAAGACTTCCGCTGTGCTATGTTTAATTGACAGTGATGTTATCAACTTACGTCACGATACTCCCCACCCGGGCCCACCGGTGTATGGATTTTGGGTTGGAAATCTGGGGTGTGACATCATGTCGTTTGATAGGTTAAATGACAAGTCAACTATAGATACTTTGAAAATGTAAAAAATACCCTTTTGGCATAAAGTAAGTTTTAAACCTATATGATCAATGTTTTTTACTTAAAAACTGATCGTACCACATTATTAGACATGTTTGACATATCGAACTTGTCATTGGACCCATTCGACCATCTGGACCCATAGTTACGCATATGACCCGCTAAAGTGGCGTAAACCATTTTAACAAGTCGTAACGAGTCAAAATACCTTTAGACACCTTCTAATCAGAATGTAAGGTATTATGAACCATATTACACTAGATCCTTCACTCGTTTGGTTAAAAACCTCATTCTATATGTTCTTCCGTTTAAGTCATGATATACACTAATTAATAATTATCCGAATTGTTGGGAAACACTTGAACCACTTGAGCTTTGCTTAACACGATTAAGCAAGTCATCCACAATACAAATGAGTACATAGTTCCCCGCTTTTCAGTTTTCAAATTGTTTTGGGGTGATTCATATGTGCTAAATTATTTTCCATATCTACAAAACTTACTTACATATTGTTTTTTTTATACGCAACATGCTTTACATTGTAGGAAACTTGATGGTGCATTGAACATGACAATGATACACTCATTAACTTTGGCTAAGCCGACCAGTAGTATGTTATGGTACCATAGGATTGACAACCCAGTGTAACACATTGGAAAACCTTTATTTTTAAGGGTTTGACCGACAGTCAACAAGTCTTGAATGTATTCGTTGACAAATTATACTTGTTTTATACAAAAAGGAAAATTGTTTTATATACAAAACAATACATTTTGTTTACACAAAACATTTGAATTATACAAAGACATTTGATTATCCAAGACAAGACATTTGGTTGGTTTATACAAAGTCACAAATGGTTTCTAAGTTAACCATACATTATTTTCTTTTAAATCAAATAATTTGTCGTAGGTTTTACAAAAACTATTTGTTAAAGATTCATGGTTACAAAAATTTATATTAAAATATCAACTCTTGAAGTTGGTTAAACATATTTCATATTCAAAGCCATGAGTCTTGACCATAAAACCTATGTTACTTACCAACATTCATTGTTGACCGTCTTTTTCACATATGTTGCAGGTACAAATATTTGATGATGTACAAGTATGCTACACATAGGATTCGGACTTGGACCTTAGCTTGCTTAAAAATAAAATAGTTGTTGTATTTTGTTTCGTAATCTCAAAGACAATGTAAATTATTAATTAAATAAAAAAACTTTAAATACCATGTGTTTGAAATAATTTGTAACGTAACCCCCCCCCCCCCCCCGAGGATTCCGCCGCAGGTTTTATGCGTGGTCGGGGTGTTACATAAGATACTATTATATTTATGTGATTTAACTCGATAACAGAAAATACATCAAAATCAACCATGTCTACATAGTCGATTGTTTCATCTACATACCTTTTTACTAGAGAATTCATGAACAGTCCACCATAGTTGATTTTTAAAGTGAAGATATTAGGGCTATTACCTGTAATCAAACAATCAACACTCAAAAATTAGGAATACAGTTAACAATTGACACACAGTATGTTAACATTCTAAAAGTACAGATTTTTGATGTTTGCAAAACATACGATACACTTCTAGGGGGTCAAATTGCTCGTTATTGTCATGTGTACTACAGGATTAGCACCATTGTTATTCACCTTGATCGTCGACGTTCTGGTTAGGGTTTGGTATCACAATTCAACTCGCAGAATAGGTATTATCGTTGGAGAAGATGATTAGTCTGAGAGAGAATAAGGGTTTTGGGTTAAATGATGTATTAATGTGAATTAAATAGGTATCAGATATTTATTTATAAGTGAATTGCCTTAATTGCCCCTCATGTGTGAGTCACATGACATTTTTTTAACCATGGTAATGGATGGTGTTAGTAGCAGGGGCCAAATTAGTTAGATAAAAAGACGTTGGGGTGCAGATGATAAAAGATTTCCTTTTTACGCTAAAAGGGTTATAGTGATATAACCACAAGGGCAAAATCATAATGTACTCTTTTTTAATTTAACATTTTGTTTTCTTTTTTAAATCCAATATGGGTGGGTCCCACATAATATTTTCTTCTATCTTTAAATTGCATGGTATAATAGTGAATTCACACTCACTTAACAAAAATAAATAATGGACATCCATCCTAGGTATTGATTCGTGGTCGAAAACTGATGTTCTTATTAAGCTTAAGTTAATGTTTTACGTAACTTTAGTTTCGAATAGCCTACTTTTGATTGGATTTGTATTTTACAGGTTTACGGATTTTAAAGAGCTATTCGGGAGCGTTTCGGAGCATCGGGTCGGAAAACGGGCCAACCAGGAGTGCAAAACGGAAAAACAGGAAACTAGGTTTTAGAGAGGCCATCGCCGACGCCCCTTAGAAACCCCATCAGCCAAAAATATTCGTAAACAGTAGATTAGAGCGTCGAAGGAGAACTACATAAAGCAGAAGCCGTCGGCGACGCCCCATCTAAATTGTTGACGCTGAAATTCAACTTTGGACGGGTTATAACACTTGTTTTGACCAATTTCTTGGGAGTTACGAGTTTTTTAATGAAAAGCACCCATCCTGGAGCCAAGAAGAACATATTCTTCCATTCCAATCCATCTTATCCATCTATCATCAACCGAATCAATCACCAACCCTCCTAACCCTAATCCATCATCATCCTCACCAATCCTCCAATCCTCTCACCATCATCATCATCCATTCCTAACCCTAATCATCACTATCATCACCTTCAAAGCTTCAAGATATTCATGTTTGAGTTTCAATCACTCGTTGATCAAGTCCCATTCACCATGAGTGGCTAATTTCTTTGGGTTTCACCCTGATGTAGGTTTTGTAGGTTCTAGGGTTTGACATTGTTTTGAGTATTGATTTGTGACAATTTGTGGTTTGATTTTGAAACCTATGATAATTGACTTGCATTTGTATTGAATTCATGAATTGTCGAATGAAGATTAAATTTGACTTTGTGAAATGCTTATGTGCAATTATGCCTTGTTTAGGTTAGAGTTTACTTGTTTGTGATAACAAAGTGCATTGTAGTCCGTTGTTCATAACGTCGATAGCTTTTGGCAGCTAAATCATGTAACACTAAACTTCTTGGTCATTGTTACAAATGAATTGAACTTAAAACGTGTAGGTATCCAGGATTTACATTACCGAACCGGGTGTGAACCTTGTTCTCAAATCATTGTTTTAATCAATTAATTAAGTTTTCATGCAAGTATTCAAGTTTTTAGTAGTTAAGTAATAAAAATCAATTTGGTCGGAGCATTCTGACATCTCTTTCAAACACACAAAATTAATAAAAATATTAGCAAGCTTCATAAGTCGTGATAATTCCTTAAAATCAATCTTGTATGCACGCAAACCACAAACTCTTCGTAGTTTGACCCCTTACTACCACTAACACATTGTTAAGGGTAATTTGGATTATAAATTTTATCTTTGACCGGGACGCGACACTCCGATCAAATTTTGACGCTGTTGCTGGGGAGTTCGTGCGCTTTGCGTTTAGATTTGTTTGATTTTCTAATTAACTGTTTAAGCTACTTATTTCTTTATATCGCATTTGCTTTTGTGTTACGCGGGTGTGCTACTTGTGTAGGTTACAGGTAGTGCATGCATACACGGAATTCCTGGAGGACCTCGCCGTTAGTGTTCGAACCGGAGAGCGAGTGGTTCGTTAGGAGATATCTAGCCAACCGGTTAGAGGCAACTCTTGTATCTAATCCACCCAACACCAGCTCACCACTTACACCATCCTTTGGACCCATTCCAATGGATCTGCAAAATTCCAATCAACCCAACAACCAAAACCAATTCTATGATTATCAACCTCAAAACAAAAACACCCAAAACCATCAATCGGGGGTGGTAACAATTTAAGACCACCAACACCACCATTCTAAACTCGTAGCCGAAACAAAACAACCGCCAACGTACACCCACACCTCCACCTCCAAACCAAAACTGACAAAACCGATTACCCCCAATCTCAACAACCGAAATATTAACGCCAACCGTGAGTATCTTTTCAGATATGGTGGGGGAGTCTTTAGAGATCTTCATGGATGAATTTTAAATCTTTGGGTCATCGTTTGATGTTTGCCTTGACCAACTCGAAAAAGTGTTAAAAATATGTGTTGAGAAAAAATTGGTTTTGAGTTGGGAAAAGAGCCATTTTATGGTTCAAGAGGGAATTATGTTAGGACACGTGGTGTCAAGTCGTGGGATAGAGGTTGATAGGGCAAAAGTGCAAGTTATTTCTACTTTGCCATATCCCACGAGCGTTAAAGGTTTTAGATCATTTTTGGGTCATGCGGGTTTTATAGACGGTTTATAAAGGGGTTTAGTGATATAACAAAACCCTTATGTAATTTATTTTTAAAAGACAACTGTTTGATTTCAATAAAGATTGTAAAAATGCTTTTAATGTGTTGAAAAAGAAATTGGTTGAGGCCCCAATCTTGCAATCATTGAATTGGTCTTTACCATTCGTAATCATGTGTGATGCAAGTGATTATGCGGTGGGGCCGTTTTGGGTCAAAGGGTAGAAAAGAAACCCGTTGCTATATACTACGCAAGTAAGACTCTTTCGGATGCTCAATTGAATTACACAACAACGAGAAAGAGCTATTTGCAGTGGTATATGCATTGGATAAATTTCGGGCTTATATTTGGGGTAGTAAAGTGATTGTATATTCTGACCATTCTGCTGTCAGGTACCTCATGGAGAAGAAAGATGCAAAGCCGCGGTTAATACAATGGGTCCTTTTGCTACAAGAGTTTGCCTTGGAAATACGGGATAAGAAGGGTAGCAAAAATGTGGTGGCAGACCACTTATCCCGGTTGTTGGAGGAAGAGGGTTCTTCTCGTGTAGAGATTAACGAGACCTTTCCAGATGAGCATATTCTTAAAGTGTCAATATTACCTTGGTTTGCTAACATTATCAATTATTTGGTGACAGGTGATTTGCTGGCTCATTGGGATAGGAGGAGAAGATTACATTTCCTCCCTCAAATCAAATACTACACATGGGAAGAACCGGATTTATTCAAGACATGCCCAGATCAAGTTGTAAGGAGATGCATACCAAACGAGGAGATCCCAAGTGTCTTGACGCACTTGCATTCTTTTGCTTATGGGGGCCATTTCAGTGGTCATAAAATGGGCCATAAAGTGCTCAATAGCGGCCTTCACTGGCCGACTATTTTTAAAGACGCTTTCAATTTTGTGAAAAACTGTGTTGAGTGTCAAAAATTAGGGGGTATTTCTAAGCAGTATGAGATGCCCATGCAACCGATTCTCACTGTCGATATTTTTGATGTGTGGGGAACCGATTTCATGGGACCATTCCCAAATTCACATGGGAATTTGTATATTTTGGTGGCGGTGGACTATATGTCTAATCGGGTTGAAGCAATCGCCACCAAAACAAATGACCATACCATTGTTTGTATGTTGTGCAAACTAACATTATTTCTATATTTGGGATTTGTCGGGTGATTATTAGTGATGGGGGATCTCATTTTAAGAACTTTAATTTTGGAATTTACTAAAATGGTATGGTGTTTACCATAAAATTGCTACCCCCTATTATCCGCAAACAAGTGGTCAAGTGGAAGTGTCTAATAGGAAAATTAAGGAGATTTTGCAAAAGACCGTTCAACCGGACCGTAAGGATTGGTCAACCAAGTTGAAGGATGCCTTATGGGCCTATCAACGACACATAAAACACCTATTGGCACTACACCTTACCGCTTAGTTTACGGTAAAAATTGTCACTTGCCGGTTGAACTTGTACGTCGTGCATTTTGGGCTATTAAGGAAGTTAATCTTAGGTATGATGATACAGGTAAAGAATGCAAGTTGAAGTTATGCAAGCTGGAAGAGCTTCTGGAAGAAGCATATGAGTGTGCCTCAAAATACAAAGATGGCATGAAAAGAGCACAGATGCCAAATTGAAGCCGAAGGAATTCATGGTGGGCCAAAAGGTTTGGCTATACAATTCACGGCACAAGTTGTTTCCGGTAAGATAAAGAGCAAATGGATGGGCACGTATGTGATTACGCGGGCTGGCAAGCTAGAAGATGTTACCATTGAGGACCCAAAGGATGGGTCAAAACAAATGGTTAACAGTCATCGTGTTAAACCGTTTCTCGATGGTAACAAGAAGAACAAAGAAGCAAACAAGGAATTGGTAAGCTTCTTGGTAAGTGTGCCAACTTATGAGGTCAATTAAAGGGCCAAGAACAATTTTGTAGAGTTTTGTACTATCTATATTGTTTGCGCGTATTGTTTTGCATTTTATTTTTGTTGTTTCGTACTAATCTCGTTAACGTGTGAAGTTCGGATATCGCAAACGGGTCATGAGACATAAGATATGTTTTAAACTTGTTTTGTGTATTGAGGACAATACACGATTATTCGGGGGGTGGTATCGTAAACGTGCGTGTATCAAAAAAATGGTGGACCGTCGGCGACTGGGCTTCAGGCCGCCGCCGACGGTTGTGGTTGGTCCGTCGGGTAAAATGTGCGTAGACAGGAGGTTAAGCCGCCGGAGGAAAATGGGGTTTTAAGGGCACCGTCGGCGACACACCAAAGGACCGTCGGTGACGGTCCTTGGTTTGTCCGCCGACGCTAATTCAATTTTGACGTAAATTGTCAGACCAAACTCATTCTAGACTTCCCTAAACTTGATCCGAATACCTTTTTAGCCACAAATCTGACCCAGGTGAACCTTATCCACCCAATATCTCATTAAAAACCCTAAAATCCCTGAACATCATCATCCAATTTCATTCATCCTCTTCTTCTTCCTTCAAGAACCCTGAACTTCAATCTTTCATATCTTCTACAATTATCAACCAAATCAATCGATTCTTGAGCCTATTTCGTGTAGAATTTCGAGTAGAACAAACCCCCCAACACGGTTTCTTTCAATTCTTGCTTGTTTGCAAGATTGGTGAAGTTGAAAATTCGGGTTTTTGAGGGAAAGTGTTCTTCAAGTTTTGTATTACATCTTTTCCAAGTTCTTTCGACTATACAACATTAAAGGTATGATTTTTACTTAAATTTGAACGTGGCTATCATATGCTTTGTGATTTTCTTCCGAAATTTTAAACTTTATGTTTAAGAGTAGGTTGTTTATGATGCTAATATATGATATCTAGCTTGAGTTTGAGTAGGTAATTGATTTGGGTGGGACTGAATATGCAACATAGTTGATAATGAGATTATTTTGTTAGTTGCATGTTTAAACATGAGCACAATGTTGAACCTTGTTTAAAGTGTTATGTATTTAGGATGAGAACATGGAAAATTAAGTTTAGATGTTAACAAAAATGCCATTTTTGAAAGTTTAAACTGGCTAGTTATGTCTAATCAATTAATTTGTGGTTCAACATTGTGTGTTATGTTTAAGAAGTTGAATCGAATTGAAGTTTTGAAGTGATAGTTTACATGTTTGAAGTTAAACAATGTTTAATTGTTTTCTTTGTATTATGACTTGTAGATATGGCGAGCTGAACAAGAAGGAAGACTTTGGGTCAAGGCTCATCTTCGGGAGCCGAGTCGTCTTCAGGTCTTAGAGCAAGAAAATGGGAACAGTTAAGCGGGGTTGAGGAGGATGACGGTTGGTTGTATAGACAGGATTGGGTTTGGAGCGGATTAGGGATAGTAATGTCGGTGAACCGTGGGAAAACAACAAGAAAAGGCCACTATCAAGGTTTAACGACAGACGACTTGAAATCAAACTTTAGAAGTGGAAAATGGTACGGGGTTACCACGTCTATCCCGGAAAGGGTTGTGCCCGAACGTACATTGAATGTTGAAGAGCTTAGGATGATTGGCATCGTCCAAATGTTCGAAAGGATTGGTTGGGAGGAGTTCTAGATGGTGTGAAGACATCACACCAAGGATTTATTTGGCCGCTGTTTGTGAGTGGTTGGCTTTGCTTCGGTTTGTCAATAGGGATGGCCCACCGAGCACGTGGCAATTAGTGGGAGATACGGGCAGAGGGCAAATGATTATGTCCTTTCAAACTATGAATTGCATTGCACGGTTTGATTTGTTGGGGATCGAGAGTACTACTACTGCAACGTCGATCAATTTCTTGACAACAAAGTGAACTCAGTTGATCCCGATGGCATGGTTGGATCAGTGTTGCCATTTTCTGAAGGTGTGGCGGCGTTGCGTAGTCAGCTATCTGTTGAAGGGAAGATTCTTCAACCCTTCTCTCTCGAGAATATTATGGTACGATTCGGGGATCAGGGGAAAGTGAAGGCGTCTGATTGTCGGGTGCTTCGTTCATTACTTTTTGGAGTACCAAAGTTATCATGGCGACATTTGGTGATGATCAATACTTGGGATACCCGCGAGTCGTACACCCGAAAGATGATACCTTATGTACGACTCATCAGTGCTATGATTGTGCAGCAGAATAGGTTGCCACCGAATCATTGTGGGTTTCGAAACCCGTGGATCAGATCTGATTTGCATCGATGAAGCAGCACTGGAAGATCCAAGTGCAAGTATATGGTCATCAATACACAGTACTGATGACCAAGAGCATAGATTCCAATTCACTTATCCTAGTGCAGCACAGGAAGCTGCGAGAGATGAGGAGATGGTTGACGAGGAAGATGAAGATGAGCCCCAGGGTCTGAGGGGACCCCGGAAAAGGTACACCCGGCCACATCGAGAGATTTCATCAGGAGTGGCCAGCTTTATTCCAAACCGGCATAGACCCGGATATCCTAATTACAATCGGGGGTAGCAAGACGTGTATGATAACGTCTACACTTGTATTTGGGGAGAACCGAGAATACGAGCAAAGGAGGCAGCAGTGGGAGCAGAACTGGGAGGCCCAGCAGCAATCTCATTGGGCCGAAGAGGCTGCTTATCAAGCTAAGGAGCAGGAATATTGGGAGAGACAGCAGGAACAGTGGGCTGCCCAGCAAGCCTACATGGAAAGACAAAACTTGTATCAAGCCCAAGAATTGTCTAGAAGGCAAGCTTGGGAGGAGGAGCAGGATAGGTTGCGTGTTGAGCACAACGCGTTGGAAGACCGCCGATGGAATGCTATGGCAGTGGCTCAACAGATGGCAGTTAATAACGCCAAACACTTGCATGACCAAGAGCGCCACCATAGAGATTGGGAGGTGGGGCGTCCATATCAAGAACACACGCCTTGGGCCTCGTACGAGAACCTTCCTGTTCCATCCGGGCCTTTTGATCCATCTCCACATTGGCCCAAAGCAGTCGGTTCCAGTTTTATCCCACCGCAATTTCAAGCACTGGCTGAAGGCGAAAGAGGGCCACTAGATTATTTCCATGACATGATGTCGGCTCTAACGAGATACCCTTACCAGCCGTATCAACCGGTAGACCCCAATGAGCGATACCAGCGATGATCACCGAAATGTTTTCTTTTGTTGTTGTATATTTTTGTGTAATTATTCATTTGTGTTTTCGTTTTTTGTTAGTAGTTAAATGAACTTTGTGGGTGTGTTCCCTAGATAACCCTCACGAGACCTACTCATCCTCCCGAGCTATCGGAAGGTTTAAAATGGCTTGTTGCATGCCCTAAATGCAACCGTGATTCCTACGAAAGTGCGTTTAGTATGTTGTTGTAAAATATTTTTCCACTAGAAAATCAAAGCTGAATAAAAATATGACTTGGTAATTTATTTTGGTAAAAATGGTAGAACTAAGTAACTAACAAATTTTAATGGTTGTGAGAAGCTTGCTTCTACACGAAGGTTGAGATTTGCAGGTAACTATGTTCCGAGACGACCATTTTGTTGAAAAATGAAGAGCACACGAAGAATGAGCAAAAAACCAGGTGAATACGTTTCCTTTAGCTTTGATTCTTATTTTTTGATAAGTGGAATGTATTTTTATATCTTCTTGTCGGGGTGAAATTTCGTGAAGGTTAGCCGTGTCACATCCCTTGTGCGTTTTAATAGCTCTATTCTTACACCTTGAGGACAATGTTAACCTCAAGTGTGGGGATGAGGAGAAAGAGTTTTTCAATTTTAACCCGTTCATTTAAATACTACACATTGAGGACAATGTTGACCTCAAGTTGGGGATGGGGGAAAATTTCAAAAAATTTTCAAAATATCTTTGTTTGAAGCAAACTAAAAAGCACAAGTAACTAAGTTAATGAGGGATGACACAACCCATGTGGTCTTGTGTCATGGTCAAGTTCAAATTAGTAACATGACGGGTATTTAGCAGGTGGTTATTTTGGAATAATCCGCCTAAGAAACTTGCATTTTATACATATCGCATACCATACCCTTTATATGTGAGATTTTGAGCCACTTTTATACATAATATATGCATATATTTCTTTGGTTGAGTGGACCATTAGTCGTGTATTGTAGAACTTACAACTTTGGATGCGTTTGAGACCATAGACCGAATATGAGCACAAGAATGATTAAGGCATTAGGTAAACCTTTTTCATTTTACACCATTTATATATCCTTACTCGAAATCAATCCCTTAGTCACCAATCTTGAGCCTAAACCTTTGTTTGACCAACCCATTTAGCCATTGACCGTTAAACCTTTTATCTTTAACATGTGTGATGAAAACTTGATTTTAGGATTAGTTGTGAAAAAAAATAAAAAATAAATATGTATTGATAGTTTGTTGAATAAAAGGCGAAAGCTTTAGCCTCTTAGTCGTAGTTGGTGTGTTAGAGTAGTTGTTTTGTAATAAAAATCGAGTTTTCATCACCTTAGCCACTTTCAAAATATCATATTCCATACCTTTAGCCTAGCCCCACTACAACCCATTCAAGACCTTTTCACTTGTGCTTAGTATTTGTGTTCGATGGTTGAGAATGATTGAGTTGCAAGCCTATGCAGGTACGTGTTCTAATCGGTATGAATGATTATATCAAAGTGCTAATGCATCATTTATTAGCCAAATTCTAAACCGAGTGGAGAGAACATTGTGAGGGATGTGCATGATTTGTGATTCCAAGGGTGGGTTAATCTTGGATAACCATTATTATGTGTTAATCATGTTAACGTTAAATATTTTGAAATTGGTAAAAATTATGAACCGGGCATGACATTAGACCTTAGCTTATGTCTCAAGAATGGGAAATGTGTTCCTCATTCGAACCACGTGAAAGTGAAAAACATATTTGCTTGAGGGCAAGCAAAAGACAAGTGTGGAGATGTGATGCGTGGTCGAAAACTGATGTTCTTATTAAGCTTAAGTTAATGTTTTATGTAACTTTTAGTTTCGAATAGCCTACTTTTGATTGGATTTGTGTTTTACAGGTTTACAGAGTTTAAGGAGCTATTCGGGAGCGTTTCGGAGCATCGGGGCGGAAAACGGGTCAACCAGGAGTGCAAAACGGAAAAACAGGAAACCAGGTTTAGAGAGTTCGTCGCCGACGCCCCCTAGGTCGTCGCCGACGCCCCCTGGGCTGTCGCCAACGCCCCTTAGAAACCCGTCAGCCAAAAATGTTCGTAGAAAGTAGATTAGAGCATCGGAGGAGAACTACACAAAGCAAAAGACGTCGCCGACGCCCCATATGGCCGTCGGCGATGCCCTTTCTAAATTGTTGACGTTGAAATTCAATTTTGGACGGGTTATAAAACTTGTTTTGACCAATTTCTTGGGAGTTACGAGTTTTTGAATGAAAAGCTCCCATCTTGGAGCCAAGAAGAACATATTCTTCCATTCCAATACATCTCATCCATCTATCATCAACCGAATTAATCACCAACCCTCCTAACCCTAATCCATAATCATCCTCACCAATCCTCTAATCCTCTCACCATCATCATCCATTCCTAACCCTAATCATCACCATCATCACCTTCAAAGCTTCAAGATGTTCATGTTTGAGTTTCAATCACTCGTTGAACAAGTCCCGTTACCATAAGCGGCTAATTTCTTTGGGTTTCACCCCAGTGTAGGTTTTGTAAGTTCTAGGGTTTGACATTGTTTTGAGTATTGATTTGTGACAATTTGTGCTTTGATTTTGAAACCTATGATAATTGACTTGCATTTGTATTGAATTCATGAATTGTCGAATGAAGATTAAATTTGACCTTGTGAAATCTTTATGTGCAATTATGCCTTGTCTAGGTTAGAGTTTACTTGTTTGTGATAACAAAGTGCATTGTAGTCCGTTGTTCATAACGTCGATAGCTTTTGGCATCTAAATCACGTAACACTAAACTTGTTTGTCATTGTTAAAATGAATTGAACTTAAAACGTGTAGGAATCCTAGGATTTACATTACCGAACCGGGTGTGAACCTTGCTCTCAAATCATTGTTTTAATCAATTAATTAGGTGTTCGTGCAAGTATTCAAGTTTTTAGTAGTTAATTAATAAACTTCAAATTTGTCGGAGCATTCCGACATCTCTTTCAAACACACAAAATTAATCAAAATATTAGCAAGCTTCATAAGTCGTGACAATTCGTTAAAATCAATCTTGTCCGCATGTAAACCACAAACTCTTCATAATTCGACCCCTTACTACCACTAACACATTGTTAAGGGTAATTTAGGATTATAAATTATCTTTGACGGGGCGCTGACACTCAGATCAAGTATGAATTCCTGACGGTGGTCGAAATAGAAAGGACAACATCCATAATTTATAAAATTTGGGCACATGAGGTAAGATATAACTAGCACACACCCATGGTGGCAGCTAAAGGGGGTCAGACTCTGTTACAGCCGATGGCTTTGAAGATGGAAAGACCAATAGGTCTGTAACGCTCCAAATTCGCGAACTTTCCTTATTTAGAAAGTGTATTCGTATTTCTATATTTGGAACCTTGTATCTACTTTGCATTATTTTGCTTCAAACCTTTGTACTCCGAGATTATGATCATAATGAAACTTAATTTAATACTCATACATTTTAATACATTTGGCTCTTACTTTACAAACTTTGAAACATAATTATATTTAAGAAACTCATACTTAAATGCTCGAATACTCAACTTTATGCACTATTATGCCTAAAACACTTAAAAACCAGCTAATCATATGAAAATAACCTAAATCAGCCAACCTCGCACGAGGCATAGCCGCCCCATACGAAGTGAGGCCACCTCGTATGAGGTGACTCCAACTCGTACGAAACGGCCTGTTTTCCCTATAAATCTCACCCTCCACCCTCATTTCCAATCTTCCGAAATTTCTTCAACTCCCACTTGTAATTACGTATTCCTGGCAGTATTTCCACACTTTTAAGTGAGTCATTGCTCGCTCACTACATAAAATCTTATCAAGCTTCTTCATACTTTTCTTCTATTTGCTTTTTTTGGTACAAGCAAGTGAGCTAACTAAGTCCAAGAGACTTAAGTTCGGCTAATGTGAGAACATTGGGAGTCTAGACTTTCCAAATTAAGTTCCACCCCTACTTGTGCTCGTTTTGACTCCAAAAACTGATTCAACTTTCAATCGAGTGACAAAGCTATGACACGTCCCCAAAGATCATCATGTTCGGGATGCATGCACCTAGCTTGCTCACTCGGTTAATGAAGTTTTAGTCGACTTGCGTTCTGTTAATTCATGACCAACCGGGTTATTACAACCTTATGCTTTGGTGAATCATATAAAGATATTTGACATCTCCATGCTTGACTTCTATGACAAACTTAACTAAACTATACTTGTTTTATTTACAGACTGATCTGAACATAATATTAATCACAATCTGATCTAGTGTTATGACACACACTATCCTGCCTCGTTATCACGACCCCTTTCACAGAAATAAGTGTTGGAATGGGTACAAAACAGGCTAACACGTCCAGCACTGTCACCTCGCACGAGGTGAATAGTCAACTCGTACGGGGTGCAAGTCAACTCGTACGAAGTACAGTCAACTCGTACGAGTTGCAAGTCAGCTTGTACGAGGCTGTTAGTACACTTCGTATGAAGTGGTATTTTTCCCGTTTCATTCCGTACTTTCTACCTCAGAATCTGGACCAATCATTCCACTCAGTTTACTCATGTTCTCCTGATTACCCCTTTGTAGGGTAACTCCTGGTGACTTCACTTCAACACTCGTCAACTCTCGAACTTGCTATAGAAGCTTCCAAAATTGTGAGCATACTCAAACCCATTTTACTCTTATCGCTTTCGGGTGTAATACATGTAAACTTATCAAAAACACATAAACACATTTATACGCTAATCACGAGAATCTTCACACATGCTCTTGTACTAACTTGAAATCACACATGCTTATACTTGATACATTTATGCTCAGTCATTAACTTTTATCAAGCCTCCCTTAACATGTATAGCACTATAGGAGTAACGTAGCCTAGTAAACCTGGAGTCATGTTAAATTATACACATCTGGTCCTTTCATGTTATGAAAAGATTATGCTTGCGGAAACTTTAGGTTGACTAGTATACTTAAGCATGATAAGTTTAATGTATGTTAGCCTCAAGAATAGACAATTACACATGAAATTTGTTTAAACGTTTATAGTATGCTATTATTCAAACTTGTATGCTCACCAATGCCTTGTGTGTTAAACTATACTTTAACATGTATTGCAGGTTGATGAATAATGATGATGACATTGGAAACGAGTAGCACGACTTAGATACTCATCTAGAATTGTATTATTAACGTTGTCGCACTTGTATTTTGTTCTAATTATGTTGTATTGACTTCAAGCTATTGTACTTGATCTTTGTTAAGGAAATGAAATTTTGTTTTATAAATACTTGTCACATTTTAGTGTTATGATGTCTCGGGCAATCTCTTTCGTCCCGCCCCAATATTTCCGCCATTGGTTAGGGTGTGATAGATAGGTATCAGAGCCATAACTATAGGGAATTAGGTAGAACTGACATGTTTGACCTAGTCTATAGTCTAAGCACCAAATCAGACCTTTCCGTACAAACTGGATCTCAACGTGCGAATTGAAGTGTTACGCACGAGCTGGACACTTCGCACGAAGTGAGTACTTCGCCGAAGATGTTTCCTGATTAAATGCTTACTTTCTTTCGAATTCACTCTTATCTATTCTTTTGTCTTAAATACTACATGCCTTTCCTAAGGCCACACAAATACACACCCGGAGACATGAAGACACTCATACTACAAACGAGACGATCTCACCAAATTAGGGGTGAAACCCGCACTTTGATGATCACTCTCATTCTGCATACTTGATTTTACACGAAATTACGCCATCAAGCTAGGAGTGAAATCGACATCTTGATGGTAAATTCCCCTTTCATACTCTAGTGGACCCATACCAATAGGTCGGAAATTGCTCCTCGTTTGGTAAGTACCAACCACACATGGGGAACGAAATAATCAAGTTAGGAGTGATATCCACATCTCGATAACTAGTCCCACTCCTCGATTTTCAATCTCGCCAAAGTTTTGATCTTTTAATCGGTTAGACACGTGTAGTAACTGGAAGGGTAAAATGTTGTTAATCGCTTCTCGATGATAGTATTTTACCTATAAGCCAAAGCACGTTTCTCTAGTTTGAAAGGATTTTCGATTCACTTTGGAATAGTCGAAGTTTCTAAACTCGAAACACTCCGATGTTTTAATAAGCCTATCTTTTATGTAAATCAATTTCCATGTGTTGTACTTTGATACATTTATCACTTCCAGCGCACAAATCGCACTTTCCTCGCAATCTAAAATAATGCTAATAATCGTGAACAAACTAAATTTACGCTCTTTACATTCTTTCATACGTGACCACGCCTTGAAAATACGTATTATACTCATGCTTTATACGTGACATTTACGTGCTACATCATATACTTATGCGAAACTATGTGAAAGCTTATGTGCTATGCGAAATACTTATATTCTCCATGCAATCAAAACGCTACTTTACAAAACCATTATGATCAAATCTCACCTTTTCCCTCTAACTCAACTCTTTCGATGTCTTCTGATGGTGAAAACTCAGACTCCAAGAAGGTCGCTAGCAACACCAGCGACTCAATGACCAAAAAGAAAATGATGAAAGTTATGGCCAAGCAGATGGCCAAGGTACTCCCTGACATCATCAATCGCATTCAACCTACTTCTACCTCTACTAACACCAAAAACCACGACGACATGACCAAGCCTAAGGACAAAAGGCCTAAATCATCCTTACTTTCAAGCAGTTCAATTCTTGCATCCCTATGCCTTTCATTGGTGAAGAAGGAGTAACCAAAGTGCTTCAATGGTTTCGACGCCTTGGAAGTTACGTTCCATCAAAGTGGGTACCATGATCACTTGCGCACTGTCAATGCCACTGGTAAGATCCCTCGATTGGTAGAAGTCAGAGTGCAACGTGCGTGGAAACGCTGCTGCCTATGCCCTAACTTGGACTGAGCTCAAGGAACTCATGCGGGCCAAGTTTTGTCCCCCACACGAGACCCAACAACTCGAAAACGAGTTTGGAACATCAAATAAGTAGGGAGCAACAATGTTGGGTTAATACAACGTTCAAACAACTCAGTATCATTTGCCCTGGTCAAGTCAACACTGTCGAGAAGACCATTGCCAAGTACATTCGAGCCCTACCCTCTTCTTTCTCCAACTACGTTGAGTCTTGTCAACCGAAAACCATCGAGGATGCTTATCGCCTCGCAGCCAAGTTTAACCACAACCTGATGATGGAAGGAGCCTTTGAAAAGAAGGATTTGACAAAATCAGCTCACCAAGCCACCACTAAGCCAACCCCTGAACCCACACCTACTAATCCACCCATTAAGAACAATAGAAGCGGGAAGAAGCGGAAGGCTTCAACCCGTAATTGTGCGGTTGTTACTCCATCAAACCCACCACAACAACCACTCACCCAGAACCCTGAACTCGCCAAACGCGCATACACTGGAACCCAACCTATATGCACAACTTGTACCCACCACCATCCAACCCAAGCACCCTGTCGCCTTTGCAAAACTTGCAACAGGTTTGGACACTTTAGTACACAGTGTTGAAGTGGTCTGAAACCCCAAACCAACCAGAACCAAGTACAAGCCGCCAACAATGGTCGCAGTCGTCGCAAATTTGGTGACCCAAACCATCTCGCTAATGCTTGTCCTCAGCGTAACAACAACCAGCAACAGTAGCAACTCCACGTGGCAGAGCTTTCATCATCACAGTTGCTGAGGCATAAAATAACAACGAAGTTATTACTGGTACGTTCCTCGCTAACGACGTTTACGCTCCTGTTTATTTGATACTGGCGCAGACAAGAGTTTTGTATCGTTGGAATTTGAACCTTTGTTAAAGTGTAGACGTACTCAGTTGCCTAAACCATTCGTAGTTGAAGTCGCTAACGCTAAGTCCGCCTCTGGCAGTTCTATCTTTTCCAAGTGTTCCTTGAATCTCAACGAGCATAAGTTTTCTATTGACCTCCTACCCATGCAAATGGGTAGATTCAACGTCATAGTAGGCATGGATTGGCTTAGGTGAGTTTCGTGCTGAAGTTGTTTATTCTGAAAAGTTTATTAGCCCCCTCTCCCTAATGGTGATTCCTTACATGTCTATGGCAAGAAACCTTCTAAAGGTCTCAAGCTTATGTCATATACTCAAGCGAATAAATACTTATGCAAGGAATACTTTGCCTTTCTTGCCCACATTGTGGAAAAGAAGGATAAAGGTCCAAGCATAAGTGATGTTCCTGTCGTGTGCAACTTTCCAGACGTTTTCCCAGAGGATCAACCTGGTCCTCCTCCTCATTCTGCCGATTTTCGTATTGACCTCATTCTTAGCGCAACTCCTATTGCCAAATCCCCTTATGCCTCGCACCATCGTAAATGCAAGAGCTATCGAGCCAACTTCAAGGGTTACTTGAAAAAGGCTCTATACGCCCTAGTACTTCTCCTTGGGGCGCCCCGGTCCTCTTTGTTAAGAAGAAGGACGGTTCTTTTCGTATGTGTATTGATTATTGCAAACTCAACAAACTCACTGTCAAGAACCGTTACCCACTTCCTCACATTGATGACCTCTTTTATCAAATCCAACACGTAACATGCTTTTCTAAGATTGATCTTCGTTCTGGCTATCATCAACTTCGAGTTCTTGAAAAAGATATCCCTAAAACCACGTGTTGTACTAGATATGGTCACTACGAGTTAGTGGTCATGCCTTTTGGTTTGACCAATGCACCAGAGTTTTCATGGATTTGATGAACCGTGTGTGTAAACCTTATTTGGACCGTTTCGTGATCGTCTTCATAGACGACATCCTAATCTATTCAAAAACTCAAGCTGAACACGAACGTCATTTGCGCCTGATCCTTGAACTTTTGCGTGTTGAACGTCTCTATTCCAAATTCTGCAAATGTGAGTTCTGGTTAAAAGTAGTTCAATTCCTAGGACACGTCGTCAACGAACTTGGTATTCACGTCGACCCTGCAAAAATCAAAGCTGTGAAGAATTGGACCGCACCTAAATCCCCGTCTGAAATTCGTTCGTTTCTTGGTCTAGCTGGCTACTATCGTCGATTCGTCTCCAACTTTTCAAAAATCGCCATTCCCCTCACCACTTTAACTCAAAAAAGATAAACCTTTGTTTAGGGTTCCGAACAAGAGAAGTCTTTTCAAGCTCTCAAGAACATGCTTTGCAATGCTCCTATTCTAGTTCTTCCCAACGGTAACGACGATTTCGTCGTGTATTGCGATTCATCTAGCCAAGGCCTTGGTTGTGTTCTGTGCAACGAGACAAGGTTATCGTATACGCTTCGAGACAACTCAATATACATGAGAAGAACTACACTACTCACGACCTTGAACTTGGTGCAGTGGTTTTTGCATTAAAGCTATGGTGACACTACCTTTATGGTATCAAGTGCGTGGTCTTCACCGACCATAATAGCCTTCATCACATCTTTAATCAAAAGGAACTCAACATGTGCCAACGTCGATGGGTGGAGTTGCTCAACGACTACGACTTCGAGATTCGCTACCATCCTGGTAAAGCGAATGTTGTGGCGACGCTCTTAGTCGAAAAACTCATGTAAAGTGCATTCGTTGTTTCCAAACTATGAACAATCTTCGTGAACATATTTGTAGGTCCCCTAGTCCTTATGGATCTTGACAGAATCATATATCTAATCTAGAGTGCGGAATCCCCTAGATCAGATTTCACAGAAAACATGAACACAAACACCTTTAAACTGTCTTCTATTGATTATCCAACACTATGTGTTTACAACCAATTCAAGACTCTCTAGAAATCTCTCAGCCACTCTCTGTAGATTTCTCACACTTTTCTCTATTCTCACTTGTCTAACCTAAAACCCTAATGCACAACATGTATATATACTACATGTCTACATACTAGGCTTTATACTAGGCTAGGCCATTCTCCAAGCCCATTACAACTCTAAACAAGCTAAACACAAATACTAAGCCCAATACAAAATATCCAAAGACTAAACTATTAAACTATTAAGTTGTTGTCACTAATATGCACCAACAGACTCCCCCTTGACAATAGCTTCATAGTGTAACTTTGTCTTCAAACATCTTGTGATCTTTTGGTCTTTGGATAGCTTTAGCTACATGTAGATTCTGACACCAACAGACTCCCCCTAAGCTGATGCTTCCAATCACCAAAAGTTTCATTCATTGTAGATTAGCAAGCTAGCATTCTCTGGTTAAGCTCTCATCTCCAAATTCCCTATATCTCCCTTTGCAACATAGTAGAAGGATCCTACCATGCATCTTCACACATTCTGCACTCCATTCTTAAAATGTACTTTACTTGAATTCTGCACTTCATTTTGATAACTGCATCAATCTGTTTAGAAACACAAGCATGTAACTCGAAAAACCATTAGCTCTTTTCCACATTAAAGATAAACCAATATTTTACCTTATCATGCAAAAACAAACAACTTATCAGATCAAACTGGGAGACTTTAAAAACAAATCTTTTTGTATTTTTATATTTTTTGAAAACAAATAACTAACAAGAAAATAAACACTCAGTTTTTGTGAGAATCACCATTAAGAAGTTCATATCAGCAACATCAAACTGTTTTCACACTATCTAATTATTTTATATGCAATATTCATGAAAATCAGTTCAAGACGATTACCAGTATTGATTATCCACTTAAACAAAATACATGAACATTTCAAGAACCATTACCTTGTGATCTGTTTAGATAATTTATATCGATATACTAGTGTGTCCCATTTCAGGACATACCCCCGCGATTAAGGTATGCACAAAAAGTCATCGTAGTAGGTGAGTATACCGATATCCATCCTTTTTGATTTACAACGTTAGATAATTGGTGATCGGTCAGTACTTCCGTACAGCAAAGAGACCAATATCCAACGAGGGTTAGGACAAATACCAAATTTTGGTACGAATAATGCAATTTGCACATTTAAATGACTCTCTAGAGAGCTTCTTCAATATTTGGGATTTGGCATTTTTGCTCTTTTAAGATATCCAGGTTGTGCCTAGGTCAGCATATATCTGGATGCAGCAGAAGGACAACCTTGATACCCCGGATGAAATAACGACATAAAGACCTAAAACCTCAGATTTTGGCAATCTATCAACGCAAGATTTAAGGTTATAAAACCATACACCACTGATATGTTACCCACTCATACACAGTCTAGTTTGTTTGTATCACAAAGGTAAGTTGATTATTTCATGTCTTTTGCCTACTGGTACGTTATATGATGAAGCTGCTATCACACTTAAGCAATTTTCTTTTAATTTCAGTGTGATAGTCTAAATTGCTGATGTACTATCATTTCTTCTTTTTCACGTAGTGAAACTCATTTTTGAATTTTTCAAAAACTTTAAAATTTTCAACTTACTCCCCCTAAACTCACGCACTAACTAAAACTCTTTTTGGCTTAGGGAAATTTCTCCCCCTAAATTTTTGTTTTTACGGAGTAAAGTTTTAAAAAACAGAAATTTAAACACAAACAAACTCCCACTTTAACCTGACAAGTAGGTTTTTCACTTTTAGCAAACTTGTAACTAACACAGAAGTAAATAATTCGTTACCATGTGTAACCTACTATTCACCTCAGATGATGTACAGGAATAGCCACTGTTGAACGCATCAACAGTCCTTCTTGGTCATCCTGCATACACTCAAAACTTAGTTAAACTAGGGGACCCAAGCCTTAAAGGTCTTGGGTCGTCCAGATTCATCAACCACTGGAACATCAATCCAATATCCATCACACCCTACAGGTGTCTTGGATGTCTTCCAAGTTGCTGGACAAGATTTATAAGTTCCACGAGACCTTTGATCACTAGAATTCCAATAAATTCTCGGATTTTCCGACCTTTGGAAATTATTATCTCGAAACCTTCTTCTCCCATTACCATAATCTGAACTTTGAAAAATTTTTGGATTATTTTGAACATTTGAGTTACTAAAACCCCTATATTCGTTTCTTCTTGGAAAGTTTCTATTACCAGAAGACTCGTATCGATTTCGAAATCCAAAATTTTTACTTTGAAAACAATTTGATTGACCATTAACATGACTTGATTTAGGTGAAAAGTTTCTTGGACTATCAAACCTTCTTGATGTTGGTGATTTAGATTGAAATCTTAGTTGATTTGTCTGAGAATTTGGTTTAACATTCTTATTTGACCCAACCTGATTTCCATCCTTAACCTCAACCTCATACTCCACTTTCTTACCCTTTTTAAAAGGACAACAACTAGCCACATGTCCTTTGTTGTGACATTAAAACAGGATCTCTTCTTAAAAGTTTTCTTTCTGTTAGATCCCTTTTTAAATGATTTGACTGTTTTGTCTTTAGTATCCTCATCCACTTTATGAGGTGTACTATTAGACCTAACAGATTCTTTCAAAGAGCTTGGACTACTAGGTATGTCAACTGTTATCGGATCCACTATAACTGGTATAGCAAGAACAAAATCTGTTAGCTCATTTTCATTTGGTAAAAAAGAGTAATCCTGATCCTCAGAAGATGGAACTTTACTAAACCCCACTCCTGTTTTATCACTACTCCTTTTTAAACTTTTCTGAATTTGAGTCCTAGCTACCGAGGATTCTCCAAATTTGTCTAACTTTCCATGAAACATTTTGGCCTGTGCATCAGCCAATTCTGTGCACTTTTCAGAAAACTCGTTAGTCTTATCCTTCACAGTTTCATGAGCCAAATCAATGATCTGTAAAAGTTCATTGACTTTGCTGGTCAAACTGATGATTTCTTGTTCATTTGAATTGAGTGTATTTAAAAAATTTGACTCCCTTTTACTCAAAAAGAACATTTGACTCTTTCAGTTTTTCTAATTCAGCTAACAGAATTTTGTTTTGCTCCGATAATTTGTCAACTTTACCCTGTAGTTCAGTGCAATTATGACAAGTATGACTAACAGATTGAGATTGTACATGTACCTCTGCTTTTAAGCTCATCTGTATCATCCATGCACCCTGTAGCTTTTGCATCCTTGAGTTCCATTCTCTTCTTCTCATCTTCCTTCTTCTCTTCTTTCTTAGCAGCTCCTTCATCAATCTTCACAGCTGCAGTCTCAGCCACACATGTACTTTGTCTTGAAGTACTCTGATAACGTTTTTCTAAAGCTTCCCACAGCTCTCTAGATGATCCATACCTATTACAAATGTTTTTCATATCAAATGGCAAGGACATCTTTATCGCTGCTAAAGCCTTCTTCTCAGCATCATATATACGTTTCTCAGAATCTTCCATCCTCTCATATGAGAGAACCATAATCCTTCCATTAACTCGACGTGTGGGAGCAATGTACCCATCAATCATACAGCTCCACATCTTAGAGTCTTCACATTGAACAAATGCCTCAAACTTCTCTTTCCAGTCTACATATCGTTCAACATTCATCAACTTCGAGCAGTTATTAAGACACTCATTGATGTTCTTCATTCTGACCATCTTTACCATGCAAAGTATCAGTTTAAATGGATTTTGCTATACCTGTATCAAAACCCAAATCTAACCTCTCTTCTGGTCTTTCATGTTTTACTGTAACCGTACCGTTAAAAACGTTCAAAAATTTGTCCGAAAAGTGTGGTTACCAAATTGTACCGTTAAAATCGTCTCGTCGATACGAATCCAATGATATATATTGTCCGATAGTGATTGTAGGATTTCTTTTTGCCCTAAAAATCACACGAGTCTAACCGTGCAATCGGTTTGTCAAGATTGTTTGTGGATCAAGTTCTATGTCCGAAACTTTGGTTACGTCAGCTGGTTAACTTTCCACTTTTTGTATATAACTCGGAATAGTACCAAATCCGGAACAGTAACTCGGATTTGCAATCCGAAATGACAATCCGGGACAGTAATCCGAATTGCTAATCCGAAATGGTGATCCGGAAAAGTGATCCGAGATGAAATCCGGAATGCGCTATTCTAATTCGAAATGGAAATCCGAAATAGTTTCTGAATCCAAAATGCAATCCGAAATGGAATCGGAAATGGCTTTTGATCCGAAATTCAATCCGAAATGGACTGTTCTGATCCGATATGGACTGCTAGAATCCGAAATGCAATCCGAAATGAACTGCTTGACTCTGAAATGCACTTTGCTGATCCGAAATTCAACCTGTTCTGATCCGAGATGGACTGCTAGAATCCGAAATGAACTGCTTGAATCCGAAATGCACTTTGTTGATCCGAAATTCAAGCTGTTCTGAACCAAATGCCAGTTTTCAATCCGAATTCCTACTGTTTATCTGAAATCCCTGCAGAAACCCTAAAAATGCCGTCTAAAACTCCAAAACAGCCTCCAAAACACCCAAAAATCCAATTTTTCTGTTGTCACGATTCTGAACCGAGCAATAAGAGCCGAATGCTCTGATACCAATTGTAGGTCCCCTAGTCCTTATGGATCTTGACAGAATCGTCTATCTAATCTAGAGTGCGGAATCCCCTAGATCAGATTTCACAGAAAATACGAACACGAACACCTTTAAACTGTCTTCTATTGATTATCCAACACTATGTGTTTACAACCAATTTAAGACTCTCTAGAAATCTCTCAGCCACTCTCTATAGATTTCTCACACTTCTCTCTATTCTCACTTATCTAACCTAAAACCCTAATGCACAACATGTATATATACTACATGTCTACATACTGGGCTTTATATTGGGCTAGGCCATTCTCCAAGCCCATTACAACTCTAAACAAGCTAAACACAAATACTAAGCCCAATACAAAATATCCAAAGACTAAACTATTAAACTATTAAGTTGTTTCACTAATATGCACCAACAATATTCGTGAAGCACAATACTCATCCGCTAACAAGAATGAGTAATACAACGAGATGAAGCGTGGTGCTGAAAATCAACTCGAGACTAAACCTGATGGTCTTCTTTACTATCTCAACCGTGTCTGGATTCCTAATCGTGATAATCTTCATGACTTCTTGAGGAAAGAAGCTCCTAAATCCCGATATTCCATTCATCCTATCGCTGACAAGATGTACCAAGGCCTTCGTACGTCTTATTGGTGGTCTGGGATGAAGAAAGATTTCACCCTTTATGTCTCCAAATGCCTTCCTTGTTCCAAGGTAAAAGCTGAGCATCAACATCCCTCTAACCTGCTCGAACAACCAGAAATCCCTATCTGGAAGTGGGAGAGTATTGCCATGGATTTTATCACTAAGCTTCCTTGAACTTCATCTGGTCATGACAGTATTTGGGTAATCATTGATCAATTGATCAAGTCTACTCACTCCATCCCCATTCGTGAAGATTACAAAGTCGAGAAATTGGCTCGTATCTACACGAATGAAATCATTTGTCATCATGGTATCCCCTTGACATCATTTCTGATTGTGATGGTCGTTTCACCTCGCATCTTTGGCAAACTTTTCAAAAAGCCCTTGGTACTCACCTTAATCTTAGTACCGCCTTCCATCCTCAATCTGACGGTCAAACCGAGCGTACTATCCAAACTCTAGAGGATATGCTCCGTTCTTGCGTAATCGACTTTGGTGGCAACTGGGATTTGTACTTACCTTTGGTAGAGTTCTCGGACAACAACAGTTATTACGCTAGTATTCAAATGACATCGTTTGAAGCTTTATACGGTCGAAGGTGCCAGTCTCCTCCCTATTGGCACGAGATTGAAGAAACTCAAATCACTGTGCCTGAACTCATAAAAGAGACAACGGACAAAATCCCGCAAATACGTGACAATCTGCTCAAGGCTAGAAGTCGACAAAAGAGCTACGCATATAAGAGACTCAAACCTTTGGAAATTAACTTTGGTGACTTGTACTTCTCAAGGTATCCCCTTGGAAGGGTGTAGTTCGATTTGGTAAGAAAGGCAAACTCGCTCCTTGCTATGTAGGTCCTTTCAAGATTCTCGAAAGGATTCGCAAGGTAGCGTATCGACTGGACCTACCTCAAGAACTCAGCAATGTCCATCCTACGTTTCACGTCTCAAACTTGAATAAATGCTTAGCTGAAGAAGGACTCCAAGTTCCGTTCGAAGACCTGCAAATCAACGAGACTTTACACTTCGTGGAGAAACCTATCGAAATCATGGATCGAGGAGTCAAGAAATTGAGGCACAGTTGAATTCCATAGTCAAGGTTCGATGGGAAGGAAAACTTGGTGCTGAGTTTACTTGGAAACTTGAAAGTGATATGAAGACTAAGTACCCACATCTGTTCGTTACACCTTCCTTTTGAATAAATTTCGAGACGAAATTTCCTAAAGTAGGGGAGACTGTACCGCTCCGTATTCGCGAACTTTCCTTATTTAGAAAGTGTATGTGTATTTCTATATTTTTGTATCATACTTTGCATTCTTTTGCTTCAACCTTTGTAGTCTGAGATTATGATCATAATGAAACTTTATTTAATACTCATACATTTTAATACGTTTGGCTCTTACTTTACAAAATTTGATACGTGATTATATGCAAGAAACTCATACTTAAATGCACGAATACTCCACTTTATGCACTATTATACTTATACATGATTCGTGCATGCTTAAAACGCTTAAACCAGCTAATCATATGAAAACAACCCAAATCAGCTAACCTCGCACGAGGCATAGTCGCCTCGTACGGTGAGGCCACCTCGTATGAGGTGATGCCCAGCTTATATTAGGTGACTCCAACTCGTACGAAGCGGCCTGTTTTCCCTATAAATCTCATCCTCCACCCTCAGTACCAACCTTCCGAAATTTCTTCCACTCCCACATGTAATTATAGATTTTTGGCACTATTTCCACCACTTCTAAGTGAGTCACAGCCCGCTTACTAAAAATCTTATCAAGCTTCTTAATACTTTTATTCTATTTTCTTTTCTTTGGTATAAGTAAGTGAGCTAACTAAGTCCAAGAGCCTTAAGTTCGGCTAATGTGAGAACGTTGGGAGTCTAGACTTTCCAAATTAAGTTCCACCCCATCTTGTGCTCGTTTTAACTCCGAAAACTGATTCAACTTTCAATAGAGTGGCAAAGCTACGATATGCCCCAAACGTCATCATGTTCTGGATGCATGCACCTAGCTGGTTAATGAAGTGTTGAAATGGGTACAAAACAGGCTAACACGTTCCAGCACTGTCACCTCGCACGAGGTGAATAGTCAACTCGTACGGGGTACAAGTCAACTCGTACGAAATACCAGTCAACTCATACGAGTTACAAGTCAGCTCGTACGAGGCGGTCAGTCCACTTCGTACGAAGTGGTATTTTTCCTGTTTTCATTACGTACTTTCTGCCTCAGAATTCAGACTAACCGTTCCACTCATTGTACCACGTTCTCCTGATTACCCTTTGTAGGGTAACTGCTGGTGACTTCACTTCAGCACTCGTCAACTCTCGAACTTGCTAAGGAAGCTTGCAAAATTATGAGCATACTCGAACCCATTTTACTCTTATCACTTTTGGGTGTAGTACATGTAAACTTATCAAAAATACACAAACACACTTATACACTAATCACGACAATCTTCACACATGCTGTGTACTAACTTGAAATCACACATGCTTATACTTGATATGCTTATGCTCAGTCATTAACTTTGATCAAGCCTCCCTTAACATGTATAACGCTATAGGAATAACGCAATGCCTAGTAAAGTTGGGGTCATGTTAAGTTATACACATCTGGTCCTTTCATGTTATGAAAAGATTATGGTTGCGGTAAACTTTGGGTTGACTAGTATACTTATGCATGATAAGTTTAATGTATGTTAGCCTCAAGAATAGACAATTACGCATGAAGATTTGTTTAAACGTTTATACTATGCTATTATTCAAACGTGTATGCTCGCCAATGCCTTGTATGTTGAACTATACTTTAACATGTATTGCAAATTGATTATTGATGAGATGATTACATTGGAAACGAGTAGGACGACTTAGATACTCATCTAGAATTGTATTATTAACGTTGTCGCACTTGTATTTTGTTCCAATTATGTTCCGCCCCGATGTTTCCGCCATCGGTTGGGGTGTGAAAAGGTCTGAGCAAGATGGGGAAAGACAACCGCAAAGTTGAAGGGGATGATGGTACGGTCAGAAATCATGGCAGACCCACTCCGTTCTTCATCTCAAATATCTAGTACAGCTGCTCCAAAGCATCCCTGTTGAAGATATTTGAAAAACATGGGGATGTTTTTAATATCTACGTGGCAAAGAAAAAAGATAAAGCGACTAGGATTTTTGGATTCGTGAGATATCGGAACGTTGAAGACGTGAATTTATTGGATGGAAACTTAAAAAACATTATGGTTGAGGGCAGAAGGTTAGTTGTAAAATTGGCCAAATATGACATATTTGGGCACAAAGTAGAGGTGGCGACCTCTATTAACCATCTCTGGTCGGTGCCGGTAGGCAGTGGGTTGCCCCGATTTGGTGTCTAGTTTTCCTCATTTACACAAGAATGGCGGTTTGAATCGCCCCTACTTGAACGTGCTCAATGGCCCGTGGGCTAAGCAAAGACGTGTCTCCCTAGGACACCATTGCTTTCTCGGAGCGGTACGAATCCTCCCTTGTTTGCTCGGTGATCAATTTCAAGACTATTTGCAACATCCATACTTCTATTCCGGATGCCGGTTTTCATAGGCTGGGAATCAAATATTAGGGAGGTTTTGTTGTCCTTTTAACTTCTCCTAATCCAAACAAAGCCTGTGTTTTCCTTAAAAAGAATGATTTATGGAAATTTTGTTTCTCATCTCTTGACCAATGGTGTGGGCAATCATTACCCTTCGAATGAGTTACTTGGATTCGGGTCCTTGGTGTTCCGGCGCACCTATGGGACAGGTCAGTTATCAACTCAATTGGTAATCAATTTGGGAAAGTCATTCAAGGTTCTCAGATTTCATGGGAAGACAACAACTGGTCAAAGGAGTGTATTGGAATTCTTGTTGGGGATGATCGACAAATTAAAGAAGAACTTGAGCTAACATGGAGGGACAATTCTTATCGAGTTTGGATTATTGAAGAACCAGGAGAGTGGATACCCGATTGTCTTTAGCCGATCACAACGCCTAAGGATCCTTATGCTAAAGATTGCTATCGGACGCAATCGTCGCCAATCAATAATTTTGGAACGGAACATGGGGTGGCCGACGTTTTTTCTTCTGGTGGTCCTAGGAATTTGGTTGGTTCAGTGAATGAAAAGGCTTTCGGGGACTTGGGAAAGGCATCTAAGTGTGATCTAGCAAACAAATTTGAAATTCAGCCTACATCTGTATCTCCTCGGGAACATTCTTTTTTTGAATCTCAATCGTCAACAGGGGATGGAGAGATGTAACCTTTTAAAAAGCAGGTAGGAGGGCCTATAGGAAAAGAAACGCTAACTCCTTCGAAAACCTTAGGCCCTTTTTTGTGGAGGTGCATACAATCCTAAAAGGGTTAGGTCCAAATCTAGTAGCCCAACTAATTGTAGCAGTCCTTTAAACCCTTTTACGCTACCTTTTATACCTCAAGCAAAATCCAGGTGCGTAAAGGATGACAAGGTCCCACCTCCTAGAACGCTTTCTAAGCCAGGTTACATGTACCCTCCTTCGTATCCGCCTTGATATGCGTATGGTCCTATGGTTTCTGCCTTGTGTGGTGGTTTTTGTTAGCATGCGTGGCATTTGTTTCTTAAGGTTTGGCGTGGTTCTTTGGGTGTTGGTGCCTTAGTGTTGGCTTGGTGTTTCCTGTGTTTTTTGCTTTTTTGGTGTTTTTGTTGCGTTGTATCTAGCTTCTTGCTAGTTTTGGTGAAATAAATTATCTTTTGCCATTAAAAAAAACATGAGATTAGATATGAATGCAGCAGATGACCAATTATGTTATTTACTTTATTATCAAGTTAAATCACATTTTGTCACGTTTGGAACCAAAAGAATTCAAGACCTGACATCTTTGTAAGTTACAAACTAGTCGAGTAGTCGTATTCAAACCTATCCATGATATTCGGAATGTTTCCCCTTTTTTGTATCATAATTAAGTATCTATTATTTAATAAAAAAAGATATGATTAGAAAAAAGAAGATTTAGACCGTAAGCTATTCCCTTTCAATAAACTCCGCCGAGAATTTCGGACTAAAACTGAAAATTATTTTTAAGCAAATATTTAAAAAGAAATAGAAAACCAATAGCTTTGAATCCTACCCGAACAAGGGATGCAGTTGTGGCTAATGCTGACATGGCAGAGTAACTGAACTGTTAAGTATTAACTTTGGTTAAAAGACGTTAATGTTGGTTAATCC
Source organism: Scalesia atractyloides (assembly GCA_947069175.1). Classification (NCBI taxonomy): domain Eukaryota; kingdom Viridiplantae; phylum Streptophyta; class Magnoliopsida; order Asterales; family Asteraceae; genus Scalesia; species Scalesia atractyloides. Next base: position 56,718,476 of record CAMTDV010000027.1, read on the forward strand.
GAATCCAACTGATTAGGCAATAGTTTGAGATACGGGTGTATGCGAGTTGAGCTCGAGCCTCGCTTGGCTCATTTCAATTTTCTGAAGCTCATGATCGAGCTTAGCTCGCTTATTTGGATCGAGTTCGTTCGACCGAAAACAAAAATTAAAGATCGAGCTTGGCTCGGTTTTGTTAAATCTGAGGACAAGCTTAAACGAGCTAAAGCTTGGCTCGATTCATTTTCGGTGAACCTTTAACGAGCCAACGCTTAGCTCAAGTTGGGCTCAAGTAGCGCGAGCTGCTTGGCTCTGTTTATCAATGAAGTTAACCATGGTTAAAATTATGTTACGAACCGCCAAATCAAACGACCGTTAACCTTTAACGTTTTCTCATTTGTTCTCTGTAACTATCAATGAGGCCGTTAAGTCGAATCAGCTCTTTCCCTCTCTCTGCACACGTATATAAATACATATATATCGCTGGTCACATTGCTCAAAATTCAGATCCAAACACACACACACACACACACTGTGTGTGAGGCTGCTTAAAGAACACAAAAGAGGAACAGTTCTATAACGGCAATGGCCGTGGTTAACCAATGTTCGTTTCTGTTGCTGAATTTGCTGCTTATAGCCGTCGTAGTCACCGGTGCCGGTCAGGAAGAGGTGGAATCTAATCTCAGGTGTGATGATTTCTCTCACTGAATGATATATTTTATGTTCTTTTGACTGTTGATTTCGTAATTTTAGCTCATTTTTTTGCTGTTGCAGAGCAAAGGAGTCTGAAGCTTTGAATGAGAGTGCAGTTCAAGACCCTGCAGAGGTGGTATCCATGGTAGAAATGTAAGATTCTCATTAATTCACTTGTATCTAGATACATTATTGGAAACAAGGTCCTTATGATATTCCTGACAAAATTACTTGAGATATTTCAATAGCAAATTGGATTTTAAACATAATAATTCATATCGACAATTGACCAATGACACTTCTAAATGTCACTTTCGTTGCTAACAGTATGTCCATAACTTTCATTTATGTCGTTTCAAATCATTGTACAATATGTTGATTATGATAACGATTAGTCATGTGTTCATTAGAGGCAAAGTTACTTTTTCGGTAAACTGGGATTGCCTTTGGCAACGAGAGTGAAAGCTTTGGGTAACATTGGATTATAAACATAAATTATACTCTGGATTATTAAAATCCAGTTTCCTTATTCTAGTTTCCATCTTCTGTAATTCAGTAATGTTTTACAAAAGAATATTCAAATTTAGCAACTTTACAATGTTGGATCACATACTCAACATTATTAATTTGTTATGATGAGCAGGAGCATGAGCAACAGCACTGAAAGAAGGAAACTAGGATTCTTCTCATGTGGAACTGGTAATCCCATTGATGATTGCTGGAGGTGTGACCCGAACTGGCAAAAGAACCGCAAGCGCCTTGCAGACTGTGGTATCGGTTTTGGGCGGAATGCCATTGGAGGCCGTGATGGCCGGTTTTACATGGTCACGGATTCTGGAGACGACGATCCAGTCAACCCGCGACCTGGCACTCTACGCCACGCTGTCATCCAAGATGAACCTCTTTGGATTGTGTTCAAAAGCGACATGGGGATCAAACTGAAGCAAGAACTCATCATGAACAGTTTCAAGACCATTGATGCTCGTGGAGTCAATGTCCACATCGCTAATGGTGCGTGTATCACCATCCAGTACGTCACCAATGTCATTATTCACGGGTTACACATCCATGACTGTAAGCCAACTGGCAACGCGTTAGTCAGAAGCTCCCCTTCACATTATGGTTGGAGGACAATGGCCGATGGTGATGCCATTTCTATCTTCGGCTCAAGCCATATATGGGTCGATCACAATTCTTTGTCTAACTGTGCTGATGGGCTCGTTGATGCTGTCATGGGCTCGACCGCGATCACTATCTCCAATAACTACTTCACGCACCACAACGAGGTGATGTTATTGGGCCATAGCGACTCGTATACAAAGGACAAACAAATGCAAGTGACTATAGCGTACAACCATTTTGGTGAAGGTCTTATTCAAAGAATGCCAAGGTGTAGACATGGATATTTTCATGTGGTGAACAATGACTACACCCACTGGGAGATGTATGCCATTGGTGGAAGTGCAAACCCCACCATCAACAGCCAAGGGAATAGGTACCTTGCCCCTTCCAATCCTTTTGCCAAGGAGGTACCAATTATTGTACTTAAAATACGTACTAAAACTCTGCACCAAAATAATCAGATCTGAAAACCCGTTTAAAAATATATACAAAAATTAAAATAAAAGGTATATTTTGTAAGGTCAATCTGCGAATCTGTTTACAGTTTTTGTTTATTACAACCCGCCAATTTGTTTACAACCCGTTTGACGTGTTTTATCTTGACTGTGTTTGGGTTGCACGATGTGTCGGGTCAGGGTTGATTAGTGATGGCAAATTCTGACATGGCCCGACGCACTACACAAAAGTATTCAGGTTTTTGGGTTGAATATGCAACCCGTTTAATAAGGAGGTCGTGTTTGGGTTGACCAATTTAATTAAATTAAACCCATTTTTGGGTTGAATATGCAAATACTGGTTAAAAGGATCGTGTTCTGGTGATAAAATTTTAAGTATATGTGGGTTAGCGTTAATGTTTTTGACATGAATAAATTTGTATGCGTCGTGTCAAGGTTGAAAATCTCAACCCGCCAACCCAACACAATTGACACGATGTCGTTGACACAAATATATATACGGATCCTATTGGGTTCATTAATTCAACCCCCAACCTGACACAGTTTAAATCCTGTTTAAAAGTCAACTAATGGAATTTGAATGAAAAATGACAGGTAACAAAAAGGGTGGATACAGCTGCAAGCAAATGGCATGGATGGAACTGGAGATCAGAAGGTGATCTACTTCTTAATGGGGCCTATTTCATCCCATCTGGTGCTGGAGCCTCAACAAGTTATGCCAGGGCTTCTAGTTTGGGTGCAAAGTCATCTTCCATGGTTGGCTCCATCACTTCAGGTGCTGGCGTTCTCGGGTGTCGTAGGGGCCACCAGTGCTAGTCGCCACTCGCAAACAGTCGTGTTACATTTTATATTTAACAACCACCTATATGTAAATCGGTTTTTTTACGTTCCATCCTATTTGTTTTTCATTCTATGTAAATTGTTTTCGTGCAACCGCAGCCAAGCTACGACAAAAACAAGCGTTGCTAAGGAGTAGGTGTAAGTATAGTGTTACCCGACACGACACGACACGGCCCAACCCATTCTGTTTTATGATTTATTTATCTTGATAATGTTTCTTTGTTGCCAATGGAAGGAATAATCTTTCCTCACTTTCGTTAATTTTCTGGCCTGGATTGATGACTCCTTTTAGGTTGTGTTGATTGAGAAAAATGATTATACATTGTTTATGGTTGGTTTGGGTTTTTTTAATGACAATTCCAAGTCAAATCGCTAACCATGGTTTCGAGAAATGACAAACCAAACCACTGCGTTGGATGGGTTAGAGATATCGGTTTTGACCGATTAGATTTATTTTTTCTTGTTTTCTGAAAATGGTATGTTTTATTAACAACTCTGAAATAATAGTAATGATTCAGAAATATGATCCATATATATATAACTCCATAGTCAAAAAGTTGAAAATAATTAGATAAATATAAAGGTTAAACGACCAGTTCCAACTTCTAAAATGTAAACTAAACCCTTGATCGAATCGTTAAGGCGCAAACCTGGTCGATAAAACAGAATTCGGAACCAAACCCTATAAATCTGAGACCCATAGAAACGACATGACTTTTCTTGTATTATACACAATGATAATGAACTTTGTGGACAAGGGCCATCATAGTTATAGGACATTTGATAATGATGATAATGGGTGGTAATGATAAAAAAGATCTACAAAGTTCAAAAATTACAATCGAATTACAATGGAAATTAAGGAAGGGGTGGTGAGTGAAAGATTAAGAGGCATGCATGTGTAGTGTGGACACATTACTATAGAGTCCCATGTGAAACATTAATATGGTAGGGCCTCTTTTGGCTTCTACCTAATTTCCAAACTTATTTTCCTTGCCATATTTTTATTAACATGAATTTCCTCTACTTTAAGAAAATCTGTCATGGGTGGTTTTTAAGGACAAACATCGCAGACATGGGGGAGCAAAGAGGAGAGTGAGACCACTTCAGCTGTGTCGAGTAGACAGGAAGGTAGCAGCGGTCTATGATCATAGACTACTCTTCCTGATAAAGAGACAAGTTCTTTGAGAGGGAGAAAAGAGAGAAGAACTCGGGTCTGTGAGTGAGGAGACCGGGATTGGTCGATTGATGGTATCCAAGTAGCTTCTGCATATGAATGCGCTGTAAAAAAAAATTTGAATAACAAAGAACCAACATACCTAATATCACCCTAGCAAATGAATCACCTTTTCGTCTGAACAAGAGAACGTGATAACCTGACCCACCCACGTAAAAGAATACCCACAAATAGAAAAACCCTACGACCTTCAACCGCTGGAATAAATGGCCTTTGCTTAAATTATCGTAAAAAAAACTAACCTTTAAAGTTTATTGATGTTTCATGTTAAGAATAAATGGATAAATACTCAAATTTAAATTATATAAAATTTGCTATACTACTATCTGCCATATTAAAATTTAACTATGTTTATTTTTAATTAATATAATATATTAAATTAATTATATAATTGTTATATATTATATGTTGCTAAATACTTCATGTCATATTCATAGTCGGTTTTTTCAATTTTTTAACACACATTCGTACCTATCACTTTTTAGTTTTATTTATTAATATTTCTTCTCCTTAACATACACCCCTACTTGTCGTTATGTCAATATTGTGACAACATCCTCTACCGATTACGACAATTATTTTTTGCTTTCTATTTTTTCTATACACACACCCTCTATTCATCACATTTTTTACTTGTTTTCTACAAAAGTCTGTTATGTCACCTACCAAGAACACCCTCGTTTATAAAATGGTGAAACTTTGTATAATAATCTTTAAATAATAGTAACATATCGGAAATGTTATTCCAAGTTTAAAGTATCGAATATTGATGATACAAAAATCATGTCTAGCGTTTCTTAGACCATGCGTAGTGGTAAGGTTTTTGGGCGTTCTACCCTTGAAAAACACCCCTCAACGGCGCTTTGACCGCCCCCAAGGCGTTTCCCTTGCATTTCGGCTCCAATGCGTCCTTTTTTCCACGCCGAAGAAGAGAAGAAAGTGGCCAATGACCGTTGGCAACGGTCATAACAACGGCTAATTTCTTTATTTTTTTTAAATTTAACATATTTATAAATACCATTAACCTTCACCCATTTTATACAAACCATAATAAAAAAACACTCACCTACAACATCAAACACCAAATTTTTATACAACCTTCACCAATTTTATATAAAACCTTCACCCATTTTTACACACCCTTTTATATAAAAAAAAATGGTTTCCCCTACCTCCTCCTCGTCCATTGCAAACTATTACTACAAAAAAATTTAACGGATGAGGGTGAGCCGACTGATGAGGAGGTCAAGCAAGAGGCGGTTACGAGTGTGTGCGAACTACCGGCTCGGTATATGAAACAGTGTAGGCAGCCACAACGTGAGATTTTACCAAAAGAATATATTCAACGAGACCGACAAGCGGCAAACGACCGGTTGATGAAAGATTATTTCGATGAAGCGCCAACTTACCCGAACCCAAAAGTTTTTAGGCGTCGTTTCCGAATGAATAAGCGTTTATTTCTACGCATCGTCGAAGACTTGGGAAACAAGTTTTGATTATTTTAAACAAAAACCAGATGCGATAATTTATCCTATTTGTGCGATGGAATTTATCCTATGTATTCGAATCTCTTGAAGACATCCAGTAATCCGTACGATCAAAAAAAAGATTACTTTAAAAAAGTTCAAGAGTCTTCGCGGAAGGACATTGAGAGATGCTTTGATGTTCTTAAACAACGATGGCATTATTTGAGAAATCCTTGTCGTGCATGGACCAAGCAAAATATGAGAGATGCTATGTATGCTTGTATAATCATGCACAATATGATTTTGGAAGACGAAGGAAAAGAAATATGCCAGAATTATATACCAGAAGTTGTCCAAGAGGAGCATCTGCAAGCATCAATTGAAGAAAGAATGAATAATGCACGAGAATTGCGTTATGAACCCGTGCATGGTCTTATCATTCTTAAAGACATGTCATTATAAGACACAAATAAGCATAAAATCAATTCTTAATCATCATTTTGTCTTTAAATCATTTTTTCATAAAGATGCATGTTGAAGAAGCACCGGTTGGACCTAGGAACATCCGGAGATATATAAGTTACAACTAGGGTGTATCTGGATAAAAGGTTATCCTCTCACTTCACTCTTTGGGTGCAAGCTCGCATAAGCTGATCCGCAACACTAGCAATGCCGTTAGTCTCGCCACGGGGAAAAGGGTGGTTTTCTCCGTGACCCACACTCAAGCGTGAGAATAAGTATTTGTGGATGGTAAGTAAGGTAGCAAGTAATTTCAAGTATATGGTGTAAGCGAAAGGTTGTGCGTGTTCCAAAAGTGTGTTTTTTACCTGGAGATTCGATACTTATTTATAGCCGAAAAAGGTATGTTCAGGAGAAGCGCTGGTGGGCCTTGGGCCCGGCCCATACAACCAGATACATCCTTTTTGTCCCTCTGCTTAATGTCCATTGCCAGAGGAGGTGTGCTTTGTCGGATGTTGAGTGAAGCCACGTGTAAAGGCAGCCGTCTCTGGTGTCAGTCCTGTTGCCAGCCGAAAGTAAAGAAGGTGGAACAGTCACTGGCAGAGACGTGGTTGGTGTATGGTCTGACGTCTGCATCACTGGTCATGGACACTGTCACACGCAACCTGCCGAGTAACCTTTGGTCACAGTTCTGCCACTTGGTACCCTTGGGTATGGTCAACACCTCTTAGTGCTTACCCCTTCTGCGAGGCTGTCAGGGTTTTTCCCGCCAGCGCAGGGTGTCAGGGGTATATCCTTTTGTCCCAAGACTATAAGGCGCTTCTCATGTGTGTCTTGTCCTTGCAAGGTTTTAGGATTCGCAGCTCAGAGGAATGTTGTTCAGGCCTGGTCTAGTAACCTACGTGCGTAAGTCTAACTTGCCGTTGTGGCGAGTACACAAGGCTCGTTGTGTGACTTGTATAGTTTAGTCTAACTTGTCGTTGCGCTGAGTGCGCAAGACTCGTTGTGTGACTTGATTGTATTGGTCTAATTCACCATTACGCTGAGTGCGCAAGGCTCATTGTACTTCCTATTAGTATTGATCTAATTTACCGTTGTGCTGAGTGCGCAAGGTTCATTGTGTCACACCCTGACCCGCAGCGGATATGGTAGTCGGGGCATGATTGGGTTTTCATCAAAGCTCATGACATTGACTATTATAAAAGTTTCATATTTATTATTTCAAATTAAAAAGAATTATTCCCATCAACACACAAACCATTACAAACACCAAATGTTCCAAACAAGACATTCAAGTAACAATTTATTCTTCTTCTAAGGCTCAATCTATGTGTTCCTTGCTTCAACCTGATCACCTGTATCATGTGTGAAAATAGAGATTTGGGTCAACAAAAGTTGGTGAGTGAATCCCGTTTAAACATTAGAAAGAAATGATATGTTGATTAATTTAATAAAAATGTGCATAAACCAAATATGAGAAAACGTATATGTAAACAATCCACAAACCACATAATCATCTAGCAATGTACATGTGAGCACAATAAGCGATGAGCTGTGAGATCAAGGCTCAATCAAACGGAGCCGATCTAATTAGGCAATGTGATCCTCTACCCATATGAAACGGGAATCGATGGGCCTAATGTGAAAGCTTGACTGAAAGGAGAAAGTATAACCACAAAAGTCAATAAACCAAATATCACATAGCACGTTAGTTCATATAATGGTAGTAGCACGAGTGTTGAATAAATAATATAAATGAAACGACACATGATACATCCCAAAACATGAATAAAAATGGGAGTTTGTAGGAATTCACTCACAGTGGGTGCGTTTTTGATTTTATAACGAGCGCGCATGATTTAAGGATTACAACCGACGAGAAAACTAACCTAAATATTCACATAATAAGTCGGTAAATATATTTTTTACATAAATTTAGTATTTTTGTTTAATAGATTTTATTAGACCTTTTAGATAATTTTATAGTATTTATTACTAATTTTTATGGTTAAAAAGGACTCATTTTTATTATATATTTTCATGGATTTTTGAGAAAAATAAAAAAAGGTTAATTAAAAAATATACCCCTTTCTAGGGGTCGAACCGGTCAGATCGCGTGTAATACGCAGCGTGTGGGACTCGAACGCGTGACCTCTCGTTTACGTGCACGCAGCTCTACCAATTGAGCTACGTGTCTAACCTGAAATATTCTGGAATTTAATTATATATATACACTTACTGAGTTCACCCATTTTCTGTTTAGTAATTAAAAAGGTTAGATAATTTCTGGAACATGTAACGGACCGGACTCGAACCTGTGCCCATAGCTTCGTGTTGCACATAACCCGACCAATTGGGTTGTGTGACTAACCCGGAGAATATGGGATTTTTATTACTTTTATACACAAACTGCATCTGATTATATATAAGTTGTAAAAAGGATTGGTTTATTTAAGGAAATCGGAACCGTATGTGAGACTCAAACCCAGGTCTGCTTGTTTAAAATGCACACAGTCCACCACTGGACTGTGTGTCTAACCCGGTATATTTACCGTTTTTAATTATTCTTATCAACTGTTTCCGACTCATCTTCTTCATTTAAACTTTTACAAACCGAACCAGACGAATCCGTTTTGATTTTTCTTGTATACTTTTTACATTTGTTTGCACAAGATATAATATGACAAAAGGAAAATAAATGGGTAAAGATTATACCGAAACAGAGTGATCTCCGGTGAAGTTCCGGTGACGAACCAATTTCCGACGAATGTTATTTTGAAGTAGGAAGTGTGCAGAGAGTGGGGGCGAGTTCTAAACGAATTCTAGGGTCACTATTTATAGGCAAAAGCTGGTTTGAGGTTAAGTTTTGGTTTCAACTGTTTTCGGTCAAATTTTAATTACCATCATGATTTCATAACCGATTTTACTCATGGGTGACCCAATGATTTCGCTTAACACACAATTTAGAAACGTTTCTTCGGTTGAATTCGAACATGAAACGAAGATTTGAAGTTGGATTGGAGGTTACAGCCGTTACAGGCGGTTGTTTTGAAATTGATTTCAGAGGGTTGTTTCAATATAAAATTTAGTTGATTTGGGTTTATTTCAATTATGGTGTGTGTAGTGTAGTGGTGTGTTGTGTGTGCTGGTTGGGTGGAGACCCGGGTTCGATACCCGCAGTCTACACTTTTTGGTTATTTTATTTTTATTGTTTATATTTTATTTATTAACATTATTATTCTAACTTTATTATTTTATTTGCTATTTAAATACTAATAATAATATACAAATTTTAAACTTTCAACATACATGCGTAACGAATATCATACGTATATTTAAATTACAAAACAAAGCGGGTTTTAGAACCCGTTTAACGACAAATGTTACACATTGTCATTACCCACTTGCTTGCTACGCGTCCATATCTGGTTGGTTGCTATTACCACGTGTGAGACACGTTCTCCAAGTGCATTAAATGCGAGCACTATAAATAGGGGTGCTCTGTTTAAGGTTTTCATCATTCCTTCAACTTCTCCTTCACTCTCTTCTCTTTCAATGTTTTAGAGTTCTTGTGTTCTTCAAAGTGGTTTTTCAAAAAACTTCCTTCTTTTTATTGATTTTTAATGACGTCCAGAGGGCCTGGAGCTGCCTCTGGTGTAGGTGCTCTGCCCCCTTTGTCGGCTTGTAAGTTGAGCCGGCAGGCTCTTGAGGATCTTGTTTCTGGCTTCCGGATTCCTCCCAACTGGGATGCCCGATTGCCGGCTGAGGGTGAGACAGCCGCCGATGCTCTAGCGGGCTACATAACCCTGTTTTATGATTTTTTCGGAGAGGGTAACTTCCGGTTGCCCGCCACAAAATTTTTTCTGGAAGTGGTTGCAGTACTATGGGTTCCACCTTACCCAGTTGAATCCGATGGGAATGGTGAGAATCAAGCACTTCGAGTTTCTTTGCCGGTCGACAGGGTCTGTTTCCACCGTCGACCGTTTCCGCATTTTTTATCAACTCCATTGTTCAATGGGGTTTTATTCTTTTTAGCGCCGTGCGCAGGCACGGAAAATTTTGCTCTCTCCCCCAAGTCCTTCCACGATTGGAAGGCAAAATTCTTTTTTGTGAAGGCCGGTGTCATACCTATGCCTTTGACGTTCCAGAGCCGGAAGAGATTCCGGCTGAGACCCTACCAATACCAATGTTGGACCCCTGGTATTGTGATTTGAAAGAGATCCCGACGATTCAGTTGCAGGAGAGGATACTGGTGGCGGCGGGATGAGCCTGCTGTGGGGACCCGACCGTCGGTCTCGAGCAGTGTATGTGGAGGGTGATCAGAGTTCCATTGTGTTTCCTTGACTTTGACTTGTTGGTTATCTAAAATGCATGTGTTTTGTTTGCAGGAGCCCTTTTGTTCTTGGCCACCTTTCAGAGGAAAGAAGGGTGGATTGAAAAACTTCCCTTGAAGCCGGATGAGCCACCTAGTATGCACAGGTTCTGGGCAATTTTGCCCTGATCAAGGATGCGGACCTAGAGGCCCCCGTTCCACCAACTGGTGAGTCTTGATTGTTTAATTGCGCACCTTTGCAGGTGACTTATTTATTGTTCTTGTTTTAATGCAGGCCTCTGGGAGATTTGGGCATTGGCCAAGAGCACAAGAAAAAGAGACGCGCGGGGTCGAGCGTGGTGATGGAGAATGAGGCAACTCAACCCGGGGCGGGCCCCCCAAAGGTAAGCGCGTTGTGTCTGACAAGTGGGATGCTTATGTAGTCATTTCTGACTCATGGGAGGGTCAACCTGTAGGTACAAAGAAGGCTGCACCAAAGCAGGAGGTTATCCCTACCGCCATACCTGCTAGTCCGTAGGATGCTGAGGAGATCCCAGAGGTGCCTCTGAAGTGAAAGAGGCATCCGAAGGAGGACCTCTCCGTGCAACCACGTAAAAGGTTGCGCGGAAGCACTTGGGGAAGCGTGCCGATCTAGGGTCACTAACTGCTAAGATATCGCTCGGTAATTTTCGGTAACCTTCACGATTTTCTTCTGGTTGTTATGTCATGTATGACTGTTGTCATTATGCAATGAGCGATGATCCGGTTTTTATGGAGTCCGGCACATGCGCCTCAGGAACTAATTCTCCAATGACCCCGGCCAGTGGTCAAGGAGGGAGTTCTGCTGCTGGGGCAGAAGAACCGGTCCTAGTGAGGGAGGGGCCTCACGTGGAGGTGGAAGGTTCCGGTATAGGTACTAATGCGGGTTCTCCGGTTTTGGAATGTCTGATGGTTCCATTGACGCAACCACAGCTGGATATTGAAGAACCTATGGTTGTTGTTGAGGAATCGCGGGTGGATCTTGGGGAACCTGCAGTGGAAGTGGAAGAATCGGGGTTCATTGTGGAAGAACCCGTTGTGGTGGTGGAAGAACGCGCGCGTCCGGGTGCTGCGGCGTATGTTGGTGAGGCGGAGCCGGTGGGAACGGCTTCCGTCGAGGGTGTTCAGACAGTGCTCCACAAGGGAAGCATGTGGAGGAACCGGCACCCGGGGGTGGTGCGAGGACTTCCACCCATGATGTGTCTCTAATCCACCCGGATGAAACTCCGGGGGATTATTATTATTATAGGTCTTTCTCCTCCGCCTAAGCTGAAAGATCCACATTCCTGTGTGGAAATTAGAGAAAGGAGAAGCCTTTCCTCACTGGCCGGCGTGCCGTGAGTTCTTTAAAGGGGCTTTCCCCCCAGCGGAGGTACCTTTGCTTTATGATCATGAAGAGGAAGAGACATATCATACGTACCTCCAGGCAGCTGCCAGGTCCGCCTCTGTCACTTACAAGATTGTTCGTGAATGGTGGGGCCTGGTGAAGCAAAAGAAAGATCTTGAGCCTGCCCAAGCGGCCCTTGGTAAAGAGCGAGCCCAAATGGCTGCGCGTGAAGCTGCGATGCATGCAAAGGAGACTGCCTTCACTGATAACCAGCGAATTGAAGGGTGGTCCACGCAGGGTGGAAAAAACGGGACGAAGCCTCGGACGCCAAACTTGCTGAGGAGCGCAAGTTGTGGAAGGAGGCTTGTGAAAGGGATAACAGGGAGAAGAAATCCCTAAGGTATGAACTGTCCCAGTTGCGCTGGAGTGGCGCAAGAGAAGAGAGAGAAGGAGGCGGCAGCTGCCGCGGCTGCACAGGCTAGTGTGCAACGCGCACACAGTGAACAGAGAGAGGTACCTCCTTGTCCTTGTGTTCATTTCCTTTTAATATTACTAAGTTATGATGCTAATTTTGTTGTGGATAAACATGTCGAAGCTTGCGTTGCTTTAGAGAGAGCTAAAAAGATCTCCAAGCAGCCTTGGTGGAGAAGGCTGAGCTTTTGCGTAGACTACGGTTGGCGGAGTCGAAGGTAGAGGCGGGTGAGAAAAAATTGGAGGATTCTGAAAGCTCCCGCGCCATCTCCGAGTCATTGGCGGACTCGCTCACCAAAAACATGTTGTGGCTTCAGTAGAATGGGATTGTCCATGTAAGTGTTTTGCTTGTTTTTCCTGATCTTTATGTGATGGCTCTGAACTTTCCAATGAATTTACAGATTGCCAATTCCATTGTGAACTCTACGGAGTTGGATGGTGCAGTGGCCAAGCTAGTGGTTGCTGCACGCCATGATGGGCATGCGCAAGGATATGCTGGGTGCGCGCAACAGGTCACTCATGCCATGGATATTCCATGGGACTCCAGTTATGCCTCCACTCAAGAATCGAAGCTGTCTTCGAGAGGGCGCGGCAAGGGTATAACCGTCTTGATATCCTGGCCTTGGAATTGGTGAACGAGGCGCTCACCCATGATGACTTCGTCGTCCTCTTGAATGATATCTTTCCGGAAGAGGCCAAGGCCATTGCTGAAGAAGAAGACTAGTGTAGGATCCTTAATGTAATATCTTGTTGGATCGTTGGTTGCGCCGCGAATTGCGTGGTTTTGTAAAAATTTATATCTTATAATGAAATGTTTCTTCCTTGTTACAATGTTTGCGTGAAATGGACCAACTTTGTGTAGGTATAGCGAATGAAACTGGTAATGAACTCACGCGTGAACATCAGCTCCTATGCGTGTTTCATAGGTAGTGACTTAGGGTTTGCGAGTCATTGTGTACCAAGGTGTTTTTGCGTATACCCAAAGTGGTTCCGCGCATTTGTAACGAAACATTAAGATAAAAATAAATCAAGTAACTCTTGTCTTTATTTCATAATTGGGCGTTAGATCTGTACTTTTAAAGTAGACAAGAGATAATGAACTTGCAAGTTTACATGTAGCACCGTCTTAGCTGTTGCGCATTCCATGTCCTAGGGATATTTGTTCCGTCTAGGCGCTTAAGTGTGTATGCGCCTTTTCCCAGGACTTCATTGATAACATAAGGACCTTCCCATTTGGGTGCCAGTTTTCTAGGATGTTCGGCGTTAGACGCCTCGTTATCGCGTAGAACAAAGTCACCGGGTAAAAAGGTGCATATGCGGACTCGCGCGTTGTAATACTTTTCGAGCTTGGACTTGTATGTCGCCTCATTGATGGCGGTGTTTTCACGCCTTTCTTCTAGTAAGTCCAAGTTAAGCCTGTGCTCATCCTCATTGTTTTGTCTTTGCGCAGCTAACATGCGTGGTGATGGGAGGCCTATCTCTGTGGGAATAACTGCCTCCATTACATACACAATACTAAAAGGAGTTTCGCCCGTGCTGGTTCTTGGCATGGTTCGATGAGCCCATAGAATACTTGGCAGCTCATCTACCCAGCCTCTGCGCGCTGTACCCAACCTTGTCTTGATCCCTTCGACTAGGCTTTTGTTAATTCTTTCCACTTGGCTGTTCCTTTAGGGGTGCGCAACCGAAGTGAATACGTGTTTGATATGCATTTCTTTCACCCATTGCTGTAGCTCTTCGGCTGCGAAATTGGGACCGTTATCAGTGACTATGCGCAGGGGTAACCCAAAGCGGCATATAATGTGTTCCCATATAAACTTTCGCACTACAGTTGTTGTGGTGGATGCAAGGGGTTTGGCTTCTACCCATTTTGTGAAATAATCGACTGCAATGATTATGAATTTCACCGCTCCTGAAGCGTCTGGGAATGATTGCCCATTGCTGAAAAGGCCACGCTGTTGTCACCGGGGTCAAAGGATTCTTGGGGCGCAATGTCTTTGTAGCATGGCGCTGGCATGACGCGCATTTGCGTAATGTTTCAACTGCATCAAGGTGCATGCCAGGCCAATAGTATCCAGCATTCATGATCTTTGCTACAACCATGCGCGGCCGTCGTGAATTCCGCATAACCCTTCGTGTATTTCGCGGATCAAGTATTATGCATCTTGCGGATCAACGCAGCAGAGGAGCGGAAGGTATGACTATCGGTATAAGATACCGTCCGCCATTTCATAATTGAGTGCCTTATTCTGGACCTTCCTTGCTTCCGCTTTGTTTTCGGGGAGGCTCCCGTGTTGTAAGAACAGGATGATGGAGGCCATCCAAGACGGATTCCCCACTTCGATGATGTTGACTTGTCGCAAAGGAACAGAAGGGTTTTTGAGTACCTCAACGCGCACGTCGCGCGCAAGGTGCTTGAAGCTTTTAGCGGCTAACTTGCTGAGAGCGTCGACATGCTTGTTCTCGCTTCGGTTGACATGGGTTATCTTGAAGTGTTGGAGTTTGGTTATTAAGGCTTGCGCTTGTTCTAGATACAAGGCCATTACCTCGCCTTTTGCGTCGTACAGGCCGTTGACCAGTCCGGCGACTAGGAGTGAGTCGACATGGGCCTCCAAATTCAGCGCACCCATTTTGATTGCTAACCGAAGGCCTGCCAGGAACGCTTCATATTCAGCTTCATTATTTGTACTTTTAAAATCCAATCTGATGGCATAGGTAAATTCTTGATTATCGGGGCTTATTAGACGAAGACCAGCCCCTGCGCCATCATCGTTGGATGTGCCATCTGTGTGAAGTATCCATGCGCGGTCATCTGTAACCAGCGTTGGATTCTATACAGCTTCACATTCTTGCGCTTTATTCTGCGGACTTCTGCGATGAAATCAGCTAGTATCTGGCCCTTTATTGTTGGGCGTGGTTTCTACACAATATTGTGTCCACCAAACTCGATCGCCCACTTTGCTAGGCGGCCAGATATATCTGGTTTCTACAAAATTTGGCCTAAATGGTAGTTCGAAAGAACTGTTATTTCGTGGCCTGAAAAATATCGGTGCAGCCGTCGGGATGCATGGACTAAAGCTAGAGCAAGCTTTTCCATCATGGGATAACGAGTCTCTGGGTCAGTAAGCATCTTGCTGACGTAGTAGATCGGAGTCTGAACTCCTGCGCGCTCTACTAGCAGAACTGCTCCCAGAGCGATATTTGATGCGGAAAGGTAAAGTATCAGTGGCTCGTTCTTCTACGGCGCGGTGAGCGTTGGTAGCTGAATCAAACATTCCTTCATTTGGGTGAAGGCTTTCTCCGCATCCGTAGTCCACTGAAACTTGTTCTTCTTCGCACAATTTTGCAGAGTGCTGATGAATGGAAAGATTTCATCGCGTGGTTGGCCAAGAACCTGTTCAGCGCAGCCAGCCGCCCTGCCAACTGTTGCATTTCTTTGATAGTTGAGGGTGATGGCATATGCTGCATCGCTTCCACTTTATCAGGATTGACTTTAAAGCCATCGCGCGTAACGATGAATCCCAAGAATTTGCCTTCCTCCATTCCAAAAGAGCATTTGCTGGGGTTCAGCTTCAGATTTGCATTGCGCAAGGAGGCAAACGTTTTTTGGATGTTTGCCAGCATCTTCTCCTCATCTGAGCTCATGATGACTAGGTCATCAATGTATACTTCCACGGTTTCACCAATGTCATCCCCGAAGACATGGTCCATTAAGCGTTGATCGGTGGCTCCAGCGTTGCGCAATCCAAAAGGCATCTTTGTGTAACAGTAAATGCCCTTATCTGTTCGGAAAGCGGTCTTGTCTTCGTCTTCTTTCTTCATTTGGATCTGATGGTAGCCCTTGTAGCAATCAAGGAAGCATATCCACCTGAATGAAGCAAGAGAGTCCACCTTTTTGTCGATTTCCGGTAAGGCGTAGCAGTCCTTGGGACATGCCTTGTTGAGATCCTTGAAATCAACGCACATGCGCCAACTGCCGTTGGACTTTTGAACCATGACTGGGTTGGCCACTCATGTCTAATAACGTACCTATCGGATGATTCCTGCTTGGAGAAGTTCTGTGACTTGCTGTTCAGAATGCGGGTCTTTTCGGGCCCGAAGCTGTGCTTTTTCTGAACGATAGGTTGAACTGAAGGAATGTGTGCAGTGCATGCTCAGCTATTTCCCTTGGCAGCCCCGTCATATCCGCCGATGACCATGCAAAAAGTATCAGAATTTTGGAACAACAGCTGTTTCAACCGCGCCTTGACTGCGGGAGTCATGTCGGGTCCCAAGAGCACGGTTTCTTCCAGGTACTTGTTGTTGAGTACCCACTTTTCTAGCTCATTGTTGGAAGATGGCTTGGGTTGCTTTATTGGTGGTTCCTCATCCACAGACATGACTTCCTTCCTTGAATACATGATGGCCACTCCGGTTTCGGTGGAAAACCGCAAGTGGCGTGAGGGATGGAAGTAATCATGCTGAAATCCCGTTGGGCTTGTCGTCCTAATAGTACGTCATGGCGCGAGGTTGTGGGCATGACCATTAAATTGACTTGGACGGTGAGTGTAGCGCCCATCAGAAAAAGTCACCAGAAAAGAAATTTGTCCCAAAGGGAAACAGCCTCGTTGCAGAAACCAGTGAGTGGAAAATCCACCGGCTCTACGCGTGCTTTGTCCTCCGGGTCGAGTTGTGAAACACTGTTCATAGATAATGTCCATAGAGCTCCAGGGTCTATGAACATTAGTTTTCTGTTTATAGCAAATAGGAAAGAAAATGATTGATTTATTCTATAGACTTATATTAAGGGGTTTTGACCCCCGGGGACGACGGGAAGATGACCTGCTGCTCACACCAGTGAGACGTGCAGCTCTTCTGGTGGTTACGCTTGCGCAAAGGACCACCCTGAATCATATGAACATATTTCATTTTTTGTTACTCGGGCCCTCGCCGCCTTGAATAATTTGGCGCACCTCTTTGCACACGTTTTGTAATAAGTGGGTGAGCTTCCCACTCTTAAGCGCCTTTTCAATCTCCATGCGCAGGGAGATGCAATTGTCAGTTGTGTGCCCCGTGTCTTTATAATAATCACTGAAGAGGTTGGGGTCTTGACCCTTCTTATTGCGCATCGGCGGTGGTTGTTTGAACTGGTGGTCTTCTGTACTGAGAACTTCCGCCGGTGTCTTCGTTAGTGGGGTCCACTGATGGTCGCGATTATCTTGCTTTATTGCTTGCTAGGTGGCGAGCTTATTAATGGTCGCGGAAGCGTCGACGGGTGTGTGGGGAGGGTTCTGGATGTGGTACCTCCACCCTTTATTCTTTTTCCAAAACTCTTGCTTAAGTCTTGGGGACGATGATGAGGTAGGGAGGTCTACTATTATTGAGGTTGCGCTCCGTCTGCGCGTAGACCTTTACCGCTGCCATAAGTTTCTCCCAGCTCTTGGGGATACCTGTAGTTCCTGACAAGACTTTGATCATCTCGTCAAAGCGTATGGCATACTTGAATTGTGCGCGAATCAGATCTTCGTGCACGTCCCCTATCTCTAGCGCTTCCTTGTTGTAGCGGGTGATGAAGTCTTCAAGACTTTCATCGTCCCGCCGCCAAATATTCATTACATCAGAAGAGTCTCTGACGAAACGCCTTTGTTGACTAAAATGCGCCAGGAACTTATCTTTCAAGTCATTACAGGACGCGAGTTTGCCCGTGGGCACGTTATCAAACCACAGGCGTGCAACACATGTGAGGGTTTTAATGAACAGGTGACACCACATCGGTAGTGTTCATCCTCCAATCAGTCCTGCGCCGGTAAAAAGACGCAGGTGATCGTCCGGGTCGGTCAACCCGCTGTACTTCCCGACATTGGAGGGCAGTTTTGCACGCTCCAGTGGTGCGAGAGCTATCTCCTTGATAAACTTGGAGTGTTTGGCCGCGTCGGCCGGCCGGTAAATCAAGTTGTAATCATGCTCAGCTTCCAGGTTGTAATCGCCGCGTGGAGCGGATCTTTACGCCGCATGATTCTTGGGTATCCGGTGAAAAATGCTAGCGCTATCACCTTCACCGTAGGTTTTGTCTTCCTCACGCTGGGTGTACCGCTCCCCTTGGGGACGCGGGCCCAACCGTGAGTGGACAGATGCTCCCTAAGGGAACGAGACTCCGGTTTAGGAGGAGGTTGTGTGTACTCCGTCTCCTGGGGATGGAGACTATATGGTACGCTCGCCCCAGCTGGCGAGTCGTAACTCAAAATCCTTGTTGCAGGCGAAGCATGCACCTGAACAGCGGGCTGCACAAGGGCAGCAGGAGTGTTTGTCTGCGCACAGAGTTGTGCATAGACAGCGTTGAGGGCCGTCTGGGACTTTATGTACCAAGACATTGAGTTTCACTCGGGGGTAAGACCGATGTAATCGTACAAAGGGAGTCTATAGTTGAGCTCCGGGAGTGACCGAGGTGTTTATACAGCCAGAGCCGTGTTGAGCTCCGGTATCTTCGGAAGAGTCTTCCCTCACTTGTTCGTCGATACGAGAAGCATGAACCGGGTTCTTTCATTTGGCTCGAGGACCTCGTGGGGTATTTTATGGGAAATCATGTAACATTTGTCGTAAAATGAATTCTAAAACCCGCTTCGTTTTGTAATGCAAGTTATGATGATCGTTACGCATTTATGTTAAGCATTGAAATCTTGTTATTAGTATTAAGTAATAAATAATAATAATAAAGTTTAAATAATAAAGTTTAAGTAAATAATAAAGTTTAAATAATAATAACATAAATTAAATAATAAAAATTAAAATAGGAAAAGGAGGTGTGGACCGAGGGTATCGAACCCGGGTCTCCACCCAAATCAAACACCCATCACACCACTGTACTCCATACACACATCTGCTATAATCCCAAAACCGAATTCTATTTGTACCAAAAAAAATATTTGAAATTAATTTCAAGAACACCCGCCCAGTAACGGCTGCCATCTTCATCAACCATCAAAATCTTCGTTTCTGTTACGAATTAAACTAAAGAAACGTTTCCCAAATCATATGCTAGACTCAATCAATGGGTCAATAATGATCAATTCAATTATGTAATCATCATGGCATTAAATTCCTTGACCGAAACAGTTGAAACCGAAACTTAAACTCAAACCAGCTTTTGCCTATAAATAGCAATCCTTGAACCTTGTAGAACTCGCTCACTCTCACAAGCAAACTCTCTAAACGCTCAGAAGGCTCTCTGCTTCGAATTAACACTCGCCGAAAATTGCTTGCCGCCGGCAAACATGCCGGAGATCAGGAAAACCATCTCTGATTGGTATATCTTATACTCATTTCCTTTTCATTGATTAATTTTAAATCTCGTCTGTAGTAGGTTATAGATTAGATTGTTAAACATCACGAATAAATCAGGTTCTAACATTCTGTGTTTTTAAACGAAGAAGATGGAACAGACCTTGTGTTTATATGAGTTTAAAACCGGTAAATACACCAGGTTAGACACATAGTCTAGTGGTGGACTGTGTGCATTTGAAACATATGGTCGCCGGTTCGAGTCTCACACACGGTTTCGTTTTCCTACAATATACCAACCCTTTTTAATACTTAAATATATTAACTTTTAGTAAGTTTATAAATTTAATAAAATCATATATACTCCGGGTTAGTCACACAACCCAATTGGTCGGGCTGTGTGCAACACGAAGCTCAGGTCGTGGGTTCGAGTCCAGTCGGTTACATGTTTATGAAATTATCAAATCTTTTTAAATAAAATCATAATATAGTTTAACTTAATATGTGTTTTATGTAATTAAAAACGGATATATTCCGGGTTAGACACGTAGCTCAATTGGTAGAGCTGCGTGCATGTATACGAGAGGTCACGCGTTCGAGTCCCACACGCTGCGTATAATTCCGAATTCGACCGGTTTGACCAGCTGAAGGGTATATTTTTTTAATTAACCTTTTCTTTATTTTTCTCCAAAATCCATAAAAATATATATATAAATGAGTTCTTTAAAGAACAAAACTTAGTAATAAATACTATAAAATTATCTAAAAAGTCTAATAAAATTCATTATATAAAAATACTAATTTAAAATAAAAGAAATATATTTACCGAATTATTACGTGAATATTTAGGTTAGTTTTCTCGTCGGTTGGAATCTTTAAATCGTGCGCGCTTGTTATCAAATCAAGAACGCACCATTGTGAGTGAATTCCTACAAACTTCCCTTTTTTATTCATGTTTTGGGGTGTATCATGTGTCGTTTATTTATATCTTTTATTCAAACACTTGTGCTACTACCATTATATGAACTTACGTGCTATGTGATATTTGGATTATTATTATTTGTGGTTATACTTTCTCATTTCAGTTAAGCTTTCACATTAGGCCCATCAGTTCCCTGTTTCATATGGGTAGAGCATCGCGTTGCCTAATTAGATCGGCTCCGTTTGATTGAACCTTGATCTCACAGCTCATCATTTATCATGTTCATGTGTACATTGCTAGATGTTTATGTAGTTTGTGGATAGTTTACATATACGTTTGCTCATATTTGGTTTATGCACATTTTTATTAAATTAATCAACATATCATTTCTTTCAAATGTTTAAACGGGATTCACTCTCTAACTTTTGTTGACCCATATCTCTATTTTTACACATGATATAGGTGAACAAGTTGAAACAAGGAACACATAGGATTGGGCCTAAGAAGATAAATAAGCATTATTTGAATGCCATGTTTAGAACATTTTGTGCTTGTATGGTTTATGTGTTTGTTGGAATTTTCCCCTTTAATTTGGAATAATAAAAATGAAACTTTATTATAGTAAATGTCATGAGCTTTGATGAAAACCCAATCATGCCCGACTTCCTTATCCACTGCGGGTCATGGTGTGAGAAATCAGCCATATGGAAGTGAGGTTGTGAAAAAGTGAAATTGAGAGGGAATGGCTGGAAAAAAGTGAGAAAATAGCGGATGGCGCCAAGGAAGAAGCCCGGTTGGACCTAGGGATACCCGGAGATATATAAGTTACAACCAGGGTGTATCTGGATAAAAGGTTATCCTCTCACTTCACTCTCTGGGTGCAAGCTCTCTCAAGCTGATCTGCAACACTAGCAACGCCATTAGTCTCGCCACGGGGAAAATGGTGGTTTTCTCCGTGACCACACTCCGGCGTGAGAATAAGTATTTGTGGATGGTAAGTAAGGTAGCAAGTAATTGCAAGTATATGGTGTAAGCAAAAGGTTGTGTGTGTTCCAAAAGCGTGTTTTTTACCTGGAGATCTGATACTTATTTATAGCCGAAAACGTATGTTCAGAAGAAGCGCTGGTGGGCCTTGGGCACGGCCCATACAACCAGAGACATCCTTTTTGTCCCTCTCCATCAGACATTAAATGCTCCCTGCAGGAGAATTAATGTCCATTGCCAGGAGGTGTGCTTTGTCGGATGTTGATGAAGCCACGTGTAAAGGCAGCCGTCTCTGGTGTCAGTCCTGTTGCCAGCTGAAAGTGGAGTAGGTGGAACAGTCACTGGCAGAGACGTGGTTGGTGTATGGTCTGACGTCTGCATCACTAGTCATGGACACTGTCACACGCAACCTGCCGAGTAACCTTTGGTCACAGTTCAGACACTTGGTACCCTTGGGTATGGTCAACACCTCTTAGTGCTTACCCCTTCTGCGAGGTTCAGGGTTTTTCCCGCCAGCGTAGGGTGTCAGGGGTATATCCTTTTTGTCCCAAGACTATGAGGCGCTTCTCATGTGTGTCTTGTCCTTGCAAGGTTTTAGGATTCGCAACTCAGAGGAATGTTGTTCTGCGCAGGGTCTAGTAACCTACGCGCATAAGTCTAACTTTCCGTTGTGGCGAGCACACAAGGATCGTTGTGTGACTTGTATAGTTTAGTCTAACTTGTCGTTGCACTGAGTGCGCAAGACTCGTTGTGTGACTTGATTGTATTGGTCTAATTCACCGTTGAGCTGAGTGCGGAAGGCTCGTTGTACGAGCTATTGGTATTGATTTACCGTTGCGCTGAGTGCGCAAGGTTCATTGTATGACCTTTGTTGTTGGTCTAATTCACCGTTGCACTGAGTGCGTAAGGTTCATTGTATGACCTATTGTTGTTGGGGGTCACGCACCATTGCATGTTGCATGCAAGATTATCCTTCTAAATGTAGTCAAGGGTATGGTCATTTGGGACCATACCTCCTCACATGCCGTTATTAAATGTCATGACAAATGTTATCATATACATCACCTAGTCTTTTTGTTTGATCTTAAAGACATTTGTTGTTGTTTTAAAACGTAGTTTATTGATGTGTTCATTAATTATACATATTTTTAGTGTATAATTACCTCTTAATTCTATGTATTTTTGTGAGTTTATAGTTGAATATCTACCTAAATTGTTCCTAATTTATAAATGCAGGTTTCTAAGGTCTCAAGACGCAAAAGAAGTGAGAAACGAGCATAAATGAGTCAAAAATCCAAGATTCCAAGGAACTCAGCAAGTTGTCAGATTTGGCATGACCATGCCAACTTAAGACTCAGCAAGTTGCCAAATTTGGCACGGTTGTGCACACCTAGACACACCCGTGTTTACCTACAAGACAAACTATAGAAGCTTCAAGAATAGATAAGAAGTATTGCAGGAAGTCATGCACGCTTATGCATCCCTTGGCACCCTCGTGCATCTAAGAAGACAAAATTAGAGAAGCTTCTAGACCCGACAAGAATGACACATGTGCTAGCTCTGTCGGGACATCTGTCCATGCACGGTCGTGCCCATAACTAAATATCCCAGGAAAAGACGAAAAGGAAAGTCGTGCCTCCTTAGGCATGCCCGTGATTCCCTACTCCTAAATTTGCCTATAAATAGCATCCCAAATCTCCATTGGAAAGTGTCATTCTGTGCTATTTCTTGAGAGGCCTCCCAAGTTCGACCAGAACTCTTTCTAGAGGATTCTAGTGCCTCTCCCTTCTAGCCATTCTCTCCAAAATAACGCACCAAGTAGTTTGGTTCATAAGAAATGTAATAATGGGAGATGAGAGACACTTTGTTGCACACATATTTGTCCTTGCACTTGAGCTAGAGCTTGAAGATCATGAAGAGTGGTAATCGCCATTGGTGAAACTGTTAAGATCTTTATATAGTTGTAATTCCTATGTCTTCTCATACTCTTTGATTAGTTAATCTTATTAATCTAGTACTTTGTCTTATTTAATGTGTTTATCTTTTACTAATTCTTGATTTATTATCTTTTGTGACAGGATTGCATGACCCCTTTGATACTAAATTAACTTAACATCTTAATTTAAGTATATTAATTTAACCTAACTTAACTTGATTAACGTGTGCGTACGGCTTCTGGTACCCTTAATCAGATCAGATGTTCCTAATAAACCTTGGGAGGTGAAGCTTATTAGTACACTCATGGCATGTGACAACCCAGGAAATCCAAACTTGGTATATTAAGATTATAATTATGTAGACTTCTAGTATTGAACCATGTCAAGCTTCTGGTATCGAACCAGATCTTGGGGCAATAAAAGACTTCTGATATTACATCGAGATCCTTTGGGAAGACTTATGGTAATGCACTAGATCTGATTAGGGGGTAAATTTAATATAACAAATTAATGTGGGAATAAGGCAATCAGGTGGACTAGAAGATAACCGGTGAAATGGAACTTATTTTTCTTATTCGGTAACATAATTAATTTATTGTCTAAATCACTTCGGTAATTTAAAAGATCCATAAACGTGATCCCATTTGTAAACTTGAAATGCAAGCACTTATTAATTAAGTTATAAAAAGATAACATAACCAAGATGGCCTTAAACCAATCTTGTTGTGGCATATCGTTTACTAGTCGCAAGGCTAGGGGAGGTTCATTATGAACATATTTCCAGACTGTCTGTTGATATGTTGTGGCAAAATTGAGGGATGTTAGCAACCGGACCAAGGAAGCTACTTCTGATCTAACTAAAGATAAAATCGAAAACTCAAATATTTTCTTCATTTAATAAAATAAACTATATTTATTAAGAAAGACTTATCTAAGGGTCTTATATTACTATTTTAATCTACTAAACTAACTACAAATAAGGATGGTCGTAATAATAATAAACGGTTGAGTAGGGGGAATATCCTTGGACAATACTTAGTTCTTATCTAAAGCTATACTATACTCGATAAGTTCTCTGCCCGTTGTGTGTATTTAGTTTAAATAAAAATCATTTTTTATAAATTTAAAACTAGATAATCGTGCTTTGAAGTTGTTAAGTCAACGCACTTAAGTGTGTTCAATATTATTAAATTAATACACCTAATCCACATGACATCATTTATGCGTAACGTTTCGTATGTTAACATTCATATTGTATTATATTGTATATATATTTCAAGGGCATGCTAGGGAATATGCCAGCCAACTGCCTGACACTTCCCCATTGGCCTGAACAAATTAGATTTTACCCTCAGTTTAAAATTGTGAATTTGCCCCTATTAAAAGTTACGATTTTGCCCCGTTTCAATATTACAGTCTTGTCATCATTGTAGCTTTTGATACATTATGATTTTACCACAATTTAAATTATAATTTTGCCCCCAGTTCACAATTGCAATCTTGCCACTGTTGTAGCTTTTTGCAAATTACGATTTTACCCCGTCAAAATTACAATTTCCCCCGATTCAAAATTAAAGTGTTGCCATTGTTTTAGTTTTTTAAGCAAACCTATGGTAGTTTTTTGTTTTAGGTAGTTGACTAGTGACTCGATATAACTTTTATTCACTAGCACTCGCTCATTGATCCTGACAATTTACATTTTTGCTCTCACCTCAAAATTACTGTCATTCCATCGTTTTAGTTTTTTCTAGCAAAACTATGGTATTGTTTTGTTTCAATTGGTTAATAAATATTTGGCCTAGCGCCTCGCAAACGCGATATAAAGCTAGTTGTTATCAAAATACAATATGCATTTTTCATTGTGTGACTATGATGTATTCAACGACATTATGTTTATGCATTCTTGACACATTTCAACATGGTTCAACCCGATTGGTCAAGTAAGTGTTTGGTAATCGTGATTACGAAAAATATACACATAAGAGGTAAATCATGTAGCAATACAAGTTTGAAATTACGTGTGTGTATCTACCAAACCTATATTTAAGAAAGGTTTATTATACATCGATGATACTTATCTAAACGCAATTTGTATGCCAAAACTCTTATCGTATCTGGGCTTTAAACGTAACACTCTTATTTGTTACCAAGGCGTATGCAACTTGAGACAAATGGATCTATTGAACAAAGTGATCTACTTACGGCACGTGGTATCTCCTAGATTTTCTTTTTAAAATAACGTATCAATTCATTTGGAGAAAATTTTGAATTCAGTTAAATCAACTCGATTTACTATCTTTAGCGCTCCAACTTTAAATCTTGACAACTACAACCTCCAACTTTCTTCCTCTTTATTGTCACCTTCAACTACGATGTTTTATAAATTTGTCTTCTTGAAAATACAAGTATTAAAAAATAAAACACACGTTGTATCAAATATGTTTGTTGTATCATATAATGTTTTTTCACTTGTCATCAACCACTTTTTGTTTAAGTTTTTTTCCAGCCACGTCAACAACATCATCTTCAGCTTTCTTAGTAATTCTGTCTGTGGCTTCAGATACTTTCCCGCTTACATCTTTCGTCATGTTTGTAACCTACAATAAATTAAAAAAAAACAAACACTATTAACTAATCAATTAATTAATTAAATTTTTACCAAATAAATAAGTAATTGGTTGCATCAGATATCACAATTCAGTAAGTCCAAGATTTGATTTCCCGTTTATCTTATTTCGCCCCTACATATTTAAAAAGCTAAAAAAGCAATAGTAATGAACAAAATATATTAAACATAATAAGATTTCTAAATCTTCTTTATTAACCTAGTTATAATTAAATAAAGTTGATGCTAATTAGTTAACTAATTAATTATTCGAAGAACTTACTTGCGCTGCCCCTTTTTTAACTGCATCTGCTGCTTCAGATACCTGATCACATGTTTTTTCGACCTTTTCAGATTTATCCTACATATCATGAAGACATCATACATAACATTAATTTTCGTTAACGAGAACCTACATACATTATTTAGTGATGGACAAGATCCGTCTCTAATATTGTGAGGGACAAAAGGTTTGAGATAGAAATTGTGATGGAACATTTTTATGACGGAATTAGTGATGGCTTTTCTGTCGCAATTCAGTCGTTGCTAATTATGTCACAATGCAGTCTTTAGCAAAATCCGTAGTACAGCATATCGCGAAATCTATAGTTGGTATTACAACATTCATTTTTATCATTGAATGTGTGGCAAACTCAAATTTGTCGCAGGTTGGATTTGTGAGGAGGTCTTTTGCTGTGTCATGTGTTTGTGACGGTTTTGACCCTCACAAATGGTGCAAAATATTTTTTTAACGGCAACAACATAGCACTTACATTCTTTAAATGTTTCGAAGGTGCGACAAATGTTCTATGGCTTGTTATGAAAAATGGTCTTAAAGCAACGTTGAAAATGCTTTCGATCACCTTAACCGCCTTACCTAAAGACTTAGTTGCCATGTCTTCTATTCGTTTTTTTCTTAATGAGATGAATTCAAAAGTACTATTTTAATGTTGTTACTAAAAGTGGAATAAACAAAGATTAAGGCGTGCAATTGTTTGAGGGTTTTTAGCCTTTAACTTTGTGGTTGATTTATAATATAAAACAAAAGACTAAATATAACAAAAAGTAAACGCTTGTATACCGTTCATTTAAAAAGCATTTGGTGTTGGTACATAATGCTTTCTTGGTTGTACAAAACCCTAGCTGGCCCATTTATCAGCAATAATATTATCGGTACAAACAAACGAGAACCCAGTAAAATTTAAAATCCACCCATGTTTTGCAACCAAAACACTAAAAATAGTTGGAAGTCATCGAATGTTGATCATTTTGTTTTGAAACTTATAGAAAGAATTGAGTAGAATTGTGAATGAAGGCTGATATAACAATGGGGAAGGAATGGGAAAGCTTCATGTCTCTAGATGCCGTAACATAAATTTGTGAGGGAAAAAATAAGATCATTTACACGCTGCCATGTTGCAGCTTTGAATTGGACCCTCATATTACTTTTAACTCTCTCACAAAACCCACACAAATTACTATATATAACTAGTAGGATGGGGCGTTGCATCAGATACTTGGTCGATATCGGCTCGATTCATTACAACAATGGTACGATACTGGCTCTCGTTATAAATCTGATACCAATAATGTGTAATCGAAAGGAATTGCTTAGCTTCCAATTAAAAGCTAGAAGGACCAAGTTTTCCAAACTAATAAAATGAAGAACCAAAGTCGGATCCATGAAAATCCACATCAATAATCAATAGCAATAACTCACGAAATTAAGAATGACATATTATATCAACTGATCACCAATAACAAAAACATGTAGTCTTAAGCAACAACATCAAAGTTACATAACATGCCGTACCAACAAACATATTGTTAAGACAGCTACACCGTGTTTGCATAATAACAACACCGCATAAACAAATATATAACAACCAAACCCTAGTATACGTTAAACTGACCTTGAATGTATACGTCTTCTCAAACCACATTACCATTGCATTTGATGCTTCCGTTCATCAATCCAATCTATAGATAAGGGAAATACCCGATATAGGTTATATCCTTTTAGATGTGGTATTTTTGGTCGAGGGACCACAATGCTAAAACCGCCAAACATGAAGGGTTTACATGAAACACACAAAAGCCAAAATGATTAAAAACGCCAAACACAAAAAAGGAAGAACCAAAGTCGGGAGACTTTGATTCTAGATCTAGGATAAAGTTATCATTAGACTTATGCACCATAGAATTTCAAAAATGTAAAGCGTATGGTTGCAATTCAAAGTTGTCTAGCCATGAGTCAATAATCATCATTGCCCATGAACTAATTCACCCCTGAAATACGCATCATGATTGCCATATAGAACACCAAACATCGCAAATAGTTTGTAATTTACAAATATTGATAACACCAAGTATTAGTCATGACAACCACACAACAGGAACCAATTCTTTAGGATTTTTTGGAACATGACCCCGTTGACATGTAGGGGATATTACTTTTACCAAATCCCCAAGGTCAATGTATCATGGATTCAGTGATAATCTTATACAGAGCATGCTCAGTCATTTGATATGAAATTTTTGATGAAAATCTAGATCAACAATAACAAAGATATGTAGCCATAAGAAAGCAACACCAAAGTTGCTAACATGTTGACTATTTAGTAATAACAAATGTTAATAACATGCCAAACCAACATACATACCATTAAGATAGCTAATCTATGGGCCCATGCCAACATAATAACAACATAGCATAATCAAATACATAACAACCAAACTCTAGTAATAAGTAATAAAATAGGTTAAACTAACATTGAACATGCACTCCTTTCTCAAACCACGTTATCGTTGCAACTTATGCTTTCATTAATCAATCTTTAGCTATGGTTAAGAGAAATGCATGAAAAATATGATGAACAATAAAAATAGTAATCAACTGATTTGTCATATTTTTTCATGTATTCCCTTAACAACAAAACCATGTCAATAAAGCAATATCCTTTAGTAGGTAACATATGCACTTATAAGTGTAACGAGGCTAAGATATAACATCCTAAAATAGGAGCTACATTAACAATCATAATCAATGCCCCACCAGATACAGTATACGAAGGTATATCTACCATGGATGTATATTAGACGACCATCTTAGCTTCCTTTCAACATACAAAACACTTATCATCATAGCCTCAAAATAGGTACCATAACAACGATCATACTTGATGCCATAGCCAAATTCACAATACTAATGTTAATCATGGTTCAGAAACATTGGTAAAATGTCTGACCAATAGTTGCTTTAGAGAGTCTAAGAGCAAACGCAAACTTAAACCTAACATCTAACATAAGCATCTTAACAAAGACATGGAATTTGAAACCAAGCACCATCAATAATGACTTTTAAAGCACTGTATAATCAAATATTCATAGCCATACACCAACAGTGACTTTCAAAGAATCAAATCATTAAAGAAAGGTCAAGGGTCTAGAAACCCTAAGAAAAAAAAGGTAAACCCATTTAGGTCAAAATACCCCATTACTCTTGTTATCTCAACCATAAGTACCAAACTTAAACACATGCAAACACCACAGAGTTTCATACACCAAAATGTCAGTACTTTTATCTTCTTACATACTTTAAAATCTGATGATAAAAGATTTCAAGAACCCAAGACAATAAAACGTAACATCTTAACAAACACATGGAACCTAAGACCTTACTATATCATCAAATATTCATAGCCACATACCAGCACTGACTTTTAAAGAGTCAAAGCATCAAAGAAACCGTTAAAGGTCTGGAAACCCTAAGAAAGAAAATGTAAAAGACATTTAGGATAAAAAAACACCATTTCTCTTGTTAATTCATCCCTAATTACAAAAAACCAAACGCGTGCAAACACCTTAGAGTATCATACACCAAAATATCGGTACTTTCATCTTCTTACACACTTTAACAACAACAGAACCCAAACAATAAAACATGTAAAAATCACATAAATAACATGTATAAGATAATTGTGCAATATATTGCAACCTATCAAACCCTTGCAAACATCACAGCATGCAAAAAAAACGAGAAGGATACGTTTGGCCTTTTATCGTAAAAAATAACCAAAAACAGAAACTTTATTACTTTTAGGGTTTATTGAGCCATACCAACAAACCCATAAAAGGCAATCCAGCAACCATGAACAATAATACATATGTTCAAAATAATATCTTTAAGGAAAGTACAAACACAGAGAAAAGGTGTACAACAACGGTAGACATAGACCCAAAATACATATACGCCTGCGGAAGCTTAGGAGACCGTTATCGCTTATGCAACGACCATATAAAGGCCGCAATCTTAGAAGAGTACAGAGTAGAAAAAGACCTTGAAATGACGGCTTTGTAATCGGAAGAGAAAAAAAACACTGACAAAAATGGTGTACGTAGATAACATACATATAAGTAAATAAAGAGGTAACCAGAGACTAAGCCGGAACCTTGATCGGACCAAAATTCGCCGGAGAAGAAAACACTCGGGAGAGAGAAAATGAAGCAACAAAAGCACAAACGTGAGTGACATTTTAAGCAAGCACCACCCTGATTGGCAAAGGGACCACAAATGCCAAAGAAAAAACACAAAACACTAAGGGTTTACATGAAACTAACAAACGACATAAGGACCAAATCCGTCATTGCTAAAATCTAAAGGGCCAAAGTCGGGAGGTGGAGTTACCACCGAGTTTGATTTTTAGTATATAGGATAGCTGGATTTATATATAAAAAGTATAAGGGTTATCTTTTTTAAATAATCTATCTTTTTTGGGTGGGGGAGGATCCACCCAAATAGTCTTATCCTTCTTGGTTTTATCTGCAAACCCAAAGCACCACATGCCGCGTCACCCTTGCTGCCATTAAGGTGGTGGGTGTTGCCCGATTGCCACTGCTTATCGAACCCAAGCTGTGTAACCTAATAATGGTAATTGACTAGTCGTTGGAAAAATCATCACAAATGCACTTTAGAAGTACGTGTACATTTGTATCAATAAACATAGGACAAATAATAGTTGATTTATTTTCTGTCTTTGATTTTGTGTGTTTTCTTTACATTATGATTAACTTTTTTGTGAAGCTTTATTGCTATGGCTGTATTTTAGGTTCTTCGTTTTGTTTTTTCTCCGGTCTTCATAGAGCTTAAAACCATGCAATCCTTGATGTGAAACGATCATTTGGCCTTTACCAAACAATGGGAATCAGGTCGAACTCGCTTTGTGAACACCCCTAACCCTGACTTTATAAATAGCATCCTTACCTTTAAAGGCAAGTGTGTTCAAGATAATCTCATCCTAACTTAAACCCACGTAGTATCCATATTTCGAAATAATAATAAAGAAAATAACTATTCTATCTCTGAAAGTTCTATCGTCTTCACGAAAGACACACAAGAATAGAGCAAATAATATTATCACTTTGGTCTCTTCTCTGTTATCGGTCAAGAAAGAACACCACACAAGGCCCTTTTTGTTTTTGTTGTAGTTTCTTGCGTATAAAGTACGGGTGAGCAAATTGACCGCCACAACCGATAACCGAACCATAACTGAACCGATTTTAACCAATAACCGACATAACCAATGGTTATGGTTATTAAATTTGTTTTACCGACCGAGTGGTTATGGTTACGAAGCTTTTGTTAACCGGTATAACCGAAACCGAACTGAACTTATAATGCTAATTCTGTGTAATAAGTTTCCGTTTAACACTAATCATGCAAATGTTTTTTACTAAGATAAAAGTATGTTTGTAACAAAATGATCTTGATATAGTTGCCATTTATTTTGATAAAGAATCATACTTCTAATCAAAGGCTTAAGTAAGTTTTTTTTGTTGATAAAAATCGTATTAAAAGAGATCCCACATTGGTAATTTAACCAAAAAGTGTAGCCTTGATTATTTTATAAAAAAATAAAGCTAAAATCCAACATGGTTGGTTCCATTTTTTATTTTGTACACCCATTAACTTAAAAGTTTTGAACTTTGACTAAATTTAGTTTTACTTGAAGTTTTTGGTTGATAACCGAAATAATCATAAGCGAATTTATAACCGATTAACCGTAACTAAAGTTTAATTATGGTTATTATTATGGAAATCCCACAACTGAATTAACAATTATGATATACTTAATAGTAAAAATCAAACCAAACTAACCTATGCAGATCCTTAGTACAGAGCTGCAGCAAGAAAATCCCTTTTTCTTGATTTTCAAGTGCTTCGGACTCGGCCCAAACAAAATCATTGTCTTGTTTCCTTTTGTTTTTGTTGTGTCGGTAACCACATGGCCCCAACATAGCCCACCACTAATTCACCATAATACAACTAAAAGGAATGTTAACATATTATATTCTTTAACGGATGATATTACACATGTTATAAAAATCAAACTTTAATCACGTATTAATAAAAACATATAGGGCATATTTGGCAAAAGTGGTTGGTGGCTGAAAGCTGGTAGCTTTAGTTTTTTAGATATATTTAAGTGTTTGGCAGAGTAGTTGTAGCTTTTAATAAAATATATAAAATGACCAAAATGGACATAACTAAAAAACATAACAATCATTAAGCAGTTAAAATAGTCATTTTTTCCCTAAAAGCTTGTAGCTTATTCTAAACGCTACAGGTAGAAGCCAGGGCCGGATTTTGGGCCGGCTAATCTGTGCCGAGGCCGAGCCCAAATTTTCAAAGGGCCTGAAAAGTATTTATAACCTATTATATATTTATTAAATTATATATTTAGTATATTCATTTATTTATTATTTAAAAAGTGTTGGTGGTGTAGTAGAAAAACCATCTCAAGATGTTTTAAAGGTCGTTCAAGTCTCGGTTCCACTACTAAAGGTTTTTGTGAATTAATTTCCTCTTAACCATAATTTGGGTCCTGTTCTTTCTTACGCTCGAGGCCTAAATTTTTTTGAAAGTTTTTGGGGACGACTATGATAGAAGCGTTCAACTAAAAGATTCAAAGTCCTAACCTAAAAATTCAAGCTTTTACAACCAAACAAGTCTTTTTATCAAATAAAAGCTGTTTCTTAAAAGGTTAAATCTAAAAGCTTCTGAAAGCTTCATGCCAGGCATAAGCATCCAAACACAAAATCAGAAATCTCTTAAACATAAATACAAGACAATTTACCTGCGCAAATTAGCAACATTAACTTCAACACACGCGCACGTTAGACACATCCTCCGCTTTTGTGCAACAAAATCTCCGGTTGAAGAAACGTTGGGGCAAAAATCTTGTGACAAGCAACGATGACGGAGGCAGCGATAAGGAACAAGTCAGGTATGGCGAGCGTCAAAGACATGCCTCTCCTCCAGGACGGCCCTCCTCCCGGCGGTTTCGCTCCGGTCCGGTATGCTCGCCGGATTCCGTCCAAAGGTCCCAGCGCCGTCGCCATATTCCTCGCTGCTTTTGGCGCTTTCTCTTGGGGAATGTACCAGGTCGGCAAGGGGAATAAGATCCGTAGGTAAGTTTTTTTCTGATTATAGAAACCCTATGTTTTGTTTAAAGGATTGTTTTAGTTTGCGATTGAACATTTGTTTGATGATTCAAGTGTGAATTGTAAATGTTTGAGATCTGTAGTGAAATTAGATCGTTTTTAGGTTTAGATTAGACCTAGATTAGATAGGTGAATGTATCCGGATGTTTATCGTTAGTAGAGTGAGGTTTGTGATTGGTTAATCACTTAATCTGATTTTTTTAGAGAAATTGATGACTGTATATTGATGTAATGCCTGCCGCAAACTGTATATTTTGGTTGATTTAGTTTGCGATTGAAAGTTGGAGTATGCTGTTTGATCGACTGGACTATTGGTAAGTGTGAATTGTTATATGTTTGAGATTTGGTGTGAATGTAAGAAGTGGAATTGGATTGTTTTTAGGTTTAGATTAGACGTAGATAGATATTTGCGGCGATTAGGATCCCTTCATTTCATGTCTTGCTGGTGTTGACATTCATGATTGAAATTATTGTTTCTCTAGGGAAAAAGAAATGCATATTGATGCAGGGACTTTTTTAGAGAGTGGTGGATTTTGGTCCTAGCATATACCTAGAGAAGTTGATAACTGCATATTGATAATTTGATACTGATTTGCTAGAGAAATTTTGGTATTTTGGCTACAAATTTGTAACAAAGGATCAGAGATTGGAGTACTTTTTGGAGTGCAAGCAACATGTTATTGTTGATTAAAATAGCAATATGGGAAATGAAATGGGATATATATTTGAATTATGTTGATTTTTGTGGCTTAGAAGTTAGAATCGACTTCTGGATGGCTAGGTATTTAGGTAATACTTACTTTGTTACTTTCGGGCCATCAAGAAGAGAGCACTTTTAGTTTGTTAATTTCCCAATGTATTAACCTTTTCGGAGATCCTGTAGGCGCTGCTCTCTAGCTTCTTGCTAGAATCGTTTTGTCTTCATAGATTCTTACCGCCTTTAAAAAAATGTAGAAGAGACTAATGAATGGTTTTTGGCCCTAGCTTATTCTTGTATTTGCATTTGGTAGTCTGGAAATAGTTTTTTGTTTTCACCTACACATCGATGCACCAAATTCACTTTGATGAGTGGTAGTCTGCTGTTATCATTACATCATAGTTATTGATAGCGAATAGCGGACGATAGCGACAAGCTACGTAGCGATAACGATGAAATAGCGGGCACTATTTTATGTTTAGCGACACACTAGGAGAAAATTTCAGAAATATTTTGTATCTATATTATATCCAAATAAGCTGTTTTATATGTATGCTTAACAAAAAACCTAAAATCCTGCTATTTTATCCCTATAAAATCCCGCTATTTTCATTAAAGCAGGACAAAAAAGTCTACCTCCTGCCATTTTCCTGCTATGGAGGTGTGAAAATCAAATAGCGACATCATGAGTGTTACGCTACACTATTCGCTTTGAACCCTATTAATAACTATGATTGACATCTTTGTTGGGAACCTGAATTTATAATGTTGACATATGTTGGCAAGCCGTAGTACTGTAGTAGCAGAAAACGAGTGTGAGTAGAATGATATGAGGGTTATGCTTAATGATTATATGTTTGGTACTGTAGTCTGTAGGTTATTCCTGTATTTGCATTTTGTAGTCTGGAAATTGTTGTTTGTCTTCACGTACACATCAATGCACTGAATTCACTTGATGAGCGGGAACCTGATGTTATCACTTATTATTGACGTCTTTGTTGAGAACCCTGAAATAATTAACTGTTCGTAGTTGACATATGCTGGCAAGTATCAGTTGCAGAAAACGAGTGAGTAGAATGATATTAGGACTTTGCTTATTGTTTCTAAGTTGGTGAGGAAAATAAACATTAAACTTGGGAACATGCCAACAAAGGGATGTTGATATGAGTATTACATTCTACAGGCGTTAATATGTGAAATTATCACAAATAGATAACTTGGTATTCCTGAAATCCTCTGATTATGACATGCTTTTGACATTTGCAAATACATGGTTGCCTCTCACTAGGCCACTAGTTGCCGCTCACTAAAACTAGTAGCAAGTAAACACCTTGAAGGTTTTATTGGTAAACTAACAAATCATTCATTTCCACAAGTCTGGCCTTTGTTTCTTATCTTGTTATGATGTTACTCTCTTTTTTAGATTAGAAGCAGTTTATGGTGTTAAGTTTGATTTTGCTAAGAAGGTTTGAATGGTTGTAACAGTTTAAAAAAATGATATGGTTCTAGTGGCTAGAATTTGGTATATGTTTTTGAGGGCCACATCTCTATATCATTATTGTTTGTAATCACTAGGCAGGGAAAAAAGACAAAAAAATGAGCTTAGAGACTGTAAATGGAGTTGTAAAGATATAAAAAATGAGCTTCTTTATTTTTGTTTCATAGGAATTAGAAAGTTAATTTTCTTTTATCAAATTAGCTGTGACAAACACTAAAATGGTTAACCCTATCAGAGGTGCACAAAGTATGAAGTTAGTTTTTGAAAAACTGGTCTTAACTTCAACTCAGTCTCCTGGCTTATGGTTGGCCTTCAGTTGTTGTCCCAACCGGTCTGGACTGGGTTCTTTTCCTTTTGGGTGTGGTCCTTTTGCCTTAACGATCTTCTATTCACTTTTATTATAACTGTATACCGGTCAACTGTTTGATTTAGGGCAATAAAGGAGGAGAAGTATGCTGCCCGGAGGGCTATCCTGCCCATGCTTCAAGCAGAAGAGGATGAAAGGTAATAAGCACAAATGCTTTGTTTTTTATTCTGGTTTTGCTGTGAAATAATTTTGTTTTGTGTTTTAGATTTGTGAAAGAATGGAGAAAATATCTTGAGGAAGAGGCTCGTATAATGAAAGATGTGCCTGGGTGGAAAGTTGGCGAGAGCGTCTATCACTCTGGAAAATGGATGCCTCCCGCAACGGGTGAAATGCGACCCGAGGTCTGGTAAATTTATGCTGGTGTTATTAATTTTTATGACCCCGGTGGTTGATTTCATGTTGACTCACAATTGTATCACAAGTGATGGCATACTTGTAAAATAAATCCCGATCAATTCGTGGTACTTTCAGATGTTTGACAAACAGGCGGTTGCCCTTTTGTGTTGTGGCACCAGATGAGATTTTTTTCTCTGTTCATTTACATTTAAGTTATGTTCTCAGGTATTCTATTAAACGTTGCAATAGTCAGCCATGTGTGGGCATAGGGGTGTAAACGAGCCGAGCCTTAGCTTGGTTTGTTTCGAGTTTTATTTCGAAAGTTTGAGTTGGGCTCGAGAATGGTTTTTCTACCTCGAGTTTGACTAGTTTATTCTTTAATTATTCCTTCCTATTCCTATCATATACATTTACAAAGGTTTTAAATTTTTATGGTTTTTATTTTGTATCTATATATATTTTATAATAATAAATAAAACTGTATTAAATAATAGGGTTGTTTATGCACATGTGCATAGTCAAGCTCAATAAGTGAAAGTTGGGCTTGAGCATGTATATATAGTAAGTTTCAATAGGGGTTCATGCACTTGGGTTTGTTCAACCTCGAATTTGATTCAAGCTTTTACTAAGTGGATCTTGAGTAACTTATTAGCTTGTATACAGCTTTAAATTTATAGAAATAATAGTAAATTACTCGATGATATTTTCGTTTCAAATCATTAGAAGTTACCCTTTTTGTCACAATTTTTAGCGATGACCTTTTCTAAATAATTATATTACCCTTGATTTAAAAATATATCAATACCACACCCCTTTTACTCCATAAACTAAAAGAGATCCATCCCCAAAACAAAGAAGACGAAGAGTAAGTGAACACTGGGACTAAAAGTGAATTTATTCCTGCCAAATTGACCGCCTAATGTAATTTACTCTAAAAAATTATACTCACTTAGACACAGCTCAGTCGATGTCAGGGTTTGAAGCTTTCGTCTATTAAAGATATCTACTAGTTCACTTCCCATTTAAGCATGAACAGTCTTTAGCTTAGCATAACTTGATTTTTTTAGTGAGCCGGTATAGCATAGCACATGAACGACTCAGCTCGTTTACACCCCAACTCTAACTCGAATTGAAGTAACTGTTTATAGATACATTCACTAAATTATTTGGATAAGAATTTAGAACATATATATCTAACCTATACTGCTGTTTTGGATAAAGCTACGCATAAACATGATTATTTGCAACAAAATATAACATAGATCTGTCAACACATCATACAAACCATAATAACTAAACTTCATTAAAAATCTACTACTTACTATAACTTCCAAGACAGCTGTTGAAATTACCAGAAAACCAAACATGTTTCAAACCAACCGACAGGCCCTGCTTAGTATGCTAAAAAGCAAGGACCAGTGCCACCCTTCTTGTCAGCAGCATCTGGAATGCTTGAATAGCTGTATAGGTGGTTTGACATTTTCCATCCCCAATCGCGTTTCCTCGAGATCGACATTTGGGGCCATCGACTGATCCTCACATAATGCTCTCTAATCTTCCCGTCTCCCAACAAACTTGTGACTATGGTGTAACAACATTCATGGCCTCCCCACACCTTGTCATCAGGATCAGCGGTTTGACTCCCATCTGGGTGAAAATAGCGTCTCATTAGTGGGCGCGTCCCTTTCCAGTACGGATCCAAGTTGAGCCAGTATCCTGGGGCTGACTGAAGGTAATACGGTCACACATTTCACCCTTTGATTTAAATCAGACGATTTGGGTTATGTTTTATCTTA
The DNA here is from genome assembly GCA_947069175.1 of Scalesia atractyloides. Classification (NCBI taxonomy): domain Eukaryota; kingdom Viridiplantae; phylum Streptophyta; class Magnoliopsida; order Asterales; family Asteraceae; genus Scalesia; species Scalesia atractyloides. The sequence goes on from CAMTDV010000027.1 coordinate 56,756,775, forward strand.
AACATGACATATAATAAAAAAGGTAAACTAGAGTTTTCATCCTTTAGGCTTATACCAGTTTGCAAATTTCATCCTTAAACTTCAAAGATTAGGTATCATGCAAGTTGAAAAACACCGGGTAGGGCTGCAAATGGACTGAACGTTCAGCGAACAGTTCATGAACCATTCGGTGGGAATTCGTTCGTTTAATAAATGAACGAACACGAACAAAGAATTTTGTTCGTTTAGTTAAATGAACGAACATGAACAAAGGCCGCATTCATTCATTTATGTTCGTGAACATTTTATTTAAATACTTAAAAAATCCAACAAATAAAATATTTGATGAGTATCAATGTGTTATATATTTTGTTCATGAACGCTTGTTTGTGTACGTTTGTGTTCATGAACATTAGATTGTGCTCATTAAGTTCATGAACGTTTGCGTTTGTTGCCTAAAACTAACAAACGAATCAAACGAACACGAACACGTGCATCTCCTTAATGAATGAACACGAACATAAAATGTTGTTCGATAAGTGTTCATGAATAATTCGTGAACACATATATTTTTTTAACAAACGAACACGATCTTGGTCGTGTCTGTTCGGTTCGTTTACACTGAGGGTCTATTTTTAACGCATACAACCTCCAAACTGTACTAGTCAAAGATATAGATTATCATTTTGTAATATTCTTATGTTATCATAGTACATACTAGTATATTTTTTTTTTTTTACATAAGGTCTAAAGTGTTTACGGGTCAACACAACCAGACATGGCCCGTTTCTACACGTGCTAAAAACATGCTTCAACCCACACCCATTTGGACCCATTATCCAACATGCCACACCCAGCCATCTAGCCTATTCTACTACTCGTATAGAAGATCGTAAGAATACAATAAACCAAGTTAAAAGGACTAGCCTTTTTGAAGTGGAACTCCCAAGAATGATCCCATAGGTCTTCCTTTAAGATTCGGCTCTGAAATAAAAATTTTGGAACAAAGATAACGGAAACTCATACAAGTGAAAAGTAGAAGGAAGACAGAAATTTACACGTTTGCCATCCATTATAGACAATGAGTAAGCAGCCAACTTTGACAACCCCTTGATTTGAGACATACGAGGTAGATGCGCTTTTCCAGCCCATAAGTCTTCGCACTGCCGACAAGCATTCATTTGATAAGCCACTGAATATTAGGGGACACTTGGTTCATTTAAGGAATGTGAACAGGAAACAGGGTTGTTAAGATCTTGATCTTAAGGTCCTATGATTTTAAGACGTTCAGTGAAAACATGGTGATCATGAATTGAATCTTTGCAAGCATAGGATCTTACATAAGGTCTTGATCTTGACCATAGGGTCGTAAGACATTGACCCCATCTGGTCTTGCTTGTCTTGAAATCGATGAATTGACTAACGTTGTTAAAATAAATAAGAAAGTCAACAATAAAGAGATAGACTAACCGACTAAGTGGCACATAAGAGGAAATTTTATTAAGTTGAAAACTTAAAAGAGTTCAACACCCTAAAGTGTACAGTAAAACCATTTGAGCAATCTAAATCTAAATGTTTAATTTTGAACCTTTCATGCATTTGCGTAGACCAGACCAATCTTGGGTAAGATCTCGATCTTAAGAACCTTGCCACATAGTGCTCATGAATTTTGGAGTATTATCATTGAATTGCCATTGATTGGTTGCACCATGTAGAATAAAAAATAAATTTCCCAACATGTAAATAACTACAAGATATGCATAAAGATTAAAAAGAAGTCAAAAGAGGTAAGATAAATGTTAGACGTGCGTGACTCAACAACATTCAAAAGAAGTATTGATTCTTTTTTACCGACATACACTAGAAAACATAAATAGGAAATCTAGAAATGTGGGCAACAAGTCGTCTTGGCAAGCACTCGGTTGGTATGCCTTATGGTCAAACTCAGGGTCTGTAGGAGGCTTATATGTAAAAACAACCAAAGGGATGAAGAGATTATGAATGGTATACTTGATAAAAAGAGCTGAGACAGATGGAGGTTTTGGCTGTACATAAATCTTATTCTTTTGTCATAGAACAACGTTTCGGGTTCATGACCTGACTGCTAGGAGCACCTCACGCATTTCAAAACTCAAGGATTACGCCCGTAATTTGGTTGGTTGGACGAGGATAGGAATAGAACATATAAAAATAAAGAATTGTATTAATATAGAAGTAAGCACCCAAATGGCATTGATAAATATATAGAACTACAATCCATTAGGCTCGCAATCCTACATATAGTTATTAAATTTCACTACAAAATTATGTTGGCAACCATAATAGTCAAAGGCATGCCTCTAGCAGCCAGATTCCGAGCAAATTCCAGTCAAAACAAGTCTCTAAAACTGGTCTGAAACATCCTAAAACATGTCAAAAACCCTAAAATTGCGTGTTTATGCTGTGCGCGCCTTAGACTGGCAACTGATACCTCAATTTCTACAAGTTTCAAAACAACACAGAAACCCAACTTCCCCCTAATCAACCAACCACACCTCCATACTCCCAGAACTCAAAAGATCAACAAAAACAGCATACAACAAGTACCTTTTTAGCCCAGACAGCGTCACTAGACGCTACCTCAAGCCAGCTGCGAGAGACCATGAGCGATAGTGCCAAGCTGCGTGCGTCCAGATGGTTGAGTATCATCAACATCACATCCCAACCAAATACAACTAATGGGTCCTCTAATTGTGTGTTACCCCTTTTGGGTTTCTCCTTCTCCTTCAACACCCACAGGTTGTGTCCAGCATCTTCTGGGTTCACCATGGCTTCAAGAAAGGAGAGGAAGTACATGTAACATGTAGCAATTGGGAACTATCGAGGTGCTGGAGAAAAAGGAAGGGACATGGGACCTACTACCTATAAAATGCCATTACTTCTCATATCATATATATTAGATAAGCCTGAATATATTCACACACCCCTACTGCTTATTCGGACAACCCTAGAGCCTAGACGGGTCGTCTAGGGCTAGACGCTCGTATAGCACTGGTTTTGAGGAGTCAGCAAGTGTTTGGCAGGGCGCACAAATTTATGTGCTAAGACAGGTCGTCTAGACCTAGACGACCCGTCTACGAACTTGTTTTTTTTAGTTGGAAAAAGGGTGTTTTGGCGGGGTAGATTGGTTGTTGTTGTAGTTTGAAAAAATAGTGTTTTGGTTGGGTAAATTGGTTGGTGTTGGAAGTTGATTTTTTTTGTGGTGCAATTTTATATTTTTAAAAAGTTTTGTTTATTGTATAAAAATAAGTTATCTTTTTCGATCCTTTAAGTATTTATATGTTTTTACGTTATGTTTTTTTTAAATTATATTAAAATTTAATATACGTCGATTTAACACACACAATCATCAAGTAATCGAATAACTGAAAACAAAGTTATATATTATAGATATAACATAACTTTGTACATCCATAACAATAGGTCAAGACGACTCGTACAATTACAATTAAATTATTTTTAGTATAACTATTAACACCGGGATGGGTACACAAACCACCAAGGGGATAATGGATATGGTAACAACTACCAAGGTGGCAGGGGACCGGGTAACTACCACCCACAACGATTCTCCAATTCCAGATCAACGTTGTTTATCGCCCTGGGTGAGCATTGGAAGCCCGACAAACAGTCTTGCAATTAGTTAGCAGTCATTATTTCTTAACCCTTGAATCCCAACGCTTCTCCTTACATTCTTCCAAACGAACCAGCTCCTTTGTAAGAACTCTTATTAGAGAATTCCGACGACGAATTGAAAGTTTTATGCGACACCAAATGCTCTGCATGGGTCTATTTAACAAATAATTATACGCCCCTCTAGGCCTATGCGGGGCGTATCACTTTACTACTTTACTGACATGCATTGAATGATATCGGATGAAGTAATATAAGCCAAAGTTCATGACGAAGAGAATTCCGATGACGAATTGAAAGTTTTATGCGACATCAAATACTCGGCATGGGTCTATTTAACAAAGAAATATACGCCCTGTCTAGGCCTAGACGGGGCGTATCACTTACATTACTGACATGCATGCAGAGCACAAACTTCAAGACGGGTCGTCTAGGCCTAGACGTCCCGTCTTGAGCTGGTCGTCTTCAGCATCCGTCTACGGCTAGACGTCCCTTCTGATGTGACTGATTTGCCGTTGTACGGGGCCAGCATTGTGGATGGAAAAAAGCAAACCTAGACGACCCGTCTAGGTCTAGACGACACGTCTAAGTGTGTAGTATTACCGTTTTGCCCCTGATGTCAGCCTAGACGGACAGCTAAGCAGGGGTAAAATGGACTTATTTCTAGAACCAGATGGGGCGTCTAGGTCTAGACGAGGCATCTATACCCAAATAAATTTTTTTTGTGTAATTAATATGATTTTGTTTACTTAATACACACTTTTTGGGTAAATAAAATCTTGTTAGTTATACCAAAAATTTTCTAATTGTATACAAAATGTTTGTATTAATTACAAAAAAATCATACTAAATAAACAAAAAATCATATTAGATTTAGCAAAAAGCCTCATTCTTCCGATTCACCGTCGACCCAGTTAATACTCGAGTTTGAATTTGGTACGGGATTCATTATCGACGTATATCATTCTAGACGGGGCGTGTCCATGTCCATCCATTGTTCTGCAGCCGCGCTTCGGTAGGTCAACCACAAACCGTTTACTATAGGCATCGGAAACTGGCCTTCCAGCTTAATGAAGTGGTTGTTGTTAACATGTGCAAGTGTTATCGTTCGTGGTTCTCGATCCGTCGAATGGTTGATTATCAGGAAGAACATGGAAGAACCATCGATGCTTAAGAGGTGAACCACGATACCATACAGTTGTGCAATAAGAAGCCCTGCGTGGGGGAAGTCCATCCAATGAGTGGGGGGAAAATGCTCCACTGAATCCCAGATTAGGCTCTAACAATGCGTGTAAAAGTATTCTTCCTCCCATGCTTCAAATACTGGCGCCCAGATCGACACAGTCTGATCCATCTCCTGTTGAAGGTCTTTTCGAATGTGGCTCCATGCACGTTCTCCCATACCCAAGCCCACAGCCACAGACCGAAACCCACAATGACCGTCTGGCCTCACATCTTGTATGCACGGGATGTACGGGTGAAACAAAGAGGGAAGGAAAGGCTTAGACCGTTTGATAGCTGATACATACTCGTCGCCCACTATCAACGGAAAACCGTTATCGTCTCGAACCTCTCTTTGTTTAGAACTCGTTGAACGGCTTCGCCCCGCTACGGGTTTTTGCGACTTGATGACCGACTGTTGAGTGGCCTGCGACAGAACATACGAGCTAAGGCGGGGGGCATCGTATGTACTTGATTGGGAACCCTGCGACGGAACATACGAGCTATGGCGGGGGCGTCGTCAAATCGAAGTTGTGCTTGCTTTGTTGTTGGTCGTCCACGAGTTGAGTGTTGGACAACCAGTGGTTTTTTTGTGGATTTGGTTGGGGTCAACACCGCTTTAATCTTTCCCAGCAAGCTTTTTTTCTGAGCAGGGGAGCGTGACTCTTAACTGTTGCCGAACAATGTTCAACTCTTCTACCACGTCAACGTCATCAGATGTCAATTTACATGGCTGAAAGTTAAGCTTCCGCCAGAAGATGTCTACGTCTTCGAGTTAAATCAGACGCTCTGCACGTACGTACTTTTCCAACCTACAAGCACACGGCAACCCACAGCTGTACCACATGTGACATCCACAAGATGAATGCAAGCGCTGAAACACATCTAGTTTCCTAAGTAGCTCTCCACTCAGCAAATCAAGCGCTGTGTGGGAAACTTTTCCACGTAGGTGGTCAAATAACGGGTTTTTGTGGTGGTTCATTATTTTTTCGATGCTTTCTCGAAAGCTCGGCCTTATTTCCCCATATTGTGTTTCGACTATATCCTTGAACAACCTACTATACGGTCCAGCGAGCTCCTATCTTGGACGTATCTCTTTAAATTCGCGTGTTGACTCTCAACTCTGTTGGTGGTACGCTGCCCGAAGTTGCGGCTCTTATCTATCCACGTAAAGACAAACATTTGCTTGTAGTCTTTCAACCAGTTGTCATACATGTACGCAAAGACCCTACAAGGTATCAACACTTAGTTACATGTACATGGTAGGTCATATTTTACTTGAACGTAAACTTACTTGAACGTTTGCACGCCACAAGTCGCTTTTGCAAGTGGCCTAAGTTGTACTCGTATATTGGTATTGATGGAGACTCACACAATCTCCCCCATGATGACAAAATTTTTTGCCATTCTTCTTCTGTGAATGCACTCTTGCAGTGCTTACAAATATTCTGTTGAATGTGATACCTGCAGAGATATCGAGAGGCGTTTGGAAAAACTTTCGCACATGCGTTAATTAGGGCCAGGTCTCTATCCGTTACAATAACACGTGGCTCCATACATTCGTCCAATATTGACCTGATCCTCTCAAGCACCCATACAAAGTTATCACTACGTTCCTTGTAGACAACGGCATGCGCGATACAAAACGAATAGTTGGTGGGGTCATACCAACTATCTGGGCAAATGGCATGTTGTATATGTTCGTCTTGTACGTGGAATCAATCAGCAAAACGTGCTGGAACGCACGCCATATTTCACTCGAGTAGGGATGAACAAAGAAGAGTAACGACCTCTGTTTCGGGTTCCTCCCGTGTCTCATAAATAAATTCGTTTATTAATAAGGATGTTTTCTAGCGACTGCATGGGAGTCAGGCCATATTTTTGTTCAGCCCTAATCTTCTGGACTGCGTTTTGAATGTCTTTCTGCACATGGAAACTGTCGGGGAACTGCTTCCTTATCGTTTGAAAAATTCTGCACGTCTCCACGTTTTTGCTTGTCAACTGCTCGATCATTCTGTATTCGTCAGGAGCAAAGCTTCGCACAAACGCGTGGCCCGACTGGTCCTGACAAACTTCGTGGCTATGTTCAGTCTTCCCCCTTTTATCCCCCATGTTTCATACGGATGGTCCCGCACAGCCAACAGGTAAAACGGGCAACCGGTTTTCTTGCTTCCAGCTTTTCTAACCGTTGCTGTAGTATGGTGCTCACCACCACGATCACATTCAAGCCATACCCTCTCGGTCCTTCCACCGATTTTCTTTGATCGTCGGGTCACAATAACGAAACCATCCGCCTTTGCCATTTCCCATGCCCAGTTTTTTACCTCATCTAGAGAGTTGAAAACCTGTAAAATCGATAGCGTTATGTTAGATTTTATGTCTACTGAACTTCATAACTTAAATAAATAAGTTTTGATACCGTCTCTGTGAGGTACGGATTGCCTGCGCATGGGGATGCCACACCACCATATCCTCCACCATCAGGATAGACTTGTTGACTGTAGAAAGAATGTGTTGCATTGTAACTTTCGTAACAGTCTCCTCCGTATCTATCCAGACCGTGTTGTTGCACGTACGAGAATTCACACCTGTATCCATAATCCGGAAACCCATGTTGCGCAGGATAACATGGTGAATCAACTAGGTACGAGTCGTCCACATGGGTTGTTTCTTCAATTGAAGGAAGCTCGTTCAAGTCTAGAAACGGTCTGTTTTGATTTCCTTGTACACTTGAAACCTCCTCTTGCACGTTAGAATTAGGAACACCGGTCTCCCCCTACCAACGATACCACCATTAGTAAATAATTAAAACAACAACTAGTTTAACCTGATAATTGTTACTGAATTGGCCTCAGGCACCCATGTCTCGCCAGAATACGCCCCAAAGAAATAGTTGCCGTCCTAGTTTGATGACATTCACCACCTTTGAATGATATCATATGAAGTAATATAAGCTAAAGTTTATGACGGAGATAATTCCGACGATGAATCGAAAGTTTTCCGCGACAACAAAAGCTCTGCATGGGTCTATTTAACAAAGATATAGACGTCCCGTCTAGTAGTAGAAGGGACGTATCACATCGTACTTTACCGACATGCATGCAGAACGCCAAAGTTCAAGACGGGTCGTCTAGGCCTAGACGCCCCGTCTTGTTCTGGTCGTCTTCAAGGTTTGTATAGGGATAGACGCCCCGTCTAATGTGACTGATTTGACATTGTACGAGGGGAGGAATGTGGTCGGAGAAAAAAAAACCTAGACGCCCTGTCTAGATCTAGACAACCCCTCTTAAGGGTGTCTAAATAGGCAAGTGGGTGTGTGAATATGTAGACCCTTAGATAATCATAAGAATACTAGTTTAAATAAAAAATAAAAAACAAATAACTAAAAAAAATCTAAAAACATATAAAAACAAAAATTTTGAATTCTTTTTAATAAAATTCGCTATATAATTTTTTTAAAAGAACTTAAAAAAATGTTTTATTATACATGTACATTAATATGAAAAAGACTAAACCACATAACTCACCCCCCACCGACACCCCCCAAAAACCTAAACACCCCACCTCCACCCCTAAAAACCTAAACCCCTCACCCCTACCCCCAAAAACCTAAATCCATCCTCCCACCAAAAGCCTACCCCCCCCCCCCAAAAAAAAAAACCTAAACCCTCACCCCACTCCAAAAAAAACTTAGGAACTAAACCCTAAACGTAAACCACTCAAAAAACCTAAACCCCCCTCCCACTACACCTAAAAACTAATCCTAATCCTTAACCCAAAAAACCTAACCTTAAAAGCTAAACCAAACTTAAAAGCTAATCTAAGCATATAATGCACATGTACATCACATACATATAATGCAATGTGTAGTACATATATAATACACATGTGTAGTACAAGTTTTTATTTTTTTTTGAAAAAAAATTTATACATAAAAAATAACGATTTTTTATAAAAAAATTGTAAAAACAAATTGGTATGTTTTTAGGCTTTTTTTAGTTAGTCTTTTAGTTTTCTCATTTATATATTGTTTTCTCATGATCCTCTCCCTATACACACACACACACACACACATATATATATATATATATATTAGAATTATAGAGAGAAAATGCATTTAAGTTACAAAAACTCAAGAAATCTTGTGTAACAATTTTCTTTTGTAAACCTTATACATACATACACACACACACACACACACATATATATATGGCTCTATTCAAATGAGAACCACCACAATTTGTGAGAACAGTGAGAATTTTTTCTTCCCACGCGAGTTGAGCCAAAATTTTTTAACACAAACATAGATGAATATTATAAATACATCTATAAAAAAATTGTCGAGTCGGTAGTTTCGACTGATGTAAGTTTTTTTACTAGTCGGTGTAAATTTTGTAGGAATATAAATTTTTTTTACGCCTCATGTAAAGTGGGTATGCGGCCATTTTAATTTTTTTTTGCTGAAACAAGTGATTTCTTTTTATGACTTTTGAGAAAAAAATTCAGAAAACCTTTTGGATGACCTAGTTCTCATGGTTCTTCACAACTCAAGGTGGTTCTCATTTTAACCCACCCATATTATATATATATATATATATATAATATATATATTATATATATATATAAATATATATATATATATTATATATAGGTTGGTTTACATACAATATTCCTTAACGTACGATGTGCATGAAGATGAAATTATGCACGTTATAAAACTCAAAAGCCCTAATCAAGCATGTTGAAAACCATAATCACACATGAGTATAATCATGTACGTACAAAATCCAAAATTACGCATGTTATATATTCACAACGTGTTAAGCAAAATTGTACAATACACTTCAGTATATATATATATATATATATATATATATATATATATATATATATATATATATATATATAAAGAGAGAGAGAGAGAGAGAGAGAGAGAGAAAGAGAGAAGGGATCAGGAGAAAACGCCTAAAAGTGTGAAAACGGTAAGAACGATTTTCAACCATAAGACTTTGTGATTTATGGCTAAGATGATGCGGTGTCATCGTTGTAAATAATGGAAACCTTAGAACTACTAGGAGGGGTAAAATTGGAAGATCCAAAAAAGGATGCACATACTAATCACATGTCATTTTCCCCAATCATATTTAAACACCAATAAATTTTTATACGTGATTATTTTCTAAAAAAATTACACTATAAAACTCAACGTATTTTTATTTTTTCAACGAGTATACTATTGATATATTTTTTGAAAAAAAAGAACTACGGTTTTTATGGCGTTTTGAACTTTGTTTCTTTATGGCGTTTTCAACTGGGTTTTTATGGCGTTTTTCTAAAGTGGGTGTTTTTATGGCGTTTTTCTGACGTGAATGTTTTTATGGAGTTTTCAACTAGATTTTTTTATGACGTATTCAAAGCTGAGTGTTTTTATGGTGTTTTCAACTGGGTTTTCATGAGTTTTTTTTTCTGAACTATGTGTTTTATGGTGTTTTTAACTGGGTATTTTCATGGCGTTTTTTTGAACTGGGTGTTTTATGGCATTTTTATTTAAACACCCAGTTCATGTCTTTTTTTATTACAAAAGTATAGCAATAGTATACTCGTTGGAAAGATAATAAAACACTCGATTTTATGGTGTAATTTTTTAAAAAAATAATCACGTAGAAAAAAGTTACGGGAGTTTAAAAAGGATGGTGGAATGTGCATGTGACTTGCATGTGGATGGTTTTTTGCATGTGAGTGGCATGTGCATGGACTTTTCGACAATATTACCCTTAGTGTAAGTTAGCACCAACGCCACATGTCAACACCAAAATCGTTCTCACTGTTTTCACACTTTTAGGCGTTTTCCCCACATCTCACCCCTATATATATGTGTGTGTATATATATATGTGTATATATATGTGTGTATATATATATGTATATATATTTCTTGAAATTTGACTTTTTATTAATTTATTATACAGAGGTTTGGATCTTGTACAAGGCAATAATTTCATACGAAGGGTATGTTAGAATTAGAGAAGGACAAATGTCATTGGTAGGAAGGGTATTCTTGTCCTTTCCCAAGTGAACAACTCCCCCGTTTATTTTAAATGACTATAACTTTTTCATATGTTAATATTTAAAAAGAATTCACTATATTAACGATCATTTTATTCTTTTTAATTCGAGCAACCTATTGGATAGTTTTCTTAAAAAAATTTACATGATATTGAATACCCAATAATCCATTGCGTGATTTTGAATACCCAGCACATGACTACGTGATTTTGAATACACATTACGTGATTACACATTCAACATAATCCATTACATTATTAAACATTCAATATAAATCAATTACTTGATTTCACATTCAATATGATTTGTTATAACTAATGTTATTACAATTATGCTTATAACGTAATCGTTCAGTGTGGTTTCACATAAAATATACTATAATGAAATCACGTAATCACGAAATGGGTATTCAAATCACGTAGTCACGTAATATACATAGCCAACTATTGTTACGCAATTAAGTAATCACTTAGTGTGGTTTCAAATACTATAATGAAATCACGTAATTGATATTCAAATCACGTAGTCATGTGCTGGGTATTCAAAATCACGTAATCACGTAATGGGTATTCAAAACATGTAATTCTTTTTAAGAATACTATAGCAATAGGCTGCTCGAACTAAATAGAATTAAATGTTCGTTAATATGGTGTATTTTTTTAAATATTAACGTATGAAAAAGTTATAGCCGTTTGAAAATCAAGAGATAAGGAGTTTAATTGAGAAAGGACTAAAATACCCTTTCTATATTTGTTTATTCAATTGTTTGAACATTATAATTACGAAAATGCCACCGCCTAGTTTTGAGCCATTAATCTTGGGAGATCAATGGTTGAGCTTCTCTCCTACACTTCGTACAAGAATTCTATCTAGTACATGATCTCTAATATTATTATATATCTATACTATTTTATTGGAGCAAATTGCCAAAATGGTCTCTGTGGTTTGGGCAGTTTTGCCGGTACAGTAAAAAGGTTTTATTTTTCGTATACGGGTTCAAAAAGGTTTCACCATTGCCATTTTGGTCCAACTAACTTAACCCCATCCATATGTGTTAGGTTAACCTTGGGCTTTTTAGTCATTTCCTTTTTTCATTTAGTTAATCCTTTATATTTAACCTAAAAATATGTCACAACCTTCGTCGATCACAGTAGAACAACTTCAAAACCTTCCCCAATCCTAAAACCCTAACAACAAGACGATCAAGAGTATCCAAAGGCGATTGAGCTGTAAACGAGCATTATGAGGAGTTTCTGAACGATGAACGAGCCTTGGTGTGTTCGAAAACCTAATCAACTTTTCAATCAAGAAGAGGTGTACGGTAAGTTCACGTTAAATACTCAAAAATTTTTCTAAATTTTGCCATTTGAAAGTGGATAATCACTAAATTGAAGTTCATTTTGTCATTGTTGCAACAAACTACCCTGAAAACTTTTCAATCAAAATACACCATGGGGGAGAATTCATAGGTTTCCTAGAATGACACACACTAAGGGTAAGGATAGTTATGTTGACAAGGTTAACTCAGACCTGTTTTCACTCATTAAAGGATATGTTGGTGGATATTGGGTATAAAGATGAGAATGAAGTGAGATTTATGTATAGATTGCCAGGAGAGGATCTGGATTTTGGGCTAAGACCATTGTTAAGTGATAGGGATGTTCTGGATATTATAAAGCTATCTGAAACTACTAAACTGATTGAAATGTTCGTAGAACCTATTTGATTAGATTATGAAGCTTTGCAATTAAAAAACAACGCACAATATGAGATCAATGAAAATGCTGCTAGTGCATCTGATTGGGAGCCCATTGTTAAAAAGATTGACAGTAGTGATGGATCAGATGATTGCGGTTATGAACCAGGACATGATGATAGTAGTGATATAGGTGAGGGTTCTAAGTTAGGAAAAAGATCTAATGTAGTAAAGGCCAAAGTAGGTGAGGGTTCTAATGTAGGAAAGGGCAAAGTAGGTGAGCATTCTAAGGTAGGAAAGGGCAAAGTAGGTGAGGGTGATAATGATGCATCTGATCAGACTATATTGTAGATGTTGATAACATTGTTGACGAATATGATGTTGATATGGATGAGTTTAGGGCTGCAGTAGATTTTGATTTAAGTAATGATGGAGCATACTTACATATTGAAGATGATGTCAACATGGATGTTGATATTGACTTAGAAGACTTTGATAGTTTGAGTGGTGATGAGAATGACACAAAGTTGCAGAAGAGCATAAGGGCTCATAGGAGGAAGCATAAAAAAATCCAAAAAACTTATGTCACACCCTGGATTTCCAACCCCGAAATCCATACACCGGTGGGCCTGGGTGGGGAGTATCGTGACATCAGTTGATAATTATCATGGTCAATTAAACACGGCACAACGGAAGTTTTGGAGTAAAATTACTATTACAAACCGAATGTTCGAAAATACAAAATAATATACAGGCTTGTAATAGAAGATCCACAGGCGGATCATAAATTGTACATGGAAAGAATATAAAACAGACTTTGGGCAGATTTAGGATTTGCAAGATCCTCTATCACTACCGAACACTTCTGGCCTATTTTCGTATTGTACCTGCAGATTAGTCTTTTGAAAATATGTCAGCTTTCGCTGGTAAATACACCCAACTGACTCGTTTTGAAAACATTCCAAAAATGTTTTAAGTGCGTATCAGCACAAAATCTTTTTATAACTTGGGTTAATTGGCCGTCCAACCTTGTTAACAGATTTACATGTTTGTCATACATACGGGGCTCGGCACGAAAACTGAGACACAATTAACGTACACACCACTTTGGACATACGAAGGAGTCAGTTCCTCCCAACCTTGTGGGAAAGCATAATTGAGCGTCTATCGGGTGTATGCCTACACCCGCGCTAAGGTCGTGGCCATTTTGATTGTAATGAGCCGAGGATATCCAGGACACGGTAGTTAACCCCCGATGTTTAAATAATCAAACAAAACTGATTAAAACAGAATATGCGGATCTCTATGCCGAACCATCGTTCGATTAATCCCATTTCCGACCAAGCGGTAATAATTTACCGTAACCCAAGCCCGTATAGGGGAAATAAGTCGAGAGTATTTACCTGAGCTAGTCTTCTTTAATTTTTAATAACTCAGCTGTATACAAAAAGGATTAAGTGTAGATAGCATTTACCGGCAAGTCTCTAGTCTGGATTATGGCATAAACTAACCAATTAAATACTAATGGTCTTATTTAAGTCATAGACTTAGACCGACTAGCGTAGTTGAGCAAAACGTATGACGCTAGATTAAACGATGATTGGATAGAATGTAGTTTAATCCCAAAAAGTACCTTGACTTGTTTAATATGGGTAAACTATGAACATTCTGGATTTTGAGACTTAAATGACAATGTTAAACACGTTTCAGTTAATTTTTGTAAAATAGTTACATATACGTAACTGTGCGCATATTAGCGATATCGGGTAACCGCATAAGTTATGGACAAGTTCTATATGCCATTATACTTTAAATAAGTTAAGATATCAGTAGGATATCATCTTGTATGCCTGTTAAGGTTTTAAAACGAAATTATGCCTCATAAGGGCGTTTTGGTAATTTCACATCATATAAAAGGAACTTGAATATAATTTAATGTTATGGTTATTAGTATTCTGAAAAAATACTTTATTTATGATATAATATCAGTAGGATATCAATTATATGTGTATTTTACCTTTATGACCAAACTACACACCGAAGGGGCATTTTGGTCATTTTACACATAGTTTATAAATTATTTGGCATTCTGAGTTTATAACATGTACCTACTGTAAATATGTTTAAAATAAGTTTTAAAATCAGGAGGTAACAAGTCTTGCTCCATTAATATGGTTTAAAACCATACTATGCGTCGAAATGGCGCTTATGTCGTAATATGACGTCTTTAAGTGATGTTTTATGAAAACTGATGTTATAGTCAGTTTAAAGTGTTTAAAATATGTTATTTCGTATAACATATCAGTAGGTAAATGATTTACCTTGAAAAGATTTGATTAAAACTATTTTATAAGCCGCAGGGGCTAAAACCATCATTTATCGACATAGTTTAAGGACTTGCTTAAAAACTCAGTTTATAACTTGGTTTAACATCCCAAATAATCTTACTTATAATATTACATCAGTAGAAACTCATTTTCAAGTTCATTACCATTTAAAACTTTGATTTATGCAAAAAGGGCATTTTGATCAAAGATGGCATAATTATGGAACTTGTGCATAAACTTGGATTCTGATTATGATCATGTAATATAACCTCAGAGGGTTATGCTACATAATATTATGATCATAATGCAACTTTAGATCAGTAGGTAACTAATCTAAATCGGGTCAGAATCAAAAGTCAAAGGAGAAGTCAAACTTCGCGACTTTCGGTTGCGAACCGACCCTAGAACTGAAATTGACGAACCGAACATGTTCTTACATGTTCTAATAATTATTAACATCTTGTTTAAGTGTCAAAACAGATTTCATAACATATATAAGATCAATTTATAATTTTCCGAAAAATGGCTTGTTTGACTTTTTAATATCATAACTTTTACCCGTCAATTGGTCTAGCAAACGTGATCTTCAGGAGGTGCCCTTCATAGGGATTAAAACCTACCTTATTACGATCACTTAGCCATGTTAATTTCGAACAATGGCTGGACCATAATGGTCCTAACCGAAAGTCAAAGCGTTTTCTAAAAAACGCTTGACTTTTGGCTATAAAAGCCAATAAACGAAGTGCAGTATTTACAAAATTGAACATATTTACAAAATTGAACATATTTACAAAATTGAACTCACTCGTCCAACAAATGGCACGTATGAGAGTTTAGGACTTCACAAAGGATCACTCAGAGGCTTATGATAAGCATGTTGCCCGATGTCACTTAGAGGCTGCGCATGTTGACATATCAGTCACTCAGAGGCCAAATTTCAAGCATGTTGACATCGGATCGTCACTCAGAGGCTCAGATTGAGCATGTTGACGCCTTTAGTCCTTATTGGTCTTTAACAGACTATATTTAAAATACAACACGTGTCACTATATTATTGGACACGATTTTATAGGGTGTTACAACTTATGGCTACCCTTTTTATCTTGGTCAAGCTTTTAGTAATAAGGAACAAATCAAAAAGTTAGTTAAAAAACATGCAGTGAAAAGTAGGAGGCAACTGATGATAGTAAGGAATGATAAATCTAGGTTTCGTGTAGTGTCTAAGGGGTTCAACCCTAAACTGGTTAGGGGTGAAACATAAGCAAAAGATGGGGTTGTTGCTGAAGATGTATAAATAAATAGAGGTGAATATGGAAGTGCAGTAAATGTTGGGGGTGAATCTGCGTTAGAACATGGGACCATTGCATTCTACGTGTTTAGACGGAAGTTTGGATGAGATAAAGACTAAATCGGTGGAAATTTCGTAAAAATAACGATAAGTAGAAGATTCCATTCCATACCGAAAGAGTATACATCATTTGGCAAACCGGAGAGAGCATTAACACATCTTTCCAGCTTGCATCCCTCTCACATGGAATCTCACAAACTTAACACAACCATGCGCATGAGCCTCTATTTATAGGCCACCTCATGAGCATGAGGCTCATGCGTTAGTATGAGCCCTCATACACACGTATGACTCAATCGTGCATATGAGTGTTTTCCTTATCAATTTAACTCTCAAACTTATACAATATTCAACTCACGCTCTATCTAGCCTTCGCACAGTGGCGGACGCATAAAATATGCACCAACAATCTGGAAGTTCATTAAATGCTGGGATTGAATCTGGAAGTTCAATAAATGTTGGGGGTATATCTGTTAATTTAGCAAAAGTTGGGGGTATATTTGTAAATTCAGCAAAAAGTGCAAGTGGGTCTAAAGTTAAACCTAAACCTAAAAAAAGGATATAAATCCTACATGTCCTTGGCTACTACATATCTCAAAGAGCAAGAGTGTTGGCTCTTGGATAGTTAAAACCTTCTTGAAAAAGAACATATGTCTACACTTAATGGATGTCAGACTGTGCATTATTGGTTGGTTGGCTAAGGAGATAGAAGGTACTTTTGAGATTAATCCTACTATTCTACTTAGATCCTTACAAGATATGATACACATGAAGTTTAAGGTAGAAGTTACTATCCAATAAATGTTTAGGGCTAGGGTTAAGGTAACAAGGAGAGTTCAAGGTGATTATAATGCTCAATATACCATAAAAATAGAGGTTGAGAGGGAACCTAACTCACATACTCCAACAAGGCAGTTTAAAAGGATATATATTTGTTTAGCTAGTTTAAAAGGGGGATTTGAGATAGTTGGTAGAAATCTGTTGGGTCTAGATGGATGTATCATGAAGGGACCTTATCCAAGACAAGTCTTAACTGCAGTTGATATAGATGTAAACAATGGCATTTACCCGGTAGCATATGCATTAGTGGAGTTAGAATATAAAGCTTCATGGACATGGTTTTTGATGTTCTTGGGAGATGAATAAGGGCTAGATCCCAACTTATATTTCACTTTCATAAGTGACACGCACAAGGTATGTATCCTAAACTAACACAACTGTTTGATTATATGACTAATGTAATTGTTCATAGGGTATTAGGTAGTTAATAGTCTGCTTATGTAACTAATTTAACTGTAGGGTATAATACCAACTAGAGAAAGGGTGTATCCAAATGCAGAACATAGGTACTGTCTAAGCATATACATGAGAATATGAAAACAAGATGGAAGGGTGATGCGTACAAAGATCTGTTATGGAGTTGTGCTAGTGTCCTTACACCAAGACATTGGGAACATTCAATGAAGACATTTAAGAATGAAGATAAAGACTTACATGAGTGGTTGAAACAGATTCCCCCAAAGCATTGGTCAAGATCTCATTTCAATGGTATGACATAAATAACATATAACTTATACATATTGTAGGTAAGGCAAAGTGTGATGTACTCCTAAACAATCTGTGTGAAGTCTTTAATAGGTAATTGGTGTATGGTAGGGGCAAGCCTATCATCACTTGTCTTGAATTCATTAGGGAATACCTAATGAAAAAGATTGTGGTTGTCAAAAAGCTTGCTGCCAAGTGTAATGGTCCTTTAACACCTGTTGCTACCAAGATTTTTGATGCAATCGACAAGGTTGAGGCCTCACAATACACTGTTATTTGGGCTGGGGGAACAAAGTATTGGGTTAGTCATGTCTTAGATCAAAGGGCTGTTAATCTTGGAGAAAATGGGACATGCTCATGTAGGAAATGGTACCTTACTGGTATGCCTTGCAAGCACGCAGTGGCTGCTATATGGAATTAGACTACGCATGGAGGTAGGAAACCCATACCAGAAAGGTGGGTTGATCAAGCATATTGTTCGAACATGGAAGAAGGTTTATGAGTGTAATCAATGGTATGGATGAATTGCCAAGTCAAGATGCCCCTCCACTTTGTTACCTCCTAAGCATCATAACAAGATAGGCAGACCTAAGAAAAAGAGGAAGAAGTCAGCAGAGAGTTAACCCAAACACATGATACTAAAAAACCCCATTCCAGATGCTGGAAAGTTGACCAGAAAGGGATACTGCTAGTGATATTTGCAAGGTAGAAGGCCATAACAAGAGGGCATGCAAGAAGAGACAGAAAAAAACAAGATGTAAGTGCAAGTCAAGGTGGTTTAAGTCAAACTGGTGCAAGTCAAGATGGTACAAGTCAAGGTTGGTGCAAGTCAAAGTGGTGTAGGTCCAAGTCAAAATGTTGCTTAGGTCTTAGGTACTTTGGTATGTAATTTGGTAAAACAGTTTATGGTTATGTATTTTGGTATTTGTGGTTTGGTACTTTGCTAGGTTATTTTGGTAAATAGTTAATGGTTATGTATTTTGGTATGTAACATGGTAGTTTACTCCCTACTGTCTAATAGTAGGGGTGTTCACGGTCCGGTTTCGAACTGTGAAACCACCCAAACCGGTCATTGGTTTGGTTTCGTGGTCGGTTTTTAATTAAACTTTCGGTCGGTCGGTTTCAAAATTTTAACGCCGTACCAAACGGTTTGGTTTACGGTTTATAGTAAAAATCGGTCGTATAAAACAGGACCTGACCGGGGCTATTAATTCTTTTTAATATTTATGGTACATGCATTGAGTTATTTATATTAAGATTAATGTAATTTATGTTTGACTTAAACAGTCAACTGAATGTGGGTTAAGGAACATATATCCTTGTATATATGTTCAACACACATTCTTTTTAATATGTTCTTCTTTATGTAACTCGTTTATTATCCTATAATTTTCAATTCAGTTTTTGTAATTTTTAATGTGAAAACATATTTAGTCTCAACATGCACAGTTGGTTTCTGGTTGCATGTAACATTACAAACAATGCTTCTGTATTCGACTAAGTTAGTTTCCAATGTTCAAAAATCTTTAATGAAATACTCAATAGTATTCAATAATAATGTTCCTAAGAAAAGCAATATTAATGAATCACCTATAATTGATACTAGTTCTTTGTTGAATCATTTAAAAATATGACGGAATAGCTTCAAACCATGAAACCAAACCGTTAGTAGTGATTCAGTTTGGTTCGGTTTTAGATTTTGAGGATTCGGTTTCAGTTTACGAACTAAAAAACCATTACTAACGGTTTGGTTCACGGTTTGACCTAAAAACCGTTAAAACCGGACCGTGAACACCCCTATTTAATGGTATGGTATTTGTGCTTTGGTATGTAATTTGTGTAATGGTCTCTTTATAATTGCTAGTTTGTTACAATTTGTAATAGGTCAAATGGTCACTTTGTAATGGCCAATTTTTTATAGTTTGTCCAGTTTCATGTCCAACTGTGTTTTAGCCACTTTGTAATTGTTAATGTTTGTAATGGCTAGTCTGTTAAAGTATGTAAATGGGTCAAATGGTCACTTTGTAATGGCCAGTTTGTTATAGTTTCGTGTCCAGTCTGTTTTAGCAAGTTTACTGTTGGATCTAGTGGACCCCACAAAAGAACAGATGATTGTAAAGCCAAAATACTCTATAACATCTTATTAACAATAACAGCGTTTTGAAGATTTAACTCCTCCCAATGGAAATGGCATCAACATCTGCTCTCAAAGGTCTGTAAGTCTAAAGTCTGTTTTAAAAGACTGTTGAATACAAGCTCTGGTATTAAAGATAAGGGCTGTTGAAGCAAAGGTTTGCTGGACCAACAGAGGATAAAGCTCATCAGAGGTTTCCTTCAACAGATCTTGGATTAACAGAGTTTATATATTATTAATATAACGGTGTTTTAGCCTAGCAGATGATAGAGTTTGTTAGGTCATTAGATGTCACTGTCAAGGTGATGTCAACTTAGATTCCACAGTGGTTTGCTTTGTACTAGAAATAGAACAATGCATGTACTGTTCAATTTATCACTTCTTCTTGACGTTTCATAAACGAACAAATCAGAGTGATTAGGCTGAGGGGGAGTTTGTATATCTTTCATACATACGTAAATCAAATTTATAAAAGCATGTTGATGAAAACATTCTCTTCATTGTTGTGATTTACAAGTTTAAATTTCCGTTGCACTTATTATCTTTATTTTATCATCTTCCATTGATTTCCATCTTTAAACTTCCACACCAATTAAACTCAGATCCTAACATTTACAAATGGGTTGAATGCTCACTTTGTATAGAATTCTTAGAACACCATCAATTGGCCAATTTACGATCACTTTGGTTGCAACTTCACTATTTTAGCAAGTTTACAAATGGGTCGAATGGTCACTTTGTACATAATTCTTAGAACACCATCAATTGGCCATTAACATTCACTTTGGCTGCAACTTCACTTTGTTAAAGTCACTTTGTCAAGTGGGTCAGTTTACAAAGTTTTGGCTGCAACCTCATCAATTGGCCATTTACAATCACTTTGTACATCATTCATATAACACCATCAACATCATTCCATTAACTAAACAAAACATTGAATCAATCATACCATTAATGAACTACAAACATTCAAAATAATCTAAATTCATACCATTAACTACAAACTTCATACCATTAACTGCACACATAGTACGACATGAATAAACCCCCACTAACACACAACTGCCAATTCAGTCTCCTATTCTCCTCTTCATGCCTATGGATGGAGTTCAACATCCCTCTTATGATTCCTATACATCTTTGACACACAACACAACCTCAGCTCATGCAACAAATCCACAACCCCTCCCCTATTATCAGAAAATGTCAAACCTATCAACAAATCACAGGTTATAGTTAAAACGGTGGAATACAACAAATACCTCTCTATTACAACAATATAAGCGTCTCCCAGGGTTTAAGGAGGTCCACGAAGTTCGAATTACAATGGGGGCACCACATGGACATTGCACCATTGATTAAGATTGAAGGTGGGAGAAGATGATATGCTCAAACCAGTGTTATGTTGGGAATTTAGGGTTTCAGGGTTCTGTTTATGTAGGGGGTGAAATGTGGGAATATGAGAGAGAAACATTAAAGGATTAATTAAATGAAAAAGGAAATGACTAAAAAGCCCTTGGCTAACTTAACCCATATGGATGGGGTTAAGTCAGTTGAACCAAAAATGGCAATGGTGAAATTTTTTTGGACCCGCAGACGATAAATTAAACCTTTGGACGATACTGGCAAAACTGCTCAAACCACAAGGGACCACTTTTGCAATTTACTCATATTATTATTATTATTATTATTATTATATTATTATTATTATTATTATTATTATTATTATTATTATATTATTATTATTATTATTATTATTATTATTATTATTATTATATATTATTATTATATAAGAACAAACAAGTAATTTTACATAATTCTAAAAAGTTAAACTAATACAACTTTTAAAATAAACATATATTTTGACTTTTAAACAAATTCCCCTACGATTTTTAAATGTCAATAGTTTTATCGTACACTAATATTCTTTTGAAATAAAAGCACACCACAAAAATAAGCGTTTTATTATCTTTATTTTGAGTATGATATAATCAGATAATAACATTAGGTGACTAAATAATATTTGAGGAGTTACTTTTCCCTCTGTTTAGAATGTACCCGATATAGTGATTAGAGTGATGGAGATTGTTCGTAGTTGAACACATTAACAAAATAAGATAAGATGTCTTAGTATTTTCAATATTCAAAAAAAAACTTAATAAATAATGATTTTTGAAAACATTATTTTTATTTAAGACTAAAAACTGCCCAAACCACAAGACCACTTTTGCAATTTACTCGTATTATTATTATTAATATAATAATAATAATAATAATAATAATAATAATAATAATGAAAATAATAATAATAATAATAAAGAAGAAAGAAGAAGAAGAAAAAACAAGTAATTTTACATAATTCTAAAAAGTTTAACTAATTATAACTTTTAAAATAAACATATATTTTGACTTTTAAACAAATTCCCCCTACGATTTTTAAAAGTCAATATTTTTTTCATACACTAATATTCTTTTGAAATAAAAACACACCACAAAAATAAGCGTTTTATTCTTTAATTTGAGTATGATATAATCGGATAATAACATGGTGACTAAATAATATTTTAGGAGTTAATTTTCCCTCTTTTTAGAATGGACCTGATATAGTTATTAGAGTGATGGAGATTGTTCGTAGTTGAATACATTAACAAAATAAGATAAGATGTCTTAGTACTTTCAATATTTGAAAAAAAACCTTGATAAATAATGATCTCTGAAAACATTATTTTTATTTAAGACTAAGATCTGTGGCTTATCACATTCGGCGAATGGTCAAGCACTCTCCCCAAAACATGATTGTGTAGGTAGATAACGATTACTAATCGTGTCTCTACACAACTTTTAGAAATACGGGGTCACAAAGACAATGCGTATCACGTTTAACCCCGTCTATGCCACTTTTTCAGATAAATTACAGAGCACTTTTAAACGATAAGTCATCCTATATTAGTAACGTGCAAGTACTGCCGAATACTATCGAAAATTGTGATACCACCTTGTTCTGACAATCATAGGCCCAAATATTAGACAAAGGCACAAACATTCAAGGGGTGGGTTCGGTTATATATGTTCAAGTGCCCAAATAATACGGTGATAAGATTTATCAATTTAATATGACAGTTGTTTTGTAACGTTCCGTATTTTTCAAACTTTCTCTATTTTATTTTAATTCGCATTCTATCTTCAATCCTTTGTAATTCAAGAATTGATCATAATGGAAACTATATTTTATATCATCATTGTTTAATCATACTTGCATAATACGTAAATGTTTCACGAATACACGTTTTAATTCAAAACCGAGCCATACATCGAGATCATATTTTATTTGAAATATTATTCATACGTGATTTAATATTAAATATGCTTTCATACACTTGAAACACCCAAAAAAATGCTTAATTATGTGTTTTGAGTACCAAATAACCAACAAAACAGCCACATGGACCAAAAATGAAATTTCCCTCCCCCTAACTTCCAACTAACTCATTTAAAACCCCTAACAGCTTCTACACACTTTCATCACTTCTTAATCACTCTTAAACACTCTCTAATCTTCCAATTCTTCCACTTTGGGTAGAAAGTTTGAGAACCAAAATAATGAGTTTTGGTCTTCTTTCTTACACTTTTCTTCTTGTTTTTCGTCTTCTCCTTCCTTGAATAACCTCTAGGAGTATTATCACATGTTTACCAAGGTAAACAAAGTTGATATACCACCATGTTTGAGGTCCAAATGAGGATTTTTGTAAACTTTATATACAAGTTCATCTTTACTTGTTTTTAGAACATTTTCGCACAAAACAAAGTCAACAACAAACTTCCATCTTGAAGGTCATGCGTTAAGGTTTTGTTCTAGAAACTTTAAGGTTCATATGCTTTCTTTTAAGTTCTTGTAAGTCTCTTAGTAATCTCCAAGTTATAAAGTGAGTAAACCTACACTAAGCCTCCAATCTTGAGATTTTGGAAGTACTAGTCTAGGTGATACCTCACTTTCATAGTAAAAAAATTTAGAACTATGAATTTTTCTCATCTATTTTATAGCATGTGACACCAACTATCATGTGTGTACTCTCATTTGTATTACCTTATTTTTACCTTTTGACCCATACACCACAGTACAACCTATGTGGATCATAGAATGACGGGATAACTACGGGTGCACACGTAATTATAATGGTAGGCACATGAAAATCATAGCAAGTTCTATTATGTGTTGTAACATGAAATCGAATAACAAAATGGATGTGACGTGGACAGGGCATGGTGGATACACCACTAGTACTTCCTATAAATAAGTGTTCCTACCAAGTTAACGAATGTTACATAAAACGTGCCATGTGAAATTTGGGGTTATTTGGACCATGATTTACTAAACAATATTATCTGTTGCACAAACCTTGGTACGCCACAAATTTTTTCCTTGGTCATACCACCAAAAATTTCGATGACGTTATCTATCACTTTCGTCACACATCACGATTTTTACAACCAAGTATAGAAGTTGTACAAAAAGCTACCCCAACATTAGTAGTACTTTTCATACATAATACAACCTTACATTGAACCATTTTGACGTTCGATTTGTTCATAGAAAAGTCTCACCCTCGAATCCGTTAGCCGTTCGTGACTACAATGACCTTCGACATTCTTCAACGAGCTATTTTTCATTTTTATCTAGCACTCTCACTATTTTTAGCTCATGCGTTTGGTCAATCCTTGTTGACTAAAAACCTTTCGACAAACCCTATCTACACACCCACTTAAACCCCAACATTTTTTTACCGACAAAAACTGATTAACTATTTTCAACTATTTATTTAATTATACACATACATAGCTACCCGGTTAACAATTTTTAAATGTGTAGTTACTTATCTTAATGCCAAAAATTGTTTTCAACTACTTAATCAAAATTCCATTTAAACCTCATCTAATGAGATTTCAGCCTAAGTATCCACTTTATTTAAGTACCCATTCTCACAAACTCGATTTAGCTAAGGAGATTTTAAAATTTTCCTTCTCTTCCACACTTAGACTTCAACTATTGAACCTATTAAACCGTTAAAATCTTTCCCTACAACTACAATTTTGTCATCTCACTCTTAATAAAATCTTTTCTTACGATTATAGCTTTTTTAGCCTCTCAATTTAAACCGATAAAACCTTTTTTTACCAAATCATTGTAAACCGATAAAATCTTTCTTACAACTATGGTTTTTGCCATCTCACTTTATAGGATTACGTCCTTATCCACCCAGAAATTTCCCACTTAATTATTCCTCAAGGCGGTTTACCTAGACACTCCTTTTTCGTCGCCTATTTTCTAAATTCAGTCACATTACCACCGCCTAAACGTGCACCTGCCCATTTTTACAACCTTTTCCCACTTACTTATGGATAAGACCTCAATCCATTTTTAAAGAAACGGATTAATTTTACAAACTCATCTATTTTTTGCACCATATACTTAGCCAACCAAATGGTTTAATCTATCCATACCTCAATGAATCATCAATTTAGCCAAAACATCCGTGACCGATTTTGTATGTCACATTTAATAGCTTTCAATTTTTACGCTTGCACGTAATACCTTATAGTAACTAGACGACAATCTCATCCCTAGTCAAATAATCTAACTAGTTAGCACTCGTATCCCTAGAAGCCAACTCTTAAATAAAATTTGGTACGAAATTTCCTCAAGTAGGGGAGTCTGTAACGTTCCGTATTTTTTCAAGATTTTTCCATTTTAATTTTAGTTAGCATTCTATCTTCAATCCTTTATAATTAAATAATTGATCATAATGGAAACTACGTTTTGTATCATCCTTGTTTAATCATACTTGCATAATACGTAAATGTTTCGCGAATATGCGTTTTAATTCAAAACCGAGCCGTACATCGAGATCATGTTTTATTTGAAATATTATTCATATACGATTTAATATTACACAAGCTTGCATACATTTAAAACACCTAAAAACATGCTTAACATTGCGTTTTGAGCTTCAAATTACCAAAAAAAAAAACAACCAGAAGGACAAAAAATGAAATTTCCCTCCTCCTAACTCTCAACCAACTCATTTAAAACTCCAACGACTTATCCCACTTATAAATACCAACCCTAACACCTTCTAAATACTTTCACCACTTCTAAATTACTCTCAAACGCTCTCTAATCTTCCAATTTGGATAGAAAGTTCAAGAACCAAAATAGTGAGTTTTGGTATTCCTTCTTACACTTTTCTTCTTGTTTTTCTTCTTCTCCTTTCTTGGATAACCTCTAGGAATATTACACACATTTACCAAGGTAAACAAAGTTGGTATACCACCATTTTTGTGGTCCAAATGAGGATTTTTGTTAAACTTAACATGTTTATCTTTACTTTGTTTTTGGATCATTTCCACACCAACCCAAGCCACCCACAAACTTCCATGTTGAAAGGCTTGTGTTAAGGTTTTGTTCCAGAAACCTTAAGGTTCATATACCTTCTTTTAAGTTCTTGTAAGTTTCTAAGTAATCTCGAAGTCATAAAGTGAGGAAACCTACAGCAAGCCTCCAATCTCGCAATGTTGGTAGTACTTGTATAGATGATACCTCACTTAGTTATTTAGCAAAAAGATAGTTTAATTATGTACTTCATACTTGTATTTATGACCATTTAAATCATCCATGTTGGTGATTTTATACAATGGTGAATATCTTGAGGTTAGTGGATTACCCTACCTCTAACGCATGACAAATATTTGATTATGTAAATAATAATAACCTACGTATATACATATCATACTTATCTTCGAAACCAAACCATAATATCAACCAAATTCATGGTTGAATGTTATGTGTTACAGTGGAGAATATCTTAAATTAGATTCCTTACTTTGGGCTTCTAATGGGTGTCAACACTTATAAAAAAGACAAACTAAAAATAGTTTCCAAATAAGTGCCTAAGTAAGATATGTTTAATGTAATTTCATATACGTAAATTTCATTTACATTCCAAACTCCAAATCATCATACTCATACACCTTTGTTTACCTTTTTAGGGTAAACTTTGGTGACTCCATTCTTCGAGAGAGCGATTACTCTCTTTTGTGGAGATCTCCGCAAACCATGAGTTCATACTTGACCCATATTACACTTTAAATTGTAGGATCGACTTATCCAAATAAGCAAAGGACCTAATTTGATATCTAGTCAATATGTGCGGAATTCGTGATTAACTAGTGACAATATGATCATTACTGTTTAAATGCTCAGTTTCATTAATGACAAACAATGTATTACAAATCTGAGACAAACTAGACAGGGCTCGCCTTCACAGTCAACAAAATAGCTAGCTAACCAATGCCACAACTCGCCTATTTATAGACATAACACTTCGTGCGAGTTGGCCTTGCCACTTCGTACGAGTTGTACACTTTGTACAAAGTAAGCTTCACTTCGTACGAAGTGGCCTATTACATACATTTAAAACACAATATCTAACATCGAAGCCCTACTACATACACTGCATGACCCTAAAAATAGGCTATAGACATTCAACATCAACAAACTTCCCCTTAGATATTGCTGGAGTCTTGGTCAGTCTTCAAAATCTTTAGAACTTTATCATTCAGCGTCCAAAGAGATTCTTCCTTGGCATTCTACGTTCTTCAGATGGTATCGGTGTCTGATCAGTAGCCGGTGCCCACTTGATAAATTGAAACCTTCTGATTGAGGCCTTCTTTGTAATCACATCAATCTTTTCTTCTTTTCTGATCTGTTTCATAAATTCTTTACGTTCCAGCTCTCTCCACTTTGATTGCGACATTCTTCCAGAATTAATTCCATGAGCATAACAAATGTTGATCACTCCCTGATACTGCATCACTTGAGTTTTCTCTCTAACTTCGTAACATATCTTGTTAAAGAACAAACATTCAACATCTTTCTCAAAACAGTTAACTAGCCACAACGGGTCTAGTATGCGTATCATTCTCTATAAACCTTCATTCTTTAACACTATCACCGCCTCACCTATTTCTTCATCACATTGCCACCACTTGAAGAATTCATAGAAATCTTGTTCAATTTTCTTTAACGGCATACTCATTATGGCACGTGGGCGTTTAGCAATCAACGTCACATCTTTCTCTTTTGTCACCTGATCAACTATAATTCTCTTCTTTGGTATATGCAGTTTCCAGTGATTGAATCATGAGCAGCTTCATACTTGATTAGTTTCCACAATCGTTGATCATGTAGCTTCATCTGAAAGTTTATCATCTTGGTCTGCCCCAATTCTTCTACATCCCAAAATGGTAATGTCTTGATATCAGACAAGTATCTAAAATAATGTACACCAAACTCTCTCTTGATCGCACATATGTAAAAATCTTCAATCCATCCCCAAATGATAATATCTCCCAAGGATTTATCTTGATCACGAGTAAAGAAAGCCAGTGGACATCTAAACTTCCTTTCTTTGGGCAATTCTTTAAACCGAGATTTCTTAGCTTCAGCTATTTCTTCTTTCGATAACCTCTTAGACACACAACCTTCTTTCACTGTCTCTTCAACTCTACACTTCAACAATTCATCTGTAGCTTCATTAAACATTTCTTGGAAGGTTGGAAGTCATATGTACCTTCACTGGTATATTTTTCTGTTTCGTCATCAGAATCATCCTCCACGACAACCTTGTTGTAGTTATCAGCTTCAGCTACATACTTATACACATAATCTTCAAATGTTGATGCACTAATAAGTTCATCTTCAAAGTCAAATTCGAAAGATTCTTCATCCACACCTAGCATTTTGGCAATTTCTTCCTTGGTGTAATTATGTACGAATTCTCCCTCTTCAACATCATGCTTGACTTGTGCGTATATATACATATATTTACAAGAATTTTACACATGAACTCGGTTTTAATATTTATAAAAATGATTTCTACCTTAACATTAAGACACACACAAAAGGACAAGTGTCCCTATCGTATATGTAGTAAAGTATGGGTAAGAACTAGATGTCGATCCATGGACGTGGGCAGACGCTTATGTACTAAACCGTTGTCATTTATCTACCGGTAAAAAGATATGTGAAAGAGTTTTTAACTAAAAATTTCTAAAAATATATTTTAAAACATATAAGACTCCAAATATAAAATTATAATTTCTTTTTCTTTTGTCTTGTTTTATAAACAACCTAAGCATGTTAACTAAGTTGGAAATGCCGCAAAGGCACTTGATCAATCTTCTGATTATAAAGACAATTAGTATCACTTTCGGGAATCCTAACATGATATTTTTTCGGAAAGTTAACGCGATAAACACACTTTAACCACCTAAAATTATTCATTAGCGAGGCTATTGATATATTTTCATGCGAATCTTTTAAAAATAAGTTAGTCATCCGTTAAGAGTTTTCTAACCTCACTTTATAAAGGAAAGCAATACCGATAACACAATACAACCACCGAGACAAGCATAAAGTAGATCATATCACAAACTTATCCATTTTGCAAGTCTTAAACATAAATCTACCAAGTTGGCCATTTTAACCAAAAATACTCAACAAAGATTATGACCCATGTTAAGAACTCGCAATAACACCATCTAACCCGTTAGAGCCCTTACGTGTAAGAAAACATTCTTGATCAAAATCAGATTTATCTTTTATTAAACCAATACCCATTTCTAGTTTCATGGTGTAAACACATTAATAAGTCAATAGTTTACTAACAAATGATTAATTATGGGGTTATCCTAACTAACCATTTATTAATCATCCAAGATAAACAACCTCAATCGAAAATCCAACATCAATGAACCAAGTTTGCCATATGATCATCAAGATTCAAACATGAACAAGTTGCCTGAGCTTCATTCCAACATGATTACAAACTAAAGATTGTTCATAAAACAAGTATCTTAATAGCATTCATAATAATAATAATAATACATAAACATCAGCTCAATGCTTGCAAATGTGCTTAAAATGTATGTTAAGAACAAGAAATCAAACCATAAACAAGTAAGGATTTGATGGATTGGATGAAGAATAAGCTTCTTGCAACCTTGAGGCTTGAAATCGTCCCAACCAGGAAGCTCTCGGACCTCAGAAATTGCCCAGAAACTTGGAAAATTACCCAAAATCTCGATCAGTAGCGTCTGCTCTGTTCTATAGAGAAATTCATATCCGCACGGCCGTGCACGCCGTGCACTTTATGTGCACGTCCGTGCAACCATCAACATGACGTCAGTTGCAGGGTATGGGTCGACAAGTGGACATTTGGGCGGCAAAGTCTTCAGATGTGCACGGTCGTGCACTGGTTCGCACGGCCGTGCAAGGTCTCTAGATAACCTGATGATCGATGTTCAGCTAGTGCACGGGAGTGCACCTAGGTCACACGGCCGCGCGTGCTGAGAAGTCAGCTGCACTGCCTTGTGCACTGCCAGTGCTCCCGAGATCGTAAGTCGCGCACGGTCGTGCCGATGACTTGCACGGCCATGCGTGAGCTGTAACTTCAACAGTTTCTACAGAATTCATCCGGAACGTTCGCCAATCCCACTTTCTCCAACTTAGTCTGTGGCACACCGTTTAGGACCTGAAAATATAATAGTGACCGATTAAGTACCTAAACGACGAAGTTTTAGCCAAAAATGCATGAAACAGGAGTAAAATGGGGTACTTGAATATGTATATTTTAACATATATCAAACCTCCCCACACATGAACTTTTGCTTGTCCTCAAGTAAACTAAAAGCAAAAGAACGCGGGTTTCCGAAGGACCCGGACGTCTAATATTTTACAACGCTACATAAATATTCGATGGTCAATTAGTTCTTCAAAAATTCAACATCAGAAATTTCAAATCAAACAAGCATATGCAAATATAAGCAAAGATAACCAAAAAGCAATGATTCCACTTCCAATCGACTTAACATGCAAATCCTCACATTTCTCACAATGTTCACACACACTTGGTTATATTTATGAGTCATACATGTAATGCGTATGTGTAAAACACTCGATGCCAAGGCGATGAGTCATGCAATGTCATAAGCTTGTCAAAAGATCTAATCTCCACCAACTAGTATGCGAAAAAGCATAAATCAAGAGGTCTATAAGGGTTGTAATGATATGCAATGGTTTCGGGTAGGAAAAGGGCATTTAAAAGTGGTTAAATGGTTAAAACTCGGCGATTATTTCTAACAAGTGTAAATGAATTACAACTATACATAAGTAAAGCATAAACGGACGATTTTGACCATATCGAGCTAGTCAACGAGATTGTACTTTTCAGCACCTAAAATTGCTCCGATTTGATCTTCTTTCTTCTGATTTCGGTTGCTATTTTATGTTTTTTTTCTGTTTTTTACAAGGAATTACAAACATTCGCAAGTTAGATGATAACCATAACCAAGTTTTAACACAAAGGTTCAACAATAAAAAGGCTAATTTGGCCATATGGGTTAAATGGGTTTAAACGGAAAAACATGGGGAATAGACTCAACATGGTTTAACTAATGGAATGATGGTGGTTACGGAAAATAAGCAAAGAAAAAGGCTAACACAAAAGGGGTATCCTAAGTGCCTCTATCACATTCATGCCCTTTTTTACATATTCATGATCTTGAAAAGTATACTAATGACAAGTTCTACATTACATGAAACATCTGGCTCACTCGTATTCCGAACAAAAACAAGCATGTTAAGAATTGAAGGGCTTAAATATGCTCACGTAATTGAAGGAATGGGTATGAATGTAAAGATAAACATGCAAGTCTTTCTTTTTGTTTGTCACGCTTTTAGTTATCATTACTTTTAAAAATCAATTTGACTTGTCGGTATTATCGTATCTAATGCTTTCTAAAAACATAGCTGACCGTTTTTGTATACAGATCTTTTTACGAGGACAAACAAAGTTGCGCAAGTGAAACCCCTCCCCACACTTGAATTTCACATTGTCCCCAATGTGAACCAAAAGTTAGTTTCACAACTATTAATAGCAAAACTAAAGTGTAAAAATGGGTGAATAATACTCCCCTCGAGTTGAAGAAGACTTGGATATATTTGGCTTGACCGTCTTTCTTTTCAACTCTGTGCGCGTCTCCATGTACCTGCAAAGCTTGTCAAACTAACCAAAACGCAGGCAACGCAAATGATCAAGAGATGAGATAAATAAAGTTTCATCCATTAGTTAAAAATTAAATAAAACAAGTAATAATAAAGTGTTTCAAAAAGTAATACATATCCGCGGGGTTTTTAAAGAAAATACTGTCAAAACAAAAAACCACAAAGAAAAATAAAAGGAAATTATAAAAATAAATAATGACGCCAGCAACTTCAAACTCTACATTCCATCCTCCCACAAATCCTCCTCATCATCTTGGCGCGCACCAGATGGGCCCGCCTCGTCGTGTCCCGGGTTCCCAAATGGGAACTGCGGAGGATCGCCAAAGTAGTTTGGGAAGGCATTGTGCAGCCCTCTGAAGATGTAGGAGAATCCGGCATGCATCTCTTCTCTCATCGTGTTTTGGTTCACCTACAATTGTTAGAATTGCCGGTAGAACTCTGGGTACGAAGGGATGCCAGGTCGCCAATCCTGATGTGCTTGATACTCCTGCTGGTGTTGGTACTGGTGCTGCTGTTGATGACCCGGTGGTGGTCCTATAAATACGTCCTCGTGAGCATGTGCCTCGTGGACATGCTCCATTTCGACATCCTCTTGTACCTCGTCCTCTGGTAGCGGTGGTATTAGGTCCCAGATTTCCCCATTTAGGCCCTCAACCTTGGGCCGTTGGTGTCCACTATTAAACCCATTGCCCTCACAGAACAAATGTCCACATCACTTCCGGAGTGAACCAGCGTAAGATTGTTAACTACATCCTCGGTCATAATCCCAGTGGCGTGAGCGAGTTGGGTCACATATTCCGAATCTCGCTACTTGTCGACCTCCCCGCACTATTTATAAAAAATTCAGCCATACGGGCGACGAGGTTAACATGTACCCCATTCACTATGGAGTACAAAAAAGCAAGTCCAGTGTGGGACAGTTCCTAGAACTGTCCATGCGCCCACAGATGGTGTGGCTCATTACCTGGTGGAGAACCCTAAGGAGTGGGTCCCTCATTCTCAACGCTTTAGCCCTTCTAGCCTCGTAAGGTGGCCTGATTGCCACATGAGCCCAGAAGTCTGCTCTATCTTCCTCGCTGTCGAACTTATAGATATTGGTAAAGAGCTCGGTGTCTATGTCTTCGTCATTATAAATACCCAATTTTCTGCCGAGCTTTGCCACTGACCACTTATGCCACCTACCTCCTGTAAAATTTGTCGTAAAACGGGTTCTAAAACCCGCTCCATTTTGTAATACAAGTATACGTTATGATGTTCATTACGCAATTATGTTAAACGTGTAAAGAATTTGTTATGTTATTAGTGTTAAATAATAAATAATAATAAAGTTTATAATAATAAGATTTATAATAATACTAATAACTAAAATATAAATAACAAAGATAAACAAATAAAAACATAAAAAGGGTGACCGCGGGTATCGAACCCGGGTCTCAACCCAAACAATACACGCAACACACCACTACACCACACACACATATCTGAAACTATCCCGGATCAAATAAATTGTATAGCAAAACAACCTCCTGAAATCAATTTCAAAACACCCGCCTGTAATGGCTGCAATCTCCAATCATCAATTTCCGTTTCATTTTCGATTTAAACCGAAGAAACGTTTCCAAATTGTGTGTTAAACGCAATCATTAGGTCAGCAATGATTAAAATCGGTTATGTAATCATGGTGACAATTAAAATTTCACCGAAATCATATGAAACCGAAACCTAAACTCAAATCAGCATTTATCTACAAATAGTGACACTTAAATCCGTTTAGAACTCGCTCACACTCGCAAATCTTATTTCAAACTCTCTGTTTTCAACTTACGCGTCACCGGAAAACATTGCTTGTCGCCGGAACTTCACCGGAGAAATCGAAGCTATCTTCTGTTCGGTATACATCCTTGAATCCTTCTCTTTTTATTTATATTTATATTTATTATCAGTAGTAATAAATCAACTAATTCAATAAGAGTTATTAGATTAACAAGCGGGTATGTCAAACTGGTTATATGAAATGAAGAAGATGAAATTGAAAATGAGTATAAACATAATTAAAACCGGTGTTTATACCGGTTTAGACACACATTCCAGTGGTGGACTGTGTGCATTTTAAACAAATGGTCCGGGGTTCGAGTCTTACCTACGCTGCCGATTCCTATATTATACCAACCCTTTTATAACTTATATATATTAAGACTCAGTTAGTGTATAAAATTAAAAAAAAATCCTATATTCTTCGGGTTAGTCACACAACCAATCAGTCGGGCTGTGTGCAACACCAAGCAAGGGGCGCGGGTTCGAGTCCGGTCGGTTACACGGTTCTTATAATTATCCAAACCTTTTTAAATATAATCAGATTATGGTTTAACTTAGTATGTATATATATATATATATATATAATTAAAACTGGATAGATTTCGGGTTAGACACGTAGCTCAGTTGGTAGAGCTGCGTGCACGTAAACGAGAGGTCACGCGTTCGAGTCCCACACGCTGCTTAAAGTCGCCCGGTTGGACCCGTAAAGGGGTATATTTTTTTAAATTAAATCTTTGTTATTTTTGCTCCAAAAACTGTAAAAATATATAATAAAATAATTTCTTTTTAAAAAATTATTGGTAGCAAATTCAATAAAATCATCTAAAAGTCTAATAAAAATTCATTAAATAAAAATACTAATTTTAAGTAAAAGAAATATATTTACCGAATTTATTGCGTGAATATTTAGGTTAGTCTTTATCGTCGGTTGGTATCTCTAACATCAAATCGTGCTCATTCCTCATCAAATCAAACGCACCCACTATGAGTGAATTCCTACAAACTTCCCTTTTTATTCATGTTTTGGGGTGTATCATGTTCGTTTCATTTGTATTATTTATTCAACACTCGTGCTATCACCATTATATGAACTAACATGTTATGTGATAATTGTTTATTGTTGTTTGTGGTTATATTTTCTCATTTCAATCAAGCGCTCACAGTAGGCCCATTTGTTCTCCGTTACACACGGGTAGAGCGTCGCGTTGCCTAATCAGATCGGCTCCGTTTGATTGAGCCTTGATCTCACAGCACATCGCTTATCGTGCTCACATGTACATTACTAGATGATTATGTGGTTTGTGGTTAGATTGCATATACGTTGCTCATATTTGGTTTGTGCACATTTTTTATTTAAATTAATAAACATATCAATTCTTTCTAATGTTTAAACGGAATTCACTCGCCAACTTTTGTTGACCCAAATCTCTATTTTTACACATGATACAAGTGATCAGGTTGAAGCAAGGAACACATAGGATTGGGCCTTAGAAGAAATAAAGCGTTACTTGAATGTCTGGTTTAGAACATTTTGTGTTTGTATGGATTATGTGTTGGTTGGAATTTTTCCTTTTAATTTCAATTAATAAATATGAAACTTTATAGTAAATGTCATGAGCTTTGATGAAAACCCAATCATGCCCCGACTACCATATCCGCTGCGGGTAAGGGTGTGACAGATTGGTATAAGAGCTCTTGAGCCTATACTATAGTCAATTAGATTTTAATTGCTTACGTGTTAAGTTGGGTACATGCAAACTCATGATTTTTACTTGTTTTACATTTCTCTCACACACAAATACATGCAAGCACTCTCACTACTGTATGATTATGTGAGATATTTATGTGATATATATATTGTCAACATAACATTCTTATATATATACACATCACGCACGTCTCAATTTTCACATATTTGAACATTTTTCATGCTTTCTTTTTCAAAATTTTGTGATGTTTTCATTTTCAATCTCATCCAAGTGAGTTCTACGATGGGCATGTAGTAACTGGAAGGGTACAAGTACCGGTAGTCGAAACGTCCTGTCTACGATTGGCATTCGTATAAATCCAATATAACGGACCAATATGCCTACCTGGGGACTAACGATGAGAGTACGAAGTACCTATTAGGCCAAAGCATGCCACACCAAACGTCGTGTGAACTAACCCCACTTTGAGTTGTCACTGTGTCTACGCCAGGACACCTTCCGACTTTATACCTCGCAATCATGTTTTACGATTTTCATTCGGGTGGTGCGAGTTTTAATAGGCCCAAACCAATGTGAACCCTACAAAGCCTAGTAGTCATGGGGGCCCACATGACTACCTAGGCCAAGTATGGGGGATATATGGGGGCCCAAATAGGAGCTAGGCCCAAGACATCCAATGGATGTAGCGAATTTATTTTCTTATTTGTTTTGTGGATGTTAATTTCTAAATGCGGCACATGACACCTATACGCCAAACTCATAAACTCGTTACGTATATCTTGTAGATGTCTTCTAGGCACTCTCGTGGAGGTAAGAGATCAGGAATATTCGGCGAGCGTATGGCTGCTCAAATTGCCCAACAGATGGCCACCGTAATTCCCAATATTGTGAGTCAAGTCTAACACGCTCTCGCCGCTAATCCTGTCAACCTAATCAACCAAAAGGGACAAAACGCTGCCAACCCTCCCGTGAACACCACCAGGTGCACCTACAAGCACTTCAACTCATGAGACCCTCCAAAGTACGAAGGGACTGAAGGGGTCACTGCTCTCCTTTGATGATTTGAGGAGATGGAGAGTACTTTCCTCAATTGTGATTGTCCCAATGACCATAAGGTTCGTTATGCTACTGGTCGTCTGTATAGGGTAGTACTCATGTGGTGGAATGCTGAAAAGGGTAGACGAGGCGCCGAAGCCGCGGTAGCCCTAACTTGGGAACAACTTCGAGAGCTCATGACTAGACGCTTCTGTCCAAGAAGCGAAATTAAAAAGCTGGAAGATAAGTTCTATTTCTTGAAGCAAAAAGAGGGAGACCATATAACCTACAACAAGAGGTTTCTCGAGGTGAATCAAATGGTTCCCAATTTGTTCACTCCTCTTTACCGTTGAGCACTACATTCGGGGTCTTCCCTTGAAGATTCAGGACTCTGTGATGAGTACTACACCTGCAACTCTAGAGGCAACAATGGAGCTAGCTACTGAGCTCACTGCAAATCACATAAGGAACGGGGATTTCAAAGACGAGAAGAAGAAAGATAAAACACCAACTGAAACCCCTACCTCAACCCAAACTAGATCCTCTTCTCGATTCGCAGGCAAGAGAAAGCGAAACAGGAAGAACTTTGCTGTCACCCAACCCAATCAAACCTATTGCAGCCGCTCCAATCACTCAAGTTGCTCCCTCTACCGCTCCATTCAAGAAACAATATACAGGAACTCACCCAAAATGAAATCGATGTCAATACCACCACCCTCTTGAGAACCCATGTCTTCACTGCACAGGTTGTGGCCGTGCAGGTCATACAATCCAAACCTGCTGTTCTCTTCAAAGACCAGCCCGCAACCAACCTCAAGCTCAACCAAACAACCAAGTGGTGGCCAAGCTCCCTACCAACAACCTCTACTATTACCACCTGCTCAACCAATGGCCCAACCCTTTTACCAACCCAACTACCCTATGATGCCACCCGTCAGAGGTTGTTTCAATTGCGGTGATCCAACCCATTTTCACAACACTTGTCCGCGTTTAGTGAACATCATTAATGCCCAAGCCCAAGCTAATCATGTGAACCAAGCCAACCAAGCCAATCCACCAGCAAGAGGTAGAGCTTTTAACATCAACGCAAACCAGGCTAGAGCGGATAACAACGTGTTCAACGGTACGTTCCTCATTAACGATAGTTATGCATCTATTCTTTTTGACACTGGCGCGGATAAGAGTTTTATGTCCTTAGAGTTTGAATCTATTCTTGGTTTACCTCACGTTAGTCTAGCCAAATCAATTACAGTGGAAGTAGCAGACGGTGAACCTATTACGTTAGACTCTATCATTCGTGATTGCACTCTTACTCTCAATGATCATGATTTTCCAATCGATCTTATTCCTATGAAATTGGGAAGTTTCGACGTCATCATTGGAATGGAGTGGCTTAGTCAGCATCATGCTGAAGTCGTTTGTTACGAAAAATTCATTCGAATTCCTCTCGCCGACAGCCAAACTCTTCTTAATTTTGGTGAAACCCCATCCAAAGGACTCAAGTTGATGTCGTGTCTTCAAGCTCGAAAATACCTTCGCAAGGATTATATAGCGTTCTTAGCCCATATCGTCAAGAAAGAAGGCAAGGAGAAGAAAATTGAAGATTTCCTCAAGTTTTTCCCGACGACGTTTCAGGACTTCCTCCTATGAGAGAAGTCGAATTTCGAATCGATTTTAGTACCTGGTGCTACACCAGTTGCAAAATCTCCATATCGGTTAGCCCCATCGGAAATGCAAGAGTAAGCTAGCCAGCAGCTGACTGACAAGGGATTCATATGTCATAGCTCATCCCCTTGGGGTTTGCCGGTTCTTTTCGTCAAGAAGAAGGATGGTACTTTTCGAATGTGTATCGATTATCGAGAGCTCAACAAGCTGACCATCAAGAACCGTTATCCTTTACCTCGCATTGATGACCTTCTAGATCAAATTCAGGGTACCACCTGTTTCTCAAAAATCGATCTTCGTTCTCATTATCATCAGCTTAGAGTACGTGAAGAAGACATTCCGAAGACTGCCTTTCGAACTCGCTACGGTCACTACGAATTCATGGTCATGATGCTCCCGCCATTTTCATGGATTTGATGAATAGGGTGTACAAACCCTACCTCGATCGTTTCGTTATTGTCTTAATTGATGATATTCTTATTTATTCCAAGACCAAATCAGATCATGAACCACATCTTTGACTCATCCTAACACTTTTGAAAACCGAAAAACTCTACGCTAAGTTTTCGAAATATGAATTCTGGTTAAAAGAAGTTCAATTTCTTGGCCATGTCGTTAACGACAAAGGTATTCATGTCGACCCTGCAAAGATTAAAGCGATGCAAGAATGGCAAGCTCCACGCACTCCTACCGAAGTTAGATCATTCCTCGGTTTAGCTGGTTATTATCGACATTTCATCGCCAATTTCTCTCGTATTGCCTTACCACACACAGCCTTAACTCATAAGGGCAAGCCCTTTGTTTGGGGGCCCCAAGCAGGAAGAGGCTTTTCAAATCTTGAAACAAAATCTTTGTGATGCACCTATTCTCACTCTCCCTGACGGCTGTGAAGATTTTGTGGTCTATTGTGACGCATCAGGGCAGGCGCTATAGTGTGTCTTAATGCAAAGAGGAAAGGTGATAGCCTACGACTCAAGGCAACTCAAAGTACATGAAAAGAATTACACCACTCACGACCTGAAACTCGAAGCAGTCGTGTTCGCTCTAAAGATATGGAGACAATACCTCTATGGTACCAAGTGTGAGATTTACACTGACCACAAGAGCCTTCAACATATCTTTAATCAGAAAGAGTTAAGCATGAGGCAACGACGATGGGTCAAACTTCTGAATGATTACGATTGTGAAATCTGTTATCACCTTGGTAAAGCCAATGTAGTGGTGGATGCTCTTAGTCAGAAAGAATATGCTAACTCCATTCGTCTTTTGTGTTCTCAAATCGTAACTGACCTTCAAAACCGCATTCGCACAGCTCAACATACTTGTGTCATGGAAAATGACGTACGAGATGAATTGTCTTGTGAAGCTGAAACCAAGTTAGAATCCAAGTCCGATGGTATCCTTTACTACCTAAATCGTATTTGGGTACCTGATCGTGATAATCTTAGTACTTTTCTCATGAATGAGGCTCACAAAACACGATACTCTATACATCCAGGTGCTGATAAGATGTATCAAGATCTACGATACTCTTACTGGTGGCATGGCATGAAGAAGGATATCTCCATTTTTGTCTCCAAGTGCCTCACATGTTCGAAGGAAAAAGCCGAACATCAACGACCCTCAGGATTACTTGTTAAACCCGAAATACCCGTCTGGAAGTGGGAAAACATAACCATGGATTTCATTACCGGGTTACCTTGCACCTCCAGTGGGCATGATATGATTTAGGTTATCGTCGATTGTCTTACCAAATCCGCTCATTTCATTCCGATCCGCGAAGATTACAAAAACGAGAAGCTACCTCGTATTTACATCGATGAGATTGTAAGTCAACACGGTGTACCTTTGAGTATCATCTCGGATAGAGATGGACGTTTTACTTCACGAACATGGCAAGTTGTACAATCGGCATTAGGAACACACTTAGATCTCAGCACCGCCTTTCACCCTCAAATTGATGGTCAATCTGAGAGCACCATACAAACTCTTGAAGACATATTGCGAGCATGTGTCATCGATTTCAAGGGCAACTGGGATACTCATCTACCATTAGTTGAATTTTCATACAATAATAGTTACCATTAGAGCATTGGTATGATTCCTTTCAAAGCATTATACGATCGTAAGTGCCGATCACCGGTATGTTGGCACGAAATCGGTGAAGCACAAATCACAGGACCGAAATTAATTCAAGAAACAACCGATAAGATTCTCCAAATCTGCAATAATCTTCTAGTAGCTTAGAGTCGTCAAAAGAGTTAAGCAGATAAACGATGAAAGCCGCTCGAGTTTTGTGTTAGCGATCAAGTACTTTTGAAAGTATCACATGGAAGGGAGTTGTTCATTTTTGACTAGCAAGCGAGCACCTCGCTATGTTGGACCATTCAAAATACTCGAGAGAGTTGGTCCTGTAGCCTACAAGCTTGACTTACCAGAAGAACTCAACAAGATCCATCCAACGTTCCATGTATCTAACTTGAAAAAGTGCCTTACCGACGAAACCCTTCACATACCATTAGAAGATATTCAGGTTAATGAATCGATGCATTTCGTAGAGCAACCTAAAGAAATTATGGATTTCGGTGAAAAACGTTTAAGGGTAAGTCGAATTCCGATAGTCAGGGTTTGTTGGGAGTCGAAACAAGGACCCGAGTTTACTTGGGAACGTGAAGACTCAATGCGCGAAAAATACCCTCATCTCTTTCGAGTCAAGCCTACTACCACCTAAATTTCGGGACGAAATTTCTAAAAGTAGGGGATACTGTAACATTTGTCGTAAAACAGGTTCTAAAACCCACTCTGTTTTGTAATACAAGTATATGTTATGATGTTCGTTACGCAATTATGTTAAACGCTTAAAGAATTCGTTATGTTATGAGTGTTAAATAATAAATAATAATAAGGTTTATAATAATAAGATTTATAATAATAATAATAATACTAATAACTAAAATACAAATAATAAAGATAAAACATATAAAAACATAAAAAGGGTGACCTCGGGTATCGAACCCGGGTCTCCACCCAAACAATGCACACAGCACACCACTACACCACACACACATATCTGAAACTATCCCGGATCAAATAAATTTTATAGCAAAAAAGCCTCCTGAAATCAATTTCAAACCACCTGCCTATAATGGCTGCAATCTCCAATGCACCATTAAATCTCCATTTCATTTTTGATTTAAACCGAAGAAACATTTCCAAATTGTGTGTTAAACGCAATCATTGGGTCAGCAATGATTCAAATCGGTTATGTAATCATGGTGACAATTAAAATTTGACCGAAATCATATGAAACCGAAACCTAAACTCAAACCAGTATTTATCTATAAATAGTGACACTTAAATCCATTTAGAACGCGTTCACACTCGCAAATCTTATTTCAAACTCTCTGTTTTCAACTTACGCATCACCGGAAAACATTGCTTGTCGCCGGAACTTCACCGGAGAAATCAAAGTTATCTTCTGTTCGGTATAAACATCCTTGAATCCTTCTCTTTTTATTTATTTTTATTATCAGTAGTAATAAATCAATTAATTCAATAAGAGTTATTGGATTAACAAGCGGGTATGTCAAACTGGTTATATGAAATGAAGAAGATGAAATTGAAAATGAGTATAAATATAATAAAAACCAGTGTTTATACCGGGTTAGACACACAGTCCAGTGGTGGACTGTGTGCATTTTAAACAAATGGTCCCGAGTTCGAATCTTACCTAAGCTGCCGATTCCTATACTATACCAACCCTTTTTATAACTTACATATATTAAGACTCAGTTAGTGTATAAAATTAATAAAAATCCAATATTCTTCGGATCAGTCACACAACCTAATTGTTCGGGCTGTGTGCAACACGAAGCAAGGGGCGCGGGTCCGAGTCCGGTCGGTTACACGGTTCTTATAATTATCCAACCCTTTTTAAATATAATCAGATTATGGTTTAACTTAGTATGTATGTATATATCTATATATATATATATATACACACATATATATAATTAAAACTGGATAGATTTCGGGTTAGACACGTAGCTCAGTTGGTAGAGCTGCGTGCACGTAAACGAGAGGTCACGCGTTCGAGTCCCACGCGCTGCTTAAAGTCGCTCGGGTCGACCCGTAAAGGGGTATATTTTTTAAATTAAACCTTTGTTATTTTTCCTCCAAAAACTGTAAAAATATATAATAAAATAATTTCTTTTTAAAAAAAATTATTAGTAGCAAATTCAATAAAATCATCTAAAAATCTAATAAAAATTCATTAATGAAAATACTAATTTTAAGTAAAAGAAATATATTTACCGAATTTATCGCGTGAATATTTAGGTTAGTCTTTCTCGTGGGTTGGTATCTCTAACGTCAAATCATGCGCATTCCTCATCAAATCAAACGCACCCACTGTGAGTGAATTTCTACAAACTTCCCCTTTTTATTCATGTTTTGGGGTGTATCATGTGTCGTTTCATTTATATTATTTATTCAACACTCGTGCTATCACCATTATATGAACTAATGTGCTATGTGATATATTGTTTATTGTTGTTTGTGGTTATATTTTCTCATTTCAGTCAAGCTCTCACATTAGGCCCATTTGTTCCCCGTTACACACGAGTAGAGCGTCGCGTTGCCTAATCAGATCGGCTCCGTTTGATTGAGCCTTGATCTCAAAGCACATCGCTTATCGTGCTCACATGTACATTACTAGATGATTATGTGGTTTGTGGTTAGATTGCAGTTGCTCATATTTGATTTATGCACATTTTTTTATTTAAATTAATAAACATATCAATTCTTTCTAATTTTAAACGGGATTCACTCGCCAACTTTTGTTGACCCAAATCTCTATTTTTACACATGATACAAGTGATCAGGTTGAAGCAAGGAACACAT
The DNA here is from genome assembly GCA_947069175.1 of Scalesia atractyloides. Classification (NCBI taxonomy): domain Eukaryota; kingdom Viridiplantae; phylum Streptophyta; class Magnoliopsida; order Asterales; family Asteraceae; genus Scalesia; species Scalesia atractyloides. The sequence continues at coordinate 56,800,008 of CAMTDV010000027.1, forward strand.
AGGATTGGGCCTCAGAAGAAAAATAAAGCGTTACTTGAATGTCTGGTTTAGAACATTTTGTGTTTGTATGGATTATGTGTTAGTTGGAATTTTCCCTTTTAATTTCAATTAATAAATATGAAACTTTATAGTAAATGTCATGAGCTTTGATGAAAACCCAATCATGCTCCGACTACCATATCCGCTGCGGGTCAGGGTGTGACACCTCCGAGCCTGAACTGTATAATTTTTGCGTTCTTCAAATCTGGGTTCTCGCTTCTTTGTTTATCATATGTGTAAGAAGTGAAGAACTCTAGTGTGAGCTCGAGGTAGACGGGTCGCTCCATATTTAACAACCTCGCCATCGGATATGAAATCATTTCTTGAAGCCTCTCAGATTGGTTTAGGGCTTGCATTACAGCCCAACTTAGCCTCCTTGGCTCGCCAATCTGGCCTCTTCTATTCCATATTGTATGTAATCTATTGATGCAAGGTCGCTCCTTTTGCTTATCGGCGTCGAATTGGAGGAAAGGATGATCCATCTACACGCAGTCATACAACAAAAATAGACTAGACTTAAAGAATTTCGATCCCGGCACCAGAATAGTGTTTTCTGATCATTCTGTTTCTGTTTCAGGTGGCGCACGCCCGTGCAGGCCATGTGCACGGCCGTGCGGATCCAAATCTCATAACTAATTTCCAGGTTCACTGCAGCGACTCAAGGCTGCACTTCCATGCGGATGAAGCGCATGGTCGTGCGTCGTCTGCAGGTTTCAAAAACTGGTTCCATTCACTGATTTCGCTGTTTTATAACAATCAAAGTGTTTTTCTCAGTGAATGGAACGAGGGTTCGTGATTGGGCTTTTGATTTGTCCAATGTGTCAAGAATTAGGGTTTTATTGGCATTTATGAAGGAAAGCCCCAAGATTTCTTAACAAGAACCCTAATCTACAACTAAAACAAGATTAAAAGTGCAAAACATGAAAGGATTCATACCTTAACTGAAGATTGAACGAATTTCTTGCAAAAAGTGGTTAATTTTTGGAAGAGGGCGAAGCCAGGAACGGTAGTGCGGCTAAGGTTGCAAGTGTGACTAGGTTTTTCTGAAAAAGGTCGTATTTATACTGCTGAATGCACAGTCAGAAAAAGTGGCGCAAGGCCATGCGCAGATGTGCATGGTTGTGCGGATTCAAATGTGCAACACTTTGGTTTACGGGTTCTCGGGTCGCACGGTAGTGCACATTGGCCGCACGGTCATTCCTTGCAGATGCAGATTTGAAGTGCATGGCCGTGCGGGTCAGCATCTGGGCATTCTGGAACAGTTTACAAAGAATGTCACACCCTGACCCGCAGCGGATATGGTAGTCGGGGCATGATTGGGTTTTCATCAAATCTCATGACATTTACGATAATAAAGTTTCATATTTATTGATTTAAATTAAAAGGAAAAATTCCATCAATCACATAAACCATACAAGTACAAAACGTTCTAAACATGACATTAAGTAACGATTTATTCTTCTTCTAAGGCCCAATCCTATGTGTTCCTTGCTTCAACCTGATCACCTGTATCATGTGTAAAAATAAAGATTTGGGTCAACAAAAGTTGACGAGTGAACCCCGGTTAAACATTTGAAAGAAATGATATGTTGATTAATAAAAATGTGCATAAACCAAATATGAGCAAACATATATGTAACAATCCACAAACCACATATTCATCTAGCAATGTACATATGAGCATGATAAATGATGAACTGTGAGATCAAGGCTCAATCAAACGGAGCCGATCTAATTAGGCAACGCGATGCTCTATCCGTATAAAAACATGGAACTGATGGGCCTAATGTGAATGCTTGACTGAAATGAGAAAGTATAACCACAAATAACAATAAACCAATTATCACATAGCACGTTATTTCATATAATGGTAGTAGCATAAGTGTATAATAAAATAAATAAATGACACATGATACACCCCAAAACATGAATAAAATGGGGAGGTTTGTAGGAATTCACTCACAGTGGGTGCGTTTTCTTGAGTTGATAACAAACGCGCACGATTAAAGACTTCAACGGACGAGAAACTAACCTAAATATTCAAGTAATAATTCGGTAAATATATTTCTTTTATTTAAAATTATTATTTTTATTTAATGAATTTTATTAGACTTTTTAGGAAATTTTATAGTATTTGTTACTAATTTTTGTGCTTAAAAGGATTCACTTTTATTATAAATTTTGATGATTTTTAGAGGAAAATAAAGAAAACGTTAATTAAAAAATATAACCCTTTCTGGGGTCGAATCGAACAGAATTCGGGATTTTACGCAGCGTATGGGATTCGAACTCGTGACCTCTCTTATACGTGCATGCAGCTCTACCAACTGAGCTATGTGTCTAACCCGGGATATATCCATTTTTAATTACATATATACACACATTAGATTAAAGCATATTCTGATTTTATTCAAAAAGGTTTGATACTTTCATAATCATGTAACGGACCAGACTCGAACCTACGACCATAACTTCGTGTTGCACACAGCCCGACCAATTAGGCTGTGTGACTAACCCGGTATATATGTGATTTTAATTAAATTTATATACTATTGGTATTGTTTTATATTTTAGTTATAAAAATGTTTGGATTAATTAAGGAATTCGGCTGCGTGTTAAGACTAGAACCCGGGACCATGTTTTGTATTTCCATACAGTCCAGCACTGGACTGTGTGTCTAACCCGGTATATTTACCGTTTTTAAATTCATTTAAACACAGCTCCGACTTTATCTTCTTCCTTTAAAAACCCAGAACATCAACCCGACTGTTTAATCAATAATTCTTATTGAATTAGTTGATTTATTATGACTGATCAAGAAAAATAATTAAACAGAAAAGGATTCAAGGATGTTGTACCGAAGAGGTGATCTCCGGTGAAGTTCCGGCGACTGAAGATTGTTCCGGCAAAATGATTTGAAATCAGAGAATCTTCAAAGTGTTTGCAAAGTTCTTTGAGCGAGTGTGAGCGAATTTCTAAAGGTTCTAAGATTGCTATCTATAGAGAGGGATGCAGTTATGATTTTAATGTTTTCGGTTTAAGTCATGGTTGATGATTTCGTAACTGTTCTGGTGAATTGATTCGCGAATTAGATTTAATCTTATGATTAAAAACGGTTTCAATCGTTAATTGAAACAGAAAACGAGTCTTTGATTGCTGGATTAAATCTCTGGCTGTTACAGCTTTGTGATTTGAATTTCAAGTTCAACCGTTGTTTTAGTATTTTTAATTGCTTTAGGATTATAACAAATATGTGTGTGCTGTGGTGTGTTGTATGTGTGGTTTGGGTGGAGACCCGGGTTCGATACCCGCGGTCTTCATTTTTTTGTTATTTCATTTTTATCATTTATATTTTATGTATTAACATTTATTGTTTTACTTTTTTATTTTATCTATTCTTAAATACTAATAATATATCAAACCTTTAAACATTTAACATAAACATGAAACGAACGTCGTATTGTATACTTGTATTACAAAGCGGAGCGGGTTTTAGAACTCGTTTTACGACAAATGTTACGGTATCCCCTACTTTTAGAAATTTCGTCCCGAAATTTAAGTAGTGATAGGTTTAAATTGAAAGAGGTGAGGGCATTTTTCGCGCATTGAGTCTTCGCATTCCCAAGTAAACTCAGCTCCTCGTTTTGACTCTCAATGCACCCAGACTATCGGAATTCGACTTTGTCTTAAGCATTTCTCACCGAAGTCCATGATTTCTACTGGTTGCTTTATGAAATGCATCGATTCATCAATCTGAATATCTTCCAACGGTATATGGAGGTTTTCGTCGGCTAGGCACTTTTTCAAGTTGGATACATGGAATGTGGGATGAATCCTGTTGAGTTCTTCTGGTAAGTCAAGCTTGTAGGCTACAGGACCACTCTCTCGAGTATTTTGAATGGTCCCACATAGTGAGGTGCTAGCTTGCCTTTTTGTCCAAAACGAACAACTCCCTTCCATGGTGATACTTTCAAGTGTACTTGATCGCTAACACAAAACTCGAGTGGCTTTCGTCGTTTATCAGCGTAACTCTTTTGATGACTCTGAGCTGCTAGAAGATTATTGCGTATTTGAAGAATCTTATTGGTTGTTTCTTGGATCAATTCAGGTCCAGTGATTTGTGCTTCACCGATTTCGTGCCAACATACAGGAGATCGTCACTTACGACCGTATAGAGCTTCAAATGGGGCCATACCAATGCTTGAGTGATAGCTATTGTTGTATGAAAATTCAACTAGATGAGTATCCCAGTTGCCCTTGAAGTCAATGAAACATGCTCACAACATGTCTTCAAGAGTCTGTATAGTGCGCTCAGATTGACCAACAATTTGAGGGTGAAAGGCGGTGCTGAGACCTAAGCGCGTACCTAAAGCTGATTGTACGGCTTGCCATGTTCGTGAAGTAAAACGTCCGTCTCCCGAAATGATACTTAAAGGCACACCGTGTTGACTTACAATTTCATCAATATAGATACGGGCTAACTTCTCGTTTTTATAGTCTTTGCGTATTGAAATGAAATGAGTTGATTTGGTAAGACGATCGACAATAACCCAAATCATGTCATGCCCACTGGAGGTGCGGGGTAACCCGGTAATGAAATCCATGGTTATGTTTTCCCACTTCGAGACAGGTACTTCGGGTTGGACAAGTAAGCCTGAGGGTCTTTGATGTTCGGATTTAACTTTAGAACATGTGAGGCATTTGGAGACAAATATGGCAATATCCTTCTTCATGCCCGGCCACCAGTAAGAGTATCGTAGGTCTTGATACATCTTATTAGCACCTGGATGTATAGAGTATCGTGTTTTGTGAGCCTCATTCATGAGAAAAGTACGCAGATTGTCACGATCAGGTACCCAAATAAGATTTAGATAGTAGAGAATACCATTGGACTTGGATTCTAACTTGGTTTCAGCTCCACAAGATAATTCATCTCGTACATCATTTTCCGTGACAGAAGTATGTTGAGCTACGTGAATACGGTTTGGAAGATCAGTTACGATTTGAGAACACAAAATATGAATGGAGTTAGCATACTCTTTTCGACTAAGAGCATTAGCTACAACATTGGCTTTACTAGGATGATAACGAATTTCACAATCGTAATCATTTAAGAGTTCGACCCATCGCCGTTGCCTCATGTTTTACTCTTTTTGATTGAAGATATATTGAAGGCTCTTGTGGTCAGTGTAAATCTCACACTTTGTACCATAGAGACAATGTCTCCATATCTTTAGAGCGAACACGACTGCTCCGAGTTCTAGGTCATGAGTAGTGTAATTCTTTTCATAAACTTTGAGTTGCCTTGAGGCGTAGGGCTATCACCTTTCCTCTTTGCATTAAGGCACACCCTAGCCCCTGCCCTAATGCGTCACAATAGACCACAAAGTCTTCACAACCGTCAGGGAGGGTGAGAATAGGTGCATCACAAAGTTTTTGTTTCAAAGTTTGAAAAGCCTCTTCCTGCTTGGGCCCCCAAATGAAGGGCTTGCCCTTATGAGTCAAGGCTGTGAGTGGTAAGGCAATACGAGAGAAATTTACGATGAAACGTCGATAATTGCAAGCTAAACCGAGGAATGATCAAACTTCAGTAGGAGTGCGTGGAGCTTGCCATTCTTGCACTGCTTTAATCTTTGAAGGGTCGACATGTATTGCTTTGTCATTGACGACGTGAACAAGAAATTGAACTTCTTTTAACTAGAATTCACATTTCGAAAACTTAGCATAGAGCTTTTCGGTTTTCAAAAGTGTTAGGATGAGTCGAAGGTGTCGTTCATGATCTGATTTGGTCTTGGAATAAATAAGAATATCATCGATAAAGACAATAACGAAACGATCGAGGTAGGGTTTGCACACCCTATTCATCAAATCCATGATAACGGCAGGAGCATTGGTCAAACCAAAAGGCATGACCATGAACTCGTAGTGACCGTAGTGAGTTCGAAAGGCAGTCTTCGGAATGTCTTCTTCACGTACTCTAAGCTGATGATAACGAGAACGAAGATCGATTTTTGAGAAACAGGTGGCACACTGAAGTTGATCTAGAAGGTCATCAATGCGAGGTAAAGGATAACGGTTCTTGATGGTCAGCTTGTTGAGCTCTCGATAATCGATACACATTCGAAAAGTACCATCCTTCTTCTTGACGAAAAGAACCGGCGCACCCCAAGGTGATGAGCTAGGACATATAAATCCCTTGTCAGTCAGCTCTTGTAGTTGGCTAGCTAACTCTTGCATTTCAGATGGGGCTAACCGATATGGAGATTTTGCAACTGGTGTAGCACCAGGTACAAGATCGATTCGAAATTCGGCTTCTCGCACAGGAGGAAGTCCTGAAACATCGTCGGAAAAACTAGAGGAAATTCTTTGACAATCGGAATGTCTTCGAGTTTCTTCTCCTTGCCTTCCTTTTTGATGATATGGGCTAAGAATGCTATGTAGTCTTTGCAAAGGTAACTTCAAGCTTGAAGGCATGACATCAGCTTTTCCTTTGGATGGGGTTTCACCAAAAATCCGAAGAGTTTGACCGCCGGCGAGAGGAATTTGAATAAAATTTTCATAACAAACGACCTCGGCGTGATGCTGACTAAGCCAGTCCATACCAATGATGACGTCGAAACTACCCAATTTCATGGGAATAAGATCGATGGGAAAATCATGATCATTGAGCGTAAGAGTGCAATCGCGTATGATAGACTCTAACGTAATAGATTCACCGTCTGCTACTTCCATTGTAAATGATTCGGCTAGACTAACGCGAGGTAAACCAAGAATAGATTTGAACTCTAAGGACACAAAACTCTTATCCGCGCCAGTGTCAAAAAGAATAGATACATAACTACCGTTAATGAGAAACGTACCGTTAACGACATTGTTATCCGCTCTAGCCTGGTTGGCGTTGATGTTAAAAGCTCTTCCTCTAGCTGGCGGATTGGCTTGGTTAGCTTGGTTCACAGGGTTAGCTTGAGCTTGTGCATTGATGATGTTCACCAAACACGGACAAGTGTTGTCAAAATGGGTTGGATCACCGCAATTGAAACAAGCTCTGACGAGTGGCATCATAGGGTAGTTAGGTTGGTAAAAGGATTGAGCCATTGGTTGAGCAGGTGGTAATAGTAGAGGTTGTTGGTAGGGAGCTTGGCCCACCACTTGATTGTTTGGTTGGGCTTGAGGTTGGTTGCGGGCTGGTCTTTGAAGAGCGCGACAGGTTTGGATTGCATGACCTGCACGGCCACAACCTTTGCATGAAGACATGGGTTCTCGAGAGGGTGGTGATATTGACATCGGTTGCATTTTGGGTGAGGTCATGTATACTGTTTCTTGAATGGAGCAGTAGGAGGAGCAACGTGAGTGATTGGAGCGGCGACAATGGGCTGGTTGGTTTGGGTTGGCTGATTTGTTTGAGTGACGGCAAAATTCTTCCCATTTCGCTTTCTCTTGCAAGTGAATCGAGAAGAGGATCTAGTTTGGGTTGAGGTAGGGGTTTCAGCAGGTGTTTTATCCTTCTTCTTGTCGTCTTTGAAATCCTTGTTTCTGATGTGATTTTCGGTGAGCTCAGTAGCTAGCTCCATTACTGCTTCCAAAGTTGCAGGCGTAGTACTCATCACAGAGTCTTGGATTTTCGAGGGAAAACCCCGAATGTAGTGCTCGATCAAATGGTAGAAAGGAGTGAACAAATTGGGAAACATCTGATTCAACTCGAGAAACCTCTTGTTGTAGGTTATATGGTCTCCCTGTTTCTGTTTCAAGAAATAGAACTCATCTTCTAACTTCTTAATTTCACTTCTTGGACAGAAGCGTCTGGTCATGAGTTCTCTCAATTCTTCCTAAGTTAGGGCTACCGTGGCTTCGACACCTCGTCTGCCTTTCTCCGCATTCCACCACGTGAGTGCTACCCAACACAGTCGACCAATAGCATAACGCACCTTGCGGTCGTTGGGAGAATCACAATTTGGAAGGTACTCTCCATTTCTTCAAACCATCGAAGGAGAACAGTGACTCCTTCAGTCCCTTTGTACTTTGGAGGGTCACATGAGTTGAAGTGCTTGTAGGTGCACTTAGTGGTGCTTGTGGGAGGGTTGGCAGCATTTTGACCCGCTTGGTTGATTGGGTTGACAGGATTAGCGGCGAGGGCTTGTTGGACTTAATTACAATGTCGGGAATTACGGCGGCCATTTGTTGGGCTATTGAGCAGCCATGCGCTCGCCGGATCTTCCTGGTCTCCTACCTCCTTGAGAGTGCCTAGAAGACATCAATAGGAAATACGTAACGAGTTTATGAGTTAGGCGTATAGGTGTCATGTGTCGCATTTAGAAATTAACATCCATAAAATAAATAAGAAAATAAATTCACTACATCCATAGGATATCTTGGGCCTTGCTCATGTTTGGGCCCCCATATGTCCCCCATACTTGGCCTAGGTAGTCATGTGGGCCCCCATGACTACTGGGCTTTGTAGGGTTGACATTAGTGTTAGCATGTTAACACTTGCATCACCCGAATGAAAATCATAAAACATGATTGCGAGGTATAAAGTCAGAGTGTGTCCAGGTGTAGAGAGTGAAAACTAAAAGTGGGGTTAGTTCACACAACGTTTGGTGTGGCATGCTTTGGCCTAATAGGTCCTTTGTACTCTCATCGTTAGTCCCCAGGTAGGCAAACTTGTCCGTTATAATGGATTTATACAAATGTCAATCCTAGACAGGACGTTTCGACTACCGGTACTTATACCCTTCCAGTTACTACATGCCCGTTGTAGAACTCACTTTGATGAGATTGAAAAATGAAAACATCACAAAATTTTTGAGAAAGAAAGCATGAAAAATGTTCAAATGTGTGAAAATTGAGACATGCATGATGCGTATATATGTAAGCATGTTATGTTAACAATATGTATATCATATTGAATATCACACAAAATCATACAGTAGTGGGAGTGCTTGCATGCATTTGTGTGCGAGATAAATGTAAAATAAATATCATGAGTTTGCATGTAATCAATTAACACGCAAGCAATTAAAATCTAATCGACTGTAATATAGGCTCTAAGGGTCTAATAACCTATCCTATATCCATATAGTCATAAGCTCTGATACCAATCTGTCACACCCTGACCCGCAGCGGATATCGTAGTCAGGGCATGATTGGGTTTTCATCAAAGCTCATTACATTTACTATAATAAAGTTTCATATATATTAATTTAAATTGAAAGGAAAATTTCCAACAATCACATAAACCATACAAGTAGAAAATGTTCTAAACATGACATTCAAGTAACAATTTATTCTTCTTCTAAGGCCCAATCCTATGTGCTCCTTGCTTCAACCTGATCACCTGTATCATGTGTAAAAATAGAGATCTGGGTCAACAAAAGTTGGCGAGTGAACCCCGTTTAAACATTTGAAAGAAATGATATGTGGATTAATAAAAATGTTTATAAACCAAATATGAGCAAACGTATATGTAACAATCCACAAACCACATAATCATCTAGCAATGTACGTATGAGCATGATAAATGATGAACTGTGAGATCAAGGCTCAATCAAACGGAGCTGATCTAATTAGGCAATGCGATGTTCCACCCGTATGAAAACAGTGAACTGATGGGTCTAATGTGAATGCTTGACTGAAATGAGAAAGTATAACCACAAATAACAATAAACCAATTATCACATAGCACATTAGTTCATATAATGGTAGTAGCACAAGTGTTTGAATAAAATAGATAAATGACACATGATACGCCCCAAAACATGAATAAAAAGGTGAAGTTTGTAGGAATTCACTCAAAGTGGGTGCGTTTTCTTGAGTTGATAACGAACACGCACGATTAAAGATTCTAACCGACGAGAAAACTAACCTAAATATTCACGTAATAATTCGGTAAATATATTTCTTTTATTTAAAATTAGTATTTTTATTTAATGAATTTTATTAGACTTTTTAGTAAATTTTATAGTATTTATTACAAATTTTTGTCCTTAAAAGGATTCACTTTTATTATATATTTTTATGATTTTTGGAGGAAAATAAAGAAAATGTTAATTAAAAAAATATAACCCTTTCCGGGGTTGAACCGGTCAGATTTCGGAATTTTACGCAACGTGTGGGATTCGAACTCGTGAACTCTCGTATACGTGCTCGCAGCTCTACCAACTGCGCTACGTGTCTAACCCGGAATATATCCATTTTTAATTACATATATACAAACATTAGATTAAAGCATATTCTGATTTTATTCAAAAAGGTTTGATACTTTTATATACTATTGGTATTGTTTTATATTTTAGTTATAAAAATGTTTGGATTAATTAAGGAATTCAGCTGCGTGTTAAGACTCGAACCCGGGACCATGTTTTATATTTCCACACAGTCCAGCACTGGACTGTGTGTCTAACCCGGTATATTTACCGTTTTTAAATTCATTTAAACACAGCTCCGACTTTATCTTCTTCCTTTAAAAACCCAGAACATCAACCCGACTGTTTAATCAATAATTCTTATTGAATTAGTTGATTTATTATGACTGATCAAGAAAAATAATTAAACAGAAAAGGATTCAAGGATGTTGTACCGAACAGGTGATCTCTGGTGAAGTTTCGGCGACTGAAGATTGTTCCGGAAAAATGATTTGAAATCAGAGAATCTTCAAAGTGTTTGCAAAGTTCTTTGAGCGAGTGTGAGCGAATTTCTAAAGGTTCTAAGATTGCTATCTATAGAGAGGGATGCAGTTATGATTTTAATGTTTTCGGTTTAAATCATGGTTGATGATTTCATAACTGTTCCGGTGAATTGATTCGCGAATTAGATTTAATCTTATGATTAAAAACGGTTTCAATCGTTAATTGAAACAGAAAACGAGTCTTTGATTGCTGGATTAAATCTCTGGCTGTTACAGCTTTGTGATTTGAATTTCAAGTTCAACCGTTGTTTTAGTATTTTTAATTGATTTAGGATTATAACAAATATGTGTGTGTAGTGCTGTGGTGTGTTGTATGTGTGGTTTGGGTGGAGACCCGGGTTCGATACCCACGGTCTTCATTTTTTTGTTATTTCATTTTTATCATTTATATTTTATGTATTAACATTTATTGTTTTACTTTTTTATTTTATCTATTCTTAAATACTAATAATATATCAAACCTTTAAACATTTAACATAAACATGAAACGAACGTCGTAATGTATACTTGTATTACAAAGCGGAGCGGGTTTTAGAACTCGTTTTACGACAAATGTTACAGTATCCCCTACTTTTAGAAATTTCGTCCCGAAATTTAAGTAGTGATAGGTTTAAATTGAAAGAGGTGAGGGCATTTTTCGCGCATTGAGTCTTCGCATTCCCAAGTAAACTCAGCTCCTCGTTTTGACTCTCAACGCACCCTGACTATCGGAATTCGACTTTGTCTTAAGCATTTCTCACCGAAGTCCATGATTTCTACTGGTTGCTTTATGAAATGCATCGATTCATCAATCTGAATATCTTCCAACGGTATATGGAGGTTTTCGTCAGCTAGGCACTTTTTCAAGTTGGATACATGGAAGGTGGGATGAATCCTGTTGAGTTCTTCTGGTAAGTCAAGCTTGTAGGCTACAGGACCACTCTCTCGAGTATTTTGAATGGTCCCACATAGTGAGGTGCTAGCTTGCCTTTTTGTCCAAAACGAACAACTCCCTTCCATGGTGACACTTTCAAGTGTACTTGATCGCTAACACAAAACTCAAGTGGCTTTCGTCGTTTATCAGCGTAACTCTTTTGATGACTCTGAGCTGCTAGAAGATTATTGCGGATTTAAAGAATCTTATTGGTTGTTTCTTGGATCAATTCAGGTCCAGTGATTTGTGCTTCACCGATTTCGTGCCAACATACAGGAGATCGTCACCTACGACCGTATAGAGCTTCAAATGGGGCCATACCAATGCTTGAGTGATAGCTATTGTTGTATGAAAATTCAACTAGATGAGTATCCCAGTTGCCCTTGAAGTCAATGAAACATGCTCACAACATGTCTTCAAGAGTCTGTATAGTGCGCTCAGATTGACCAACAGTTTGAGGGTGAAAGGCGGTGCTGAGACCTAAGCGCGTACCTAAAGCTGATTGTACGACTTGCCATGTTCGTGAAGTAAAACGTCCGTCTCCCGAAATGATACTTAAAGGCACACTGTGTTGACTTACAATTTCATCAGTATAGATACGGGCTAACTTCTCGTCTTTATAGTCTTTGCGTATTGGAATGAAATGAGTTGATTTGGTAAGACGATCGACAATAACCCAAATCATGTCATGCCCACTGGAGGTGCAAGGTAACCCGGTAATGAAATCCATGGTTATGTTTTCCCACTTCGAGACAGGTACTTCGGGTTGGACAAGTAAGCCTGAGGGTCTTTGATGTTCGGATTTAACTTTAGAACATGTGAGGCATTTGGAGACAAATATGGCAATATCCTTCTTCATGCCCGGCCACCAGTAAGAGTATCGTAGGTCTTGATACATCTTATCAGCACCTGGATGTATAGAGTATCGTTTTTTATGAGCCTCATTCATGAGAAAAGTACGCAGATTGTCACGATCAGGTACCCAAATAAGATTTAGATAGTAGAGAATACCATTGGACTTGGATTCTAACTTGGTTTCAGCTCCACAAGATAATTCATCTCGTACATCATTTTCCGTGACAGAAGTATGTTGAGCTACGTGAATACGGTTTTGAAGATCAGTTACGATTTGAGAACACAAAATATGAATGGAGTTAGCATACTCTTTTCGACTAAGAGCATTAGCTACAACATTGGCTTTACTAGGATGATAACGAATTTCACAATCGTAATCATTTAAGAGTTCGACCCATCGCCGTTGCCTCATGTTTTACTCTTTTTGATTGAAGATATGTTGAAGGCTCTTGTGGTCAGTGTAAATCTCACACTTTGTACCATAGAGACAGTGTGTCCATATCTTTAGAGCGAACACGACTGCTCCGAGTTCTAGGTCATGAGTAGTGTAATTCTTTTCATGTACTTTGAGTTGCCTTGAGGCGTAGGGCTATCACCTTTCCTCTTTGCATTAAGGCACACCCTAGCCCCTGCCCTAATGCGTCACAATAGACCACAAAGTCTTCACAACCGTCTGGGAGGGTGAGAATAGGTGCATCGCAAAGTTTTTGTTTCAAAGTTTGAAAAGCCTCTTCCTGCTTGGGCCCCCAAATGAAGGGCTTGCCCTTATGAGTCAAGGCTGTGAGTGGTAAGGCAATACGAGAGAAATTTACGATGAAACGTAGATAATAGCAAGCTAAACCGAGGAATGATCAAACTTCGGTAGGAGTGTGTGGAGCTTGCCATTCTTGCACTGCTTTAATCTTTGAAGGGTCGACATGTATTGCTTTGTCATTGACGACGTGACCAAGAAATTGAACTTCTTTTAACTAGAATTCACATTTCGAAAACTTAGCATAGAGCTTTTCGGTTTTCAAAAGTGTTAGGATGAGTCGAAGGTGTCGTTCATGATCTGATTTGGTCTTGGAATAAATAAGAATATCATCGATAAAGACAATAACGAAACGATCGAGGTAGGGTTTGCACACCCTATTCATCAAATCCATGATAACGGCAGGAGCATTGGTCAAACCAAAAGGCATGACCATGAACTCGTAGCGACCGTAGTGAGTTCGAAAGGCAGTCTTCGGAATGTCTTCTTCACGTACTCTAAGCTGATGATAACGAGAACGAAGATCGATTTTTGAGAAACAGGTGGCACACTGAAGTTGATTTAGAAGGTCATCAATGCGAGGTAAAGGATAACGGTTCTTGATGGTCAGCTTGTTGAACTCTCGATAATCGATACACATTCAAAAAGTACCATCCTTCTTCTTGACGAAAAGAACCGGCGCACCCCAAGGTGATGAGCTAGGACATATAAATCCCTTGTCAGTCAGCTCTTGTAGTTGGCTAGCTAACTCTTGCATTTCAGATGGGGCTAACCGATATGGAGATTTTGCAACTGGTGTAGCACCAGGTACAAGATCGATTCGAAATTCGACTTCTCGCACAGGAGGAAGTCCTGAAACATCGTCGGGAAAAACTAGAGGAAATTCTTTAACAATCGGAATGTCTTCGAGTTTCTTCTCCTTGCCTTCCTTTTTGATGATATGGGCTAAGAATGCTATGTAGTCTTTGCAAAGGTATCTTCAAGCTTGAAGGCATGACATCAGCTTTTCCTTTGGATGGGGTTCACCAAAAATCCGAAGAGTTTGACCGCCGGCGAGAGGAATTCGAATAAATTTTTCATAACAAACGACCTTGGCGTGATGCTGACTAAGCCAGTCCATACCAATGATGACGTTGAAACTACCCAATTTCATGGGAATAAGATCGATGGGAAAATCATGATCATTGAGCGTAAGAGTGCAATCGCGTATGATATAGTCTAACGTAATAGATTCACCGTCTGCTACTTCCATTGTAAATGATTCGGCTAGACTAACGCGAGGTAAACCAAGAATAGATTTGAACTCTAAGGACACAAAACTCTTATCCACGCCAGTGTCAAAAAGAATAGATGCATAACTACCGTTAATGAGAAACGTACCGTTGACGACATTGTTATCCGCTCTAGCCTGGTTGGCGTTGATGTTAAAAGCTCTTCCTCTAGCTGGCGGATTGGCTTGGTTAGCTTGGTTCACAGGGTTAGCTTGACCTTGTGCATTGATGATGTTCACCAAACACGGACAAGTGTTGTCAAAATGGGTTGGATCACCGCAATTGAAACAAGCTCTGACGAGTGGCATCATAGGGTAGTTAGGTTGGTAAAATGATTGAGCCATTGGTTGAGCAGGTGGTAATAGAAGAGGTTGTTGGTAGGGAGCTTGGCCCACCACTTGATTGTTTGGTTGGGCTTGAGGTTGGTTGCGGGCTGGTCTTTGAAGAGCGCGACAGGTTTGGATTGCATGACCTGCACGGCCACAACCTGTGCATGAAGACATGGGTTCTCGAGAGGGTGGTGATATTGACATCGGTTGCATTTTGGGTGAGGTCATGTATACTGTTTCTTGAACGGAGCAGTAGGAGGAGCAACGTGAGTGATTGGAGCGGCGACAATGGGTTGGTTAGTTTGGGTTGGCTGATTTGTTTGAGTGACGGCAAAATTCTTCCCATTTCGCTTTCTCTTGCAAGTGAATCGAGAAGAGGATCTAGTTTGGGTTGAGGTAGGGGTTTCAGCAGGTGTTTTATCCTTCTTCTTGTCGTCTTTGAAATCCTTGTTTCCGATGTGATTTTCGGTGAGCTCAGTAGCTAGCTCCATTACTGCTTCCAAAGTTGCAGTCGTAGTACTCATCACAGAGTCTTGGATTTTCGAGGGAAAACCCCGAATGTAGTGCTCGATCAAATGGTAGAAAGGAGTGAACAAATTAGGAACCATCTGATTCAACTCAAGAAACCTCTTGTTGTAGGTTATATGGTCTCCCTCTTTCTGTTTCAAGAAATAGAACTCATCTTCTAACTTCTTAATTTCACTTCTCGGACAGAAGCGTCTGGTCATGAGTTCTCTCAATTCTTCCTAAGTTAGGGCTACCGCGGCTTCGACACCTCGTCTGCCTTTCTCCGAATTCCACCATGTGAGTGCTACCCCACACAGTCGACCAATAGCATAACGCACCTTGCGGTCGTTGGGACAATCACAATTAGGAAGGTACTCTCCATTTCTTCAAACCATCGAAGGAGAACAATGACTCCTTCAGTCCCTTTGTACTTTGGAGGGTCACATGAGTTGAAGTGCTTGTAGGTGCACTTAGTGGTGCTTGTGGGAGGGTTGGCAGCATTTTGACCCGCTTGGTTGATTGGGTTGACGGGATTAGCGGCGAGGGCTTGTTGGACTTGAATTACAATGTCGGGAATTACGGCGGCCATTTGTTGGGCTATTGAGCAGCCATGCGCTCGCCAGATCTTCCTGATCTCCTACCTCCTTGAGAGTGCCTAGAAGACATCAATAGGAAATACGTAACGAGTTTATGAGTTTGGCGTATAGGTGTCATGTGTCGCATTTAGAAATTAACATCCATAAAACAAATAAGAAAATAAATTCACTACATCCATAGGATGTCTTGGGCCTTGCTCATGTTTGGGCCCCCATATGTCCCCCATACTTGGCCTAGGTAGTCATGTGGGCCCCCATGACTACTGGGCTTTGTAGGGTTGACATTGGTGTTGGCATGTTAACACTTGCATCACCCGAATGAAAATCATAAAACATGATTGCGAGGTATAAAGTCGGAGTGTGTCCAGGTGTAGAGAGTGAAAACTAAAAGTGGGGTTAGTTCACACAACGTTTGGTGTGGCATGCTTTGGCCTAATAGGTCCTTTGTACTCTCATCGTTAGTCCCCAGGTAGGCAAACTTGTCCGTTATAATGGATTTATACAAATGTCAATCCTAGACAGGACGTTTCGACTACCGGTACTTATACCCTTCCAGTTACTACATGCCCGTTGTAGAACTCACTTTGATGAGATTGAAAAATGAAAATATCACAAAATTTTTGAGAAAGAAAGCATGAAAAATGTTCAAATATGTGAAAATTGAGACGTGGATGATGCGTATATATGTAAGCATGTTATGTTAACAATATGTATATCACATTGAATATCACACAAAATCATACAGTAGTGGGAGTGCTTGCATGCATTTGTGTGCGAGATAAATGTAAAATGAGTAAATATCATGAGTTTGCATGTAATCAATTAACACGCAAGCAATTAAAATCTAATCGACTGTAATATAGGCTCTAAGGGTCTAATAACCTATCCTATATCCGTATAGTCATAAGCTCTGATACCAATCTGTCACACCCTGACCCGTAGCGGATATCGTAGTCGGGGCATGATTGGGTTTTCATCAAAGCTCATGACATTTACTATAATAAAGTTTCATATATATTAATTTAAATTGAAAGGAAAATTTCCAACAATCACATAAACCATACAAGTAGAAAATGTTCTAAACATGACATTCAAGTAACAATTTATTCTTCTTCTAAGGTCCAATCCTATGTGCTCCTTGCTTCAACCTGATCACCTGTATCATGTGTAAAAATAGAGATCTGGGTCAACAAAAGTTGGCGAGTGAACCCCGTTTAAACATTTGAAAGAAATGATATGTTGATTAATAAAAATGTTTATAAACCAAATATGAGCAAACGTATATGTAACAATCCACAAACCACATAATCATCTAGCAATGTACATATGAGCATGATAAATGATGAACTGTGAGATCAAGGCTCAATCAAACGGAGCTGATCTAATTAGGCAATGCGATGTTCCACCCATATGAAAACAGTGAACTGATGGGTCTAATGTGAATGCTTGACTGAAATGAGAAAGTATAACCACAAATAACAGTAAACCAATTATCACATAGCACGTTAGTTCATATAATGGTTGTAGCACAAGTGTTTGAATAAAATAGATAAATGACACATGATACGCCCCAAAACATGAATAAAAAGGGGAAGTTTGTAGGAATTCACTCAAAGTGGGTGCGTTTTCTTGAGTTGATAACGAACACGCACGATTAAAGATTCTAACCGACGAGAAAACTAACCTAAATATTCACGTAATAATTCGGTAAATATATTTCTTTTATTTAAAATTAGTATTTTTATTTAATGAATTTTATTAGACTTTTTAGTAAATTTTATAGTATTTATTACTAATTTTTGTGCTTAAAAGGATTCACTTTTATTATATATTTTTATGATTTTTGGAGGAAAATAAAGAAAATGTAAATTAAAAAAATATAACCCTTTCCGGGGTCGAACCGGTCAGATTTCGGGATTTTACGCAACGTGTGGGATTCGAACTCGTGAACTCTCGTATACGTGCACACAGCTCTACCAACTGCGCTACGTGTCTAACCCGGAATATATCCATTTTTAATTACATATATACACACATTAGATTAAAGCATATTCTGATTTTATTCAAAAAGGTTTGATACTTTTATATACTATTGGTATTGTTTTATATTTTAGTTATAAAAATGTTTGGATTAATTAAGGAATTCGGCTGCGTGTTAAGACTCGAACCCGGGACCATGTTTTATATTTCCACACAGTCCAGCACTGGACTGTGTGTCTAACCCGGTATATTTACCGTTTTTAAATTCATTTAAACACAGCTCCGACTTTATCTTCTTCCTTTAAAAACCCAGAACATCAACCCGACTGTTTAATCAATAATTCTTATTGAATTAGTTGATTTATTATGACTTATCAAGAAAAATAATTAAACAGAAAAGGATTCAAGGATGTTGTACCGAACAGGTGATCTCCGGTGAAGTTCCGGCGACTGAAGATTGTTCCGGCAAAATGATTTGAAATCAGAGAATCTTCAAAGTGTTTGCAAAGTTCTTTGAGCGAGTGTGAGCGAATTTCTAAAGGTTCTAAGATTGCTATCTATAGAGAGGGATGCAGTTATGATTTTAATGTTTTCGGTTTAAATCATGGTTGATGATTTCGTAACTGTTCCGGTGAATTGATTCGCGAATTAGATTTAATCTTATGATTAAAAACGGTTTCAATCGTCAATTGAAACAGAAAACGAGTCTTTGATTGCTGGATTAAATCTCTGGCTGTTACAGCTTTGTGATTTGAATTTCAAGTTCAACCGTTGTTTTAGTATTTTTAATTGATTTAGGATTATAACAAATATGTGTGTGTAGTGCTGTGGTGTGTTGTATGTGTGGTTTGGGTGGAGACCCGGGTTCGATACCCGCGGTCTTCATTTTTTTGTTATTTCATTTTTATCATTTATATTTTATGTATTAACATTTATTGTTTTACTTTTTTATTTTATCTATTCTTAAATACTAATAATATATCAAACCTTTAAACATTTAACATAAACATGAAACGAACGTCGTAATGTATACTTGTATTACAAAGCGGAGCGGGTTTTAGAACCCATTTTACGACAAATGTTACACAGAATGCTCCCAGCCCCGTTTTTTTTTACAAAATTCACCATCTTTTCAAGTTTTTAGCTGTTTGGACAGTATTTCAACTTCAGAACTTTATAAAGCATGAATCAAAACAGTACGAACCTACACATTACCGAAAAAAGCAGAAAACATAGAAAAAAGACAAAAAATTAAAATAAATTACATATTTACCCCTGGCGTGCTAATCACGCCCGCTAAATTTTTTCCAGCTAGTCGATAGCTAGACTCTCCTCCCCACACTTACTACGTGTGCGGGGCGTGGAGTTCGATGACCTCCACCGCTGAGTTAACCGGTACGTTGACATAGAGCTTTAACATGTGACCGTTGACTTTGAAAGTTACCCCGTTCGATTCCTCGATGACGACGGTTCCGTACGAGAATACTTCTTTGACAGTGTACAGTCCCATCCATCAGGATTTCAACTTACCGGGGAATAACCGAAGCCTCAAGTTGAACAACAATACGAGATATCCTGCTTGAAATTCCTTGCGATCTCTCAAGCGCTTGTGATGTAACCTTTTAGTGTGCTCTTTATATAAGTAGAGCTCTCGTAGGCATGATATCTCAATTCTTCAAGCTCATGTATTTGCAAGAAGCGAGACTCACCGCCGCTCTTCAAATCCAAATTCGTTGTCTTTAATGCCCACAACGCCTTATTTTCCAACTCGAGCGACAGATGACACACTTTTCCGTAAACTAGCCTATACGGAGTAGTCCCTATAGGCGTTTTATATGCAGTTCGGAAAGCCCAAAGCGCGTCATCTAGCTTCTCTGACCAATCCTTGCCATCTGACCCACCTACCGCTCAAGGATTCTCTTCAATCCCCGGTTTGTGACCTCTACCTGCCCGCTCGTTTGGGGATGTATGGTGTGGATAATCTGTGATGAACACCATAGCGAGACAGGGCTTTTTCCAGCTGTGCATTGCACAAATGCATTCCTCGATCACTGATGAGTGCCTTCGAGGCACCAAACCGGGCAAACAAACTTCTCAGAAACCTCACGACTACCCTGGCATCATTTGTGGGTAAGGCTTGCGCCTCGGCCCACTTCGACACGTAGTCCACCGCTACCAGGATATACTTGTTACCGCGTGAGCATGGGAACAGGCCCATGAAGTCGATACCCCATATATGGAATACTTCGCAGACCTGAATTGCATTCTGAGGCATCTCATTGCGCGCGGATATATTTGCTGCCCTCTAGCACGCATCGCACGCTCTCACCCACTTCTGCGCATCATGGAAGATTGTGGGCCAATAAAAACCGGTGTCTAACACCTTTTTCGCAGTGTAGTTGGCTCCATGATGACCTCCGGTAGGCCCTTCATGACATTGGCGCTAAATGTCAGTTGCCTCCTCTCCGAACACACACCTATGAATCACTTGATCCGCTCCAACTCGAAACAAGAACGGGTCGTCCCAAATGTAATGCTTAAGATCTGCGAAGAACATCCTCTTTTGCTGATGTGTCAATCCTTTAACAAGGATTCCACAGGCGAGGTAGTTCGCAAAGTCAGCAAACCAAGGCGACTCATCACTCACTTCCACACTCATGAGGAACTCGTGGGGGAAGTTGTCGTTTATCGGTTCCTCCTACACATCCTCAGAATCTCTATGCTCAAGCCCCGAGAGATGATCAGTTGCAACATTCAACGCACCCTTCTTTTCTTAGATCTCGATATCAAACTCTTGTAGCAACAGAATCCATCTAATTAGACGTGGTTTCGCATCCTGCTTGCTGAAAAGATATCTAATAGCCCCGTGATCCGTATATACGATCATCTTGGACAACACGAGATATGATCTGAACTTGTTAAACGCAAAAACTATAGCCAAAAGCTCCTTCTCTGTGGTAGTGTAATTCTCTTGCGCATCATGCAAGGTTTTGCTGACATTGTATATTAGGTGGAAGTACTTGTCCTTCCGCTGTCCCAAGACTGCCCCTTCGCGAAATCGCTTGCGTCGCACATAATCTCAAACGGCAACGCCCAGTCTGGTGCTACCAAAATAGGGGCTTCGATAAGCCTTCGCTTCAACAAGTTGAATGCCTTCAAGCATTCATCTGAAAACACAAACGGAGCGACCTTCTCCAACAAACTGGTCGTGTGTCTCGCGATTTTTGAAAAATATTTAATGAATCTCCTATAGAACCTGACATGACCAAGGAAACTCCTGATTACTTGTACTGAGGTCGGGGTGGAAGTTTAGAAATGACATCCACTTTGGCTGGATCAACCTCTAACCCCGCTTGCGAGATTTGGTGCCCGAGAACTACCCCTTCTTTCACCATGAAGTGGCATTTCTCCCAGTTGAGCACAAGATTGGTCTCTTTACACCTCATTAACATCTTTTTCAAATTTTTAAGACAATGATCAAAGGAACTCCCAAAAACAGAAAAATCATCCATGAACACCTCCATGGCGTCCTTAATCATGTCATGAAAAATAGCAACCATGCAGCGGTGAAATGTCGCCGGAGAATTGCACAACCCGAAAGGCATACGCCTGAATGCGAATGTGCCGAAGGGGCAGGTAAAAGTAGTCTTCTCCTGATCCTCAGGAGCGATCAGAATTTGAAAGTAACTAGAGAACCCATCCAGAAAACAATAAAATGACTTCCCCGACAGACATTCCAACATCTGATTGATGAATGGAAGCAGGAAGTGGTCCTTGCGGGTGGCATCATTAAGTTTGCGGTAGTCAATGCAAACTCGCCATCCGGTGATGGTACGGGTCGGAATAAGCTCATTCCTATCGTTTGAGACTGCAGTCATGCCTCCTTTCTTGGGCACCACTTACACAGGGCTCACCGAAACTGAATCAGAGATAGGATACATTAAGCCTGCATCTAGCAACTTAATTACCTCCTTCTTCATGACGTCTTACATATTCGGGTTCAACGGCCTCTGATGCTGCGCACACGGCTTGTAATCATCCTCCATCAGAATTATGTGAGTGCAAAAGGAAGGATTGATGCCCTTGATATCCATAATCTTCCACGCCATGGCTTTCTTATGAAGTTTTAGAACCTCGAGAAGTTTTCTCTTTTCCTCTTCCTCCAAGGATGATGAAATGATGACCGGAAGGGGACACTCCTCGTCTAGGAATGCATACTCGAGATGGCGGTGGGAGCTCTTTCAACTCCAATGATGGTGGGTCCTCAACTGAAAGCTTCGACTTTTCTTCAACTTCATGATCAATCTCCATAAATCTAACTGGACCCCTGGGAACCATCGTCACCGATTTGATAAACCGGCTGCTCAACTCCGTGGTCCTCCTACGTAATGTCATCTAGGCTCCCACACAATACGGAGTGTCTGAATCGATCTCCTCAGTCGTGCCTTAGAAATGAGAGCTCACAAAAGTATCAAGAATGTCAACATAATAGAGCGTATCGTCCTGACTTTGCGGATGCTGCATCGACCGTTTGATGTCGAAGGTCATATGCTCGTCATTAACCCGGAGCGTGAATTGGCCACCGACCACATCAAAAATCGTCCTTGCGATGTTGAGAAACGGCATCCGAGTATCAAAGGCACGTTTGAGTCTTCATCCATATCTAGAATAACAAAATCTATGACAAACACGAATTTGTCGATCTTAACAAGCATATTTTCAAAGAACCCGCGCGAATATTTGATTGAACGATCAGCAAGTGAAGGCTCATGCTCGTGGGTGACAGCTCTCCCAGATCCAGCATAGCGAAAATCTTATATGGCATAAGGTTTATGCTTGCTCCCAAATCAGCTAATGCGTAGCTGACAGACATGCTGCCAATAAGACAAGGAAGGGTAAAACTGCCTGGATCTCCCACCTTCTCTGGTAAATGGTTTTGGAGAATAGCTGAGCAGTTTTTGTTCATCAACACACAAGACATGTCTTTGAGCTTTTGTTTATTTGTGAAGATGTCCTTCAGAAACTTCGCGTACTTCGGCATTTGAGCCAACGCTTCAACAAATGGTATGTTTATATGCAATTTCTTGAACATCTCAAGAAACTTACCATATTGTTCTTTGTTTTTGCTTCTTTAGCCTGCTCGGATACGGAATTGGAGGAGTATAATCTGTAACCAGCTTCTAGAGCTGTGTTGTACTTGCTGGGACTCGCCTAGCGTGCACCTCGTCCGAAGCGTTAGTATAGACCGTCTCAGTGATCAGTGGTGAGTCCGATATGTCAGGTCCCGTGGCTTTACCACTCCTCGTCATCACTGTATTAACATGCCCTCTTGGTTTGGCTCTGTATTGCCTGAAAGACCGCCCTGAGGCTGCTCAGATAGCATCTTAGCCAACTGGCCAGCCTGATTCTCAATGGCCTGAATGGAGGCTTTCTGACTCCTCATCTCCCCTTCTTGGGCCATGAAACCTTCTCGTGCTGCTGATAGTGCTTTTCAGCCAACTGATTCGCATTGTTAGAGTTGCTTAGAAGTCGTGCCATCATTTCATCCAGCTTAGAGTTATTTTCAGGGGCTTGTTGCTAGGAACTGCTCCCAGCACCCTGATTATGGTACATATTTGAATGCGGCTGGTAGGAGTGACTCTGAGACTGAAAAGACTGACCGTAGGATCGTTGTGGCGTGGGAGCACGCTGAGCATACCCGAGTGGGTTTTGGTTAATTGAACCAACCATCCACCCTAAGTTTGGGTGATTCTTCCATCCCGGATTATACGTGTTGCTATAAGGGTTATTTTGGGGTCTAGTTTGATTTCCCAGATAATCCACCTCCTCGTGGCCTGTAAACATAACACCTTGCTCCCGCGCACCTAGCTCGTGTGGAAATCCCACATTGCTCACATGAAGATTGAACCCGCGAAACATTATGGGCTTGATCAATTTTTCTTTGGCAATGTGAGCCCAACATGGCAGAAAGTTGCAATAGTCTTATCATGTTGATGGCAACACAATGTGATGATGAAAACGTTGACCACACTAGCTTCTTTAGCGACAATTTGAAAATTTTGGACGAAAATTCTATCAATTGGGGATGATTACAACTTAGATTTTTCGGTTAACTTCGTTAGCACAACTCCATTATCTTTAACATGACTTAAAACATTCATTATAGCATTTCACTTCATATTGGTTGGTTAAGTATGTCAGTTAGTACACGAACACTCACGTAACAATAATTCGGCGAATTAACGAATTAACAAACTTCACATAAGTCTGACCTCGAACGTTGGTGAAACATTATAGTATTGCAAACATAGAAATAAATATATAATTGAGTGGAATTATATGTTATTTAATTACATGGACTACTTGTTAGTTGTTTCTCGTAATTGCGAACAATGTGCGTTTTTGTGTGATCTAGCATTATAAAAATATTTATTTTTATAAACAAACTAGTGGGTTTTATTTTTATAGACTTGAGCTATTAAAAATTAGTAAAATGGTTTAGTGTGCTTGTGTTAGCTAGAAAGGCAACCAAGTTACAAAAGCCACCAAAAGACCACCATGGGTTTTAATTAGTTAAAAAATACATACCTAACCCTAAATCCCAAACCTTATCGCTAATCATGTTGATAGTGATACTTTTATTATTTTAAATGGTTGGTTCAACATGATTAGTGGCTAGATCCTGGTCGGTCACACGCTCACGGTAAAAGCCCGCCTGTGGAATTTGAGGGTGTGACATATTGGTATCAAAGCCATTGGTTATAGTGAAATAGGTTTAAAAACTTTATAAAAACCAGACTATAACCATTCTTTGTTGAAAAACCACAACGACACCACACTCCAGATTGCAAGGTTCGTCATACTTAGATACATATATGGTAATTGTATTACTTGGCATCTACATGTGCTTTATTTATTACAGCACCATGACATATGTGCGAACTAAATATGTAAACATGATATAACGTTGGAACCTATCAATCCTAAACCACCGAGCCAATCATAATACCCAACCTATTTACTCCATACCAAAAGGTTACAAGCTCGGCTTAAAACCATTCCAACCATACAACCAACACGTCCATTCGTGTACAATACCCATGATTTAACGTTACCGGAAAACGTTGACAAGTACATTATTGTTTCTATTGACGATATTCTAATCTACTCTGGAAGCCAGGAGGAACACAAGCGAGATCTGCGCAGAACAGCTTTATGCTAAATTCTTGAAATGCGACTTTTTGCATCATGAAGTCCGTTTCCTCGATCACATGGTCAAGGAAGCTGGGATTCACGTTGATCCAGCCAAGATTGGCTCTATCAAGAATTGGCTTGCACCTACAACTCAACTAAAATCCGCCAATTCCTTGGCCTGGCAGGTTACTACCGTAGATTCATCTAGGGATTCTCCAAGATTGCCCAACCCCTCACTACTCTGACACAATAGGGTACCACTTCAAGTGGGTGATATGGTTTTGTTGAAAGTCTCACCATGGAAAGGTGTGATTCACTTCAGGAAGCGAAGCAAATTAAATCTGCGGAACGTTGGACCGTTCATAATCGAAAAAAGAATAGGCCTGATGGCCTATAGACTGGATCTACCTGAGGAATTCTGTGGAGTTCAAAATTTTTCCACATTTCAAAAAATATGTTTTGCGGATGAAACACTAGTCATTCCATTGAACGAGATCCAACTGGACGAACAGCTACGGTTCATTGAAGAACCAATCGAAATAGACCGGGAGGTCAAGACTAGAAGACACGGCAAGACACCGATTGTTAAGGTTCGTTGGAATTTAAAGCGTGGACCAGAATTCACATGGGAGCGGGAAGATTAGATGCGTAAATACCCCCAATTGTTCAAAAATAATGCATTAAACGTTGAAGTTGCTACTGAATTTCGGGACGAAATTCTAAATCAACTTGGAGATGATGTGACGCCCCATGAAAACGTTCAACCACACTAGCTTCTTAAGCGATAGTTTGCAAATTTTTGGGACGAAAATTCTATCAACTTGGGGATGATGTGACAACTTAGATTTTTCAGGTTAACTCCGTTAGCAGAACTCTATTATCTTTAACATGACTTAAAAAATTCATTATAGCATTTCACTTCATATTGGTTGGTTAAGTGTGTCAGCTAGTACACGAACACTCACGTAACAATAAGTCAGCGAATCAACCGAATTAACAAACTGCACATAAGTCTGACCCCGAACGTTGGTGAAACATGGATATAGTATTGCAAACACAGAAATAATAATATAAATGAGTGGAATTATATGTTATTTAATTACATGAACTACTTGTTAGTTGTTTCTCGTAATTGCGAACAATGTGCGTTTTTGTATGATCTAGTGTTATAAAAATATTCATTTTTATAAACAAACTAGTGGGTTTTATTTTTATTGACTTGAGCTATTAAAAATTAGTAAAAATGGTTTAGTGGGCTTGTGTTAGCTAGAAAGGGCAACCAAAGTTACAAAAGCCCACCAAAAGACCCACCCATGGGTTTTAATTAGTTAAAAAAATACATAACCTAACTCTAAATCCCCAAAATACCATAATTTCAAAATTTTGCCTTTAAAACACATTCCACTTTGATTTGTTGCTTGGATCTTTCAAAAGGTGGCTTGCTTGATCGATTTCAATACCCTTTAACGCTTACAAGTAAGTTTTTTTGATCAGTTTTGATGTTTCTCATGAGTTAAACATTAGGGTTTTGACTATAACTTGATATTGATGATACTTGGTTGTTTAATCTGATGTATTTGGGGTTATGCATGATGTACGGGTTGGATTTGGAGTAAACAAAATCATAAACACGTTTTCGGGAAGTGCTGAAAGTAAATAGATTCTTTCAAAATCTTTACAGCCGAATTTTTGTTGGCTGTAACGAGGTCAAACTTAACGAAATCCATTGTTTCTTGAGTCAATGATCAACTTTCAGGAAATACCTTTCAAACCCAACTGGAATCTCATTTTTCGATGCCGTTTGGTATTTTAAATAATTTATTTCGTGTCAAAGGTTCAAGCTACGTTTTTCATCAGAATTTGCAGCCCATTACGAATGTCATAACTCAATGTAGGAATTCATTTATGATCTCAAATTTTTATTGTAGGAAGTTCCAGGAGGTCATGAAAATCTCAAACTGGAATTTCGTAAAAATATCAAAAGAGGATTTTTAAATAATTTTTGGTGTAAACTATCATCAGATAGTTGTATATCAGACCTAGGTGTAGATAATGATTTTAGTGATTTTTCTGTAAAGATTTAGGTTATGAGAAAAATACACGAGTACTCAAGGACCAAATGACACGTTGTGTTAAAATATCATAATTTTATGAGTTCGTTTGGTATTTTAAATAAATTCTGGAAAACTTCCTAGAAACTGAAATGAGCTGAAAGTAGTTGTGAATGTTTTAAATATGCTTATATGTGGCACCAAAGTGTTATATTTTAATATAGAAATGTTAACGGGTGTCTATGAATGTGTTATATGGATAGATGATCATATGCCCACACTTACCTAAATGAGTAATTGTATGACAACATGATTTTGTGCTATGTGTTATGCTACGTGTATGATTCATAAATTAAACTAATTGAAACAGTAAATATATCAGGAGGAGAATGACTTTCCTGATTACCTTTCAAGTTTACTACCGAGCAAACTAAGGTGAGTTCACAACTCTTTTCTAAAAGCATGCGTCCCTGGGTTGGGACAAACACTTTACGGTATCCCTGGTTTGGGCTACGCGCGCGGACCACTAAAACATGCTATCCACTGGAGGTGGATAGTACACTTAGACTAAATGAAAACTCTATCATGAAAGTCCCTACATTTTACCGATTCGATTACCGGGTGGGTATACGCGGGGTATTAGTTGATAGCGCTATTAGGTTTGACAAACCTCACACCGTGCTGGAGGCCGGGCGTGAACTTCTAACCTTCACTCTTTCTTTAATGTTGATAGACATTATTGAGGGCACAAACGAAACGTCAGCATTCGGTACACAGTTTAGTCATATGATGAGGGTTATCTACCCGAGTCATACTTAAATCAAAACGTTGTGAACTTTACTTTTACTAAACTCAAATTTTGTGAATTCGCCAACTTTATTGTTAACACGTAGTTGAATGCTTTGCAGGTCAGTAGGTACAGCTTTGGACGGGCATTGCAATTGGCCGGAGTGGATGGTTCATTTAAACGTATTGTTTTGAACATTTATCTAACTTGTAGTTTTAAGTTCCTGTTGGTTTTTAACTTTATTTTCTGCTGCAACACAAACTGTCTTTTAAACAAATTGAAACCTTATCGCTAATCATGTTGATAGTGATGCTTTTATTATTTTAAATGGTTGGTTCAACATGATTAGTGGCTAGATCCTGGTCGGTCACACGCCTCACGGTAAAACCCCGCCTGTGGAATTTGAGGGTGTGACATATTGGTATCAAAGCCATTGGTTATAGTGAAATAGGTTTAAAAACTTTTTAAAAACCAGACTATAACCATTCTTTGTTGAAAAACCACAACGACACCACACTCCAGATTGCAAGGTTCGTCATACTTAGATACATACATGGTAATTGTATTACTTGGCATCTACACGTGCATTATTTATTTACACCACCATGACATATGTGCGAACTAAATATGTAAACATGATATAACGTAGGAACCTATCAATCCTAAACCACCGAGCCAATCATAATACCCAACCTATTTACTCTATACCAAAAGGTTACAAGCTCGGCTTAAAACCATTCCAACCATACAACCAACACGTCCATTCGTGTACAATACCCATGATTTAACGTTACCGAAAAACGTTCCCAAAGTCATCCTCGACATTTTTCTCACATTCTAAAATAACCCCTAACAAAGAATATAAATTTCTATGGGGTCATACCTTTGCGTACGTGACATCCTTGGCGCGTCTATTTTACTTTGAACTCCCGACACAAAATGCGAGTAGAATCTTGTTCCACCCAACTTAACCATACAACTTCCGTTTCATGTATTCTACCTATCCACGTATCGTCTCGACAAGCCCGACATCAAAAAATTATCGGTGTCATCCGTCGACGCCGCCACTGTTGCCAGAACACAGATCTGACTCTTTGTTCGTTTGATTTTGCGCGTCAATATTCGAGTAGACCAGAACTGACCCAAACGAACTCATATTTAGGCGAATAAAATGTCCACGCATGCGACAAACCGCATCATCTCCACCTGTCGCCATCACCAGAAACCACCACTACAGTCAATGGAAATCGAAAAAATGGCTGGAAGTCACAGTTTTGCGCGATTGTCATCGCGCAGCTCGAAACGTTATCATCCAAACTCCGTTACGGTCAAACGATATATCCACGTGAGCGTGATGTAACAAACTTTCATCCCATTCCATTATCGTTGCCGGTTGCTATGGAGCTGCCGCTGGTGACCAGAATAGTTGCTGGAATTCTTCGATTATTTGTCGGATTCTTTGTTTTCGACTTAATTCCTCGCCTGAGCATAATCAACCTCCCGTTCCTTTGATCCATAACCGAAATAGCATAATGCTAACAACCATATCACAATCCCCATCAATCACAAGGCTACCCCCATTACCCTGTTATGCGGTTAATTCTTAGTATAACTTGATTTACACCTTAGCATACCCAACTCAGCAAATGGATGTCTCCTAATGATTCGGTGGTCTTAGGGACATTGGAAGACGGAGATGCGGATAAGTCAACCCATATATGAATGCGATTATTTAGACATTTATCTTACCCCTTTATCTTGCATGAGTCGTTATTCCATGAGAATTTCTCTTTTTATGCGAATCTCTTCACTAGAATGTGCATTGGCTGATGCTTACCGTCTAATGTGACATATAGTTACTATTATCAGCTTGGACAAATCTATCATTCCTTTATTGCGGTGACACTACATCTTCGCTTCTCCATGCAAAAACTCTAATAAGATTTCGCTCTAGCTTAGAGAATTTGGTAAGCTCGACTTTTGATCCTTGGTGATCACTTCTTGAACCCTGAAGATGGTGATGTGTTGTTGATACGACCATACCGATTTGAACATGTTTTTGCGTCCTCGCATTGAAACCTCTTGACGACATATGTGCTATTTCTAATTCATCCACACAGCATAATTCAACCCTTTCGAGTTTGGTTGCTTACCGGCTTGACAAATCGTAAACTCGTTTAAGTTCATGGGTCATAGTGAATATATCTTTACTCGTACACGGGCAAGCACAAAAACCTTAACGGACGTTTCAGTTGACCACGACACTACAAGCTCGGAACAACCATTTTTCCTTGGTTAACTCTTGTTATGCGAACACCATTGACGTAACACTTTTATCTACGAATAACGTTCTTTATTACTATTTTATACCACTTGCGTACAACCAACTACATTCTCAACATCGGATAAATCCTTACTATTGATCCTAAAACATTTATGTATTGCATCAAGTTGAACACGTCGATTATGGCCACACTTTGTTATGTTCTTCGTGTTTTATCCTGGTGCGCTTAAATGAATACCATAGTTCTTATCTAAGCCTGTCATACCCAAATCTTCGCTTGGTTAAATCACTCTCTACAAACGTTACTCGAGGAGCAACAAGCCATACTTAAGTTCATCAAGTGCAAGAGCACAAAGTAAATTTTCTACTTCCATGAGGTATGCCAAGGTCAACACCTTTTCCAAGTGAAAGTACCTTACTTATGTATAACTTCGTCTTCATCGATCTCTTTATTTCTGTACTTATTTCCTCTTAGACCGGGAGATGGTCATCTCGTCTACTACAACCAACTACAACCATAATACCATGATTGATACCTACCAAAAGTCTCATTTCCCTCTGCATGAATGTGGCAAGACGGTACCATTCTGAACTAAAGGGACATGATCCCTGACTGGAGCTAGACAAGGTGACTGTCAAGAACCGTTATCCACTCCCACGCATTTGACGATCTATTCGACCAGCTGCAAGGGTCGAGCTATTATTCAAATATCGATCTGGGATAAAGGATATCATTAGTTGAGAGTCCGAGACGAAGACATCTCTAAAACAACATTCAGGACTCGATACAGCCACTACGAGTTCCTTGTTATGCCTTTTAGGCTAACAAATGCATCAGCGGTTTTTATGGATCTTATGAACCGGGTGTACAAGCTCTACCTTGACAAGTTCATTATTGTTTATATTGACGATATTCTAATCTACTCTAGAAGCCAGGAGGAACACGAGCGAGATCTGCGCAGAACAGCTTTATGCTAAATTCTCGAAATGCGACTTTTGGCTTCATGAAGTCCGTTTCCTCGATCTCATGGTCAAGGAAGCTGGGATTCACGTTGATCCAACCAAGATTGGCTCTATCAAGAATTTGGCTTGCACCTACAACTCCAACTAAAATCCGCCAATTCCTTGGCCTGGTAGGTTACTACCGTAGATTCATCGAGGGATTCTCCAAGATTGCCCAACCCCTCACTACTCTGACACAATAGGGTACCACTTCAAGTGGGTGATATGGTTTTGTTGAAAGTCTCACCATGGAAAGGTGTGATTCACTTCGGGAAGCGAAGCAAATTAAATCCGTGGTACGTTGGACCGTTCATACTCGAAAAAAGAATAGGCCTGATGGCCTATAGACTAGATCTACCCGAGGAATTCTGTGGAGTTCACACACATTTCAAAAAAAATGTTTGGCGAATGAAACACTTGTCATTCCATTGAACGAGATCCAAGTGGACGAACAACTATGGTTCATTGAAGAACCAATCGAAATAGACCGGGAGGTCAAGACTAGAAGACACGGTAAGACACCGATTGTTAAGGTTCATTGGAATTTAAAGCGTGGAACAGAATTCACATGGGAGCGGGAAGATCAGATGCGTAAATACCCCCAATTGTTCAAAAATAATGCATTAAACGTTGAAGTTCCTACTGAATTTCAGGACGAAATTCTAAATCAACTTGGAGATGATGTGACGCCCCCAATTAAAACGTTCGACCACACTAGCTTCTTAAGCGATAGTTTGCAAATTTTTGGGACGAAAATTCTATCAACTTGGGGATGATGTGACAACATAGATTTTTCAGGTTAACTCCGTTAGCACAACTCTGTTATCTTTAATATGACTTAAAAAATTCATTATAGCATTTCACTTCATATTGGTTGGTTAAGTGTGTCAGCTAGTACACGAACACTTAGGTAACAATAATTCGGCGAATCAACCGAATTAACAAACTGCACATAAGTCTGACCCCGAACGTTGGTGAAACATGGATATAGTATTGCAAACACAGAAATAATAATATAATTGAGTGGAATTATATGTTATTTAATTACATGGACTACTTGTTAGTTGTTTCTCGTAATTACGAACAATGTGCAATTTTATGATCTAGCGTTATAAAAATATTCATTTTTATAAACAAACTAGTGGGTTTTATTTTTATACACTTGAGCTATTAAAAACTAGTAAAAATGATTTAGTGGGCTTGTGTTAGCTAGAAAGGGCAACCAAAAGTTACAAAAGCCCACCAAAAGACCCACCCATGGGTTTTAATTAGTTAAAAAAATACATAACCTAATCCTAAATCCCCAAAATACATATGTCATTCCCACCTCCACCATAATTTCAAAATTTTGCCTTTAAAACACCATTCCACTTTGACTTGTTGCTTGGATCTTTCAAAAGGTGGCTTGCTTGATCGATTTCAATACCCTTTAACGCTTACAAGTAGTTTTCTTGATCAGTTTTGATGTTTCTCATGAGTTAAACATTAGGGTTTTGACTATAACTTGATATTGAATATACTTGGTTGTTTAGTCTGATGTATTTGGGGTTATGCATGATGTACGGGTCGGATTTGGGGTAAACAAAATCATAAACACGTTTTCAGGAAGAGTTGAAAGTAAATAGATTCTGTCCAAATCTTTACAGCCGAATTTTGTTGGCTGTAACAAGGTAAAAACTTAAAGAAATCCATTTTTTCTTGAGTCCATGATCAAATTTCAGGAAATACCTTTCAAACCCAACTGGAATCTCATTTTTTCGATGTCCTTTAGTATTTTAAATGATTTATTTCGTGTCAAAGGTTCAGGCTGCGTTTTTCATCAGAATTTGCAGCCCATTACGAATGTCATAACTCAATGTAAGAATTCATTTATGATCTCAAATTTTTATTGTAAGACGTTCCAGGAGGTCATAAAAATCTCCAACTGGAATTTCGTAAAAATATAAAAAGAGGATTTTTAAATGATTTTTGGCGTAAACTGTCATAAGAAAGTTGTAGATCAGACCTAGGTGTAGATAATGATTTTTATTGATTTTTCTGTAAAGATTCAGGTTATGAGAAAAATACACGAGTACTCAAGAACCAAACGAAACGTTGTGTTAAAATATCATAATTTTATGAGTTCGTTTAGTATTTTAAATAAATTCTATAAACTTCCTAGAAACTGAAATGAAACTGCAATGAGCTAAAAGTAGTTGTGAATGTTTTAAATATGCTTATATGTTGCACCAAAGTGTTATATGTTATTAGAAACGTTAACGGGTGTCTATGAATGCGTTATATGAAATTAGACGATTATATGCCAAAACTTACCTAAATGGGTAATTGTATGACAACATGATTTTGTGCTATGTGTTATACTACGTGTAGGATTCATAAATTAAACTAATTGAAACGGTAAACATATCAGGAGGAGATTGACTTTCCTGATTACCTTTCAAGTTTACTACCGAGCAAACTAAGGTGAGTTCACAACTCTTTTCTAAAAGCATACGTCCCTGGATTGGGACAACACTTTTTACGGTATCCCTGGTTTGGGCTACGCGCGCATCCCTTGTGTAGACCACTGAAACATGCTATCCACTGAAGGTGGATAGTACACTTAGACTAAACGAAAACTCTATCATGAAAGTCCCTACATTTTACCGATTAGATTACCGGGTGGGCATACGTAGGGTATTAGTTGATAGCGCTATTAGGTTTGACAAACCTCACACTGTCCTGGAGGGCGGGCGGGAACTTCTAACCTTCACTCTTTCTTTAATGTTGATAGACATTATTGAGGGCACAAACGAAACGTCAGCATTCGGTACACAGTCTAGTCGTATGATGAGGGTTAGCTACCCGAGTTATACATAAATCAAAACATTGTGAACTTTACTTTTACTAAACTCAAATTTTGTGAATTCGCTAACTTTAGTGTTGACACGTAGTTGCATGCTTTGTAGGTCAGTAGGTACAGCTTTGAACGGGCATTGCAATCGGCCGGAGTGGGTGGTTCATTTAAACGTATTGTTTTGAACATTTATCTAACTTGTAGTTTTAAGTTCCTGTTGGTTTTTAACTTTATTTTCCGCTGCAACACAAACTGTCTTTTAAACAAATTAAAACTTTATTGCTAATCATGTTGATAGTGATGCTTTTATTATTTTAAATGGGTGCTTCAACATGATTGGTGGCTAGATCCTGGTTGGTCACGCGCCTCACGGTAAAACCCTGCATGTGGAATTTGAGGGTATGACAATGCACCACTGAACGAGATGATGTCCTAGCTCACTCTCCGGCTTAACGAGAACTCGACTTCAAAGCAGCTTTCTCAATAATCGTGTAAGCTTCATTTGGTGTCTACGTTCCAAGATCACACCCTGCATACACGTCTAAACGCTCCTGCGAATCATAGTTGAGTCCTTAGTAGTATGTTAGTACCAGCTGTCTTTTGGACAACCCATGATGTGGGACATCAATAAAAAGATCTCTAAACCTTTCCCAAGCCGCGTGTAAGGATTCTCCATCATCCTGTTGGAATGTCTTGATACGGTTCTTTAACTTGGCCGTTTTTTATGGCGGAAAGTACTTCTGCATAAACAGCTCTGCCATCTCATTCCAGGTGGTAATGGATCCTGTGGGAAGTGATAAAAGCCAAGCTCTGGCTTTGCCTCGCAATGAGAACGGGAAGAGTCCCAACCAGATCGCGTCATAAAAAACGTCCCGTATTTTGAAAGTAGAGCACACCTCAAGAAATGCAGCAATGTGTCGACCAGGGTCCTCGTGATCCTTTCTATCAAACTGTACCGAATTTTGCAACATGTTTATGATGCTTGATTTGATCTCGAAATTCGGTGCCACCACAGTAGGTCGGGTGATACTAGGCTGCAGGCCTTCGCCTTGTGGATGGTCGGTGTCATTTAATGGCCGGTCATCGTCTGCCATGGTGCTCCCCCCTCGACCTCTGAGCTCTCACTCTCAGTAGGTATCTCTGGCTCGTCAACTGCAGCTGAGATTAGTTGTGCAACAATGCGGGACCTTTCTCGAAGTCTCCTACTCCTCCTCAGATCACGTTCTTG
Source organism: Scalesia atractyloides (assembly GCA_947069175.1). Lineage (NCBI taxonomy): Eukaryota > Viridiplantae > Streptophyta > Magnoliopsida > Asterales > Asteraceae > Scalesia > Scalesia atractyloides. Next base: position 56,835,315 of record CAMTDV010000027.1, read on the forward strand.
ATCGTCAGACGGCTCAGCGGCGGTGGACGCGGGGGTTGAGGACATCAACCTTTAAGGAGGGGATAAGCATGTCCCGAAATAAATAAATATAATATAATATAATATTAATAATTATTTTTTTATTTATTTCTTTTTGGAATGGAAGAATAAGTATTTATTATTATTCTTTTTTCAAATAAATAGCCAATCAATTATCTCGAATTCGAAAAGAATTAATTAATAAATAATCTTGCAAAAATATATACCACTAAATAAAAAAATAAACAAGTATGAATAAACATTCACAAGCATGTACACCGGTAGAAAAGTGACTCGGATCGTTCCAAAAGCTCGCCGCGGTCCCCGACAATGGCGCCAAAAACTTGGCGTGTGCGTATATATACAGATTTTTATAATGAATTTTACACACGAACTTGGTTTTTATATTTATAAAAATGATTTATACCTTAACATTAAAACACACACAAAAGGACAAGTGTACCATATCGTATATGTAGTAAAGTATGGGTAAGAACCAGATGTCGATTCACGGACGCAGGCAAGCGTTTATGTACTAAACCATTGTCATTTATCTACCGGTAAAAAGATATGTGAAAGAGTTTTTAACTAAAAATTTCTAAAAATATATTTTAAAACATATAAGACTCCAAATACAAAATTATAATTTCTTTTTCTTTTGTCTTGTTTTATAAACAACCTAAGCATGTTAACTAAGTCGGAAATGCCGCAAAGGCACTTGATCAATCTTCTGATTATAAAGACAATTAGTATCACTTTTGGGAATCCTAACATGATAATTTTTCAGAAAGTTAACGCGATAAACACACTTTAACCACCTAAAATTATTCATTAGCGAGCTATTGATATACTTTCATGCGAATCTTTTAAATAAGTTACTCATCCGTTAAGAGTTTTCTAACCTCACTTTATAAAGGAAAGCAATACCGATAACACAATACAACCACCGAGACAAGCATAAAGTAGATCATATCACAAACTTATCCATTTTGCAAGTCTTAAACATAAATCTACCAAGTTGGCCATTTTAACCAAAAATACTCAACAAAGATTATGACCCATGTTAAGAACTCGCAATAACACCATCTAACCCGTTAGAGCCCTTACGTGTAAGAAAGCATTCTTGATCAAAATCAGATTTATCTTTTATTAAACTAATACCCATTTCTAGTTTCACGGTGTAAACACATTAACAAGTTAATAGTTTACTAACAGATGATTAATTATGGGGTTTTATCAACTTATCCTAACTAACCATTTATTAGTCATCCAAGATAAACAACCTCAATCAAAATCCAACATCAATGAACCAAGTTTGCCATATGATCATCAAGATTCAAACATGAACAAGTTTCCTGAGCTTCATTCCAACATGATTACAAACTAAAGATTGTTCATAAAACAAGTATCTTAATAGCATTCATAATAATAATAATACATAAACATCAGCTTAATGCTTGAAAATGTGCTTAAAATGTATGTTAAGAACAAGAAATCAAACCATAAACAGGTAAGGATTTGATGGATTGGATGAAGAATAAGCTTCTTGCAACCTTGAGGCTTGAAATTGTCCCAACTGAAGCTCTCGGACCTCACAAATCGCTCAGAAACTTGGAAAATTACCCAACATCTCGATCAGTAGCGTCTGCTCTGTTTTATAGAGAAATTCATATCCGCACGGTCGTGCACTTTATGTGCACGCTCGTGCAACCGTCAACGTGACGTCAGCTGCAGGGTATGGGTCGACAAGTGGACGTTTGGGCAGCAAAGTCTTCAGAAGTGCACAGTCGTGCACTTGGTTCGCACGGTCGTGCAAGATCTCTAGATAACCTGATGATCGATGTTCAGCTAGTGCACGGGAGTGCACCTGGGTCGCATGGCCGCGCGTGCCGACAAGTCAGGTGCACTTCCTTGTGCACTGCCAGTGCTCCCGAGATCGCAAGTCACGCACGGTCGTGCCGATGACTTGCACGGCCGTGCGTGAGCTGTAACTTCAACAGTTTCTGCAGAATTCATCCGGAACGTTTGTCAATCCCACTTTTTCTCCAACTTTGTCTGTGGCACACCGTTTAGGACCGGAAATATAAAAGTGACCGAGTAAAGTACCTAAACGATGAAGTTATAGCAAAAAACGCATGAAACGGGAGTAAAATGGGTACTTAAATATGTATATTTTAACGTATATCAATGCTCTAAGTAGAAAATCTTTGGTTTTGGCACACCCGGAACAACTATAATGGTGTAACTGTGAGGAATCCGGATTGCTTAGCATCATTCACAAGGTACTTCGTCTCCCCCTGTATATCAGCTTCTCGTTCTTCATTCACATTATCCCTCAAATAAGTATCATGATCAAATGATTCATTCACTTTAGCATCCACCACTTTCACACCTGTTCCACCCTTGGTGTTGACATCGTCATTACCCTTGTTATCATCGTCCTTTTTTTACCATCATTCTTATCACCCGAATCATCAACATCATCATCTTTATTTTCATCAAACTCATCAACCTCAACATCAATTTCTGCATCTCTCTTCTTTTTATCCAAATATTGTTGGTGCTTTGCATAAATTTCGGTAACATCAACAGGTTCACCAATCATTATATAGTTGATCGGCTTAGGTTCAGTTTCAGCTTCAACTTCTTTCTCAGGCTCTGTTAGTATATCACCTCAGCTTCAGCCTCAACAACTACATTTGATTCAGGCTCAGTTGGCATAATAACAGGCACTTCATCTGTTTTTTCTTTTCCTTTACCAGTTGCTGCAGCATCCTCTTCGGCTTTGCGTGCTCTTTCAGCCGCTCTTGTTTATCCTCTTCAATCTCAATTAACTCTGATTCAGCTTCAAAGTCTATGCCCAGCTTCTTAGATAAGATCTTCTGAAACATATCCATCCTTTTATCGCTCCGAATTCGTTCAACTTCATACTCAGCAACCAACCTTCTCAATCTTTCATTCTCTGTCATAAAACTTGACAACATTGCTTCCAAATTCTTTCGATCATCTTCAAGTAACTTGATCCTGCTTTCTAACTCTGCAATTTTAGTGTCATTTAAGAAATCAGCATCTAAACCTCCTTCAAAGTTAGAATAAGGAATTTCTCCAAAATCAACATTTGTGAAAGATTGGCGTCTTTGATAAGCTTGAGGAGTTCTATGTTGTACTTGAGGTGTTGGTTGTTTTGGCGTTAAAGCTAGTTGTGATGGTGGTGTAACATGTTGTGGTGATGTTGGTGGTTGACGTAGTGGTGATGTGCTAAATGGTGGTGTAATAGGTGGTTGTTGTGTATGTGGCGGTGATGGTGGAATAACGGATTCAACATTCTCAGTTGTAGCAACTATCTCCTCAGGTGTCTTCCTGGCCTTTTATTCTTGTTATGGAACTTGTTGAGGATGTTTAATGATGATTAGGGTGAACATGTTAAATATAAGTTAACATTTGTTAATGGTAAATCTTTGATATTAGGGTTTGGAATGTGATAAATATGGATTTATGCATGTTGTTATATGTTAAAGAGATTTTTGACATAATATAGTTTAGTAAGATAAAAATGTTTAACAAAGTGTGTATTATGCTTGATGACAAAATTGGCATAATATGGCTTAAGGATGATGAAATGTATGTTAATACTTGCTTTTACGTGATAAGATGCATAATTAGTGTTATGTGGCTTGTATATGTTAAATGTGATTTGGTATGTTAAAATGGTGTTTTACATAATAATCACTATCTTGGCAAAATTGTGGTTTGATGTTCAAGTTAGGATCATCAAGGGTTTTTGGTGATAAATTCGCTGTTTAAAAGAAGGATTTGATGAATGTCACACCCTCAAATTCCACTTGCGAGGTTTTACCATTTCAAAATAATCATGTCGAACCATGTTGAACCATTTCATGATCAAGCCACTAATCATGTTGAACCATGATTAGGATCAAGCCACTAATCATGTTGAACCATGATTAGGATCAAGCCATAATCATGTTGAACATTTCAAAATAATTGGAAAATGTTTAACTATCACATTCAACATAAATAGTGATAATAATTTCAAATGTTTGAAAACGCAAGTTTAAGTTTAACAGCAGAAGCTAAAGTATAAAAATCTAGAGATAATCAAAAACCCATAGTTGTTTAGCATAAATAAGGAAAACAGCTTAATAAAAAGCCATGACACTCCAAGCTGTAGTTTCCCATGTGAGTCACACCCAGCGTCCTGCAAAGCATGCTAAAGGGAATCAACAAAATGTTGGCGAGTTCGTAGTTTAAGTTCAACGAAAAGTAAGTTAAATATAAAATTTATAAAGGCATATCATGGGTAGCTAACTCACTGTTAAGCAACTAAACTGGTGGTACCAAATACTGATAGTGTAAGTTTTTGTGCCACATATCATTATCTATCGGCATTGATACAAAGTAAAGATCAAAAGTTCACGCACGGCTCCCTGCACGGTGTGAGGTTTATCAAACTTAATAGCGCTATCAACTAATACCCCTTTTGCCCCCCGGCAACTGATTGGTATAAAGGTAGGGACTTTCAAGATAGATGTTTGTTTAGTTCACTATAGACATGAATTAACTAGACTATTTAAGTTGTGGTATCCCTTCCAGGAATATATGTGTAGTCCCAAACCAGGGATAATGTGTAGTCCCAAACCAGGGATAATGTAGTCCCAAACCGTGAAACTTACTTTATATTTGCTTGTATGGTTAAGTAGCTAGCTGAGGTTACAGGTCAAACACGTCCTATATGGTCACCATTTTGTTATTAGCTAATGTAAGTCCCCGATTCAGATCTGTACACGGTATCACAGCAACTAATCAATTGCGGAAAAAAGATTAGATGAATAGAACAAGAACAATCTCCGATTAATCAACTTGCATACACCGAATGGTGTCTGATACAAGATATCGCCCTAGCTTTAGCGTGAATAACAAATTAACAAGCAACCTAAACCCTAACCTCAACACATGTATTTATACTAATCTCAAAACCCACTAATTACAACCCTAGGCCCATGAGGCTCTAGGAAGCCCACTCCTACACCGTTAGCCCAAAATGCAACTCTAATTATGCAAAAAATCTCCACCTAGGTTTACAACATTAGGCTACCAATCCTTCGGTAGCGCATAAACTCCCATCCTGTTTTCTATGATCCCTGCAATCGCCGCTGTCCAATCTTTAGCACACGGTTCGTACAACTCTGCTGTTTGGATCTGATTCGTTGCTAGAACCTGTAGATCTTCATCGTGAAAGCTCACTAAATCAACCACATCATTCACACGGAAGGCTTTCTCCTTAGTCACAATCGCTACATTCCCGACCTTTGGATCATACATCCAAAAGTTAAAATTCTTAAAAATGCCTTTGGGGAATGTTGGAGCAACTGGTATAACTAGTTCCTTATTAGTTGGAGGCCACATCACAGACTTAAACCTTCTGCCAGTTCTCGCATTCCCTAACACCTTTAGCTGCCCGTAGATACGGTTCAGCTGTCTTCATCATTTTGAAGCTATTCTTCACCTCTTGCTCCAGCTTCTTAACAAATCTCCATCCTGGACCACGCTCAGTCGTATCAGTATCGGTATACGAAGCCCTGAGAAGATCAATCAAAGCGACTTTCATCCATGTCTGAAACTAGGACTCCTTGGAGTAATATTCGCGTGTACCGTCCTGTCGAATAATCATCCACATCTTCTTAACATGATCATAAGTCCAGCTCAGCACACTTGACTTATTCCCAACCTTACTGTAATAGCTTGATCCAAGTTCCATGACAAACCTATCAAACTGATTAGTAGGATCCTTCAACCGAAAGTTCTCGTCCAATGGATTTACATCAACGTTCTTCATCAAAACCATTTGTTTCTTCTTTGGAGCAGTTTTCCTTCTCTGACTCGTACCAGTAAACTTCCTCTTTGGAGCGCTCATATAATCTTCTAAACCAGCCGGACGGTCGGCTGTGAGCTGTTCAGCTGCTATTTTGTCTGCTTCTCTCTTTTCTACAGCTTGATGATGATGTTCAACATTCATAGGATCATCAATCGGATAAGAAAACTCACGCCCAAACTTATTCTCCAACTTTTCCTTCAGATCATAAACCATTGTCATCAATAATGAAACACACCCTGAAGTTGGTCTATCGTCTGATCACGAGCGTCTAACCAAGTCTGTAGAGAAGCTATATGTGCATCCTTAAGAATAACCTCCTGCTCGAGTACTACCACCCTCTTCTTCAGATCAACTACATCAACGTCTTCCTCATCACTATCAATCCTATTGAATTCGAAGGCTCTCTTTTCTGATCGCTTCAAATAATCAATATCTTCACCCTGACCACCACCAGAACCACTACCCCCTGCCCCCGAGCCTCCAGCACCTGCAGAACTACCACTACCACCACCAAAAGCCATCATCTCGAATACATATTCAGCTGGAATGGACAGGACAGTAGACTGAGTGGTAACAAGAGGAACTATCAGTTCTTTAGTAGTAACAGGCTCAACAGGGGAAAGATCGGTCAAAGATACAGTGACCGAGGATGTAACAGTGATCGGTTCTTCAGTAGTATCATCAATATGAGCTTCGGTTTGTATCTGGACTTTTATATGAATGGGTTCGTTAGTATGAATAGGTTCTTCGGTTACTTCTGTTCGTCGCTTCTTCAATAATGGTTCTTTCTCTTCTTCAACGTCTTCAGCTGTATCAGCTTCAATAACCAGGATTTCTGAATGAGACAACACGAGAGGAGGATTCCCTTGCTGCTCCTGAATCTCATGTAGATGCGCAATAAGAGCCGCTAAGTTCTTAATAGTAATCTCTTGTAGCTTTGGAATCGGATGAACTTCAGATTCTGTAATAGATTCCAAAAGAGCTTCTTCATCATCAGTACCTCATCAGTAACTAAATTTTCAACTTCAATCTCTTTGTCTACCACCGGTATGTCATGCTCTTCAGCCACCATAGCATTTATCTGTATAGGTGCTGAGATATCCTAACCAATCACCTCAGAAAACTTCCCAAACTTCTTCAACGGTATACGTCCGACAAAAACTGTCTTCAATGTCGATCTGTTCTTCTTCATCATGCTAAAAATAGTCAGACCCATAGGCTTCGTATTCAGCAAGTTCTTATCGGAAGAATCCCTAGCTAAATCAGAATAACGGGCATCCAGAATCAGCTGCACGAATCGAGGATACAACAAAAACATCTTCTTCGACTGCTCATGAATCTTCTTCATATTCTCGAAAATATAACCAGAAAAATTATATTTCCAATCCATCACCAAAGATACAATCGCTGAAGTCTGTGTCTGGTTCGGCTGATCTAACCCGCCCTTGTTCTCCGATACACACTGCATGAATATGTGAACTAACAATCTCCAATATGCCGGGAACATCTTCTTCAACAACAGTGGATATGTTCCCTCATAACTCATCTCCGTCAACACCGGCATCAACTTATCCTTATCATATAACGTCAGATCGCTCACTACGTCTGTAAACCTCAACACTTCGCGAATACATGCTTTGTTCACGATAATCTCCTTCTCCTGAATAGATGAACTAATATAGGGCTTCACGTCAGCACCCCTCAAATGAAATCTCGCCCGCTTCCAAAACGTGTGCACTAAATCACAATAGATAAGAGGATTCGCTCGGATTGCATACGTGATCCGACAGTCATTCAGACCCACCATCATAGACTTGAATTCTTGGAAAGAGTCCGCTGGTGGATCCGACAGATAACCCGCCTGGTTATGGAATGTTCTTCGACTAATAAAACAACATCAAAAGGCGCTTCAACCATTTCTTCCAGAAGAAGAACAAATTAAACCATACTCAGCAAAACATTTACTAATCAAACCAGATATCCAAGTTAACATAAGTTAACTGGCCAATTTTAAACGAAGAGGTCAAAAACCCATTAGTTTAAAACTGATTTGCAGATCAATAAGCAGGTCAAATATAAAGGGGGTCCAATAAACAAGTCCAATAACAGTTCAATCACAAGAAAAGGTCACTAGTGAATTTGACAGGTTCAAGGTTCAATTGAAGGTTCAGTTTTAAGGTTCAGATAAAGTTCAACACTCAATCCGGAAGGGTCAAAGGCAATCCGGAAAGTTCAAAACAAAGTTCAGAAACAATCCAGAAGGTTCAAAAACCATTTCGGAGAGTTCAACACTGAGATCCGGAATCAAAAGGGTTCAAATAGGAATTCGGATGAACCCTTTATCATCTCAAATGAATGTCATCCGAAATGGAATCCGAGTTCATCCATTTCGGTTGAATACTCATCTTAGATAGAGTCCGAAATGCACAATTTGTTGAAGTTTCATCCGAGATGCCATCCGAGATGCTTAATTACATGAAGATTCGAAGATTAATGAGCCTTTTATACCTAATTCTGATGTAATTCGGATGAATGTGAAGATAATCTAATTCGGATGATGATCAGGGTGTTTTGGAGTAAAAATTTTAGTGAATGATCTAAAATGCAGCAATGATAATCTGATATACTATTCCGGAATGGGCTTGGGCCTGAGAATTTGGGCCCAAGTCAATCCGGATCCAACTGAACATGTTTCCAATTCTAATATAATCCGGAATGGGCTTGGTCAAATTGATTTGGGCCCAATCCGGACAGATTTCAAGAGGCCCTATTCCAAACCAGAAAGCCCAATCCGGAACAGTATCCAGTCTGAAATGGTCAAAGGAGGAGGGGCCCAATTCGGTCAATGGTCCAATCCGAAATGGGTCAAAAGGCCCAATCCGGAACAGTACCATAATGGGCCATTACTGTTCAATTTCAAAGTTTCAAAAATTCTATTGGATTAGCCCAATTCTAAAACTTAGTAGGCCAGTCCAATACCCCTTGACATAAATCATCTAATTCTAGAATCAACAGTTTAACTAACTGAGCAACCAAACAGACTTTACCAAATATGCAGAAATAAGCAAAGCATTTAAACAAAATCGTTTTGCTATGGGATCAAATCGTTTTCAGGCAGACTAAGGAACACTTTTCAGTGTGAGCTTGGTTAGACTGGTCTAAGCGATTGCCAATATATTTGTCCATTTAAACCTAGCGCTCAACTTTCTACTTTTTTCTTTATAATACGCTTAAGGTAATGTTATACTATGATACCCATGTGTCCCACTCCATGACATACCCCCGCGATCAAGGTAGGCACAACAGTTTATGACGTTTTTGTAACTTATATTGGAATCATCTTAGCTTTATAATGTTAGACCATTAATCACAAGTATGCACTATCGTACAGTCAAATTTTTCAATGTTTTGTGTCTAACGAGGGTGAGACATACACCTTTTGGTGTGAATTTTGCTTTTAGGAGCAATTAAGGTTTTTGTCCAAATTTGGATCTTTTAAGATATCCGGGTTGTGTCTAGGTCTGCATATAATCTGGATGCAACAGAAGGACAGCCAAGATATCCTGGATGACTCAACAATATAAACACCTAACACCTTAAATATTGGCCAACTATCAACACAAGATTTAAGACCATAAAATCATATGCCAATGGTGTGTGACCCACTAGATATATAGTTCTTTATGTTTATATCATTTAACTTATAATATCCGTTTGAGCTCTATGCCTATCAACATATCGCTTTCGATCCAAGTCGTTCCAGCTACAAGCCTTTACATGTGTTAGCCAAAACCTTTATCACGAGAAACCATTTCATTTCCCTTTGTTGCAAAACTGTTTGAAACTATTTTTGTCTTTTTCTGAATTTTTTAATGTTTTAGTGCTTTTCTAATTTTTCAAATGTTTTTGTATTTTGTGATTTTTATCCCCATAAATTTGTGCATATATATGAACAAATTTACGAGGCAAACAGAAAAAAAAAAGATAAAAAATAAAAGAAAAAAAATGAAAACAAACTAAAAAGAAAGGACAAAGGAGGCTCAGTCAGAAAACTGGATCATTTTGAGAAGATCCACAAGCACTTGAAAACGCGTGTTGCTAACGGGTTTCGTGAACAAATCCGCAACATTTGCATCGATGTGGATTTGCTCAAGTTTAACGAGACCCTTTTCATAGCAATCACGAATGAAAATGAACTTTGATGTTTATGTGCTTGGTTTTGGAGTGGAAAATAGGGTTTTTGACAGTTTGGATAGCGGCATCATTATCACAATAAATTGTTGTGTTTAGATAAGTCGAACCATAATCCGCAAGCTGGTGTTGCATCCATAAAACCTGGGAGCAGCAAGCTGATGCTGCGACATATTCTACTCCCGCTATAGAAAGCGAGACCGTCTGCTGCTTCTTGCATTGCCAAGAGATCAATCTATCTCCCAAGAATTGGCATCCAGCTGAAGTTGATCGTATGTCCCTGTCAGTACCTCCAAGATTACTGTCAGAGAAAGCATACAGTTCAAATTCATAATTTTTAGGATACCAGAGCCCAAGTGATGGTGCCCCTTTGAGGTACCTAAAAATTCTTTTAACAACATGTAAATGAAAGAGTTTAGGAGTAGCCTGGTATCGAGCACACTTGCAAATGAAAACATGATGTCTGGCCGACTTGCCATGAGATACATGAGTGAACCAATCATAGACCGGTACATGGTTGGATTGACATGCGTTCCTTCTATGTCTTCATTCAACAGGGGCCGTTCAGCGACAGGCGAAGCCATAGTCTTTGAATCTGTAAGCTTGAATTTGGCAAGAACGTCATTGACACATTTTCCTTGATGGATCAAGATTCCTTGTGAGCTATGACGAACGTGAAGACCCAAAAACATAGCCATCTACCCCAATGAACTCATCTCGAATTTCTTCTTCATGACCTCTTCAAATTCATGACACAACCCATCATTCGTAGAACCAAAAATAATATCTACGTAAATTTGAACAAGAATGATGTCCTTGTCAACACGTTTGATGGACAAAGTCTGATCAATGGTTCCCCGGGTATATTCATGAGCAAGCCGATGCTCTGTTAGAGTTGTGTACCACGCACGAGGCGCTTGATGCAACCCATACAAAGCTTTGTCCAACTTGTATGCATAGTCTGGCTTCTCAGGATCAATGAAACCTGGTGATTGTGCCATGTATATCTCCTCTTTCACCATGCCGTAAAGAAACGCAGTCTTGACATCCATTTGATAGACTGTAAAGTCCATGTATGATGCATATGCCAAGAAAATGCAAATGGCTTAAAATCTAGCCACTGGTGCATAAACTTCATCATAATCCAACCCCTCGATCTGGCGAAATCCCTGAACAACCAATCGAACTTTGTTCCTCACAATCACACCAATATCATCATGTTTGTTGCAAAATATCTAACGAGTTCCAAGAGTACGTTTTCCCTAACGAAGCTTCACCAATTGCCATACCCCAAGTTTCTCAAACTGATTGAGTTCTTCATGCATAGCGTCAACCCAGCCTATTTCCTGAAGGCGACATCAATGATTTTAGTTTCAATTTGTGAGATAAAATAAGAGTAAAGACATGTATTGATATCTCCTGATTGACTGCGGGTCTGAACTCCAGTAGTAACAGGACCAATAACATTTTCAATCGGATGATCGCGTTGTAGACGTTGTGGTATAGGCGTAGCAGAAACATGGGGATCTGATTGCAAGTTTGTAAAGCACTACGATGCGACTCCAGATGGCTCCCCCTCATTAGTTGCACCAGTGGGATTGTTGACTGGTGGATCAACAGAACAGTCTGGTGGTGTAGGCTCAGGAAATAGAGATGATCCTAAGACATTAGGAGTTGGAGCTCCTTCATTTGCCACAAGAGTTTCTGTGTTTGGAGCCTCAACTTCAGGGGAACCCGTCTGAGGAATCTTTTCAGAAACACTTTTCTTATTCGGCGATGCTGGTGGAGGTGTAGACACAGCTTCATTGAATCCAGGTGGATCCACACTCAGCTGCTTGAAAGATTCTTGCAGCTGTTCAGCATCTTCATCATCCTCAGTCAAGATAGGCATCGGTGCTGGTTCAGAACTTGTATCTGTACCTGCATTCATATCAGAAGAGACATCAACATATTTAAAAAAAGAGGAATAATCATAGACACAGCTTCGGGACCAATTCGTGCGCCATTGGGATTCTCCTCCAGCCAACCCACAGTGTAGGTTTCAACTACCATTTTCTTGATCTTGTTGTAGACACGATAAGAAGTGTTCTTAGAGTAGCCGATGAAGATGCATGGATCTCCGCGTGATTCAAATTTTCCCTTAGCATCCACTAGTAGGAGAACACAAGGGCATCCGAATTTGCGGAAATGCTTAACCGAAGGTTTGTGACCTTCAACCACTTCATACGGCGTTTTCATGTGCCTTTTGTTGATCAGGACATGATTCTGAATGTAGCAAGCGGTATTGACTGCTTCTACCTAGAAAATAAGAGGTAGTTCCAATTCGACCAACATAGTACATGTTGTTTCAATGAGTGTGCGGTTTCTGCGTTCTGCAACCCCATTCTGTTGAGGAGTTCTGGCTACACTGAACTGTCGATCAATTTCCTTGGAGGAGCAAAAAGAATTCAAAGTGGCGTTCTTGAACTCTGTTCCGTTATCACATCGAATAGCCTTCACTGTGGTGTCTTCCTGGTTTTCCATTAGGGTGATAAACTATATGACTAACTTAGTTGTTTCACTCTTTTGTGCCAGAAAGAATACCCAAGTGAAACGGGAGTAGTCATCAATGATAACCAGACAGTATGCCTTCCCGCCAATGCTCAGAATATCAGTCGGACCAAAAAGATCCGTATGAAGCAATTCCAAGACTTTTGACCTGGAGGGTGCGAGTTTCCACTTGTGTAGCTTTCGATGTTGTTTCCCACGAGCTCATGATTCACACTTTTCAATCTGCATAAAATCCCGAATAGGCAGATCTCTGACTAAACCACCTTTTGCAAGTCTGTTGAGATTCTTCATGTTGATGTGTCCTAGTCGGTTATGCCACAACATTGCATCGTGCTCAGCGGTTGACGAGAACAAATAGGTAAGCTTGTCGGTGGGGGCCTTGTTCATGTCGATGACGTATGCGTTTCCTTTGCGCTCAGTTATGAGAAGAATCCATTCATGAGGAATAATGAGGTCTGGTTTCAACACATAGCATCCTTTCTTTGTAAAGTGCACATCGAGCTGAGACACACTCAAGAGACTGTGCTTCAACTCTGGGACATAGTTCACATTCTTGAAGCTGAGAGCTCACTGTTCCTCTCATCGTTATCTTTCCTGTTTCACCACTTGCGAAGAAGAAAACCCGCCATCGAAAAACTGAATGTCATTCAACTGCGAGATGTCTCCTGTCATCTACCTGGAACAGCCACTATTGACATACCAAAGTCTGACGAGAGTCCTCCATAGCAGTTCCGGATTCGGATATGTACACGGTATCACAGCAACTAATCGATTGCGGAAAGAAAGATTAGATGAACAGAACAAGAACAATCTCCGATTAATCAACTTGCATACACCGAATGGTGTCTCATACAAGATATCGCCCGATTCTTCTGGTAATTTGCCAGCATCACTCATCACAGAGTCGGTTGGTTGGTTGATTTCCTCATTGTCGACCCTGGGAATAGCATCAACAGGCGGTGCTTCGTCAGAAGAACTTTCAGTCTCTTCAGTGGGACTGAGGAAACCGAATCATCTATCGATGTTGTACCTGTAGCAAAAGTCATGTTTTCATCACAAGAGTTATCACATGTATTATCAGAATTCATAACATCAGCATTAGATGAAAAACCCGAATTAAAAACGCCTAAGTTATCAACACAACCAACATTGTCCGAGAATTTAGATTGTTCAGCAAGAAAAAGATTCAAAATGCCAAAAGCAGGTTTATAAAAATCATAATCAGTAGCTGAATTGTCTGAATTTGAATTCAGACATTCTTCTTCATCACCACCTGTAATATCCTCAACTAATATTTCTTTTGCACATGAAGTAGAAGCGTTATTAGCATTCACTATGCTAGTTTCAGGAGGATTTTTTTGCTTTGATTCCTTAAGTGGTGTCGCTGCCTCTTCTTTAGGCGTCATTTTCTCAAAACCATTTAAACTACAAGAGGGGGTGTCACCAGATTCTTGCGAAACTTGTTTGGAAGGGACAAAACCATCGTCCTTCTTGAGTTCAGTTGGTTTAGGAAAATTTGGGTAGTAGGGTTTCCACGGTTTTGAAAAGTAATATGAGGGCTTACCAAACATCATATTTTTTTCATTTTCTAGTTTTGCCTCAGAATTAGGCATTCGTGTGTAGTTATGATTATATGGTGGAGGAGCCCTGTTATACCCAATGCCTTTTGTTTTGTTTTCCTTATATTCAAGCTGCAGATCGCACAAGTCCTTGACCAGCTTGCTGGAAGTTTCAATTTTTTTAATATTTAATTCATTTTCTTGAAACTTTCCTGTCAAGGAATTTAGCTTGGCTAAAGCTGCTTGAAGTTCTACGTCCTTTTCAGCTAATTTTAGTTTATAGTCGTATACCCAACATTGTTGTTGGTTCAAGTCAAGCTTTAGCTGAGCTATGTCTTGTTTCTATGCTTCGACCTTTTCCATAAGAAGCTTGTTCTTATGTTTAAGGGTGATGTTTTGCGATGCAGCTTGATTATATTCAGCTACAAGAGTCGAATTATGGGCGCGCATTTGTGATAATTTAACACGACATCTATCTGAACAAAGAATGTGATTTACCGTTTCTAAGAGATCAGGTGTCTCAGCTGTTTGCGCCATCATGCAATGATTGCTGTTCTTGGAGAGATTTGGAGTCTCTATCTGAGCTGCAGCATCTGCCAAGTTGAACCCTTCGTGCTGCTATGCCACCAAGGCTGTTGATTTCCCGCTAGAGCTGCTCGAGGGACTTGAAGAAGACTTTAAAGGAGAGACGGGCATGAGCTGTCTGTTACTGTTCTGAATATCTGCCATTCTGGATGAGACATATCCAGATGGCATCTTCTTGCATTCTCGTGCGAAGTGCCCTGGCTCATGACATCTATAACACCTGAGCTTATCTTTCGTTACCCAGTCTTCAGATTCGTCAACGGTTTCCTCCCGTACTTCTTTTGAAATTTGTTGACACGGAAAGCAGCCATCGCAAGATTCCAGGACACGTCAATCTCGTCCAAATCCTCCTCCATGATCCGATCTCTTCAGTTGGGAGAACAGATAGAGGGGTCAAGTCACCTGCTAAGAAAGCGTTTAAACTGTTAATCATTGAAGCAGCTATGGCCAATTTCTCCTCATTCTCTTTTGTGAGAAAAGCAGAATTGGACACAGCTGGAGCAGGAGCTGGTGCAAGAACAGCAGATTGAGGAATGCCGCCTTGATGAGTTGTTGAAGGAATGGCAGGACTATAAACCATGTTAGGATATGGGCATGATGTTGTGTCTGAACCTGTGCAGCGGAGATCATCATAGGAGTCTGAGATTGAAGACCATAAACATACTGGGTCTTTTGGGCAAAGGTGAGAGGACTGTACACCAAGTTAAAGCTACCTGGTGTGTGCAATCTTCATTGCAGAGGGTTGTAAACAAGATTTTGAGACATTAATATTGCGTTCTGCCCTGTAATACCAGCTGCCATCAAACTGCTTTGATGATTGATGTCCCTCTGTTTATTATCTATCTCACATGACTTGATAGTTGCAATCATCTCCGTGAGGGTGACATCATTCAGATTTTTCTTCTTGATCATGCCCACATCAGCATCCAGCTCTTGGGCAAAGAGTTCAACAGCTGTCTATTCTTAGCACTGTTCGTAAGAGAGATTTCAGCTAAAATCATCTGGGAGACAAGCTCACGTATCTTCGAATTTGATTCTCAACTGTTTCTCCATATATGTGGTTAAATGAGCTAAACTGTTGATTCAGCTGATTAACCCGGCCTGCCTTCATATCAGCGTTTTCCTCATACAGAATCTGTAGTTCGCCCCGCACCTCCTTAGTCGTCTTGCAATTTCTAATAACTATGGAGATGTCGGGTCCGAGTGCCATTGTTAGAACAGCTGTGGCTTTCTCATCTTCTTCGATTATCATCTCGTCTTCCAGAGTCCACAAACGACTAGGTTTGGGGATCTTTGTGTCCGGATCATCATCAGTGCTATAAACTATGGTTCAAGGACCATTCATGATACATCTCCAAACCCCCGGCTCTTTAGCCTTGCAGTATTGCTCAAACCTGAACTTCCATTCATAATATTCGTCACCATATAGCAAACGGGGCACCTTTGTAGAAGTGCCAATTACTTGGTCTAGCTCTTGGTGAAGAGCCAGCGTCTGCGACTACAAAGGTTCCATGGTGGCATTTGTCAGATCCTGAGCTGTCATGTAATTGTTCATCATCTTTTAAAATTTTACCAAATAAAATTGAAGTGAACTTTAATTTCGGATTATGAACAGTCCTTAATGAGTCCGAGATAGTGGTCCGAAATGAGAATCCGAAACAGTAATCCATAATGCAATCAGAGACACAGCAACAGTAACTCGGATGAATCCGAAATGCTTTCTTGATCCGAAATGAAAAGTCAATCCGGAATGGAGATAAAATCCGAAATAGAGAATGATCTGAATTGTAAAAGATCCGAAATAGGAAAACCGATCCAGAATGGAAGCCTGATCCGGAATGAGAGCCTGATCCGAAATAAGAGCCTTATCCGTATTGAGAACCGTTATCCGAAATCAACAATATTCCGAAATTCCTGCAAACAGATAAACACAAGTTAATTTAAATAGTGATCCTTATCCGGAATGCGAGTAATCCGGATAAGGTTGTTGAGAATGCCGATGAACAGTTGTCCGGGATCAATCCGAGATGGATGATCTCCTTCGTGTTCTTCAAGATCTTCGACGATTCTGGATCCGAATTCCTTGAATCTCCTTCGATTTTCTCGGAACAGTAGCAGTCCGAGATGAGAAAGTAGCAGCAATCTTCAATAGTTCTTCAACAATGATATTCCGAGATGACAAACAGCAACAATTCTTCGAGAACTGACAGTTCTTCTTCAGTCCGTGAAACCGAGAGCCTGTATCGAACAGCAGGCTCTGATACCAATTGTAAGTCCCTAATTCGGATCTGTGCACGGTATCACAGCAACTAATCGATTGTGGAAAGAAAGATTAGATGAACAAAACAAGAACAATCTCCGATTAATCAACTTGCATACAACGAATGGTAAAGCAACCTAAACCCTAACCCCAACACATGTATTTATACTAATCTCAAAACCCACTAATTACAAACCTAGGCTCATAAGGCTCTAGGAAGCCCACTCCTACACCCTTAGCCCAAAATGCAACTCTAATGTGTAAATCTTTTAGCTAGGGGCCCAACAGCTGAGATATTAGAATATCACAAAGCGGTATCATGTAGGTCAATTACAACACATGCATATACACAATTAGTTTTCATGTTACGCATGTTTACTACTAGGCATCTTGTCATGTAACAGAATCAAGAACAAGTTTGCAATTATTTACATCTCATGTATACATGCATACGGGTTTCCAATTATTCATACGTGCATGTGGTTAGGTGCAAGTGTGTGTATCTGTGTTAACATACTATTGTCAAGTTATGTGTTTGGAATTGTTCATGCATACTTACACATATATACAAACCTGCTAACTATCACATAACACGTTCAGGTACATTCACATACGTTTCACATATCCAAGAACGGCTCATATAACCAATTAGACGCACTTTGACATATTTATGCAGAGTTTCAACAATTTAAGAACATATCCGTTTTTAGGCCGGTTTGTGGATTTTATAAATAATATCAAACAGTTTAGAAAAAATAATAAAATTATCAAACGCATCAATTAGTCCAAAAAGGTTTGTGTATATTTCTTGGGTCCTGAAAACTTGTGGAAATTTATGAAAAATACTTTTCTACACAAAGGTCAAAACAATCTTTTTCTGATGGCAATTTGCGGTTAAATTTATAGAAATATCTTTGTCGACCCGATTGAAGAAATTCCAGTTGCAGAATTTCATAATCTCCTAAGGCTATCTTCTATAAAAATCTAAAGTCTGAACTCTAAGTTTAACGAAGTTTTAACCCTTTTCATGAACCCAATTTTCAACAGAAAAACACAGCCTTGACCTTTGATTTCATTTAAAGCTTTTGACTGACCAAAACTCATCGGAAAAATATGAAACAAGTTGGGTGTTAAAGCTATTTCTTTGAACTTGACTCTAGACTCAAGAACCACTTGGTTTCATTATGTTTTGCGAAGATACAGCCATTACAATTTCACCTAAAATATGGACAAAAGCTGAGCTCTTATTAGAAACGGGTTTAAGATCATCCTTTAACCATGTTTCTTTGTTCTAGCATGTTTACATCACACAAATCATCTTTATCACAAATTCCTATTGTCATGTTTCCCATGCAAACCCTAAACTACAATCACACAAATACTTTTCGTTTGGAGGAATAACTTACGAATGGATAAGTTGACAAGGAAAACATGATTATTTGGCTAAGTGTTTTGAATGTTAAGAGAGAGAGAGTGTGTGTGTGTGTGTGTGTGTGTGAGTGTGTTTGTGTATGTATAGGGGAAGGTTTATTGGGAAACACTAAAAAAGTGGGGAACAGTAGGGAACTGACTCAAACGAACTCTGATTGGACTCATTCCAGCGGCGTTGGAATTGGCTCGCCGAACCCTAACTAGTATCTCTTAACTCTAAACCCTAAAGCTAAACAATAAGGCTAAAACTAAGCTAAACCATAAAATATAAACTATAAACCCTAAAAGCTAAAGCCTAAAGCTAAACCCTAAATACTAATGATTAACCCTAAAGCAAAACCTAATACAAGACCCTAAAAGCCAAACCCTAATATATTTAGGGTTTAGGAGTTAGGATTTAAGTTTTAGGGTTAAGATATCCTAGTTAGGCTTCGACAAACCGGTTCCAACGCCGCTGGAATTAGTCCAATCGGAGTTCGTTTGAGTCGGTTCCCCACTGTTCCCCACTTTTTTAGTGTTCCCCAATGAACCGCGCACTATACATACATACATAATACATACATACATACATACATACATACATACATACATACTACATACATACATACATACATACATACACACATACATACATACACACACACACATACATACATGCATACATACATACATACATACATACATACATACATACATGCTTACATACATATATATGTGTAAATATATATTTTAACGTGCTTAGCAGGAACGAAGAGCTTGTATGAAATATATAATTATGTGTTAGTTGTTCGTAGTGTGTGTGTGTATATATATATTTATATATTTACATGGACGAATATGGATTGCTATGTGCTCATTGTATGTAAATGTGTGTGGATGTAAGTTTATGTATATATGAATGATGAGCAAAATGTTTGTGTCAACGAACGGATTTTCGGTAAATATACATAAATAATATTAAAGATATTATTCTCGAAAATTTATTGTACATGGGATATATATATATATATATATATATATATATATATATACATACACTGTGAATAAGTATATATTTTGGTCATGCTTTGTGGAACATCATTCTACGAGATAAATATCATATTTTTGCATAAAAATATATATATTATGTGGGTTTATTCATGTGCCAGAACGTGATCACATAAGGGATGGGGTCCCGGGATTTGTTTAAGCATGTGTGTGTATATATATGTGCAAGTGTATATGTATATATATATATATATATGTGTGTGTGTATGTGTGTGTGTGTGTATGTGTGTATGTGTGTGTGTGAACATTCGGATAATCACCCACCAACATGTAGTAACATACATACGCTTTTCATAAAAAAAGGTTAACATCTCATGTCTAACAAGTTTAGTAAGACTCGTGGGGTACACATTTAGACCTTAGTGTTTTATTGGTTTAGACATTTGATGGTCACGATTATTTCTTGTTCAGACATACTATTGTTTTCTAGCGGTGCACGGATAAGCTTAGGAGAGTTTTACGACCCCTCTTTTATATGTTTTTGCTTCTAAATACTTGGGGGAGATACATGCTTAGTTATGGAGTATAGTAGTTAGGAAATAAAATTCATGGATCTATTATGTGTGCATAAGTTAATTTATTGATCTCGGGATGCCCTCGTGGTATACTTTATTTAGTAACCATTAGTCTCCATTTACCGCGGAACAATCGAATAGATCTAATGGATTTGACGAATCCCGCCCCTGGTCCTTTGTGACCTTATGGGAGTGCAGTTGTGTCCTATTTAGATTCGCGTCACTTTGAGTGGTGGCATGGCGAGGCAAATTTGTTACGGTTTGGTTACGGGCTTATGTCAACACATACGTCTTTGCAAAACAATGATTTGATCATCGCAATATTAATCAGACCTATGCATATCAATTTTTATCAAATGATTTAAAGTATCATTTGTGTCATTCAAACCTGTGAACTCATTAACGATATGTTGACATTTAAAGCATGTGTTTCAGGTAAGTGAGCGACGTCTCACACTTTTGGAAAAGAGTAGCCTGCATTGTAACGATACCTTTTGTGGGTTTGCCTTGTATTTTCCATCTTCATATGGAATATGCTTGCACAAGTATTTTGAACTTATTTATTCTGGTGATGTGTGCTTAAAATTAAATACTTGGGTTTGTAACTTTAAAGCACACTAGGTATCTTTAATCATTTTAATCATGTAGATGTTCGCTAATCGAATGCTTGAAAACCTTTCATGGTCGCGCCTCGTGTTTCCGCCTTGGACGGGGTGTGACAAGGGGCATCATCCATACTGTCTTCACTTCTGGCTCCTTCGTCGTCTCTTCCAAATGAGAAGATGCAGACATTTATAGAAAATATGCAGGTTCTGGAAAGTATTTTGAAGATTCGGAGAGCACTTTGAATGCCCGAAGGAAATTTTTAAAGAATATAGAAAAACACGTGAAGAACACACATGACGATTTGAAGATCTTCAAACAATTGATGGAGAAAATGGAGAAGAAACTTGGACAAGTGATAAAGTGAACCCTACTTCGCCTATTTATACCCATCGGGTAATTGTGGAGCCCACTATGTTCAATGGCCCAGTCAGAGTGTGACACGTCACGCCGCAAAAGGGGAATGATGGTTCACTCGCGCGCATCGCTGCCACTCTCCTAACACAAGTGAAAAGCAACTCTGATGTGACACTCGTCAACCTCCTGCATAGTGTCAGCTGTCAAATCACCTTTTTCCTTTACCAAACCTTATCTCCAAAGATTCCTTTTCAAATCTCCTCCGCATGCACAAGTGTGTATTGTCCCGCAAGATATCACATGATCATGTGCCATGTGCCATGCGCCAAAACAACCAATGTCAAAATCTCATTTTCCACACCATGCGCCAATATGCGCCTCATCAAGGAATACGTTGCGCATGTACACTTTTGCAAGTCACACTCCAAAGTGTGCATCTTTCCAACGATCCATGCGCCTTATGCGCGCCACTTAAGCGGGACCATGCCGTAAAGGTTCAAAAAGAACCAAACACTCATCTAGTCTAGAGTTCCACCATCTTACCATTTACGCATTGGAGCAACACAAGACTATGGGGAACTTGAAGGGGTATGGTCCCAAATGCCGCGTAAGCCATGTGCTCGTAGGTCCATATCCACACTTAACACCCAAAACACACAGCTTGTCCCAAGGTTCCTGCGCGGGGTCCCCCGCGTACTAGCAACCATGATAGCTCATAAAAATACAAGTTCAAATGGCAGTAGCCTGCAACCAATCAGCGTATGCCAGGCTCTTCCCAACCAATCCCCATGACGACCAATCGTGTAAAGGACAAACAATACAAAAGGACAGTGACGTGCAGCCAATCAGCTTGCACCATTCACTGCTCCATGATCTACCCCTCACAGCTGATGACAGGCTCAACAACAAGTACATTTGACAGGCCACGTGTATCCAATCATGATGTGTCAACATCCCTCCACCTCTACAAACACTACTTGTCGTGTCAGAGGGGGCCAAATGGATATTCCCTGATGATGACGTCTGGCCCATTAGCCCCTCTCCCTCTCTAACCATTCGACTATAAATAAACCTTCAACCACGTATGTAAGGATCAGGTTTATCATCCTCTCTACTCATAACACACACACTGTTTTATTTACCCGAAAACAGCTACATATTCTCATGTCGGATGGTGGTTATGAAAAGAACCCACAACCTCTCCTTCTCGTAACGAGTTCATGGTATTCTTTTTTGTAGATCAGTCCAAACCTACTGATCAAAGAAGTGATTAAGAAGATTAAACCCCCCCCCCTGTTGAGGCTACCATCTTAGTCCTATCCCAAGTAGATTAGAATTGGTGTTTCATCAGACTACATGTGCGAACCATGTCCATGATAGGGCCCTCAAAACTTGGTGAGCCGTTGTAAAGCAACACCATCTAGATGTAATGAGGGTAGTTGAACCCATTCGTTTGGGTTGATGTTTTTGAACTAAAAGTATCACTCGACTTGGTAAATTCAATCGAAGGGTTCATTGTCTTTGAATTTAGGAAAGTGAAACATGAGTTCACTATATTTGGTTTTACTTTGGAATGAATTGTTATAAGACCACTCATTAGAGTCCCAAAGGACAACTACAGAGCTTGTATGTAAGCCATATAGGTTTATAATTGGTGTAATGTTATGCTAAGGCCTCTTGATGTTGTGCTAATGCCCCATGCACCTCTTGAAGAAATTTAACATGAGTTTTGTTTAGGGTGTCCATAGGAAAGATTGGCTCTGATGCCACTTCTAAGTATCAAACCTAGTTGAGATTAAGTAACAACATGAAGAAGAATCTTGGAGCAAGTTTCATTTTTATCATTAAAATTCCAAAACATGCCTTATAGGATTACAAAGACATAGATAAAAACTGACAATAATTGCAAGAACAATTAAAAAGAAGGAGCTCAACAAAATTAGTTAGCAAGCATGAAGGCAAAGTAAAGGAAACACATACACATGTGCGGGTCTAGTGTTCATGCAAACGTGGAGTGACGTAGAACAAGAATTGCAACTATCAATGGGTTGTGTTAAGGGTTATCATCTGAATAATTTGAAAACTCTAATTCACTACCATCATCTCTTCCTCTAATGAAATTTGTCTTCATCTTTTTGGTGCTCTGCAAAGATCTCTTAACACTTAAAAAACATAAAAAGTTATATTGCTTAGGATACGAACACTAAATTAATTAGTTAAAAGGCAATTGTGGAAAAAATCGCGCGTGGCTCCGCAATATCTTGATCAAAATTGGGTGTAGGTCCACTTGGAGGATCAAGATTAACCTACTTCCCTGTTTTACAACACAAATACGAGTGCGGAATCCTCGTAAGTATGCAAACCAAAACAAAGTAAGAATACAGGATAACCAAAGATTCAATATCTTGATTAACAGAAGAGAACTGATACAAACATATATAAACAATGTTCATACAGACTCATGCAACACAATCTCTGCTCTTGTGTCTCTCTCTCAGATGCCTAGCTCTGTTTTTTTCTCTAGTTCACTCACTTGTCTAACTACATACTAAGAAGTGCATGTCTGCTTATATAGTGTCCACACCTAGCAACAGTACGAAGTATGTTGCTGGTCATACGAAACACCGAATGACACGAAGAACATTCTCCAAAGATACTCATATGAACGAACTGGCTCGTACGAATCATGAACTAGCTCGTACGAATCAAGCTGAATGCTTGGTTAGATGAACTCACTCATCCGAATGGTAAGTGGCTCGTATGAGCAACATCTTTCTCGTACAAAGCATTCCCACTCATACATAGAAGTTTTTTCATAGAACGTGTCACCGACATGACGTACACAAGACTTAACAGTATGCTCATAGCAACTGTTTTACACAGACAAACTAAACGTTTGTACTAAACCAAGATAGGAGGATATCTTGATTTGGTCGACACGACCAAACTATACAGACACTGTAAACAAAGACCGTACAATTACAGACGTAACTAAGAACAAGCGACAGACACAAAAGTATATCAACAAACTCCCCCTTGGTTGTTGCTTAGTCTTCGGTCTTTGGTGTTCATACTGAATGGCCTAGAGTATCAACAAACTCCCCCTAAAGATCTGCTATCCAATGTTGATAGAACATCAGGTCTTCAAAACTTTCCAGAAACATCAAACCTTTCCTGTTTCCTCTTGAGTACCACTGGAGGTAACTGGATCGCGCACGATCTGCTGTGCTTAGACTCTACCACTGGAGTTGAAGTAGAAACTTTTGATTGCAAGGATGAGGCCGAAGCATCAGGATTGCCAGTGTCTTCACTAACCTGGTCATGTTTTCGCTTGATCTCTTGCGCTTTGCATCGATCATTCCATAGAAAGTTCACCCTCTTTCTGCTCATTTCAAACACGTGTTTAATACCATTAAAGCCTTCAACCAGTGTAGCATTACGAGAATGATACCATTCTCTCAAGTCGTTATACTTAGCAGTTAAGGTTTTCGCATATCGTTGTACAGCTGCACTACGTTCTTTTAGACTATTTATCTCAATCCCCCCGAGAGTTATCAGCTGCGCTCATCTGTTGTAGCTGAGTTGCTCTTTCAGCATCTGCAGTCTTCAGTCGCTTATTTTCTTTTCTTAACTGTGCAATTTCATAATCCTGTTTTCTAACCGTCTCTTTCAAAGAATTTATCTCTAACTGTTCTTTGACAACTGTGTTCCGATTTGAAGATATAAACTCTGAATGCTGGTTAATTTGGATTACCGCAGCTTGCAACTGAGAGAACAGAAAATCCACTTTCTCATCCTTTTCCATTACAGAGAACAAACGACTGCTTCGTTTTGCATTTTGTTGATGAGATGTAGACTGGGATAGTTGAGCTGAAGAAGTAGTAGGTTGCGATCGAACTGGAGTATCTTCAGCCGAAGGTGTTTCAGCTACTGTGGTATTTAAAGGTTGAGGTTCAGAAATTGTAGTAGGTTCCGTCATTACAGGTTCAGTCTCCTCCATTGTAAAGGTAGCCTGGACTTCTGCAGCTGGTTCTCTTACACGATCATTACCAACATTATCACCGTCATCATCATTACCCTTTCCCCTTTTATGACCAAACTTATCTTCCATCATCTTTTTCAAGGTTGATTCTTCATTATCTGAATCACTGTCATCATGGCGCCACTTGTCGTTTTCTGGTGCAATATATTGATCATTTTCCAAAAAACCGATCAACTTATGAGGAGGTGTGCTTTCCTTGTAACATTTTGCTGCTACACCTCTAAAGATTTTCAATGAATGTTCCATCATAACTTCAACTTTTAAAACATCGTTGTCATTCTTTGGAAGATTCGGATGTTGTTTATTCAAGATCATTTGGAGAAAACGAGGATACATTCAAAACTTGTTTCCACCATATAGTTCTTCTCAGGTTTTCCTTCATGTTTGCAAAAATATACTTTGAAACACTTAATGGTTTGTTTAATGTTAAAGCTATCATCATTCCAACCGAGTCGTTATTTGCCATGTCATAACCACTTCGTCTGTTGCTCAAACACTGAATTAAAACATGCAGAAATAACTTGTATCGGAGTGGCAACCATGCTTTGTTTAGTTGTCCCGCGAGGAAATCTCCAACACATTTCATTCTAAGCAAACATCCACGTTGACACTTTATTGGCACTGAGAATGGAGCTTCAGGATCATCACCAAGCTGTAATACTGAGTTAATGGTTTCAACAGTGACATCTATGTTCAAGTCATTTACTTTCCCGCGGATAGGTTCCTACCCATTCACTTCAACAACTTTAGCTGAATCCCAAAATTCCTTGATCAACGTCTTGTATACTGTAGTCTTGTGCGTGATAGCATAATGTATCCTTGAGTCGCACAAAAACTTCATTATACCATTGTACTCAGCAAATTTGTCTTCTGGATCCAAGTAGGCCACCATATTAAGTCTAGGTTCTGACATAATTTCCCTTCTGACTTGTCAGTCCTCTTTGTTGCCGGTTTTCTTTTATGTTCCATTTTGTACACATACAACAACTAGGATAAGAACACAAATTCATTAGGGAATATATACAAAAAGTTTTATTCCAAACTTTTTATATGTATATATTCCTTGAACAAAGAACTACTGACTCATACGAATAACAATTTATTCGTATGAAGAACAACTCATTTTTACGAACTCTTGATTAAGTCAAACAACTGATTCATTCGTACGAATATCTGGCTCGTACGAGCGAAGTGTATTCGTGCGAATCTAGTTCGTACAAACAACTTCAAGAGAAGTTACTTTTCGTTAAAAAGATTCTTCGCTTAAATTTTGTTGTTCAAGTCAGTCAAAGTCACATGGTCAGATAATGTTTAAGTTGTTCATCTTCAAAGTATGCTAACATAGTCAAGTATACCTTAAACAAATCAAAAACAACTTAAGGATAGGTGTAAGGATGACATGAGGAAGGTGAAAGTGAAGTTCTACCAAAGAACTTCATCACCTTTTATACCACATCATGATACTCGTGCGAATTACCAAGCTTGTATGAAGAACCCTAAACGTACAAGACCTAACGGTCATTCGTACGAAGCACAATGGCTCGTACGAATGATATGATTCGTACGAGTCCAGGTTTTTCAAAACTGGACTTTCAGTTCTTCGAGGACCTTAGGTTTTTCGCTGACCTATTTAGAACTTTGTACAGATCCACACTAATCACAAGTTAAGTTAGGAAAAGTTCTTGTTAAACAGATTTTGTTCTTGTGAGATGAGTTTACCCATTGTAAGAAAGTACTTTTATGAAGTTATGATATCAAAGCGAATGGTTTATAGGGCGTAGCTTGGTAGAAAACTTTTGAGCTTCAATTTTTGCTAATTCAAGAAGAACTTAATTAAACAACAAATTAAACTAAACTAAAATAACCAGTAACAGATAAGAGTAAAATATATATTTACTAGATAATCTTTTTCAGAGTTTCAAGGTAAGAGAATCATACCAGCTTTTAATCTTGTCAAAAACAAGTTTTGTTTAAATCATCAAATTAAATAAATAAATAAGCATTCTACTATGATTATCGGTATTGTTGTCCACTTAAGCTCAGCTTATCAGATGTAATCATGATTAGGAGATGCGATTAAGGTATGAATTATACTTACTAGCCGGTTTTCAACCACTTCATGACACATTCCCGTATCAAGATATGCACGAGAGAAAATCTTACTGGTGAGGATACTGCTTATCATCTGTTTTGACGTATATGATGTGAGATACTCACTTATTTTGATTGAAAACAAGCCCAATGTGATTAAATCACTTATTGATGAGGAACTTGATTTTCAGATGCATGCAGGGCACAAGAGTAAGTTTGTGAACAGATTAGTACCATCGTACCGACAAAGAGACGAACTTAGCTCCTGCATAAAGTTGCGATATTTTATCACTTATTTTTGGATGGATATGATATGTTTATCACTTATTGAAGGTCGTGTGCAGTATTTACACGTATGTATGGTATCATGAAGTTCTAGACTTGCGTCACCGTTATTTTTCGGCAAAAGATTCAACATGAATACCCAGATGATAAGTCAGCATAAAGACCACATACCTCAGAACTTCGGCATACTATCAAACGAAATTTCGGTACCAATACCATATGCCAATGAATGGTTCCCACCTGACTTGTAGTCTTTTATGTTTATATCAAACTGCACATTTTAATCTGATTGTGAGCCTACCGATACATCATTAGTAAAGCTACTTATCAAGTTTCATTTTGTGTTTTTGACTGTTTATGACAGATGACTGGTGTATTTCATCATCATCACTTATCTATCCAAGAAACTCATTTTTGATTTTTGGTTTTTCTATTGTTTTTTTTTATTTTTTCTAAATTTTTCTCCCCCTTTAATAAAGAAGGTAATAAAAACTTAAACTAAATAAAAGACATATTTTTGTATTTTTGCATTTTCTCATGTTTTTGTATTTTCTTGAAATATTCTCCCCCTAAAATATAAAACCAAGAGAAAATAGAAAATCTTTTTGTAATATTAGATTTTGAAGAAAATATTTACGAAAAATGATTAGCCAAGGATGAATTACTCGGGTTTCACCTTGATGCCAGATAATCAAAACGAGATTTATCAAAAGCTTTTGTAAACAGGTCGGCACGTTGGTGCTCGGTGTGGATTTTAACGACATTGATAAGTTTCTTTTCATAACAATCTCGTATGAAATGATTATGAAAAGAAACTTAATCTCAATGTGTTTGGTTTTTAAGTGCTGTACAGGATTACGAGTGATCTGTAAAGCAGCTTCGTTATCAACAAAAATAGGAGTAGTTAGAAATTCAAAACCATAGTCACGCATTTGCTGTTGGATCCATAGAACCTAAGAGCAGCAACTAGAAGCCGAAATATACCCAGCCACACAGGTTGACGTAGCTGCACAAGTCTGCTTTTTGCACTGGACGTGACTAGGCGATTTCCCAAGAACTGACATCCTGCTGATGTTGATTTTGCATCGATCTTGCAGCCACCATGATCAGAATCACTAAATGCTGTCAAATCAAAGTTATCATCCTTAGGGTACCAGAGACCAATGTCCGGGCGACCCTTCAAATAACGAAAGATTCTTTTTACAGCCATCAAACGAGAAACCTTCAGACTGGACTGATAGCGAGCTAGAAGACATGTTGGGTACATTATATCGGGTCTTGAAGCAGTAAGATACATGAGAGATCCAATCATAGCACGATAAAGAGATGGTTCCACATGTTCACCCATTCCATCAGGAGTAATCCAATGATTTTGAGCTAATGGAGTTCCCAAGGGCTTTGAGTCTCCATTTGAAATTGTTTGAGAATATCCCCGACGTACTTGGTTTGATGGATGAAAATCCCTTCCTTAGATTGTTGAACCTGCAAACCTAAAAATAAAGTCATTTCTCCCATAGCGCTCATCTCGAACTTCTCCTGCATGACCTGCTCAAATTCTTTGCACATTTTCTCGTTGGTCGACCGAAAAATAATATCATCAACATACACCTACACCAGCAATAAGTCCTCATTATGTTCCTTGATGAAGAGAGTACACTCGATCAATCCACGTCGAAAACCATTCTTAGAAGATAGGAAGACAACGTTTCATACCAAGCCCGTGGAGCTTGATGTAGACCATATAGCGCCTTATTGAGAAGCCAAACCTTGTCAGGATGGATTGGATCTTCAAAACCAGGCAGTTGCTCAACATATACCTCTACTTCAACCACACCATGAAGAAATGCACTCTTAACATCCATTTAGTAAATAGTAAACTTCTTGTAGGACGCATAAGCCAAGAAAATTCTTATGGCCTCAAGACGAGCTACCGGTGCATAAACTTCATTGTAATCAATGCCTTCTATCTGATTAAAGCCCTGGACGACCAATCTTGCTTTGTTTCTCACAACAGCACCTCGGTCATCCTTCTTACATTTGTAAGCCCATCTTGTACCAATCTTCTTATAGTTGTCAGGCCTGTCAACCAATTTCCACACGCCTAACTTCTGAAACCGCTGAAGTTCTTCCTGTATTGCTTCAACCCATGAGTCTTCTTTCATAGCCTCCTTCCAAGATTTCGGTTCAACTTGGCAGACATAGCAGGCAAAAGACCAATCATTCTGTTCCCCAGATTCCCTAACCGAATACAAACCAGCATTCTGATTATTCCTGAGCTGATTACGTGTTTGCACACCACTTTGGACATCTCCTATGATATTCTGCTGAGGATGGGTATTATGAATTCGAGTTTTAGGAACATCAGGAACTCGAGAATTTATACCCAAATTGTTGATATTCAAATCAACAGCTAATTCGTTTGCTGGATTTGATGAAGATGTAGATGCATGACCTTCAGTAGTCCCTAGATTCTGAATATTTGACGTGACATCTGAAATTCCAAGAACCGGAGCAGAAGTAGCTTCATTCTCATCATCTTCTGACGAAATATTGTAATCAGCAGCATCTTTGAATTCCTCATTTTGAACATGATTGTTAACCGAAGTAGACACTTGAGGGTTAACAATAATTGGTCGAACTAATGACGAGTCAATTGCAATATCACTTTCTAGTAGCATTTGAGTGGCTGTAGAAGCATCATTAAAAGTTGACAGATTAAAGTAGTTAAACAGTCCATCGTAGTCAAACATCCAAGGAGCACCCGGAGCTCTTATTAATTCAGTGTATCTTTGAACCTTGACTTCACCCCATTCTTCAATCTTCTTTGTTGACAAATTCCACACTCTGAAACTAGGAGTAGCATATCCAAGAAAGAATCCTTCGATAGCTTTCGGACCAAATTTACCATGTGGACAATCATAGTGCATGGAGCTCCAAACGGTTCTAAGAAAGAAACATCCGTTTCCTTTTATGTAATAACTCGAAACATGTCTTCCCGTGCCTCTTCACCGTAAGAACTCTATTCATCGTATAACATGCAGTAGCAACAGCTTCTCCCCAAAATTGAACAGGAAGTTCTGATTCTACTAGCATAGTTCTTGGTGTTTCAATCAGAGTTCTATTTTTCCTCTCAGCGACACCATTTTGTTGTGGAGTGTATCGAGAACTGTACTTATGCAAAATGCCTTCAGAAGAACAGAACTCGTTCATAACTTGATTCTTGAATTCGGTGTCGCTTCTGATTCTCCTTATCTTCAAATTGTATAAATTTTCAAGCAATGTTAGGAGATTCTTGAGGATTTCAGGAACTTCACTCTTGTGTGCTAACATATTCACCCATGAAAATATTGAGTAGTCGTCAGTAACTACTAAACAATAAGAATCACCAAAGGTAGTCTTGTGTTTCATAGGTCCAAAGAGGTCCATATGAAGACGTTCTAGAGGCATATTAACCGTGTTGATCTTTTTTCACAGGATGAGATTTTCTCGCTTGCTTTCCCTTTTGGCACGATACACAGACGTCTTGTAGATGAAAGTTTTTCACTGGTACACCATTCACAAGATTGTTTTTCACAATATAGTTCATTTTCCTCAAGTGAATGTGTCCTATTCGTCTGTGCCAAGAGATTGATTCCTTTTCGATAGCTTTTGAGACAAAACATATGACTTGTGCAGACGTGGTAATAGCTTGGCTCATGTCAAGAATATACAAGTCATTAATTCTTGGAGCTGACAGGAGTATCCATTCTTTGGGAATCCTGAAACCAGGTTTCAGCACATAACATCCGGTCATCAAAATGAACCGTGAACTTCTTGTCGCAGATTTAAGAAACGCTAAGAAGATTGTGATCAATTTGACGAACATAATTGATCTTATCAAAGCTAACAACACCATTGGATACCATTCCTTCTCCAGTGATGTATCCGCCTTTGTCTCTAGCAAATGCAACATAGCCTCCTCGAATGCTTTTCACATCATAAAGGAGCCTTAAGTCGCTTGTCATGTGCCTTGATGCTCCATTGTCAACAATCCAATGACTATTCACAGTTCCTCCTGGAACACCCTACACATTTCAAGAACCTGATCAGTTTGAGATGGGGACCCAAGCCTTAGTGGTCTTGGGGCGACCCTTATCATCAAGAAATGTGATTTCTATTTCTTGATGATTTGGAAATTGTATGCCTCCTCTTGAACCATCACCGGTCTTAGGTTTCCAAAATTTTTGAAATTTACTAGAATGACTATTATTTATATTTTTAACACCTTCTAGTTTTAGTAAATTTGAAGAACGTGGTTTCCTTTCTGAAGAATCCAGTTTTAACGCTTTTTTAATTATTTTTACTTGTTTACGTCTTTGTTTTTCTTCTTGTTCTTTAACAATACGTTTGTTTTGTTTTGGAGAAACAGATCGACGTTGGCAAGTTGGTTCAGGAGGGGCTTTCTCAACAAATCTAGGTTTTGCTGGGTTTGAACAATTTTTGATTATGTGGCTAAATTCTCCACATTTAAAACAAGTTCTCCTCTCAACAAATTTAGGAGATCCTTTTCTGTGACTTGATGTTGAACTTGTGGGTCTTGAGGTACTTGGTTCATTTTCACACCCATTTGTATGTTGAGTGTAATTGTTTTCACTGTTACACTTTAAAATCTTGACTTTGTTTACAAAATCTATATTAGACATTCCTTCAAAAGTCTCGACTTTATCAGTACCAGTAGAACTCACAAATTTAACATTCTTAAACTTATTTTTGTAGCGAGTGCCTTTTGCTTCAACCTTTGATTGTGGTACCCTAGGTTTTTCACTTCGTTTTTCCTTTTATTTTTCTTTTGAAACAGACAATGGTTGTGACTTGATTGAGTTTTTCTTCTCCAAAAAATTGATTGTTGATTTCTCAAAAACTTGATCAATATAGGTTGGATTTACATTTTTGATCGGAAAGTATTTGTTTGAGTAGATTTTCTTGTCTCCAATCAAAGTATACAATACATTATGAGTTTCATCTGTAGACACATTTGTCTTCATAGATTTCATAGGATCATTCTCTTGATTTTCAACAGTTCTCACACTGGGAGTAGCAGACATTTCTATCCCTTTTTTCCTCATCAAGAGATTGATCCTAATCATTTTCTCGGACTCATCATCTGACGAAGTATCCTCCTCTGTTGTAGAGGGGTTCTGATCAACAACTGATGATGAGTTTTCTGTTTTTCTTGATTCAACTGAGGACTCATCTAGCTTGAACCCTAATCCTACTGCAAATTCTTCAGGATTAAGAGGTACAGAGGGTTCAAAGTGTGGCATTTCCTTTTCATCAGGCAATTTGGTATAGTTGTGTTTCAACAGAGGTGGACACGACCTATACCCAATGCATTTAACATCTCCTTTTAGCTTTTGAACGTCAATGATATGATCAAACACATATCGGGAGTTAGAATAACTTTCCAATTTTAGCTTGATCGTATCATGTTCGCATTTGGCGATGGCTAACTCTTTCTTTGTTTACTCAAGGAGATTAATGTAGTTATTAATTCATGTTTGGTTATTCAAATTGTATTTGTTAATTCAGAAACGCTTTTCTTAAGGGTTTCTATTACAGATTTGAATTCTTTTTCGTTTTGAGTTAAAGCCAAGTTAGCCTCTTTGCATTTTGGCAGCTCAACAACTAGGTTTTTATTGTGATTGTTTATTGTTTCAATTTTTGTTTTTAATTCAGCACAGTCACTGCAAATTTTAGAAGAGTTGTAGTTTACCTGACTTGTCGAACCGGCAACATTCGCCATGAAGGCAGTATGATGAGGAAAGGATGCACTGTTTGTAAAGAATTTTTTTGTTTCCTTCGATGCAGTTTCTGCTTTCTTCATCAGACCCGCCGTTTGACATTTCAGCTTTTCTGCTTCTTTCAGCAATTTTCTGACCTCAGCATCACTTCCTTCCCTGATATCTGAATCAGATTCATTACCACCTGAACTTGAGCATTCTTCATCAGTACCACCATTATACCCCGAACTATCATTATCATTAGAACTGTCAATACTGTGTACATGTTTGATTCGATTGATAATCTTGGCATAACATGCGGTTCCTCCTTGATTATCATTTCCCAATTGTACTGACCAGTCGCATCCTTCATCTGCCTGAACTACTAAGGCTCTGTTTGTGTTGTTTGAAGGTCCTGACTGGTTGGTATTGTTTGGGTTGTTAACAGCTACTATCCTTCGATCATGGTTAACTTGAGTTGTGTTTGTTGGTTGTGATTGATTTCGGAAGGGGTTGTGATTTCCTTATTTGCTGGGCCTCGTACACTCACGCTTGAAGTGACCTCTTTCACCACAGTTGAAGCAAGTAACAACATTTTTATCAAAACCATATTTTGTATCTTTCTTTCTTTCCAAACTGGTTCTTCCTGTTCTGCTCATATAATCCTTAGCTCTTCTCACCGCACTTGCAAACGCCCACTTGATATCCATTAGCTCCATCTCATCTATGTTTATTTGTTGGTAGTCTTCATTAGTCAAATTGATGTTTCCAATTTGACCTGCGACTAATCCGCAATAAGCACTAACCATGGTATTTAGAAGTTCCATATGTTCCTGAGCAACTTCTATGCTGACCTTGGAAAGATGAGATGGGTCAAGTCTGACTGTATTGGGATTTGCAGGTTTAACGTTGTTTCCATAGAAAGCTTGTTGAGAAGCTTGTTGTGGAACTTGAGGTGCAAAATCTCGTGGTTGTGGTAGAAAGGCTTTCGGATCAAATACTTGTCCATAGGCTTGAGTACTTGAGCTTGCAGACTGATTTGTTTTTACAGGTTGTGGTAGAAAGGGATTCACATTTGACACAAACGTCGTTTGAAGTTTTGGTTACTGATTTGCACTAATACCTGTTTTAATACCTCCAAAGTACATCTCAGGGTTTTGTGGAACAGTAATTCTTTGTGCCTTCCAAAGTTCTTCTTCATTTTGTTCTCCAATTTCTACACAAATTCATAAATACTGATTGAATCTAAAACACATGTATGTTTTGATAAGTCAATTAATTGACCCCATTTTGGCGGTAATGCGTCAGCAAAGCGCATCACG
Organism: Scalesia atractyloides; assembly: GCA_947069175.1. Classification (NCBI taxonomy): domain Eukaryota; kingdom Viridiplantae; phylum Streptophyta; class Magnoliopsida; order Asterales; family Asteraceae; genus Scalesia; species Scalesia atractyloides. Next base: position 56,869,823 of record CAMTDV010000027.1, read on the forward strand.
ATTTCTTGTGGAGATGCTAACACTTTGTACGAGTACATTTCGCTGAGCAGATGGTAGAAACATGTTGTCATATCATTCAGTGTTTCATTTTCCATAAACATGAAACCTTCAAACTCCTTCTTTAGCAGATCATGTCTCATTTTTCTGGTTGCAGCATTACCCTCTCCTCTTGCTTCAAGGGTATCCCACAGATTTTTTGTGGTCGTACAGTACACAAACTGATGATAAATATCTTTATGGAGTGCTTGTGTAAGGATAGAAAAAGCCTTTTTCTCAAAATCGTAAGCCTTTTATCGCCTTCATCTAGATTGTCTAAGGAGGTTGGATTTGATCCTGCCTCTTCGAAAGATTCACTATAGGGTGTAGTAAAACATGTCCATAATTTTGTATTCTGTCCGAGAACATATGTGTGAAACGAGTTTTCCATGACAGATAATCGTTCATATGGTTCAGTTTAGGTGGACGGTTATTACTCCCGGTTTCACTCTCGCTCATAAGAAGAGTCTGAATGCTCTGGTTCTGGTTTGTGATACACGCCCATTGATTTGCGGTAATCATGGCTGTATGTTGAGGCATCAATCCCATGAGGTTGCGGAGTTCTGTGAAGAGTCTTGATTTGTGCTTGAACTACTACTCCAATCCCACGGATTAGTACTCATTATATTTTTCTTGATTATGAAAATTAAAAGGTTTAAAGTTTAATTTTTGAAAATAACAGTCTCCTTTTAAAAATCACAAAGTTTGAAAAACTGAAACACGAAAAACAGATTAAGTTGTTCTTCGTATGAACCAATGTTTCGTACGAGTGGTTGTCCTTCGTACGAACCAGGTGTTTCGTACGGGGGACACTCTTTCGTGCGAACAACTTAATCTTTCGTGCGAACCAGGTTCTTCGTGCGGATGACTGATCTTTTGCACGGCCAGTCTAGTTCTTCATGTGGATGGGTTGTTTGCACATATGTTTTTCGCAGAGGAATCTTTTTGCAGGGCTGGTTGGTGAAAATTTTCCTTTTCTAGCATAGACTGGTTTTCGAAAGTGCTCTGTTGTCTACACAATTTTGGTTAAAAAAGACAAACATTCCATATCAGCTTTTTTCAGTTTCAACAGTCAAGTCCAGAATGTCAGAGATTTGGTCAACCCTACAACAATATTCCGGTGAGTTTCTCCTGCAAATGCATTCAACTTGAACAAACGAAAATTTTAAGAAAAACCAGATTTTAACATGTCTCCATGTGTTCTAACAAGGTTTTAATGAAAATTTTCTGGGTACATCAAGTTTTAACTAAGTTTTAAGTTTGTTATCTTTTAAAAACTTAAGTTTCCTACTGAAAGTTCAAGAACACTTCAAGAAACCCTCAAAACTAGCTCATACACAACACTAAGCTTGGTTTTAAAAACAAGGAAGAGAGCCAAGGCTCTAATACCACTTGTAGGTCCACTTGGAGGATCAAGATTAACCTACTTCCCAGTTTATACAACACAAATACGAGTGCGGAATCCTTGTAAGTATGCAAATCAAAACAAAGTAAGAACACAGGATAACCAAAGATTCACTATCTTGATTAACAGAAGAGAACTGATACAAACATATACAAACAATGTTCATACCGACTCATGCAACACACTCTGTGCTCTTGTCTCTCTCTCAGATGCCTAGCTCTGTTTTTTTTCTCTAGTTCACTCACTTGTCTAACTATATACTGAGAAGTGCATGTCTGCTTGTATAGTGTCCACACCTAGCAACAGTACGAAGTATGTTGCTGGTCATACGAAACACCGAAAGACACGAAGAACATTCTCCAAAGATACTCGTACGAATGAACTGGCTCATACGAATCATGAACTAGCTCGTACGAATCAAGCTGAATGCTTGATTAGATGAACTCACTCGTATGAATGGTAAGTGGCTCGTACGAGCAACATCTTGCTCATACGAAGCGTTCCCACTTGTAAATAGAAGTTTTCTTCGAAGAATGTGTCACAGACATGACGTACACAAGACTTAACAGTATGCTCACAACAACTGTTTTACACATAGAAACTAAAAGTCGTACTAAACCAAGATAGGAGGATATCTTGATTTGGTCGACACGACCAAACTATACAGACACTACAAACAAAGACAGTACAATTACAGACGTAACTAAGAACAAGCGATAGACACCAAAGTTTATCAACATTGGGTGAATTAACCAATTGGCGAGTCCATTATCAACTAGAGGTGTTCAAGATCGGATTATTTGGTTTTCGGATTCCCGAAAGTTTCAGATAAATAGTGAATATTAATATCTGAAATTTCGGATATAAATTTGGATATTTAAACGAATATCCAAAATTTTGGATACAAATTCGGATAACTAAATAGAAAACCAAATTAATATTAAAAAAATAAAAAAAAATTGCATAAAAAACATTTATAAATCCACATCTGAATTTGATTATTTACTATTTTTATTATATTTAAACTAAACTTGGTGCCCATATATAATATAAATTTAGTATTATATTTTTTAGTTTTCGAATATCGGATAATCCGATGATCCGAACTTTTCCACATCCAAGTCCGTACGGATTATCCGAATTTCGGATATTTCAGATGCAAATTTTCGAATATTTCGGGTTCGGCTTCGGCTTTGGAATTTTATTAACACCCCTAAAATCAACGATGTTAAACAATATCAAAATGTCCCAAATCACTAGAACTTTGCAATATCGCCCTCTCTATCTTTGCTATTTACAACTTTTCCTCCAATGACTAATCTAAATCACTTGAAATGGCACAAATCAACCCTATTTAGTCTCAGTCATCCTGCTTTGAAAATGGTCAGAAAATTTGATGACAATTGTAGGGGGTCGACGATGAAGGAGGTGGTGGCTGGGGACAGATGAAATGGTTACAATTGGGTTGTGTGGTTTTCCTTTTTTGTCAGTATATTTTAGTTGTCAGTCGCTGTTATATAAGGGTATTTTTTGTCATTTAAAGAATCTAATAAAAAAACCTAACTAATATCCAACTTAAAGGCTAAATATGTAAAATTTACGAATAGTATGGGTTCGAAAATATTATTTTTTAAAGTTAGGTATCAAAACCAAAGTTTAAAGATAACCTTCTAGGTTTTTCTTAAAACGGGGACAATGTAAAAGAAAATCATAGAAAGAGGCGTCACGCCTCTTTTGATGTTTAAACCAATTCAAACATCAAAAGCAACAAATCGTATTTTTTGACAATTTTTCTTTTTGAGAAGAAATAATTGAGAAAATAAGAAGTGTCTTGTTATTCATTCAACTATATCTTTATATACATGTACATATGTAGTAGAAGATGTAACAGAAAATGAGAGAAACCCGGACATAATATCTGTATTCAGAACACTCCCCCTCAGATATATGTTACTACTTATTATACATTGTTGACAACATACTTCAAGATGATGTTAAAAAGGTACTTCAGGAATAATAAATAATAAACTGATACAACTGGATCAGTTATACTGCCTCATTAAAAACCTTACTAAGAAAACCCAGTGGGACAAAACTTAGTTAAGGGAAAAAGAGTGCAGCGTGTATAATTCTCCCCTTGAGTTCAACAAACATATTTCAATCTACGGAGATCGATCTTGTTTGATAATTGTTCAAAACTGCTTCTAGGTAAAGATTTTGTGAATAAGTCAGCTAAATTTTCACTTGACTTGATCTTACGAGCATCAATTTCTCCTTCTTTCTGCAAGTCATATGTTGAGAAAACTTTGGTGCGATGTGTTTTATTCGATCACCCTTGATGTAACCTTCTCTGATTTGAGCTATGCAAGCAGCATTGTCTTCATAAATAATCGTTGCCTCCTTCTTGATCTGTTCTAATCCGCATGCTTCTTGTATGTGAGTAATCATTTTTCTCAACCACACGCATCTCGACCGGTGTCATATAGTGCTATTAGTTCGGCATGATTTGATGACGTTGCTGTAAGTGTTTGCTTAGTTGACTTCCAAGAAATTGATGCGCCACCGTATGAATACATAACCTGTTTGAGATTTTGCTTTATGTGGATCTGATAGATATCCAGCATCGGCATAACCAACAAGCTCAGACTTTTTATCTTTCTGGTAGAAAAGACCCAAGTCTTGTGTCCCATAAAGATATCGGAATATATGTTTTATTCCATTCCAATGTCTGCATGTTGGATTTGAACTATATCTTGCTAGTACATGCACCGAAAAAGAAATATCGGGTCTTGTGTTATTTGCAAGATACATAAGGGCACCGATCGCACTTAAGTACGGTACTTCTGGACCAAGTACTTCTTCGCCTTCTTCTTGAGGGCGTTAAGGATCCTTATGTGGATCTAACGGTCGGACAACCATGGGTATGCTAAACGGATGGGCTTTGTCCATATTAAAATGTACTAACATCTTCTGGATGTAGTTTGACTGGTGGACGAATGTACCATTACGCAAATGCTCGAACTGCAGGCCGAGACATAATTTTGTTGTACCAAGATCTTTCATCTCAAATTCTTTCTTTAATATATTAGCAGTTTTTTCTATCTCTTCAGGAGCTCCAATGATGTTTATATCATCAACATAGATTGCTATTATAGTGAAATTTGAGTGTGATCTCTTTATAAAGACACATGGGCTAATTACATCAGACTTATATCCTTCTTTTTCGAGATATTCACTGAGCCGATTGTACCACATACGACCAGATTGTTTAAGACCATATAAAGATCTTTTTAGCTTTATAGCACACATATCTCGAGGTATTGATTTTAATGCTTCGGGCATTTTTAGCCCTTTAGGTATTTTCATGTAGATGTCATTTTCAAGTGTCCCGTACAAGTATGCAGTGACGACATCCATAAGTCTCATTTGAAGTCCTTGTGAGATTGCAAATCCAATTAGAAATCTAAGGGTTATCGCATCCACTACAGGGGAATACGTTTCCTCATAATCAACTCCTGGGATTTGGAAAAACCCTTGTGCTACAAGGCGTGTCTTATATCGTACAATCTCATTCTTTTCATTTCTTTTTATAGCAAACACCCATTTAACCTACTGGTTTGACGTCTACGGGTGTTCGGACTACAGGTCCGAAAACATTTCGCTTTTCAAGCGAACCTAACTCAGCCTTTATGCCTCTTGCCATTTTGGCCAATCAACTCTGTGCATGCACTCTTCTAGAGTTTTAGGTATGTAATCATTTTCATTGATTACATCCGTTGCTATAGCATATGAAAATATATCATTAACACGTGTTTCATTTTGGTTCCATATTGTACTATTCTGTACATAGTTGATAGAGATCTCGTTTTCATTTGGTACTAGTGTGTCTTCTGGATTTTCATTTTCCTCTGGAATTATATTTTTCTCTTCTGGGACATTTACCTCTTCTAGGGTTTCATAAACTAAGTTCTCACCAACTGATTTATTCTGCTCTTTCCGTTTACGTGGGATCTTATCTTTGGAACCTATTGGTCTCCCACGTTTTCTTTGTATGGTAATCGCTTCTGGGATTACTTCAACTCGAGCAGGTGCATTTAATGCTGGTATGTGTGACTTTGTCACTCTATTTGTGTCTGTGAATGCATCTGGTAATTCATTTGCGATTCTTTGCAAATGTATAATCTTTTGGACTTCAGATTCACATTGACCACTTCGGGGGTCGAGATTTGATAACGATGATGCATTCCATGTTAACTCTTGTGTTACCAGTCTTTCTTTAGTCTTATCTCCCCCTAAGACTGGGAATACTCTCTCGTTAAACTGACAGTCAGCAAAGCCTGCTGTAAACATGTCACCCGTTAATGGTTCTAAATATTTAATGATAGACGGGGAACTAAAACCAATGTAAATGCCCAGTCTTCTCTGTGGTCCCATAATGGTACGTTGTGGTGGCGATATCGGTACATATACCGCACAACCAAATATTTTGAGGTGGGACAGATTTAGTTCTCTTCCGGAGACTAGTTGTAATGGGGAGTATTCATGATCGGCAGTTGGTCTTAATCAAATTAGTGCAGCAACGTGTAGAATAGCATGTCCCCATGCGGAAGATGGCAATTTGCATCTCATCAGGAGAGGTATAGTGATTATTTGTAATTTAATTAATGATTCAGCTAAACCATTTTGTGTATGAACATGAGCTACTGGATGTTCAACCTTTATCCCAATCGACATACAATAATCGTTAAAAGCTTGGGATGTGAATTCTCCTGCATTATCCACTCGTATTGTTTTAATTGGATTTTGAGGGAAATGAGCTCACAATGTATTATTTGGGCTAATAGTCGGGCAAACGCTACATTTCTGGTAGCTAAAAGACTCACGTGTGACCATCGCGATGAGGCGTCAATTAAGACTAAGAAATAGCGGAATGGACCACAAGAAGGATGTATAGGCCCACAAATGTCCCCTTGTATTCTTTCTAAAAATGAGGGGTTTTCTTGTGTTAGCTTAGTTGGTGAGGGCCGAGTAATAAGTTTGCCTAGAAAGCATGCCGCACATGATAAATCTTGTGATAGCAAGACTTTTAAATTCTTTAGAGGGTGCCCATTTTTACTTTTAATTATTCGCCTCATCATTATGTTGCCAGGGTGACCTAGTCGGTCATGCCATATTGTGAATGTGTCTTTATCTAGTAACTTATGGTTACTCACCACCATGTATGATTCAATTGGAATAATATTAGTACAATATAATCTAGAGGATAAAGCTTTTAGCTTTTCAACAATGGTATCTTTGCCATTTTCATTTGAAGTAATTTGTAAGTATTCCGTATTATTGTTGGAAGTTGTTTTGAGGTGGTAACCATTTTGTCGAATACTTTTAAAACTAAGTAAATATCGTCTTGATTTACTAGAATATAATGCATCATTTATAATTAGTTTAGTACCCAATGGTAATATGATGCTTGCTCTTCCAGAGCCTTCTATAAGATCACATACACAGAAATAGTACCAACAAGTGTCTCTGCAGGAGACAACTCAGAGAAAAATTTCTTATGTTTGAGAATAGTGTTGGTAGTACCACTATCTACGAGACATTCATCACCAATGATAGCTTTATTGAAGCTTGTAAACGTATTTCCTCTGGAAATAATAAAACAAAATTAATATAACGAACTACTTGCTTGAGTATGATAAAATAAACATCACACAAATATGAATCAAACATCATAAGATTTTAAATGAAACCATAACAATAGTTTAAACACAAAATACCATAAGAGTTTAAAACAAAATCCAAAACAAAGACAAAAAAAAAACCATAGTCTAAAAAAACATCACATAAAGGTCAACCATAGGATGTCACTAATTTTCAGTGAAGTCAGACGCGTCCAGATGAGTGTCTGATAGTGGTGTAGGAGATGACAGATTAGGTGCATTCTCAATCAGATTTGTCTCAACATTTTTCCCTGTTTCTTTCATCATCTGTTGATAAGCTTCAACGAGATGTTTGGGGGTGTGACATGTGCGGGACTAGTGATTTGACATTCCACATTTATAACATATATTGTTTTGGCTCCCGCTAGTTCTCCCTCTAGGAGGTCATCCTGTGTTCTGTCGACTCGATTCGCCACTACTAGATTTAGAATTTTGAGATTCTCGTCGCCATGTATTGCTCCGTCCACGCCACGACCTCTGTTGGGACCGCGGCCTCTGCCTCTTCTACATCCGCTTTGATAATTTGCCACATTGGCTTCTAGCAATGGGCTTGCAACGACGGGTCGCGCTTGATGATTTTGTAGTAGGAGCTTGTTGTTTTGCTCCGCGACCAACAAACATGATATTAATTCAGAATATTTTGTGAATTTACGTTCCCTGTATTGCTGCGACAGGAGCATGTTTGATGCATGGAACGTTGAGAATGGTTTCTCAAGCATGTCTTCGTCGGTTATTTTTTTACCACATAATTTAAGCTCAGAGGTGATGCGGAAAAGAGCAGAGTTATACTCGCTAACACTTTTATAATCTTGTAGCCTCAAATGAAGCCATTCATAGCGAGCTTTAGGGAGCAATACCAGCTTCTGGTGGTCAAATCTTTCTTTGATATTTTTCCACAACTTGAGAGGGTCCTCAACTGTAAGATACTCCCTCTTCAAGTCTTCGTGAAGATGGTGACGAAGGAATATCATGGCCTTAGCCTTATCTTGATCGGACGTTTGATTCTCATCATTGATTGTCGCTCCTAGATTATTTGCTGCCAGATGAATTTTCGCATCAAGAGTCCATGGGAGATAATTATTTCCCGAGATGTCAAGTGTGATGAATTCGAGTTTTGATAAGTTCGACATTGTATCTACAAATGAAAGTTAGGTGTGAAATTTTGTGAAATAAATATCTAATAAAACTCAAATGTAAGTTTGTTTATCTGATTAAAAAATACATAAACAAGCATAAGACAATGAGAAGGAAAAAAAAACTGAAAAATTATGTTTTAATAAACTTAGTTTGTATAAGCTAGATTGTATAATGTTGAATGCTAACAATTTAATAAATACATATATAGAATAATAACTATGTTGGATTATGAGAAGGATTATGATAACTTGGTTTCCACGGGTAGCAGTATATAAAAGAAATGCATGCTAAGCAATGGTGATAAAAATGATATATGTAAATATAACATTCATAAAAGAAAAGAAAAAAACTCAATTAAGAAGGGTCTGGAAGAAGATAGAGGGTCCACTCAATGCGTTGTGATAATCAAACCGTTGATTGGTAAAGAAAATATATAACGATTAGAAAAATAAGAATTAAATGGGAACTTAAAGAAGACAAAAACAATACGCCGTCTAGTATCTCTTGGAAAAACTTTGGGCGTTGACTGTTTCTCCCGAATCTGCGCTCACCTAGTTTTCACATTTTATTTCCGATTTGAACGGGTGTTGACTGTAACAACTACAGGAAACTCGCTGGTGGGTAGAATGGCTGAAAAAGTCGGTGGTGGTCGACAATAATGCTTGTCACAAGGGGGTCACCGGAGAAAAAAAACATAGATCAATAACATCAAGCGATTGGAAACAAAACGTGCATGACTACGACATTCCGAAGAGAGTCCTGAAAAAGGGTTTCACCGATGTGCAGTCCGATAAGGGTTCCAGAAGCAACCAAACAAGTCGATATCTTCGTCACACATTCACATCTAATCGGTAACATGACGGCAGTGATTGTCGAACTAATTCGTGTTTCGTAGTTACAGTACTAAGGCAAGGTCTAGATCTAAAAGCATGTTTACATTCTATACTATAAACTGCAAGAAACAAAATGCTGATTGTCGATTTCCATATCCTACTCACAGACAAACGATTATATCTCATATGACTTTGAAAAATATTTTGCAAGGTTGAAACATTAAAAAAAAATGATACTCTTTACGATAAACCAAAATTGCATCTTCTCCATCATACTTGTTTGTTCTAAAAAGAAACAGATCTAAAATCCTTTTTTTTAAGAATCTAGACATAAAATAACACACTCTGTTTTGTGTGTTTGTTATCCATCTATCTCTTTTTTTAATGTCAATAAATTAACACTGAATCACAAAAAAGATTGTTGATATGTGTGATTCAAGTGAGTAAAAGATTGTATATCTACCAAATATATGCATGGGACGTTAATGAATATTACCTGGATTGATGATTGTGTGGATGAAGTAGAATTACAAAATAGGTGTGAGCCAATAGTAACAGTAGAACACTGCTATAGCAGCCGTTAGAACAAGAAAAATCGTCAACAAGCAGAATGGGTTAGAGCTGGGTGCTGATAACGTGAAAAGAAATAATTGAGAAAATAAGAAGTGAATTGTTATTCATTCAACTATATCTTTGTATACATGTACAGATGTAGTAGAAGATGTAAAGGAAAATGAGAGAAACTCAGACATAACATCTGTATTCATAACACTTTTCAATTTTTCTTTCTTTTCTTTTTGTTAATTCCCGGCGAAATCGCCATTTCACAACCTTCAACCTCTCTGCAACTAATGACATCATTCATCGACCTAAATCTCTACCCCGATTCTCCGGTATCGGAAGCCGCTGACGTCACCACGGCCTTAACCCTAACCGTCCCCAAACTCGAGCCTAAAGAAGAACTGTTCGACGAACTACCACAATCTCACAATAATCTTCACACAAACCCTAACCTAAAGTACACAAATCCTAACCTGAATTTCACTCTCAACACGCAACCAGATGCATCACACGAACACGTTAACGAAACCGATGTGTATTCCGAATTCAACCGGATTTCGAAGATGTTTCAGACGGCTTTTTCCGGTAAAGCGGAGAAATTTGACGACAATCGGTTGACCGATCCGGATTCACGAGCGATTGTGCCGGTTCCTGAAGAGAATCTGCATACAGCCGTTGCGGATTCCTCTCGCCGGAAGAATCAGCAGCGGTCAGGTGAATTAGTTAGGGTTACGAACCTAGGTTTTGAGGATGAGAGGTATTTTAGGCATGTGGTTAGGAAGACCAGGATGATGTATGATTCTCTTAGGGTTCTGGTGAATATGGAGGATGAGAAGCGGAAGAATAGTCATGTGTTTGGGCGGAGTCGGAGTGTGCGAGGCGATTTGAGAGCTGCTACGGTGATGAAGGAGCGTGGCCTTTGGTTGAACCGAGATAAACGGATCGTTGGAGCGATTCCTGGTGTTTATGTTGGTGATATTTTCCTTTTTAGGATGGAGATCTGTGTTGTTGGAATGCATGGTTTGCCTCAGGCGGGGATTGATTATTTGACGTCGAGTCAGAGCTCGAATGGTGATCCCATTGCCACCAGTATAATTGTTTCGGGTGGGTATGAAGATGATCAAGATGCTGGTGATGTCATTATCTACACAGGCCATGGTGGGCAAGACAAGTACTCGAGGCAAGCTAATCATCAACGATTAGAAGGTGGAAATCTTGCAATGGAACGAAGTATGCATTATGGTATCGAGGTACGTGTTGTTCGTGGCTTTAGGTATGAAGGTAGCCCAAGTGGTAAAGTGTATGTTTATGATGGACTATATAAAGTTGTCGATTCATGGCTTGAAACCGGGAAATCTGGATTCGGCGTCATCAAGTTTAAACTTATTAGAATGGACAATCAACCTGAAATGGGTAGCGCGATTCTTAAGTATGCTGAGAGTTTTAGAAAAGGATCATTGCAGAGTACGCCTAGAGGATATGCATCTATGGATATATCAATGAAGAAAGAAAACATGCCTGTGTTTCTTTTTAATGACATTGATGATAATCATGAACCAACATTCTACGAGTATTTGGCAACATCTGTTTTTCCCCCATTTGTTTATCACCATGGGGGAAACGGAAACAATGGTGGATGCAATTGTGTTGGTGGATGTACAGACGGTTGTTTCTGTGCTAAAAGAAACGGCGGTGAATTTGCTTATGATCAAAGCGGTCTGCTTGTTAGAGGGAAACCGTTAATCTTTGAATGCGGACCGCATTGTAGATGCCCTCCTCATTGTCGAAATCGGGTCAGCCAAAACGGTGTTAAGAACAGATTTGAAGTGTTCCGGTCAAAGGAAACAGGTTGGGGAGTTAGGTCGTTAGACTTGATACAAGCGGGATCCTTCATTTGTGAATACACAGGCGTTATTCTCACTAGAGAACAAGCACAACTTTTTAGCATGAACGGGGATAGTTTGATCTATCCAAATCGATTTGGTGAGAGATGGGCAGAATGGGGAGATTTGTCTCAAATATTTTCAGACTATGAACGTCCATCGTATCCGTCTGTACCGCCACTTGATTTTGCGATGGATGTTTCTAGAATGAGGAATGTCGCTTGTTACATGAGTCACAGCGTGTGTCCGAATGTTTTAGTTCAGCTGGTGTTGTATGATCATTCCAATATCGCGTTCCCTCACCTTATGCTGTTTGCTATGGAGAATATTCCTCCTATGAGGGAACTTAGTCTTGATTATGGAGAGGCTGATGAATGGACGGGGAAATTGTCCATTTGTAACTAAATAAATCAACATGGAGTTGCTTTTTTATGACCTGAATGCAGATTCATGTATGCATGATGCACTGAGGTAACTATTAAGTTTTTTTAGTAACTAAATAGTTTCATTAAAGTACCATGCGTAGACGAAACTTGTTTGGGTTGGTTAACGGGTTAAAATGGGTTCTTTTGATTTGAAACCCTTCTTGTCAAGTGTTTTTAATTTACTTTACAAATAGTTAGTATGTCAGATATGATTACAAAAGTTTCATTGTAATGATATAATTTTTACAAAAATGATTTAGGAGGATTTATGCATTAAAAACAAAAATGTTTTGAATTTGTCTTGGAGTTGTTTCTTTTGTAAGCTAAATGTTTTGACTTTATCTTTTTTATCCATGTAAGGTAAAATACAAATTGGATAGCTGAATATATCCATGTGTGATTTTTATTTGTACCTTTAAATGCCTAGATGTGTAGTTTACTTTCATCCACACTGTGTTTTTACCCTTTCATTTAGGTTTGCATATAGTTACTTGAGAATAGAAGCTTTTAAAGCGGATTATAAGTACCTCAATATGGGCATGTGTGTCGTTCTTAATGGATGTTGTGTGTGTATATCTCATGTGTCAACGTAGCCACTTGAGCGGACATGTTTAAACCGTGGCAACATTTTATGTCTTAAAGTTAATGCACAAGCTAGGTATTATAATCTACGAACGCAAGTCGCAAATGGTCTATAGGGACAAGTAGTCAAACATACAAGTGAAGTTTGGATCATTCAACCTCTCAAAGTCCCTTAAATAATAGATCAGAAGTTTCGCACATGGAAATCTTTCAGATTATCATGTGTTTTTTTCTGGTAGAAGTTGTATCTATATCCTAACCATGTTTTTTAGAGGCGTAATCTTTAATTGTAGTTAACACTGTCTATCTAAAGTAATAATGGCTGAGTCTTGCTATATAATTTTGTTTTTTTATTAAATTTAGTTTTAAACGTTTCTCATAATAACGGGCGCCTGAGGATGCTAATTTTGCAATGAATTTCTTGCTTTCGTAGGTAGGCATAGAACAATCTATTTGTAGCTCAACACATAGTAGAGATTTTAAAGAAGTAAAAAATTACAGGATTCGCAAGCTTCAACACCATGTGGCATATGATGTTGCTGTGGTACCCTTGTTTTCTGGATGCAAATTAATGAGACATAAAACCAATTGTGATGAAGATACACTTGTAGGGAACATGAAAGGGATCTCAAGGGCGGATATGGTTGTTCTGATTCAGTTACAGTAGCTCGTTAGCAGGTATGAAACAGTTGATGATGTCTTGCATCAACATAAGACATCCATGAGTCGATATGATTGCGTTGTTGTAGACTAGTGTATGTTTTATACTGCTAATCGACTTAAAAGCCCTTAATTTGTGTTATAGATTTGTAAATATTAAATTTTAGATTATACAGATGCTCCAAGTATAGCGCGTACTGAAATGGTCAAACCCGGTCTATGTACCATTTCAGTCTCTAAGAAATTATTTTTTTTTCATATTTTTAATGTCTTCAAACAGAGTGTAAAATTGTTGGAAGAAATAACAGAATTTATAAAGTATCGAATCTGAAATTGGCAGTTGTTTTGGTTGGTTACCTTGTTTAATGCTTTTTTGTGTGTTTTAATTAATCTGTATATGTGATATCAAATAATAAAAAGCGATAATCAACAATAGTAAATGAAGTTGTAATAGTTATAGAACTATGTTGTTTTGATAACTTTGATATCTTATGTAACCTAACGTATAACTGGAAGTGCGAGTTTCTCAGCACACTTAAACCGGAGTAAAAGGATGCATGATGGTAGTTCGTTGATGATTTTTTTTTTTTTTTTTTTTTTTGGGGGGGGGTGGTAAAGGGCATTGCCCGGCAAAAAAAAAACAACCCAAATAATGCATGATGGTGGTGTCTGATAAGAGAGAGACACAAATGATGCATGATGGTAGTCCGTTGATGATGGTGTTCGGTATATGGGGTATACCATTGTTTTGTCTGAACATCACCTCTTTGAAGTTCTTAAGTACATTTCTTAATATTCTCACTTTTATAACCCAAGAAATACAAATAAAAACTTAAACGTCATTGAATTAGTACATTTCTGTATTAGCAAGTATAAAAAGAAAAAAAATAGAAATAAATTTTTATGGGTATGATTCAAATAAATCGGGGTATGTATATTGGGGTCAAGTATTATCTTATACGATACACGTAAACTTTTAAAACTAATCTTACACGTGGTTCTCTACCCGAATACCCTTCTTGAATGTTTCGGGTTTGCCTATTAAATTCAGGCTCATTTGCCATTCCTAGGGAAGGATAAAATACAAGGCTATTTATAAGTTGTGTGAGAGATCGGATGGAAGACGAGTATGCCAATCTTTAAATGCAAAGACTGAACCAAACCATACATTGTAGTGGTGTGTGGGCGAGGCTTGGAATGGAAGTTCAGAATATTTGTCCGGAATTGGACTCCGTTTTGGATACACATGGTGGGACCCACATCACTCAAACACACATAATTTTTTAAGGGACAATTGCATATCCCCTTTATAAAACATTGCATATTTACTGAGCTTCAAATTAAAGTTGGATATTTCCCTTTCTTTTTTGTAACTTTTCAAAATGACAAGATCATCCCTTTTAAAATTAAAAAACCTAACAAATATACAAATTATATGTGAGGTAGGATCAAACGGCTGACTATTCATTCTCTTTCTCAGTCGGCAATTTCAGGTGGTTCAGAGATTCCAAGTTAGTGGCGGGCCTACCTTATAATTAGGGGTAGCCTCCGCTATCCCTTGACGATCCGACGGTAGTGTAAATTTTGAAAAAAATTGATGTTTTTTTACGTTTTTTCGATTTCATTATCCCTATAAGGATTTTCTAGATCTGCCACTATGGTTTGGCGGCGACTACAGGAGGTTCAGCAATCAGCGCTGACTGTTCAGTTCTGAGTCGAAAATGATAGGTAGTTAGGCACTTAAGGCTATGCGATTACAGGTTGCTGGTGCGATTTCTTCAGATCTGGTGCGATTCCATTTGAGTAGGCTTCATCAGATTTTGGTTTTAATAATAGTTGAGGCGATTCCTATATGTGGTTTTGTTTGCATTTCACAGTTTGTGTTATATTTGGTTGTAATATTTATATTGTAATAATCAAGCTATTTTGCACACCTGTAGTCTTAACAATTTTCAGTTTTTAGGCCAAGAAATTTTGGGGAAGAAATTGAGAAAGGAGTTGCAGGTTTAAGGAGTTTGGCATGTTTCTTACCTATGAACGAAATAAAATCCATTTTCCTTGTGTTAATGTTGTTATGATGTGATTTGTGCATTCGATCCTTGTCAACTTACAACACCGAAAACATAACCTAGCTAAAACACAAGAAACGAAAAAAAAAACAACCAAGTGTAAAATAGTTTGTATAATTTACCCTATTGAAAAACGGGTAAATATGCAATTTTTAAAGTTTTAGTAAAATTAAGGGTAAAATAGTCTTTATATAATTTATTTTTCTTAAAATAAAACAAAATGGGTAAATTTGTAATTGGGAATATGTAATTTTTATTTTCAGGTCATGTTGTTAGTGAAAGTCATTGTCGACTTGTAGGGATTAAATAGGGCATGTCTCGAGCATAGAGTTGGCGTCTTGCAATAATGTGTAATGGGAATATGGAGGCATAGTACTCACTTACATAAGAAAGAGTAGATTTTTAGAACATCCAATTTCTTTTAGTTAATTATTATAGATATACAACGGGTGCATTACCGACTTTTCTCCGGATTTGGTGGTGGACTCGGGTTACTCTCGGAGTACTCCGTTTGGTCCAACGGTTGCCCCGAGAGTGCTCGAGATTGATTCTATTGACCGTTCTAAATAAAACACTTATAATGTACATAAATATGCAAGAAAGTAACTTCAATGCCGTTAGATATAGTGAGTCGTTCAGAAGGATATTGTTCAACTCCTCATTCTTCATACATAATTTTCAGGGCTCCTAGATAGTTTCACAAGGTTGTATGAAACATGGTATCTTGGTTTAAAAAGTCTACATTTGGATCCCAAAAGCCGAGGCACACAGTTCACGTAGGCAAGGCCTTTACGTCTAACACACTAAGTTTTATCTACAACCAAAATCTGCATCTCTTATCTGATTTACATATCAACATTTTTAGCAACTAAACATTCATGATTACTTCATCCATGTGACTGACTATCTGCTCATGAGTACATGAGACGTCACCTCGCCTTCCAGAGCACCTTGTCTCTTACTAACATAACACTAAGGCAGGTATGAAGCAGTTCATACCTGCCTGCATTAAAACGACTTCGGAAATGTATCATCTTTAGCACTACATTAAGTCAACCAACCATTAAAAAAAAGGTTAAAATACCTTCAGGCCCGCCAAATCAGTTTTGGTTGACAAAAAATGGTGTCGGCTGGTTGATAACTAAAATGACAATTCCACACCAGTATTTGAAACTACAACTAATGCAGTTTCGCGTGCAATCAAATGGCTCAAACACAATGATTCATTCAAAGACTTGGAACCATATGGTTCAAAGAAACCTCAGGTTTTCTTAACAATAATCAAACTCAAAAACTGAATAAACAATAAAGCCTAGATCCTAATTTATAACTATGAAAAAAAATAAAATTGGAAATTCAAATTTTAAATAAAAATATAATATATGCTGATATGATCCTGCATCAACAACACCTAATAACTCAAGAATTTACACAGTTAATCACCTATGTAAGGTTACACTTTCTATAGAGAATCACATGTACCAAAGTTCCGATGCTTACCATCGGCTATATTCGTGAGTTGAAACCCATGCTTCGGTAGCTGGTTAATCAGAAGAGTTTCCAACTGGCAAGCTACGCTCTTCCAGGGAACTAAGAAATATAAGAAAGAAGCATTTTGCATTCCCTGCTTTGATCGATGAGCACGCACCCGTCCCTCCAAATCATCAGTCTGAAATTTTTATCAAAGATTAGTAGAAAAACCAAGTATTCTTTGAAACTAAGACATCTTCTAGGTGAGCAAAAACTAATTAACTGTAACCGAAGCTGAATCAACAACAAAACTGCACCAAAGTAACCCAACCAAACTTATAGCGCACCGATTCGAGTTTCTTTTTTTTCGATTTTGAAACAAAATTATAGTTCGGTTTCCCTTATACCTTGTTCCAAAATCAAACTACGCCAAACCAAACAAAACTTGGCAACCGAACCACACCAAACTTGTTTGAATGTCTATTATTGGAATTATGGAAAAATTCATTATTTTGGGCATAAGCCCCAAATTAGTATAAGTGGTTAACAAATATTTTAAGCCAAAAGTTTTAGGACCAGATTCTTTATTTTGGGCCGGCCAATTCTTTTCAGGCTATGTAAAATTAAAATCGAACAATAACCAAATCGAAACCAATCGGTTCCAAAAACCAAAATTCGATTTTGGTTTCTTTTGAACCCGAAACGACCCTAAACATTAGTTAAGTGAGATGACTTGCCTCCCCCACATAAAGTCTGTTGTCAGGTCTAAGAATCACGTAAACACTTGATGCACCAATTGCCAATGGCGGGGGTTGTTGCCGAGGAGCAATGAGAACACATCTTATTACTGCTTCCGATGTACTTCTCATCTTGCAAACCTCAATCAACCCTCTCTGACATATCATATGGGCAGTACTTTCTACTTCCTTCAAAAACTTCTGCATTTGGACAGTTGATTCAACAAACGAAAGATTAGGCGGTGTTTCATTAACAATTGGGTGATTGTTGGTTTTATGAGATCCGTTTTCATTAGAAAGATCATGTTCATCCGTTGTGTGCATTGAGATATATAGCTCTTCCGCTCTTTGTATGACTGCTTTGGGAACCCCTTCGCGCTTGGCCGTTTCAAACGCAAGACTCTCCCTGCATATCCCATCAATCAACTTCCATGTGGGTTTGGTTTGACCATCCACGTATTCACTTCCCATTGCTTTAAATACCGTATTCGTTGCGGTTAGTGGTTGCTTGAAGATATCATGCAAGTGAGTTGATACAATGCCCAAACAGCCGATGGAATCAAGAGTTTCCACAATACTAGCAGCAATACATGTCCCTTTAGCGGTTTTGGTTCCTCTACATATCTCATCCACAAGGACAAGGCTCTTTGAAGTGGCCCCCACAATAATAGACCCAACTCTGACATCTCTATCTGAGATCACAAGATACATAGATAGGGTTGGAAAATTCACGGTCCTTTCGATCGGCTTTGATGAAAATTCACCATATACACAAAAATACGTATTCCAAAAAATTCTACAAATACTAAGGGTTAAATGGCTAGTTCAATTTACACGCCCGGTTCTAAGTTCTAGACCGTACCAAACCGTTAAAACCGCGAAACGGCTTAAACCATACTGTTTGGATCTCTAACCGGCCAACATTCTTTGGTTTGGGTGGTTCGGCTGGTTCTAACGGTTTGTGAATATCTCTAATTAATGATTTTTTTTAACTTTAAAATATATGTATATATATCAACACGATGGTTTAAAACGTATGAACGGTTATGTCACCTGAAATGAGCTCTTCCCATCTGCAGGGCTGTCATAAGATTTCATGTGTAACATAATAGAGTCGAATTGAGGAATTGTGGCAGACTCAGCCGGGACCATAAACCCGCATATTCCAAATAATGCTGCAGCACAAATCGAACGAAGCAAGCTTGATTTACCACCTCCATTCGGTCCGGTTAAAAGAAACATTGACTTCATAACAATTGTATTCCTCACCCCACTACCTTCGGCTGCATCAAACCAATATGGTGATAGACCTGTAATCTGCATCTCGTGATATTCATTTGTTCGTCCCTTTTCCTACATCGGAAACTTCAACGTCAAAACCAAATACTTACACAGAACCCGAAAATTTACATGATGTCAAGCCTTATACGACATCAACATTTATATTCTATATATATAAAGAAGATCCCCCCTCCCTATTGATTCCATCCAATCACGTGCTACCATGTGGCATCCAACTTTTATTTTTCTCTTTTTAATCTCTTTTGTCTTTTAGTGTAACTTTTCGTTTACACAACCTGAACTTTAATAAAGTTCTCATGCAGCCCTTGAACTTCAACAAAATTAGTCTTTTCCCCTTCTTTGACGACTACAGTATTGTAGTGATACCACCGCAACGCGCGGGGTAAAATACTTAAGTTATCATCATGTCTCTAAACTTAAATTAAGTTGTTTTTTCCTTTTTCTACAACTATACTGAGCGGTAAAATACTTAAGCTATCATACAATCTCTAAACTTAAAAAAAGTTACTATTTCCTTCTTTTAAAACTAAACCGAGTGTACGGACACCGCCGCAACGCACGGGGTAAAATACTAGTTACTTGATAAATACCTGAGAACCATACGAATCAATGAGAGTAGGGAACACCCATTTCCTTCTTCTCCCCTCACTGTGTCAACATTAAAGAAATCAAGAAGCAAAAAAAATCTTAATTGATCACAAAAAATCTTACAAACTAAGACACCCTTGTAAAGGTTTTGGTTTTTAATTATGACTGGTATATTTGATGAAGAAGGTTGGCACGTAAAAGAAAGAGATGCAACTTTTGGTTGTACATAAAGTTTATTTGGTTGTACATAGAGCAATGCTTCGCCTATATAAACTTGCTCCGTACCTCACGCTTTTAACAAAACATAAAAAAAAACAAGGTAATATCTACCTCACGTGAGCAAATAACGCTTTTGCAATAACAAGCAACATGGAGGCAAAAACGAGAACATTAACTTTAGCTTGCAATTCGGCAGAAAGTTCCCTTAACAAATCTAAGGCCATTGTCTTTGCGTTTGCACAAGCCTCATGATACCTGAAATATAAATAAAGAAGCACAAGTAGAATTCAAGAAAGTAGATTTTAAAGGCTTTTTTATTAAAGACAAACAAAAAAATTAACCTTGTGAGTGCATCCTCCACCTTCACAGTGGTAAACCATTCCTCCCCAACTTTTCTACCCCTTGCATCTACAGATGGCCTAAGTTGTTTGATCTGTTCTTCACCTGGGGTTCCAGCCCAAACAGCTGGCGTAAACCGTTTCCATTTGAACCAAATAGCTTTGTGCTCCCGCGCGTATGCGATTTCTCCCCTTGGACCTCCAAATGAGGCAGTAGTAGCTCTTACTCTCGTGACTACCGGAAGAAAATCTTCTGTAACCTAAAAGAATAGTCGCATGTTCAGCTACGTGACTTTTGATTTTAAAAAGCGTTTAGGTTTCAAAAGCCGAGGCGCGAGGTGTTGCTTTATGTACAACCAAATAAGCTTTTATCAAGTAAACCATTCGTAAATTAATCATCCTTGTGGTTGTATTTACATATCACCCTCCTACTTACCATAATGTTGACCAATTTTGACCCATGTGTAGATTGAAGCGTTTTCCAAAATCTAGATCGCCTTGTGCCTCATACACGCTTTTTAAAACCAAGTACCATATTAATAGTTTTCAGAAATATAAACAACAAACTTGATTGCAGCTATTAACTCACGGCTAAAGATAAGGCTCCGGCAGCCTTATCAACTTCCTTGTAAGCCTCTATTAGATGGATCCTCTTAACACGGCCCTTCCATGAAGACTCCATCTCCTCAAAGAATTCATTTGGTATGTTCACATGGGAACTCGTTTTCTGATTACTTTCGCCATTTGTAGAGATAAATTCACTAATTCTACGTGAAACACATTCACATTCTTTCACCTGAAAATCACCAAGGAACAGCTAACTACCCTTCTAATAGACTAATTACAACATATATAAAAATAAGTGTTGTCATACACTTATGTAAAAGGTTTTTAATGCATAAACAGCTATTTGTCGTTGTTTTGTAATTGTATATCATGAGAATCAACATTAGCCGAGCCCAAGCTCCCCTAAGCTCGAGCTCTGTTTTTAAAGCTCCAGCTCTGCTCCTGATAGTTTTTCAAGCTCGAGCACGGCTCGTTTAATGATTATTAGTTAATAGTTAATTTATACATTTATTTTACATATATTATGATTGAAAATTTATATACAACATATATATATACACACACAAAAAAAGGCTCTTAACGTGCGACCTTACGCGACCACCAAAATAACGTGCGTAATTAGAGTTTAAGTTTAACCCAACCCATGCGTAATTATGCAAATCAATCGATCAATCAATCATACCCAGTATAATCCCACTCATAGCAAAGCTATTGGTAGGGTCTGGGGAGGGTGGGATGTAGGCAAGCCTTACCTCTATCGCAGGGGATAAAGAGACTGCTTCCGGTGAGGCCCCAGCTCCAAAGACATGCGTAATTATGCAAATAGTGTACGTAATTAAGTCACGTACGGTTGCACGTTAAGGGCCTATTGTACGTTAACCTTCCCCTATATATGATGATAATAATAATAATAATAATAATAATAATAATAATAATAATAATAATAATAATAATTGTTGTTATTATTACTACTATTATTATTATTATGTAAATATGTATTTAATATATATATAATATGAATACTAGGCTTGTGAGCCTATTTGAGCTCGATAATTGAAGACGAGCTCGGGCTCGTTTATTAGACATGCTTAATTTTTGGAGTTTGAGCTCATTGAAGCTTGACTCATTTCCAACTTTTAGCAAGTCAACCTAGAGTAGCTTATAAGCGGCTCAACTCGTCTTCATCGCTAATCAGAATCTTTCCAAAAGAATCATTTGAAGAAAAGTTCAACACTTACTAGGATCTCCATGTCGATTTTCAGTCCGTTGCCACCCAAGTAGGATCCATTAATAGTCTTAGTATCTCGTTGAGTTCAGAGTTACTATACAACTGTAAAACCTCATCGAGCACACTTTTGATCTTGCAAAACTCAACATGATTTGTTTCCCTTAACTCAAGTAACTTCACAAGCTGCACAATAACAAGCAATTCATGGATAAAGATTTACATGTGTCAAAGTTAGAATTCCATGCCTTCAACAAATATGGAACTAAAACTGATTTTTAGTACCTTTGATGGTGTGATACAAGTGAACTCAGGAATTGTGCATGAAATATTGCTCATAAGTTTGCAGATTTCTGCAAAATGTTCAAATACAGAGAAAAAAAGTAGTTATAGTGTATCGAAGAAGTTTTAAAACTATCACGCTGTCAAAAGAGTTTATTCATTGTAATTACTTTATTCATGCCAATCTTAGTTTAAAGAGGCGTGAGGTGCGCACATTACATACATAAGGCGGGCATCTACATACAACCAGATAAGCCTTATTTACAAACAGAAGTTGCATATCTCCCACCTGTTATACAGATAAACCTATTTATCAAGTAAACCTGTCATAGTTTATTCACCCCTTGGGTTGAATTACATATAAACCTCCTACAACCCCTAATTTGGACCACTTTTAACCCGGAACTACATGAGACATGCCGTTTTGCCCTTGGTGTGTTTTCCTTAACGCCTCGCGCATCACACGCGCCTTATTAAAAAAAATGCCAACTAATGTTAATTAGAAACTCACCTTGAATGGTAGATGCAACTGCGTAAGCCGGAGGATTCAGAAGAAGATCTCTAACACACCTGTAAACAGCGCAAAAAAGGAAGAAAAAGAAAAAATATAAATTTAATGCCAAAATATTAGGGAAAAATATATTATCAACATACATAAGAAATTAAAAAAAAATGATTGCATCAATTGACATTCTTATTTTTGTTTGTGGGAACTCCGTGTTAAGATTGAGCCAATTCAAGGCTAAAAGATGTACACATAGCTTTTCAATGTTTGTTTCGTGACTTCATCCCACCAATGCTTTTTATATTAAAGATTTGAAAAAATAGACTCTTCACTTACATCGCAGGTAGTTCAGTACAATTCGAGGGGAGCAAATATTTTAACAAAAAAGGGATTCCCTCAGTCTGTATAGCACCTGATATACATGACGTGTCAGAACACAACAGCATGGTATGAGGTACAACATAATTGAAGAGATGATATCTAACCAATTTGTGAGGCTGTTCCAAGATGCAATGGACGAGGCCTGTTTTCTGAAGCAACGGTTACATTTCGAAATGAGACATTGTCATCGAGACCATATAGCTCTTTTACCTGCAGTTACAACATAAACGGTAAACCATTTTAACGTGTTGAGAGATGTAGGCATAAAAGAGTTAAATATACATAAATGTATAACAAACCCTAAATAAGATCTCATCGAGCATGTCTCCTTCAAGACATTCAAAGTGTCTGCCATTGCATTCTGCCCACAATAGCCCACCTTCACCAAACTCTCTCCAACTAGAAGTCCCTGTTAATTGAAAGGGGGTCATGATATGACGTTTATGTTGGGCGAATTGGTGTGGAGGCCCGATCAAGGGAGGGCGGCCGACCCTAGCTTTGAGTCGGCTCACACGTCTTTATTTGGCAGTTAAATTAGGGTTTTAATTTAGTCGGCCCTAGTTATCTCTATGTGAGCTTGGGCCTAACTTGGGGATTAAGTTTTCTAACCCTAGATTAGTCTCTATATATTGATATCATGGTACTTGTAATTCCTTGAGCACCTCAATAATAAAAAAAACCCTAGTTGCAGCACAGTGGAAGTAGGTCAGCTGACCGAACCACTTTAAATCTTCGTGTCGTTTACTGCTTTCGTGTGTGAGTGTTCAATCCTAACAATCCTAACAACCGGTATCAGAGCTTTGGCTCTTGATCTGGATCACATAAGAACACTAGAACCGCCACCTTCAGTTCTTTCTAAAAGTATTCATGGTTTCAATTAATCGATGCCTTTCATTCATATGAAGATCCCTTTAAATAGAGAGAGATACAAGATAACCCTATCGCTAATTAGGAAACATAATCCTATTTAATTACAATTGAATCAATCTAAGTCTGTACATATATCTCTAAATATAAACATAAACTTGTTCTCCAAGCAAATATCTCGGCTAAGACTCCCCCGCAGTTTGAGCGAGCGTAGGACAAACACGCTCAAGCTGGAGCGAAAAGATTGGAACAGTTGACATCCCTTGGTAAATATATCTGCATACTGTAACGAAGTCGGAACATGAAGAACACGGATATGGCCAACTCGAACTTTCTCCCGAACAAAGTGCATATCAATCTCTATGCGCTTCGTTCGTTGATGCTGAACAGGATTATCAGATAGATAAACCGCGGACACATTATCACAATAAACCACCGTAGCTTGACGAAGGGGAAGGCGGAGTTCAAGAAGTAAATTTCGTAACCATGTAGCCTCCGCAACCGCATTAGCAACCCCACGGTATTCCGCTTCAGCACTAGAACGAGAAATCGTAGGCTGCCGCTTAGATGACCAAAAATAAGGTTATCTCCTAGAAAAACACAATATCCACTAGTAGAACGACGGGAGTCAGGACATCCTCCACAATCTGCATCAGAATAAGCAACCAAGGAATGAGTAGCCGACTTGACGATACGAATACCGTAGTTAATGGTGCCTTGGAGATACCGTAGTATGCGCTTTAAAAAGGCAAAATGTGACTCGCGCGGTTCGTGCATAAATAAGCAAACTTGCTGAACCGCATAAGAGATGTCAGAGCGAGTAAAAGTTAAGTATTGTAATGCACCAGCCAAACTGCGATACAAAGTAGGGTTAGGAAAAAACGGGCCATCAGTTGCGCTTAGTTTGGATGACAAATCTTTGGATGACAAATCTACTGGAGTGGTACATGGCTTGCACGATGTCATGGAGGCACGGGAAATAATATCCTTGGTGTATTGGGCCTGATCCAAAAACAATCCATTGGCATGACGAGAGACCCTAATACCCAAAAAATGATGTAACTCACCCAAATCAGTCATAGCAAATTCACGAGACAAAGTAGTGATAATATCCTGAAGTAAGGCAGTGGATGATGCTGTCAAGACAATATCATCAACGTATAATAATAAATATGCAGTCTCCAAGCCCTTGGTGTAAATAAACAGAGAATTATCGCAGACACTGCCACGAAACCCACGAGATAAAACAAAGTTTGCAAATCTTGTGTACCAAGCCCGTGGAGCCTGTTTCAAACCATACAAAGACTTCTTTAACCTGTAAACAAAATTAGGAAAACGACGATCCACAAAACCTGCTGGTTGATGCATAAAAACCGTTTCATTCAAATGTCCATGAAGAAAGGCGTTCTTGACATCCAATTGATGGATAGGCCAAGAGCGAGACTCTGCAAGGGACAAAACGGTGCGAATAGTAGCCACTTTGACGACCGGACTAAAGGTGTCCTCACAATCCACGCCCACTGTTTGAGATTTACCATTTACAACCAACCGGGCTTTATATCTTTCCAAGGTACCATCAGCTTTAAATTTATGGCGGAACAGCCACATGCATCGAATGACCGGTTTGTCTGGTGGTCGGGGACAAGATCCCAAGTATCATTTTCCTGTAAAGCACTAAACTCGGTTTGCATGGCATATAACCAATGGGGGTCGGCAAAGGCTTGGGGAATAGGACTTTGGGACAGGTGATATGGCTGTGGTAGTGAGAACTTGTTTGGATTTGGACCGGGTCATCATAGGGTGGTGGTTAGTGGATTGTGGGTGGGTTGTGGGGGCTGTCGTAGCAGCTGTAGAGTGAGCAGGGGCTGTAGAGGCAGTGGCCGTAGCTAGTGGTGGTGCTGCGGTTGATGCAACTGAGGTTGGCTGAGGTGTTGGTGCTACAGGTGGGTTATCCGGCTGGGCAGCAGGGTTTGGTTGAGCTGGGGCTGGTCGTGGGCGACGGGTGTAGTGGTAAGGGAACGGAGAGATGGTTTGTGGGGAAAGGTTGGTTCGGGCCGAAGGTGAGAGACAGAAGGTGAAACCAAGTGGTACGTCATCCAAAAAGGTGTAAGAAGCAGGTGGAGTGGGTATAGTGTAAGGAAAGGTGTGATCGTCAAAAGTGACATAACGAGAAATAATAACCTTCCTGGCAGTGGGGTCGAAGCACCGGTACCCTCGAAAATTGGGAGGGTAGCCTAGAAAAATGCAACGAACGGATCTGGGATGAAGACGGTGAGGTTGGGAGGCTGATGTATTTGGGTAACAGGCGCACCCAAAAACACGAAGATGGTCATAAGTGGAAGGTAAAGGGCAAAAGGGGGGGCAAAGAAATTGAGACGTTTGGTGGGTAATATGTTGTGAAGGTATGTAGCGGTGTGAAGGGCTTCCCCCCAAAAGGTAGGGGGAAGTTGGGCATGAATGAGCAATGAACGAATGATGTCATTGAGACGACGAATCATCCGCTCCGCTCGACCATTTTGGGATGAGGTTTGAGGGCAAGAGAATCTAAATAAGAGGCCTTGTTGATGGGCAAATTGTTTAAAGGCATTATTGTCGAATTCTCCCCCGAGGTCACATTGAAAGGTTTTGATATTGCGGTTAAATTGGGTGGCTATTAATCGGTGAAATTTAACAAAGGTGGGAAAAGTTTCAAATTTGAATTTAAGGGGATATACCCAGACAATGAGAAAAATTGTCTATCAACACCATGTAATATTTATATCCGGTTTTACTGGGTATTGAAGAAGTCCACGAATCACAATGTATAATATCAAACGGGGCAAACGTAAACGAAGTAGATTCATAAAAAGGCAAACGTTTACTGTTTGATAAATGACAAGAATGACAAAATGGAGAATTTTTATTGTGATTAGATGAAAAACCAAAATGTCTACGAAGAACATCTAAAACTTGTGTCCATGGATGTCCGAGGCGACCATGCCAAGGTAAGTTAGTAGATGCAATGAAACAAGCTTGGGGCGGAAGTGTTGGTAGAGTCACAGGATATAAATCCACCGTTCTATTGTGGCGGGAAAGTAGGCGCCCAATGCGGAGGTCCTTCAAGGAAAAACCAAAAGGGTCAAATTCTATAGAAACATTATTGTCTCGGGTGAATCGGCGAGAACCGATATGAGAGATTTTATAATTTTAGGGCTATAAAGAATATTGGGTAAATATTGACCATTACCAACCACAAGTTTAGTATTTAAAGGCAAATGATCAAAGTGGGAAATCATACCTCGGTTCTCAGTAACATGGCGCTCAGCTCCAGAATCCATCACAGGAACTTCAGGGTATTGCAACTGCATAGTGTTAAAATCAGCACTCAACTCTGATGGGTTTAATGCATCAAAGCCTGGAGGGGCGGATGGGCCAGCAGGAGCCATAGGAGTTGGGTCGTAAGTTGGGATAAATCCAGCATAGTTAGCTGATGGGGATTGGGCCTGATTAGGTGGGTAAGTGGGCTGATTTGGTTTCCAGGATGATTGGGTTGGGTAGGGACAAGGTGGTGTGGACCACCAGGCCCACTGTGGGAACTGCATCTGACCCATGTGTTGATTAAAGGGCCAAGAAGCTGATGAAGGTGGCAATCCACGGTACCCACGACCGCATCCGGCACGGCCCCGTGAGTTTTGATTGCGGCCACGCCCACGACCTCTGGTCGGTTGATTAGAATGCTGCTGGGTGTTGTTAGATGGTGGCGCGGCTGACGTGTTTGTGGTCTGATTTGATCCGGTCCGTGTAGAGACGATAAGAACCGAAGAGGATTGTTGTTGGCGAGCCTCCAAGTGAATGACCTCATCCTGAAGCATAGTACGGGCGGTGTCCCAATCGGCCTGCTGAGAGTGAATGAGTTGAGCGGTCGTATCAAACTTGGCGGAGAGTCCCCGAACAAGTTGTAGGACAAGCCGCTTGTCTGACACGGGCTGATCTACATCAGCGAGCTGATTGGCCAATTCTTTCAACTGCTGGCAGTAATCATCAACGGAGCTGCACGAGACAAGAGTCATGTTGACAAACCGAGTGTCCAAGGCTACAGCCTTGGCTTGTTTATTACTCAAAAACATCTTTTCAAACCTAACCCACGTATCCCTAGCCGTAGCTATTGTGTCGAGGACACGGGTTAGCAAATCGTCAAAAATAGCACTATAGATCCA
Organism: Scalesia atractyloides; assembly: GCA_947069175.1. NCBI lineage: Eukaryota > Viridiplantae > Streptophyta > Magnoliopsida > Asterales > Asteraceae > Scalesia > Scalesia atractyloides. Next base: position 56,897,811 of record CAMTDV010000027.1, read on the forward strand.
TTGTGAGACGAGGGCATCAATCTCCTTCCATGATGTGTACACCGGATCCGTAGAAGCCGGTGGTGGAGTCTTATCAAGGTGGTCTAAAACCTTGTAGGCGATGGCATGGAACTGAAAAAGTTTAACCCAAGTAGAATAGGTAACTTTGTTGTCGTCCAGTGTCCAGATTTTGGACTGGATATTAGTGACAGAATATGCCGGGTGCAAGGCTGGTTTATCGGTGTTGCTGGTGCCGTCATCTGATTTAGTCATGATGAAAACGGCAAGGGATGTGCTGCAGTGGGTCGGAAAAGAAAACAGAAGCAGCCGAGGCTGTTGTGAGGATCGAAAAAAAAAGGAAGAAAAGGATAGGGTTAATCCGAACCTCAGCTCTGATACCATAAAAGTATTCATGGTTTCAGTTAATCGATGCCTTTCATTCATATGAAGATCCCTTTAAATAGGGAGAGATACAAGATAACCCTATCGCTAATTAAGAAACATAATCCTATTACAATTACAATTGAATCAATCTAAATCTGTACATATATCTCTAAATATAAACATAAACTTGTTCTCCAAGCAAATATCTCGGCTAAGACTTTCGTCGTCAGCCACCCAGTCAACCGCCGCCGGCACCCAGCGCTGCTAGGGTTCCTTCGCCGCCGCCGTTAGGGTTTTCGTCCGCCATCACAGAAGAAGGTTTAGGTACCGTTTTTTCGAAAGCTTTAACAACCAATCCCGAATCAGTCAAGATCAGAGATCTGTTTTGCAGAAGAATAGTTTGGTTGAATCAAAGAGACTGACTACAGAAACCTAGAACCAGAGTTAACCGCATTTGTCAGGTTTTATTGTTTCAGTTTTGATTATCAAGTTCGTTATTCCGTTGCGTATTAAATAGATTGATTTGCTGCGTTTGTCACTGTTTATCCATAACCAATGTTTCGTTTAGTCATTGCCATGGTTGTAGACGAAAAGGTGATAATAGAGAAGTTTGATGGGAATAAGTTTGGTTGGTGGAAGATGAAGATTGAGGCACTACTTTGTCAGAAAGACTTAGATGTAGTGCTTAAGGGTGAGAAGCCAAAAGATATATCACAAGCAGATTGAAGTTGGATAAGAAAGCCAGAGCAGTGATAACGCTTTCTCTGTCAGAGAATGTTGCCTATAACATCCAGAAGGAAACCTCAGCTAAAGGTATGATGTAAGCATTATCAAACATGTATGAGAAGCCTTCTGCAGCAAATAAGGTTTATCTTATTTGAGAGCTTGTGAATACCAGGATGAAGGAGGCTGACTCAGTAACAAAATCAAACCAATAACCTAAACTAAATCTTGTCTCGCTTATTGTCTTTCGATATTAAGTTTGACGATGAGGTTCAAGCCCTACTGTTATTATCCTCATTGCCTGATAGTTGGTCGGAACAGTAACTGATGTTACTAGCACTTCGGGATCGAGTAAGTTCACGTTTGCGAAGATGCAGTATCTTATTTTGGGAGAGGATGCTCGACGTCGTGGTTCAGGTGAGTTTTCGAGTTCTTTGTTGAGTATAGAGGCGAGGGGAAGAAAGAATCAGCGGGAAAGTCGTCAGAGCAAGAGGAGGAGTGTGTCTAAGGCTCAGAAGGATGTGGTATGTTGGGATTGTAATGAAGTAGGACACTTTAGGAATCAGTGTTCGAAACAAAAGAAAGAAATAAACTCTACAGGAGACCACAGTGATGATGATGATGCGTTAGTCTGTAGTGTGGAGAGCAGTGTGGATTCCTAGGTCATGGATTCTGGTGCTTCATTTCACGTTGCCCACAGCAGTGAAGCACTATAGAATGTGAAAGGTGACTTTGGAAAGGTTAAACTGGCGAATGATGAGATACTTGATGTTACGAGCATGGGCGACATTGTTTTGAAGACTTCAGTCGGTTCGTGGACTTTAAATGATGTAAGGGTTATTCCAGGTTTGAACAGGTTGTTGATTTCAGTTAGCCAGTTGGATGATCAGGGACATGAAGTTAAGTTTGGGAATGGACAGTGGAAGGTTGTCAAAGGGAATATGGTCATGGCTCATGGAAAGAAAAGAGGCTCATTATACATGGTCAATGGACCATCAGAAGGAAGTGACGTTCCAGTTCTGAAGAAAAACAAAGTCGAGTTCGCAGAATCTCAGGGACAGAAGAGGGTTTCCTTTGCAAGAGAGAAACCTAGAGTCACAGGAAAGATTCGGGATGAACGAGTTTGAAGGGTCAAACCAGTCGGGGGACATCGCGACAGTGGAGCACAAGGCGTGTTACAGTTTTAAGGCGACAGTGGGTTAAAAAGACCAGAATTCCAGATGAAAAAGTCTCTCCAGAGAATCTCTTGCTAGTATTGGAGGGTGTGTTCTCGGGATTTCTCAAAATTCGACAATTCGTTTAAGTGGGAGCCGACAGGGACAGAGAACGAGTCACAGGTTGTGACTGATGAGTTGAGGCTCAGTGGGAGCTTCAGTGTGCCTTCAGGTTAACTGTGGAGAAGGCGGCTGCAACTTGGTGGTAAAGGAAGATTACAAGATGTACAAATGTTGAAGACTATTGGGCGTTATTTGAGCCTCCAAGTGGGAGATTGTTGGGCGAATTGGTGTGGAGGCCCGATCAAGGAGGGTGGCCGACCCTAGCTTGGCCAACACGTCTTTGTTTGGCAGTTAAATTAGGGTTTTAATTTAGTCGGCCCTAGTTATCTCTATGTGAGCTTGGGCCTAACTTGGGGATAAGTTTCCTAACCCTAGATTAGTCTCTATATATTGATATCATTGTACTTGTAATTCCTTGAGCACCTCAATAATAAAGAAACCCTAGTTGCAGCACAGTGGACGTAGGTCAGCTGACCGAACCACTTTAAATCTTCGTGTCGTTTACTGCTTTCGTGTGTGATTGTTCAGTTCGTGTGTGTGTTCAATCCTAACGATCCTAACAGTTTAGTCTACACATGTTGGTTGTATCACAAAGGAAAAAATACCCGAAGAATTGTTCTTAAGTGATTTGTGGAGAAACAAATGATGATAACGACAAGTACGAAGCTTGGTAACTAATGCTTCTTCAGTTAAGCCGTCCTCTAAAGAGAACGTCTTCATAGTCTCCAGAACTGAAACCATGCAATACCCTTTGGCAGAACGGGATACTCCTATAAAATGTAAAGATCAAAATTGAACATAGTTAGCACGTGAAAAAATCATTAAAAAAGGAATTGACAAAATTTTGGTAGCTGCTGTGATAACCGAATAAAGTATATGTAACTTTTGCATACCAGCAACCGGCATCGGTTCAGGAAACTCAAGATCACGATCATCTTCCACGAGTCCAAAAACATAAGGACTTCCAGGATGTGCATGCCTTCATAAATTAATGAATCAATATTAATATTAAATCAATAGTTCAAGTCCTGAGCTTCATGTAGTTGTTATCAAGCACATACAGTTGACATACAAGTTCATCCATGTATTAGGAGGTTTTATAAAAGACACATTCTTTTCGGCTTAAACGTTTGCAGCTTAGAGCAAGGTAAAGGAAAGGTTGTTGTATTTCATCATAAGTTAAGACTACTGCATGAACAGTCTTATAGAATGTACTTGACATCTTGACAGATCCTACATACAATAAATGATTATTTATTTGCTAGTAATATTCCACAAAATATATGTAAGTGCACAAATTTGGTAGTAATATTCCACAAAATATAACAGGTCAAACCGAAAGAAGTCAGAATGCAAAGGGAAGTTAACAACATTCTCAGAAGCAAGTTGCAAAGCTGAGATATGAGCAGGTAACTACCCAGATATAAAACGGCTTTTGCGAGAACGGGCTTGGTTGGACCCTGAACTTCTTCAACAATGCACTACAACCATAAACATCAGAAAATTCAACTTCGACCTCATCTTAAAAAGAAAAGTGCTTAATCAATTATGATGAGTAAAGTTGACCGCAATCAAAAGTCATAGAACTTACTACTGAAAACCCGCTATGTGTCAGATCATCCAATGTTTGACGTAAATTCTGCAGAATAAAAAACGGATAACACTGATTACTTAAAAGGACGTCCAAAAAATAGCCAATCACAGAGGTTGTGGTTGATCAATCATTCTCTGCATCAAGTAATTGTTTATAAACCAAGCTCAACAAATAGGGTCTAGCAGTTGAAACTTTTTATATGTAATACCACAACAGGGCAGCCAGCTTTAGGAACGCTATCTGAACGAAGACCACCACAAGGGTTCAAACCAGCATATTCCACAAGGATACAAGCATCAAACCCAGTGGCTTCATAAAAGTCCCCAACCTAAAAATATAAAGAACTTCATGATATTGTGCTTGATATTGAATATTAAGAAATCAATTAAGAGAAAAGTGGAGATGACAATTTCGACGTAGTTACTTATGGATGGGTCAATTTGGGTTTTTTCATCGCAAATGGATAAATTTCGCAAAAGGGAACAAGTTAAAAGTCACTGTCAATGCATACAGCTTCTGAAATCTTTTTGTTCAAAGATTAAATTTGTTTACCTAAAGTTCTAAAGAATAGAAAAAACGTACTTGAGGGCAACCCACGAGCCGGTTTTGGCCCATACTCATGTCAACCCATTAACCTACCCATCCATCTTTCAATGGGACGGACCAAGATATAGAAAGGAGAGACCCTAGCATCTATCAACATACCCTACAAAGTAAAATTTCCCGAGGGAACCTTGACTTGAATTTCAGTATTTCACAATTAAGCGTTCCTTCTTTTAGACTTCACAAAATAATAAATACAAAGAAAATATCACTAACACTTCATTGTATAAGGTTGACAGAAACTATTCACTAAATAAACTAAAAACTATTAAATATAGTTCTCAACACGAGAAAACAACACTTGCCTCCCGTTCTTGAGGTTGTCATCCAAACCAAGCAGATTGGAGTAAACCAGTCGCGTTACTAATTGGATAGATGATGTCTTCACACATGTCAGCATTTTCTGTAAGAACAAATAAGACTGTTATTGATAAGTATAGATCGGAAAGGCAACCCGCAACTGAACCCGTAAACATTATCTTTTGTTCTTGGTGATAGATTAATCTACTAATTTTTATATTTCTGATATCTTTGAATAAAAATTATATAATAAAAAATTAAAATAGCAATAACGTATTTGGAAATCCCAACGGGCAATTTTAACAAACTAGTAGGTTTACGCAATACACAACGGGTAATTACACAATACATACCCAGCGGGTAATTACCAATACCCGTCCTATTGTCATCCCTAAGCTTAGAAGAGATACCAAAGATATCTATTTGAAATAAGCAACTTTCATATCATGATACTTAAAATAAAAAGATTGTTGATCTAGAATACCTCCTTCCACCACATGATATGAGGATAATCCTTCTCCACAAGAACATCTTTTAGTTCCCTGATCTTTTTTGCTGATTTGGTGCTTGTAGACCTTCTCTCTTTGAAGCAGTAGACCTGCTTGGGCTTCCTGGTAGGGCCAATAAGATAGAGAGTGTTCATCAAACTCAGTGAATTTTAGACCTTCTCTATCACTTTGAAAGATATATGCTTGGAGTAGGCAAGGCAAATTTGATCCATTTATGGATCGATTTGGTTTGTTTATACATCTAACAAGTCAGATTAAAGAGCTTTAGCTAACATAGACAGTAGTCAAAGTCAAACAGAGTGAAAGTTGCAAAAGTGTATTGACATGCCTAAATTGTTTCATTAAAAAATTATGTATGTCATATTTAGCGCACCAGTTATTTGAAAAGTCAAGAAGATATTGAACAAAAAGGGTTTGAAAGTCAACTCAAACCGACTAGACTTAGTAATACCATTCTATTTCTCTATAGATGGTGCTTGGGAGCATCAAATTCAACATTTCTTATGGCCTCATTTACTTGGTTAACCAATCCCAGTCCGAAACAACATAATAAGAGTTCCTAAGTATATTCAAGTTGTCTTAGATTTGAGTTTAATGAAATGTACTGTGAATGAGTATAAGTCGAAGAATATCTCTCAACGTGAATCATTAACCTGTATATATAGTAGCATCAAGTACCCTAGAAACTCATGAACACATAAGAACAAACCAATAGATGTTAACATAAATTTAGGGGTAACACACGTAGCTTCCTAAACATAAGTTAGTGCCCGTTCACAAAATGGAATGGAATGGAATTGGAATGTAGAATCCATTTCTCATGTTGTTTGTTTCAACAAAAAAAGGAATTGGAATTGAATAATAACATAGAGAAGAAATCCGCATTCCAAATTCCAATATGTGAAATGAACACACCTAAATTCCAAATTCATTACACTCCATAAAACGAATGCTACACAGTCAAAAACACATTTATTTAATGACTATAGATATGTGGGACCATCAACATTTGAAGCACCCATTACATGAGCAGAATAAAACAAAAAATAATCAAAGTGTAGGTTATAAAAACCTAAAACATGTGAGAATATAATAACACAGAAACCACATGTGACTGAAATCAAAAGCAAAGAAAAGTTAGGAGGAGCTTACGAGGAGGAGCATAGGGGGAGAGTGAAGGAAGAAAAGTAAGGGAGAGGGGAAGAGATGTGAAGAGCGGAGATTGCGAGGGACCTCGCCGTCACCCAACACATGTTTCCTTTCCTTTCCTTTCCGTCCGTCGCACACAGATAGATAGATAGATAGATTATTATCGTTTCAAGACGTGGCTGGCTGCCTGGCTGCTTCAGCTTGACGGAAGGGGGAACAACCAACTAGTAGCAGTTAGCCGGTGTTTGCGATCACTTATTTCCTACCAGGAGTCGGTACTACCATTATCTAAAAGGGTTTCTATTCTACCCATGCCAAACGCTTTAATTTTTATTACAGGGCATTGTCTAATTTATTTAGTAGTACTAAATTTTAGACTAAATATCTATTTTGCTTTTATAGTTTTAGTTTGATTTTTCTGTTACTCAACTTGTTCAATCTTTTCCCTAACTTACACTTATACTTTTAAATTGAATTTCTATAAGGGCAAACAAGTGTTTTACTTATGGTTTATGATTTAGGTTTAAATTGCTTAAAAATATTAGTTAGTTTTTCAATAAACTCTAATTACATATACAATTTGTATACGTAAAAACGGGATATACCCAATTGCCTTAATCTAATTTCCTATTAAAATATGCAAATTTAAATATGCAAATCTTTTTATATGCATATTTAGCGAAAAGTAGTGGCGGATTCAGAAACTTTTTTCAGTGGGTTCGTTTTGATAGATTCTCACTAACTTTTTTTCAAATTATACAAGGTTCTCATTATTTTTTCTATTTTTTTTTCAATCCGAGTGGGTTCATGTGAACTCACAAAACAGGGCTGAATCCGCAGCAGAAAGTGACCTATTATAGTGCAAAGTGTTCTATTAAATAGAATTATATGGTAAATAAGTACCCATATGCCTTTATCTAATTTTCTTTTAACATATGCAAATTTAAATATGTAAATCTTTCGACATGGCACACAAATGATGACAACGTGTAGTTGGTACTTAGTACTAGTAGTGTGTAGTTGGTACTTAGTACTAGTTGAAAGATCATATGTACTCAAGAAAATTGATTTTTCACATTATAAAATTTTATAACAAATAACATTTAGTATTATACATTAGCATACAATGACTAAAATGTTTTTTTTGTATATGATTTTATTTATTAATATATGAAGTTATGGTTAAAGCAATCAAATTTTGACATAAAGTTTGAAATATTCATACTATATACAAAATCAAAGCATATATGATTTTAACAACTTTGAACGTATATAAATCGAAAACGATCAAACCAACTACGACATGGATCGAGAAAGAACACAGAAAAAATCGAACGAGAATAACACAGAAAAAATCGAACGAGAAGAACACAAAAATAATCCGAATTTGTTGTAGGAAATCAGAACTAATTGTTCGACCATGCTTCAATTATATATATACTTCAACTTGTAGTAATCTCGTGAATGTTGAATATCTATACTTCAATTCTCAAGAACACTAAAAATCTCCATAACATGAAGTCACCTGATGGCTTGATCGATATAGAATTTGAATGGTTTTTGAGGTTTATAAACTTGTAAGAAAAAGATAAAGCTGCCAATATGCAAAAAGTCTTTCTTGCCCTTGATAAAAAATCAATTCGGAGGATGTGAGTGTAAAGGAAAAGTTGAACCAATTAGGTAACAACAAGGAGCAAAAAAGTCAAATTAAAACTATTGGAGCAAAATGGATATTTTGACCAAACCATAGGGAGCAACATAGAAATTTATTCTAATTTTTTATGATGGGGCATTATATAATTTATCTAGTAGTAAAATTAAGAACTACACATGTCTTTTTCAATTTAAGGATGGAAAAGTATGATGGTTTTTCCTCCCCTAAACTAGTTTCCTCATTGATTTTTCAAACGAGTATAACTTGTTTATACGTTTATGTTTTTTTTTTTAAATTACACTGTTTTAACGACATTTATTCTCTTTAATTCGAACAAACTATTGCTATAGTTTTCTTTAAAAAAATTACTGGATACGTGATACACATTCAATGTAGGTCATTACGTGGTTACACATTCAACATAAATCATTACGTGATTAAACATTCAATATAAATTCATTACGTGATTACACATTCAATATAATTTGTTATAGTTGATGTTATTACAATTATGCTTATTACGTGATTACACATTCAATAATAAGAACTTAATTGTGTATGCTTCAATACATAATTAAATCTCTAATATACGACATTATATGGTTCTTATAGGTTGATTGCTAATGTTTTGTATTGCATCTATACTTAATACATGATTAGACCTGAAATATCAGGTATTTCATGAAATATTATGTATTACATGTTTTGTTTTTTATTATATTTATGGTTAGTATGTAATCATTCAGTGGCAGTGGCGGATCTAGAGTTTTTAGTAAGCAGGTGCACAAATTGGGTCGTCTCAAATCCAGTCGGATCAAAATGGTTCGGACTTAATATAATTAGTTACGATTAGTTATTTGAAAAACATTAGTTATGATTAATAATTGATATACTATAATGAGAAATTAACTATAGGTTGTTTTAAGTTCAATATAAAACCTGAAGGTTTCATTTGTAACTCACATCTAATAAAGGGTGTTAATTTAAAACTTTTAAAATTACACCCTAACCAACAAATATAAAGGACTACATTATTTATTGTCTCCTCCTTTTATACACTACATCTTCTCCAAAGAGCTTTCTGACTTTTCTCCATTGAAGCTTCATTCAAGTTTTTTAAGATTCAAGTATTCGACACCATTTTGTTTCCTTTTCTCTAGATCCGTAGATGTCATGGGTGCCTTACAGATATTTCCACAGGTGCCCTATTTAAAAAAAAACTAAATTTTCTTCTCCTGATTTGAATTCCAAGGGGTGCCTAGTAGATCTGCCCCTCCTTAGTGGGATTTCACATAAATAAAATATAATGAAATCATGTAATGGGTATTCAAAAATCATGTAACCACGTAATAAAATATAATCAACTATTGTTACGTAATTACGTAATCACTCAGTGGGGTTTCACATTTAATACTACAATGAAATGCGTAATCACATAATGGGTATTCATTGATTATATTCAAGTACGTAATTACGTACTAGAACATAATAATGTAACGTTACACAATCACGAAACTTTATAGCTTATAAAATAAAATTTTTAATTTTTTTTTGAAATACTATAGTAATAGTTTGCTTGAATTAAATAGTGTAAGTCCCAATTCGGATCTAACACGGTATCACAACCACTAATCGATTGCGGAAATAAAGATTAGAATTAATAGAACAAGAACGATCTTCGATTAAACAACTTGCATACACCGAATGGTGTCTGATACAAGATTTCATAATAACAAACTGACTAGCAACCAAAATACTAACCCTAACATATGTATTTATACTAATTGATTAACCCACTAAGTACAACCTTAGGCCCATAAGGCTCTAGGAAGCCCATTCTCCCAAACATAGCCCAACATGCAACACTAATGTGTAAACCTTTTAGCTAGAGGCCCAACAATCTCCCCATAGGTTTACAACATTAGACGTTCAATCCTTTGGTAGTGCATCAACTCCCATTCTTCCAGCTATGATCCCAGCAACGGCTATCGTCCAATCTTTAGCACATGCATCATATAACTCTGCAGTTTGAATTTGATTCGTTGCTAGAACTTGCAGGTCTTCATCGTGAAAGCTCACTAGATCAACCACATCATTCACTCGAAATGCTTTCTCCTTAGTAACGATCGCTACACTCCCGACCTTTGGGTCATACATCCAAAAGTTGAAATTCTTCAAAATGCCATTGAAAATGTTGGAGCGACTGGTATCACTAATTCTTTATCAGTTGGAGGCCACATCACAGATTTGAACCTTCTACCAGTCCTTGCATCCCTAACTCCTTTAGCTGCCTGGAGATACGGTTCAGTTGTCTTCATCGTTTTAAATCCATTCTTCACCTCCTGTTCCAGCTTCTTGAAAAATCTTCACCCTGGACCTCGCTCGGTCGTATCATTGTCTATATACGGAGCCCTTAGAAGATCAGCCAATGCAACTTTCGTCCAGGTCTCAAACTGGGACTCCTTGGAGTAATATTCTCGTGTACCATCTTGTCTTACAATCAGCCACATTCTCTTTATATGATCATAGGTCCAGCTCAGCACCCGTGACTTATTCCCAACCTTACTATAATAACTCGATCAAAGCTCCATAACAAATCTCTCAGATTGGTTGGTAGGATCCTTCAACTGAAAGTTCTCGTCCAATGGATTTACATCAACATTCTTCATCAAAACCATCTGTTTCTTCCTTTGAGCAGTTTGTCTTTTCTGACTTCTAGTGAACTTTCTCTTCGGATCGCTCAGATAATCATCCAATCCAGCCTAACGCTCAGCAGCAAGTTGTTCAGCAGCTAAGCTGTCAGCTTCTCTCTGCTCAGCAGCTAGATGACAATGTTAAACGTTAGTAGGATCATCAGTCGGATCAGAGAATTCACGTCCAAATTTATTTTCCAACTTCGTCTTCAAATCGAAAACCATAGTCATCAATAACGAAACATCACCTTGAAGTTGGTCTATCGTCTGATCACGCACATCTAATCGAGTCTGCAACGAAGCTATCTGTGCATCCTTAAGAATGACCTCCTGCTCAAACACTACCACTCTCTTCTTCAGGTCAACTACATCGACATCTTCTTCATCACTATCAACCCCCCTGAATTCAAATGCTCTTTTCTCAGACCGTCTCACATACTCCATATCTTCACCCTGAACACCACCAAAACCATTACCACCAGCCCCTAATCCTCCAGCACCTGCGGAACTACCACTACCACCACCAAAATCCATCATCTCTAATACAGAATCAGCTGGAATGGACACGACAGTAGATTGAGTAATAATGAGAGGAGCTGTCGGTTCTTCAGTAGTAATAGGCTCAACAATAGAAGTATCAGTCAAAGATACAGTGACCGAGGATGTAACAGTAATCAGTTCTTCAGTAGTATCATCAATGTGAACTTCGGTTTGTATCTGGGCTTCTGTATGAATGGGTTCTTTGGTTTCTTCTGTTCATCGTCTTTTCAATAACGATACTTCTTCTTCCTCAACATCTTCATCTATAACAGCTTCAGTAACCGGAATATCAGAATGAGGCAACACGAGAGGAGGATTCCCTTACTGCTCCTGAATCTCCTTTAGATGTGCAATAAGAGCTGCTAAATTCTCAGTAGTAAGCTCTTGTAGCTCTGGAATTAGATGAACGTCAAATTCTGTAATAGATTCCAACAAAGCTTCTTCATCCTCGGTATCTGCTTCAGAAACCAAATCTTCAATCTCAATCTCTTTCTCCACCACCGGTACATCATGTTCTTCAGCCACCATTGCATTCACCGGCTTAGGTGCTGGAATATCCTGACCGATTACCTCATAAAACTTCCCAAATTTCTTTAATGGTATACGTCCAACAAAAACCGACATCGATGTCGATCTATTCTTCTTCATCGTCCCAAAAATAGTTAGACCCATAGGCTTCATATTTAACAAGTTTGCATCAGAAGCATCTTTATCCAAATCAAAGTAACGTGCATCCAAAATCAGCTGTATAAATTGAGGATACAGCAAAAACATCTTCTTCTTTGACTTCTCTAGAATCTTCTTCATATTTTCGAAAATATAACCAGAGAAGTTATATTTCCAGTCCATCACCAAATATACTATCGTAGAAGTCTGTGTCTGGTTCGGCTGATCCAATCCACCCTTATTCTCCGATACACACTGCATAAAGATGCGCACTAATAATCTCCAATATGTTAGGAACACCTTCTTCAACAATGGTGGATAAGTTCCCTCATAGCTCATCTCTGTCAATGCCGGCATCACCTTCTCCTTGGTATATAATGTCGGATCACTTGCAGCATCGGTAAACTTCAACACCTCTCAGTACAACCTTCATCCACAACAATCTCCTTTCCTTGAATAGAGGAACTAATGTACGGCTTCCCATCAGCACCCCTCAGATGAAATCTAGCTTGCTTCCAAAACATGTGTATAAGATCTCGATATATAACTGGATTTGCTCGAAGTGCGTATGAGATCCTGCAATCATTCAGACCCACCATCATAGACCTGAACTCTTGGAAAAACTCTGCTGGTGGATCTGATGGATAACCCGCCTGGTTATGAAACTGCTCCTCTACCAACATAACAACATCGAAAGCCTCTTCGGCCATTCTAGTCCGAAGAACAACAGATTAAACCATATTCAGCAAGATATTTACTAATTAAACCAAATATCCAAGATAATATGACTTAACTAGTCAATTCCAAACTAAGAGGTCAAAAAACAGTTCAACAGAAGGTTCATTTAAAAGTTCAATAATCAATTCGGAAAGGTAAAAAATAAACCGGAAGAATCAAAGTCAATCTGGAGGTGTCAAAGACAATCCGGAAGGGTCAAAGACAATCCAGAAAGGTCCAAACACTGAGATTCGGAATCAAAAAGGGTCAAACAGTTATCCGGATGAACCCCTTATCATCAAAGATGAATACCATCCGGAATGGAACCAAGCTCATCCATTTCAGTTGAATGTTCATCCGAGATGGAATCCGAAATGCACAGTTGGTTGAAGTTTCATCCGAAATGCCACCCGAGATGCTTGACTACATGAAGATTTAAAGATTAACATCTAATTTTGATGATTAATAAGCTTTTTATACTTAATTTGATGCAATTCAGATGAATGTGAAGAAGATATAATTCAGATGATGATCAGAGTGTTTCGGAAGAATATTTTGTGAATGATTCGAAATGAAACACTGATATCCTGATATACTATTCCGGAATGGGCTTGGGCCTAAGAATTTTGGGCCCAAGTCAATCTGGATCCAATCATCAGAGATCCAATTCGGATACAATCTGGAATGGGCTTCGTCAAAGTTATTTGGGCCCAATCCGGAACAGTAATCAATCCGTCAGAGGAGAAGAGTCCAATTCGGTCAGTGGGTCTTCCGGAATGGGTTTAAAGGCCCAATCCGGAACAGTACCACAATAGGCCTAAAACTGTTCACAAATTCTATTGGATTAGCCCATTCCAAAACTCAGTAGGCCAGTCCAATACCCCTTGACAAAAATCATCTAACTCAAAAGCCAACAATTTAACTAACCGAGCAACCATCCAATCTTTACCAAGTATACAAAACTAAGCGAAGCATTTAAACAAACTCATATACACAGTCTTGCTATGGGATCAAATCGTTTTTAAGCAGACTAAGGAACACTTTTCAGTGTGAGCTTGGTCAGACTGGTCTAAGCAATTGCAAATATATTTGTCCATTTAAACCTAGAGGTCAACCTTCTAATTTTTGCTTTATGATATGCTTAGGGTAGTATTATGCTATAACACCCATGTGTCCCATACCATGACATACCCCCGCAATCAAGGTAAGCACAACGATTCATCGTAGCAGGTGAGTATACTGAGATCATCCTTTACCTTTTACAACGTCAGACTATTGGTGAACAGGTCAGTACTTTCGTATGGCAGAGTGACCAATAATATTTAACGAGGGTTACGCAAATACCTTATATGGCATGTTTGACTTTTTAAGCACATGGAATTTTCTCATGATGAGATTTCCTTTCTTTTAAGGTTTTGGCCCTTCTATTTTGGCTCTTTTAAAGATATCTTGAATGTGCCTAGGTCTGCATATAATTTGGATGCAACAGAAGGGCAGTCAAGATATCCCGGATGACTCAACAACATAAAGACCCGAAACTTCAGACGTTGGCTATCTATCAACTCTGGATCTAAGACCATGAACTCATACGCCAATGGTATGTTACCCACAAGATACATAGTTCGTTATGTTTATATCATTTAGCTTATACTATCCGGTTGAGCTCTAAGTCTATCAACATATCACTTTCGATCCAAATCGTTCCCGCTACAACACCTTACATGTGTTAGTCAAAACCTTTATCACGAAAAAATATTTCATTCCCAATCATTGCAAAACTGTTTGAAACTATTTTTGTTATTTTCTGAATTTTTAATGTTTTTGTGTTTTTCTAATTTTTCAAATGTTTTTGGATTTTTTTTAATATTTCTCCCCCTAAATTTGTGCATACACATGAACAAATTTACGAGGCAAACAAGAATAAAAGAAAGAAAACAAACTAAACAGAAAAGATAGAGGATGCTCAGTTAGAAAAACGAATCATTTTGAGAAGATCCACAAGCACTTGAAAACGCGTGTTGCTAACGGGTTTCATGAACAAATCTGCAATCTTTGCATTGGTGTGGATTTGCTTAAGTTTAACGAGACCCATTTCATAGCAATCATGAATAAAATGAACTTTGATGTTTATGTGCTTGATTTTGGAGTGAAAATAGGGTTTTTGACAATTTGGATAGCGGCATCATTACCACAATAAATTGTTGTGTTTAGATAAGTCAAACCGTAATCCGCAAGCTGGTGTTGCATCCATAAAACCTGGGAACAGCAAGCGGATGCTGCGACATATTCTGCTTCCGTTGTAGAAAGCGAGACCATCTGCTGCTTCTTACATTGCCAAGAGATTAATCTATCTCCTAAGAATTGGCATCCAACTAAAGTTGATCGCATGTCCCTGTCTGTACCTCCAAGATTACTGTCAGTGAAAGCATACGGTTCAAATTCAGAACTTTTAGGATACCAGAGGCCAAGTGACAGTGCCCCTTTGAGGTATATAAAGATTCTTTTAACAGCATGTAAATGAGAGAGTTTAGGAGTTGCCTGATATCGAGCACACTGGCAAACGGCAAACATGATGTCTGGCCGACTTGCTGTGAGATACATGAGTGAACCAATCATAGACCGGTACATGGTTGGATTGACAGGCGTTCCTTCAGCATCTTCATTCAATAGAGGCCGTTTAGCGATAGGCTTTGAATCTGTAAGCTTGAATTTGGCAAGAAGTCATTGACATATTTACCTTGATGGATCAAGATTCCTTGTGGGCTCTGACGAACTTGAAGTCCTAAAAATATAGTCATCTCCCCCAATGAACTCATCTTGAATTTCTCCTTCATGACCTCTTCAAATTCCCGACACAACCAATCATCCGTAGAACCAAAAATAATGCCATCGACGTAAATTTGAACAAAAATGATGTCCTTGTCAACACGTTTGACGAACAAAGTTTGATCAATGGTTCCCCGGGTATATCCATGAGCAAGCAAATGCTCTGTTAGGGTTGCGTACCATGCACGAGTCGCTTGATGCAATCCATACAAAGTTTTGTCCAATTTGTATGCATACTCTGGCTTGTCAGGATCAGTGAAACCGGTGGTTGTGCCACGTATATCTCCTCTTTCACTGGACCATAAAGAAAAGCAGTCTTGACATCCATCTGATAGACGATGAAGTCCATGTATGATGCATATGCCAAGAAAATGCGAATGGCTTCCAATCTAACCACCGGTGCATAAACTTCATTGTAATCCAACCCCTCAATCTGGCGAAAACCCTGAACAACCAGTCGAGCTTTGTTCCTTACAATCACACCAGTATTATCCTGTATGTTGCAAAATACCCAACAAGTTCTAAGAGCACGTTTTCCCTGAGGAAGCTTCACCAATTGCCATACTCCAAGTTTCTCAAACTGATTGAGTTCTTCATGCATAACGTCAACCCAGCTTGGTTCCTACAAGGCGACATTAGTGCTTTTAGGTTCAATTTGTGAAATAAAACACGAGTAAAGACATGTATTGGTATCTCCTGATTGACTGCGAGTCTGAATTCCAACAGTAACAGAACCAATAACATTTTCAATCGGATGATCACGCTGTAGATGTTGTGGTATAGGTGTAGCAGGAACATGAAGATCTGGCTGCAAGTTTGTATGATTCTGCGATGCGACTCCAGATGGCTCCCCATCATTAGTTGCACCAGTGGGAATGTTGACTGATGAATCAACAGAACAGTCTGGTGGTGTAGGCTCAGGAAACAGAGATGATCCTATGACATCAGGAGTTGTAGTTCCTTCATTTTCCACAAGAGTTTTTGTGTTTGGAGCCTCAACTTCAAGGGACCCGTCTGAGGAATCTGTTCAAAAACAGTGTCCTGATGCTATGGTGCAGGTGGAGGTGTAGACACAGCTTCATTGGATCCAAGTGGATCCACACTCAGCTGTTTGAAAGATTCTTGCAACTGTGAAGCATCTTCATCATCCTCAGTTAAGACAGACATCGATGCGGGTTCAGAACTTGTGCATGTACCTGCATGCATATCAGAAGAGACATCAACAGATTTAAATAGAGAGGAATAATCATGGAGCTAGTCGGGACCAATTCGTGCGTCCTTGGGATTCTCCTCCAACCAACCCACATTGTAGGTTTCAACTACCATTTTCTTGATCTTGTCGTAGAGACGATAAGAAGTGTTCTTAGAGTAGCCGATGAAGATGCATGGATCTACGCGTGATTCAAATTTTCCCTTAGCATCCATGAGTAGAAACACAGGGCATCCAAACTTGCGGAAATGCTTAACTGAAGATTTGTGACCTTCAACCACTTCCTACGACGTTTTCATGTGCCTTTAGTTGATCAGGGCATGATTCTGAATGTAACAAGTGGTACTGACAGCTTCTGCCCAGAAAATAAGAGGTGGTTCTGATTTGACCAACATAGTACGTGCAACTTCATAAGTGTACGGTTTCTACGTTCTGCAACCCCATTCTGTTGAGGAGTTCTAGCTGCACTGAACTGTCGATCAATACCCTTGGAGGAGCAGAAAGGATTTAAGGTGGCGTTCTTAAACTTTGTTCCGTTATCACATCGAATAGCCTTGACGGTGGTGTCTGCCTTGTTTTCCATTAAGGTGATAAACTGTTTGACTAACTCAGCGGCTTCACTTTTTTGTGTCAGAAATAATACCCAAGTAAAATGGGAGTAGTCATCAATGATAACCAGAAAGTATGCCTTCCCGCCAACGCTTAGAATATCTGTCAGAACAAAAAGATCCATATGAAGCAATTCCAAGACTTTTGATGTGGAGGGTGCGAGTTTCGACTTGTGTGGCCTTCGATGTTGTTTCCCACGAGCACATGATTCACACTTTTCAATTTGCATAAAACCCCGAACAGGCGGTTCTCTGACTAAACCACTTTTTGCAAGTCTGTTGAGATTTTGCATGTTGATGTGTCCTAGTCGGCTCTGCCACAACATTGCATCGTGCACAGCGATCGATGAGAACAAACAGGTAAGCTTGTCTATGGGGGCCTTGTTCATGTCGATGATGTAAGCGTTTCCTCTGCGTTCAACTTTGAGAAGAATCCATTAATCAGGAATAATGAGGCCTGGTTTCAACACATAGCATCCTTTCTTTGTAAAGAGCACATCTAAATGATTATCACAGAGCTGAGACACACTCAAGAGACTGTGCTTCAACTTTGGGACATAGTTCACGTTCTTGAAACTAAGAGCTCCATTGCACACCGTTCCTCTCATAGTTATCTTTCCCGTTTCACCACCTCAAAGGAAACGAACCCGCCATCGAAAAATGAATGTCATTCAACTGCGAGATGTCTCCTGTCATGTGCCTGGAACAGCCACTGTCGACATACCAAAGTCTGACGAGAGTCCTCCAAAGCTTTTCCTGCACATTTCAATAGGTTTAGTTAGAAGCTGCAACCCAGGCCATTGACGATCTGGGTGTTCCATTTGCATCCACATAAGTAACCTCAGGAGAATTAAATTAGTTGAGGATGAGGTCGATGATGCTTTTGATTTGTCCGATTTTGGGACAGAAGACTGGATATTGGTCAAGATCTTAGGCCTCCAGGCTAGCAAGTCAGACTTCTGCAGAACTTTTGGAGTGCTAGAAGGATTCAGAGAACCTGAAGGTCTTAGAGATTTGTGATTTTGTCTCTTAGCCATGTTCCAGTCTGGAGCAAAGGGCTTAGCCGTAGCAAATCGAGCCTTGTGTAGGCGATTAGGCATAGCTCTCTGATTTCTCGAGAATAAGCCGTTGAAAGGCATAAATGCATTTTGACAATTTCGTGCAATTGCCTGGGAAATCTGCAGTTGAAACAGGTCTACCTCTTCTGGAAGAAAACAGTCCGTTCAACCTGGGAAATTCTAGGCAACTTGTCTATCAGTTTCTTGCTTGCTGGTACTGACCGGCTGGTGCAAGGTCTTAGTCTTGGCTGTAACCTGCTCACAACCAGCACACTTGTAAGTTTTATGATTTGAAGTAGATAATTTGGAGTTGGTAGACTTAGGCAAAATTTTAACTGATTCATGTTCAGCTGGTGGCTTAATAGATTCAGTTTGGGGCTGCTGAGTCAATTTCTCAGAATGAGGAACTTAATCAACAGTCACCTTTTCAGTAGGCTGAGGCGCCTGTTTGGTTTTCTTCTTTTTGGATATATGTGTTCTCCGTTTCTTTTTATTAGATTTCAAACCATTTTGCTTGGTGGATTCTTCAGAGGAGACGGGTAATTCAGCAAGGACATCCTTTTCTGAACTGCCAGAAGATGAGCTTTGATCATTAGTAGCAAGAGGAATCTCTATATTTTGAACAGTTTGAGATTCTGATTCAGACTCAGTTTCAAAAGTTTTATCTGAATCAGCAAAGGGAGGTTGCTCATTTTCTGTCATTTCAGAATCAGTCCATCGATCTTCGTTTGAAGAATCTGATTCGCCCGATTCTTCTAGTGCTATGCCAGCTTCACTCATCACAGAGTTAGTTGGTTGGTTGATTTCATCATTGTCAACTCTAGGAATAGCATCAACAGACGGTATTTCAGTAGAAAAACTTCCAGTCTCTTCAGTAGGAACTGAGGAAACCGAACCATCTGTCAATGCTATACCTGTAGCAAAAGTTATGTTTTCATCACAAGAGTTATCACATGCATTATCAGGATTCATAACATCAGAATTAGATGACAAACCAGAATTAAAAACGTCTAAGTTATCAACACAACCAACACTGTCTGAGAATTTAGATTGTTCAGCAAGAAAAAGATTCAAAATGTCAAAAGCAAGTTTATAAAAATCGTAATCAGCAGCTGAATTGTCCGAATTTGAATTTAGACATTCTTCTTTATCACCATCTGTAATATCCTCAACTAATATTTCTTCTGCACATGAAGTAGAAGCGTTTGTATCGTTCACTAAATCAGTTTCAGGAGGATTTTCGTGTGTTGATTCTTTAAGTGGTGTCGTTGCCTCTTCTTTAGGCGTCATTTTCTCCAAACCATCTGAACTATAAGAGGGATTGTCACCAGATTCTTACGAAAATGGTGTGGAAGTGAAGAAAACAACATCCTTCTTGAGTTCAGTTGGCTTAGAAAACTTTGGTTAATAGGGCTTCCACGGTTTTGAAAGATAATCTGAGGGTTTACCATACATCATATTTTCTTCATTTTCTAGTTCTGCCTCAGAATCAATCATTCGTGTGTAGTTATGATTATATGGTGGAGGAGCCCTATTATACCCAAGGCCTTTTGTATAGTTTTTCTGATATTAAAGCTGCAGATCACACAAGTCCTTGACCAGTTTGCTGGAAGTTTCAATTTTTTTAATATTTATTTCATTTTCTTGAAACTTTCCACGTCCTTTTCAGCTAATTTTCGCTTATAGTCGTATACCCAACATTGCTGTTGGTTCAAGTCAAGCTTTAGCTGAGCTATGTCTTGTTTCTATGCTTCGACCTTTTCATAAGAAGCTTGTTCTTATGTTTAAGGGCGATGTTCTGCGATGCAGCTTGTTGATATTCAGCTACAAGAGTTGAATTATGGGCGCGCATTTGTGATAATTTAAAACGACAACTATCTGAACAGAGAATGCAATTTACCATTTCGGAAAGATTAGGTGTCTTAGTTGTCTGCGCCATCATGCAATGGTTGTTGTTCTTGGAAAGATTCAGAGTCTCCATCTGAGCTGCAGCATCTGCCCAGTGGAACCCTTCGTGTTGCTGTGCCACCAAGGCTGTTGATTTCCCACTAGAGTTACTCGAGGGACTTGAAAGAGACTTTGACGGAGAGACGACACGAGCTGTCTGTCACTGTTCTGAATATCTGCCACTTTGGATGAGACATATCCAGATGGCGTCTTCTTGCATTCCCGTGCGAAGTGTCCTGGCTCATGACATCTATAACACTTGAGCTTATCCTTCGTTAGCCCAGTCTACAAATTCGATAATGGTTGCCTTCCATACTTCTTCTGAAATTTGTTGACACTGAAAGCAACCATTGCAAGATTCTAGGACACATCAATCTCGTCCAAATCCTCCTCCATGATCTGATCTACTTCAGTTGGGAGAACAGATGGAGGGGTCAAGTCACCTGCTAAAAACGCATTTAAACTGTTAATCATAGAAGCAGTTATGGCCAATTTCTCCTCATTCTCTTTGTGAGAAAAGCAGAATTTAACACAGCTGGAGCAGGTACTGGTGCGGGAACAGCAGATTGAGGAATGTTGCCTTGTTGAACTGTAGCAAGAACGACATGACTATAAACCATGTTAGGATACTGGGCATGATATTGTGTCTGAACCTGTGCCGTGGAGATCATAGTAGGAGTCTGAGATTGAAGACCATAAACATACTGAGTCTTCTGTGCAGAGGTGAGAGGACTGTACACCAAGTTAGAGCTACCCGATGTGTGTGAGCTTCCTTGCAGAGAGCTGTAGACAAGATTCTGAGACATTAAAGCCACATTCTGTCTGCCCTGTAATACCAGCTGCCATCAGACTGCTTTTATGATTAATGTCTCTCTGTTTATTGTCTATCTCACATGAATTGATAGTTGCAATCATTTCCGTAAGGGTGACATCGTTCAGATTTTTCGTCTTCTTGATCATGCCCACATCAGCGTCCCAGCTCTTGGGCAAAGAGTTCAGCAGCTGTCGATTCATAGCACTGTTCGTGAGAGAGATTTCAAATCATCTGAGAGACAAGCTCCACATATCTTCGAATTTGATTCTCAATGGCTTCTACATATATATGGTTAAATGAGCTGAACTGTTGATTCAGCTGATTAACCCGAGTTGCTTTCATATTAGCGTTTCCCTCATAGAGATTTGGTAATTCGCTCCACACCTCCTTAGCCGTCTTGCAATTTCTGACAGCTATGGAAATGTCGGGTCTGAGTGCCATTGTCAGAACAGCCGAGGCTTTCTCATCCTCTTCAATTATCTTCACATCTTCTGGAGTCCACAAATGACTAGGTTTGGGGATCTTTATGTCCGGATCTTCAGCAGTACTATAAACTATGCTTCGAGGACCATTCATGATACATCTCCACACCCCTGGTTCTTTTGCCTTACAATATTGCTCAAACCTAAACTTCAATTCATGTCATCACCATATAGCAGACTGGGCACCTTTGTAGAAGTGCCAATGACTTGGTCTAGCTCTTGATGAAGAGCCAACGTCTGCGATTGCAAAGCTACTAGAGTGGCATTTGTCAGATCCTGAACTGTCATTTAACTGTTCATTTTTGTTTTTTTTTGTAATTTTACAAAGTAAAATTAAAATAAATTTTAAATTCTGATTATGAACAGTGGTCCGAAATAAGTCTGTAATGAGTCCGAGATGAGAATCCGAAATCGTGATCCGGAATACTATCAAAGATAAAACAACAGTAACTCGGATGAATCCGAAATGCTTCCTTAGTCTGAGGTGAAAAATCAATCTGGAATGGAGATGAAATCCGAAATAGGTGATGATCCGAGTTGCAGGATATCCGAGATGAATGCCAATCCGAGATGAGACAATCCGAAATAGAGAAACAGATCCGGAATGAAAGCTTGATCCAGAATGAGAGTCATATTCGGAATGATAGACTTATCTGGAATGTTAATCTGATCCGAAATAAGAATCCTTATCGGAATCAACTAAATTTTGAAATTCCTGCAACAGAAAACACAGGTTAATTCAAACAGTGATCCTTACCTAGAATGCGAGTAATCCGAATAAGGTTGTAGAGAAAGCCGATGAACAGTTGTCCATATCAATCCGAGATGGATGATCTTCGTCGTGTTCTTCGGGATCTTCAACAATTTCGAATACGAAATGCTTGAATCTTCTTCGGTTTTCTCAGAACAGTAGCAGTCCGAGATGAACACAACGGCAATCTTCAATATATCATAAACATGAAAATCCGAGATCACAAACAGCAACCAGTCTTCGAGATCTAAACAGTTCTTCTATCCGTGACACTGGGAGCCTGTATCGAATAGCAGGCTCTGATACCAATTGTAAGTGCCAATTCGGATCTAACACGGTATCACAACCACTAATCGATTGTGGAAACAAAGATTTGAATTAATATAATAAGAACAATCTTCGATTAAACAACTTGCATACACTGAATGGTGTCTGATACAAGATTTCAGAATAACAAACTGACTAGCAACCAAAATACTAACCCTAACATATGTATTTATACTAATTGATTAACCACTAAGTACAACCCTAGGCCCATAAGGCTCTAGGAATCCATGCTCGCAACCTTAGCCCAACATGCAACACTAATGTGTAAACCTTTTAGCTAGAGGCCCAACAAATAGAATGAAATGCTCGTTAATATAGTGTAATTTAGAAAAATATTAACGTATAAAAAAGTTATAGTCGTTTCAAAGTCAAGGGAGAAGGAGTTTGATGCGTGGTACAAAAACCGATGTTCTTATCGTGCTTAAGCTTATGTTTTACATAACTTTTAGTTTCGAATAGCCTACTTTTGATTGGATTTGTGTTTTATAGGTTTACGGAGTTTAAGGATCTATTTGGGAGCTTTCTGGAGCATCGGGGCGGAAAACAGGTCAACCGAGATTGCAAAATGGAAAAACAGGAAAACAATGATTGGAGGGGCCATCGGCGAAAGCCTCCAGATGTGTCGGCGACGCCCTCCAGATGTGTCCAACGGCAAAAATTGTTCGTAGGCAGTGGATTAGAGCGTCGGAGAAAAAGAATAACTAAGGGTTGTCGGCGACGCCCTTCTTGGCCGTCGGCGACGCCCCTCCCATATGTCTAACGCTGAAACTTGTTTGAGGACGGGTTATATCATGTGGGTTGACCATTTTTCAATGGGTTACGAGATTTTTGAGTTTTGAAACCCTTCTAGGAGCCAAGAACACCTCCAACATCAATTCCAATCCACCCAATACATCTATCATCATCCGAATTTATCATCCATCCTCACTTCCCTAACCTTAATCATCATCTTCTCCATCATTCCACCAATCCATTGTTCCTCATCATCCACTACATACCTTAATCATCATCACTACCATCATCTAGGCTTCAAGATGTTCAAGTTCAAGATTTCAACCTCCGGCATTCGTGTTCCGTTCGTCATGAGTGGCTAATTCTTGAGGTTTCACCACGGTGTTAACGTTTGTAAGAATTAGGGTTGCTTTATGTTTCTTAGTTGATTTGTGACAAATTGAATTGTATTTTGAATTGATTGATAATTGCCCTACATTTGTACTATATTTGTGAATTGTCGAATGATGATAAAATTTGATTTTGAGAAACAAGTTTGTGTATTTATGCCTTATCTTTCAAAAGTAATTATTTGTCCGAAGTAACAAAGTGCATTGTGGTCCGTCATACACATGATAGCAATTGGCATCTAAGCTTTGTGATATCAAAACCGTTAATTACAAATTCAATTAAATCCGTCTAAAACTGTTTAGCAACCCTAGGTTTGGCAATTGTCAAACCGCGTGTGAACATTGTTCTCAAATCATTGTTTTAGTCAAGTAATTAAGTTTTTGTGTACTTGTCCAAGTTAGTAGTTAAGTAATCAAACCAATTTTGTCGGATTATTCCGACATCTGTTTTAAACAAACAAAATTAATTAATCTTATAGCAAGCTTCATAAAAGTGACATTATTTAAAATCAATCACATCCGATAGCAAACCACAAACTCTTCATGGTTCGACCCCTTACTACCACTAACACATTGTTAAGGGTAATTAGGGCATATAAATATTATCTTTGACCGAGGCGACACTCTGATCAAATTTTGGCGTCGTTGCCAGGGAGTTCGTGCGCTTCGCGTTTGGATTTGTTTGATTTAGTGATTAACTGTTGAAGTGCTTATGTTCTTATTATCGTTTCTGCTTTTGTGTTACGCGGGCGTATTACTTGTGCAGGTTACAGGTAGTGCATGCATACACGGAACTCTAGGAGGACCTCGCCGTTAGTGTTCGAACCAGAGATCGAGCGGGTCGTTAGAAGGAACCTAGCCAACAGATTAGAGGCAACTCTTGTCTCTAATCCACCCAATACCAACTCATCACCTACACATCCTTTGGACCCATTTCAATGGATAATCAAAACTCCAGCCAACCCAACAACCAACACCAATATCTTGATTACCAACCGCAAAACCAAAATGCCCAAAACAATCAATTAGTGGGGGGGGTGGTAACAACTCGAGACCACCAACACCACCATTCCAAACTAGTGGCCGAAACCAAACCAATAGCCAACGTACACCCATACCTCCACCTCAAAACCAAAACCGACAAAACCCACTACCACCCAACCTCAATAAACGAAATGTTAACGCCAATCATGGAGTTAACCAAAATCATGGCATTCCCACGAACGAAGCTCGATTTCACAATTTCGACGAATTGAGAAACAACATTCCTGACGATGCACCTTATGGTGTTCCCGGTTATCAGTCACCGGAACATGTGAGTATTCATTCGGAATACTTGGATGTTGGTGGGAATTATGATGAGCGATTTGAAGATGATGCTTGGGGGAATGAAAACGAAGGGAATTTTTATCAAGCTCGGGGTTTTGATTATGAAGAGGGTGGCTATCAAAATGCCAACTCTGTGGGGAATAAGATGGATATGGTTATGATTATGGTAAAGATGAAGGCTATGGGAATAATTGTCAGCCTCGAAGGAACCGAGATTACGGTAACAATAACAACAATAATGTTAACCGTAACCGAATTCCGCAATTTGTGGGCAGTGGAAATCAAGGTGGAGATAAGGGTGGTGATCGAAGAGGCAACAATAGACCGGTCAATCAAGAGGTCAATGGTCCAAGATGTCAATTGCATCAACAAGCTCTGCGAGGTGTAAATGGTCGATTTAGACCGGTGGTCACCGATAATGACTCACCCATTATTCCTACGCCTCGTCAGAGTAGGGCTTTTGATTGTAAACCCAATTACATCAACATCCTACCTCACTTTAATGGTAGGACAATTACGAGCCATACACGCATTTGGCAGAGTTTTCTGCCATATGCGGAACTATTAAGGGTCATGATTTTGCGCTAGAAGACGTGAAGTTGCGGTTATTTCAATTCTCCTTGAAAGATAAAGCTAAACAATGGTTTCTCACACTTCCGACAAATAGTATTCACACTTGGGCCGAAATGCAACAAGGGTTTCTTGACGAATACTATTCAATAGCAAAGACCAACGATGCAAGAGATGAAATTCAGTCATTTAGACAATTACCGGGGGAGTTACTACATGAGGCATTGACACGTTTCAAGAATTGGTTAGGAAGTGTCCTCATCATCAAATTCCGAGGTGGGAATTACTGAAATGTTTTGTAAGGGGGTTGGACGCCGATGATCACAAGTATTTGCAATCGGCAAGTAACGGGACTTTGTTGAAAATCATGAGGAAGACGATTGGGATTTTTTGGAAAGGATGAGTAAGAACTCTAAAGCGGTCACTATGGCGGACCGATCTAAAAAGCATCCCTTCTCCCAATCTCTTCCCGACCTTGATTCGAGTTCTAGGGATTGAATTGCCACTTTGGAACGGGAGTTAGCCCATATGAAGAAAAGGATGTTGGGGCAGTTCAGTTTGCGGTATGCGAAGATTGTGGAGACATTGGTCACCAGACTGAAGAATGCCAAGTGAGTATGGCACATACTACCGAGGAGGTGAGTCAAGTGTATGGGGACCAGAAACAATTTGCTATGAATTCCAACACTTATCACCCAGGTTTGAGGAACCATCCTAATTTCAGGGATGGAAATGCTCAAACCAAATGAACCCAAACTTCCAAACGGGTAGCCAAAGTGGAAATCAAGGTGGACCGATGTACAAAAACCGCCAAGGTACTAATCAAGGGGGCACCAAAGAAATTATAACCAAGGAAGTGGCCAAGGGTATCAAAATCATGAAGGTAATTACCAACGGGGCTATAACCAAGGCGGTAATGGGGTGGTAACTCAAACTCTCAAATGGGTGGTGAAGATTCCTTGAGCTCTAAACTAGATGCAATCATGAATACCATCACTACTTTGAATCAAGAGATAAAGTTGGAGATGAAGAAAGAGTTTGAGGTGCGTGACAAATCGCATAAGGCTTTGGAAAAGCAAGTAGGTCAACTTGTGGAAGAGATGGCGCAAATGCGAGGAAATGGCGGGAGATTGCCAAGTGATACTACGGTGAACCTTAAGCATCAAGGGTCCGACTCGAAGAACACACGTGAGGTACCTATAAATAAAATTTCTTTACGTAGTGGCCGAGTCATAGATGCCAGTGTGGTGTCACCAACACCCCAATTTGTCGAAGGGGTGGTGGAATATGTTAGTGATGATGAAGGAGTTGATGGTCAAAAGGGTCAAAACGAAAATATTTCTAAAAATGACAAAAACACACCCGTTGTGACCGTCCCCGTTCCGAAGGCTAAGAAAAAGGGTGTGGAGGTTAATACCGCCCCTTATCCCGAGGCTTTGTTGGGACCATCCAAAAAGGTGGTAAACAAACACGGTCCCCATCAAGAAGAGATGTTGGAAATTTTTAAACAAATAGAAATAAATTTACCACTTTTGGATGCTATTAAACAAGTGCCTTCATATGCTAAGTATTTTAAAGATTTGTGTACTCAGAAACGAACTCACAAGTTTCCAAAGAAACTTGACTTGACTGAAAATGTGAGTTCGATTCTTTTGGGTGCACTACCACCCAAGTTACAAGATCCCAGGGCGCCTATTATTTCCATTCAAGTTGGAGAATTTAAAATGACATGGGCACTCGTGGATCTTGGGGCGAGTGTGAGTATTATGCCAGGTAGTCTATATGACCAATATGAGTTTGGTCCACTTCAAGCGGCCAACA
Organism: Scalesia atractyloides; assembly: GCA_947069175.1. Taxonomy (NCBI): domain Eukaryota; kingdom Viridiplantae; phylum Streptophyta; class Magnoliopsida; order Asterales; family Asteraceae; genus Scalesia; species Scalesia atractyloides. Next base: position 56,925,463 of record CAMTDV010000027.1, read on the forward strand.
CCACTGTGGTGCTAGTCGATTTGACTCCTAAACTACCCCGTGGGATAGTCATGGATGTAATTGTCAAAGTCGAGGACTTTTACTATCCGGTGGACTTTCGAGTACATGATTACGTCTCGTTGGACTGAACCAAGCAACCAATGGTTATTCTCGGTCGACCATTTTTGGCAACATCGAATGCCCAAATTAATTGTAAAACGGGTACGGTCGACATGACTTTCGGTAACCGACGGTTGTAGTTAAATATCTTTTCAGGACTAACAGATCCTTTAGTTAGCGACGAATGCTACATGGCAGACGTTGTTGACGAGTGTATACCTCATTGTGACATGTGGGTCGAGGAGGGAAACACAATAGAGGAATGTTTTATGTTCGATAGTGTAACACCTCGTAAAATCGTGTCCAATAATAGTTACACGTGTTGTAATTTTTATGTAAGTCTATTAAAGACTAATAGGAACTAAAGGTGTCAACATGCATAAATGTAAGCCTCTAAGTGACTGATAGGTCAACATGCTTAAACAACAGCCTCTAAGTTACTGATATGTCAACATGCTTAAACGTGGCCTTTGAGTGACTGATATGTCAACATGCCCAGCCTCTGAGTGACATCGGAGTCAACATGCTTATAGTGGGCCTCTGAGTGATCCTTTACGAAGTCCTTACTCTCACATATTCCATTTGTTGGACGAGAGGGATTAAATCCGTAAATATGTGAAAGTTGGATGATGGAGGGTTAAAAGTGTCAACATGTTAATTTATACCTCCGAGTGACCTTTTAACAAACCGAGAGCTCGACAATGTCCGGGTATACTCCCGGGTACGCCAAATATTGGTTACGGAGGGCTAAATATGCTAAAAAGGTGGTTTAGAAGGTTTTATAAGTTAAGGGGCTAAATGTGACAAACTTTGATTCTGCCATGAGGCGCTCGCGAGGTGCGAGAGACAAGGACTTGGTCTCTCGCTGGGTGCGAGAGGCCTGTCTCTTAAGAAATTTGCTTGGCCTCCACACAAATTGCCAAAAACCATTTGATTCGAAACCATGGCTTTCCAAACTGCAATGCCACATTTTAGGACGCTTGTAAGCTTTCTCTTACACCCCTTAGCACCTGGCATCACCTCCTTCAAGCTCTCCAACTATAAATAGGTGCCAAGGTTCACCATTTGAACTTGCACCTTTCTCATTCACAACTCTATCTCCCTACTCTAGGAGTTCCTAACTGAAAGGAGCATCCATCTTTGTTCTATTGCATCCTAGGAACCGCTTGTAAGTGTTCCTTCCTCTTGCATTTTTGTTTACAGGCTTTTATAGACAAAAGTCAAGCGTTTTACGGGAAAACGCCTTGACTTTTGGTTAAGTCCATTACGGTCCAGCCATGGTTCATAACGAACATGGCTAAGTGATCGTAATAAGGTAGGTGTTAGTCCCTATAAAGGGCACCTCCTGAAGATCACGTTTGCTAGACCAATTAACTGGTCAAAGTTACAATATTAGAAAGTCAAATAGGCCATTTTTCGGAAAATATATAATTTGAGCATATATATGTTATGAAACCTGTTTTGATACTTAAACAAGTTGGTAATAATTACTAGAACATGTAAGAACATGTTCGGCTCGTCAATTTCAGTTCTAGGGCCGGTTCGCAACCAAAAGTCGCGAAGTTTGACTTCTGCTTTGACTTTCGATTCTGACCCGATTTAGATTAGTTAGCTACTGATCTAAAGTTGCATTATGATCATAATATTATGTAGCATAACCCTCTGAGGTTATATTACATGATCATAATCAGAATCTGAGTTTATGCACAATTCTGTAATTATGCCATTCTGACTAAAGTACCCTTTTCGCATAAAAAGAGGTTTAAATGATAATGAACTTGAAAATGAGTTTCCTACTGATGTAATATTATAAGTAAGATTATTTGGGATGTCAGACCAGATTATAAACTGAGTTTATAAACAAGTCCTTGTATTATGTTGATAAATGACGATAAGGCCCTTGTGGCTTATAAAACGGTTTTAATCATATCTTTTCAAAGTAAATCTTTTACCTACTGATATGTTGTATTAAATAACATATCTAAGACATGTTAACCTGACCTTAACGTCAGTTTTCATTAAACATCACATAAATCATCATTTTACGACATAAGCGTCGTTTTGGAGCATAGTATGGTTTTAAACCATATTTACCAACCAACACTGTTACCTACAGATTTTAAAACTTATTTTAAATACTTTTACATTAGGTACAAGATATAAACTCAGAATCCCAAATAAGTTATAAACTAGGTGTAAAATGACCAAAATGCCCATTCGCTGCTAGTTTGGTCATAAAAGATAAATTACACATAAAAAAGTATCCTACTGATATTATATCACAAATAAGTTATTTTTATAGAATACTTATGGTTATAACATTAGATTATATTCAAAGTTTCTTTTATAAGGTATGAAATTACCAAAATGCCGATATGAGGCATAGTTTCATTTTAAAACCTTAATGGGTATCTAAGTTGATATCCTACTGATATTACAACTTATTTAAAGTGTAATGGTATATAGAACTTATCCATGACTTTTCCGGTTACCCGATATCGCTGATATGCGTACGGTTAAGCATATGTAACTAGTTTACGAAAATTAACCGAAACGGGTCTAACCTTGTCATTTAAGTCTCAAAATCCAGAATGTTTATAGTTTATCCATATTACACAAGCCAAAGTACTTGTTGGGATTAAACTACATTCTATCCAATCATCGTTTAATCTAGCGTTATACGTATTGATCATGTACGCTAGTCGGTCTAAGTCTATGACTTAGGAAAGACCGTTAGTATTTAATTGGTTAGTTTATTCCATAATCCAGACTAGAGACATTCTGGTAAATGCTATCTACACTTAGTGATTTTGTTTACGGCTGAGTTAATAAAACTTGCATTTAAACGAAGACTAGCTCAGGTAAATACTCTCGACTTATTTCCCCTATACGGGCTTGGGTTACGGCAAACTATTATTGCTTGGTCGGAAATGGGATCAATCGAATGCCGGATTGTGGCTGGTAAATCCGCATATTCTGTTTTAATCAGTTTTGTTTGATAACTTAAACATCCGGGGTTAACTACCGTGTCTTGGATATCCTCGGCTTATTACATTAGATAATGCCACGACCTTAGCGCGGGGTGTAGGCATACACCCGACAGACGCTCAAATGCAACTACCAACATTGTTGAGGATAACTCCTTCGTGAGTTTGTAAGTGGTGTGTAGTTAATCATGTCTCGGTTTTCGCACTGGGCCCTGTATGTATGGACAAACATGTGAATCTGTTAACAAGGTTGCAACGTTAACTATCCCAAGTTATAAAAGATTTTGTGCTGATATGCACTTAAAACATTTTATTTAAATGTTTTCAAAATGAGTCACTTGGGTGTATTTACCAGCGAAAGCTGACGTATTTTCAAAAGACAAAGCTTGCAGGCACAATACGAAAATAGGCTGGAAGTACTCGGTAGTGATAAAAGGATCTTGCAAATCCTAGATCTGCCCAAATCTGTTTTACATTCTTTCTTTTGTACAATTTATGATCCGCCTGTGGATCTTCTATTACGAGCATTCTGTATATTATTTTGGTATTTTGAACATTTGGTTTCTAATAGTAATTTAAATCCAAGACTTTCGCTGTGTTGTGTTTAATTGTCTGTGATGTTATCAACTTACGTCACGATATTCCTCACCCGGGCCCACCAGTGTTTGGATTGGTTGTGGAAAGCCGGGGTGTGACAGGTTGGTATCAGAGACAACGTTTGAGAGAATTAAACACTAGCCTTCTTGTGTTTAATCTCAAACTTACACAAGCACATTCCTTAGACTTCTGAGTCTAGGCATTGACCTAGGATTACTCATTTCATTATTAAGTTATTAGTATTGTTTTGATTTGATTTTTAACAGGAAAATGCAGTCAAGAGTATGAGGAAGAGGAAAAGGACCAATGAGGGGAGGACCTTCAGGACATATTCCCTCACATCCCCATCACCCGAACCCTTATGAGGACTCGGGGGATTCACGGCCGTTGTCGCAACATTCACCTTCTCATACTCAAAACTCATACCATTCCTATCATTTGCATCATTCACACCACTCTCACCATTCCCATCACTCTTATCATGATGAATTTAACCCCAACCAATACTTTAATACACCCCTAGCCGACCAAAACCAATTAGACCAACCAAATCCCATGGACGAGGACTCCGATCCAGAAATGCCACCGTCGGGATCACACACGCATCCCATCGAAATCTCGAGCGATTTGAACTGTTATGACGGATTGCCGTATCAAGGTCCTAATGAATGGGACCAATATTGGAACCAATTTACCTTCGCTAACACTCCTTCCCATTATTCCCAACCACCTCCCATGCAAGAAGATGTGCACATGAAACCGGTGGAACAACCCCAATCGCCACCTGAACCGCCAAGAAGGAAAAGAGGAGCACGTATGTCGGTACGTGCGGGCCAACGGTCGGGATTGCTGCCACCTTTGCCTAAACCCTACCCTACTATTCACGAGCACCCACAAATGGGTGGACCCTCTAATGTTTCACCTGTGATGGAACCAACACCACCACCAGTGGTTCAACCACCACCATCGGGTTATAATAACCCGATCCCAACATATCCGGATACGTATGGATATGATCCTTTTAACCCAACTAAACCTGTTGATTACCAAGCATTATCGCATGACCCTTACAGGCAAGCGGTCATGCATAACACACTTTACCCGTCTCCTTTCCCACCTGCTTATCCACCTACTGGATATCTAAGTTATGGATACGAGTATCCTATTATGCCACAACCACAACCTCCGCCGCCACTTAAGGCCATCAATGAGGCCTTAGAACGAATGAAAGAGATGCAACAACAAGCGGAGAAAACGAAGAAGAAGACGAATAAGTTCTTCAAGAAACTCTCCAAGCTGGTTAAGGGAAAGAAGGACGAGTGAAGTCTCTTCTAATATATGTTAGTCCCTGTGAAGACATTGTTATTTCTTTAGTCCCTGCATGGACATTTTTATTTTTGTAGTCCTTGCATGAACACTTTATTTTATTTGTTTATAGTATTGTAATTTCTATTTGAATTTAATGAAGTAATTTTTGGAATTATATATATATGAATTCATCCTCTTCTATCAGGACCGTTAAGGGAAGTGATCCTTCTATCCAGGGGTGGTGGACTAGGTTCAAGCCTCCAAGGTCGTTAAGGTCCAACGTGACCGGGACCATTAATCAATCATTAAGGTACTCTTATGTTAACATTAAGGAATGTTCATAGTCCTGGTAGTGTGACTTGTGGAACCACACTAGCCGTCTAGGTAAAAGGACCACTCCTAAAACCTATTATATAGCCTTTGTGATCAATGTGATCCCAGCTAAAGTCATCAATGTGATGACAATTGACAGGCCAAAATGCCACAGGCCAACGTGCCATAAATTTACATATGTTATGATGTAGGCCAACGTGCCATAATTTTACATATGTTATGATGTAGGTCAACGTGCCATAATTACATCTGTTAATGATGTAGGCCAACGTGCCATATGTTATGTCCAAAGTGTCAGGCCAACGCGCCATATGACACGTCCATCCTGACAGGCCAACGTGCCATATTATTTGTCCATTAGTAAAAAGCCTATAAGCTATATAATTGTCAAAATGACAATGACAGTTGTGACATTACGATCCACTGTCTAATAATATATGGACTATGTCCAGATTATAATTTGCCTTTGATGGTCTTATTAAGACCTAGGCCAAATATAGATATGATAAGCCTAAGAGTTGTGATGTTATTCACACTAGCTTGAATGGGTGATGGATTGTTATATCCAATGTTTAACGCCAATATGGTTCTTATACCATGGCTAAGAGAAGTTTTATTTGATGTTTAGAACCAAAGCTTCAAAATAGTAAACTCGGACGAGGCAGAGAGTAGCCACCGAGATATTAGCTCCAACAAGGCTGAAAATATAGTAGTCAATAACGATGACTTCCAAGCTCGCATAGATGCAGCTGTGGGAAAAGCCATGGAAAAGGCCATAGAAAAACTTAGGGAGTCGAGTGTTACTCACTCCAGACCATTATCAATTGCACCATCCTCAGCTCATAAGGAGAGCTCAGTTCACTCTTCGAATGCAAAGAGTGAACCAAAGAAAATAGAATTTGCTGATAGGTCCCGTTCTTCAAAAGACGGATGTACCTACAAATATTTTGTTTCCTGTAAACCCCAAGATTTTAATGGGGAAAAGGGAGCTGTAGAAGCCTTGAAATGTCTGGACGAAATGGAAGATGTGCGAAGTATGTATCACAGTCCTTTAAGCGCGATGCCCTAATTTGGTGGAAGGCCATGATCCAATCTACAGGTAAAGTACACCTGTACAACTTAGGGTGGCCTAAGTTTGTCGATTTGGTCAAGGAACCCCACCTCATGAGGTGGAGAAATTAGAGATAAACTTTCTGACTCTTTAAATGAAGAACCTAGAATGTCAGATTATGTTTCTGACTTCAATTCCCTGTCTAGGTTAGTTTCATATTTAGTCACCCCTGAAACCAAACGCATTGCACCGTTTTATTAATGGGTTAGCGCCTGAGATAAAAGGCATGGTAAAGGCTGCTCAGCCTAGTACCTATAGGTCTACTATTTACCTATCTCTCTCCCTCACCCTAGATGTGGTGAGGCAGAAGTCGGTCAAATCAGAGACTGACGGGAAAAGGAAGAGAGAGGATGTAACTGCCAAAGATTTAATAAGAAAAATAAAAGGGATATTTGGGTTCAGGAGGAACCAAGATAAGTCGGGTATAACGCCGACATGTAAAAATTACAACCGTAAGCATTAGGGACAGTGTAGTATTGACCCACAAACTAGACCCTGTGGTATCTATAAGAAAAGGGAGGCATAAAACCTTAGAGTGCAAGGATCTTAAGAATGCCGTCTGCTACAACTGTAATGAAAAAGCCATATTAAGTTCAAATGCCCCAAGAACCCCAAAGGTAATGATGCAAAGCCTGGAGAGGCTAAGAAAGGCATGCTCGTGTCTTCCAGATGAATGCCAGGGAGGCCGTTAATGACAATAACGTCATAACATGTACATTCCTCATCAATGATGTATATGCTAGAGTTCTTTTTGATTCGGGTGCATATAAATCTTTTGTTGATCATAAGTTTAGTAAACTATTAAACTTGCCCATAAGAACTCTAGATATAACTTATGAGGTAGAACTCACTGATGGAACATTAGAGACAGCATCTTCATTCTTGATAGATGTTCGATATCCATTAAGAATCATTCTATCCCCATCACTCTTTTGCCAATGAAATTGGCAACGTTCGATGTAGTTTTAGGCATGGATTGGTTGTCCCATAACCAAGCCCGCATTGCCTGCGATAAGAAACTCATCGAAATTAAAACCCCATCCGGTGAAACGATCACCATCCCTGGAGATTCACACTACGGATTGCCGGACAAGCTGTCGTTATTTAAGGCATCCAAGTGTTTGGGGAAAGGTTGTGTCATTTATCTGGCATAAGTAACTATTAATGAGCCTAAACCAAATATAGAAGACTTCCAGTCATCTTGAAGTATTCCGATGTTTTCCCTGAAAAATTACCAGGCTTGCCTCCAGATAGGCAAGTAGAGTTTAGAATTGATATCCTACCTGGATTAGCACCGGTAGCCCAGAGCTCCATATCGGTTAGCACCGACGGAAATGAAGGAGTTAAGAGTTCAATTAGATGAACTTTTAGAGAAAGGCTTTATCCAGCCTAGTTCATCACCTTGGGAGCTCCAATTCTTTTTGTTAAAAAGAAAGATGGTTCAATGCGGATGTGTATTGATTACCGAGAGTTGAACAAGATAATGATTAAGAACCGATATCCTCTGCCCAGGATCGATGATTTATTCGACCAACTTCAAGGGGCTAGTTATTTTTCTAAGATTGATTTGAGATCAGGATCATCAGTTAAAGGTTAAGAACGAGGATGTTTCTAAAACTGCTTTTAGGACCCGATATGGTCATTTTGAATTTCTAGTGATGCCTTTTGGGCTCACAAATGCACCCGCAGCATTCATGGATCTCATGAATAGAGTCTGCAAACCATATTTGGATAAGTTTGTCATTGTCTTCATAGACGACATACTTATCTATTCTCGTAATCAAGTTGATCACCAGAAACACCTTCGGTGCATTCTAGAATTGCTAAGGTAGGAGAAGCTTTATGCTAAATTTTCTAAGTGTGAATTATGGCTTAGAGAAGTCCAATTTCTTGGACATGTTGTAAGTGAGCGTGGTATCCAAGTGGATCCCACCAAAATAGAAGCCATAATGAATTGGGAAGCACCCAAGACACCATAGAGATTCGTAGTTTTCTAGGATTGGCCGGTTACTATAGGAGGTTCATTGAGAACTTTTCAAGGATAGCCACTCCTTTAACTACCTTGACCTGTAAAAATGTTAAGTTTGTTTGGGGTCCGAAACAACAAGAATCCTTTGAGATTCTAAAATACAAGTTGAGCAATGCTCCTGTGTTATCTCTACCTGAGGGTATTGAGGATTTTGTAGTTTATTGTAATGCTTCACACACTGGCATGGGCTGTGTGCTAATGCAAAAAGGCAAGGTGATTGCTTATGCATCACGACAATTATACACGAAAGAAATTACACCACCCATAATTTAGAATTGGGTGCCGTTGTATTTGCACTATACCACTGGATACATTACTTATATGGCACAAAGTGTATTATATACACTGACCATAAAAGTCTCCAGCATCTGTTCAATCAGAAGGAACTGAACATGCGACAACATTGATGGATAGAAACACTTAACGATTATGACTGCGAAATTCGCTATCATCCCGGCAAGGCAAATGTCGTTGCTGACGCCTTGAGTCGTAAAGAAAGAGTTAAACCTATTAGGATTAATGCCAAGAGCATTGAGCTTAGAAATAGCTTGAGTGAAAAGCTATTAGATGCACAAAAGCAAGCCCTATTAGAGGCTAATATTCCTAATGAGGGGTTAAGCGGAAATGTTGATCAGTTAACGCCTGGAAAGGATGAAATCCTTAGATTTAATGGAAGAATTTGGGTTCCAATCTTAGGAGGAAGTAGAGAGCTAATCCTCCAAGAAGCGCACAATACGAAATACTCAATTCACCCAGGAGGTGACAAGATGTATCAAGACTTGAAGAAGAATTACTGGTGGATGGGTTTGAAGAAATCCATAGCCACTTATGTAGCTAAGTGTCTGACGTATTTGCAAGTTAAGGCTGAACACCAAAAGCCGTCAGGACTTCTACAGCAATTAAAAATTCCCACATGGAAATGGGAAATGGTAACTATGGACTTAATAACTAAGTTACCAAAGACCAAACGTGGTAATGACACGACTTGGGTCTTTGTAGATAGGCTGACCAAGTCAGCGCATTTCTTGCCAATTAAAGAAATGTATAACTCTGACAAATTGGCTAAGTTGTATGTGGACAAGATTGTGTCCCACACGGTGTGCCAGTATATCTTGTATCTGATAGAGATACTAGATATACCTCACATTTTTGGAAAAGTTTCCAACAATCTTTAGGCACAAGATTAAACTTTAGTATGGCTTACCACCCGTAGACGGATGGACAAAGTGAGCGTACTATTCAAACTTTGGAAGACATGCTTAGAGCATGTGTGATTGATTTAGGTGGAAGTTGGGATGACCACTTGCACTAATAGAAGTCTCCTATAATAATAGTTATCATACGAGCATCAAGGCTGCTCCTTATGAGGCCTTGTATGGGAGAAAGTGTCGAACGCCCATGTGTTGGGTAAAAGTTGGGAAGCCCAACTATCAGGACTTGAGATTGTCCTGGAGACCACGGACAAGATTGTGCAAATCTGTGATCGTCTTAAAGCTGCCCGTGATAGGCAGAAGAGCTATGCTGACAAGAGGCGTAAACCTCTTAAGTTCCAAGTAGGGGACAAAGTCATGCTGAAAGTATCACCTTGGAAAGGTGTAATGAGATTCGGAAAGAAGGGCAAGCTGAGCCCAAGATATATCGGACCATTCGAGATAGTCGAATATGTTGACACTGTAACTTATAAGCTTAAGCTGCCAGAGGAGCTTAGTGGAATTCATGATGTGTTCCACATATCTAACATTAAGAAATGTCTAGCTGATGAGTCGCTAGCAATGTCACACAAAGATGTGCAAATAGATGAAAATCTGAGGTTTGTTGAGAAACCAATTTTGATCGAGGATCGACAGGTTAAGAAGCTCCGAAGGAAATTAATACCTATAGTAAAGGTTAAGTGAGACGCCTTTAGAGGTCCCGAGTATACATGGGAGGTTGAGTCCACTATGCGACAAAAGTGCCCCCATCTTTTTGAATAAAATCTCGAGGACGAGATTTCTTTTAAGGGGGTGAGGATGTAACACCTCGCAAAATCGTGTCCAACAATAGTGGCACGTGTTGTAATTTTAATGTAAGTCTATTAAAGACTAACAGGGACTAAAGGTGTCAACATGCATAAATGTAAGCCTCTGAGTGACTGATATGTCAACATGCTTAAACAACAGCCTCTGAGTTACTGATATGTCAACATGCTTAAACGTGGCATTTGAGTGACTGATATGTCAACATGCCCAGCCTCTGAGTGACATCGGAGTCAACATGCTTATAGTGGGCCTCTGAGTGATCCTTTACGAAGTCCTTACTCTCACATATTCCATTTGTTGGACGAGAGGGATTAAATCCGTAAATATGTGAAAGTTGGATGATGGAGGGTTAAAAGTGTTAACATGTTAATTTATACCTCCGAGTGACCTTTTAACAAACCGAGAGCTCGACAATGTCCGGGTATACTCCCGGGTACGCCAAATATTGGTTACGGAGGGCTAAATATGCTAAAAAGGTGGTTTAGAAGGTTTTATAAGTTAAGGGGCTAAATGTGACAAACTTTGATTCTGCCATGAGGTGCTCGCGAGGTGCGAGAGACAAGGACTTGGTCTCTCGCTGGGTGCGAGAGGCCTGTCTCTTAAGAAATTTGCTTGGCCTCCACACAAATTGCCAAAAACCATTTGATTCGAAACCATGGCTTTCCAAACTGCAATGCCACATTTTAGGACGCTTGTAAGCTTTCTCTTACACCCCTTAGCACCTGGCATCACCTCCTTCAAGCTCTCCAACTATAAATAGGTGCCAAGGTTCACCATTTGAACTTGCACCTTTCTCATTCACAACTCTATCTCCCTACTCTAGGAGTTCCTAACTGAAAGGAGCATCCATCTTGTTCTATTGCATCCTAGGAACCGCTTGTAAGTGTTCCTTCCTCTTGCATTTTTGTTTACAGGCTTTTATAGACAAAAGTCAAGCGTTTTACGGAAAACGCCTTGACTTTTGGTTAAGACCATTACGGTCCAGCCATGGTTCGTAACGAACATGGCTAAGTGATCGTAATAAGGTAGGTGTTAGTCCCTATAAAGGGTACCTCCTGAAGATCACGTTTGCTAGACCAATTAACTGGTCAAAGTTACAATATTAGAAAGTCAAATAGGCCATTTTTCGGAAAATATATAATTTGAGCATATATATGTTATGAAACCTGTTTTGATACTTAAACAAGTTGGTAATAATTACTAGAACATGTAAGAACATGTTCGGCTCGTCAATTTCAGTTCTAGGGCCGGTTCGCAACCAAAAGTCGCGAAGTTTGACTTCTGCTTTGACTTTCGATTCTGACCCGATTTAGATTAGTTAGCTACTGATCTAAAGTTGCATTATGATCATAATATTATGTAGCATAACCCTCTGAGGTTATATTACATGATCATAATCAGAATCTGAGTTTATGCACAAGTTCTGTAATTATGCCATTCTGACTAAAGTACCCTTTTCGCATAAGAAGAGGTTTAAATGATAATGAACTTGAAAATGAGTTTCCTACTGATGTAATATTATAAGTAGGATTATTTGGGATGTCAGGCCAGATTATAAACTGAGTTTATAAACAAGTCCTTGTATTATGTTGATAAATGACGATAAGGCCCTTGTGGCTTATAAAACGGTTTTAATCATATCTTTTCAAAGTAAATCTTTTACCTACTGATATGTTGTATTAAATAACATATCTAAGACATGTTTACCTGACCTCAACGTCAGTTTTCATTAAACATCACATAAATCATCATTTTACGACATAAGCGTCGTTTTGGCGCATAGTATGGTTTTAAATCATATTTACCAACCAACACTTGTTACCTACTGATTTTAAAACTTATTTTAAATACTTTTACATTAGGTACAAGATATAAACTCAGAATCCCAAATAAGTTATAAACTAGGTGTAAAATGACCAAAATGACCAAAATGCCCATTCGCTGCTAGTTTGGTCATAAAAGATAAATTACACATAAAATAAGTATCCTACTGATATTATATCAGAAATAAGTTATTTTTATAGAATACTTATGGTTATAACATTAGATTATATTCGAAGTTTCTTTTATAAGGTATGAAATTACCAAAATGCCGATATGAGGCATAGTTTCATTTTAAAACCTTAACGGGTATATAAGTTGATATCCTACTGATATTACAACTTATTTAAAGTGTAATGGTATATAGAACTTATCCCTGACTTATCCGGTTACCCGATATCGCTGATATGCGTACGGTTAAGCATATGTAACTAGTTTACGAAAATTAACCGAAACGGGTCTAAAATTTTCGTTTAAGTCTCAAAATTTAGAATGTTTATAGTTTATCCATATTACACAAGCCAAAGTACTTGTTGGGATTAAACTACATTCTATCCAATCATCGTTTAATCTAGGTTATACGTATTGATCATGTACGCTAGTCGGTCTAAGTCTATGACTAAGGAAAGACCGTTAGTATTTAATTGGTTAGTTTATTCCATAATCCAGACTAGAGACATTCTGGTAAATGCTATCTACACTTAGTGATTTTGTTTACGGCTGAGTTAATAAAACTTGCATTTAAACGAAGACTAGCTCAGGTAAATACTCTCGACTTATTTCCCCTATACGGGCTTGGGTTACGGCAAACTATTATTGCTTGGTCGGAAATGGGATCAATCGAATGCCGGATTGTGGCTGGTAAATCCGCATATTCTGTTTTAATCAGTTTTGTTTGATAACTTAAACATCAGGGGTTAACTACCGTGTCCTGGATATCCTCGACTTATTACATTAGATAATGCCACGACCTTAAGCGCGGGGTGTAGGCATACACCCGACAGACGCTCATTTGCAACTACCAACATTGTTGAGGATAACTCCTTAGTGAGTTTGTAAGTGGTGTGTAGTTAATCATGTCTCAAATTTCGCACTGGGCCCTGTATGTATGGACAAACATGTGAATCTGTTAACAAGGTTGCAACGTCAACTTTCCCAAGTTACAAAAGATTTGTGCTGATATGCACTTAAAACATTTTATTTAAATGTTTTCAAAATGAGTCAATTGGGTGTATTTACCAGCAAAAGCTGTCGTATTTTCAAAAGACTAAGCTTGTAGCTACAATACGAAAATAGGCTGGAAGTACTCGGTAGTGATAAGAGGATCTTGCAAATCCTAGATCTGTCCAAAGTCTGTTTTACATTCTTTCTTTTGTACAATTTATGATCCACCTGTGGATCTTCTATTACGAGCCGTTTGTATATTATTTTGGAATTTTGAACATTTGGTTCGTATTAGTAATTTAAATCTAAGACTTCCGTTGTGCTGTGTTTAATTGTTTGTGATGTTATCAGCTTACGCCACAATATTCCCCACCCAGGCCTGCTGGTGTTTGGATTGGCTGAGGAAATCTGGGGTGTGACAGACAGGTTGCAAACAGAGACGAATCAGAGCATAAATGAAGAGGAGAGGAAAATGGAGGTGATGGCGGTGAAGGAAGGAAGACCACCTTGGACACACCAAGTGGAAAGTCTTCCTGAGAAGATTGACACCAAGCCGAAGCTATCATTGGTAGATCCTCCGATTGTGGAATTAAAGGTGTTGCCCAAGCATTTGAAATATGCTTATGTGGGTGAGGGCAACACGCTACCGGTCATTATTGCATCAAATTTGACTGAAGCGCAAGAAGAGAAGTTAATGGAAGTTTTGGTCACTAATAGAGCAACTATTGGGTGGACCATAATAGATCTGAAGGGTGATGGTCCCTCCTTTGTGATGCATAAGATCATAACTGAATATGGTATTGCTCCTTCTCGTGACGCACAATGGAGGTTGAATCCGAATATGCGAGATGTGGTCATGAAGGAGGTACTTAAGTGGCTAGATGCCGGTATTATATACCCCCATTTCTGATAGCCAATGGGTGAGCCCTACGCAAACCGTTCCCAAAAAGGCAGGTATTCAAGTCGTCACAAATGACGCAGGTGAAGAGGTCGCCACTCGGCCGGTAACCGGGTGGCGTATTTGTATTGATTATAGGAAGTTGAATTATGCAACTTCCAAAGACCATTTCTCTTTACCTTTTATTGATCAAATTGTTGAGAAGTTAGCAGGTCAAAAATATTATTGTTTCTTTGATGGGTATTAGGGTTATAATCAAATTGTTATCCATCCGGATGATCAAGCCCAGACTACATTTACTTGCCCATATGGTACCTTCGCATTTAGGCGAATGTCATTTGGGTTATGTAATGCCCCCGCCACCTTCCAAAGGTGTATGATGAGTATCTTTTCAGATATGGTGGGGGAGTCATTAGAGATCTTCATGGATGACTTCTCAATTTTTGGGTCATCATTTGATGCATGCCTTGACCAACTCGAAAGAGTTTTGAAAAGATGTGTTTAGAAGAAATTAATTTTGAGTTGGGAGAAGGGCCATTCATGGTTCAAGAAGGGATTGTGTTGGGACATGTAGTGTCTAGTCGTGTAATAGAGGTTGACCGTGCAAAGGTGCAAGTCATCTCTACTTTGCCATATCCCACGAGTGTTAAGGGTGTTAGGTCATTCTTGGGTCACACGGGTTTTTATATAAGGTTTATAAAAGGGTTTAATGATATAACAAAACCTTTATGTTACTTGTTGTTAAAAGACCAACTCTGTTTGACTTTTACAAAGATTGTCAAATGCCTTTAATGTGTTAAAAAAGAAGTTGGTTGAGGCCCCAATCTTGCAATCACCAAATTGGTCTTTACCATTCGAAATTATGTGTGATGCAAGTGACTATGCGGTGGGGGCCGTGTTGGGTCAAAGGGTAGAAAAGAAACCCGTTGCTATATACTACGCGAGTAAGACTCTTTCAGATGCTCAATAAATTACACTACTATCGAGAAAGAGCTACTCGCAGTGGTATATGCATTGGATAAATTCCGGGCTTATATTTGGGGTAACAAAGTAATTATATATTCTGACCATTCTGCTATCAGGTACCTCATGGAAAAGAAGGATGCAAAGCCAAGATTAATCCGATGGGTTCTTTTGTTACAAGAATTTGATCTAGAGATACGGGATCAGAAGGGTAGTGAAAATGTGGTCACAGACCATTTGTCCCGGTTGTTGGTGGAAGAGGGTTCTTCCCGTGTAGAGATTAACGTAACTTTTTCAGATGAGCATATTTTAAAGGTTTTGGTATTACCTTGGTTTGCTAATATTAGTAATTATTTGGTTACAGGTGATTTACCGGCTCATTGGGATAGGAGGAGGAGATTGCACTTCCTCTCACGAATCAAATATTACACGTGGGAAGAACTAGATCTGTTCAAGACATGCCCGGATCAAGTCGTGAGGAGATGCATACTGGACTATGAGATCCTGGGTGTCTTGACGCACTTGCATTCTTTTGCTTGTAGGGGCCATTTTAGTGGTCATAAAACAGGGCATAAAGTGCTCAATAACGATCTTTATTGGCCGGCTATTTTTAAGGATGCTTTCAACTTTGCTAAAAATTGTATTGAGTGTCAAAAGTTAGGGGGCATTTCCAAGCGGGATGAGATGCCTATGCAACCGATTCTCATTGTGGATATGTTTAATGTATGGGGAATCGATTTCATGGGTCCGTTCCCGAATTCGCATGGGAATTTGTATATTTTGGGGCGGTAGGTTATGTATCTAAATGGGTCAAAGCAATCGCCACCAAAACAAACGACCATACTGTTGTTTACAATTTTGTTCAAACCAATATTATTTCTAGATTTGGGGTTCCCCGAGTGATTATTAGTGATGGGGGATCTCATTTCAAGAATTTTAATTTTGAAAAATTAATAAAACGGTATGGTGTTGAGCACCGAATTGCTACCCCTTACCATCCACAAACAACTGGTCAAGTGGAAGTGTCGAATAGGCAAATTAAATTTTTTTTACAAAAGACCGTTTGACCGGACCGTAAGGATTGGTCAACGAAGTTGAATGATGCCTTATGGGCCTATTGAATGGCACATAAGACACCTATTGGCAATACACCTTACCCCTTAGTTTATCGTAAAAATTGTCACTTGTCGGTTGAACTTGTACATCGTGCTTTTTGGGCTATCAAAGAAGTTAATGTTAATTATGATGATGCAGGTAAGGAACGCAAGTTGAAGTTGTGCGAATTGGAAGAGCTTCGGGAGGAGGCATATGAGTGTGCTTCGAAATACAAGGATGGTATGAAATGAGCACACGATGCCGAGTTAAAGCCGAAGGAGTTCATGGTGGGTCAAAAGGTTTGGCTATACAATTCGAGGCTCAAGTTTTTTCCTGGAAGCTAAAGAGTAAGTGGATGGGCCCGTATGTGGTTACACGGGTCAGAAAGTTGGGTGATGTTACCATCGAGGACCCAAAAGATGGGTTAAAACAAACAGTCAATGGTCATCGTCTTAAACCGTTTCTTGATGGTAACAAGGAGAACAAGGATGCGAACACAGAGTTGGTAAGATTTTTTGTAAGTGTGCCAACTTATGCAGTGAATTAAAGGACCAGGAACAATTGTGTAGAGTTTTGTACCATTTTTATTGTTTGTGCATATTGTTATGTATTTTATTGTTGTCGTTTCGTGCTAATCTCTTTAATGTGTGAAGTTCGGATATCACAAACGGGTTATGAAAACGTAAGGTATGTCTTAAACTTGTTTTGTGTATTGAGGACAATACACAATTATTCGGGGGGGGGGGGGGGGAGGGTGGTAGGAATCTTAAATGATTATTGTGTTTAATGATTGCGAAAAAAATTGAAAATTGGGCATGCGTCGGCGACGGGGTCCCAGGCCGTCGCCGACGGTGAGGAATTGGGGGCGTCGGATGAAAAGTAGCATAGACAAAGGATTAGACCGTCAGTGGGTTTTGGTAAAATTGGGGATGCGTTTGTCTGCCGACGCTGAATGAGTTTCAATGTGTAATGTCAGACCCGAACCATTTTAAACCCATCCAAACTCGACCTGAACCTCGTTTTAACCACATAATTGACCCGAGAGAACCTTATCTGACCCATAACTCATTATAAACCACAAAAGCTCTGCACTTATCTTCACCATAACTTACCAATTCCTTCATCTTCTTCTTCTACCTCTTCAAGAACCCTAATCTTCAATCACTCATATCTCTTCAGTTCTTAACCAAATCAAGCAATTCTTGAGCCTATTTTGGATAGATTTTCGAGAGGAACAAAAACCCTATCATGGTTTTCATCAATTTTTGTTCATTTGCAAGATTTTTGAACTTGAAGTTTCAGGTTTTTAAGCAAGGGTGTTCTTAAAGTGTTAATTTACATCTTTTCGTAGTTCTTTCGAATCTACAACACTAAAGGTATGATTTTTACTTGAATTTGAGCATGATTATCATATGGTTTGTTAGCTTCTTCCGAAACTTTAAATATTTTGTATAAGAGTAGGTTTTTTTATTATGGTAATGTATGATGTTCTAGCTTGAGTATGGGAAAACACTTAATTTGGGTGGGGATTGAACATGCAACAAGTATAGTGATGTTACACTCGTTTGTTTGCATGATCTAACATAAACATGATGTTGAACCTTGTAAAAGTTTTATAAATTTAGGAGTACACATTATAAAACTTGATCTTTAGATGGTAAATCTTGATACTTTGGATACTTAAATTAGTAGTTTACATCTAATGGTTTAAATGTGGTTCAACATTGCATGTTGTGTTCATAGTATGAGTTGAATTAATGTTAAAATAATTTTTGATTGTTCTCGTTGCATTGTTTTTTGTCGATATGGCAAGCCGAAAGAGAAGCAAGGTCTCTGGTCAAGGCTCATCTTTAGGAGCCGGTTCATCTTCTGGGTTAATGCCAAGAAAGTGGGAACAGTTGAGTGGAGCAGAGGAAAATGATGGGAGGCTGTATCGACAACACTGGGAATGGGAGAGAATAAGGGACAGTAGTGTGGGAGAGCCGTGGGAAAGTAATAAGAGGCGACCACTTTCAAGGTTTAATGACAGACGCCTTGAAGTGAAATTATAGAAATGGAAGATGGTGAATGGTGTGTCTACCACCATTCCGGAGAGGGTTGTGCCGGAAAGAAAAGTGAATGTGGAAGAATTTCGGACAATTGGGATCGTCCAAATGTTGAAAGGCTCGGTTGGGAGCGAGTTTTGGATTGGTATGAGGATATCACACCACGGGTTTATTTAGCGGCTGTCTGTGAATGGTTGGCTTCCTTACGATTTATTAATAAGCATGGTCCACCGAACACGTGGCAGTTGGTTGGTGACACGGGCAGAGGTCAAATGGTGATGTCCTTTGAGACTATGAACTGCATTGCCCGGTTCAATTCTATAGGGGTTGACAAGTATTTCTACTATACCATCGATCAGTTTTTGGAAAACAAAGTAAATATTGTAGATCCCGATGGTATGGTTGGATCGATCTTACTATATTCAGACGGTGGAGCGGCTTTGAGGAGCCAATTGTCAATTGAGGGAAAAATCCTTCAACCTATCTCTCTTGAAAACATCATGGTCAGATTTGGAGACCGTGGGAAGTTGAAGGGGCCGGATTGTCGGGTCTTGCATGCATTGTTGTTTGGGGTGCCTAAGTTATCCGAGGGGACCGCGTCGAAGGTATCCTCGACCGCATCAGGAAATTTCGGCAGGTGTAGCAAGTTTTGTGCCCCACCGGCGTAAACCCGGGTATCCTAACTACAACCAGGGACAACAAGATGTATACAATAATGTCTCTGTAAGTATTGATGAAAATCGGGAATATGAACAAAGAAGAAGGCAATAGGAACAAAACTGGGAGGACCAACAACAATCTCATTGGACCGAAGAGGCTGCTCACAGAGCTAAAGAGCATGAACACTGGGAGAGGCAACAAGAGCAATGGGCCATGCAGCAGGCCTATATGGAACAACAAGAATTGTACCGGGTATAAGAGTTGTCCAGACGGCAAGCATGGGAGGAAGAGCGAGAGCACTTTCGCGTTGAGCATAATGCATTGGAAGACCGTCGATGGCATATAATAGCCCCAGATCAACAAATGGCAATAAAAAATGCCAAACACCTCCATGACCAAGAGCGCCATCATCGAGATTAGGAGGCGGGACGACAGTACCAAGAACACACCCCTTGGATAAATTATGAAAACCTCCCTATCCCATCTGGACCTTCTGACCCATCTCCACATTAGCCCGGGGTCGGTTCCAGCTTTATTCCACTGCAGTTTCAAGCACCCGCGGAAGGGGAAAGAGGGCCTCTTGATGATTTCAATGAGATGATCTCATCCCTCACTGCATATCCATACCAGCCATACCCGCCGGTTGACACCAACGAGCGTTACCAGAGATAGTGCTCGGTATGTCTTATGTTGTTGTATTATCTTTTCTTTTGTGTATATTCTTGTATATTTTTTTATTTAGTAGATAAATGAACTTTGTGGGTGTGTTTCCTATATAACCCTCACGAGACCTTCCTCGTCCTTCCGAGCTATCGGGAGGTTTAAAGGGTTTGTTGCATGCGCTAAATGCAACCGTGATTCCTACGAAAATGAGTTAGGTTTGTTGTTGTTGTAAATTTTTTTCCATAAAGTCAAAGTTGAATAATAATAAGGCTTGGTAAATTATTTATAAAAATGGTAGAACTAGGTAACTAACAAGTTTTGATGGTTGTGAGAAGCTTGCTTCCACACGAGGGTTGAGATTTGTAGGTACATTATGTTCGCGAGAGGACCATTTTTGTTGAAAAATGAAGAGAACATGAGGAATGAGCGAAAACCAGGTGCATACGTTTCTTTTTAGCTTTGATTTTTAGTTAGTAATAAGTGGATTGTATTTTGTATTTTATTTTCCGCGGTGAAATTTTGGAAAGGTTAGCCGTGTCACATCCCTTGTGCATTTTAAAAGCTCTATTCCTATACATTGAGGACAATGTTGACCTTAAGTGTGGGGATGGAGAGAAAAAGTTTTTCGATTTTGACCCGTTCATTTAAACACTACACATTGCGGACAATGTTAACCTTAAGTGTGGGGATGGGGGAGAATTTCAATTTTTTTCAAAATGTCTTTATTTGAAGCAATCTAAAAAACACAAGTAACTAAGTTACTGAGGGATGGCACAACCCATGTGGTCTCTTGTCATGGTCAAGTTCAAATTAATAACATGACGAGTATTTAGCGGGTGGTTATTTGGGAATAATCCGCTTAAGAAATTTGCGCTTTGTACATATCGCATACCATACCCTTTGTACGTGAGATTTTGAGCCACTTTTATACATCATATATGCATATATTTCTTTGGTTGAGTGGACCCTTAGTCGCGTATTGTAGAACTTGCAACTTTTGATGCGTTTGAGACCATAGACCGAATACGAGCACAAGAATGATTAAGGCGTTTGAAGAAACACTAGACCAAACTATATCCGGAGATATCTAAGTTTTGGTTCAAAGTCTCTTCATATAAAGGTTATCTCTCGTTTGCTTGTCGGTATGATCTTCTCCGAGCATACTAAAAACTTAAAACACCGTTAGCTTCGTCACGGGAGAAAAGGGGGAGGTTTTCTCCTTGACCACACTCCGGCGTGAGAATAAGTATTGGGGTTTGCAAAGGATAATGCAAGTAATTAGTGGGAGCTCAAAACAGTGTGTTTTACCTTAAGGTGCGATCCTTACTTTATAGCCGGAGAGATGTGTGTAGGAGATGGGCTGATGGGCCTTGGGCCTAGAACCGATAACCAGGAATATCCATTATGTCTCCTCTACTACGACCGTTAATGGTCTCTGCCAGAAAGGGCGCTTGGCGCATGGTGGATGGGGCCACGTGTCTTGGCAGTTGTCCTAGTTGTGGGGCATGTCATCAGCCGTTAGTGGAGATCGTGTGGCAGTCGCTGGCGAGAGTTGGTTGGTGCCACGTGTACATCCTTGCTTACTTTTGTCCTTGGCATGACTGCTCATCGTGCGATGTGGTCTGGCACAACCTACCGAGCGGTTATTAGGTCACAGCTCTGCCACTTTGTACCCTTGTACTTGATCAGTGCCTCTTTGCACTTCTCCTTACCGCGTGGCCTTATCAGTGCTTTTTGGCCAACGTGAACTTGTAGGGATCAAGTCCGTTTGTTCTCAAGACTAAGTATGAGTTGCTCTCATCTTAGTCTTGGCCTTGTGCAAGGTTTAAGGAATTTCGCGGCTAGAGTCATGTTCAATTAGCGCAAGGTCTGGGACCTGTGCTTTCATGTTTAACTTGCCTTTGTGCAAGGTGCGCAAGGTTTGTTGAGCAACCTGCTGTTTTTACGGTTGGCATATCATTGCGCGTTGCGCACAAGGTTGTTCCATTGACCTGTTATCATTATGAGGGTATGGTATCCTACGCAAGCGCATGGCTTTTGGGACCATACCCCTCTAAGTCCCCCCAGTCCAGTGGTGCTCCTATGCGCATCTTGGCAAGTAGATGGAGTGTTGGACTATAACTCATGTATGCGCACTTATTTCAATGGCATGAATCAATAAGGTTCCTCGGGGAAAGGAATAAAGAAAACCCTTGCGTGGGGGAAATCTTTGTTCAGGATAAGGTGTGATGGTTGTAGGCAAGTTGTTGAGAAAACAAGTAAGGCGGAAGTGACCTCTGATAGCTGTAGCAGGCTGTCGACAGTGCAGCTGCCCTTTCATTAATGAATTGCAGAGAAAGTACCAGCCACGTGCGCGTGGCGAATGTAAGTTACCTACTTGCCCTCCATGCGTCATCTAGGGATTCGCTACTGGGGCTGCGGTGTTGTCACGCTTCCCCATCGCATTAAATGTGATGGGTATAAATAGATGATCCGCATGGGTTAAAAATCACGCTTCGTCTCTTCTTGTTCTTTCTTCTCCGAAATCTTCTCATCCTTATTTCTTCCGGCGATCAAAATGTCAACCAGAGGACCTGAGAGCACTGCTGCGATGGAGGCCTCCACTTCTTTGCCTATGTTAAAGTGGTCGACGAGTAATTTCCAACGGCTTGTCGCTGGTTTTCGGTTCCCTAATGAGTGGGATGCCTGGTAACCCTCCGAGGGGGACACCGCCGCCGATGCCAACGGCAACTTCCAGTTGCCGGCAACAAAGTTTTTCTTAGATGTTTTGGACCACTACCGCTTCCACATCTCACAGCTTAATCCGATGGGGATGGTCCAGATTAAACACTTCGATTTCTTATGCCGCTCCATGGGCATTCACCCAACTGTCAACCGGTTTCGGGTGTTTTACCAACTGCACTGCTCGTTGGTTTTTATTCTTTCCAGCACCGGATACAAGCCAAGAAGATCCTACACTCTCCTCCAAAGTCATATCATGACTGGAAGTAGAAGTTCTTCTTTATCAAGGCTGGTGTGATCCCGTTGCAGATGCATTTCCGCAGGGCGGAAGATATCCCCATGGAAACGATGTCGATACCGGACCAGGAGTCTTGGTATCAAGACATAAGGAGATTCCGCCGGTTCAGTTGCCGGAGAGAGCACTGTTGGCTGTTGGTATGAGCCTACTGTGGAGCCTGACCGCCGGGGAAAAACCGGTGTACATGGAGGAGGATAAGAGTAAGTTCCATTATTCCATTATTTCTCCTTGTGTGCAGACTAATATTATGCGCATTTTTTGCAGCGGTGGCGCTATACATAGCGGCCTTCAACGAAAGAAAGGGCAGATGGAGAATATCCTGCTCAACCCAGAGGAGCCCACATGGCACACCTAGATCCTTGGGAACTTCGATTTACCTTGGAGTGCAGATCTGTCAGCCCCTACGCCTGGAAGTGGTAGGCATGTATTGTTTGTTACTTGCATCCTTTCGGATTACTTAATATGTTGCGCCATGATGCAGGTGCGCTGAAGAATTTGGGTGTTGGCCCAGATTAAAAAAAGGCGCAGGGCCCAGTGTTGTGGCCACTAAGAAGCCCGCGCAACCCCGGGCGGACCAACCAAAAGGTACGTGTTCTGTGCCCGATACTTGGAATGACTATGTGGTAGTCTCTGATTCCATGGAGGGTCTTGCGCCTGTAGGTTTGAAAAAACCTAAGCCGGAGCCTCAAGATGTGGCGGAAATCCGAATGATTAGATAGACTTGGAGTCTAGCCTGGAGCCACTAAAGAGGAAGGGGGCCATCCTAAGGGCGAGGCCGCTGCGCAGCCTCTGAAAAAGGCTGCGCGGAAGAAGATCATTGGCAAATGTGGGAATTTGGATGCGCTTGCAACCGAGTTTTCCCCAAGTAAGCACTTTTGACTTGTGCTTTATTTTCTATTCTTCTTGTTTAACTGTTTTGTGATTTTATTCTGTAGGGAAAGATGAGACACCTTTTACCGCTCCGTCTGCTCTGGCCATGTCGGTCGAGATTTCTATGCAACTACCCGTTTTTGAAACGGCGCAAGCGTCCAGTGCTAAGGGTGGTGAAACTGGTGCTGGGGAAGCGGAGGCAAAGGTGGATGCGGAGGCCGTTGCGCCGGGAGAGGAGGAGGTGATTGAAGGTGGTGTGCCTCAGGGGGCTCAGTCAGCGGAGCAAGTGCCCGGGGGTGAAGCTGGGGGATTTGGGAAGCGCCCTACTGACGAAGGCTCCCTAATTCGCCCGGATGAGACCCTAGGTGACTACTACTGGTCATATTCTAAAAGCCGAGCTGTTGATATCCACACCCCTGTTTGGAATCTAAGGCAGGGTGAAAAGTTTAGCCATTGGAAAGTTTGCCGCGAATGATTTAAGGGTACCTTCCCCCAACAGAGGTATCTGCGCGCAGGGAACAAAGTTATGAACAAACATACCGTGCGTGCCTCTAGCTAGCTGCCAGCCCCGCCTCCAACACTCATAAAATTATCAGGGAGTGGCGCAGCATGCACCTGGACCAGGAAAGGTTTGAGGCGGCGAATAAAGAGATGGTCCTTGAGCGAGCCCAAGTGGCCGCACAAAAACAAGAGCTTGAGGCTGAGAGAGCCAAGTTTGTGGAAGCTCAACGAACCGAGGAGTGGTCCATGCTGGGGTGGAAGAAGAAGGCTGAAGGCGCGATCACCACCCTTGTTGAGGAACGCAAGTTATGGAGGGAGGCCTGTGAAAGGGATAATAACGAGAAAATATCTTTAAGGAATGAGTTGGTGGGTCTTCGGCTGAAGTTGAGCACTTGAAGAAGGAGAAGGAGGAAGCCTCAGCTGCCGCCAAAGAGGCGAGGTTGCACCATGAACGCAGTGAACAGAAAGAAGTAGAAACTTCCACCCTTCTTATTTTACGGGATCAAGAGATTGCCACACTAACCTCGTTATTGCGTAACCAGGCGGAGGCTCGGGCAGCGCTTGAAAGTGCAAAGAAGGATCTCCAAGCTGCCATGGTTGAAAAGGCAGAACTACAGCGCAGGCACTTGGAGGATTAAGAAAAGCTGCGCCTTGCGGAGGTGAAGGTGAGCGCGGGCGAGCAAAAACTGGAAGACTCTGAAGCAGCCCGCTCCATTATAGAGAGTATGCTTGAGCCTTTGACGAACAAGATGCTCTGGATGCAGCAGCATGGAGCCGTGGATGTAAGTCCGCTGTTATTATTTTGATCACCATTTATCTTGATTCTCATTTATTTTCCTTGCGCTGTGCAGATTGCCAACTCAATGCTTAACTCGGTGGAGTTAGACAGTGTTGTGGCCAAACTGATGGTCATAGCACGCCATGATGGATACGCGCAGGGCTACGCAGAGTTCGCACACCACGTAACTCGTGCTTTGGACGTTCAGTGGGATACTAGCCGCGTCTCTACCTAGGGGGTCAATACCGATGCTGCCTTCTCCAAGGCGAAGCAAGAGTATGATCGCTTACAACTGCTAGTGATGGATCTAGTAAGTGAAGCGCTCCAACATGATGACTTTGTAGACCGTTTGATGGACGTATTTCATGATGCTATGGAGATTGAAGAGTCAGAAGGATAGGATGAGTGTCGAGTGTTTGATGTTTGAGACTTGTTAAGAATATTTGTTGTATTTACATGTCATTGCGCACCACACTTGTTGGTGATCATGCCTTTGACCCACCAGAAACTTGATGAAATGATAATGTGCATTGGAAGTTACAATATTTGCATGAAAATAACTACTTTGTATAGGTAGAGCGAATAAAACTGGTAATGAGCTCATGTATGAACGTCACACCCCATGCGCATACAATAGTTAACTGTTGAAGTGAATTATGTTCATGAGTCATGTTGTACCATGGTGTTTTCGCGTACACCCGAAGTGGTTTCGCGCATTTGTGACAAAATGTCAAAATAATGAATGCCATGCATCGATTTTGTTTTTTATATTAACGATAAGGCGTAAGAGCCATGTACAAAATCGATAAGATTTGATCATAAGCCCACCAGATTGTTGCGCAAACATTGATAAATCTTAAAGCCTTGGCGTTTGAAGATGCCCAGATTACATATAGCACCGCCTTAATTGTTGCGCATTCCAGGTACTAGGAATGTTTGTGCCGTCTAAGCGTTTGAGGGTGTAAGCCCCCTTTCCTAGGACTTCGTGGATTACATACGGGCCTTCCCACTTAGGCGCAAGTTTCCCTGGACTCTCAGCGTCGGACGCTTCATTATCCCTTAAAACAAATTCATCGGGTAGGAAGGTACAAATGCGGACTCGCGCATTGTAGTATTTTTCGAGCTTGGACTTGTATTTTGCTTCATTGATTGCGGCGTTTTCACACCTTTCTTCCAAGAGGTCCAAGTTGAGCCTGCGCTCTTCCTCATTAGTCTGGGTTTGCATAGCAACCATGTGCGGTGATGGGAGGCCCATCTCAGCCAGAATTACTGCCTCCGTCCCATAAACCAGGCTAAATGGTGTCTCGTCGGTGCTGGGTTTCGGCATGGTCCGATGAGCCCAAAGGATACTTGGAAACTCATCCACCCAACCTCTCCGTGCTATCCCTAGTCTTGTCTTGATCTCTTCAACTATACTTTTGTTTATACTTTCAACTTGGCCATTCCCTTGGGGATGCGTGACCGAAGTGAACACGTGCTCGATATGCATCCCATCATCCATCGTTGTAGCTCTTCAGAAGCAAAATTGGGGCCGTTATCACTGACAATGCGCAGCGGTAAACCAAAATGGCAAATGATGTGCTCCCAAATGAATTTTTGGACTACTATTGATGTGGTGGATGTGAGAGGCTTGGCTTCAACCCACTTGGTAAAGTAATCGACAGCTACGATTATGAACTTTATGGCACCTGGGGCATTAGGAAAGGGTCCCACCATATCGATTGCCCATTGCTAAAAGGGCCATGCTGTTGTCACTAGGATCAAGGGGTTATTGGGGCGCAATGTCTTAGGCGCGTGTTGCTGACATGATACGCATTTTCGCAGCGTTTCGACTACATCTAAGTGCATGCCGAGCCAATAGTAGCTAGTATTCATGATCTTTGCGGCTACCCTGCGCAGATCGGCATGAATTCCACACAACCCTTCGTGTATTTCGCGGATCAAGTATTATGCGTCTTGCGGATCTACAAAGCGGAGGAGTGGTCCCATGTATGACTTCTGGTAAAGTATTTCGTCTGCCATTTCATAGTTCAACGCCTTGTTTAGGACTTTTCTTGCCTCTGCCTTATTTTCTGGGAGTATCCCAGACTGCAAGAACATGATGATGGGAGACATCCAAGAAGGATCTCCCATTTCTATGACATTTACTTAACGCAGCAGAACAGAAAGGTTTTTTAGCACCTCATGCGCACTTCTCGCGCGAGATGTTTGAAGCTTGTAGCCGCCAGTTTACTGACCACATCTACATGCTTGTTCTCACTTTGGTTGATGTGGGTGACTTTAAAATTTTGGAATTTGGTTATCAAGGACTGCGCATGTTCAAGGTACAGGGCCATCGTCTCGCCTTTTGCGTCATACAGGCCATTGATTTTCCCTACGACCAAAAGAGAATCGACATGCGCTTCCAAATTCCTAGCGCCCATTTTAATGGCTAGCCAAAGGCCTGCCAGAAACGCTTCATATTCAGCTTCATTGTTTGTGATTTTGAAGTCCAATCTGATGGCGTAGGTGAACTCCTGGTTATCAGGGCTTATTAGACGGAGACCAGCTCCTGCGTCGTCATCATTGGATGCACCATCAGTGTGAAGGATCCATGCGCGGTCGTCTATGACAGGCGCTAGATTCTGGACAGCTTCACATTCTTGCAGTTTGTTGCTTGGCACTTCCATGACAAAATCGGCTAATATATGGCCCTTCATAACTAGACATGGTCGTACACAATATTCACCAATTGAATCAAGCATTCCTTCATCTGTTGGAAAGCTTTCTCCGCATCAGGAGTCCACTGAAACTTTTTTTGCTTCACACAATTTCTCAGAGTGATTATGAATGGGAAAGATTTCATCGCGTGGTTTGCTAAGAATCTGTTCAGCGCAGCCAGTCGCCCAACCAACCGTTGTAATTCCTTGATGGTCGAGGGTGAAGGCATACACTGAATTGCTTCCACCTTCTCAGGGTTGACTTTAAAACCATAGCGCGTGACAATAAACCCCAAGAATTTACCTTCTTCCATTCCAAACGAGCACTTCCCGGCATTCAACTTCAGGTTGACCTTGCGCAAGGATGCGAAAGTTTTCTGAATGTTTGCCAGCATCCTTTCCTTGTCCGGACTCATGATGACCAATTCATCGATGTACACTTCCATGGTTTCGCCTATGTCGTCTCCAAAGACATGATCCATCAAACGCTGATAGGTGGCTCCCGCGTTGTACAACCCAAAGGGCATCTTTGTGTAGCAAAAGATCCCATTGTCTGTGCGGAAGGCTGTTTTGTCTTCATCCTCTTTCTTCATCTGAATCTAGTGGTAGCCTTTAGAGCAATCAAGAAAACATTTCCACCGGAATGAAGCGAGGGAGTCCACCTTTTTATCGATTTCTGGCAAAGAGTAGCAGTCTTTCGGACATGCTTTGTTCAAGACTTTAAAATCGATGCACATGCACTGACCGCCATTGTGCTTCTGGACCATAAAACCGGATTGGCCACCCATGTTTGGTAGCGCACTTCTCTGAGGATGCCGGCCTTGAGGAGCTCTGATACTTGCTCGTTCATTGTGCAAGTTATTTCTGCTCTAAAACTGCGCTTTTTCTGAACGACCGGCTCAACTGAAGAAAATGTTTGCAGTGCATGTTCTGCGATCTGTCTTGGTACCCCCGTCATATCTGTCGGTGACCACGCAAAAATGTCCAGATTGCGGAACAAGATCTGTTTAATTCGCGCCATGACTACAGGGGTTATAGGGGGACCTAATAACACCGTTTATTCTGGGTACTTGTTGTTGAGCACCCATTTTTCTTGTTCACCATTTGAGGATGACTTCGCTACCTTCACTGGCGGTTCTTCCTCTATGGACATGACCTCTTTCTTAGAATACATGATTGCCACCCGGGTTTCTGTTGGAAACACGCATGCAGCATGAGGAGTGGATGTAATTATGTTGAAATTTCTTTGGGTGTGACGGCCTAGTAACACGTCATGGCGCGATGTTGCTGGCATTACCATGAAGTTAACAGGGACCATGCGCGAGTGTCGTCCGTTAGAAAGAATTACACGAAAGGAGATCTGCCCCAGGGGAAAAACGACTTTGTTACAGAAACCAGTCAATGGGAAATGAACCGGCTCTAAGCGCGCTTTGTCCTCTGGGTCTAGCTTCTGGAGACATTGTTCATAGATAATGTCCATAGAGCTTCCGGGTCAATGAACATGTAGTCGGTGCGATAATGACCAAAGATGCCAGTTATCACGACCGGTCGCTCCTCCTGGGGGCCGCCGGGAACCATGGGAAAGATAACTTGTTGTTCGCACCAATGTGGCTACAACCCTTTTGATGGCAACGCTTGTGCGCAGGACCACCCTGTATCATATGAACGAATACTTGCTTCATTTTCTTGTTACTTGAGCCTTCTTCGCCGCGAGTAATTTGACGCACTTCCTTGCGTACGTTTTGAAACAGATGGCGAGCTTCCCACTCTTCAATGCCTTTTCTATTTTCGTGCGTAAACTGATGCAATTGCCGGTTGTGTGCCCGGTGTCTTTGTGATAATCGCAAAAAAGGTTAGGATCTTGACCTTTTTTGTTTCTCATCGGCGGTGGTTGCTTGAACTGATGATCCTCCGTGTTGACACTTCCGCCAGGGTCTTTGTTAACGGTGTCCATTGTCGATCGTGATTATCTTGTTTGATTGCACGTTGGGTAGCAATCTTGTTTATCGTTGTGCGCGCATCGACTGGCGAGCAAGAGAGGTTCTGATTGGACTTTTCCAATTCTTCTTGCTTTCTTCACAAAACTCCTGCTCATATCTTGCGGCGGTATTGAGGTAAAGGAGGTCGGTTGGAGTTCAGGTTGCGCTCCGTCTGCGTTGTCACACCCTGACTCGCAGCGGATATGGTAGTCGGGGCATGATTGGTTTTCATCAAAGCTCATGACATTTACTATTATAAAAGTTTCATATATATTATTTCAAATTAAAAAGAAATATTCCAATCAACACATAATCCATACAAACGCAAAATGTTCTAAACGAGACTTTCAGGTAACACTTTATTTTACTTCTAAGGCCCAAGTCCTATGTGTTCCTTGCTTCAACCTGATCACCTATATCATGTGTAAAAATAAAGATTTGGGTCAACGAAAGTTGGCGAGTGAATCCCGTTTAAACATTAGAAAGAATTGTTATGTTTATTAATTTAATAAAATATGCATAAACCAAATATGAGCAACGTATATGTAATCTAACCACAAACCACACAATCATCTAGTAATGTCATGTGAGCACGATAAGCGATGTGCTGTGAGATCAAGGCTCAATCAAACGGAGCCGATCTAATTAGGCAACGCGACGCTCTACCCGTATGTAACGGGGAACAAGTGGGCCTAATGTGAGAGCTTGACTGAAATGAGAAAGTATATCCACAAATAACAAAAAACAAATTATCACATAGCACGTTAGTTCATATAATGGTAATAGGACGAGTGTTGAATAAATGATATAAATAAAACGACACATGAACACCCCAAAAACATGAATAAAAAGGGGAATTTTGTAGGAATTCACTCACCGTGGGTGCGTTTTTTATTTGAAGAAGAGCGCGCACGATTTAAAGATACCAACCGACGAGAAAGGCTAACCTAAATATTCACGTAATAATTCGGTAAATATATTTCTTTTACTTATAATTAGTATTTTTATTTAATGAACTTTATTAGACTTTTTAGGTAATTTTATGGTATTTGTTACTGATTTTTATGCTTAAAGAATAATTATTTTATTATATATTTTTACATTTTTTTGGAAAAAATAACCAAAGTTTAATTTAAAAAAATATACCCCTTTACGGGTCGAACCGGGGCGGTTTTGGCAACGTGTGGGACTCGAACGCGTGACCTCTCGTTTACGTGCACGTAGCTCTATCAGCTGAGCTACGTGTCTAACCTGGAATATATCCGTTTTTAATTATATATATATACACGTACTATGGTTAATCATAATTCATTTTATTTAAAAAGGTTTGTTTTATTAACAATACCTGTGTATAACCGGACTCGAACCTGCGCCCCTTGCTTCGTGTTGCACACAGCCTGACCAATTGGGCTGTGTGACTAACCGGAGGATTTAGGATTTTAATTAACCTTATATACAAACTAGGTTGTTTTATATATAGGTTATAAAAAGGGTTGGTAATATATAGGAAATCGGCAGCGTAAGTGAGACTCGAACCCGATACCATTTGTTTAAAATGCACACAGTCCACCACTGGACTGTGTGTCTAACCCGGTTTAAACACCGGTTTTAATTTTATTTATACACATATTCAACTTCATCTTCTTCATTTTATATAAACAGTACCCGATAGTTAATCCGATAACACTTATTGGATTAATTGATTACTTCTACTGGTAATAAAACTAAATCAAAAGAAAAGGATTCAAGTGCTTATACCGAACAGGGGTGATCTTTGATTTCTCCGGTGAAGTTCCGGCAACAAGCAAATGTTTTCTGGCGATGAGAAATTTGAAAGCAGAAAGTTTAAAATAAGATTTGCAAGTGTGAGCGAGTTCTCAATGGATTTCTAGGATCACTATTTATAGATAAAGGGTGGTTTGAGTTTGGGTTTCGGTTTCATATGTTCTCGGTCAAAGATTGATTGCCGAAATGATTTCATGACCCATAATTGAGTCTATCACATGATTAGAAAAACGGTTCTTCGATTTAATTCACAAGAGAAACGGAGTTTGATGACAGATCTGGGAGTTTCATCCGTTACAGGCGGGTGTTTTGAAATTTGATTTCAGGAGGTTGTTTTGATATAAGATTTATTTGATTTGGGATTGTTTCAGATATGTGTGTGTGGTGTAGTGGTGTGTTAGTTGTTTGATTCGGGAGGAGACCCGGGTTCGATACCCGCGGTCAACACCTTTTGTTATTTTATTTTTATTATTTAAATTTTATTTATTAACCTTATTCTTTTAACTTTAAAATTTTATTTATCATTTAATGCTAATAATAATATAACGAACTTTAAACGTTTAACATAAATGCGTAACGAACATCATAACGTATACTTGTGTTACAAAACGGAGCGGGTTTTAGAACCCGTTTTACCACAAATGTAACTGTACCCCCTACTTTTAGAAATTTCGTCCCTAAATTTAGGTGGTAATAGGTTTAACTTGAAAGAGATGAGGGTATTTTTTGCGCATTGAGTCTTCGCATTCCCAAGTAAACTCATGTCCTGATTTTGACTCCCAACGCACCCTGACTAGCGGAATTCGACTTCGCTTAAACGTTTTCACCAAAGTCCACAATTTCTACAGATTGCTCTACAAAACGCATCGATTCATCAATCTGAATATCTTCCAACGGTATATGAAGGTTTTTGTCGACAAGGCACTTTTTCAAGTTGGATACATGGAACGTGGAATGAATCTTGCTGAGTTCTTCAGGTAGGTCAAGCTTGTATGCTACAGGACCCACTCTTTCGAGTATTTTAAATGGTCCAACATAGCAAGGTGCTAGCTTGCCTTTTGTCCAAACCGAACAACTCCCTTCCATGGTGATACTTTTAAAAGTACTTGATCGCCAACACCAAACTCGAGCGACTTTTGTCGTTTATCTGCGTAACTCTTTTGATGACTCTGAGCTGCTAGAAGATTATTGCGGATTTGGAGAATCTTATCGGTTGCTTCTTGAATTAATTCTGGTCCGGTGATCTGTGCTTCACCGATTCTGTGTCAACATACCGATGATTGGCACTTACGACCATATAATGCTTCAAAAGGAGCCATACCAATGCTCGAATGGTCACTATTATTGTATGAAAATTCAACTAATGGTAGATGAGTATCCCAATTGCCCTTGAAGTCGATGACACATGCTCGTAACATGTCTTCAAGAGTTTGTATGGTGCGCTCAGATTGACCATCTGTTTGAGGGTGAAAGGCGGTGCTGAGATCTAAGCGAGTGCCTAATGCTGATTGCACGGCCTGCCATGTTCGTGAAGTAAAAAGTCCATCTCGTTCCGATATGATGCTCAATGGCACACCGCGTCGTACAATTTCATCAATGTAAATACGAGCTAACTTCTCGTTATTGTAGTCTTTACGGATTGGAATGAAATGAGCGGACTTGGTAAGACGATCGACAATAACCCAAATCATGACATGCCCATTGTTGGTGCGAGGTAACCCGGTAATAAAATCTATGGTTATGTTTTCCCACTTCCAAACAGGGATCAGGTTGAACGAGTCATCCTGAGGGTCTTTGATGTTCGGCCTTAACCTTCGAACATGTGAGGCACTTGGAGACAAAAATGGCGATATTCTTCTTCATTCAGGCCACCAGTAAAAGTATCGTAGATCTTGATACATCTTATCAGCGCCTGGATGTATAGAGTATCGTGTTTTGTGGGCCTCGTTCATGAGAAAAGTACGAAGATTGTCACGATCAGGTACCCAATTACGATTTAGATAGTAAAGGATACCATCGGACTTGGATTCTAACTTGGTTACAGCTCCACAAGATCATTCATCTCGCACATCATTTTCCGTGACAGAGGTATGTTGAGCTTCGCGAATGCGGTTCTGAAGGTCCGTTACGATTTGAGAACACAAAAGGTGAATGGAGTTAGCATACACTTTTCGACTAAGAGCATCTGCTACGACATTGGCTTTACCATGATGATAACGGATTTCACAATCGTAATCATTCAGAAGTTCGACCCATCGTCGTTGTCTCATGTTTAACTCTTTGTGATTAAAGATATGTTGAAGGCTCTTGTGGTCAGTGTAAATCTCACACTTTGTACCATAGAGATAATGTCTCCATATCTTTAGAGCGAACACGACTGCTCCGAGTTCTGGGTCGTGAGTGGTATAGTTCTTTTCATGTACCTTGAGTTGCCTTGAGGCGTAGGCTATCACCTTTCCTCTTTGCATTACGACACACCCTAGTCCCTGTCCTGATGCGTCACAATAGACCACAAAGTCTTCACACCCGTCAGGAAGAGTGAGAATAGGTGCATCACAATTTTTTTGTTTCAAGGTTTGAAAAGCCTCTTCCTGCTTGGACCCCCAGATGAAGGGCTTGCCCTTATGAGTCAAGGTTGTGAGTGGTAAGGCAATACGAGAGAAATTGGCGATGAAACGTCGATAATAACCAGCTAAGCCGAGGAATGATCTGACTTCGGTAGGAGTACGTGGAGCTTGCCATTCCTGCCCTTCTTTAATCTTTGCAGGGTCGACATGAATTCCTTTGTCGTTGACGATGTGACCAAGAAATTGAACTTCGTTTAACCAGAATTCACATTTCGAAAACTTAGCATAAAGTTTTTCAGTTTTCAAAAGTGTTAGGATGAGTCGAAGATGTCGTTCATGATCTGATTTGGTCTTGGAATAAATAAGAATATCATCGATAAAAACAATAATGAAACGATCGAGGTAGGGTTTGCACACCCTATTCATTAGATCCATGAAAACGGCGGAGCATTGGTCAAACCAAAAGGCATGACCATGAATTCGTAGTGACCGTAGCGAGTTCGAAAGGCAGTCTTTGGAATGTCTTCTTCACGTACTCTAAGCTGATGATAACAAGAACGAAGATTGATTTTTGAGAAATAGGTGGCACCCTGAAGTTGATCTAGAAGGTCATCAATGCGAGGTAAAGGATAACAGTTCTTAATAGTCAGCTTATTGAGCTCTCGATAGTCAATACACATTCGAAAAGTTCCATCCTTCTTCTTGACGAAAAGAACCGGCGCACCCCAAGGTGATGAGCTAGGGCGTATGAATCCTTTGTCAGTCAATTCTTGCAAATGACTAGCTAACTCTTGCATTTTAGATGGGGCTAACCGATATGGAGATTTTGTTGCAAACTGGTGTGGCACCAGGTACAAGATCGATTCGAAATTCGACGTCCCTCACAGGAGGAAGTCCTGAAACGTCATTGGGAAAAACTTGAGGAAAGTCTCTAACCACCGGAATATCTTCAATTTTCTTTTCCTTGCCTTCTTTCTTGACGATATGGGCTAGGAATGCTATGTAATCCTTTCGAAGATATCTTCGGGCTTGAAGACACAACATCAGCTTGATTCCTTTGGATGGGCTTTCACCAAAAATACAAAGAGTTTGACCGTCGGCGAGGGGAATTCGAATAAATTTTTCATAACAAACGACTTCAGCGTGATGCTGACTAAGCCAGTCCATACCAATGATGACATCAAAACTACCCAATTTCATAGGAATAAGATCGATTTTAAAATCATGATCATTGAGAGTAAGAGTGCAATCACGAATGATAGAGTCTAACGTGATAGGTTCACCATTCGCTACTTCCACTATATATATGATTCGGCTAGACTAACGCGAGGTAAACCAAGAATAGATTCAAACTCTAAGGACACAAAACTCTTATCTGTGCCAGTGTCAAAAAGAATAGATGCATAACTACCGTTAATAAGAAACGTACCGTTGACCATGTTGTTATCCGCCCTCGCTTGATTGGCGTTAGTGTTAAAGGCTCTACCTCTTGCTGGCGGATTGGCTTGGTTCACAGGATTAGCTTGATCTTGAGCATTGATGATGTTCACTAAACGTGGACAGGTATTGCGGAAATGGGTTGGATCACCGCAATTGAAACAAGCTCTGACGAGCGGCATCATAGGGTAGTTAGGTTGGTAAAAGGATTGGGCCATTGGTTGAGCAGGTGGTAATAGTAGAGGTCGTTGGTAGGGAGCTTGGCCTACCACTTGGTTGTTTGATTGGGCTTGAGGTTGGTTGCAGGCTGGTCTTTGAAGAGAGCGGCAGCGGCAGGTTTGGATTGTATGACCTGCACGGCCACAACCTGTGCAGTGAAGACATGGGTTCTCAAGAGGGTGGTAGTATTGGCATGGATTGCATTTTGGGTGAGGTCCTGTATACTGTTTCTTGAATGGAGCGGTAGGAGGAGCAACTTGGGTGATTGGAGCGGCGGCAATGGGTTGGTTGGTTTGGGTGACAGCAAAGTTCTTCCCATTTCGCTTTCTCTTGCCAGCGAATCGAGAAGAGGATCCAGCTTGAGTTGGGTTTGGGGTTTCAGTTGGTGTTTTATCTTTCTTCTTCTTTTCTTTGAAATCCCCGTTCCTGGTATGATTTTCCGTGAGCTCAGTAGCTAGCTCCATAGCTGCCTCCAGAGTTACAAGCGTAGTACTCATCACAGAGTCCTGAATCTTCTAAGGAAGACCCCGAATGTAGTGCTCGATTAAACAATAGAAAGGAGTGAACAAATTGGGAACCATTTGATTCAACTCGAGGAACCTCTTGTTGTAGGTTATGTGATCTCCCTCTTTTTGCTTCAAGAAATAGAACTCATCCTCTAGCTTTTTAATTTTGCTTCTTGGGCAGAAGCGTCTTGTCATGAGCTCTCGAAGTTGTTCCAAGGTTAGGGCTACCGCGGCTTCGGTGCGTTGTCTGCCCTTTTCAGCATTCCACCACGTGAGTGCTACCCCATCCAGACGACCAATAGCATAATGAACCTTATGATCGTTGAGACAATCGCAGTTAAGGAAGGTACTCTCCATCTCTTCAAACCATCGAAGGAGAGTAGTGACCCATTCAGTCCCTTCGTACTTTGGAGGGTCACATGAGTTGAAGCGCTTGTAGGTGCACTTGGGTTTGTGGGAGGGTTGACAACATTTTGACCCTCTTGATTGATTGGGTTGACAGGACTAGTGGCGAGAGCTTGTTGGACTTGAATTACAATATCGGGAATCACGGCGGCCATTTGTAGGGCTATTTGAGCAGCCATACGCTCGCCGGATATTCCTGATCTCCTACCTCCTCGAGAGTGCCTAGAAGACATCTACAGGAAATACGTAACGAGATTATGAGTTTGACGTTTTGGTATCATGTGTCCCATTTAGAAATTAACATCCACAAAATAATTGAGAAAAATAAATTCACTACATCCATTGGATGTCTTGGGCCTTGCTCATGCTTGGGCCCCCATATGTCCCCCATACTTGGCCTAGGTAGTCATGTGGGCCCCATGACTACTGGGCTTTATAGGGTTCACATAGGTTTTGGCATGTTAACACTCGCACCACCTGAATGAAAATCGTAAAACATGATTGCAAGATATAAAGTCGGAAGGTGTCCTGGTGTAGAACAGTGACAACTCAAAGTGGGGTTAGTTCTCACGACGTTTGGTGTGACATGCTTTGGCCTAATAGGTCCTTCATACTCTCACCGTTAGTCCCCAGGTAGGCAAACGGGTCTGTTATATTGGATTTATACGAGTGCCAATCCTAGACAGGACGTTTCGACTACCAGTACTTGTACCCTACCAGTTACTACAAGCACATCGTAGAACTTACTTTGTGAGATTGAAAAATGAAAACATCACAAAATTTTGAGAAGAGAAGCATGAAATGTTTAAATTGAGAGAATAGAGACGTGCATGATGCGTATATATGTAAGCATGTTATGTTAACAATATGTGTAACACATTAAATATCACACAAAATCATACAGTAGTGAGAGTGCTTGCATGTATTTGTGTGTGAGAGAAATGTAAAACAAGTAAATATCATGAGTTTTCATGTACCCAACTTAACACGTAAGTAATTAAAATCTATTTGACTATAGTATAGCCTCTAAGGGTCTAATAACCTATCCTATATCCCTATAGTCAAGAGCTCTGATACCAATCTGTCACACCCTGACCCGCAACGGATATGGTAGTCGGGGCATGATTGGGTTTTCATCAAAGCTCATGACATTTACTATTATAAAAGTTTCATATATATTATTACAAATTAAAAGAAATATTCCAATCAACACATAATCGATACAAACACAAAATGTTCTAAACGAGACTTTCATGTAACGCTTTATTTTACATCTAAGGCCCAAGTGCTGTGAGATCAAGGCTCAATCAAACGGAGCCAATCTAACTAGGCAACGCGACGCTCTACCCGTATGTAACGGGGAACAAGTGGGCCTAATGTGAGAGCTTGACTGAAATGAGAAAGTATATCCACAAATAACAATAAACAAATTATCACATAGCAAGTTAGTTCATATAATGGTAATAGCACGAGTGTTGAATAAATGATATAAATAAAACGACACATGATACACCCAAAAACATGAATAAAAAGGTGAAGTTTGTAGGAATTTACTCACAATGGGTGCGTTTTTTATTTGAAAAAGAGCACGCACGATTTAAAGATACCAACCGACGAGAAAGGCTAACCTAAATATTCACGTAATAATTCGGTAAATATATTTCTTTTACTTATAATTAGTATTTTTATTTAATGAATTTTTTAGACTTTTTAGGTAATTTTATGGTATTTATTACTAATTTTTATGCTTAAAAAAAATTATTTTATTATATTACAGTTTTTGGATAAAAATAACAAAAGTTTAATTTAAAAAATATACCCCTTTACGGGTCGAACTGGGCGGTTTTGGCAACGTGTGGGACTCGAACGCATGACCTCTCGTTTACGTGCACGCAGCTCTACCAACTGAGCAATGTGTCTAACCAGGAATATATCCGTTTTTAATTATATATATATACACGTACTATGGTTAATCGTAATTCATTTTATTTAAAGGTTTTTTTATTAACAGTACGCTGCATATAACCGGACTCGAACCCGCGCCCCTTTCTTCGTGTTGCACACAGCCCAACCAATTGGGTTGTATGACTAACTCGGAGGATTTAAGATTTTAATTAACTTTATAATACAAATTAGGTTGTTTTATATATAGGTTATAAAAAGGGTTGGTAATATATAGGAAATCGGCAGCGTAGGTGAGACTCGAACCCGGGACCATTTGTTTAAAATGCACACAATCCACCACTGGACTGTGTGTCTAACCCGGTTTAAACACCAGTTTTAATTTTATTTATACACATATTCAACTTCATCTTCTTCATTTTATATAAACAGTTTGACATACCCGATTGTTAATCCTATAACACTTATTGGATTAATTGATTTACTTCTACTATAATAAAACTAAATAAAAAGAAAAGGATTCAAGTGCTTATACCGAACAGGGGTGATCTTTGATTTCTCCGGTGAAGTTCTGGCGACAAGCAAATGTTTTCTGGCGATGAGAAATTTGAAAGCAGAGAGTTTAAAATAAGATTTGCGAGTGTGAGCGAGTTCTCAATGGATTTCAAGGATCACTATTTATTAATAAAGGGTGGTTTGAGTTTGGGTTTCGGTTTCATCTGTTCTCGGTCAAAGATTGATTGCCGAAATGATTTCATGACCCATAATTGAGTCTATCACATGATTAGAAAAACGGTTCTTCGATTTAATTCACAAGAGAAACGGAGTTTGATGACAGATTTGGGAGTTTCATCCTTTACAGGAGGGTGTTTTGAAATTTGATTTCAGGAGGTTGTTTTAATATAAGATTTATTTGATTTGGGATTGTTTTAGATATGTGTGTGTGGTGTAGTCGTGTGTTGGTTGTTTGATTCGGGTGGAGACCCGGGTTCGATACCCGCGGTCAACACCTTTTGTTATTTTATTTTATTTTATTACTTAAATTTTATTTATTAACCTTATTCTTTTAACTTTATTATTTTGTTTATCATTTAATGCTAATAATAATATAACGAACTTTAAACGTTTAACATAAATGCGTAACGAACATCATAACGTATACTTGTGTTACAAAACAGCGGGTTTTAGAACTCGTTCTACGACAAATGTTACATGCGTGTAGACCTTGGCTTCTACGACAAATGTTATATGGTGTAGACCTTGGCTACCGCCATGAGTTTCTCCCAACTTTTTGGGAGGCCAACGGTTCCTGACAAGACTTTTATCATCTCATCGTATCGAAAACATATTTGAACTGTGCACGAATCAGGTCTTCGTGCACATCACCGATTTCCAAAACCTTTTTGTTGTAGCATGTGATGAAAATCTTCCAGACTTTCATCATCCATCCACCAAATATTCATGACGTATGAAGAATCTCTGACGTATCATCTTTGCTGGCTAAAGTGGGTCAGGAACTTATCCTTGAGATCGTTCCATGAAGTGAGGTTACCCGTGGGTAAGTTGTCAAACCATAGGCACATGACACTTGTAGAGATTTGGACAAACAGATGACACCACATAGGCAACATCCAACCTCTGATAAGCTTTGCGCTAGTGAACAAGCGCATGTGGTCGTCTGGGTCTGTCAACCCATTAAACTTTCCCACATTGGCAGGTAATTTTGCGCGTTCAAGTAAGCCTTGCGCTAGTGAACAAGCGCATGTGGTCGTCTGGGTCTGTCAACCCATTAAACTTTCCCACATTGGCAGGTAATTTTGCGCGTTCAAGTGGGGCTAGCGCAATCTCCTTCACGAACTTCGAATGTTCTGCTGCTTCGGCTGCCCTGTAGATCAAGTTTTAATTGTATTCAGCTTCCGGATTGTACACATATCGTGGCGTAGGCTTATATGCGGAGTGATCTTTAGGAAGTCGGTGGAACACGCTAGTGCTGTCACCTTCGCCATACGTCTATTGACTTCTTCACGCTAGGTGTCCCGCCCCTCTAATGGGCGCGGGCCCAGGCGTGAATGAATCGACGCTCGCCTATGAGTGTTTGACTCATATCTTGGCAGCGACTGAGAATATTTTGTTTCTCTCCGGCTAGCGAATTGTAACTTAGTACTCGCGGTGCAGGCGAGGCATGCACGTGAGCTGTAGGTGGTTGCGACAGCGCAGCAAATGCATGAGTTTGCACACAAAGTTGTGCATAAACGGCATTTAGAGCCATTTGAAATTTTATGTACCATGACATTGGGGTTTCACCCAGAGCTAAAATTGATGTGATTGGTACAAAAGGAGTTTCAACTTGGATTCCGGGAGTCACCGGGATATTCACACGACCTGAATCATGGTGAACACCAGCGTCTCCAGAAAATCCTTTTTCCACTTGTCCGTCAGTCCGAGGAACATGAACTGGGTTCTTGCCCTCGGCCCGAGGACCTCGTGGTACACTTGATGGACCGTCAGCCATTGGAAATGAGATTTAGAAAAAACAAACAAGAGACAGGCGTAAGAAAAGAAAAAATCGGATGGCGCCAATGAAGAAACACTAGACCAAACTATATCCGGAGATATCTAAGTTCTGGTTCAAAGTCTCTTCATATAAATGTTATCTCTCGTTTAATTGTCGTTATGATCTTGCTCCGAGCTTACTACAAAACTGAAAAACTGTTAGTCTCGTCACGGGAGAAAAGGGGGAGGGTTTTCTCTGTGACCACACTCCGGCATGAGAATAACTATCGGGGTTAGCAAAGGATAATGCAAGTAATTAGTGAGTGAGCTCAAAACATTGCGTTTTACCTTTAGGTGCGATCCTTACTTTATAACCGGAGAGATGTGTGAAGGAGATGGGCTGATGGGCCTTGGGCCTAGAACCAACAACTAGGAATATCTATTCTGTCCCCTATACTACGACCGTTAATGGTCTCTGGCAGGAGGGGCACTTGGCGCACGGTGGATGGGGCCACATGTCATGGCAATTGTCCTTGTTGTGGGGCTTGTCATCAGCCGTTAGTGGAGATCGTGTGACAGTCACTGGCGTGAGTTGGTTGGTGCCACGTGTACGTCCTTGCATACTTTTTGTCCTCTGCATGACTGCTCATCGTGCAACGTGGTCTAGCACAACCTGCCGAGCGGTGTACTTGATCAATGCCTCTTTGCACTTCTCCTTACCATGTGGCCTTATCAGTGCTTTTTGGCCAACGTGAACTTGTAGGGATCAAGTCGTTTTATTCTCAAGACTAAGTATGCGCTGCTCTTATCTTAGTCTTCGCCTTGTGCAAGGTTTTAGGAATTTCACGGCTAGAGGCTTGTTCGATTAGCGAAGGGTCTGGGACCTGTGCTTTCAGGTTTAACTTGCCTTTGTGCAAGGTGCACGAGGTTTGTTGAGCAACCTGCTGTTTTTAAGGTTGGCATACCGTTGCATGTTGCGCACAAGGTTATTCCATTAACCTGTTATCATTATGAGGGTATAGTATCCTGCGCAAGTGCACGGTTTTTGGGACCATACTCCACTAGCATTAGGTAAACCTTTTCCTTTTACACCATTTATATATCCTTACCCGAAATTGATACCTTAGCCGCCAACTTTGAGCTTAAACCTTTTGACCAACCATTTAGCCTTTGACCATGTAGCCTTTTATTTTTAACCCGTGTGTTGAAGATTCGATTTTATGTTTAGTTGTAAAAAAATGATGATGAAAAAACGTTGAGAAAAGCACAAAAAGAAGTGTAGTAGTTGTTAAATAAGAGGCGGAATTTGTTTCCTCTTAGTTGTATATTTGTGGTAGTTGTTGATATAATAGTTGTGTTGTAATAAAAATCGAGTTTTCATCTCCTTAGCCACTTTCAAAATATCCTATTTCATGCCCTTAGCCTAGCCCCTGTTACAACCCATCAAAGACCTTTTGACTTGTGCTTAGTGTTTGTGTTCAATGGTGGAGAATGATTGAGTTGCAAGCCTATGCAGGTACGTGCTCTAATCGGGTTGAGTGATTACATCAAAAGTGCTAATGCAGCATCTATTAGCCAATTTTAAACCGGTGTAGAGAACATTGTGAGAGGTGTGTATGATTTGTCAGTTTCAAGGGCGGGTTGATCTTGGATAATTATCTTTATGTGATTAATCAATTTACTGCTAAATGTTTGCGAAAATTGTTAAGATTTTGAACCGGGTATGACAATAGACCTTAGCTTACTTCTCAAGAATGGGAAGTGTGTTTCTCGTTCGACCCACATGAAAGTGAAAAACAGATTTGCTTAAGAGCAAGCAAAAGACAAGTGTGGGGATGTGATGCGTGGTCGAAAATTGGTGTTCTTATTGTGGTTAAGCTTATGTTTTACATAACTTTATTTTCGAATAGCCTACTTTTAATGGGATTTTTGTTTTACAGGTTTACGGAGTTTAAGGAGCTATTCGGGAGCTTTCCGGAGCATCGGGACGGAAAACCGGTCAACCGGGATTGCGAAATGGAAAAACAGGAAACAAGGATTGGAGGGGACGTCGGCGACGCCCTCTAGATGTGTCCGTCGGCAAAAATTGTTCGTAAGCAGTGGATTAGAGCCTCGGAGAAAAATCAGAAAAACTAAGGGCCGTTGGCGACGCCCTTTTTGGTCGTCGGTGACGCCCCTCCCATATGTCTAACGCTGAAACTTGTTTGGGGACAGGTTATATCATGTGGGTTGACCATTTTTCAAGGGGTTACGGGATTTTTAAGTTTTGAAACTCTTCTAGGAGCCAAGAACACCTCCAACATCAATTCCAATCCACCCAATTCATCTATTATCATCATAATTCATCATCCATCCTCACTTCCCTAACCCTAATCATCATCTTCTCCATCATTCCACCAATCCATTGTTCCTCATCATCCACTACAAACCTTAATCATCATCACTACCGTCATCAAGGCTTCAAGATGTTCAAGTTCAAGATTTCAACCTCTGGCATTCGTGTTCCGTTCGTCATGAGCGGCTAATTCTTGAGGGTTTCACCCCGGTGTTAACTTTTTAAGATTTAGGGTTGCTTAATGTTTCTTAGTTGATTTGTGACAAATTGAATTGTATTTTGAATTGATTGATAATTTTCCTAAATTTGAACTATATTTGTGAATTGTCGAATGATGATCAAATTTGACTTTGCGAAACAAGTTTGTGTATTTATGCCTTATCCTTCAAAAGGAATTATTTGTCCGAAGTAACAAAGTGCATGTGGCCCGTCATACGCTGATAGCAATTGGCATCTAAGCTTTTGATATCAAAACGTTAATAACAAATTCAATTAAATCAATCTAAAATTCTTTGGCAACCCTAGGTTTAGCAATTGTCGAACCGGGTGTGAACCTTGTTCTAAATCATTGTTTTAGTCAAGTAATTAAGTTTTCGTGTACTTGTCCAAGTTAGTAGTTAAGTAATCAAACCAATTTTGTCGGATCATTCCGACATCTGCTTCAAACAAACAAAATTAATTAATCTTATAGAAAGCTACATCAAAGTGACAATCTAATTTAAAATCAATCGCATCTGATCGTAAACCACAAACTCTTCGTGGTTGACCCCTTACTACCACTAACACATTGTTAAGGGTAATTAGGGCATATAAATATTATCTTTGACCGGGGCGCGACACTCCGATCAGAGTTCAAGTGAGAAAAGACCAAAATACTCTTTCTCTATTTGTTTTCTTTCAATTGTTTGAACCTGATATTTACCGAAATGTCACCGCTTTATTTGTAGCCATTGATCTTAGGAGATCAAGGGTGGAGCTTGTCCACTACACTTCGTATGCAATTCCCCTATTGCATGGTAACCACCCTCTTCTTATTTAAATGAGTAAAGTGAAATTTGCAACCCTGTGGTTTGGTCCAGATTGCAATATGACACCCTATCTCCCAGTTTTTGCATAATATCACTCTGTGGTGGACGTTCCATCACACCATAAAGATGTTGGTGTTCGGCTTTAACTTTGGAGCACGTGAGGCACTTTGCCACGAAAAGGGCAATGTCCTTTTTCATGCCCGACCACCAATAGGAACATCGAAGACCTTGATACATCTTGTCCACACCTAGATGCATGGAATACCGCGATTTATGCGCTTCGTTCATCAAAAGATCACGAAGGTTGTCATGATTTGGAACCCAAATACGGTCAAGATAGTGGAGGATACCGTTAGATTTAGACTCAATTTGACTTTCGACACCACTTTGCATTTCGTTATACAAATTGTTTTCGTTGACAGATGAATATTATGCCTTGTGAATGTTGTA
This sequence comes from Scalesia atractyloides, assembly GCA_947069175.1. NCBI lineage: Eukaryota > Viridiplantae > Streptophyta > Magnoliopsida > Asterales > Asteraceae > Scalesia > Scalesia atractyloides. The sequence goes on from CAMTDV010000027.1 coordinate 56,970,227, forward strand.
ACACCCCGACCGCGTAAAACAACGAACCGCGGTGGAAACGTCTGGGAGTCATGTCACAGAACTATTGTTTCACAACTCATAGAATTTAAAATTTTGGTTGATTAAGTTAAATGTTTACATTGTCTTGGGATAAACAGAAACAACACATAAATAAATTGTCTTTCATGTTGTCACTAAGGCCCGCGTCCATTCCTACATGAAGCATGCATCATATTATCAAGTATTGATTCCTGAAACATATGTGAAAAGAGAGTCAGCATAAAAATGTCGGCAAGTACATAGGTTTTATGAGTGTGTCAAATTCGTGGCCTTGTATACATATTGCAACACCTCGGCCGACAACAAGAGTCGTTAAGTGAAAACCTTGTATCAAAAGTGTTTGATATTGCAATACAATTAACCAACTAAAACAAGTTGGTTAGAGTTGTGAAAACCTTGTAGCCATGAATCTTGACAAAAACATTTCTTTTGTAAAAACCTTGTAATAGATTGATTCAAAAGTAAACTTCGTATGGTTTATATCTTTAAGTGAAAATCATTGCGTGACATTGTTCAAAACAATTTGTCCGTGTTATAGATCAATCGTCCGTGTCATAAACCAATTGTCCATGTCATAAACAAATCGCCCGTGTTTTTAATTGTCAAAACTTTTGATTGTTTTTAATGAACACATTCAAACCTGTGTTGACTATACCACCAAAGGGTATCTTTAATAGACCACCAAAGGGTCTCTTTAACTAGACTAACAAATCAACAAATGATTTGTTAATCAGAAACAGTTTCTGCCATTACCCAAACTTCCGCCAAATCCAGTGAACATTCCGATAATGGGATTGTCAGTCCTATGGTACCATAACATACTACTGGTCGGCTCGGCCAAAGCTAATGAATGTCATTCGTGTTATGGATAACGCATCAACAAGTTGTTCGCATTATTGAAATCGTATTATTTTATATATAAACCATAGACATTGTTTTTTAAAACTTGAAAATGATTTAGCACATATGAGTCACCCCAAAACATTTGCAAAATGTAAAAGAGGGGAACTATGTACTCACTTTGAAAATCATTTTTGTATACATAAACCATGTATATGGTTTGAAATTTTGAAAATTATTATAGGCACATATGAATCACCCCAAAACATTTGAAAACGTAAAAGAGGGGGCTATGTACTCACTTTGAAAATCATTTTGTATACATAAACCATGTATATTGTTTTGAAATTTTGAAAATAATTATAGGCACATATGAATCACCCCAAAACATTTGAAAACATAAAAGAGGGGGGCTATGTACTCACATAAGCCTTGCGTAGTAAATATGTAGATTTGAAAAGATAGTTTAGCACATATGAAACACCCCAAAACATTTAAAACGTAAAAGAGGGGAACTATGTACTCACTTGGGATTGCGATAGTGTTCTTGATCAACGGAATAAACAAAGCTCAAATGTGTCCTAATGTGTTAGATAAATATGTTAGTGTGTCGGGAGTACAAACGGGAGATCGGATAAAATGAAGTCTTATAAACCAAACGAGTGTTGGAACTCATGTTATATGGTTTAAAAAACTTAACATTCTGATTTGGAAAGGATCCTAAGTGCTTTTGACCCATTATGACTCGTTAAGGTAGTTTACGCTACGTTAACGGGTCATTAGCGTAAACGTGTGATCGGATGGTTAAACATGTCCTATGATAAGTCTTAAATGCCCAAACATCTTTGAAAATGTTAAAACATCAGTTTATATGTCAAAAATTTGGTTACATTTGTTTAAAATGGATTTATGCGCAAAAAGGGCATTTTGGTCATCATTTTTTAAGAACATAGAAGTAACTTAACATAACACTAACCAAATGATATGACCATAAGGTATAACCTCAGTAGGTTATTCCCTACATAACTATGGTCACAAATATATGTTTGGTAGGATCCTAAGATCGACCAAACGGGTCGGATACGTAAGTCAAAGCGGTGGTCAAGACCGCTCGACTTACGACCCTAAATAAGCACTAAACTACAAGTGACGAGTTAGACATGTCAAAATATGTCTAAGTAAGTTTATAAAACTGATTTGGTATCAAAACTTGGTGTTTTGATACCTGGAAATAGTTTCGTCGTAAAATGCACATCATGCGCATTTTTGACCGAAACTTTGACTCGTCACTTTGACTAGTAAACGTGGTAATCAGAAGGTGAAATCATTAGGGATTATAACCTTAGTGATTATGATCACGTTTCAAAGTTCAATTGAACTTTGACTTGACCAAATATGGTCAGAACCAAAAGTCAATCAGGTTGCCAAACTGTTCGACTTTTAGCTCAAAATAGCTAAAAAAAATTAATGAACTAGGAAGAGTACTTACTCATGTTGAAGAACACTTTTGGAACTTAAGATAGGAGGCTTCCAAAGGTTGGAAACAAGCTCCAAGAAGAATAGAAAGAAGAACTTCACACTTTGCTTTGAAGTGTTTTGAAGTGGTGTGAAAAAAATGGAAGAATCATGGGGTATTTATAGTATTTTAGGATTAAGGAGGTGATGACAAGTGTCCTCAAGTGTGGATTAGTGTCCTAACATGTGCCAACACCATATTAAGTGTGGCAAAGTGAGGGCTAGGTGTCAAAAATTGGAGATAGGTGGCAAACTTGGTGAAGAAGCAAAAATATTTTTTTTTGACATTTTTGGCCCTTAGACTTGTATTTTCACTTGTTTGCCATTTTTAACCCCTTTAACCTAATATTTAGGTTATACAAAGGTGTTAAGACATGTGTAACTTGGATTATGCCCGAAAATGTTGTGGAAGTTGGTTTCGTTCGGTTGTACGGTTATGCGTTTCGCAAAAATGCGTAAAACGCTTTAACGAACACGAAAATGATCGAAATTGTGCAACGATTGACATTTTTGCATTCTCATCAATAAAATACAAGATTTTATTGAATACAAAAATATTTGGAAATAAAACACATGGTTTCATTGAATACGAAATTGTTTGTAATTGTGCAATGATTGAAAAGGCACAAATGTCACAAATGTGAGATTGGATGTCGGTTTGGATTTGCAAGCATCGGATGCTATGGACTTTGACATGACTCTTTCGACTAAGGGCATTGGCATTAACATTTGCTTTACTGGGATAATAGCAAATATCACAATCATAGTCATTTAACAACTCCACCCATCGTCTCTGACGCATGTTCAGTTCTTTTTGGTTAAAGATATGTTTGGAGACTCTTGTGGTCGGTGAGGACCACACACTTGGTATCATAAAAGTAGTGTCACCAAATCTTTAAGGTAAAAACAACCGCACCAAGTTCTAGATCATAGGTGGTGTAGTAATTTTCATGGATTTTAAGTTGCCTTGATGCATAGGCGGTGACTTTGTCTCATTGCATGAGAACACAATCAAGACCAGGTAAATCTTCAGGAAAATCACAAATGATAGGAAACCAACAGAACGAGGAGGGGGAAGAGTGGGTAAATCTTTGGGAAAATCACATATGATTGGAACGTCTTTCACGCTTTTTCCTTTGCATTTCTTCTCCGCTATGTGGGCTAAGAAGGCAAAGTACTCCTTACGTAAGTACTTATTCGCTTGAGTGCATCACATGAGTTTGAGCCCTTTAGAAGGTTTCTCGCCATAGACTTTTAAGGTGTCACAAGACGGAATAGGAATGCGGATAAACTTTTAACGACTTCGACACGGCCCTTGGTAAGCCAATCCATGCCTACTATGATGTCAAAGCTGCCTAATTCCATGGGTATGAGTTCGATTGGGAATTCATGCTCGTTAAGGCTAAGAACACAATTACGGAGAATAAAATCGACTGTGAATGATTTTCCATTAGCGACTTCGATAATGAAGGATTTTGGTAGCTTCGATCTTGTACATTTAAGCAATGGTTCAAATTTTACGAATACAAAACTCTTATCCGCACCAGTATCAAAAGGTAAAGAAGCATAAATTCCATTTATGAGATACATACCATCAACGACTTCATTGTTGTTTTGCGCTTGGTTTTCGTTGATGTTGCAAGCACGACCTTGAGGTGTCTGCACTTGGCCTTGAACGTTGCATTAAGGGCATTGAGGGCTAAGGTGATTAGGATCACTACACTTGTAGCAAGTACAACCATTGTTAGCCGGTCGCCGTTGGCTTTGGTTTTGGGGTTAAGGTTGGGTTTGGTTACCTTGTGGTCTAGGAGCACATCGGCATGCAGTGTTGAAATGCCTATACTGGTTCTATGTGGTGCAATGTCGGCATGCGGAGGTGGTTGGATGGTGATAGTGGCATGTGTTACATTTGGGAAAAGTCCCAGTGGAAGCTTTCTTGGTAGGCCCGGGGTTTAGATTGTCAGGGTTGGTTTTGTGGAGTTACCACAGCGTAGTTACGAATTTGAAAATTACGTTTCTTACCATTGGAGTTGTTCTTGGGTTGGGGTTGGGTTCATCGATGATTTTGGTAGTGGCTTGGTTGGCGGACTTGGTGGAGCCATTGAGACACAAGGTTCATCGTATTTTTTATGTCTCTTTAATGAAGAAAGTGTTGTTTAATGTCACGTGTCCTAATGTCTCTTTTGTTTTGGCTTTGAACAATTCGATAAAGTTGAGATAGGTCGTCTCCCTATCCTTGTGGCCATTTCTAAGCGCAATATTGCCATTTTTGTTGGGAGTCTAACGAAAGCGCAAGGCATATTCTTACCTCTTGTCACATCGCCACCTTGGTTGGCAAATTATTTCAACTTGGTGTGGTATTCCCCAAATATTTGCTTTTTCCGCTAAGGGATCTTCTACAAATTAATAACTCGTTTTCCTTGAGCCGGGTTAAAAAAAACTATTCAAGGGATTATTAAAGTGGCTTGTTGGTGCGTTTGGAGGGCTAGAAACAAGATAATCTTTAACTCTGTAAAAATCACATGTTGGAAAGATTGGTGTATTTCTATCTGTAATTTTGTTGTAGTTGTTCTTGCATACAAAAAAGGGGCTCGATGTTATGGTTTTATTCGATCTGAAAGTTATAAATTTTCCTTGAGTTTCTCGATAGTTATTTGTAATCTGTATTTAGTTAATTCCATTTTGATTTTAGGTTTACACCAATAATTCAATCATTAGTATATGCTAGATTGTATGACATAAGCTTGATCATTACTCATTAGTATCATATTTATTTAAATGTTATATTTTTCTTGCCTCATTTTAAATTCCATATTGTAAATTAACCTATCTGTTGATGATGCATGTCTCTTTCTGAAAGTCGATATGCTTGTGACACCGTCATAAACTTTGCTACTTTTGTAAGGTATAAGTGTAACTTCTTGAACCTTTGGATGTATCATTCATGAACGTTAATTCTTAAAACAATGCCTATAAAGTTTTCAGTTTCATCACAACGCGCGAGTACAAATGTAGCATCATAACCGAACATGATCAAGGAACATAATATAGCTCCTGATTAATTTCTTTGTTTCTAGAAAGGACTTAGTACAATACTAACTGTATGCAGTACGCACATTGAAAGTGAGTACTAACACACAACAGATCAACTGGATGGATCCCTCTATCTAACCACTTGAAATCTTTAATCTTGGACTCTACTCTTACTGCTTCTTTCCTTGTGCTAGGCTAACTCGTACTGACCGCCCTTCTAGCTCCTGTTAAAAACAAAACACGACACACCCACCCGTCATTATTTACAAAAAATCGAGACCTTGTGTGTTTGTGAGGGTGAGGGGGGGTAGCTAAAGTTATTACCACTCCATTGAGAATCTGCAGGGCTGTCTCCATTTCGGCTTTTGTGTGGTAACTCACAAACCCATAACCACGAGACCTTCCGGTTTCTCCATCGTATAGAACCCGTGCTCCAACCACATTTCCATGTTCACTAAACAGTTCGGTTAGACTCTCAGAGGTAACCGACCACGAGAGATTTCCGACGAATACTTTGAACTCGGTCTCTGGATACAATGGTTCTTTTGGCTTTGGCTTGTCAGAAAAATTCACTCTTAATGTTCTACCACCATATTCCTGTACACATCCAGACATGTGAGGATTTACTTGTTTGATATCACGACTCAAAAAAACCAATCTATAGGTTCGAGATGCTGCTGAGTAACACCTTTTTTTTAAATAATGTAAACCCTCTTATTAAATAATAATAATAATAACAGTAACAGTAACAGCAACAGCAACAGCAATAGTAATAATAATAATAATAATAATAATAATAATAATAATAATCTAGGATTTTGACCTATCCATCCAGTTTAAGCTGATAGACCGAACTATAAGTAGTATCCTTATTAAGCAAGCGTTGACGTACCCTTCCATCAAGGTTTTCGATAACCACTTTGCAATCTTGGACACTACTCATGGTGACAAACGCAAAGCCTCGGCTTTTTCCGGTTTCCTGTTGTAAAGTACCTGGTGCATCCACAGATCAAATTCCCTCATTCTCTTTGTAATTTTTCCCAAAATGAATCTATTTAAGTTCATAACATAAAACTTCACTTCTTCTAATGAATAAGTAATCACGGATCCATACCTCAACAAGCTCCGGGCTGCCGTAATCTTGAATTATGCCGGCGAGCTGAGCACTGTCACACAGATACGGCAGATTCCCGAAGTAAAGCTTTGTGTTTACAGCGCTTTCGGTCGGTGCTTCATCTCCACCCTCACCGGAGACTTCCTCCTCATCGGTCACCGACACCTCCGCCTCTTCTTGAGCTACCGACGCCGATACCTTCATCTCCGATAACTTTCCGGTCATCGGTATCGCACGAGAGTGAGGCACCGATGTTGAGAGTTGTAATATGGGTGTTGTGGATTTTAATCTGAGAAAGATCCCTGATCGGACGGCCATGGTTTTGATTTTGAGTTGTGCTTGGAGAACGGAGTGACGGCGGCGGCGGTGGCGGTTGTAGCAGCCATGGTGGTTGGTTGAAGATGGTTGTGGTTGTTGATGGTGATCAAAAGGAAAATGCTTGTGGCTTTTTTAGCTATCTAGGCTGACGTGGACAAAAGATATCCAATTGGATGTGAAGATACGGGGGCCATCTTATTTCAACTTAAATTTAACTTGCTATTTCGGGATATTGGTGATTAGAAATATATCGTAGATAGATAGAAGATGAAATTGTGTAAAAATTATTAGAAAGATGTAGAAGATGAAATTGTATTTGAAGAGTAGTATTTGATTTGTAGGTTGTTTGTTTATTTATTTTTAATTTAGCATTATGTTTAACCCTCCGTAAATGAGCTCAAAAACTATTTCTCCTCACCCACACTCATTGCCTGAATCTAGGTGTGGACCTAGAGTGATAGAAGGGGTAATCTACGTTGCCCCTTCTCGTTCCGACGATAATGTAAATTTTTAAAAAAATTAACGTTTTTTCGATTTCGTTACCCGTTTTCATTGAAACGTTATCCCTATGCGAATTTTTAGATCCGCCACTGCCTGAATCACAAAGAGAAGGCCATGACTCTCACATAATCGCGGTGCGGTGTTTCGTGGATGTGGTGGTGATGTGATTGAGCCCCTCTCATACACATTACACATGGAATGTTTGACAATTAAGACGGGCTTATAGGAAATTAATAGTCGGTTAAATCGCTTAAAGGGAAATGACCCGAACCAAAACCGTTTAAAAGTAAACTGAATTAAATATTTGCCTTTTGTCTCCAAAAAATCTAAATACGGTTCAAACCGAATAATAAATAATGGTAAGTTAAGCACAAATTAATTACAATTGTAGCACAGTCTTATTTCGTCCAACCCACCCAACAACAATTAATGGTTATTTGTTTTTTTTTAACCGAGAAGCAATCCAATTAAATCATACCAATGAACACACCACCCATATCATTAAACGCGATAGAAATTTGCAAGAACCAGTCATGGACATGGGTGCACCCAATTACAAACTAAGGCAAAAATGGGTATCAACAGCAAAAAAAGGTTTGGTTAAGCTCCCTGATTGTCCTCATTAAAAAGTCGTAAGTCGACAACCGATACTCTCTAGTCTGATGTTCAACCAACTTGAATCATGCCATGGTTCTCTAAAACATCTCTATACATTCAGTTTGTTATACCTTTGTGATCATGTTATAACAAATACAAGTATAACAAAATATTTTGAAAGTACTATAGTTTTTTTCATTTAATGGATACAATCATATTCCATATTCATTAAATAGATCTGAATTCAAAGGCTAAAGTATTTGTAAACCTGGTTAGTTAAGCAAAATGAAATTAGAAATTAATAAAGCTCCAAAAGTTCTTTTTACTTAAAAAGTATGCGTAATCTTATGTAAAAACTTGTGATAAATTAATACATTATACTTTCTTTGATCTCGAGAATCATTTAAGATGATTGCCGTAAGTGTAATACTAAGGTAGTGTTTTGTATGAAGAAATGTGAGGCGCAAGGGAATGAATCATTACAAGGGAATGAAGAAAAAAATGTTTGGTTGGTTAATGGAATCGATTCATCCATTCCATAAGGCATTTCATTCCCTCAAAATTATTCCATCCACCCCTCATTTTTTTATTACATCCCCTCTTGCACCCTTTATTAACAATACCACAACCTACCACCCACTATCGATGCGCATTGACGCCGCCACCGTCGCCACCCACTACCACCATTGTTGCTAACGCCACTCGCCACTGCCAACCACGACCACTATCGCCGCCACCACCTCTGCCGTCACCAACCACCACCGACGGCCGCCGCCACTCCTCGTCACCGCCACCCATCTTCGTCGCCACACCGCCAAAACCGATCGCCGCCACCAACCCCACCTATCACCACCCACAAATACTTCCACCGACCACCATCACTCACCGCCGATTTATTCCTTCGTTTTTCTTGCCTACCAAACAATACACGATAATAATTCATTCAATTCCCACATGATAACCAAACGAGCATGGAATGGTAATGATCTATGCATTCCGTCATCCATTTCATTACTCCGTCTATTCCATTCACTCGTCCATTCTATTACCACATACTAAACATACCCTAAGGAAACACATCATTTAAATCGCACAACTTCAATATTGGGAAATGTAAAACCTACTTCCTTCTTCTATAATAAAGTGAGTTGGTTGAGTAAGCTAACGAGTTCGGGTTAACCTTGATTAGGGTTAAAACAACTCGTTATAGAAAGAAAAGAACTGGTCTACTCGCTATATTTGTTTTGTGACGACCAATGTGATGATGGTATAAGTGGTGAAGTGAATAATAATGGTGGCGGTAGTGGCTACGAACAACGGTGCATTTTCTAAGTGTATGTGTCTGAGGGACAGGGCAATGGTGACCAAAGAAGCATCGACGAGGTAACGGGCGACACTGATGATGGAGTGGTGCAGGTTGTGGCAACGGTAGTGGTGGTAGTTTTGGCATCGGACCAGATCCAACCGGAGAAAAGATAGATGAAACTCTATATCGTTCGATGATCGGCTCTCTAATGTATCTAACAGCATCGCGTCTGGATATTATGTATCCAACATGTAACATTTGTCAAAAACGGGTTTCCAAACCCGCTCCGTTTTGTAATCGAATATCAAGTTATAAATGTCACGTTGCGTAATTATGGCTATTTTGATTTTTAATGATACATAATTAATAAACAAACTAAACTATAAAAATTATAATTGATAAAAAGTAAAAATAAACTAATTAAAAATAAAATGTGGCTGCCGGGGCTCGAACCCGGGTCAGCCAGGTTGTGAACTTCCAAAGACTTAACACACACACACATAACCACTCCGCCACTTGTTTGTTTTCTGTCATCTATGGGAAACAAATAAATTTTATGGTCTTCCATGAAGCAACCGGTTACGCCATCTGTAACCGAAATCGGTCGTCAAACGTCCAAAGACGTTTGGTTGATCGCGGTTTACCGATTATAACCGCTACACCGACGTTTTCAATCAAGTTGCTTTGAATGAACTTGAATTCTGGAAGTGAATCGGTTTTTATAACCGAAAACTTTCAATTCCAGCATAACATCAATCTCTGTTCTCTCTCGCGACGCAAACACACTTTACAAACTCTCAATTACATTTCCGCACACTTTTCAGTCCACCGGAGAAGCTTTTTGAACTCGCCGGAAAGTTTCTGCAGTTCGCTGGAAAACCGTATTCTTCATCAAAAAGGTAAGTCTTTCAATACCGTCGTGGTCTAACAATTGTTAAGCTATTTCTAACTCAAACCTTTCAATTTAAATCAAATTCAGACGCTGTTATCGGATAAATCCAGTTCGCCCGAAAATTTCTGGAAATCTTTATTTTCATCTGTGAAACGGTAAGGACATTCAAACACTCTGTAAATGTTTGTTTAGCACTTCAATTCCACGATTAGCTAATCAAAACGGTTAATTTGCTTGCTCAGTTGAAGTTCATAAAAACAGAGCCGACACGTTGCCGGAATTCTGTGATAAATCGTTCACCGGTATGTTTACTTCTAAATATCGTTTCTGCCATTTCGTATTAGTCTGTACAACGTTTATCAATCGAATTAAACAAGATATAATGGTGTAATCGCAGTCTGTAATTTTGAAATGAAGAAGACGATGATAGTTTTGATTATAAGTTTAATAAAATCTAGATATTATCTCGGGTTAGACACACAGTCCAGTGGTGGACTGTGTGCATATACATATCACACGCCGCGAGTTCGATCCCGGATACACGCACCCTCTATGTAATAAAAACGTTTTATTTTTCTAACTGAACCGGGTTAAGTTACGTTAGTTGTTAAGTATAATAAAAATTTGTATATTAACCAAGTTAGACACACAGTCCAGCGGTGGACTGTGTGTAACGTTAAAGCACAGGTCCCGGGTTCGAGACCTGTACATGGCACCGGTTCGATGATTTAAAATGTTTTTGAAAATAAAAGAATTTTGAATAAGCTGAGTTAATATATAAGTATAATTAAAAACAGAATTACTTCAGGTTAAACACGTAGCTCAGTTGGTAGAGCTGCGTGCACGCGAACGGGAGGTCTCGGGTTCGAGCCTCACTCAGCGCATGTATTTACACAATAAACTGGTCAAACAGTCAACAAGTCAAACGGTCAAAGGTCAGCGAAAAAGTCAACACATTTTTATATTTTTATTTATTTAATTTAATTTAAAAATCAATTAAAAATACTTAAAAATAATGTTTTTAAAGATAGGAAATAGCCTAAAACTCACAAAAATATATCTAAAAAGCCTATTAAAATTAATAATAAAATCCACTCATTTACTATATTTTCCGTTATTATTTAGGTTAGTTAATTCTCGTTGTTCCGCTCTTACAACTCGTGCGCATCTTACCATCTCCAATCAAACGCACCCAATGTGAGTGAATCTTTACAAATTCCCCGTTTTAATCACGTTTTGGGGGTGTATCATGTGTCTTGCTACTTATTATACTTAAATTATTGTGCATACATCATATCATGGACAAATGTGTATTCAGTTTGATTCAATTGTTTGTGTGGTTGTTGTTGAATTTAATTCATTATTTTTCAGTACATGCATTTTCATAGGCCGCCGCTCCCCATTACATTATGAGCGTTGAGCATGTTCCCCATTACATTATGAGTGTGAACCTGGCGTGCCAACATACGATCGGCTCCGTTTGATTGAGCCTTGATCGCACAGACATTTATCATTTTCAGTACATGCAATACGATTGGCTCTGTTTGATTGAGCCTTGATCGCACAGTTTCATTCATGTTATATATTTATGCAAGTTGATATGTTATGGTATGCTGTTGGTATGTTATTGTATGTTATAATTTGTGGTTAACATTGTTACCGATTGATTATTTATCATTTGCTCACCTATGATTATGCACAATTTTTCCTTGATAAAATAACAAGAAAATCAATTATAAATGTTTATCTAACAAGATTCACTCGCCAACTTATGTTGACCCAAAAACCCCTATTTTTACACATGATACAGGTGAACCAGCTGCAGCAAGAAACACATAGGATTGGCCTAGAAGAATAAAATGATTTAGAGCTTGGAATTGTTTTGTTTGGTTATTTTCTTTGTATTGTATGGACATGTTTGGAATATTGGGAATGTAATTTTGACTTTAATAAATATGAAACATATTAGTAAATATCATGAGCTTTGGTGATAACCCAATTATGCCCCGACTCTTTTCCGCTGCGGGTCGGGGTGTGACACAACATGCCTCTACGCACGCTACCAGTCAAGTCCCAGAGTGTCGCATCTGAAGATCATCAAAAGCATCTTTCGATACCTTAAGGGTTGTCTAAGCACCGGCTTGTGGTACCCTCACGCCGACGACTTCAATCTTGTAGGATACTCTGACTTTGGGTGTTGCAAATTAAATGCTAAATCTACAACTGTTGGTTGCCAGTTCTTTGGCACATGCTTAGTAACGTGGCAGTGCAAGAAACAAACCACAATAGCTCTCTCTACTTGGAAGCAGAATACGTTTCGGCTTCTAGTAGTTGTTCCCAAATCTTGTGGATACAACAACAGATGAGAGACTATGGATTGCAGTTTCTTGACACTCCTATATATGTAGATAACGAGGCTGCCATTAACATAACAAAAAATCCGGTTCAACACTCTAAAACAAAGCACATTGAGATACGATTATCACTTTGTCCATGACTGATACGAGAAAAAGTTGATTCGTACTAAAAAGATCCACACTGATGAACAGAAAGCATACTTTTATACAAAACCGCTTGACAAAGCAAAATTTAAATATCTTTTGAAATTAAATGGGTTAAAAGATTTGACATCAGGGGGGACACAAAGATTGAAGCCGAGATGGATGACGATTTGAAGTAATCCTCATTGGTTTGTCAAGTTTTTGTTTCAAGTTTTTCCTTTAAATAAAACAAAAATCCAAAAATATGTTTTTGCTTTTAGGGGGAGAAATATGATGTGAAAAATACAAAAAACATATAAAAATTTGAAAAGTAAAAAACATTGAAAAAGACGAACAGAGTTTTCGTGAAAGAGGAAATGATAGTACATCAGTGGACTATCAAAGTACGCTAAAGAAATGTAGTGTCAAAAAGCATTTAAACAGGTTTTCATTGATGATGTGCTAGTAGACTTCACATATTCAGTAAATTGTTTTCGAGATATAAACATATAGAAGAACTTCTTAATAAGTGGCATAACATATCTAGCATATATGGTCTTAGTACTCCAAAATTTCGTTTGAGAGATTGTCAGATTCTGAAATACCAAGTCTTTATAGATAATTGATATCCGGGGTATTATACAAGTTCTTCTGATTTTGCGTAAGCAATGGCCTAGAACTTGTAGAATACTTTTGCTTTAAAACCTTAAAACTTCATTAAATTGATAGTAGCGAAAGATCTAACAATTGTAGTAAAAAGATTCTAATATATGGAACACCACTTTTAAGTCGAGCCTTCATCTCTCTGTCTGTACGGTGGTACTAACCTGAGCTCTCAAGGCCTCGTACAACCCAGATACAGATATCAGTTAGATATATTCACATGTAAGATTAAATTCAGGGTGTCTTGATACAAGAGTATATTATGAGATGGGAAACACTATTAAGTCAAGTTCTAAGACATCTAATTACCGTATCTTGAAACAATTGAGAAATGTATAGAGGTTTAAGTGGATTCGTATATTGATAATCTGAGTGAATTTGCTTAAAACTTCAAGTTTACTCAGATCAAGAGTGCTTGTGATAAGTCTCAGAAACTGATATGATCCTCTTACACAAACTCACAAAAAATGTTTGTAAATATGTTTGTACATAGTTATTTCATTTCAGAAACCCAAAAAGATTTTCAGTGTGTTTTAGCATAAACTTTGGAAAAATCAAAAATATTTTATTCATCTTGTTTTCGACTAATGATGATGGAAGATTGATTTTCAAAATCCAAAGTTGTTGAACGGAATCTGGAGAACAACGGGTTGAGAGCTTATCTGAAATGAGAAAATATTTTGAAATGATCAAAAGTTCATTAATATTGAAACTTAAAATTGACAAGAAACATAAGTTTGTTCATAAAGTGTTCAACCGAGGTCATTAACTTGGACTTGGTAGACAAATCAGCTAACCAGGGTCAGTAACTTGGACTTGGTTAACTGAGTGGGTAGTTAAAACTGGTAAAATGTTCGAGAAATAGAAAAGTTTGAAAAATAAGGGTTACCTTCGCATGAAGGAACACCCTCATACGAAGGTAAACATTCTACCCTCGCACGAAGGTAAAACCAGAAACCTACATAAGGTTCCTTCGTACGAAGATAATCATTATCACTGTCTCAACTCTCCTTCGCACGAACAAGTTCTTTGAGAGAAATTGTTTTCGAAACGACGAAGTGTTTCCCGATTGATACATCGTAGTGGTTGATATGCACACCACGAACAATGGTGAAGGTGGATTGGACTTAATTGAACCTTAAATTGAATGTTTCGGCCTAATAACCTTAAAAACATAGATTTGGACAAAATGAACTGATAAAAGTTAAAATTGAAATCAAATCTGTGTAAATCGGCACTTTCAGTAGTTGTTATAACCTTCAATTTCATTAAAACATACAAAAATCAAACTTGTGAATTCATGTGTTCATATGGAGATATGTTACCTCCGTACGAAGGTAAATTGGATACCATTGTACAAAGGTAAACATGTTAAAAGACTTGAAAATACCCTTGCATGAAGGTAACATGGTTTGGTAAAATCCATTTTGAGTATACCTTCGTACGTAGGTAACTAATGGTATCTTCGCACATAGATTCCTTTGCACCAATTTTTTTTCAAAATTTGAACATTGTCTAAGTGTTGTTTTTCTTGAATTTTTTGCTGAAGAAATCCACAAGTTTTGAACCAAAGCATAACGTCTGTTGTGTGCTTGGCTCATCAATACCAAAGATACTGTCCACATGAAGAGTATTCAGGAATCTTCACAGACGTTACCCCACTAATGGTTGTTCCTGTATATAACATAAGACGATTTATCTGGAGCATGGAATTGAAGAAGGTGAATTCGTTCACAATTATTCTTAAGAGGAGATTGTTAAGATGATGGGTATTGATGAAAGCTCGTGTGAGTTTTATTTTGAAGAAGAGCTAAACAACATTAACATTACTAAGCCTAATGATTATGTTTATAGATATGTTGAGGATGCTGATGATTTCGATAATGTTATCGTGGAGGATGATTCTGATGATGAAGCTGTTAAATATTCTGGTGAAGGTACAGATGACTTCTCAACATTCCAAGAGTTGTTTAACAAGAGACGAATGATTTATTGAAAAGAAAGATCGAAGAAACGATGAAAGATGGAAAGTCTCCGAGGCTTAGTAAAGAAGAGATTATGGAAGCTCGGAAAACATGGTTTAAAGAATTACCAAAAGAGAGAAAGTTCTGACAACCGCTAGCTTTCTTCACAAGAAATTAAGATAAATCTTTGGGAGATATAATAAGCTGGGGTTGGTTGCCAGAATTGAATGTGTTTGCTATTAAACGAGAATTCGGAGTTCAATACTTTCGATACTTATCAGATATTGAAACTCTATCGTGGTGGGACGTGCAGGAGTTATGCCAAACAAGGTTAATTAATTTCCAGATGAAACCGAGCAATCAGAAATTGTGGAAGGTGATAAGATATGAAGCTGATCATGATTTTCCATACTGGAAGCCTCACTATCCAAAAAAGATTATCAAGATTGATCTAGTGAGATTGTCACAAGATGTGACATTGATTGTGAAATGGCCACGTGCAATGAATAATATGCCACTAATGAAAATTGAGCAGGATTTTAGTCAAGATTTAAATGGTGGGAATAGGATAAAGAGACAGGTGAAGCTGTGATAGCGTTAAGTCTGATGGTTTATGGAGAGTTATGCGAATACTAGATCCTATGTGGCTGGTAAATCTATCTGAAAAGGATGTGAAATGTTTGTTTTATAACAAGATTTGTGATCAAGAGCAGGAGAATGTACAAGCGATGCAGTATCAAGGTGTCATTAATGTCTACTATGCTCATGATATTTATTCTGGAAAAATATGGAAATCAAAATGGAGAAAGTTGGAAAGAAAGGAGTTCCTGAAAGAAGCTAGAAAAGACGAGAGACTTGCTGACAAGATCAAGAAAGCTTCGACTTCAAGATTCAAGTTTATGAAGTGGGCTCCTCCAACGGATCAAACGCCTATTCCGAGTGAAGAAAGACGAAAACCGAGAAAAAAATTCTTTGGGAGTTAAAGATAAACTTATGAAGATTTTGAAGACTGACCGAGACTGCGGCAACATCCAAGGGGTGGTTTGTTGATACATATGTCTGCTGGCTACGTCTACGAGTCATGTCTGTGTCTGCGATAGGATAAATTGTTAGATTTTCTTGTGTATCTAAGTACCTTCATACGAAGGAACTACTCCGTACGACGGTTACCATTACTTCGTATAGAGGTAGCTTGTGATTACTTCGTACGAAGGTAGACTACTCTAGTCTGCACGGAGGTGCCAGTAGTATAAGTAGGTGTGAGGACTTTGAGTTGTAAGTATTGTTTTGCGGATCAGACAACGAAGCTCTTTCCGGGTGTTTTCTCAGTTGTAAATGTTTAAACATTGAACAAAAACAGTTAATTTGGTAATCTTGATATTGTCATCGAATATAAATCGGACTCCGCACGATAATGGACTAGGTTAACAGATTTAGACATGAGCTATCTTTGGATAACAGATCCTCACAGTAACCATCAGGCGAGTTGGAATAGGAGGAGGAGGAACGAGAGAAGAAAGAGGAGCAAGAGAAGGAGGAAAAGAAGGTGAATAAATATTAGGAAAGGAAATAATAGGAGATAATGAGGAAGGAATAATAGGAGGGGATGAAGAGGAAAAAGAAGAAACAAAAGTTGGAAGCAAAGGAAGAGGAATGAAGAAAGAACTAGAATCTAAGAAGCTGTGGGAGTAGTAGAACTCCTTGGAATATCAAAAATTGACTCATGAAATCGAACATGACGAGAGGTATACGTACGAGACGTATGAGGATCATAACAAAGATAACCGTGATGAGATGGAGCACAACCAACAAAGATACAAGGAGTAGACTTGGGTTAAAGTTTATCTGCTCAAGTATCACCTAGAAACGGATAGCATAAACACCCAAAGGTATGGAGAAAAGAGTATTCGGGAAGAGATCCAAATAGGACCTCATAAGGAGATGAGTGATGAAGAACTGGTGATGGTAACCAGTTAATAAGGAAGGCAGCAGTGGCATATGCATCATACCGGAATTTCTTTGGTAACTAAGCATGAAATAATAAAGCTCGTGCTATCTCAGAAAGATGGCAGTATATGGACATGAAATGCGATAAAAATGTCAGAATCTGAAAGAAAACAAGCCATACAACCATGAATGAGCTCAGGAGCACCATCACACTAAATATGTTTAATGGTATAGGAGAAGAGGTTATCAACAAGCGGTTTGAAATGCTGAAGGCAATCAACTTCATAAGAACGACTAGTCAAAGGATACATCCATGTAAATCAACTAAAACCATCAATGAAAGTGACGAATTATCGGTATCCATCTCTAGACATATCATGTGATGCACCCAAAACTAGAATGTATAATATGTAAAAGTAAAGTAGAATGTGATACAACTGATTTAAAAGACAACCTAATTGATTTTGAAACATTACAAGCAATACAATGTGTGTGTGTGTGGTTTTGGTTGTCAGATGTAAGAACATCTAGACAAACATCATCAAATGGATGGCCTAACCGAAAATGGCAAGTTGAGAAACAGAAGTAAAGCAGCAAGTGGATATAACTAATGCGGACTACCACGTGTGTGGTGGAGGAACTGTCCATCAAGAGTCTGAATAAACATATCAAGATGGGAGAAAACAACCATAGGGTGATCAATCACTAACCGCATAATCGATAAAAGGTTCTTGGCTAAGCCAGGAACCACAAGAATATGTCTAAGAACTAGACTACGGTCGGATAAATGTAATAAGGTAGTGCCAATAAGTGAAATCAAATGAGACATACCGTTTCCAACGACAACTTTCTCAGAATCAGTAATGAGACCAATTCGAAAACAAGAGATGAATCAGTGGTCATGTGTGCGGTGGTGCCATAGTCGGGAATCCATGAATCAATACACTCACAACTAGAGATGGGCATAATTGGGTTTTATTATTACCCGGAACCGGTCCAACCCGGACCCGGTTCTGCTTGGATGTCATTGGAACCGGGTCCAGTTCCTACCCGGGTTCACACCCAAGAATATGGAACCGTGTAGAACCGGTACGGGTATTATGGAACCGGGTATGGTGTGGAACCGGGTATGGTGCGGAACCGGTTCCTGACAATAAACCTGACTTTTTTACTGTTCAGAACCGGTTCCTGACAGTAAAACCTGACTTTTTTACTGTTCAGAACCGGTTCCTGACAGTCGAAAACCTGACTTTTTACTGTTCAGAACCGGTTCCTGACAGTAAACCTGACTTTTTTACTGTTCAGAACCGGTTCCTGATAAATGTTACCGTTGGGAACCGGTTCCTGATTTAAAAATCGGTTTTTTTATATAAACCCCTCCCTACTTACCATTTCTAAACTTAACACTCACCATCATCAACTTACAAAATCAATCAACTTCTAAGTTCTTGCAAAATACCTATGGCATGCAACGACGAAGTTGTTACGGTCTTAGAGACGAAAAGAAACCCAGCTATATGGAAGAATTTTGATCTCTGTTTAATGTCCGACAGCCACGAGATGGCTAGATGCAAAGATTGTGGAAAATTTATGAACGCCGCAGCCAACTCAACCCTTAAGAAACACACTGAGCGGCATTGCCCAGTGACGAAGGCAAAGAAAAATGAGACGGGAGAAGGTTCCGGCACCGGTTCTTCAAATGTTTGATGTAACCCGTTTGGTTTTGTGTTTTAATAAAGTTTGTGTAATGTTTCTTTCTATTGTGTTTGTTATGTTTGATTTTTATTATTGTGTTCGTTAGTCTCCACTTCTTCGGCTATAACCGGTTCCAACGGTAACATTTTAACGGGTATAACCGGTTCCTTCTAGAACTGCATTTCCGGGTACTGGTGGAACCGGGTACTAGTGAAACCGGGTACGGGTAGGAACCGGGTACGGGTAGGAACCGGGTACGACCCGATTCAAATGGTAAAATTGTGGAACCGGGTTGGAACCAACAGGTATTTTGAACCCGGAACCGGTTCTACTTAATGTCGGGTAGGAACTGAAACCGGTTCCAATTCGGTTCTACCGGTTTGAGTTTGGAACCGGTTTTTATGCCCATCTCTACTCACAACTACTAGAAAAATGTGCCAACAATCCAAAGTATGGAGTAGCGGCTTATGAAGCCCACTACGAAAAGTGAAGCCCAAATCTAAGTTGCTTAGTACAGTTTGCAGCCCCAAAACATTACCAATAACATTCTTTTCTTTTGTTGAGACCCATCCAAATCATCAAACAAAACATGACTGTGCGCTAATTCCAACTCTTATGAGGGTTTAGGGTTCATCACCAATTAGCAGAACCATTCATAATGTTGATTTTGAATAGAAGCAGATTGAAACTCTCATCATTCAAACACCTTCGGAGGTTAACCACCTCGAATCCGCGTCGAATTGAAGACGAAGGCGACTGGTTTTACTCATCGGAATGGTGGGACGACGGCGATTCCAATGGTAACAAGGTATTCCGTTCTGTTTCCGACAAGGGAAACGGCGTCGTTTCTGTCGTAGCTTCTCATTCTTCCAGACCGGTACTCCCTCTTTCATGTTAACCTATATATGCCTTGTGGTTTATGAAATGAGTACCTGCTGTTAACATCACACTTGCTTGCTAGAAATGAGTCAGGGTTTCAAATGGTAGGATATTTCTTAAGTGTTTTCTTTGATACAGAATGAAAGTCAGTGGTACAAAACTGAGAATTGGCTTGGGCAACGGTATGCAGAGTTACGTCCAAGGAGTGAAAAGAACGTGTCTTTCAGAATTCTCGGGTATCAGTGGCGCACACTTCGATTTAATGATGATACGCGCCAAAGCACAGCTAAAGTCATGACCGCTTATAATGAATCAGATCCTGGATCTATATTCTTAATGCAGCAGCCACATTGTTTGGCTGTTCCATGTAGTTTCCTTAAACATTGTCATGTACAATTAATTATTTTTTACAACAAACTACTCACATACGAGATGTGGGCCCCTGGCGCATTGGCTTTTGTGATCAAAATGCATCGGAGCGCATCACGCCTTTTTTACTTACATTATTTTAAGTTTGCATTTAATGTTATGCATCTACTGCAGATCTTAAAGGTATGATAACTGCTGGACTGACTTCCCTCTCATATAATCATGATGTGCGAAGTTCTGTGTATGGGAACACTAGTATGAAAGTTTTGTGCATTGGTAATGGTGGTGGAAGCTTACCGTTGTTTTTGGCTTGCAAAATTCCAGGTTTCAATTTTTGGAATGATTATTTTACGTACTACTATATATCTTGCTTTCAGATGTACTTTGACAATTACAAATTTTCTGTGAATTTGTATTAGTCCCTTTTTTGAGTATGATACAACTATATATTATCTAAGGTTGCAATATCATATATTTTCACACAATAAAGTCAGCTTACTCTTGAAATAATGAAGTTTTATTAGTCACATTTGACAAGCTAATAGTTTATAAGATTATTCACAAATTTGGTCAAAAAGTGTTTGGGGATCAATCTTTAGCGACCCTGCATTCCAAGAAGTTGATTGACCCATCATCTAACATGCTGAAATTGCCACCTCTTAGTGCTTTGATGTTTGTAGACATAATTTTATGGTTTTACAGTTTACTTTGTCAAATCTAACTGGCATTGAACTTATGGTCAGGTGCCATGATCGACATAGTAGAAATTGACCCGGTAGTTATTTCTGCTTCAACCCAAGCAATGGGTTTTCCTTCTTACTCTATCATGAAAAAACACGGGGAGCGTTCGCACTCGAAACCAAATCTTATAGACAAAGTTTTATGGAACGGCATTCACGAGAGGCTATTCCTGTACGAAGCTGATGCGGAGCAGTTCATCACAGAAGCACCAACATTTACGACATGGTTTTTGTAGATGCCTATGACGGTGATGATATCTTTCCACGCAAGTTGTGGGACCCGGATTCCGTTTTCCTCAAAGCCTCGGGGGAACGAGTTCATCCCGAACACGGAACCGTAGTGGTGAATCTTCATTCGGATATTGATATTGTGGGTGCATCTTTACTTCCAATGGGTAAGTATGTATCTCAAGTATGCAAGGCATACAAGAAGGTGTTATTAGATGATTATGAAAGTATTTCAGATTTAGCGTTTACAGTTCACGCGCCTTGGGTTTGTAACACGTCCCTCGTGGTGTCTAGGGGTTTTAGGAATGGTACACGTGATACTGTTCTTAATGCCCTTATATCAAAATCACTGGAAGTTGAGAACACACTGAATTTGCCGTTCTCTTGTTTACAATATATAAAGAGAGGCTTAATGTTTATTGATTAGTTTTATCCATTTTTGAAATTGGTTCTTCGTGCATATTTTGGATTTCATGTTGAAGGTCATAAATGGGGCTGAATCTTGATGGGAGGTCTTCTTGGCTTTATGGCTTTTTAACATAAGATTACAACAGTTGAAACAACTTTTATAATAGTTTCAAAATTTTTTAAGTTCTAGAGTTTAGTTATTCGTTACGTAGAATACTTTTAACAAGCATATGGAATATTGTGTAAAAAGAAGCTCAAAGAAAATACAATCACACAAAATACCTAGTTAAACATTTTGGTAATGTGTTCACAGTCAAAAGGTTAGGAGTTCAAAAAGTTTAAAATCCTGTACTCATGGCTGTTAAGACTAAGAACACAGGAAACATATTCAACATCATAAAGGGCTTGTTTAGAATATATAGAAAAAATTCTGTAAAAAATAATATATTCCACTCATGGCTGTTAAGACAGAACACGAGAAACTTATAAAAGTAATGAAAAAAATTTACCTCCAGTTAGATCTATACGGGTCTTAAATTTTTTGGTAGTTTATCAGGTTATATATATGCCAGGTCATCGTCAAAAAGAGTTGTGTTTTGGTACTTCCTAAGTTTATCTTTTGGTAACCTTGTCTATCGGGTTATATATTCATCGTTAAAAGTTATAATGAAAAAATATTACTAAAGAAAGACAACGCATCATTTTCCATGACAATCAAGTGAAGAAATCAAAGTCAATCGAAGGAGGGGTGAACATTTTTTTTATCAAGCATTGGTATCTTACAGATATTTTATAGGTACTCTACTAAACTGCTACCAACCAATTCAAAAAGCATCAATACTAGTGTACCGGAATTCATGGTTGTCAAGATTATCTTTAGGGTCAAAAAAAAAAAAAAAACGCAACTGGAACACCATATATTCAAAAAGAAAATAAATCACAATTCAACTTACCTTATATACGGGTCTTAAATCTCTTGATATTACTTACCTAACAGCAAAATGTCCACCTACCATCGAATCGCATATGAACGAGCTTATTGGTAACCTTAAAAGTCCATAAGGTTATATAATCAACATATACGTTGTTGGAAAAAGTTACAATGAAAATATATTCAAACGAAAGAAAGACAAAGTGTGATCCACGGTCGTATCACTGAAAATTCATTTACCCTGTTCGAGCTCGAAAAAAATGTGTCATTCCATAATGTTTTATTATTATTATTATTATTATTATTATTATTATTATTATTTTATTAGTGTTTTGGTCAAAAATCTAATTAAAGATAATACAACCAAATTTGTAAAATGAGGTAGAGTGCTTGAGTGATTAACAATGAAAAATGAATTGCTTGATGAATGTAAAAAAGAACACAACGATTTATATGAGGAAAAACCCTTAATCACTAGTAGTCGACATAAAAACCTCGGATAGTGAAAACTATCCCTATCAACTGTATTGCAAAAAAAGATTACAACTTTGGATGTTGATCGAGTGTGGTACAATCGAATGCTAAATGTGTTGAGAGCTATGGTTTGCCAAGTTTGCGAGTGTATGTGTGTGTAACCGTAATTGTTCTATCTAACAC
Organism: Scalesia atractyloides; assembly: GCA_947069175.1. NCBI lineage: Eukaryota > Viridiplantae > Streptophyta > Magnoliopsida > Asterales > Asteraceae > Scalesia > Scalesia atractyloides. Next base: position 56,993,343 of record CAMTDV010000027.1, read on the forward strand.
TTGATCAACCCCTTTTGAATTAAGCTAACAACTAAGTCCGAAATTCAAGGATGACCACGTTCAAGCTCAATGACCGTTAGTGGAATTCATTACGTGCAACATCTTGAACGAATTATGCCCGAGATTCCAGCTGACACTTAGCCCACGTCGTCTATAACTTGCATACGAACATTAGAAAATATAGAGAACAATTGTTAGAAATCATAAGTAATGTTAAGGATCCTTAATCCTCTGAGTCCCTGCACCATCCGCTGAGGATAACTGATCCAGGCAACACTTCAGGATCCATGTTCCATAATCAATAAAACGTATGACCTAACAACTGCCCCCAATATGGCAGTTGTGGTAAGGGTTCACAGCTGGCATATTTCCATTACAAGCGGACTAGCCGTTGCTGCTTGTAACTAGCCGTTACACTGCTTGACGTCACTGATAAGACCAGTTATAACCATCATTGCGAAATATAGGCTTAGAGATAACTCCTCAAGTGCCTTAAGATCAGAAGTCCCTTTTTATAACTCTATTCCAGAGCTAATTCAGGTATTTCTCCCTCTCTATATTCTTTTCGTTTCTTTGAAATTCTTCATCTTCCCCTCTCCGATCATGGCAAAGATGGCTACTCCTCACCCGGCAAAAGCCCGGAGAAGGATAATCCGCCCCAAAGTCAGAACCTGTTAATTAATCCTTCCTTGGAGCTTTGCAAGTTCACCGATCCAGAGATAGAGTGTCTGTTCCCCTATTTCCCGCCGGAGGCTGTATTCCGACTATTTGATTCTTCGATGAAGAGCGATGCCGTTTCACCCATTTGGGTGTGTTTTCCAGCCCTACCATTCCTTCTTGGCTATTCCTACCCTTTCCCCGATCTCACCTAGAGATTCTTCACTCTCACCGGCATTAGTTACAGCCAAGCTATACCGATGCTCTGGAGGGTTTTATACACAATTGAAGAAATCATCAGGACCAAAGGGCTAGACTTCAATCTTTCTGAGCTTTCCCATCTCTATTATCTAGTTACTCATGGCTCCTATCGCTTCCTGTTCAAGGCCAAAACTCATCAGCCTCTCCCCATCCTCAAGACCACTCAAAACGATTCCTCATGGAAGAATCAATTCTTTTTTTTTTGTTAAAAGGAATTCTATTACCCATGGTCATAGTTTGCCCAAGAAGTGGATCTTGAAGGGTATGATATAGGATCCTTGTATAACCACTGTAGAGATTATTATCATTATTACTGTTATTGAATCATCCTTTTCTTTATTTGTAATAACCAACTTTAGCTGCCTTGCCAATCTTCCAGGAACGCTAGAGAGAGTTGCTGCTTTCTAGGCACTTGATTCTACTATGAGAACATTCAAGCCAAGGGTTAAGGATTCTGAAAAGAACACCTCCACATCCTACACAATGTCAAGTAAGTATTTGTATATGTTTGCATAATATGATTTGATATTTGTTAAAATGTATGAAACAAGAATACTTATCTGTTTGTATATGGTGTAGGCGCTCAAAGGTCTACCAGCAAATCAGCTTCCAAATTCAGTCTGGATGATATTGACAACATCATCTCCCTTTGTTCCATCAAGAAGGAGTTGGCCAAAGGCCAAAGCTTCCCGGAGCCCAAGGCCATAACCACCAGGGCCAAGGCTGGGTCCAAGCACAAGAAGCCCATGGAACTTGAGAAGGATGAGTTCGAGGCTGAGAAGCAAATCCATGACTTCGTTACTTAGGTAAGGATCCTTGATCCATCACTTGTAGTCTTGTATGTAGTGTAGAATCCTTGATTCTGATCTTCTGTGTTATAATTTGTAGAGGTTCGTCTCCTTGAAGGACCATCATGACAAAAACCTGGCTAAAGCTAAGGAAAACCTGGCTGACATCCTATCCGTTGCGTAGCCAAAGATAAGACCATCTCTAAATTGGAGAAGGATGTTAAAATCTTGGAGAAGAAGATCCTGGTGGCTGATATGCAAGCTAACAAGGCTGAAATGGAGGTAACCGAGGAGGCCAAAGTATGTGCTGCTCGTGCCATTCTGCAGGCAAGGATCAGGATGGCCCAAGAGGCTGCTGATCCTGACTTTGATAGGTCAGCCTGGGTTGTGGCCTCCTGGAAGCATACTCATCTTCAGCTGGGTGGATAGGTTGAGCCGGAGCCGATGAAGGTGCTGCAAGCTTGTTCGAGCAGGACTAAGGAGGTGGCTGAAAGAGTAGGAGGTGCTAGAGGTAAAGGTGGTGAAGCAGCGGTGGAGACTGCACCAGTGGGCGATGGATGTTGATGCCTAGGCCGGAGCCCACTTTTTTATGTCTTTTGTTGACGTTTTTGGTGGTAAACAATTTGGTCTGTAATAACTCTTTGAACAATAGTTTTTCATAGGAAAAGAATCACTGATCCTTAAGACAATAGGGGAGTGGAAAAGGTGGATGGGTCCTTCTTTTTATGGAGGATGAACCCTTTAACACCCTTCGCTTTTAACTTTCCTTCACTTCAAACGATTAGTAACACCCTGTGTCAACCCGAGTGGCTGGGCCACGGATTGCTGGCGAAGCTCGGGTTGAGCATTTTGGTAACCTCTGCTAGATTTTCATATAACATTAATCTTTTGGATATATCTAGTGTTGTTTATTTGATATGTTTGTGTTTCCTCATTCAAATACATTGTTTGTGAAAGTCATCAGTTTTATCTCATAAAAACTTAGAAATTTTTAAGTTCTTAAAAATTTGCCAACTCTTGTTCAATCAACCTTAGAGAAAATCTGATTACACATATGAGTATGAATCACAGATCCTTAATTGTAAGGTTTAGGGTAAAGTCAATAAGATAAATAAGAATAAAAATAAGACATACCAGAAAATCCAAGTTAGGATTTATATCCTTGAGAATTACCATTGTCTAAACAAACTAGTCACCATTAGACAAAGTTAAAGATCAAGGATCCTTTTTGAAAGAACTTGTGAGTCTCCAAAGCTCCAAAACCTATTGAGATCAACTTGGGACTAGGCTAAACAAACTGAGGACAAGCCCAAAACACTGGGGACAAGCCTAAAAGAACTGGGGACAAGCCCAAAGGATAATGGGGTCTGGCCCAAACTGGGGACAAGCCCACTTAAGTGACATGAAAATGCCAAAACCTTAGCTAACGTGAAAACGTTAGAAACCTTAGGATAATGAATGTATGGTATGTCTACCATTATCCTACATATGACCAACAATAATGAAATTGTCAACCACTAAGCGTGTACTGCTCCCATTGTCTCAAACCATACTTGGATAATTGTGCGCTACTGGTGGGGTGTCAAAACCCAATTCATATGAAAGGTGAAAACCTTTAAAACTTAGAAGGTATAAGATACCTTAAACGTGGGAGATAGGTGGCCAACCCCATAGACCTCTGTTGGTGCAAACAATGCTAAAAGCTTCTGTAAAAACATAAAACTTGGTGAAAGTGGATGTTAAGTATCTCAACATCCTTTCCTAATAAGAAATAAAATATAAAGTAGAGAAAATATAAGGTAAAATGTTACCAATATGAGGATCCTGAATCCTGCAAGGATCCTTGATCTTTATTACATAAAATATTTATTGAGGTAGATAGCCTTCCAGGCCCTTGGTAAGAGATCACCTTCCATGGTTAGTGATGTTCTAAAAGTAGTTAATTAAAAAAACTCAATTTATCCTAATTCTAGACTCAAATTATACTCTCGACTCCTAAACTATACTAAATTACTAACCGGCAAGTGGACCGATCAATTGTAGAATAGCATTAAGCAAGTCCGGATTATCGAACCCACTAGACTCTCTAATTACTATGACTACTAACTTAGACTCGATTACACACTATGTATATTTTGAAGGGGGGTTTTTGCTAATAAATCTAAATTATCAATTTAACTAAAACTACTAAATTGGAATGACCAAACTATGAACTTCTAGGGAATTTTAGATTTTAATCAGGAAATAATGAACTAGTCACCTAGGTTGGATTTTTAGAATACTACTCCTTCAATTTAATAATAATTGATCAGGTTGAATATTTTACCGGGATCTTGGCATATTAAAGTCTAGGTTTATCAAACAGGACCCCCGACCCTTCTCAGGAAGACACCTACAATAACCTATCCTTTTTATTTGTTTACCGGTCCTAAAGATTCCTTTCAGTTATCTTTTTAAATTAGTAAAGTGTCTAATTATTAATTACCTCTCAATAATTAACCTAGACCAACTACAATTTCTAGTTTAGATTAACTGATTTAATTATGACAAGGAAATTAGACTTGAGAATTTCTCAAAACCCTAACCTAACAATTTACCAGATTAATTCATCCAACTAATTGTTATGTCTCAATAAACAAGTTAGGTATAATGACAAGTTTGATTTTATGGTTTACTCAATTGTTTCCTCGGTTTTATTGGCCAATTTACTGACAACTTCATGAATTCCTAAGAACACTAAAAGTAACATAAACCTATTCTATGGAAAACATCCATCTAAGTTCATGCAAAACAACCAAAAAATCACAAAACAAGCAAAATCATGTAAATACTCTAAATTAGATAATTAAAGTTGTGACATTTACCAATTAAACATTCAAACCATAAATTAAATTAAATCAAATCAAAGTTTCATAAAATCCATCATCCAAAACCTAGGTAACTGAATAAGATCTAGCCTAAAAACATGTTTGAAAAGCAAAGTAAACAAAGTTGATAACAAGGTAGCATGATCAAGTAAAACAAAGAAATCAAAGGTGAAGATTGGTATGATAAAACCGTGACAAACTCCTGCCTTGAACTCAGTTGATCACCACCACAATCCTTGCAGCTTAGATCCTCTCCTTCTAGCTCAAAATCTCCAGAAAAGTGCTCCAATTATGCCCTAGTTCGTCCAAGATTGTTCCAATATGAGTTTTACTTTGATTATGAGTCTTTTTAAAACAACCAAGTCCCAATTCCTTCTGGTTTCGAAATTTTCTGGATAAAAGGCTCTCTCGCGGGCCGCGAGAGAGTTGAAGCTATCGGTCGCGACCCGCGAACGAGTAAGAGTCCGGAAGATAACTATGACTCTCTCGCGGGCCGCGAGAGAGTTAAGGTGTGCCGGTCGCGCCCCGCGACCGGGTTGAAATTCCTGTTTTGCGTTTCGTTTTCTCGTTTCCGATCCACTCACGTCCCGGCTCGGTTCTTTTCACCATTTTCGCTCGTTTTCCCATCCTTCCAACCGTTTTCACGAACCAAGACCTGCAAAACGCGTTTAGATTAAAAGTAGATAAATTCTTAACAAACCGAAATGAAAACCTGCTAAAATTATACAAACTCTACAAGATAAATGGATGTATTATTCAATACATCAAATATCCCCACACTTGCTCTTTTTCGCCCTCGAAAAAGAATTGTGCATAAACGGAATCATAACCGAACAATTACTCGATTTCAAAAATTACGATTATTTTCATGAGGGAACAAGCTTTATGTTAACCGCGATTGCAAGTATTGGATCCACTTAAACTCAAAATTCGGTTCAAACCTCTTATCATGTAAATTTAATTTAAAAACGGTCAATCCACATAGGGTCTCACACTAGAGTCCACAGTATCCCTAATCCCACCTCAAGCTTATGCATCAAAAGGAACGAATTATTTAAACCCTTTCCTAACCGTTTTATACCAAAATATAAAGAATTTAAAATCAAGCAATTTTCTTTTTCTCTCTCTTTGTTTTTCATTTGAGCATTTGATTTCTTTTTTTCATATCTAACCTAGAGGATGTCTCAACCAGAGTCACCATACCCGAGAGCTACAACGTGGGTTTCGATACTTAAAATTTCAACTAATCATAGAGGGATTCTCGATCAGATTCACCATCCCCAAGGGAGATTCCATAGGCCTCGTCTACTTTTAAATCAAGCTCATTTTTCTATTTTTTTCTTCTCTTACATGATTAAAAATTCTAAATATTTTAGCTTATAACGACATTCCTTATACTATTTTTGTTGGTTTCAGTTCCCATTTCTCCTAGATGAGTACCCATTAGTAGACCGACAATTAAGGTGTATTAAGCTCAAAGAAAATAAGAACCGAATCGAGCCTACTCACATATCCCAAGTTAGACACAAACTCACCCTTTTATTTCTCATATTATTATTATTATTTGAAACCAAATAAAAATTCAATTTTTCTATCATTTTCTGTTTAAATTCATGCAAACTTCTTTTTCAAAAGACATTTTCGGATTTTTTTAAACTGCTACAGTACTCTAAATATCTCATCCTCACACTTAATTTTTTGCATTGTCCCCAATGCAAGGACGAGACAACTACTACACAAAATAAAAACAAAACCAAATAAAGAACGAAAAACAAATACAAAAAGGGAAGCGACTTAGCTGGTAGTGCAAGACTGTCGATGTGCCGGTCAAATCACTCGTGCTCTCCAAACCGAACGCTTTTAATGTACCATTCTCAAAGCTCTCATGCGCACGGAACAGCATACAACACCGACCTAGCATCATGCACTTACAAAACATAATAATGATAAAGCAAGATAAATAAATTGTTTTGCAAGATTGTTCAACACATACCCAAACCAACCAACACCAACCCCAAAGTAAATTGTTTAAAAGTACTGACCATCAATAAATTAAAACAAAAGAAAAGAAAAAAATAAAGATAAAGATCCTCGGCTGCTTCAATCATCCTCTTCAGACTCTTTAGACGCCTCAAATACCTGGTATGGCTGCACGTCCTCCATCCCCGCAAACTGGCTTGAACCTGCCTGACCGCCTGGATGCTGAAAGTAAGACAGGATTCCCATATTCAGAGTCTGCATCATGTATCGCATCCCATCTTCTAGCCTCCTCTGGCTAGCCTCGTGCATGCGCCTACTCTCTAACATGGTCTGGCGAACGCCGCCAAACTGCTGATCCACATAGCCTCGCAAATCCCCGAACTCAATCTCCATCCTGTCATAAAGAGAATCTAAAGTCAGTGGGTCCGGGCGAGGCTCCCGAAGAGGATACTGTTATCCTGGCAGTTCCTGGCGCGTAACCGGCCGCTGATATCGAGTAGGGATGCCCGCCTGCATAGAAGATGCAGCTTCAGATCCGGGAGGCGGTTGCACTTGAGGTCCCTGGCGGACTGGTATCCAGCTAACAGGCTCTTCGGTTGTCAGAATTCCGGCAGCCTGGAGGTCTCTGATGCTCATGACACAGGGGCGGGGCCTTCTCTCATTCTGTCCTGGGGGTATCTGTCGAACACCCCTAGGCTCTCGGCCAGACATGTAAATCAAGGGCCCGCAATAAACCCTTGCGCCGGGCCCCCTCCACAGTCGCTTCATCGACCATGCAAATATTGTGGCCAGGTTTGCCGGCTGTCCCTCTACCATACACATCAGACAAAACAAACTCACCTGGTTGACCTTATTGTTACCCTGCCCTCTTCCAACCAGCGTAGCGTCAAGAATCTTATGGAGAAACTGGTGAATGGGATCAGTAATATCACTCGCCACCATGTTGTTTGAGTACGGGGCAGAAGAGATGGTACCCCAAAATTTGGCGAGCTCGTCTGTCTGGACACTATGGGGGTGCCTCCTTTTGAAGACCCTCTCGTGGCGAATCCAGTGCCTGAACCTCCTCTTCTGAGAATATTTGCGAGGCCATCGCAAACTGTGGGATTGTCATCTCAAAAACTTGCCTCCCCAAGGAAAACGAGACCGCATCATTCTCGTTGAACTTCCCATGTTGGTATTCGGATGTAGAGTGAAACTCATAAGTGATCTCTTTGTATTGTCTCGCCCCGCAGTCTAGCACCCTTCGGAACTTATCCCCTAATAAATGTTCAATCCGACCCATTTGACCCAAATTATCCATCAAATCACAGTCAATTCTCCTGTAGGGTAGCAACTCACAAGTGACCAGATTTGAGAGCCTCTCCTACTCATGGGAGTCTAGATCAAACTGCAAAAGAGGACTGTCCACAATTCACGTACTTTGCCCGTGGGGAACACCTTCTCCTCGGTATCTAATTCTGCGTCTACCGAAGTATGAAGGTTGTTGTGGCGATCGGCGGGGTCACCTCTCTGACGAGGCGTTGGTCCCCTTCTCTTCCTTCCAGCCCTACTCGAACTACCCTCTCCTGACATCTGCATAAAGCATAAGTAAAACAAGCACGACATTAGAAAGAAAGAAACCACATAAAACAAATGACCGTATAGCATTTCATTCGTGGTCATGCCTGCACAGATAAACAATTCATCACATAATTTAAGATACATTTGAAAAGGGTGTAACATTATTAATTTAATGAAAACCGAATCTCGCCCGAATGGAGATTGAATACGGGCGAGACCGAATCTTATATGCATGACCATTCAGATGTTACTAACCCCCGAAAAATGTATAAAAAACCAAACAACTACCCCCCTCCGGCACTTTAATTGTCCTCCATTAAACCTAAGTACCGAAACAAGAGCCCTCATTGAGTATAATTCTCGAGATAAAACAGTTTGAACATGGTGGAAAAACGGTTGATGATCTTAAATCGGATTGTTAGTAACAATTTTAACCAACCCTCATCCCCACACTCAATGTTGGACCGCACCAAACCCGCTAAGGACACCCTGCATGTACTTAATCTACCCACAAAATGTAACCAGTACCACTATCAAAACTCAAGTCAAACCTAGTTTAACCCAACCCGCAATTTAACCGAACAAGCAACTAGCATAGTATCAAACATCAAAATGCAACAACGAGATATATGATAAAGAATGTAAGCATAAAAGTTGCGAAAAAGCATACCTTGGTGTAGATATGTAGGACTAGTGCACAAAAATTGAAGAATTGAAAAACCGGTGAAATGCACGGTTGAAAAGGGGAAAACCGGATGGAATCACTTAAAGATGAGTTAGGACTGATGTAATGAAGAAAATGTGGGAGATTTTAGTGAATTTGGGCTAGAAATGGCGAATTTTTGGTGAAAATGGAGTTGTAGCCGTAAGGGAAATGGTGAAGGAAGTGGGAAAATATGAATGGAGGCTAGGGTTTTTTTTATGTGCAGATATGGTCTCTCGTGTGCCGCGAGAGAGACTGCTTAGTCTCTCGCGCCCCACGACCGAGGATGATTCCGGACAATTGTTGGTCTCTCGTGGGCCGCGACCGAGGAGGCTTGTGCCTCTCGCGCCCCGCGAGAGACCTGTTTTCACAGAAAGTTTCTTTGTTTTTTCAGTTTCATGCCTTAGACAAAATTTTGTGGTTGAAACTATCATGTTGGCTTTTTAGCTTACGGAATCACCCTCGTTTTACCGGATTTATCAAACGTACCTGCAATTTTTTGCGCTCCACAATGATGCGTGATATGACCCGCAAAAACCAACTAAACCAACCCACACACAAACACACACAAATACGAAACATGAAATAAATAAAAACAAGAAATGCAATTAACTACCAAACTGTATAAACTCTACACTCGAGCCGAAACCCGAGAACCTACACGGTGTGAGGTGGAACTTCGAGAGGAGTTTCCTTCGTCTCGGTGGGATATAGCGGTCCTCATAAATAGTGCTTCAAGCGATGCCCGTTGACCTTCCATGTCCCTCCGTCAGTTTCATCTTTCAGTTCGATAGTTCTATACGGGAATACCTCATTTACCACGTACGGGCCGGACCATTTTGCTTTCAGTTTGCCCGCGAACAGTTTCAATCACGAATTATATAGAAGCACTTTGTCGCCAATTTGAAACTCTTTCACATTCTTCAATCTCCTATCGTGCAGTGCCTTGGTTTTCTCCTTCAAGCTCCATGACCGCTCATACACCGCGTCCCGAAGTGCCTCAAACTCGTGAATTTGAAAGAATCGTTGCTTGGCCGCTTCTATGAGGTCCAAATTCACGGTCTTCAACGCCCACAGTGCCCTATGCTCTAATTCGATCGGGAGATGGCAGGCTTTACCGTAAACGATCATGAAGGGCGTGGTGGCTAGCGGTGTCTTATAGGCGGTGCGAAATGCCCATAAAGCATCATCCAACTTGTCAGACCAGTCCTTCCGACTTTTACCTACTGTCTTCTCAAGGATCCGTTTTACCCTCTGTTCGCGTTCTCCACTTGGCCGCTAGTCTGAGGATGATAAGCGGTGGAGAGGCGGTGAGTGACACCGTAGCGCGCCAATGCCTTTTCCATGACGGTATTGCAGAAGTGTGTGCCACGGTCACTATTAATAGCTCGTGGGGTACCAAAATGGGTGAACAATTTCTTCAAGAATCTCACCACCACTCGGGCATCATTTGTGGGTAAAGCTTGAGCTTCAACCCACTTGGAAACATAGTCAATAGCCACAAGGATGTACCGGTTCCCGCTGGAGACGGGAAACGGTCCCATGAAGTCAATCCCCCAAACATCAAAAACTTCAAGAATCTGGATCAGATGTTGGGGCATCTCGTCCTTGGATGAGATGTTGCCGGTGCGCTGGCAACGATCACACGTCTTCACAAACTCTAGAGCGTCTTCCACAACTGATGGCCAATAAAAACCGCAATCGAAAACCTTTTGTGCGGTGACGTGCGGACCATGATGACCTCCCTCGTGCACGTGCCTCAAAATCTCCGCCCCCTCTTCTCTACTAATGCAGCGCCTTAGAATTCAGTCTCCCCTACTCGAAATAGAAATGGGTCGTCCCAGATATAACGCTTGACATCGCGAAAGAATTTCTTCTTCTGCTGCGTAGTCATCCCCTTCAGTACCACTCCATTCGCTAGATAATTCGCGAAAGTCGGAAAACCATGGCATTCTCTCCTTCTCCTTTGTCACAAACTCTGCTGACTCATGGGGAAATCTATCACCGATCTCTTCTTCCCTAATTTCTTCTCTGCTAGGATCCTCTAGACGGGATAGATGGTCAGCGGCCACGTTCTCTGCTCCCTTCTTATCTCTAATCTCTATGTCGAACTCAGAAAGCAAGAGAATCCACCGAATGAGACGAGGCTTTGCGTCCTTCTTTTGGAAAAGGAACCGCAGAGCCGTATGGTCCGCAAAAACGATGGTCTTGGACAGGACGAGGTAATTTATCAAACGCGAATACCACTGCTAAAAGCTCTTTCTCTGTAGTGGTTTAGTTCTCCTGTGCGTCATTGAGGGTTTTACTAGCGTAGTAAATAGGGTGAAAATGTTTGTCTCGTCACTGACCCAAAACGGCGCCTACAGCGTAATCGCTCGCATCACACATGAGCTCAAAGAGCAAGCTCCAGTCGAGTGAGACGAGGATAGGAGCACTCACTAGTTTCTCCTTAAGGATCGTGAAAGCTTTCAAGCAGTCGTCATCGAAGACGAAGGGTACATCTTTCTCGAGAAGTCGAGTCATGGGGCATGTAATCTTTGAAAAATCTCGAATAAGCCGTCGGTAGAAGCCCGCATGACGGAGAAAGTTGCGAATAGACTTGACGCTAGTCGGTGGAGGGAGTCTGCTGATAGTATCTATTTTCGCCCGATCGACCTCTATACCTGCTCGCGAGATCTTATGCCCTCTGTCACCATAAAGTGACATTTCTCCCAGTTGAGCATCAGTCTCGTCTCGACACACCGTTTCATCATCGCATCTAAGTGAGTAAGACATTGATCGAAGGTGTTTCCATAGACAGAGAAGTCGTCCATGAAAACCTCCATGGTGGGCTCGATCATGTCCTGAAAGATAGCTACCATGCATCGCTTGAAAGTAGCCGGAGCGTTACATAATCCAAACGGCATGCGGCGATATGCATAAGTACCATACGGGCATGTAAAGGTTGTCTTTTCTTGATCCTCGGGAGCAATCGGGATCTGAAAGTAACCTGAGAATCCGTCAAGAAAGCAATAAAATTGCTGTCCAGCGAGTCACTCCAACATCTGATCGATGAACGGGAGCGGGAAATGGTCCTTGCGGGTGGCGTCGTTTAATTTACGATAGTCTATGCACACCCGCCAGCCCGTGACTGTTCACGATGGGATAAGCTCCTTTTTTTCGTTCATAACCACTGTCTTTCCCCCCTTCTTGGGAATGACCTGAGTGGGGCTTACCCATGCGCAATCGAAGATCGGATAGATGAGACCAGCCTCCACCAGCTTAAACACCTCTTTCTTTACAACTTCTTGCATATTCGGGTTCAGACGGCGCTATGGCTGCACTACTGGCTTAAAGACGTCCTCCATGAGGATCCTATGAGTACAGAAGGTAGGGCTAATCCCCTTGATATCAGACAGTTTCCATGCGATGGCCTCCTTATTTGACTTTAGGACCTCGATTAAACGCTCCTTCTCTTCCGTTGACAATTTCGAAGAAATGATCACGGGTAGCTCGAATTGTCACCTAGGAACGCGTATTCTAACTGAGATGGGAGGACCTTAAGCTCTACGGCTGCTGGTGTCGACAATGGTGTGCTCTCGGTAGCTGCACTCACCTCACAGAAGTCTAGGGTCTCGGGAATCTCTAAGAAATTGTCCCCTATATCCTCACCATCACTCTCTTCGGTTACTAAACTCTCATTCACTAAGTCGGCTCCGCTAATATAGTCTAAACAATGATCAACTCACGAAGTGAATGAGTTCAGAAAGTATACAGAGTGACAAGGGCCACTATCGCTGTCGCCACCGCTCGGGTGTTGCATCGACCTTGCGATTTCAAACGTGATGTTCTCATCCCCGACTCGAAGAGTGATTTTCCCATCATGAAGATCGATGAGTGCTTTCGCGGTACGCAGAAATGGGTGGCCTAAGATGATGGGAACCTTCTCGTCGGCCTCCATATCGAGGATAACGAAGTCTACAAGAAAGACAAATCTATCAAATTTAACCAATAAGTTTTCAACGATTCCCCTCGGGTACTTAACAGACCTATCGGCTAATGACAAAGACATACGGGTAGGGGTGAGCTCCCCTAAACCTAAATGCTCGTAAAGTGAGAAGGGCATCAGATTTATGCTCGCCCCGAGATCGGCTACATGAGTTGGAGCAATGGAGCCGCCGAATAGGCATGGAATCGTAAAGATACCCGGATCAGTCAGTTTCTCGGGCAACTTGTTTAAAACCATGGTGGAACATCTTCCAGTCAATGGGACATTCGAAAGCTCCCAAACCTATCTTTACATTTTAAAAGATCTTTTAAAAACTTAGCATATTTGGGCATATGCTGGAGGGCCTCGATAAACGGGAGATTGATTTTTAACTAGGTAAACATGTCAAGGAAATTCCCATATTCCTTGGCATATTTTTGCTGTTTCAAACGTGCTGGGTAGGATAGGCATGAAGTGTCTACGATCGGTGATAGCCTAACCTCTACCGGTTTTCTCTCTCCCATACTCTCAACTGAAGGTCCACTGGCTGGTGCGGTACTTGCTGGGTCTAACCTGGTGTGCACCCTAGGTGGAGCCTCCATCTCGATTTCTTCATCTACCTCTTCATCTCGCTCCTCTACCTCTACCTCTACACCCTCTCTACCCACCTCCTTCAGAGTCCTACCACTGCGCGTAGTAATCGCTTTCGCGTGTTGGTTCGCGGGGTTGGGTTGGGTATTACCTGCAAACTGGCCGTGTGGCTACTCTTGCAGCTGCTTAGCGATACTACCGACCGACCTCTGCAGATCTAAGAGCGCGGACTGTTGATTTTTCAAGAGGAGATCATGCTCCGCGAGAGTTTTCTGAGTAGCCTCACCTTTGACAACTAATTGAGATAACAACTCTTCGATCCTATCTAGACTACCTCCTGACCCTCCACTCCTAGTCTGACCCTCCTGATTTGAACCCCCTCCACTAAACTGACTGGTGTGACCTGACCCTCCCCCTGTTCTGATAAGAGCCTGATTGGAAACCATGGGGGTTACCGGAAGATCGATAATAATAATAATAATAATAATAATTATTATTATTATTATTATTTCTCCAGTTTGGGTTATAATTGGAAGTATTATTATTAAAGGGATTCGTAGGACCTCGGCTCTGACCGGTGATAAACTCGACCTGCTCGACAGTGAGCGTGGGACACTCTAACGTGTCATGACCCCCTCTACACACCTCATACCTGTCTACCTTCTTCTTCAGTTCCTGTATCTCCTTCGTGACCTCCCTCTTGAAGCTATCTAGAGCGGCAACTACCGTAGTTTCCAAGCTAACTTGGTGTAGACCCCGGTTAACCAGAGGTGTATGAGAAACAGGAATTGAATTCCTGCCGGCAGTGCTGTAATCGACATCAGAATGGGCAAAGCTCTCGAAAAGGTCATTGCACTCGGCTACTGTTTTCTTTCCCATCAAGTGGCCACCAGCAGAGGTGTCGAATCGAGCGCGGGTCTCAGGGGTGAGACCATTGTAGAATTTCTCTACAAGCGCCCAGTTTGATAGACCATGTTGGGAGTAATGGGATACTAGAGTTTGGAACCGCTCCCAAGCTAGATGGTAGGGCTCGTCAGGCTCCATTCGGAACGAATGGATCTGATCACGAAGGCGGGATGCTTTAGCGGGTGGAAAGTATTTCTTAAGGAAAACATCCCATAGAGAAGCCCAAGTAGAAAAAGTACCGGGTGGTTAGGAGTCAAGCCAGATGGCGGCTCGACCCCCGAGAGAGAACGGAAAGACTTGGAGAAAACGGGCATCATTACCCGCACCCTCCATATTGAATGTATGACATAGACGGATAAGGCGGTTGATATGTGCGGGTGCATCCTCATCATCACGACCATGGAATTGGCAAGAGTTAGTGATGGCGGTCATGATGTAGGAAGGGATCTGTCTGGCTCGGTCATTGTTCATGGGAGGTAAGGTAATGGGTGAGTTTGCACTGGTGAAGCAGGTGGTGGCCTGTTGGTATACGGTCTGATTATTATTATTATTAGCCATGTGGAAGTTAGGTGGTGCCGGTGGTGGGCTTACGTTTCTATGGATTACACGGGGTGATGGGGAACCGGGTGGTGAAGGTTTAGGTGTAAAATCAAAGTCGGGCGGTACAAAGGAACGGGATGAACTTGAAAAAGTTGAGAAAGAAGCACTTACCTTTGGTGCGGGAGAAAATGGTGTGTCCGTCGGCGGCTTAGGCGGAGGTCCTTGCGAACTTGTGTGGGGCATCCACTAAACCGGAAACACGACAACACGAGAAGTTAGCACAAATAATTCAAATATATATACAAAACAAAAAATTAAACTAATTAAAATATTTAGACTCCTATGACACAAACGAATACAAAATAAACACAAGTGTAAAAGAAAAGCCTAAATCGAGTAATCAATGTAATTGCCAATGAGAGAGTCCCCGACAACGGCACCAAAACTTAATATTCTAATAGTAGTTAATTAAAAATAACTCAAATTATCCTAATTCTAGACTCAAATTATACTCTAGACTCCTAAACCATACTAAACTACTAACCGGCAAGTGGACCGATCAATTGTAGAAAGCATTAAGCAAGTCCGGATTATCGAACCCACATGACTCTCTAATTACTATGACTACTAACTTAGACTCGATTGCACACTATGTATCTTTTGAAGGGGGGGGGGGGGTTGCTAATAAATCTAAACTATTAATTTGACTAAAACTACTAAATTGGAATGACCAAACTATGAACTTCAAGGGAATTTTAGATTTTAATCAGGAAATAATGAACTAGTCACCTATGTTGGATTTTTAGACTACTACTCCTTCAATTTAATAATAAATAATCAGGTTGAATATTAGGATCTTGATATATTAAAGTCTAGGTTTATCAAACAGGACCCCCGACCCTTCTCATGAAGACACCTACAATAACCTATCCTTTTTATTTGTTTACCGGTCCTAAAGATTCCTTTTCAGTTATCTTTTTTAAATTAGTAAAGTGTCTAATTATTTTTTACCTCTAAATAATTAACCTAGACCAACTGCAATTTCTAGTTTAGATTAACTGATTTAATTATGACAAGAAAATTAGACTTGGGAATTTCTCAAAACCCTTACCTAACAATTTACCAAATTAATTTAGCCATTAATTGTTATTTCTAAATAAACAAGTTAGGTATAATGACAAGTTTGATTTTATGGTTTACTCAATTGTTTCCCCAGTTTGATTGGCCAATTTACCGACAACTTCACGAATTCCTAAGAACACGAAAAGTAACATAAACCTATTCTATGGAAGACATCCATCTAAGTTCATGCAAAACAACCAAAAAATCACAAAAGAAGCAAAATTATGCAAATACTCTAAACTAGATAATTAAAGTTGTGACCTTTACCAATTAAACATTCAAACCATAAATTAAACTGAATCAAATCAAAGTTTCATAAAATCCGTCATCCAAACCCTAGGTAACTGAATAAGATGTAGCGTAAAAACATGTTTGAAAAGCAAAGTAAACAAAGTTGATAACAAGGTAGCATGATCAAGCAAAACAAGGAAATCAAAGGTGAAGATTGGTATGATAAAACCGTGACAAACTCCTGCCTTGAACTCCCTTGATCACCACCACAATCCTTGCAGCTTAGATCCTCTCCTTCTAGCTTCAAATCTCCAGAAAAGTGCTCCAATTATGCCCTAGTTCGTCCAAGATTGTTCCAATATGAGTTTTACTTTGATTATGAGTCTTTTTAAAACAACCAAGTCCCAATTCCTTCCGGTTTCAAAACTTTCTGGATAAAAGGCTCTCTCGCGGGCCGCGAGAGAGTTGAAGCTGTCGTCGCGCCACGTGACGGAGGAAGAGTCCGGAAGATACCTATGACTCTCTCGTGGGCCGCGAGAGAGTTGAGGTGTGCCGGTCGCGCCCCGCGACTGGGTTGAAATTCCTGTTTTGCGTTTTTCTGATCCACTCACATCCCGACTCGGTTCTTTTCACCATTTTCGCTCGTTTTTCCCATCCTTCCAACCGTTTTCACGAACCAAGACTTGCAAAACGCGTGTGGATTAAAAGTAGATAAATTCTTGACAAACTGAAATGAAAACGCACTAAAATTATACAAACTCTACAAGATAAATGGATGTATTATTCAATACATCAGTTAGTAAACGGTATTTCCCCTTTCCAGCCTCTGCTTCTATTAGATAGGGGCCTTCCCACTTAGGTGCCAACTTGCCATTGGATGGGTTTGTAGTATTCTAAAATGCTTTCCTTAACACCAAGTCTCCAACTTGAAATCGCCTGATCCTGACATTCTTATTGTATGCCCCAACCATCCTTTGTTGATAACTAGCCATTCTCATCATTGCTAAGTCTCTGAGCTCATCCACAATATCTAAGTCTTGCATCAGATTTTTGTCATTTGTCTAAGGATCACAGATGCTTGTTTTGGCTGTGGGAACCACCATCTCTATAGGGATCACCGCTTCAGTTCCAAAGACTAGAGAGAAGGGAGTCGGGCCTGTGGCATTCTTTGGAGTTATTCCGTCAGCCGAAAGGACATATGGCAGCTCTTCAGCCCACTTTCCTTTTTAGATCAAAGTTTCTTCTTCAAGTTGTTGATGATAATCTTGTTGCTTAACTCTGCCTGGCCGTTGGCTTGTGTATGAACTAGCGTAGATGTTATCATCTTGATTCCCCAACTGTCACAAAAATTTGTCGTTCTATTCCCAAGAAACTGGGATCAATTATCACATATAATTTTAGAAGAAATTTCGAATCTAGTAATAATGTTTTCTTTTGATAAAGGATATAACTTCCTTTTCTCTAACTTGAACAAAAGCTTCTGCTTCTATCCATTTGGAGAAGTAGTCGGTCATGGCTAGCATGAAGACTGTTCCACCTAGTGCCTTGGGGAGTTTACCTAATATATCCCTTCCCCACTTTATGAATGGACAAGAGGAAATTATAGGATACAAAGGCTCTGCTGGCTGGTGTAAGATATTGGTATGTCTTTGGCAAGCATCACATTTCCTTGCATAGTCTACTACGTCTTCTTCATGGTGGGCCAGAAGTAACCTGTACTTAGGATTCTAGAGAATAACGCTCTGCCCCCTGTATGATTTCCACAGTCTCCTTCATGGAAATCCTTCAACACTTCTTGGATCTCAGGATCCTCAATGCATCGCATATAGGGACTTGCGAGAGACCTTTTATATAAAGTGTTATTTATTATAGTAAACTGAGATACCTTGACCCTGAAGGCTCTAGGATTCTCTCATGTGGGGATTTCTCCTTCTGAATAAACTTCATGATCAGAAAGATCCATGATCCTGAGTCTGAATGAGAATCACTGGATGCTGTTGCAATACCCTTCACTACCTCCATTACATCACTCTCCTCTATAGCAGGAAAGAAAATGTGAACAATAGGTAGTTTTATGTCTTCTGAAATTTTTAGGGCTGATCCCATATTTGCCAAGACATCTGCCCCTGTATTTTCCTCTCTGGGTACCTATGTTATAATAAAAGAATCAAAAGCATTGCCAATATTTTAACAATCTCTAAATATTTGGTTAGTTTATCACCTTTTACAGTGTATGAGCCATTGAAATGGTTAGTAATTAGCAATGAATCTATATAGACTTTAAGATACCTGATCCTCATTTGTTTAGCTAACTGCAAACCTACAATTAAGGCTTCATATTCTGCTTCGTTGTTAGTGGTTTGAAATTCACAGGCAATGGACTGGGGTATTATGTCCCCCTATGGTGATTTTAGTAGTATTCCTAGTCTTGTTCCTTTGACATTGGAAGCTCCATCTATGAATAGTACCTAAGGATCCTTGGTTTCTCCATGTTGTTGAACCTCCAATTCAGCTTCTCTCTGTAGATCACTACTGAAGTCAGCCAATGCTTGAGACTTGATAGCAGTCCTTGGTTCATATTTTATATCATATACACTAAGCTTCACTGCCCATTTTGCCATTCTGCCTGACATTTCTGGTTTCCTGAGAACATTCTTAATTGGGAAATTAGTTTTCACAACAATAGTATGAGTTTCAAAATAGTGTATTAGTTTAGTTGAAGCCATGATTAATGCAAGAATCATTTTTTCTAAATGAGAATACCTGACCTCGGCATCAAGAAGGTTTTTATCTACAGAATATATTGGGTGTTGTTAGCCTTCATGATCCTTAACTAATATTGCACTTAACGCATTACCTGAGACAACCAAGTACAAGGATAATGGTTTACCATCCACTAGTTTCATCAGAGGTGGTGTTGAGGATAAATAATCCTTAAGAGCTTTGAGTGCAGCTTCATGTTTCTCCATCCACTCAAACTTCTTGTTCTTCCTCAGGATGTCATAGAAACCCTTGCATTTTTCTGAAGACTTTGAAATGAACCTGTTCAAAGCTACGATCCTTCCTGTTAATCTCTAGACGTCTTTTGCGCTGGTAGGAGATTACAAGTTCATAATCGCCTTTATTTGCTCAGGAATGGCTTCAATTCCTCATATTGTCACCATGTTACCCAAGAATTTCCCAGCCTTGACACCAAAGTGGCATTTCGAAGGATTCAACTTCATGTTATAACGATCAAGGATATCGAATGCAACTTCCAAATCTTTGAGATGATGTTCTGCCTTCTTAGACTTGACTATCATATCATCAATGTGGACCTCCATGGTATCACCAAATTGGTCTTTGAACATCATGTTGACAAGTCTTTGGTATGTTGCACCTGCATTTCTTAGTCCGAAAGGATAGCAATATAACAATATATATCGGTGGGGGTCATGAATGCGGTATCCTCTTGATCAAATGGTTCCATCTGTATTTGTTGAAATCCAGATGAAACATCCATAAAGGTCAGCAATTCATGACCAGCAGTAGCATCCACCATGGAGTCAATGTGTGGCAAGAGGGAAAGGATCCTTGGGACATGCCTTGTTTAAGTCAGTAAAATCGCAACATACCCTCCACTTTCCGTTTTTCTTTTGAACCACCACCACATTGGCTAACCACCTAGGATAATTTACTTCCCTAATCATACCCTCTTTTAAGAGTTTATCTACCCCTTCTTGTATAATAGCATATCTCTCCGGCATGAATTTCCTCTTTTTCTAGTGCACGGGCCTGAAAGATTTATCTATACCTAGCTTATGTGTAATTATGTCTTTGGAAATACATGTCATGTCTTCGTGCTTCCATGAAAAAGTTGATTTCCTTCTTTTGAGGAAGGATACGAGATTCTTTTCAATAGGGTGAAGGATCCCTGATCCTACGAATACCTTAATGGCAAGATCCTTAGGTTCCAATATCACTTCCTTGATATCCTGTTCTCTTGCCTCCATTACGTCCATTGGAAGTTTCTTTAATTATGACATCCCATACTTCCAGGTTAACACCGTTAACACATTTCTGTTAATCAAAATTTATAATCGCACAAGTTAGTAACACACGAACAAACATATGGAGTTAATTTGATTAGCTTTGCAAAGCAACGGACCCGTATGTCATTTTATAAAGTTATGTTGATAACTTCTTATCCAGGTTTGAGAATTGGAAAACTTGGAGGACCTTTTTTGCATTTGCTAAAGTTTTGTTCAAAAAAATATATAATAAAACCAAACCCAACCCTAGATCACCCCCATTCCCAAGACATCGACCTCTCTCCCTGTCTCACTACTCTCTCTCTAGAAAACTCAAGAAGAAGCAAGGAAAATTCATTCCTTTCGGGTTCTTAATCTTCATCTCTATCACTCTAGGTAATCCCTCTAAAACACACTCATAACTTGTTATTGATGGCTGCATTTTGATTTATTTCTTATGATTCTTGATGTATGATAACATGGATTTTATGTGTTAGGGTTTGCCAGAATCATGTATTTTAATGTGTTGATGATGATACTTGTTAGTTAGAAACTCTATGATCATGTATGCATGCTAGGGTTTTGATTATGTTTGATGTTGATGATCAAACTTGACGCTAAATTCGTGTATATGGTGTTGTTGGGGTTTTGATTGCTGAAAATAGGGTTTATAGTGTCATAAACATGTTATAATTGAAAGCTGAATCCAAACAAAACCTGATCAGAATTTATAGCCAACTTGTATTGGCTGTAACATGGACAAAACTGAACAAAAACGTTGGTTTCTTGAATCTGAGATGAACTTCCAGGAGAAACCTTTCAAACCCCACTAAAATGACATTTTTTCGATGAAAAATGAATGTTTTATGAATTTTTCCGTACTGAAGGTTCAGGCTGCGTTTTTAGGCCAAATTTTCAGCCCATTACAAATGTCATAACTCAATGTAGGAATTGATTTATCATCTCAAATTTTTACTGAAGAAATTTATAGGAGGTCATGAAAAGCTCCAACTAGAATTTCGTAAAAAGAATAAACGATGATTTTTAAATGATTTTTGGCGTAAACTGTCATCAGAAAGTTGTAGATCAGACCTAGGTGTAGAGAATGATTTTTAGTGATTTTTTTGTAAAGATTCAGGTTATGAGAAAAAGATAAGAGTATTCGAGGACTAAATGACACGTTGTGTTAAAATATTATAATTTTATGAGTTCGTTTAGTATTATAAATAAATTCTGGAAAACTGCTTGGAAATTGACATGAAACGGCAATGAGCAGAAAGTAGTTTTAAACGTTTTAAATATGCTTATATGTTGCACCAAAGTTATATATTATTAGAAACATTAACGGGTGTCTATGAATGCGTTATATAGAATTAGACGATCATATGCCCAAACTTACCTAAATCAGTTATTGTATGACAACATGATTCTGTGACTATGTGTTGGACTACGTGTAGGATTCATAAATTAAACTAATTGAAACGCTAAACATATCAGGAGGAGATTGACTTTCCTAATTACCTTTCAAGTTTACTACCGAGCAAACTAAGGTGAGTTCACAACTCTTTTCTAAAAGCATGCGTCCCTGGTTTTGGGACAACACTTTTTACGGTATCCCTAGTTTGGGCTACGCGTGCGTCCCTTGTGTGGACCACTAAAACATGCTATCCAATGGAGGTGGATAGTACACTTAGACTAAACGAAAACTCTATCATGAAAGTCCCTACATTTTACCGATTAGATTGCTGGGTGGGCATACGCGGGGTATTAGTTGACAGCGCTATTATGTTTGACAAACCTCACACCGTGCTGGAGGCCGGGCGTGAACTTCTAACCTTCACTCTTGCTTTAATGTTGATAGACATTTTGAGGGCATAAAGGAAACATCAGCATTCGGTATACAGTTTAGTCATATGATGAAGGTTAGCTACCTGAGTCATACCTAAATCAAAACGTTGTGAACTTTACTTTTACTGAACTCAAATTTTGTGAATTCGCCAACTTTGTTGGTGACACGTAGTTGCATGCTTTGCAGGTTAGCAGGTACAACTTTGGATGGGCAATGCAATCGGCCGGAGTGGGTGGTTCATTTAAACGTATTGTTTTGAACATTTATCTAACTTGTAGTTTTAAGTTCCTTTTGTTTTTTAACTTTATTTTCCGCTGCAAAATAAACTCTCTCTTAAAAAAATTAAAACCTTATCGCTAATCATGTTGATAGTGATGCTTTTATTATTTTAAATGGTTGGTTCAACATGATTAGTGGCTAGATCCTGGTCGGTCACATGCCTCACGGTAAAACCCCATAGTGGAATTTGAGGGTGTGACAGATTGGTATCAGAGCCATTGGTTATAGTGAACTAGGTTTAAAAACTTATTAAAAACCAGACTATAACCGTTCTTTGTTGAAAAACCACAACGACACCACACTCCAGATTGCAAGGTTTGTCATACTTAGATACATACATGGTAATTGTATTACTTGGCATCTACACATGCATTATTTATTTACAACACCATGACTTATGTGTGAACTAAATATGTAAACATGATATACCGTAGGAACCGGTCATTCTTGAACCATCGATCCAATCACAATACCCAACCCATTTACTCCATATCAAAAGGTTACAAGCTCGGCTTAAAACCATTCCAAACCATACAACCAACGCGTCTATTCGTGTACGATACCCATGATTTAACGTTACCGAAAAACATTCCCAAAATTCGTCCTCTACATTTTTTTCACATTCCAAAATAACCCCTAACAAAGAATATAAGCTTCTACGGAGTCATACCTTTGCGTACATGACATCCTTGGCGCGTCTATTTTACTCTGAACTCCCGTCACAAATGCGAGTAGAATCTTGTTCCACCCATAACTTAACCATACAACTTCCGTTTCATGTGTTCTACCTATCCACACGATCGTCTCGACATGCCCGATATCTAAAAATTATCGGTGTCATCCGTCGACGTCGCCACTACTGCCAGAACACAAATCTGACTCTTCGTTTGTTTGATTTTGCGTGTCATTATTCGAGTAGACCAGAACCAACCCAAACGAACTCGGATTTAGGTGAATAATATGTCCATGAACCGCATCATCTCCACCTGTCGCCATCGCCGGAAACCACCGCTATTGTCGCCGGAAAATGAAACAGTGGCTGGAAGTCACAGTTTTGCGCGATTGTCATCGTGCAGCTTGAAACCTTATCATGCAAACTCTGTTACGAACAAACAATATACCCACGTGAGCATAACGTAACGAACTTTCATCCTGTGCCATTGCCATTGTTGGCCGCTACTGGAGCTACCGCTGGTGACCAGAATAGTTGTCAGAATTCTTCGGTTATTTGCCGGATTCTTTGTTTTCCACTTAATTCCTCGCCTGAGCATAATCAACCTCCCATTCCTTCGATCCACAACCAAAGTAGCGTAACGCTAACAACCATATCACAATCCCCATCGACCACAAGGCTACCCCCCATTACCCTGTTATGTGGTTAATTCTTAGTATAACTTGATTTACACCTTAGCATACCCAACTCAGCAAATGGATGTCTCCTCATGATTCGGTGGTTTTAGGGACATTGGAAGACTGAGATACGTATAAGTAAACCCATAGATGAACGCGATAATTTAGACATTTTAGATTACATAAGTCATTATTCCATGAGAGTTTTTCTTTTTATGCGAATCTCTTCACTAGCATGTGAATTGGCCGATGCTTACCGTCTAATGCGACATATAGTTACTATTATCAGCTTGGACAAATCTATCATTCCTCTATTGCGGTGACACACATCTTCGCTTCTCCATGCAGAAACTCTAATAAGATTTCGCTCTAGCTTAGAGAATTTGGTAAGCTCGACTTTCGATCCTTGGTGATCACTTCTTGAACCTTAAAGCTGGTGATGTGTTGTTGATGCGACCATACCATTTTGAACATGTTTTCGCGTCCTCGCATTGAAACCTCTTGATGACATATGTGCTATTTCTAATTCATCCGCACAGCATAATTCAACCCTTTCGAATTTGGTTACTTACCGGCTTGACAAATCGTAAACTCGTTTAAGTTCATGGGTCATAGTGAATATATCTTTACTCACACACGGGCAAGCACGGAAACCTTAACGGACGTTTTAGTTGAACCTCGACACTACAAACTCGGAACAACCATTTTTCTTTGGTTAACTCTTGTTATGCCAACACCATTTACATAACACTTTTATCGACGAATAACGTTCTTTATTACTATTTTATACCACTTATGATCGACCAATACATTCTTGACATCGGATAAATCCTTACTACTGATCCTAAAACATTTATGTATTGCTTCAAGTTGAACACATTGATAATGGCCACACTTTTATGTTCTTCGCATTTTATCCTGTTGCGCTTAAATGAATACCATAGTTCTTATCTAATCCTGTCATACCCAAATCTTCGCTTGGTTAAATCACTCTCTACAAATGTTACTCGAGGAGCAACAAGCCATACTTAAGTTCATCAAGTGCAGGAGCACAAAGTAAATTTTCTACTTACATGAGGTATGCCGAGGTCAACACCTTTTCCATGTGAAAGTACCTTACTTATGTATAGCTTCTTCTTCATCGACCTCTTTATTTCTATACTTATTTCCTCTTAGACCGGGAGATGGTCATCACGTCTATTGCAACCAACTACAACCATAATACCATGATTGATACCTACAAAAAAATCTCATTCCCCTCTACATGAATAGTGCAAGACGCTACCATTCTGAGCTAAAGGGGCATGATTCCTGACTGGAGCTAGACAAGGTGACTGTCAAGAACTACTCCCATGCATTGAGGATCTATTCGACCAGCTACAAGGGTCGAGCTATTATTCAAAGATCGATCAGAGATCAGGCTATCATCAGTTGAGAGTCCAAGATGAAGACATCTCTAAAACAACATTCAGGACTTTGTACAGACATTACGAGTTCCTTTTATGCCTTTTGGGCTAACAAATGCATCAAGGTTTTTTTATGGATTTTATTAACCGGGTGTACAAGCTCTACCTTGACAAGTTCATTATTGTTTTTATTGACGATATCCTAATCTACTCTAGAAGCCAGGAGGAACAAGAGCGAGATCTGTGCCTTATTTTGAAACTCTTACGGAATGAACAACTTTATGCTAAATTCTCGAAATGCGACTTTTGGCTTCATGAAGTCCATTTCGTCGGTCACGTGGTCAATGAAGCTGGGATTCTGTTGATCCAGCCAAGATTGACTCTATCAAGAATTGGCTTGCACCTAAAACTCCAACTGAAATCCGCCAATTCCTTTGTAACACCTCGTAAAATCGTGTCTAATAGTATAGTGACACGTGGTGTATTTTTATTTCAGTCTATTAAAGACTAATAAGGACTAAAGGTTTCAACATGCTCAAACTGAGCCTTTGAGTGACTGTCTGATGTTAACAAGCATAAACGCAAGCCTCTAAGTGACTGATACGTCAACATGCTTAAAACAACAGCCTCTGAGTGACTGATATGTCAACATGCTTAATCATTAGCCTCTGAGTGACTGATATGTAAACATGCTTAAACTTGGCCTCTGAGTGACTGATATGTCAACATGCCCAGCCTCTGAGTGACATCGGGGTCAACATGCTTATAGTGGGCCTCTGTGCGATCCTTTACGAAGTCCTAACTCTCATATGTCCCATTTTGTTGGATGAGAGGAATTAAATATGTGAAAATGTGAAAGTTGGATAATGGAGGGGTTAAAAGTGTCAACATGATAATTTATACATCTGAGTGACCTTTTAATGAACAGAGAGCTTGACAATGTCCGGGCATACTCCCGGGTATGCCAACATTGGTTACGGAGGGCTAAAAATGCTAAAAAGGTGTTTTAGGAAGGTTTAAGAGGGTTTAATAAGTTAAGGGGCTAAAAGTGTCAAATTTTGAAATCTGACAAGGGGCGCTCACGGGGCGCGAGAGGCATGGGCTTGGCCTCTCGCGGGGTGCGAGAGGCCTGTATCTGCAGAAAATTTGCTTGGCCTCCACATAAATTGCCAAAAACCATTTGATTCGAAACCATGGTCTTCCAAACTACTATGCCACGTTTTAGGACACTTGTAAGCTTCCTCTTACCCCCTTAACACCTTGCATCACCTCTTTCAAGCTCTCAAACTATAAATAAGTGCCAAGGTTCACCATTTGAACTTGCACCTTCCTCATTCACAACTCTATCTCCCTCCTTTGGAAGTTCCTAACTGAAAGGAGCATCCAACTTAGTTCTCTTATATCCTAGGAACCACTTGTAAGTGTTCCTTGCTCTTGCATTTTCATTTATAGGCTTTTATAGCCAAAAGTCAAGCCTTTTATGGAAAACGCCTTGACTTTCAGTTAAGACCATTATGGTTGAGCCATTGTTCATAATGAACATGGCTAAGTGATCGTAATAAGGTAGGTGTTAGTCCCTATAAAGGGCACCTCCTGAAGATCACGTTTGCTAGACCAATTGACGGGTCAAAGTTATTATATTAAAAAGTCAAACATGCCATTTTTCGAAAATGTTATAAATTGATCTTATATATGTTATGAAACCTATTTTGACACTTAAACAAGTTGGTAATAATTATTAGAACATTTAAGAACATGTTCGGCTCGTCAATTTCAGTTCTAGGGTCGGTTCGCAACCGAAAGTCGCGAAGTTTGACTTCTTCTTTGACTTTTGATTTTGACCCGATTTAGCTTAGTTAGATACTGATCTAAAGTTGCATTATGATCGTAATATAATGTAGCATAACCCTCTGAGGTTATATTACATGATCATAATAAGAATCCGAGTTTATGCATAAGTTCCGTAATTATGCCATTTTGACTAAAATGCCCTTTTTTCATAAAAAGAGATTTAAATGATAATGAACTTGAAAATAAATTCCTACTGATGTAATATTATAAGTAGGATCATTTGGGATGTCAAAACAGATTATAAACTGAGTTTATGGACAAGTCCTTGTATTGTGTCGGTAAATGACGATAAGGCCCTTAAGGCTTATAAAATGGTTTTAATCACATTCTTTCAAAGTAAATATTTTACCTAATGATATGTTATATTAAGTAACATGTCTAAGACATGTTAACCTGACCTTCACATCAGTTTTCATTAAACATCGCAAAATCGTCATTTTACGACATAAGCGTCGTTTCGGCGCATAATATGGTTTTTAAACCATATTTACCAACCAAGACTTGTTACCTACTGATCTTAAAACTCATTTTAAATATTTTCACATTAGGTACATAACATAAACTCAGAATCCCAAATAATTTATAAACTATGTGTAAAATGACCAAAATGCCCCTTCGGTGCATAGTTTGGTCATAAAAGACAAATTACACATATAATTAATATCCTGCTGATATTATATCATAAATAAGTTATTTTCCAGAATACTTATAGTTATAACATTAAATTATATTCAAATTCCTTTTATAAGGTATGAAATTACCAAAATGCCCTTATGAGGCGTAGTTTCACTTTAAAACCGTAACAAGCATAAAAGTTTATATCCTATTGATATTACAACTTATTTAAAGTGTAATGACATATAGAACTTGTCCATAGCTTATTCAGTTACCCGATATCGCCGATACACGTACGGTTAAGCATATGTAACTAGTTTACGAAAACCGAAACGGGTCTAACCTTGTCATTTAAGTCTCAAAATCCAAAATGTTTATAGTTTGTCTATATTACACAAGTCAAAGTACTTGTTGGGATTAAACTACATTCTATCCAATGATCGTTTAATCTAGCGTTACACGTTTTGATCATGTACGCTAGTCGGTCTAAGTCTATGACTTAAGAAAGACTGTTAGTATTTAATTGGTTAGTTTATGCCATAATCCAGACTAGAGACTTGCCGATAAATGCTATTTGCACTTAGTACTTTTGTACGGCTGAGTTATTAAATTAAAAGAAGACTAACTCAGGTAAATACTCTCGACTTATTTCCCCTATACGGGCTTGGGTTACGGTAAATTATTACCGCTTGGTCGGAAATGGGATCAATCGAATGCCGGATTGTGGCTAGTAAATCCGCATATTTTCTTTTAATCAGTTTTGTTTGATAACTTAAATCATCGGGGTGTTAACTACCGTATCCTGGATATCCTCGGCTCATTTCAATAGATAATGGCTTAGCGCGGGTGTAGGCATACACCCGATAGACGCTCAAAATGCATTACCCACAAGATTGGGAATAAATGACTCATTCGTGAGTCCAAAGTGGTGGGTACGTTAATCATGTCTCGGTCTCTGTACCGGGCCCTGTATGTATGGAGAAACATGTGAATCTGTTAACAAGGTTGGACGGTCAACTATCCAAAGTTATAAAAGATTTTGTGCTGATATGCACTTAAAACATTTTCAAATGTTTTCAAAATGATTCAGTTGGGTGTATTTACCAATGAAAGCTGGTATATTTTCAAAAGACTAAGCTTGTAGGTACAATATGAAAATAGGCTGGAAGTGCTCGGTAGTGATAATAGGATCTTGCAAATCCTAGATCTGCCCAAAGTCTGTTTTATATTCTTTCTTTGTAAAATTTATGATCCGTCTGTGGATCTTCTATTACAAGCCTGTATATTATTTTATATTTCAAACATTTGGTTTATAATAGTAATTTAAATCCAAGACTTCCGATGTGCTGTGTTCAATTGTATATGATGTTATCAACTTACGTCGCGATATTACCCACCCGGGTCCACCGGTGTTTGATTGGCCGTGGAAAGCCGGGGTGTGACAGGTTGGTATCAGAGCCAACGTTTGAGAGAATTAAACACTAGCCTTTTGTGTTTAATCTCAAACTTACACAATCACATTCCTTAGACTTCCGAGTCTAGGCTTTGACCTAGGATTACTCATTTCATTATTAAGTTATTAGTTTTGTTTTTGAATTAACTTTTAACAGGAAAATGCCACCACGAGTAAGAGGAAGAGGAAAAGGACCAATGAGGGGAGGACCTTCAGGACATATCCCTTCACATTCCCATCACCCGAACCTTATGAAGATTTGGGGGATTCATGGCCATTATCGCAACATTCTCCTTCTCATACCCAAATTCTTATCATTCATACCATTCACATCATTCACATCATTCACACCACTCCCACCATTCCCATCATTCGTATCATGATGAATTTAACCCCAACCAATACTTTAATACATCCCCAGCCGACCAAAACCAATTAGACCAACCCAATCCCATGGACGAGGACTCCGACCCGGAGATGTCGCCATCAGGATCACACACATCCCATAGAAATCTCAAGCGATTCGAACTCTTATGCCGAATCCCCTTATCAAGGTCCTAATGAGTGGGACCAATATTGGAACCAATTTACCTTCGCTAACACTCCTTCCCATCATTCCCAACCATCTCCCGTGCCAGAAGATGTGCACATGGAACCGGTGTGGAACAACCCCAATCGCCAGAAGAACCGCCAAGGAGGAAAAGAGGAGCACGTATGTCAGTACGTGTGGGCCAACGGTCGGGATCTCTGCCACCTTTGCCCAAACCTTGCCTACTATTCACGAGGACCCACAAATGGGTGGACCCTGTAATGTGTCACCTGTGGTGGAACCAACACCACCACCAATGGTTCAACCACCACCATCGGGTTATAATAAGCCTATCCCAACATATCCGGATACGTTTGGATATGATCCTTTTAACTCAACTACACCTGTTGATTATCAAGCAATGTCGCAAGACCCTTACATGCAAGTGGTCATGCATAACGTACTTACCCGTCTCCTTTCCCACCTGCTTATCCACCTATTGGATATCCAAGTTATGGGTACCGGTATCCTGTTATGCCACAACCACAACCACAACCTCTGCCACCACTTGAGACTATTAACGAGGCCTTAGAATGAAAGAAAGAAATGCAACAACAAGCGGAGAAAACGGAGAAGAAGACAAATAAATTCTTCAAGAAACTCTCCAAGCTGGTTAAGGAAAAGAAGGACGAGTGAAGTCTCTTCTAATATATGTTAGTTCCTGCGAGGACATTGTTATCTCTTTAGTCCCTGCATTTTCTATTTCAGTAGTCCTTGCATAGACAATTTATTTTATTTGTTTCTAGTATTGTAATTTCTATCGGAATTTAATGAAGTAATTTTTGGAATTATATGTATATGTATTCATCCTCTTCAAGGGAGCGTCTCGATTTTATTCGAAATTTATGCTCTGCTATATAATTCCAAAAGACCTTAATGGATTTGATTATGCCAAGTGGCGTAGACCACACATTGACCAAGAAATGATGGTTAAGGAGAAGGGGCCTTCTATCTGGATAATTAAGGGAAGTTATCCTTTTATCCAGAGGTGGTGAACTAGGTTCAAGCCTCCAAGGTCGTTAAGGTCCAAGGTGACCGGGACCATTAATCAATCATTAAGGTACTCTTTTTGTTAACATTAAGGAATTTTCATACTCTTGGTAGTGTGACTTGAGGAACCACACTAGCCGTCTAGGTGAAAAGGACTACGTCCTAAGACCTATTATATAGCCTATGTGATCAATGTGATCCCAGCTAATGTCATCAATACGATGACAAATGATAGGCCAATGTGCCAAATTTTATGTCCAAGGTGACAGGCCAATGTGCCCAATTTTATGTGAAGGTGACAGGCCAATGTGCCCAATTTTATGTCCAAGGTGATAGGCCAATGTGCCCTATTTTGTGTCCAATGATGTAGGCCAATGTGCCATCATTTACATCTGTTATGATGTAGGCCAATGTGCCATAATTTACGTCTGTTATGATGTAGGCCAATGTGCCCAATTTTTATGTCCATTAGTGACAAGCTTATGAACTATATATAATTGTCAATTATGACAATGCCAGTTGTCACCTTACGATCCACTGTCTAATAATATATGGACTATGTCCAGATTCTAATTTGCCTTTGATGGTCTTATTAAGACCTAGGCCAAATATAGATATGATAAGACTAAGAGTTGTGATGTTATTCACACTAGCTCAAATAGGCGATGGATTGTTATATCCAATAATTAAGCCAATATGGTTGTTATACCTTGGATAAGGGAAAATTTTGTTTGATGTTTAGAGCCAAAACTTCAGAATGGTGAACTCGGACGAGGCACAGAGTAGGCACCGAGAGATTAGCTCTAACAAGGCTGAAAACATAGCCATTAACAATGATGACTTCCAAGCTCGCATAGATGCAGTTGTGGGAAAGGCCATGGAAAAGGTCATAGAAAAACTTAGGGAGTCGAGTGCTACTCGCTCCATACCATTATCAATCGCATCATCCTCAGCTCATAAGGAGAGCTTAGTTCACTCTTCTAATGCGAAGAGTGAACCAAAGAAAATAGAATTTGCTGATAGGTCCCGTTCTTCTAAAGACGGATGTACGTATAAATATTTCGTCTCCTGCAAACCCTGAGACTTTAATGGGGAAAAAGGAGTAGTAGAAACCTTGAAGTTGCTTGATGAAATGGAAACAATTGTGGATATTAGCGGTTGTGCTGATAAGGATGTGGTCAAATATGTATCACAGTCCTTCAAGGGCGATGCCCTAATATGGTGGAAGGCAATGGTTCAATCTACATGTAAGATACACCTGTACAACTTAGGATGGTCTAAGTTTGTCGATCTAGTCAAGGAGACTTATTGTCCACCGCATGAGGTGGAGAAATTAGAGACAGACTTTCTGACTCTTTCAATGAAGAACCTAGATTGTCGGAAGTATGTTTCTGACTTCAATTCTCTATCTAGGTTAGTTTCATATTTAATCACATGTGAATCCGAACGCATGGCGGTTTCATTAATGGGTTAGCGCCCGAGATAAAGAGCATGGTAAAGGCTGCTTAGCATAGTACCTATAGGTCCACTGTAGACCTATCTCTCTCCCTCACCTAAGATTTAGTGAGGCAAAGGTCAGTTAGGACTGAAATTGATGGAAAAAAGAAAAGGTGAGGATAATAACTCCCAAAGGTTTAAAAAGAAAGGAAATTTCGGGTTCAAGAAGAATCAGCACGCGTCTAATGACAAACCTCTATGCAAGAACTGTAAATATAGACATTGGGGACACTGTAGTATAAATCCACAGACTAAACCCTGTGGTATCTGCAAGATAAAGGGGCATAAGACCCTAGAGTGCAAGGATCTTAAGGATACAGTTTGCTACAACTGTAATGAAAAGGGCACATTACGTTCAATTTCCCCAAGAACCCTAAAAGTAATGATGCAAAGCCTGGAGAGGCTAAGAAAGGAAATGCTCGTGCTTTCCAGATGAATGCCAGGGAGGCCGTTAATGACAATAATGTCATAACATATACATTCCTCATCGATGATGTATATGCTAGAGTTCTTTTCGATTCGGGTGCAGATCAATCTTTTGTTGATCATTTGTTTAGTAAACTACTAAACTTGCCCATAAGAACTCTAGATATAACTTATGAGGTAGAACTCGCTGATGGAACATTAGAGATAACATTATCCGTTCTTGATGGATGCTCTATATCCATTAAGAATCATTCTATCCCCATCACTCTTTTGCCAATGAAATTGGTAGGGAGTTTAGGCATGGATTGGTTATCCCTTTGCCTGCGATAAGAAACTCATCGAGATTAAAACCCCATCTGGTGAAACGATCACCATCCCTGGAGATTTACACTACGGATTTCCAGACAAGGTGTTGTTATTTAAGGCATCCAAGTGTTTGGGGAGAGGTTGTATCATTTATATGGCACAAGTAACCATCAATGAGCCTAAACCAAATATAGAAGATCTTCCAGTTATCTCGGAGTATTCCGATGTTTTCCCCGAAGAATTACCTGGCCTACCTCTAGATAGGCAAGTAGAGTTTAGAATTGGTATCCTACCTAGATGACAGAGATGAAGGAATTGAGATTACAGTTAGATGAACTCTTAGAGAAAGGCTTTATTCAGCCGAGTTCCTCACCTTGGGGAGCTCCTATTTTATTCGTAAAGAAGAAAGACGGTTCAATGCGAATGTGCATTGATTACGAGAGCTGAACAAGTTAACAATTAAGAACCGATATCCTCTGCCCAGGATCGATGACTTATTCGACCAACTTCAAGGGGCTAGTTACTTTTCTAAGATTGATTTGAGATCAAGATATCATCAGTTGAAGGTTAGGAACGAGGATGTTCCTAAGACTGCCTTTAGGACCCGATATGGTCATTTTGAATTTCTAGTGATGCCTTTTGGGCTCACAAATGCACTTGCAGCATTCATGGATCTCATGAATAGAGTCTGTAAATTGTATTTGGATAAGTTTGTCATTGTCTTTTTAGACGACGTACTTATCTATTCTCGTAATCAAGCTGACCAAGAGAAACACTTTCAGTGCATTCTAGAATTACTAAGGCAAGAGAAGCCTTATGCTAAATTCTCTAAGTGTGAATTTTGGCTTAGAGAAGTCCAATTTCTTGGACATGTTGTAAGTGAGCGTGGTATCCAATTGGACCCCGCCAAAATAGAAGCCATAATAAATGGGAAGTACCTAAGACCCCATCGGAGATTCGTAGCTTCCTAGGATTGGCTGGTTACTATAGGAAGTTCATTGAGAACTTTTCAAGAATAGCCACTCCTTTGATTATCTTAACCTGTAAGAATGTCAAATTTGTTTGGGGTCCGAAACAACAAGAATCCTTTGAGATTCTAAAACACAAGTTGATCAATGCTCCTGTGTTATCTCTACCTGAGGGTATTGAGGATTTTGTAGTCTATTGTGATGCTTTGCACACTGGCATGGGCTATGTGCTAATGCAAAAAGGTAAGGTAATTGCTTATGCATCCCGACAGTTAAAGGTGCACGAAAGGAACTACACCACCCATGATTTGGAATTGGGTGCCACTGTATTTGCACTAAAACTATGGAGAAATAACTTATATGGCACCAAGTTTATTATATACACTAACCATAAGAGTCTCCAACATCTGTTCAATTAGAAAGAATTGAACATGCGACAACGTCGTTGGATGGAAACACTTAACGATTATGATTGCGAAATTCGCTATCATCCCGGCAAGGCAAATGTCGTTGCCGACGCCTTAAGTCGCAAGGAGAAAGTCAAACCCATTAGGATTAACACCAAGAGCATTGAGCTCAGGAATAGCTTGAGTGAAAAGCTATTAGATGCGCAGAAGCAAGCCCTGTTAGAGGCTAACAATCCTAATGAGGGATTAGGCGGAACTGCTGATCAGTTAACGCCTGGAAAGGATGGAATCCTTAGATTTAATGGAAGGATCTGGGTTCCAATCTTTGGAGGACTTAGAATCTAATCCTCCAAGAAGCGCATAATACGAGATACTCAGTTCACCCAGGTGGTGATAGGATGTATCAGGATCTGAAAAAGAATTATTGGTGGATGGGTTTGAAGAAATCCATAGCAACTTATGTAGCTGAGTGTTTAACGTGTTCGCAAGTTAAGGCCGAATATCAGAAGCCGTTAGGACTTCTACAACAATTGGAAATTCCCACATGGAAATGGGAAATGGTAACTATGGACTTGATTACCAAGTTACCTAAGACCAAACGTGGAAACGACACGATTTGGGTCATTGTAGATAGGCTGACTAAGTCAGCGCATTTCTTGCCAATTAAGGAAACGTATAACTCTAACAAATTGGCTAAGTTGTATGTGGATAAGATTGTGTCCTTACACGGTGTACCGGTATCTATTGTATCTGATAGAGATACTAGATATACATCTCATTTTTGGAAAAGTTTCCAACAATTTTTAGGCACAAGATTAAACTTTAGTATGGCTTACCACCCGCAGACTGAAGGTCAAAGTGAGCGTACTATCCAGACATTGGAAGACATGCTTAGGGCATGTGTGATTGATTTAGGTGGAAGTTGGGATTACCACTTACCCTAATAGAATTCTCCTACAATGATAGTTATCATAAGAGCATCAACGCTGCTCCTTACGAGGCCTTGCATGGGAGAAAATGTCTAAGGCCCGTGTGTTGGGCAGAAGTTGGGGAAGCCCAACTCTCAGGACCTGAGATTGTCCCGGAGACCACGAAAAAGATTGTGCAAATCCGTGATCGTCTCAAGGCTGCCCGTGATAGGCAGAAGAGCTATGCTGACAAGAGGCATAGACCTCTCAAGTTCCAAGTAGGGGACAAAGTCATGCTAAAAGTATCACCTTGGAAAGGTGTAATGAGATTCGGAAAGAAAGGCAAGTTGAGCCCAAGATATATAGGACCGTTCGAGATAGCTGAATGTGTCGGCACTGTAGCTCATAAGCTCAAGCTGCCAGAGGAGCTTAGTGGGATTCACGATGTGTTCCACATATCTAACCTTTAAGAAATGTCTAGCCGATAAGTCTCTAGCAATGTCACACAAGGATGTGCAAATAGATGAAAACTTGAGATTCGTTGAGAAACCAATTTTGATCGGTGATCGAAAGGTTAAGAAGCTCCGAAGGAAATTAATACCTATATACAGGTTAATTGGGACGCCTTTAGAGGTCCCGAGTATACATGGGAGGTTGAGTCCACTATGCGACAAAAGTACCCCCATCTTTTTGAATAAAATATCGAGGACGAGATTTCTTTTAAGGGGGTGAGGATGTAACACCTCGTAAAATCGTGTCCAATAGTATAGTGACACGTGTTGTATTTTTAATTTTAGTCTATTAAAGACTAATAAGGACTAAAGGTGTCAACATGCTCAAACTGAGCCTCTGAGTGACTGTCTGATGTCAACATGCATAAACGTAAGCCTCCGAGTGACTGATACATCAACATGCTTAAAACAACAGCCTTTGAGTGACTGGTATCTCAACATGCTTAAACTTGGCCTCTGAGTGACTGATATGTCAACATGCCCAGCCTCTGAGTGACATTGGAGTCAACATGCTTATAGTGGGCCTCTGAGTGATCCTTTACGAAGTCATAACTCTCATATGTCCCATTTTGTTGGATGAGAGGAATTAAATCTGTGAAAATGTGAAAGTTGGATAACGGAGGGGTTAAAAGTGTCAACATGTTAATTTATACCTCTAAGTGACCTTTTAACGAACCGAGAGCTCGACAATGTCCGGGCATACTCCCCGGTATGCAAAGTATTGGTTACAGAGGGCTAAAAATGCTAAAAAGGTGTTTTAGGAAGTTTAATAGGTTTAATAAGTTGAGGTGTTAAAAGTGTCAAATTTTGAAATCTGACTAGGGGCGCTCGCGGGGCGCGAGAGGCATGGCCTTGGCCTCTTGCACACCGTGAGAGGCCTGTGTCTGCAAAAAATTGCTTGGCTTCCACACAAATTGCCAAAAACCATTTAATTCGAAACCATGGTCTTCCAAACTACTATGCCATGTTTTAGGACACTTGTAAGCTTCCTCTTACACCCCTTAACACCTGGCATCACCTCTTCAAGCTCTCAACTATAAATAGGTGCCAAGATTCACCATTTGAACTTACACCTTTCTCATTCACAACTCTATCTCCCTTCTCTGGAAGTTCCTAACTGAAAGGAGCATCCAACTTAGTTCTATTGCATCCTAGGAACCACTTGTAAGTGTTCCTTCCTCTTACATTTTCGTTTATAGGCTTTTATAGCCAAAAGTCAAGCGGTTTATAGAAAACGCCTTGACTTACGGTTAGGACCATTAAAGTCCAGCCATTGTTCGTAATGAACATGGCTAAGTGATCGTAATAAGGTAAGTGTTAGTTCCTATAAAAGGCACCTCCTGAAGATCACGTTTATAGACCAATTGACGGGTCAAAGTTATTATATTAAAAAGTCAAACATGCCATTTTACGGAAATGTTATAAATTGATCTTATATATCTTATGAAACCTGTTTTGACACTTAAACAAGTTGGTAATAATTATTAGAACATTTAAGAACATGTTCGGCTCGTCAATTTCAGTTCTAGGGTCGGTTCGTAACCGAAAGTCGCGAAGTTTGACTTCTGCTTTGACTTTTGATTCTGACCCGATTTAGCTTAGTAGTTACTGAACTAAAGTTGCATTATGATCTTAATATAATATAGCATAACCCTCTGAGGTTATATTACATGATCATAATCAGAATCTGAGTTTATGCATAAGTTTCGTAATTATGCCTTTTGACTAAAATGCCCTTTTGCATAAAAAGAGATTTAAATGATAATGAACTTGAAAAAAGTTTCCTACAGATGTAATATTATAAGTAGGATTATTTGGGATGTCAAAACAGATTATAAACTGAGTTTATGGACAAGTCCTTGTATTGTGTCGGTAAATGACGATAAAGCCCTTAAGGCTTATAAAATGGTTTTAATCACATTCTTTCAAAGTAAATATTTTACCTAATGATATGTTATATTAAGTAACATATCTAAGACATGTTAACCTGACCTTAACATAAGTTTTCATTAAACATCGCAAAAATCGTCATTTTACGACACAAGCGTCGTTGGCGCATAGTATGGTTTTAAACCATATTTACCAACCAAGACTTGTTACCTACTGATCTTAAAACTCATTTTAAATATTTTTACAGTAGGTACACAAAATAAACTCAGAATCACAAATAATTTATAAACTATGTGTAAAATGACCAAAATGCCCTTCGGTGCATAGTTTGGTCATAAAAGACAAATTACACATATAATTAATATCCTATTGATATTATATCATAAATAAGTTATTTTTTAGAATACTTATAGTTACAACATTAAATTGTATTCAAATTCCTTTTATAAGGTATGAAATTACCAAAATGCCCTTATGAGGCGTAGTTTCACTTTAAAATCGTAACGGGAATAAAAGTTGATATCCTACTGATATTACAACTTATTTAAAGTGTAATGGCATATAGAACTTGTCCATAACTTATTCGGTTACCCGATATCGCTGATATGCGTACGGTTAAGCATATGTAACTAGTTTACGAAAATTAACCGAAACGGGCCTAACCTTGTCATTTAAGTCTCAAAATCCAGAATGTTTATAGTTTATCCATATTACAAAAGTCAAAGTACTTGTTGGGATTAATCTACATTCTACCCAATCATTGTTTAATCTAGCGTTATACGTTTTGATCATGTACGCTAGTCGGTCTAAGTCTATGACTTAAGAAAGACCGTTAGTATTTAATTGGTTAGTTTATGCCATAATCCAGACTAGAGACTTTCCGGTAAATGCTATATGCACTTAGTACTTTTGTGTACGGCTGAGTTATTAAATTAAAAGAAGACTAGCTCAGGTAAATACTCTCGACTTGTTTCCCCTATACGGGCTTGGGTTACGGTAAATTATTACCGCTTGGTCGGAAATGGGTTCAATTGAATGCCGGATTGTGGCTAGTAAATCTGCATATTCTCTTTTAATCAGTTTTGTTTGATAACTTAAATCATTGGGGGTTAACTACCGTGTCCTGGATATCCTCGGCTCATTACAACAGATAATGGCCACGACCTTAGCGCGAGTGTAGGCATACACCCAATAGACGCTCAAAATGCATTACCCACAATGTTGGGAAGGAATGACTCCTTCGTGCGTCCAAAGTGGTGTGTACGTTAATCATGTCTCGGTCTTCGTGCGTCCAAAGTGGACAAACATGTAAATCTGTTAACAAGGTTGGACGGTTAACTTTCCCAAGTTATAAAAGATTTTGTACTGATATGCACTTAAAACATTTTCAAATGTTTTCAAAATGAGTCAGTTGGGTGTATTTAACAGCGAAAGCTGACGTATTTTCAAAAGACTAAGCTTGCAGGCACAATACGAAAATAGGCTGGAAGTGCTCGGTAGTGATAAGAGGATCTTGCAAATCCTAGATCTGCCCAAAGTCTGTTTTATATTCTTTCTTTGTAAAATTTATGATCCGCCTGTGGATCTTCTATTACGAGCGTGTATATTATTTTATATTTCGAACATTTGGTTTGTAATAGTAACTGAAATCCAATACTTCCGATGTGCTGTGTTTAATTGCCTATGATGTTTTCAATTTACATCACGATATTCCCACCCGGGCCCACCGGTGTTTGATTGGCTGTGGAAAGCTGGGGTGTGACATCCTTGGCCTGGCAGGTTACTACCGTAGATTCATCGAGGGATTCTCCAAGATTGCCTAACCCCTCACTACTCTGACACAATAGGGTACCACTTACAAGTGGGGTGATATCCAGGAGTCTGCTTTCCAATTGTTAAAATAGAAACTCTATAGTGCACCGATCTTATCCTTACCAGAAGTCACTGATAATTTTGTTGTGTATTGTGATGCATCTATCCAAGGTATTGGTTGCATTTTGATGCAACGCAAGAAGGTAATCGCCTACACATCTCGCCAGCTCAAGGTTCACGAAAAGAACTACACTACCCACGACTTGGAATTGGGAGCCGTAGTCTTTGCCCTCAAAATCTGGAGACACTACTTATATGGAATTAAGTGTACGAATGACACCGACCACAAGAGTCTTCATCATATTATCGTTCAAAAGGAGCTCAATATGTGACAACGTCGTTGGGTTGAACTCCTGAATGAGTACGACTGTGCGATCAAGTATCATCTAGGTAAAGCTAATGTGGTAGCCGACGCCCTCAGTCAAAAAGAAACACGACCCAAGCGGGTTTGAGTCTTGTAACTCACCATTCATTCTAACCTTCCTGATCAGATCCGTGTTGCCCAAACCGAAGAAATGAAGGAGGAAAACCTTCAAGCTAAGGCCATGCGGATAAACGTAGAAAACCACTGGAACTTCAAGTGGGTGATATGGTTTTGTTGAAAGTCTCACCATGGAAATGTGTGATTCACTTCGGGAAGTGAAGCAAATTTAATACGTGGTACGTTGGACCGTTCATAATCGTAAAAGAATAGGGCGATGGCCTATAGACTGTATCTACCTGAGGAATTCAGTGGAGTTCACAATGTTTTCCACGTTTAAAAAAATGTTTGGCGGATGAAACACTAGTCATTCCATTGAACGAGATCCAAGTGGATGAACAACTACGGTTCATTGAAGAACCAATTGGAATAATGGACTGAGAGGTCAAGACTCGGAGACACGACAAGATACCGATTGTTAAGGTTCGTTGGAACTCTAAGCGTGGACCGGAGTTCACCTGGGAAAGAGAGGACCAGATGAAAGACAAGTACCCTCACCTCTTTACAACCAAAGCACAGGTTGCAGATAGGACAAAACAAATTTCGGATGAAATTCTTCCAACGGGGGGATGATGTGACAGCCTGGGTAAATCTCAATCAAACTTAGCGACACAATTCATGCTTACTTAATTTTCGGGATTAAAATTCTTCAACTTGGGGATAATGTGACATCCCGTACTTCCAGGTTAACGCCGTTAACACATTTTTGTTAATTAAAATTTATAATCGCACAAGTTAGTAACACACAAACAAACATATGGAGTTAATTTGATTAACTTTGCAAAACGAAGGACTTGTGTGTCATTTTATAAAGTTATGTTGATAACTTCTTGTCCAAGTTTGAGAATTGGAAAACTTGGAGGACCTTTTGTGCATTTGCTAAAGTTTTGTTTAAAAAAATATATAATAAAACCAAACCCAACCCTAGATCACCCCCATTCCCCAGACATCGACCTCTCTCCCTCTCTCACTACTCTCTCTCTCTAGAAAACTCAAGAAGAAGCAAGGAAAACTCATTCTTTTCGGGTTCTTAATCTTCATCTTTATCACTCTAGATAATCCCTCTAAAACACACTCATAACTTGTTATTGATGGCTGCATTTTGATTGATTTCTTGTGATTCTTGATGTATGATAACATGGATTTTATGTGTTAGGGTTTGTTAAATCATGTATTTTAATGTGTTGATGATGATACTTGTTAGTTAGTAACTCTATGATCATGTATGCATACTAGGGTTTTGATTATGTTTGATGTTGATGATCAAACTTGACGCTAAATTCGTGTATATGGTGTTGTTGGGGTTTTGATTGCTGATAATAGGGTTTATAGTGTCATAAACATGTTATAATTGAAATCTGAATCCAAACAGAACCTGATCAGAATTTACAGCCCACTTGTATTGGCT
Organism: Scalesia atractyloides; assembly: GCA_947069175.1. Lineage (NCBI taxonomy): Eukaryota > Viridiplantae > Streptophyta > Magnoliopsida > Asterales > Asteraceae > Scalesia > Scalesia atractyloides. Next base: position 57,034,583 of record CAMTDV010000027.1, read on the forward strand.
GTAACATGGACAAAACTGAACAAAAATGTTTGTTTCTTAAATCTGAGATGAACTTCCAGGAAAAACCTTTCAAACCGCACTAGAATGACATTTTTTCGATGAAAAATGAATGTTGTATGAATTTTTCCGTACTGAAGGTTCAGCCTGCGTTTTTTGGCAAAATTTGCAGCCCATTACGAATGTTATAACTCAATGTAGGAATTGATTAATTATCTCAAATTTTTACTGTAGAAATTTATAGAAGGTCGTGAAAATCTCCAACTAGAATTTCGTAAAAAGAATAAACGGTGATTTTTAAATGATTTTTGGCGTAAACTGTTATCAGAAAGTTGTAGATCAGACCTAGGTGTAGAGAATGAGTTTTAGTGATTTTTTTTGTAAAGATTCAGGTTATGAGAAAAATATAAGAGTATTCGAGGACTAAATGACACGTTATGTTAGAATAACATAATTTTATAAGTTCGTTTAGTATTTTAAATAAATTCTGGAAAACTGCTTGGAAACTGACATGAAACGGCAATGAGCTGAAATTAGTTCTAAACGTTTTAAATATGCTTAAATGTTGCACCAAAGTGTTATATATTATTAGAAACGTTAATGGTGTCTATGAATGCGTTATATAGTATTAGACGATCATATGCCCAAACTTACCTAAATCAGTAATTGTATGACAACTAATTGAAACGCTAAACATATCAGGAGGAGATTGACTTTCCTGATTACCTTTCAAGTTTACTACCGAGCAAACTAAGGTGAGCTCACAACTCTTTTCTAAAAGCATGCGTCCCTGGTTTGGGACAACACTTTTTACGATATCCCTAGTTTGGGCTACGCGCGCGTCCCTCTGCTGTGAACCACTGAAACATGCTATCCACTGGAGGTGGATAGTACACTTAGACTAAATGAAAACTCTATCATGAAAGTCCCTACATTTTATCGATTAGATTGCCGGGTGGGCATACGCGGGGTATTAGTTGATAGCGCTATTACGTTTGACAAACCTCACACCATGCTGGAGGCCGGGCGTGAACTTCTAACCTTCACTCTTGCTTTAATGTTGATAGACATTATTGAGGGCACAAAGGAAACGTCAGCATTCAGTACACAGTTTAGTCATATGATGAAGGTTAGCTACCTGAGTCATACTTAAATCAAAATGTTGTGAACTTTACTTTTACTAAACTCAAATTTTGTGAATTCGCCAACTTTATTATTGACACGTAGTTGCATGCTTTGCAGGTTAGTAGGTACCACTTTGGACGGGCATTGCAATCGGCCGGAGTGGGTGGTTCATTTAAACGTATTGTTTTTAACATTTATGTAACTTGTAGTTTTAAGTTCCTGTTGGTTTTTAACTTTATTTTCCACTGCAAAACAAACTGTCTCTTAAACAAATTAAAACCTTATCGCTAATCATGTTGATAGTGATGCTTTTATTATTTTAAATGGTTGGTTCAACATGATTAGTGGCTAGATCTTGGTCGGTCACACGCCTCACGGTAAAACCCCGCATGTGGAATTTTAGGGTGTGATAGTAATGGATAGGCTGCTCTAGTCTTCGAGGTTGGCTTCATCGAAGAGGTATAGCAATTCTTAGCTTCCTGTTGGTCGCTATCTATCTTCACTACTCTCCAAGGAGCTGGGAGTTTCACTGGTGATATGTTGAGGGAACAACCTTCATCTCGTAGATCCAGGGCCTGCCAAGAATCACATTACAACAAGATAAGCTGTCAATCACACAAAATTTTTGGATAGAGTTTGCTCCCTCCATATATATGGGTAGCTTGATTTCCCCCAATGTATTCTTGGTTTCACCACTGAAGCCAACAAATACTGAAGATCTCGGTATGATCTCAGTCTCTGGAATATTCATGTTCTTGAGCACATCAAGTTGCATAATATTCATAAAGCTTCCTCCGTCTATGAGAATCCTGCGAACAAAGTGGTTAGCAATAAATAGTTTTATGACTAGACCGTCATGGTGAGGATCCTAGATGTTAACCCTGTCCGCCTCGTCAAAGGATATTATTTTCTGATCCGTTAACGTGGAAGTCCTAATGGGTCTTTCACCATTCTCCAATTTGGTTTCCTTTGCATGTCTCTTAGCAGCCGAGAAGGAAGTGCCACAAATGTCTGACCCTCCTGAAATGAAGTTAATCACTTGGGCGTCGGCTAGTGGTGGAGCAGCTCTTACTGGGATATTTTTAGGATCCTGGGTTCTTGATTTCTTTCTGCCCAACAATTCTTTCAAATGCCCTTACTGAGAAGATAGCCAATTTCTCTCCTCAATGCTATGCATTCGTCTGTCAAATGCCCAAAATCCTCATGGTATGCAGACCACTTGGACTTATCCTTGAAGGAATTCAACTTCTCGTTTTTCCTTGGCCACCTTGCCTTCTCACCTAAGTTCTGAAAAACAAGCATTGGTTCACTATTATCAACAGAGATACAATATTCAGATATCCTGGGACATTCTTCCTCATCTTCATCTTGTTCAGCAACATGGACATTTTGATTATCAGGTTTTAGGTATGGCTTGGATCTGTTATTCTTATAGAAAGATCCTTGCTTTTTGTCGTTATACTCCTGCTTGGTAGGAACATCGAGCTTGTCTTGAATTGTTTCGTCATCTTCTAGTCTGATAAATCTTAATGCCCTAATCCTGACTTTGTCTAAATTCCTGAATGGGGTTATGACAAGGTCATCAATAAAGGGGGAATCCTTATGCAATCCCATTTTAAATGCCTCACCAGCAGTTCAACATCTAGATTTGGGATCTCTAAGGATTCTCTTCGAAATTTAGTGACACAATCCTTTAAGGATACATCACGAGCGGAGTTATCCTATATAACTCACTAGTTAACCTTTCAAATGTTCCACTATAGGAAAATTGGTTATTAAACCGGTTAACTAAATGTGAAGATGAAGTTATGGAATTGGGAGGAAGACTTAGCAACCATTTTAACGCTGACCCGGTGAGTGTGGATCCGAAGCCTTTGCACAAGTAGGCTTCTTTCAACCTTTCTAGGATGGGGTTTATCTCCATCCTTTCCCTATATTGTGCCACATGCTCCTCTGGATCGGTTGTACCGTCATACAACTTCATGTTGGTGGTTTGGATGCGCTTGGGTATCTCTGCACTGAATATTGGTGGTGCAAAACGAGATATCTAGTGGCTTCCATCTGGAATTTCAGGAATAGGCTTGACTATTCGTGGGACGTTGGATATCATATCCTTGAGCTTTTGCGACTCCCTAGCCATAGCCTGACTGATCCCTGCATCCTGCATAAAACCACAATATGTATTATGAAAATTGTTACCTCCTGTCTAAATTAAAGGTGGTATTCCAAAAGTGTATCTGGTATAAGACGTGTTTGCTGTTATAGTAGGGCCTGGGAAAGCAATAGTCTGCATCTGTCATGGATTTATGAGCTTCTCAATGATTGCCTCCCTGAGGATCCTTGATCCTGAAAGACATTGGACCAGGATAAATTTGTGTTGAAGGTCTAAAGGGTAATCCATGGATCCTTGAATTCGAGTTGAGGATTCTTGTGAATGGAAGTAGGATCCTTAAGGTTAGAACATTTCTTGTGATCCTCCAGGTTGGTAGAAGGATCATTGAGATTGAGTCATCGCCAGTGATCCTTTTGAATGAATAAAGGATCATTGAGGTTGGACAATGGATCATCTAAAATGCTGAACTGTTGATGCCGGAGTGGCAAAATCCAACACCCTAGGCATCAATGGAGACTGATCCTCAGCTGGCCTCTTCTGTTTCTTGATGTCTTCAATCTCTCGCAAAATCTTCTAGTTAGTCTTGTTCTGCTGCTCCACGTAGCTTTTCATGGATGATGTCTTCTTATGAGAATTTTCAACACTCTTCTAGAATGGTGGGGGAATAAGAGGCAACGTTATAGAACTCTGAGATGATGTGATCATTGGCATAGCAGATGAATGGATTTTCCTTGAAGGCTATGGTGTTATGGAATTGATAAGAATGAGTAGAAATGGATGAAAATTTTTAGAGTTGAAGCACCACTTGCCCCACAGTGGTCGCCAAATTGTTTTGGTAAAAATTCTGATTAAGGATAATGTAACCAAATTTGTAAAGTGAGGTAGAGTGCTTGAGTGTTGAACAATGAAAAATGAATTGATTGATGAATGTAAAGAGAACACAATGATCTATACAAGGAAAAGCCCTTGATCACTAGTAGATCATTGGTATAAAAACCCTGGATAATGAAAACTATCCCTATCAACTATATTGCACAAAAAGATTACAACTTTGGATGTTGATCAAGTATGGTACAATCGAATGCTAACTGTGAGGATCTGCTATCAATCCGATAAGCTCAGGTCTAATATGATTAACCTAGTCCATAACGTGCGGAATCCATTTTAGATTAGGTGACCAATATAACAAGATTTACTTTTCAATTAATTGTTTCATTAAACTTGTAACAATTACAATTTCGGAAACCCTTCGACAGGGCTTCGCCATATCGTTTGCCAAACCGTTACAGACTCAATGACCACACACCTATATATAGACATCTATCTCCATGCGGACTTGAATCACCTTTGTACGAACTAAGATAAGCTATATTCGTACGAAATAAAACACTTTAACTTCATACTAACTAAACATTCTACCTTCATATGAAGTGAACATACAAACAAAATCTAACATTTTATCCTATTACAGACATCGACATGACTCGTAGACGCAGACAACAGACATATGTATCAACAAACTCCCCCTTGGATGTTGTCGCAGTCTCGATCAGCCTTCAATCTTCAAAACTTTATAACTTTAACTTTAACGCCCAATGAAATTCTTTCTTGGCTTCCGTCGCTCTTCACTGGGAATAGGCGTCACTTCATAAACTGAAATCTTCGAATATATGCTTTCTTTATTGTCTCAGCAATTCGATCTTCCTTTCTGATTTCCTTTCGAAACTCCTTTCCTTCCAACTCTCTCCACTTTGACTTCCACATCTTTCTAGAATTTATACCATGTGTATAGCAGATATTGATGACCCCTTGATACTACATTGCTAGCACTTTCTCTTTCACGTCATAACAGAACTTGTTGTAGAATAAACATTCAATATCTTCCTCAAAACAATTGTAGGTCCTAGAAGTGTGAGACTGACGCATCAAATATACTCAACGGGCTATGGTAGTGAACTAGGATCTAATTGGGTTAGTTTGTCTTAGGTTTTGACCTGTTTAGGTCATCTGGGACATGCCTAAGGCCATGTGGGCCAGGCAAGCCCAAGGGGAGAGCATGTGGGGAATGGGCTTACCTAAAGGATATAAACTAGTTTAGGTCATTTCTAGGGTAAAGAGAGCCTCATTGATGTAGAATTGTTAGAGATAAATAAGGGAGGCGATTTGAGTGTTCATCTTGTACCAAACGGTTTTGTTAATTGTTAGTAATAGAATTGTGTGCAAGGTGTTAAAGTGATTTGGTGTTCTTGTTTTTCGATTTTCTTGAATTACACCAAGTTTGGATTCTGCCCATTCTTGGTGTTTGTGTTATATCATTGTTAGATCCGGACTATTCGGGACCTACAATTAGTATCAGAGCTTCTTGAACCTGTTTCTAGGCTCAACTTTGATATCACACTAATTCAGGTTGTTTCGGTTTTGCTGTGTGTTGCTGTTTTGGTGCTGTTCGGGTTCCCTGACGTTTTCGGCGGTTGATATCAAGCATTTTGGATCATCTTGTTAGATTTCGGATTATCAGCTATTGAAGATTGCCTGAATTTAGATAATCTTCAAGCATTTCAGATAAATCTTCAAGCATTTCGGATCATCATCAAGGATTTCAGATCATCTGCTTGAATTTTGGATCATAATTCTAGCATTTTGGATAGAAGCTGTTGAAGATTGTTGTGCTTGTTGAGGATTTCAGATAAATCAAACTTATTTCAGATCATATTGTTGCTTTTTTGGATAAATCAGATTGATTTCGGATCATACTAATAGCTATTTTGAATAACACCTGTCTCGAATTCAGCATTTCGGATTGTATTTCGAGTTCACCTTTTCGGATAGCATTTCAGATAACATTTCGGATAGCATTTCGTATTGCTATTTCGGATACACTATTCTGAATTGCTTCTGAGGTTTTCCGACTAGACACTGTTACGAATCAAGGGGTGGAATTTTAATCAGCTGATGTACTCAGTAATAAACGTTTTCGTGAATAGATAATCATCCGTAAACGAATCTGGAAACGGACTGCACGGTTTGAACCGCCTTATTTTTATGACAAAAAATAAATTCCAAAAAAGCTTTTGGACATTATGTATCATTGGATTCGTAATTTCGAGATTAGTCTAACGGTATAATTTAGTAAAAAAATAGTTTTCGGACAATTTTTGAACGTTTTAAACGGTACGGTTTCGGTTATCCAAAGATGTCTACAACCCAAACTCAGTACTCGAACATAGTTTTCAGCCCACTTACCCAAACTGCCATTAACAGCAATGCACCCCAGGCTCAAAATCAATACCCGAATGTTATGGATAGTGCTGACGATCTGCATTTTGAAAGTATTTTTTTCTAGAGATGGAGCTGGAAGGTTGCAGGATGGAGTGAAGTAAAAGTTTGAATGAGTTTATAGGAGAATACAGTGTTCATCATGTCGTGGAATTGCTTGAACATGGGAAGAGAAAAGCAGAGGTAAGGAATGAGATGAATATCTTTTTGGGTGATGACAAAGACTCCTTTGTATCTTGGTTGTGGGATCATTTACAATCAACCCAAGATCTATACGCACAATCAAAGGAATCTCATCCCGATGAAGTGGCCTAACAGAAACCTCAAGCCCAGCAAGCTGCAATCAATAGCCTAGCACCCCAAGCCCAAACTCAGGCTGACAAACCAATATCGATCATTGACACGATAAACTATTTTTTGTGTTCTGAACATTGTAGGAAAAAGGTTGCAAACTCAGGGCACTCAACTCTAAATGGTTAGTGATTAAATAGTGCCATGACTCAGTGCATCATCCTTAGACAAAGCAACAAGTTGCTTACTGAAAAGGTTGAAGCACAAAAGAAGGAATCACTCAGCTCCACCTGGACGTAAATCAACAACAATGTTGGGTCCATGATTACAAAAATGAACTTAATGTGAAAACCATGGAATGTGATTCTGTGAGAGCTGAGCTAGAACTACTGACTGGAAAGTATCAACAAAATGAAGTAAACATAAAGAAGTTTGATACATCCAGCAGAGCGATGTTCAACTAGCATACAAAGGAAATAAGGGGAAGGGTTTGGGATACAATCAGGTTGCCCCACCATATAATCACAATTACACAAGAATGCCTGACAACGAGGAAGAACTTGAAAACGCACAACATATGGTGTATGGCAAACCCAATGATTATATATCTGACACCAGATTTTTTGTTATGTTAATGGCAGCCTCGTTATCTACATATATAGACGTATCAAGAAACTGCAATCCATAGTCTCTCATCTATTGTTGTATCCACAAAATTTAGGAACAACAACTGGAAGCTGAAACGTATTCTGCTTCGCAAGTAGAGAGCGACTGTGGTTTGCTTCTTGCATTGCCACATTACTAATCGCGTGCCAAAGAACTAGCAACCGACAGTTGTAGATTTAGCATTTAATTTGCAACACCCAAAGTCAGAGTCGGAGTATCCTATGAGATTGAAGTCGTCAGTACATGGATACCACAAGCCGCTTGGGCAACCTTTCAGGTATCGAAGGATCCTTTTTACGATCAACAAATGCGACACTTTAGGACTTGACTGGTAGCGTGTGTAGAGGCATGTTGGATACATGATATCCGGCTGTGATGCAGTCAAATACATTAAAGAGCCAATCATCAAATGATATAGAGTTTCATCTATCTTAACTCCAACTTTATCTGGTCCGATGCCGTGATTTAGAGCTAATGGGGTAGACACTAGTGATGATTCAGACATCTTGAATTTCTCCAAAACATCATTCACATACTTAATATTATGTATAAAGATTCCATTAGGCAATTGATCGACCCGAAGTCCCAAAAAGAACTTCATCTTCCCCATAGAACTCATCTCGAATTTCTTTTTCATGACTCCTTCGAAATCTTTGTATAACACATCGTTGGTCGAACCGAATATGATGTCATCAACATAAATATGTACAACTAAGATGTGTCCTGCTGCTTCTCGTGTGAAGAGGGTACTGTCTATTGTCCCTTTGGTAAAACCGTTGTCCAGAAGGTATTGAGAAAGCATCTCATACCAGGCTCTCAGGGCCTAGTGTAAGTCATATAACGCCTTATCCAGTAGATAAACCTTGTTTTTGTGTATCAGATCGACGAACCCTGGTGGTTGGCTAACGTACACATCCTCTTTCACTTTTCCATATAGAAATGTGAACTTGACATCTAATTGGCACATTTAAATCCCTTCCAAGACACGAATGCGAGGAAGATGCGGATTGCTTCCCATCCTGCCATGGGATCATAGACTTTAGTGTAGTCTATTCCCTCTTGCTAATGAAATCCTTGAACGAGTCGAGCTTTGTTACGCACAATTACTCCTCTGTCATCTCATTTGCATTTGAAGACCCATTTTGTGTTAATATTCTTGTGGTCATCTGGCAGATCAACAAGCTTCCACGCACCAAGTTTTTCAAATTGCACAACTCTTCCTCCATAGCGTTCACCCAACTTTCTTCTGTGAGAGCTTCCTTATATGTTTTCGGCTCTATCCGCGAAATAAAAAATCTACATGAGACCGTGTTTGTAAAGGTGCAACATTAGTATAAAAACAACTAAGATCCTGATTGATCTGATTTCGCGTTTTGACACCAGTCTGCAACTCTCCAATGATATTTTCTGATGGGTTGTACGACAGTGTCCTTGGCATAACTTCGTTATAAACGCTCACTTTGTGTTCCAAATTTGTAATATTTTGATCAACATTCTGATTAACTGTAGAAGCTTCATTCTGAGCACTCATTCCTTTAGTTTGATTGTTGAGTAAACGTTCAATCTGATCTTCACCATCATTGGAAGTAGATCCATCATTCTCATATGTTGAGCATCAGATTCAGAATCATCGTATTGATCAAACATGGGAGCAGGTTCATTTATCTCTAGTTCGGCTGTGGGATCACTTGTTCCAGCAATCTGTGATTCTAGATGTTGAGAACTAGAGCCTACTTCAGCATCATGAGTACCAATAGTTGTTTGAGTTATAACAATTGGTCTAGGAACTTGTGCTTGTGATAAAGATTTTTGTTGCTAATAAAGCATCACAATTTCCTCTTCTATCAGTTCATCTGGTAGCTCGAAGTAATTCAAGAGACTTTCATAATTGAACAGCCAAGCATCTCTTGGTTTTGTGTTGGAGATGTATATCATTGACAATCTATGTTCTGAGCTTCAATAGTCTGGTTTATGCTAGGAAGATGAACTCTCATAAGCGGACTAGCATAACCCACGAAGAAACCTTCCATTGATTTAGCCCCAAATTTGCCATTTGAATCGATTACTGTGCATGGTAACCCAAAAGGCTCTAAATACTTTAGGTTTGGCTTTTGTTCATTGTGTAGCTCGAAACACGTTTTCTTGTGTAGCTTAACTCTCAATACTTTGTTCAAAGTATAACATGTAGAGGCCACGACTTCGCTCCAAAAATTAACTGGCAGTTTTGAATCAGCGAGCATGGTTCTAGCTGTCTCTATAAGCGTTCTGTTACATCGTTTTGCTGTGGAGTGTATGGTGCATTGAATTCAAATAGAATTCCTTCACATTGCAAAACTCTAACATCCGATTGTTCTTGAATTCTATACCATTGTCACTTCTAATGCGTCGAATTGGTAAGTGGTACATATTCTCTAATTTTTGGTACAAGATCATCAAATTCTCGAATGTTTCATCCTTGCTTTCCAATAACATCACCCACGAAAATCTTGAATAGTCATCAGTAACAACGAGACAATATAGATCTCCTAAGATACTTCGAACATTGACTGGTCCAAAGAGATCCATATGTAGTCTTTCTAGCGGGAGCTTTATTGAGTTTAGGAGCTTACTCAGATGTGACTTTTTGTGCTATTTTCCTTTCTTGCAACTTATGAAGTCGTCATTCAAGTGAAAACTCTTTAAATTGACTCCTTCCACTAGGTTGTTACATAGCAAGAAATTCATCTTTCTAAGATGAATGTTTCCCATTTTCCTATGCCACATGATTGATTCTTTCTTGATTGCTTTTGACACAAAACATTACGCAAATTTTTTCGTTGTTTTTGTTGCAACGCTCATGTCTAAGGCATACAAATCGTTTTCTCTGGGAGCGCGCATTAAGATCCATTCCTCCGGCATGTGGAATCTAGGCTTTAGAATGAGACATTCTCAATTAGTGAAGTGTGTTGTGAAATTTTTATCATAGATCTAAGAGATACTTAGTAAGTAGTTTTCTAACTCCACTATGTAGTTAACCTTGTCGAACGACACCACACCATTAGTTAGAATTCCTTCACCTACGATTCTCCCTCCCTGGTTTCCTACAAACCCAACGTCGCCCCCTCAGATAGATTTAACGTCGTATAAGAGAGCAAACATTCCCAGTCATGTGCCTGGACACTCCACTATCCATAATCCACTTGGAAATGATTGATCTTGGGAGCCCTTACCCATACACTACAACAATATTTGAATACCGAGACCTAAGCCTTAACGGTCTTGGGTGAGTTTTCACATTTTGGTTCACAAACATTTTCATTCTTTGTTTCACCAATCGGTTCAACTTTTCATCAATCACAGTTGGAACAGATGTTCTGATCTCTTCAGATGACACTTTTGATTTTATTACCCAAATGTTGCATATTTGGGATAAAATGTTGAATCTTTTTGTTCCATTTTGTTTGAAGATTCACCGACTTCTTTAGTTGAAACATTAAGATTTACTGGTTTCACTTTGTTGTTAGATTCGTTGTCTCATTTTAGAATCTGAGTAGGAACAAACATTGGGGATTTCTGTTTTTCATCCTCTGAAGTTTTCTTGACACTGTAAACAGGTTCAGAAGTATTTTATGGACATCGTCATGCAATATGCCCCACTTGATTACATTGACTGTCTGTTACAATAATGGATCTCTGAACCTGTTCACATTGTCGTTTTTCAGCAAAGAATTCTTCGTTTGATTGTTTGCTTGACAAGCTTTCTTTTTCACACTATGAAATTGTGCCAAAAACAAAATTTATGTTCTTTGATAACTTTGATTTTCCAAACTTGTTGTTATTTTTCTTATCATACCCCAAACCTTTTCTCTTATGAAACTTATCTCTTTGTTTGTTATAAGAGCCTTTAGGTTTGGAATAATAAGATCTATCACGTTTAAAATTTGTCTTTGTTCTTTGGTCATGTTACCAAGCTCATACATTTCAACTTCTATCAGTTTAAACACTTTGTCAACTTTGTCCAGGTTCACGTTCTGAATCAGAAATTCATCGTCAGAGTATAGTTTGTCCGATCCCTTCATTTTGTACATGACAATATTTAGATCATCATTCAAACCATGTTCTGATTTTGGGATATAATTTTGGTGAAAACTTTCTTCATTTTTAGAACGTGAGCTTGAACTTGTTTTTTCAAGATTTGTTTGAGCACTCTTAGACTCAGTGCTTTCACTATCGTTTTGTAAAACCTTTTCAACGACATCTTTAACCACCTCTGACTCACAATCATTTTCAGACTTCGTATAAGTTATATTGATATTTTTAGGCAGCTCATCTTTCTTTCCAGTTCTTAATTTCAAATTAAGCGCCTTTTCCACCTCGTCAGGCCTTTTTCCTGGAATAACTATTCCACATCGTGGGTGGAACTCGATGATAACCCAAACCTTTGTTCTGATAACCATTCTCATTCTCTCCTGTTTTATCTTTTTCAGTTGGTTTAGGAAGAATGTGATCAATCACATAAGAAGTTGTTGAATAACTGATCAACAACTTATTAACCCGTTCCGATTTGATCCTAATAGCTTCTAGCTCACCTTTTAATTTAGCGATCGTGTCAATATGAATATTTATTCCCATTTGTTTATCCATGACCGTTGCTTTGAGCATTGAAAATGTAGCATTATCTTCCCTACTAGCATCTCGGTATTGGTCAATGGTTCTGCACAGTTTGTCATAAGCTTCTTTAGTGTCTTTTAGATTACTGGATAGGTTATCATTATGTTTTTTAAGCTCTTTAAACTTCTCATCTTTCTCAGAACACTCTTAACATGGCTCTAAGCACTACATGCATTGTTTTTTGGTTTCATTCTTCTCACTCTTACCCTCCTCTTTGACCAACTCATTCACACCCTCCTGAACATTTTCAGAGACTACCTCTAGTAGTTGTGCCATCATAGCTTTATCGACAATCTATTTAAGGGTTTTAGCATTCATTTCTTTGGTAACATCGATAATTTATTCCACAGGCTCTTTCTTCTCTTCATCAATTTGTGTGCCTTGATAATAGCTCGAATCTCCAAAGAAACTTGCAAAAGATTTATAAACGTCAGGCGGTATGACTGATATAAACGCACTGTGAAAAATATCATCTTCAGCACTCTGATCATAATAATATTCATCAGCATTTTTGTCTGGAGTTTCATCAAAGGTGACTTCAGCATAATCTTCACTAGAAATTTCTTCGATCACTTCTTTGATAGCTGGTTGAGGTTCCTCGATGATTTCTGCTAGAAGTGCGAGACTCTGGATCTTCAGAATGTAGTTATTCCAGTTGAAGCCTTTGTCTTCTTGAGTAACCAAAAGAGCTTTCTCTTTTGAATTCGCCGAACCGTCCTCAATTTGAATAAGCCTTGTTGTACATTGAGGTTGTTGAGAAGTTCGGTGATTAATGGCTTTCTTATGATAATCATCACCAAATGGATTTTGGTTTTCGTGTACTTCTCGATTCGGACACTGTCATTTGGAATGACCCTTCTCATGGCACTTGAAACAAGTGACCTTTGATTTGTCAAATCCTAGTTTCATTTTTGGACCACCCATACTGTTTTTTCTGGTTATTTCCATAAATCATTGAGCTCGGCGAACAATTCTAGCCATACACCACTTAATATCAATGAGCTCCAACTCCTCTGTATCGTAATCCTCCTTTGTCATATTCGGATTACCGATCTTTCCCGCAACTAAGCTTTAGTATGATTCCAAGATTGAGGTGAGTAAAGCCATGTGTTGTTTAGCCATTGTCTCTATAAAGTCTTGAGCATTTTCAAGGTTCACCGCTATGTTGCACTACAAGATTCTTTGATTGGAGTTGTTTTGATTGTTCTGACTGTTTTGACTATTGTAATTGTTCGAACTCTAGGAAGATTGAGGTGTTTGTTGGGTGTTTGGATAAAAATTGGAAATGAAGGAAACCCACTACCATTGTTTGAATGATTTAAAGAAGTACTCAATGAGTTGTCAACATTGAATGCAGTCTGAATTTTTGGACTCTGATTGTTGGCTGTTGTAGTTGCTTTGAAATATAAGTTCACATCTTGTTGAATATGAGCATTTTTTGTTTTAGCCATTTTCTGGAGTTTGAGCACATGTCCCTCAAGTTTTTCTATGAACTTTGCCCGACTCATGTTACTATTGTAATTTTCACCATTCTTTAAGATCATGAGATAAGTCGACCATTCCCCCTCCTGTAATGCGTCGGTTAATTTATCAACTAATTCTTCATTCTCCTTCCGAATTCCCAGTCTCTTCATTTCTACCACCAAATGGCAATATTATTCAATGAGTTGCTTCATCGATTCGCCTTTTAATGTAGTGAAAATATTGAATTATTTTCTAAGCAAGTCCTGTTTACTCTTTATCATTTGCATACTACCTTGAAATTTCACTTTTAATGCGTTCCATATCGACTACGTCCATCACCTTGATGTTGTAGCAGTGTGTAAATATCCTCTTTAATTGCCAGTTGAAGAGTATTCCTCAATTCTTTTCCCATGTAAACTTCTACTTTTTAGGTTGAGAAAACTACATGATGGTTTTTTCAAGACCATTTTCTCCTGTGGGAGTAGTATATTTTCCTCTATTTCATACCAACACTCTAGCTAATTTGCCTGTACCCAGTTCTCGAAGTGTTCATGCTAGCCACTGTACTCTTCTAGGTTCATCAATTTAGGCGGTTTTGTCATCGTTCCCATTCGTTATCAAGACTCATATTTTGAATGACTGACGATGTGGTTGTAGTGGCGAGGCGTTGTAGAATTTGTTATCAATTTCGTCAGAAATTTTGAACAAAGAATGCTTGGTGCGAAGGTAGCTTGTACGAACTAGACACAAAAACAACAATTAGAAAATCAAGTTCGTTCGAAGGTAACCAAAACAAAGATTTGAAACCTATATCGTATGAAGGTAAGTTTTGATTTTGAGAATTTTATCTTCGTACGAAGGTAGCACTTCGTACGAACAGAGTAACTTTGTGCGAAGATGATGTTTCAAAATTTCACGTTTTTTGTTGATTTTATCATGATTCTGATTTATTTTAGGTCCAATTTTCTCAAGGGTTTGTTAGAAACAGATTGTAAGTATTCCTTGAAAATTTCAACCTATTTCAACAGTTAATTTTGTGAAAAATGATAAAAAGACTGAAAAATGAGTAGAAGAGAAGTGTGAGATTGTTGAATCTTGTTGTTTGTCTTAAGTTCAAGCCTCCAAGCTTTGATATCACTTGTGAGGATTTGCTATCAATCTGATAAGCTCAGGTCTAATCTGATTAACCTAGTCCATAACGTGCGGAATCCATTTTAGATTAGGTAAAAAATATAACAAGATTTACCTTTCAATTTACCGTTTCATTAAACTTGTAACAATTACAATTCTAGAAACACTTCGACAGGGCTTCGCCATATCATTTGCAAAACTGTTATAGACTCAATGCGGACTTGAATCACCTTCATACGAACTAAGATAAGCTATCTTCGTATGAAGTAAAACACTATAACTTTGTACGAACTAAACATTCTACCTTCATACGAAGTGAACATACAAACAAAATGTAACATTTTAGGCTATTACAGACATCGACACGACTAATAGACGCAGGCGGCAGACATATGTATCAACATTAACAATTATTATTTTTTAAATTAAACAAGTATTGGGCTCAGTAAACCTAATTAATGGACTAACTTCTAAACAATAAAAGTTTCTTTGTAAATGGGCCTATAGAGTTGGTATGAGTATACTATTTTAAAAACAAAAAAGAATTAACATATATATCAGTTTTTTAGAATGCGTGCCTCTCGAAATCACAGGCCCTATGCGGTGGTCCTCCTCACACACCCTCATCACCGCCACTGGTGATCCATGACAATGAAAGCCAAGTATGAAAGGAAAAGAAACCTGTTGAAGAAATCAGAGTCAATGAAAGCAAGAATAACATTTTTAATCAAATATTGGTATTGTACTGATACCATACTCGGTAATGTACTAATCTGAAATTGAATGAATAACATTGGTACATATATTTTTTAATCAAATATTGGTATTGTGCTGATACCGTACTCGGTAGTGTACCGGTACTGAGCGATTTTGGTATTTTCGGTTTATTCATTTATTGGTATCGAACCAATACCATACTACTATAATCGGTAAAATATTCGGTATATGTTTTTACACATTTTTGGTTTCAGTGTTTTTGATACTATACTGAACTGATCAAGAGCATCTATAACGGGTGGTCCGAAACCACCCGTCCAAAATACAAACCACCATATTTCAGACCCCATGCGTTGGAGATGGTGACTAGGCTGGTCCGGTGGAGTGGGAGTCTGGTGGAGAGGGTGAGTCCCTTGTGTGGCTTTTATATAAATGAAAAAAAGGTTGTTTAAATAAAAAAAATGCAAAACTGTTTAAATTTTAATAAAATAAAACAAATATAGAAAATAAAATTAACATAAATTAAAAAAACAAATATACAAAATAAAAATAATACAAACTATAAACAACAGATTTATTAAAATTAAAAACATTACACAGCCTAGATAATTAAATGTAAACACACCACATAATTAAGCATACACACACACCAGATATCTAAACCTGAACAAGACAAAATAATTAAAGCCAAACAAACTAGATAATTAAACCTAATATTCAACCCCCGCCGGAGTTGGCATTCGGAGGGGGAGCATTTTGCATACGGGGATGGTTTCTTATTAATTTATAGGAGGTCATGTGAAAAAATCTTCTATTGTGTATGTTTTCGTATCACCCGATGGGCCTGGGCAATTGCTTGTGCCAATGTTATGTCGTCACTTTGAATCATCATATATGCATAAAATGTGCAGACCCCCTCGAACAGAATATGAAACCTTGACAATGTGGCGTACAAAGAGTGATTTATCTCACCTACATGTTGATGGAATCCTTTGTGAAGAATCTTTGTATGAAATGAAACCACATAATTGACTTCCTCCTCTGTCATTACACAGACCCATCCAAGAGTTTACCAGAGCCATGATTTTTTCTTTGGTCCAATGATTTCTTGCCATTCTTTTGAAGAATCTTTTTCGGTCTAAGTGTACATGTTGGTTGAAATACGAAATGAATTTATAGCCAGTAAAAAGTATCCGTTTGAAAAATAGCCATTTTAAGAACTAAATATTCTTTTTACTATAATATTTGAATTTATTAATAAATAAAAATACTAGATAAGCATATAAAAAATAATATGAAGTAAATCATAAATAAACTATCTTGTTTTGTATTTTATTTTATATATTAGTTAATATTATAACAATAAATAAATAATATCATTAAGTGAATAAACTAAAAATTTAGATTAGATTATAGGGTAAAGTACAAGTTGAGTCCCTAGGGTTTATACCCAATTGCAGGTTCAGTCCTCATTTGAAAAAAATCAACACTCCAGTCCTTGTCGTTGTCAATTAGATTCAGTCAAGCCCTTGGTCCAAACTGTCATTAGTTAAACAGTTGTTTACTTGGGCATTAAAGTCTTTTTACTTCCATAATGAAGGGCAATATGGTAATTTCATAATTTTGAAATCCTTATAACATATACCATCCATATTAAAGCCTTCATTTGCATAATAATATCCATCCTTCTTATCTAATAAGGAACGCTAGTTGTAGGTTATATATAAGGACATGGTGGATACGCCGCTAGCACTTCCTATATACAAGTGTCCTTGTCAAACTATCAAAAGCCTCGTTAGACTGGTCATGAGAAGTTCTACATAAGTAGTGTTTGAGTCATCAATCATGGTTCGAATAACCATGTGGATGAAAGTTTGGTAAAGACATAGTGGATACACCGCTGGTACTTCCTATATATAAGTGTCTCTGTTATATTTATGAAAAGCAACATTAGACTAATCATGATAGGTTTTTTTTGTATTTATTGTTTTGTAGTTGGTTGAGTATTTGGTGTTTCAAATTCTACGTCATTGCGAGTTCAACTCTATCATTGTGGCATTTTATGAGATTTTTTTTTCAAAATCCCAAGCGATGACACGAATATCAGTTTAGGCATTGTGAGTTTACTTTATGACTTTATTTGCAAACAGTCTCGTGTTACAAGTCATCTTTGGGAAATGACTTCTCTTAAGTGCAATCAATCCTCCATACGCCATTCTTGAGCTTCACGATATAATGTTTGTATCGCCTGTGACAAGCTATCGAATACATTATCCTTTCACTTCTTTGTCTCTGGCATTAAAAGTGATTCCTCTATCTGGGTATACAACCCTTATCAGGAACGCAACCGCTTAATGGATCTAAACTTTATTTTTGATATATCTGGGCTCGAGTGTAATCTCACTATCTTCAAGACTCGTGTTCAACACTTGTTACCTAATGTCTCTAAGAAATGATTGATCCCAAAATTTGAGTTCCTTGTGCTATCACTAAACTGAACTGATATCTCATACGCCTATGAAAACCCCTACACACCATCCTATGAGAGATTTCCTCCTAATTTCTGGACGAAATTCCCAAAAGTAGGAAGTAGCATCCGTAAAAAAACGGATCTCTGAATCCTAACACATACTGTAAAACTGGATCTTTCGGAAATTTAATGTAACATTCGTCGAAAAACGGTTTTCCCAAACCCGCTTCGTTTATTAATCAAATATTCAGTTATAATTTTCGTTGCGTATTTAATGTTCATATTAATTTTAAACACTACATAACTAATAAACATTGTTAGAATTTTAAACCATAATTAATAAATAATAAAAAAATAAGTGAATAAAAAATAAATAGGGCGGCCGGGTTTCGAACCAGGGTCAGCCGCTCCAACAAACACACAACACACCACTCCGCCACACACTTTACTTTGGAATAATACAGAAATAAATAAAACTTAAAGTAAACCCGGATTCAAACCAGAGAATCACCGCGCGCTCAGAAACCGCAATCACCGGAAAATCCGGCAATCCGTGATTTTGGCCAAATCAGTCTTGACTAAAACGCTCAAATTGATGTCGACGTCGGTTATAACTGTTGCCGGCAATCAATTTCCATCATAACCGACGGAAATCTTAACTCGCGGACCTTGACTCAATTCAGCATGTTTTCACTATAAATACCCTCTTGAACACTCTGAGAATCTTTTCGCTCATAACCACGATCGTTTCCGAAGCTTAATTCATCTCAAAACACGTCGCCGGAGATATTTTACAGTCGCCGGACTTTCACCGGAAAACCGAGACTTACTTCAAATCGGTAAAATTCTCAACTCTTTTGTTTGTAATCCATTATTAGACATATATTAACTTCAATCTTTCAACCAGAATCTGTCCCAGACTACGCTGCCGGGAAATCCCACACTCGCCGGAATTTCACTGAAACATCAAAGTCTCACTGTCGATCGGTATAATCATCTAAAAACTCTTGATATCTCTTACTCAGTAACTTAATTTCATAACACAAGAAACTAAACTGTCAAACATTTCACTCAGCCGAGAGTCACAAATCAGAGCCGACGACTCCTACCGGAAATCTGAAGTAAACGCACTGTTTTGGTACATTCTGTTCTTTAATCTCGTTAACTATTACATTCCAAGCAATTATAAGTTTTGATAATCGAATTAAACAAAACAGTCGGATCTCACTGATCTGAGTTTTTGTAAACGAAGAAGATGAAGTCGAGAATGAATATAAGTATAATTAAAATCATATATTCAAACGGGTTAGACACACAGTCCAGCGGTGGACTGTGTGCGCAAACAACACACACGTCACGAGTTCGAATCGCACAACGTACCGACTTTCATAAATAAAACCAATATTTTTAGAACTGAATCAGAACAAGTCACAGTATGTTTATAAGAGTAATAAAATCCGTGAGTTAAACAGATTAGACACACAGCCCAACTGGTTGGGCTGTGCGCATACGAACCGAAGGACCCGAGTTCGACTCCGGGTCCCTGCAACCAGTTCAGCCATATAAATCCTTTTTAATAAAAACCAAATAAATTTAAACTTAATTAGTATATAAATATAACTAAAATAGAGAATATTTCGGGTTAGACACGTAGCTCAGTTGGTAGAGCTGCGTGCACGCGTACGAGAGGTCCCGGGTTCGAACCTCACTCAGCGCACAATTAACCACAGTCCGACCGGTCAACGGTCAACGGTCAAAAAAGTCAAAATTTTTATTTCTTTTTATTTATTTATTTAATTTAAAAATCAATTAAAAATACTTAAAAATAATATTTTCAAAGTTAAAAAATGTCCTTAAACTCACAAAAATAAATCTAAAAATCCTATTAAGATTATGAATTAAAAGTATTAATCTCAAATAAAATCCATTTATTTACCGAACCATTTCGTTATTATTTTAGGTTAGTTTTCCTCGTCGATCAAATCCCAAAACTCGTGCACATCCAACGTCATCAAAGAACGCACCCAATGTGAGTGAATCTCTACAAATTCCCCGTTTTAATCACATTTTGCGGTGTATCATGTGTCTTTTAATTCCTTATTATATTTAAACACTTGTGCATCCATCATATCCGTGATCAAATGTGTATGTATCAATTGTTGTGTGAATTATGTTTAGATTGAAGTTATCATTTTCAGTACATGCATTTCATTAGGCCCATCAGCTCCGCGTGGGATACGGGTTGAGTATCAGGTGCCTCATTCGATCGGCTCCGTTTGATTGAGCCTTGATCTCACATAAATCATCATTCATGTCATTCGATCGGCTCCGTTTGATTGAGCCTTGATCTCAAATACATCATCATTTATGTCATTTACTCATCCCATGTGGTTTGTGTTTGTGTTTTACATATGTTTGCTCACTTGTGATTATTGCAAAACTTTTCAATATTAAACACAATAAGAAAATTAATAACAATGTTTTACCAAGGTTCACTCGCCAACTTTTGTTGACCCAAAATATCCCCCGTTTTACACATGATACAAGTGATCCAGTTAAGGCAAGAAACACATAGGAAGGCCTAGAAGAATAAATCAGTTTAAGCTTGGGATTGTTTTACTTAGTTTCATTTCCTTGTAATTGTATGGATTTCATGTGAACATTTAAGTTGTAATTTGAATTTAATAAATATGAAACATTTTAGTAAACATCATGAGCTTTGGTGATAACCAAATTATGCCCCGACTCTTATTCCGCTGCGGGTCGGGGTGTGACAGATTGGTATCAGAGCCATGACTATAGGGATATAGGATAGGTTATTAGACCCTTAGAGCCTATACTATAGTTGATTAGAATTTTTAAATTGTTTATGCGTTACATACAAAATTCATGGTGTTTATATGCTTTATGTTTATTGTTACGTTCAATGTTATGCAAGCATGTTCATAAGTACATATTATTATACAATGCTCATCATGAATCATATCCTTATATCATATCATATCCATGAGAGCACACACCTCACAATTCCCATGATTTTTGCAACGATTTTTGTATTTTTCAAATCACATCAAAGTGAGTTCCCATGACGGGCATGTAGTAACTGGAAGGGTACGAGTACCGGTAGTCGGAACGTCCTGTCTAGGCTTGGCATTCGTATAAATCCAAAATAAAGGACCAGTTTGCCTACCTGGGGACTAACGATGAGAGTACGAAGGACCTATTAGGCCAAAGCATGCAATACCAAACGTCGTGTGAGCTAACCCCACTTTGAATTGTCATTGTGTCTATACCTGGACACCCTCCTACCATACATCTCGCAATCATATTTCATGCTTTTCATTCGGGTGATGCGAGTGTTAAATCGCCAACACCAATGTGAATCCTACTAAGCCAATAGTCATGGGGGCCCACATGACTATACAGGCGATGGTATGGGGGATATTGGAGGCCCAAACATGAGCAAACCCAAGACATCCTATGGATTTAGTTGCATTATTGTTGATTATGTTATTTTTTTTCTTTTAAACGACACATGACACCTAAAAACTTCTTAAACTCACAATCTTCCTATGTATGTTCCTGTAGATGTCGGCTAGGCAACTACGTGGAGGTAGAAAGTCAGGAAGATCAAACGAACGCTTGGCCACCCAAATTGCAAAACAAATGGCCGTAGTGCTTCCTGACATCGTAATTCAAGTCCAACAAGCTCTCACCGCGAATCCCATCAACCCTCCCAATCAAGAAGACCAGAACGTCGACAACCCTCCCTCCAAAAAGTGCTCCTACAAACACTTCAAATCTTGCGATCCCCCAAAGTATGAAGGGACCGAAGGTGTTACTGCTCTCCTCCACTGGTTTGAAGAAATGGAGAACACCTTCCTCAATTGCGATTGTCCCGAGGATCGCAAGGTACGTTGCGCAGTTGGGAGACTGTTTGGGGTAGCCCTTACCTGGGGGAACATAGAAAAGGGTAGGAGAGGAGTCGAAGATGCCATGGCCTTAACATGGGAAGAGTTAAGGGAAATCATGACAAGACGCTTCTGTCCAAGAAGCGAAATCAAAAAGTTGGAAGATGAATTCCACTCGTTAAAACAAAAGGAAGGAGATCATACTTCCTACAACAAAAGATTTCTCGAGCTGAATCAGATGATCCCTAATTTGTTCACCCCCGTGTACCGCTTGGTTGAACACTACATTCGAGGCCTCCCCTCGAAAATTCAAGACTCGGTTCTAAGCACTTCGCCTGCAACACTTGAAGCCGCAATGGAACTAGCTACCAAACTTACCGAGAATCGCATCCGAAACGGCAAATTCAAGAATGAGAAAAAGAAAGCCCCCATTGAGGCCCAAACTCCAAACCATTCCATCTCCTCCTCGAAGTTTGCTGGTAAGAGGAAACGAAACAGCAGAAATTTTGCCGCCACACACACAAACCCTCCTATCACTGCCGCACCAATTACCCAAATTGCTCCCTCAGCTGC
This sequence comes from Scalesia atractyloides, assembly GCA_947069175.1. NCBI lineage: Eukaryota > Viridiplantae > Streptophyta > Magnoliopsida > Asterales > Asteraceae > Scalesia > Scalesia atractyloides. The sequence goes on from CAMTDV010000027.1 coordinate 57,056,967, forward strand.
ACCGTTCAAAAAGCCATACACCGGCCCATACCCAAAATGCAACCGTTGTCAATACCATCACCTCCCCGAAACTCCTTGCCAACATTGCACCAGCTGTGGCCGTGCGGGTCACACTATTCAAACTTGTCGCACGCTTCAGCGAATGAACCGCAATCAACCCTCAACCCAAACCCACCATCAGATAGTGGGTCAAGCCCAACAACCTTTACTTCTACCACCCACGCAACACATAGCTCAACCTTACTACCAACCTAACTACCCCATGATGCAACCTATGCGAGCTTGTTACAACTGTGGAGACCCAAACCACTTCAGGAACACATCCCGTTTGGTAAACATCATCCATGCCCAAGCTCACGCGAATCCGGTAAACCAAGCTAACCAAGCTCCTCCACCTGCTAGAGGAAGAGCTTTCAACATCAATGCCAACCAAGCTAGAGCTGACAACAACGTGGTTAACGATACGTTTCTCCTCAATGGTAGTTATGCATCCATGTTATTCGATACTGGCGCGGATAAGAGTTTTGTGTCTTTAGAATTTGAACCCATCCTCAACCAAACTCGTGATAATCTCATGGAATCTCTAACGGTGGAAGTTGCTGACGGAAAGCCTGTTTCATTAAATTCTATCATACGAAATTGTACACTCACTCTAAACGATAACGATTTTCCAGTTGACCTCATTCCTATGAAGTTGGGAAGTTTCGATATTATAATCGGTATGGACTGGCTCAGCCAGCATCACGCTGAAGTAGTATGCCGCGAAAAGTTCATTCGCATTCCTCTTGCAGACGGTCAGACCCTACGTATCTTTGGTGAAACCCCTTCGAAAGGACTCAAATTAATGTCCTGTCTTCAAGCCCGAAAATATCTCCGCAAGAACTATGTCGCATTCCTAACTCACGTCATCAAGAAGGGAAACAAGGAGAAGAAACTCGAAGATATACCAGTAGTGAAAGAATTCCCACAAGTCTTTCCCGACGACATCTCAGGACTCCCTCCTGTGAGAGAAGTCGAATTCCGCATCGATCTTGTACCTGGCGCTACACCAGTCGCAAAATCTCCTTATAGGCTAGCCCCATCCGAAATGCAAGAGCTGGCCAGTCAACTGCAAGAACAGACTGACAAAGGATTCATACGCCCTAACTCCTCGCCTTGGGGTGCGCCTGTTCTTTTTGTGAAGAAGAAAGATGGAATGTTTCGCATGTGTATCGACTACAGAGAACTTAACAAGTTAACAGTCAAGAACCGCTACCCATTACCTCGCATCGATGACCTCCTAGACCAACTTCAAGGCGCCACCTGTTTTTCAAAAATCGACCTTCGTTCTGGTTATCATCAACTCAGAGTACATGAAGAAGACGTCCCAAAGACCGCCTTCCGAACTCGTTATGGTCATTACGAATTCATGGTCATACCGTTTGGTTTAACCAACGCCCCAGCTGTCTTCATGGATCTAATGAATAGGGTATGCAAACCCTACCTCGACCGCTTTCTCATAGTCTTCATCGACGATATTCTTTCTACTCCAAGTCTAAATCCGATCACGAGCGACACCTTCGACTCATCCTTACACTCTTAAGGACCGAAAAGCTCTACGCAAAGTTCTCAAAATGTGAATTCTGGTTAGGAGAAGTACAATTCCTCGGACATGTCGTCAATGATAAAGGAATTCACGTTGATCCTTCAAAAATCAAGGCAGTGCAGGAATGGCAAGCGCCACGTACCCCTACCGAAGTTAGGTCATTTCTTGGTTTGGCTGGTTACTATCGACGCTTCATTTCCGTATTGCTGTACCACTCACGGTCTTGACTCATAAAGGAAAACCCTTCATATGGGGACCTAAGCAGGAAGAGGCCTTCCAAACTATAAAGCAAAAACTCTGTGACGCACCTATCCTCACACTCCCTGAGGGTTGTGATGACTTCGTGGTTTATTGCGACGCGTCAGGGCAAGGACTAGGATGTGTACTGATGCTAAGAGGAAAAGTGATAGCCTATGCTTCTAGGCAACTCAAAGTTCATAAAAGAATTACACCACCCACGACCTGGAACTTGGAGCCGTTGTGTTCGCTCTCAAGATATGGAGACATTACCTCTACGGTACCAAGTGTGAAATATACACTGACCACAAGAGCCTCCAACATATCTTCAATCAAAAGGAGTTGAATATGAGGCAACAAATATGGTTCGAACTTCTTAACGACTACGACTGTGAAATTCGGTATCATCCTGGCAAGGCAAACGTGGTGGCCGATGCGCTCAGTCGAAAAGGTTATGCGAACTCCATTCGTCTTCTATGTTCGCAAATCATAACCGACATCAAAGATCGAATCCGAGCAACTCAACATGTTTCTGTAACCGAAAATGACGTTCGCGATGAGCTGTCATGTGGAGCTGAACTAAAAATCGAAACCAAATCCGACGGTATTCTATACTATTTAAATCGCATATGGATTCCCGATCGCGACAACCTTCGTGATTTCCTCATGAATGAGGCGCACAAAACACGATATTCTGTACACCCAGGGGCCGACAAGATGTATCAAGACCTACGATACACCTGCTGGTGGCCGGGCATGAAAAAAGATATTGCTGTTTTTGTTTCCAAGTGCCTTACCTGTTCCAAAGTAAAAGCTGAACATCAAAGACCTTCAGGACTTCTAGTCCAACCCGAAATACCTGTGTGGAAGTGGGAAAAAATAACCATGGATTTCATTACCGGGTTACCTCGCACCTCCAGTGGGTATGACACTATATGGGTAATCATTGATCGTCTTACAAAATCAGCTCACTTCATTCCGATCCGCGAGGACTTCTAGAACGAGAAGTTAGCTCGTATCTACATCAGCGAGATCGTAAGCCGTCATGGTGTACCTTTAAGCATCATTTCAGACCGTGATGGTCGTTTCACTTCACGAACATGGCGAGCCGTACAAACCGCTTTGGGTACACGATTAGACCTCAGTACCGCTTTTCATCCTCAAACTGATGGACAATCTGAACGCACCATCCAAACTCTTGAAGACATGCTTCGAGCATGTGTCATAGACTTCAAGGGAAATTGGGACGCTCACCTACCATTGGTTGAATTTTCGTACAACAATAGTTATCATTCAAGTATCGGCATGGCTCCTTTCGAAGCGTTATATGGTCGTAAGTGCCGATCTCCAGTATGTTGGCACGAAATTGGGGAAGCACAAATCACCAGTCCAGAATTAATTCAAGAAACAAAAGACAAGATCCATCAAATTCGAAACAATCTTCTAGCGGCACAACGTCGTCAAAAGAGTTATGCAGACAAACGACGAAAGCCCTTGGAGTTTAACATTGGTGATCAAGTACTTTTAAAAGTATCACCGTGGAAGGGAGTGGTTCGTTTTGGCCAGAAGGGCAAGCTAGCACCACGTTACGTAGGACCTTTCAAGATACTCGAAAGAGTAGGACCTGTAGCATACAAGCTTGACCTACCAGAAGAACTCAACGGAATTCATCCCACATTCCACGTATCAAACTTGAAAAAGTGCCTCGCCGATGAGAACCTCCATATTCCTCTAGAAGACATTCAGATCGATGAATCTATGCACTTCATTGAAAGGCCAATAGAAATCATGGACTTTGGAGAGAAGCGTTTAAGACGAAGTCGTATTCCAATTGTCAGGGTACGCTGGGAGTCAAAACGAGGACCTGAGTTTACTTGGGAACGTGAAGACTCAATGCGCGAGAAATACCCACATCTTTTTCCTGTTACCACTACTACTTAAATTTCGGGACGAAATTTCTAAAAGTAGGGGATACTGTAACATTCGTCGAAAAACGGGTTTTCCCAAACCCGCTTCGTTTATTAATCAAATATTCAGTTATAATTTTCGTTGCGTATTTAATGTTCATATTAATTTTAAACAATACATAACTAATAAACATTGATAGAATTTTAAACCATAATTAATAAATAATAAAAAAATAAGTGAATAAAAAATAAATAGGCTGCCGGGTTTCGAATCCGGGTCAGCCGCTCCAACAAACACACAATACACCACTCCGCCACACACTTTACTTTGGAATAATACAGAAATAAATAAAACTTAAAGTAAACCCGGATTCAAACTAGAGAATCACCGCGCGTTCAGAAACCACAATCACCGGAAAATCCGGCAATCCGTGATTTTGGCCAAATCACTCTTGACTAAAACGCTCAAATTGATGTCGACGTCGGTTATAACCGTTGCCGGCAATCAATTTCCGTCATAACCGACAGAAATCTTAACTCGCGGACCTTGACTCAATTCAGCATGTTTTCACTATAAATACCCTCTTGAACACTCTGAGAATCTTTTCGCTCAGAACCACAATCATTTCCGAAGCTTAATTCATCTCAAAACACGTCGCCGGAGATATTTTACAGTCGCCGGACTTTCACCAGAAAACCGAGACTTACTTCAAATCGGTAAAATTCTCGACTCTTTTGTTTGTAATCCATTATTAGACATATATTAACTTCAATCCTTCAACCAGAATCTTGTCACACCCCGACCCGCAGCGGAATAAGAGTCGGGGCATAATTGGGTTATCACCAAAGCTCATGACATTTACTAATATGTTTCATATTTAATAAAGTCAAAGTTACATTTCCAAATATCCAAACATGTTCATACAATACAAAGAAAATAAACCAATCATAACAATCCCAACTCTAAATCATTTTATTCTTCTAGTCCAATCCTATGTGTTCCTAGCTGCTGCTGATTCACCTGTATCATGTGTAAAAATGGGGTTTTTGGGTCAACATAAGTTGGCGAGTAAACCTTATTAGATAAACATTTATTAATGAATTACTTGTTAGTTTATCAATGAAAAATTTTGCATAATCATAAATGAGCAAATGTAAATAATCAAGCAGTGGCAAATAGCAATCACAACTATAACATACAATAACATATGATAGCATACATTAACATACCAACATCATACAATAAATAACATAATTGAAACTGTGCGATCAAGGCTCAATCAAACGGAGCCGATCGTATTGCATGTACTGAAAATGTAAATTGTCTGTGCGATCAAGGCTCAATCAAACGGAGCCGATCGTATGTGGGCACGCCAGGTTCAACCTCATAATGAAATGGGGAACATGCTCAACGCTCATAATGTAATGGGGAGCGGCGGCCTATGAAATTGCATGTACTGAAAATAATAAATTGCATCCAACAATAACTACACAACAGTTGAAACAAACTGAATACACATGTTCATGATATGATGTATGCACAATGGTTTAATTATAATATATATAACAAGACACATGATACACCCCAAAACGTGATTAAAACGGGGAATTTGTAAAGATTCACTCACATTGGGTGCGTTGGATTGGAGATGGTGAGATGCGCATGAATTAGATGAGCGGAACAACGAGAAATACTAACCTAAATAATAACGGAAAAATATATTAAATGAGTGGATTTTATTAAGGATTTTAATGAAATTTTTAGATATACTTCTGTGAGTTTAGGGCTATTTTCTATCTTTAAAAATGTTATTTTTAAGTATTTTTAATTGATTTTTAAATTAAATTAAATAAATAAAATATAAAAAAAATTGTTTATTTTGCGTTGACCGTTGACCGTTGACCTTTGACCTGTTGACTTGTTGACCGGTTCGATCAGTGACATAGTTTGCGCCGGGTGAGGCTCGAACCCGAGACCTCCCGTACGCGTGCACGCAGCTCTACCAACTGAGCTACATGTCTAACCCGAAATAATCTTGTTTTTAATTATATTTATATACTAATTCGGTTTAACCAAAATTCTTTTAATTTCAAAAACATTTTAATTCAACGAACCGGTGCCAGTGACGGGTTTCGAACTCGCGACGTGTGATTAGTGTTGCACACAGTCCACTGCTGGACTGTGTGTCTAACCTGGTTATTATCTCGGTTTTTATTATACTTAATAACTAACTGAGTTAACCCGGTTTAGTTTTTAAACAAAAAGGCATTTTATTATATAAGGAGTGCGTGTATCAGGGATCAAACTCGGGACGTGTATGTTTTTTTGTTTGCACACAGTCCACCGCTGGACTGTGTGTCTAACCCGTTTATAATTCCGATTTTAATTAATCTTATGTCATCTCTGAACTCGTCTTCTTCATTTCAAACACAGACATCAATCAAAGCAACTGATACGCGATTAATTTAGTTAATGAACAAGATGAACAATTTGAAAGCATTGAACCGAAAAGTTTGGGGAAAGAAAATACCAACAGATCGTCTTCTTCAGAGAATCCGGCGAAGCTCATCGGCTCTGTTTTGGAACCTTCGGCTGTGAGAATCAATTAACAGGTTTAAGGGATTAGTTGTGAAATTGAACTAATGAGTATTGATTATCAGCATGTTTGAATGAGCATACCGGTAATCAGCGAGTTTCCGACAAATCCAGGAGTTTTCCGGTGAAAACAGAAAGTCCAGCAATGTCGTCTGTGGTTGATTATGAGCGACGGGTTAATGTTAGTAAGGTTCTAACAATTGATTGAAACAGTAAAGTCGAGGTATTTTACCGGTTTGAGGATGAATACGGTTTTCCGGCGACTTTTGCAGAAATTCCGGCGAGTTGATTTAGACGTTCTGACGGTCTGAAAATGTGACGAGAGTGAAATGGAGTATTGGTATGACGTTTCTGAGTCGCGAGAGTGGTCTTGAATTGAAGTAATCTGGACTTGATTATTTTTCGGTTATAAAAACCGATAATGATGAGACTTGATGCTCAATCAATTCCGACTTGATTAAAAATCGTCGGTGCATCGGTTATAAACTGAATGTGCGAATAAACAAGCGATTTGACGATTGATTTGCCGATTTCCGTTTTTCAGTTAACGCAACCGGTTTAACCGAGTTTGTGTATAAATCTCATTTGTTTCCTAGAGATAACAGAAAACACAAAGTGGCGGAGTGGTGATGTGAGTGTGTGTTAAGTCGTTGGATCCAGTTCCGGCTGACCGGGTTCGAGTCCCGGCAGCAACATATTTTTCTATTTATTTTGCTTTAACTTTTTATCAAATATAATTTTTATAGTTTAGTTTATTTATTAATTATGTATCATTTTAAATTAAAATAATCATAAATATTCAACGTGACTTTTATAAATTGATATTCGATTACAAAACGAAGCGGGTTTTGGAAACCCGTTTTTGACAAATGTTACAAATCTATCCCAGACTACGCTGCCGGGAAATCCCACACTCGCCGGAATTTCACTGAAACATCAAAGTCTCACTGTCGATAGGTATAATCATCTAAAAACTCTTGATATCTCTTACTCAGTAACTTAATTTCATAACACAAGAAACTAAACTGTCAAACATTTCACTCAGCCGAGAGTCACAAATCAAAGCCGACGACTCCTACCAAATCTGAAGTAAACGCACTGTTTTGGTACATTCTGTTATTTAATCTCGTTAACTATTACATTCCAACCAATAATAAGTTTTGATAATCGAATTAAACAAAACAGTCGGATCTCACTGATTTGAGTTTTTGTAAACGAAAAAGATGAAGTCGAGAATGAATATAACTATAATTAAAATCATATATTCAAACGGGTTAGACACACAGTCCAGCGGTGGACTGTGTGCGCAAACAACACACACGTCATGAGTTCGAATCGCACAACGTACCGACTTTCAAAAATAAAACCAATATTTTTAGAACTGAATCAGAACAAGTCACAGTATGTTTATAAGAGTAATAAAATCCGTGAGTTAAACAGATTAGACACACAGCCCAACTGGTTGGGCTGTGCGCATACGAACCGAAGGATCCGAGTTCGACTCCGGGTCCCTGCAACCGGTTCGGCCATATAAATCCTTTTTAATAAAAACCAAATAAATTTAAACTTAATTAGTATATAAATATAATTAAAACAGAGAATATTTCGGGTTAGACACGTAGCTCAGTTGGTAGAGCTGCGTGCACGCGTACGAGAGGTCCCGGGTTCGAACCTCACTCAGCGCACAATTAAGCACAGTCCGACCGGTCAACGGTCAACGGTCAAAAAAGTTAAAATTTTTATTTATTTTTATTTATTTATTTAATTTAAAAATCAATTAAAAATACTTAAAATAATATTTTTAAAGTTAGAAAATGTCCTTAAACTCACAAAAATAAATCTAAAAATCCTATTAAGATTATGAATTAAAAGTATTAATCTCAAATAAAATCCATATATTTACCGAACCATTTCCTTATTATTTTAGGTTAGTTTTCCTCGTCGATCAAATCCCAAAACTCGTGCACATCCAACGTTATCAAAGAACGCACCCAATGTGAGTGAATCTCTACAAATTCTCCGTCTTAATCACATTTTCAGGTGTATCATGTGTCGTTTAATTCCTTATTATATTTAAACACTTGTTCATCCATCATATCCGTGATCAAATGTGTATGTATCAATTGTTGTGTGAATTATGTTTAGATTGAAGTTATAATTTTCAGTACATGCATTTCATTAGGCCCATCAGCTCCCCGTGGGATACGGGTTGAGTATCAGGTGCCTCATTCGATCGGCTCTGTTTGATTGAGCCTTGATCTCACATACATCATCATTCATGTCATTCGATCGGCTCCGTTTGATTGAGCCTTGATCTCAAATACATCATCATTTATGTCATTTACTCATCCAATGTGGTTTGTGTTCTGTTATATACATATGTTTGCTCACATGTGATTATTGCACAACTTTTCAATATTAAACACAACAAGAAAATTAATAACAATGTTTTTATCAAGGTTCACTCGCCAACTTTGTTGACCCAAAATATCCCCCGTTTTACAATGATACAGGTGATCCAGTTGAGGCAAGAAAAACATAGGAAGGCCTAGAAGAATAAATCAGTTTAAGCTTGGGATTGTTTTACTTAGTTTTATTTCCTTGTAATTGTATGGATTTGATGTAAACATTTAAGTTGTAATTTGAATTTAAAAAATATGAAACATTTTAGTAAACATCATGAGCTTTGGTGATAACCCAATTATGCCCCGACTCTTATTCCCCTGCGGGTCGGGTGTGACATTTAATAATATTGAGAAATTTATAAATTTTGATTCTTTTAGTATTTTATTATCTTGTTAACGTCATGTATCACATTCACTTAAAAATGAAAAAAAACATAAATTTTATAAAGGGTTCAGTTAGTTGTTATAATAGGAATACACTAACTAGGTTAGTGTATTGTGTAAATTAGACAAGTATGAAAGTTTTTTAAAGAAAAGAAACAAAAAGTGCATGGGGTGGGAGTCGAACCCGAGACCCCATGCTCCACAAATCACACGCATACCACTGGATTGCATCCGGTTAATGTGACAATCATCGGTGCGTTTAACATTTAAACATCAAGGATGAAACTGTAAATTTTTGAAACTTAAATAAAATGAAAGAAAAAGAATGACAGGACGGGACTGAACCCGCGCCCTTTCCCAGCTAAACTTAGATACGCACACAAATCAACCACTCAACCACTGTGCTTGTTGTGTTACTAACCCGAATCGCTTATTATTAATACACAATTTGAATCAGACGTGCGACTCAACTATTTCCTCCAAAACCTACCCATTTGCAACCCGATAACCTCCATCGACCTGACCCATGTTTATAGCGCATTTAACTCAGAAAATCATTACATTTTGATCCACTCACCTCGCACTAATGGAGATTAATGATATAACAATTGATCATTCGTTTAACATTATAACCGGTCCACTTATTTTGAAATCTTAAGCATCATGAATCCTCTTCACGAACACATTTGGGTTTATCATCAAATCAATTAAATTGGATTACATAACGTATATAATTTGTTCTCTTGATCAAACCATACAAAACACCACTGGGAATTCCTCATTTCATCAACCACACATTGCGAGTTAAATCAAAGAACAATCTAGGGCTCATAACTCTAAACCACGATATCTTCTTCAATTCTTAACCTTTTCAGGTGATTCTTATACCTATGTTGTATATTTTTTATGCTCTACAAAACTCTACTATCTATTTCTAGGATAAGAGGGATAATGAATTCGAACTTAGTTATAGTTGAAATTAGGGCTCTTCGTACATAGAATTTGGGGCTTTTGATCATAGGCTAGTGATTTGATGATATTGATTGTATGATACTGTTATGTACCATGTTAGGATATTTTGTGTAAATTTTGGGAATATTTAGATATCTTTTGGATTTAATATGAATTATACATGTTTATATTACTTAGAAAATCAATTAAAGATGCATAATTATCAAAAATAATTTGTTTAAATATATTATATAAGTTCTATGGAATTTATATAAGATTTTTCTATAATGTTTGGGAATCTTTGAATTTAATTTGAATTTATTATGAATTATATATGTTTTAATATTTAAAAATACAAGATTATTACAACTAAATTCTATAAATATTTTTACTGACTTTTATATATTATATACATGTATTGGAATTTTATTTAATTTTTATAGATTTTTTATAACTATCTTGTAACTAAAGAATTAATGAAATTGTTAAACAAATAAGTTTCTTTATAAAGTTAATTATTTTTTTAAAATATGTGATAATCATTAATCTGATTTATAATTTTTAGATTAATTTAATGAATTTGTCTAATGACATTGACAAAATATCATAACCTATTAAATTGGTATATTTTAAGAATTTATCAAGTTTATTTATTCTAGAAAAATATTTGGTTATAATATTGAATAATTATTTTATATAATTTAAATATCCAAATAGCAAAACCCAATTTCCTTAAAATTAATATATTATTGTTCGCTTAGTATTTTGTTTATTGATATTTTAGGGTGATTGCTGTTTTAAATATTATCTGTTTCTTTTCGTGCGGTAATTCTTATGGATCAATTCTTCGTAACCCGTGAGTAATTCTATCACTTTCCCTTTTTACATTTAAACCTTTGGGGTGTATCATTTTACATATATCCACGTTTTATTCAATTTATTGTAAACATGCAAATCTCAATGAGTTATTGTATGGATGTGTAGTTGTGATCTATTTATTTGTTATGTGATGTCACAGCTATTCTCTTCTATCACATCATTGGGGATTCACCGGCAGGCTAGGTTCTCCACGGCCATAGGTTGTAGCCTAGTGTTGCCACCAATATGAGATTCACTCTATGGGGCTTGAGTCTCTCGTAGTCGTATACTAGCATTATCATATATTCGCTTGAGTCGTATATTCATTTGCTTGTACATTCTCGTTGGAATACATGGTTTCGTTGTTTGTTGTTTTTGTTGCTGATAATTTGTGATCTTTATATTAACCTTTGAAAAACATGTTAAAACTTTTTTTTAAAATAATATAAAATCATTTTATAAAATAAGGATTACTCACCAACTTTTGTTAACCAAAATTATTTTCTAACATGATACAGTAAATTAGGTATGAGGACTTGAAGATGAAGACACATAGGACGGGCTTTATAAAAATAAATTGGAATATTATCTCATGTCTCATGTTTTGAACGTTGTATGAATTATTTGGAACTTTCTTGTTATGTGACAACATAAAATGGAAATGCTTTAAATATTAAAATTATTATTAGTTGTCATGAGCTATGGAGAATCATCATAGTCCTGACTGGTTCCGTTACGGGTTGGGATGTGACACGGGTGATATATAAAAAGAAAGCATTACAATATATAAAAAGAAATAACATTTCATTACAATAATTAAAAAAACATTACAATAATTAAAAAACATTACAATAAATTTACAAACCACTCTAAAATTATATCACTAAAGTCCATATTTTTTTTCGATAATCGCCCTGTGCTTAGGAGCCAATTCCAACGTCTATCTAATTAGGTGGTCGATCGACTTGTAGTAATACTCCATGTCTCTCTCCATTTGTCTCTCCTTCGTAAGTTTGACCACTTCCCGGTTCTCTTATATACGTTGGTCCCGTAGGTCGCGTATGTCTTAAGGCGTTCATTCATCTCATCAAGCTCTTCTTTTAAGTCGGATTCCCTCGACGATGACTCTGGTCGCCATGATTTTCCACCGCTTCTTCTGCCAGGTGCTTTTCATAGCTCCGTCTCCTGCTCCTCTACCCCGTCTCACCCGCAAATAACGGAGTAAAATCGTTTAAGTTAATGTTTCGAGCGTCGGACGTTGGACGTTGGCGTTTGGAGATAAACGGACGCGAAGGTATTTAACTTCTTTGAAGGCTTTCTATTTCCCGAAACTAGCAAAAGAAGTTCCTCCCATTGTAGGGTTGTTGGCCCATTAAGAGCTGTTACGAAGAAGCTTTCAAACCCTTAAGTATAGGAAGTTCCCTCGTTCCGCTTGATATTCTGTTAAAGCCGACGAAATTATATCCTTATTGCTCTGGCCGCTTTTCCAACCGTTTCTAATACGTTGATAAACTCATTGAAATCTTTACGTTTAGGGCTCATATCGAACCACTTTATGGAATCATATGGCCAGTAATACACTTCTTTGAGGACGAGATCAAAAAAGAGTTCTCGGATTCGTCTCCAAAACAAAATTTTAGTTTGGTTGTTGGCTACGAAAAAATGATTTTTTATAAATTTTAACAATAAAATTATAAGATTAAAATAAAAACTAAAAAAGTATATAAAAATCATACAAATTTCGGGATCCCCCGATATGTCGATAAAAACCGTAGCTAACGCGTACTCCTCGTCATCTTCCCACATTTGCACGTTTTTTGGCCGAACCACGGTTGGTTCTTTCTTTTTATGTGACGCATGTTTCCCTCGTTTGGCTTGATCCGATTGTGTCTCCGGGACATAGTCGGGCTCGCCTTGTGACGACCCGCAACCTTGTGACGAGCCGTAACCTCCAATGTTGAAGTTCGGATGCCAACCGCATTGATTTTGGTCCCATCAGAGGGGTTGGTTCAAGATGTTCATGAAACCGGTTTGGTTGTCATTAAATTCGGAAAACCTGGTTCGATAGGCGGTTGGTCGGATGGGAACTGAGACAAAGGGTTGGTTCCGAACGTTTGTTTGGTTCGAGTCTTGCTCCGAATCGTCGCTTGGACGAGGAGGAACGAAACACGGGTTGCAGGGATGCATCTTTTTTAGAGTGAAAGCTTGAGTTTTTTAAGAAATGAGAGAGTGAAGAGAATGAGATAGTTGTATAAATATTATAAAGTGAATGAGTTTATATAGGGTTTAATGAAAAAAATCAAACAAACCTCCACCTTCTTTCCGTTATCCTCATCGCGGCCATCCAAGAAATTAGCCCATAGCGCCGGGGGGGGGGGGGGTGTTTCCCGGCTCTATAGGGCGTTATTCTCCACATGAAGCCTCGGTCACGCTAGAGATGGGCATAAAAACCGGTTCCGAACCAGAACCGGGTCCAGTTCCTAGCCGACAGTAAGTAGAACCGGTTCCGGGTTCAAAATACCCATTGGTTCCAACCCGGTTTCACAATTTTACCATTTGAATCGGGTCGTACCCGGTTCCTACCCGTACCCGGTTCCTACCAGTACCCGAAAATTCAGTTCTAGAAGGAACCGGTTATACCCGTTAAAATGTTACCGTTGGAACCGGTTATACCTGTTATAATGTTACCGTTGGAACCGGTTATAGCCGTTAAAATGTTACCGTTGGAACCGGTTCCTGACCGTTGGAACCGATTCTATATATATTGTTTAGCACACAATTTCTCATATCTATTCTTCTTGTTATATTTCTTTCTTGTTCTTTTTCACATTCTAATCAACAAATGGCCTCAAAGAGTTCCAAAAACGCAAATTCTCAATCCGTTAACAATGTTCCTCAAGATCAATCGGTTCCATATGTGGTTGGAACATTGTCTCATAATCGCAGTAAGGAAGTTTGGAGCAATTGGGAATTGGTCGAGATGAGTGACGGCTCGCAAAAAGCTCAATGTAAACATTGTGGATCGTTATTAGCCAAGGAATCAAACTCAACGTTAACGAAGCATATTAATAAGTATTGCAAAACTTTAAAGGAAATGACATCCGGTCAAGTTCCACTATCCAAAGATGGTACCATTTTTCGTTATGAGCAAAAATTAGCTCACGATCGGATGGCGAAGTTGGTGATACAAAAAGCGTTGCCGTTTGGACACTTCGACGACCCCGATCTTACTAATCTTATTTGGGAGACGCTACAACCTCGCTATAAACATGTAAGTCGTCGCACTTTAAAACGTCTTTGTTTAAGTTTATGGGAAAATGCAAAAAAAGATTTAATTGTTTTTTTAAGAATTTAAAAACTAGTGTAAACCTAACTAGTGATGTGTGGTCGGCTCCACATGGTTTACCGGAATCGTACATATGTGTCACCGCTCATTGGGTTGATCCCGATACATGGCAAATGATGAAGCATACGATTGCATTTGACGAGTTTCCTTCTCCTCATACGGGAGAAAATATTTATAAAATTATAAATGGCACAATAATTAAATATGGTTTAGAAGATAAAATTTTTTCAATATCCTTTGATAACGCTTCAAACAACACAACGGCGATTGAAAAATTAAAGTTGAAGTACAAACCAATACTTGATGGTGTTTTTTTCACACACGATGTGTTGCACATATTATTAACTTAGTAGTGCAAACCGGTTTAAAATATCAATTTGTATCGGATTTTATTATAGCATTTAGAGCTATGCTCCAAGATGTTTTCAAAAGTGGAAAAGAAAGATATCAAGAATATAAAAAACTTTGTAAAGATGTCAACCAAAAAATTATTGGACCGAATTGGGATATACCGACTCGTTGGAATTCAACTTGTCATATGTTTGAAATGGCTATAAAGCAAATGGGCAATTTAAAATCTTTTCATACAACTTTAAGTGATGAGTAACTAGTCGTCCCCTTTCCCGACACGGCTTGGGAAAATATTCATAACCTAAGTACTTTTTTACATGTTTATAAAACTACAACGACTTTGATTTCCGGTGTTTATTATCCTACTAGTTCTAAAGTTGTGGACCAATTGTATTTGATAACAACTAATTTTAAAAAGTTTGAAAATTCTAGTGACATGTTAAGGAATATGACGAGACCAATGATTCAAAAATTTAAAAAATATTTTTTAGAATTACCACCCGTTTTTCTATGTGCCGCTGCTTTAAATCCAGCTTTAAATGTACCGGGTGTTAAAGCTTTAATTGATGAAATTTATGACAAGTTGGATATGCATGAGGAGGATCCAACTTTAAAAGCAAAAACAAAAAAAATATTCAATGAGTGTATGGCCAAACTTTATGATCATTATTTTAAAAAATATCGTGAAAAAATCATACAAATTTGTTTGAGTCTCGGTCCACGGCCTATAACGATGAAACAAGTGGGGATCCACTTATAACCATGTTGAATTTCGTTAGAGACGAGACGGCTAGACAACAAAGGGGTAGTGAACCAACAAGTGAACTTGGGAGATATAAAAAAAATCAGTATTCGCTTACTATGACCACCGAGGAGTATAGGAAATTTGATGTTTTGGCATGGTGGAAATCGAAAGAATTCGAATACCCGATTCTAGCCACCATGGCTCGTGATATACTAACGGTCCAAGCTTCCACGGTAGCTTCGGAAAGTGTGTTTTCTCTTAGTGGTAGGGTTTTGTCAATTAGAAGAACAAGACTAACTCCGGAATCGCTAGAGATGGCAATATGCTTAAAGGACCATTTGGATGCCGTTGATCGTGTTCAACATAAAACTAGTCTAGAAGATGAAGTTGAGTTAGAGCATAAAATTGTTGACGAAGAGGAGGACGAAGAAGTGGAGACTAACGATTCGGACGACGATTGTACCGAGGTACCCGCACCTAAGAGAAACTCATCGGAAAGTGTTGCACCTGCCGCTAGTAAACATTCAAAGAAATAAAATCTACTGGAACCGGTTCTGAGTAATTTTTTATTTTTTTTGTAACCGGTTAATTTTTTTATATATTGTAACCGATTAATTTGTTTTTTAATTTTAACCGATTATTGTTACTATTTTTATTTATCAAGGAACCGGTTCCAACGGTAACATTTTATCAGGAACCGGTCTGAACAGTAAATGGCAGGTTTTGACTGTCAGGAACCGGTTCCCAACACTATTAGAAACCGGTTCCGCACCATACCCGGTTCCACACCATACCCGGTTCCATAATACCCGTACCCGGTTCTACACGGTTCCATATTCTTGGGTGTGAACCCGGGTAGGAACTGGACCCGGTTCCACACCATACCCGGTTCCAATGACATCCAAGCATAAACCGGGTCCGGGTTGGAACCGGTTCCGGGTAATAATAAAACCCGATTATGCCCATCTCTAGGTCACGCTCTGGTACGCATGGGCTAAACACCATGCCAACACTAAAATGGGCCTTGCTGTTTTAATTAAAAAAATAATCAACCTAGTTACATTATTTTTTATTAAAATGAATATTGTTCTTGTTAAAACAAAAACAAAAAGATGAAATAAAAATTTAGTTATAAAGAATTTACTCAGTATTTAAAGACTTAACATTTCTTTTCGGTCACTCAAGTCATATATACCATAATTCTATGAGTGTAGACATGGTGAGAATGAGTTCGATGTTTAAATCATCTATATGTATTGTCACGTCATCGAACAAAGCTTTTTAACACAATTTGTCAAATCGTAAACCTCCAAGGCCTACAATTTGGAAATTCGAACTATATATCTCCAAACATCAAAGCTATTCAACCTCCACTAATGCGATGTATACAACTCAAGATTCCAAAGGTAAAGACTTTCCAAAACTGACAAGGGAAGATGTGCTAAAGGTTGATGATTGCTCGAGTGAAACAACCATCTTTGAGAAAAGCATGGACGTACCATTGATTCTTTCTAGCTTCTACATGTATGATTGAAAGTGAGTTCAAGCACTTACCTAATGAAGATGGTCTTTTGGTTTGTTACAACTTAACCGAGATCATTTTTGTAGGTCTACCTAGCTAGGTAGCTATGCACTTGGAATCAAATGATATAGTGGTTACGCTAGTTCCTTTCACTTTATTCTACCATATCTCCTCATCATCCAATAAGGTGTGGTTTGGGACATAAATTTCTAAGCTTTATTGGCTACATATTTTGGAAATTACGTCCATGATTTTCATATATATATAGGATTTGTTACATCAAAATTACATAAATCAGCGTTCTGATTTCATTAATTACTAAGATTTTCTCTCAATATTAGTTTTCTTTTTATAATCATTCTATATTTAGTTTAAAAACATATAAAGTGTTGACCGCCAAGTATATCAATGTACTTAATTTCATCAATTAATTTTCGAATTTATGTGAGACCAAGATTCTTTTTTCCTCTTATTTCACCCCTTTGTATTATATTTATTAAATGTTTATTTCAAATTACCATTTAATAATATCCAAGTTTTCAATACTAAGTATTTAATATATCAAATTTTATATTAGTAACTATTTAATATTTATTTATTTAACCTGTATAATAAACTAGTTTCAAACCTATTGCAGTAACATTTCATTCCCTCTAAAAAGATTATCACATACATATTACTATATTGTGTTTCCATGACAAGTGTATAGGAACAATCAAAATATAAAGAAAAACATAAAGAGTGAAATTTTCCTTGGGTCAAAGGAAATTCAATTAGGTGGTTGGTTGACTGACTAGGTGCCACGTAAGTAAGACGATGCCAGATCGGACAAAACTACACATGACATGGTCAATGTGTGGCTAGGAGAAGTTGTAGGAGAATAAACACATTGTACGGACATTATTATTGTAACATTATATAACCAACCTTCGATTCCTTCACCAATCTAACGTAGAACCTTTGTTCCATCTTATTTACTCGTCTGTATCTCTCTCTCTCTCTAGAAACAAATTCATGTTCATCCAGTTTTCGTTTTTTGCTTTGTATAACTGAAAATACTTCTCATGGAGTTTCGGATGGTTTCAGACGTTTACTTGGAGCCGACAAGACAAGGTTTTTGGAAGTTGCATGTTTTGATTCCGTATCTTCATTTCTCCAACAACTCTTTGTGTTAGCATATATCCGTTTTGATAAACTGGCTGGAAAAATGTGGCACAACCGCATACATCCGCCTGACCAACCTCATCTGGTAAATCATTTGCTATTCTACACGAAACATGATTTTTTAAGGTTTATCGGTTAGCGCTACGTCAACATCTACTATAATACTTATCCGCCCGCATGCCTAATTCAATCATTTTACCAAACAAATTAATATTATGTCATTTTCTATGTTGTAATCACAAATATCTCTTCTTTTGGTCCTCGTATCTTTGTCGCTGTCGCGATGATGTTAGGTCTATAAGTTATGGTATAACAATGTGATACGAAGTTTTAAAAATATGATAAAATGTTTAGGCTTGTTGATCGTATTTGTATATTAATGTTTCTAATAATGATTTTTGTTTTGTGTTAATTATATAGGAACAGGTATCTAGCCCTCTGAGTACTGCTCAAATCTTGGAGTTTTGTGAGTCAGATTTATTCCAAGAGACCATGCAAAATTCAGATGTTACCTCTGTATCAAATTTCTGTTATGAATCTTATGCCAAAAATCTCACTTTCCCTCTTGATATGATAAAATACCCTATGCCCATCTCCGTCACCTCCGTTGCAACCACTTCCGACAATGTCAACTACTGCGGAGGGGACGACAGCTACACCACCATGTTTGATGAAAAAATAGTAGAAAATAACATTTCCACCCCTCTAGATCTCACAAACCTACATCATTATAATTCATTTAGTCCTCAAGATGATCAATTTGACCTCTCTCTACTCCAAAACCAGCTTTCGTTCGCCACTGATGGGCTATACCCTCAAACGAATGATCAGACCCATGTCATGTCCATGATGGGACCAATAAACGAGTTCCTATCCAAGCCGCCATCCAAGTGCATGCGCAACGACAACTCTTCATCCCTTAGCCATTGTTTTCTTGATCAACCTTACCTTCCATTAAGAAACACAAACCCTGTCGAAAGTTGTGGAGTTTTCGATGGGAATTTGTCGTTATCGAATGAGATTCAAGCTCATGAACTAGATTTCCAACAAGATAATGATGGCGTTTTCTGCTTGGATCCCCTCTCACACCCTTATAATTCCAATGAACTCCAGGTAATTAATTCACTACTAGAAAACTATGCAGTTGCGACCTAGAAAATTTTGCGAGTTGGCCACAATTAGCGACCGCATTTATTCAATGGAAAAATGTCGCAAAATTTGCATATGCTTAACCCATTGCAAAATTTGTGATGGTTTTATTTATGTCGCATAGCAGAAAAACAGAAAAAGAATTAATCAAAGTTTAAATCTAAATATTGGTCCGAACATTCAAATTAATCAAAACTCGGCTTTTGCAACCAAGAAAAGGCGTCACAAAATTAGCTACCAAAACTAAATCAGTCATGAATAAGCGACTGCCATCTATTCAGTAGCCAAAACTGGTTGCAGCAAAATAGAAAAAAGTTAATTAATTAATTAATTAACAATGAAATTTAAAGGGTATCCTAATGTTATCTTTATTTGCTAATTCCAAAGCCCATGTTTTTCGCCACTGTTGATCTGGTTTGAATGAAAGGTACTTGGTGATGAAAGGCAACATCTCGTTAACAATGGAGGTGGATGTTGTAATCCCCCATTAGGACCTCCTGAAATAACATCTTTCGATTCCGAAAGCTTTAGGGTGGCCACCAAACTAACTAGTGAAGAACGAAAAGAAAAGATTCATAGATACATGAAGAAAAGAAATGAGAGAAACTTCAGCAAGAAGATCAAGGTACACAATACGAATCATCTTTTAAACTAGGAAAGTGATTAGAAGTTTTAAAAAAATTATACCATTTGGCATTTTTGTGTTAGTTAAGAATCCTTTCAGCCAAACAAACCAGAAGACGCAACAAATTCAATATGCTATATATGCTAATATGACTTATTGCAATGTGGTGGTTAGTGGGGTCTATGGCTCTCCTGCACCATGCATATGGAACTGTTAAGAAATATGATGAAAACTCTAGCATAAGAGAATGGATATGTTGCGCCATGATTGAAATCTGCTGCACCAAGGGAAGAATTGATTGATTAAAATTTTGAAAATGCAGGGCTATTTTGTCAAATTAATTGGTGAATATGGTATTTTTATTTTGTCCTTTTAATATCTTCTCACCACAATTTTCTTGCAGTATGTTTGCCGAAAAACCCTAGCAGACAGCAGACCTCGAGTAAGAGGAAGGTTTGCCAGGAACGACGAGTTTGGGGAGCACAACAGGAACATCAACAACACCCATGAAGAAGACACTGATGAAGATGTAAAATCTATGCATGTAAGAACAAGAAGACAGATTTATTAACACCAAAAGATTGAATAGATAAAAAAAATGTCGTGTTAAAACTACACCACCCTCTCTCTTTTTACTTGTTACATTCCTCCTTCAACATGTCATCTTAGTGACATTCATTTCACAGAAAAGTAAAAAAAAACATTGATTTGATGTTTTCAGAGCCAACCCAAAAGAAACATGTTTTTAACAATAAAACTTTTGCAACTTTTTTTGTGTTTTGATGACGATGCAGGTGGTGGTGAAAGAAGAAGAGAAGCTAGATTCATCCGATATATTTGCACACGTAACTGGCTTGAATTCGTTCAGATGCAACTACCCAATCCAATCTTGGTTATGATCAAATGTAGTACAGTTTTGCCGAAACTTGTACCTGTGTTGAATTATAGGATGTGTGTGTATATATAGCTTATATATATAATAATGATGTAAAATTTGTTAAAATTGCGTAACCATCCGTCTAGAGGAGTGGTAAATAGTTATTGAAGGCAATATATATGCATGTGCTCTCATTGACAATTTTGTATATAATGCCTCGTTGTCAATAATAGTCATTTCCAAAGCATACAACAATTTTTCATATGATTATGCTAAACGTACGTCATCCACATGTCTTTTCACACTAAAATAAAAATAATAAAATAAATAAAATTTACTTGATACTTTCAGTTGGGAGTATGATGAAAATATAGGAGGGACGATATGTTTACCCAACCCCATTTTCATATAATGTCTCACACTGCTATAATCATTCCTATTACAATCCATTTTCCATATGATGTCTCACACTGCTATATAATCATTCCTAGCATATTCAGAACCTTCTTAGTGATGTGATTTTTTTTTGTGAATTTGTGTTACTTGAGTATCGAATATGTATATAGCACCTAAAACGTTTTTAACTGTGTCACATGATGCTAGCTTTGAAAAATGTAAGAGAAGATACAACAGAAGGATCACACAATCAAAGTTATTTATTATTATTTTGATCAAAATTCTGAATTAGGATAATGTAATCAAATTTGATTTTTGAGTTAGTGTGCTGGAACATTGAACAAGTGTGTGATCGAATATGAAATGTAAATGGCAATGAATACGATGATTTGTATGAGAAAAAAACCCTTGGTCTTTAAAAGATCTCTTGCATAAAAAACCTCGGTGATGGAAACTACCGATCACCAACTATATTGCATAAAAAATGTTACAACTTTGGATGATGATCAAACTCAATACAAGTAATCACTAGTGTGTTTCAGAGAGTATTCCCGTGTAGCTATGTGTGTGAGTTGTGTATTTTAATGTGCTCATCACCTCGTAGATGTTAATAGAAAGAATCTAACTAATTAAACGAAAAAGATGGAATCCCCACATTCGTCCATAACAGTTAACCCATCTTCTACACGTGCTTTATTCGAAGCATATTCAGCGCGATTCCAGCTTGACCAAGTCCCACTCGTTCATAACCTGCATACAACATTAGCAACATAGAAGACAATTGTTAGATAATATAAGTAAAAATAAGGATCCTTGATCCTCAGACTCCTTGTATCATCCGCTAAGGATAAGTGATCCAAGCAACATCTCAGGATATATGATGCACACTTAACAGAACCCATGCCTAACAATTACAACTACACAACAAACTATTATACCTGATTACAACCATATTTCCCGCCCACTCAACGACTCGTAACAACTTAGTTAAACTTATTACAATTTTGACACTTATGACTCCTAAACTTTCCTATTTAAGATCTACACCCCTTCTATTTATAAAATGGCAGTAACATAACTTCTCCCCCACCCAAAAAAAATAGGAAATCTGAACTTGAAGTCGTCAGTGAATTCCCATGAAGCTTCTGATATTAGTAAGTCTTGCCAATGAATCAACAATTGTTGGACCATCTTATTACCCGGTTTAACAATTCGTTGATCAATAATAACTCTCAATTGTAACAAAAACCTCGAACCAGCTTCCGATATCGGTATGAGAACCATGAGCTCTTTTCAATAATGAAACGTGAAACACAAGATGTGTTTTAGTAAAAATCGGTTAAAGAATAATGTAACCAAACTTTGACTGTGAGGTAGAGTGCTTAATGTGTATGAACAACAATGTAATTGATTTATAGAACAAATGACAATGAACGCCGAGATTTGTATGAGAAAAAAGCCCTTCGTCTTTAGAAGATCTCCGGCATAAAAAACCTCGGGTGATGGAGACTACCGATCACCAACTATATTGCACTAAAAAGGCTACAACTTTGGATGATGATAAAGCTCAATACAAGTATTCACTAGTGTGTTACAGAGAGTATTCGAGAGTAGCTGTGTGCGAGTTGTGTGTGAGTTCTATGCGAGTTATCTATTCTAAATGAGCTCATCATCCCTTATAAAATTAGAAACTAACACATAACAAACTATGTGAAAATCATGCAAGTATCCCACCATGCTTCCAAACTCGTGCGAATAGAGAGCATATTCCCCGAGATTCCAGTTTGACCAAGTCTAATTCGTTATGTACCTGTGAGTACAAGTTTTACACAGAGGATACAATTGTTAGTTAATATAAACAATAATAAGGATCCGTGATCCCTAGACTTCATGCACCATCTTTAAAGGATCCGTGAACTAGGCCAATCTAAGGATATGCGATCCATAGTATTAAAAATTAACCCCCAATTATGGCTAGTATTAGATTAACTTTATCTGCCACATTTCCGTTTGATCAAATTAGTCGTTCCAAATAAAACTACCCGTTACGGCTTCTTGTGTCACTGGTGGGATTGCCCTGCAACCATCATTATGATAAATAGAGGAGTACATAGACTCGAAATCCCATTTAAGATCATAGATCTCTAATTTAAAACTCATATCAGAGTTTCAATAGGCATTCTCTCCTCTTCTCCTTTTCCTTTTCTTCTATATTCATCTTTTTCTTCAGCAAATCAATGGCGAAAATGGCCGGTCGATCCTCTCCAAATAAGGATCAGGAATGTGACTGTCACACCCTCAATTTCCACTTGCGGAGTTTTACCGCGAGGCGTGTGAACAAACCAGAATCTGAGACACTAGTAACGTCGAACGACTCTATATGATTCATTAATACGTTTTCCAAAATCATTTGTTTAACCATTCATAGTTAATTTTAGATTGTCTTAGTTTGGTTTCAATGTTTAGCAGAAGCATTAGTTTTTAAAGTTGAGCGGAAGCATTAAAGTAAAGTAAAGGAACGGGCGCCAACACAAACGCCAAAACTAAAGAAAAAACCCAAAACAATGTTTGTAAATGAGACTCAATAAAAAGATGTCTTGATCAATGCAATTGAGTGCACCTAGAGCTCCTAGCATCCTGAGAAACATGTAAAGAAACAAGTGTCAACATTAAAGATGAGTGAGTTCATAGGTTTTCAAAAGTTCATTTGTTCGGTTATAAGTTTGTTTTCCCCGTTATCCCTTACCCGGGATAACGATTTGGTTCCATTATTCCCAACCCGGAATAATACTGATGGTTCCATTATTCCTTACCCGGAATAATAATGATGTTCCATTATTCCTAACCCGGAATAATAAAGTTGTTGTTTCCATTATCCCTAACCCGGGATAATATAGTTGTTGTTTCCATTATCCCTAACCCGGAATAATATAGTTGATTCGTAATTAAGTTCAATGTTAACATGTAGGTAGCGAGCCTAAAGTTATGTCACGTAAGTGTTCGCGATCGAAGCTGACTGTTGTGCCTCCTTGTTGCCAGAGGCCAAATTATTCACCTGTTGACCATACCCGGTCGGCTAGCGCGACTAGCTCGGGTGGGGCTTGTCGGGCCCAGTAGTACTACTTATAATTTCCCCGCTATTTAAACCCAATACTAACGATCCGAGAGATTGTCGAGGACTTGTGTGATATAGCTGCTTAGTGACCATAACGTACATTAACATTAACTTAGTTACCGAATAGTTTAATGACGTTAATTTCGTATAACGTAAAGAGATAGAGTTGTAGAGTGTATACATGTTTCTCCCCCTGTTGTTTAAAACCTGATAAAATTAGGGGCCGTGAACTCACCTTTATTTGCTCGGTTAGTGTAACACAGCTGTTGCAAATGATGGGACCGCTAATTGCGTCCTAACAAGTCAATTGATTTAGAGTTAGTGTGTGAACACACTGATACAAACCCTACACATAATTAACACACAATGCGGTACACATAATAACAAATCCTAACACTCAATTCATGCATGCAAGTATCATCATACCAACATAGTGATCAAACCAACCTATCATGAACACAAATCAATCCATGCAACACTTTGGTACACACATTCGCAAGTTATCAAGTTTCAGCTTATATACTCATAATTAGACTGTTTTCGATGATTTTTATAAATAGTTCCAACGTTCCAAAAATTCCAATTATTTTACAGAAGGTGACAACTATACTGTAGAATTTTTTATAAAATTTTCAAGTCCTAACTCTATACCAATTTTTCATAAATATTAATATACTAGGGTGCAGTCAGATTCGTCGCTTTCTGACTGCAGTCCACGGAAGAATTTATTTAAAAATCTCCGTTCGTCCAATTAACAAAATTCCAGTGAGAGTTTCCCGGAAATTTCCATATCTAGTTGCTGTACAAATTTCTTGATTCGACTCTCTACAGATTATTAGATCCGACTCGATAAACAACTAACAATCTTTCAGAATTTTCACAGCTTCAGTTACTGAACTTAATTGGCCACTTAAAAATAATAAACGACTTCAGAAAAATATGAATCCAGCGCCATTAGAAGCGTTTTTCGAAAATCTACGTTTTAGACTTCAGAAAATCCGTTTTTCGATAAATAATAACCAAGTTACAGCCAGTTGAAGTTGGCTGTAAACAACATTCAGCATCCTGATTTCAGCATTTTATCGCAATCTAACACGCTTAAACAATCGATATGTTAATGTAAATGATCAAGAACAGATTTTTCCAATCATATATCATCATATACATCATACTCATGCAAACCCTAATCATATCTTATGGTTTTTGTCACACAAAACGCAGCCTAATGATTCTTGATTCCACTAATCATCATACTTGCAAACTAGCATAATTAATCGATTAACATCATAACACTTTCTACCATTACATACACACATGATCCATAGTTCATAAACCCTAGTATGATTAGCGAAATAACATAGAACTCTAACCTTTAACAATAAAGATCAATGAGCCGAGAACTAGATGGGACCGATTCGGATGTTGGCGAGAGTTGCGACCGAGAGGGAGAATGGAGAGGGGCTGCCGCGATCAAAAGGGAGTGCAAGAAGGCTGTTTGCGATCGAGAGGGAGGGTAGGAAGGGCTGCCGTCGGTTGCTAGGGTTTGTGTGTTTTTGTTTTTGAAACAATGCACATGCATGTATGTGTATATATAGCGCAAGGGGTCAAGAAAAAGGGAAGGGTTGCGGTTGGGTGTGTGCTCGCGGCCGCAACGGTTTGGGTGGGGCGGTTTGGGTTTAAAACTTGATCCCCAAGTTTTGGTTAACTCTTTGAGTCGTAAGGAAATGAGGCCGGCTCGTGTCGCGGCTCGGTTCGATTCGTCTATATATTTACTATATATATATTTTATAACTAAAACAAATCACGAAATCGAAACATCACATAATAACTCACCAACTTATAAACGTTTAATACACATAGCACGTAATTCATTTGCCAAGTTTACGAAGTTATCATAATTATTTCGAGCGTGCAATTTAAGTCTCCGAATCAATTTAACGTAGGAACGAATAACCGTGAAGTAGTGCGTTTAAGATGTCTGAAAAACCGGGATGTCACATTATCCCATGTTGAAAGAATTTTCGTCCCGAAAATTGAGTAAACGCGGTTTAGAATGCAACGTGCATGTTTAGAGTGCCACGCACAAAGATTTAGTTCGTTAACAATGGTACACGAAATTACAAGAAATTCCCAGGTTGTCACATCATCCCCATGTTAAAAGAATTTTCGTCCCGAAAATTTAGTTGGTGGTATCGTTAACTTGTTGCTCAGTTGCAAAAAGGTGTGGGTGTTTGCTTTTCATTTGGTCCTCTCTTTCTCACGTGAACTCCGGTCCACGCTTAGAGTCCCAACGAACCTTGACGATCGGAATCTTGCTGTACCTTCGAGTCTTGATCTCACGATCCATGATCTCGATAGGTTGTTCCACAAAGTGCAGTTGTTCATCCACTTGAATCTCATCCAATGGAATGACTAGGGTTTCATCTGATGACACTTCTTCAGATTTGACACGTGAAAAACGTTGTGAACTCCACTGAGTTCGGCAGGAAGGTCTAATTGATAAGCTACGGTTCCGATAAGTTTCAAGATCACAAATGGACCTACGTATCGTGGGTTTAGTTTGCCTCGTTTTCCAAAGCGGATTACACCCTTCCAGGGTGACACCTTCAGTAGGACGCGGTCGCCTACTTGAAATTCGAGTGGTTTGCGTCGTTGATCAGCGTAGCTTTTCTGTCGATCTCGTGCCGCCGCCATGCGGTTTCTGATTTGTACAATCTTTTCAGTAGCCTCAAGTATCAACTCAGGGCCTGTGAGTTGACTGTCACCGACTTCTGCCCAACAGGCCGGTGATCTACATTTACGACCGTATAATGCCTCAAACGGTGCTACCGATATACTCGTATGGTAACTGTTGTTATACGAGAATTCCACTAAAGGCAGGTGAATTTCCCAACTATTCCCGAAGTCTACTACGCATGCCCTAAGCATGTCTTCCAAGGTCTGTATGGTCCTTTCGCTTTGACCATCAGTCTGAGGGTGATAAGTTGTGCTCATATCTAAGCGTGTTCCCAACGCTTTCTGAAGTGACTGCCAAAAGTTGGACGTGAAGCGAGCATCTCTGTCTGAGATGATGGACGTTGGCACTCCGTGCCGAGAAACTACTTCCTTAATGTAGATGCGAGTCAACTTCTCCATCTTATCTGTTTCTTTAATAGCTAGGAAGTGTGCGGACTTAGTTAAACGATCCACGATTACCCAGATGGTATCGCACCCACCCAAAGTTCGCGGGAGTTTAGTGATGAAATCCATCGAGATCTGATTCCATTTCCACACTGGGATCTCAGGTTGTTGAAGTAGCCCCGATGGCTTCTGATACTCTACCTTGACTTTTGCACAAGTCAAACACTTGCTCACGTAGGTGGCTATATCAGCTTTCATGTTGGGCCACCAATACGCAGCTTTAAGGTCTTGATACATCTTATCCGAACCAGGATGAACAGAGTATCGGGATTTGTGAGCTTAGTCCATGACTAGCTTTCTAAGGTCTCCGTAGAGAG
Source organism: Scalesia atractyloides (assembly GCA_947069175.1). NCBI lineage: Eukaryota > Viridiplantae > Streptophyta > Magnoliopsida > Asterales > Asteraceae > Scalesia > Scalesia atractyloides. The sequence goes on from CAMTDV010000027.1 coordinate 57,084,677, forward strand.
GTACCCATATACGATTCATGAAATACCGGGCACCATTGGGTTTTACTTCCCAATCGCGTTCCATCTTTCCCACCGATTCGGCTTTGATGTTTTCTTCCTTAACTGCTTCTAACTGCGCGTCGCGTATCTGTTCGGGTAATCCCGAATGAATGGTGAACTGTAGTGCTCGTACCCGACGAGGTTTCTAGTGTTCCTTCCTACTGAGGGCATCAGCTACCACGTTAGCTTTACCCGGGTGATACCGAATGGCACATTCATAATCGCTCAGGAGTTCGACCCAGCGACGCTGTCGCATGTTCAACTCCTTCTGATCAAAGATGTGTTGGAGGCTCTTGTGATCTGTATAAATTGTGCACTTTGTTCCATATAGGTAGTGTCTCCAAATCTTAAGTGCAAACACTACTGCTCCCAATTCCAGGTCGTGTGTTGTGTAGTTTTTCTCGTGAACCTTCAATTGTCGGGACACATACGCGATGACCTTATCGCGTTGCATGAGTACGCATCCCAATCCCTGGATGGAAGCATCACAATATACCACAAAATCATCAGTCCCTTCCGGCAAGGACAGAATGGGTGCACTGCAAAGTTTCTGTTTCAGCAATTGAAATGCCACTTCCTTCTTGTCACCCCAAGCATACTTGATGCCTTTCTGGGTGAGGGTGGTAAGCGGTTGCGCGATCTTTGAAAATCCCTCGATGAAACATCTGTAGTAACCAGCCAAACCCAAAAATTGGCGGATCTCCGTCGGTGTCCTGGGTGCTTCCCAGTTTTTAATAGCTTCAATCTTGGTGGGGTCGACGTGGATACCCTTTTCATTTATGATATGCCCGAGGAACTGAACTTCCCGAATCCAGAAATCACACTTTGAAAGCTTGGCATATAGTTTCTCCTGTTGAAGTAATTCCAGCAGTGATCGTAGATGTTCAGCATGTTCTGCTTCACCTCTAGAGTAGATGAGTATGTCATCGATGAACACAATGACAAACTTGTCGAGATATGGTTTACACACACGGTTTATGAGGTCCATGAACACCGCGGGTGCGTTGGTGAGACCGAAGGGCATGACCAAGAACTCATAATGGCCATACCGAGTACGAAATGCCGTCTTAGCGATATCCTCCTGCCTGACGCGTAACTGGTGATAACCGGACCGTAGATCAATCTTGGAATAGTAGCTTGACCCTTGAAGTTGGTCGAAGAGATCGTCGATGCGAGGTAACGGGTATCAGTTCTTGACAGTAACCTTGTTGAGTTCCCTATAGTCGATGCACATGCGGAAGGTCCCGTCCTTCTTCTTGACAAAAAGGACTGGAGCTCCCTATGGCGAAGCGCTTGGTCGGATAAATCCCTTTTCTAACAGCTCCTGAAGTTAGGTAGACAACTCCTGCAGCTCGGCTGGAGCTAGGCGGTATGGGGCCTTGGCGATGGGAGTTGCATGGTTTGCCAATTCAATTTCAAACTCCAATTGTCGATGGGGCGGAAGACCAGGTAACTCCTCTGGAAATACATCGGAAAAATCACGAACGACGGGGATGTCTTCTATACGTTTCTCGTCCTTAGGCTGTTCAGTAACCAGTGCGAGTAAAGCGAAAGAGTTCTTCCTCCGAAGATACTTCTGCGCTTGCATGTAAGAGATGATGTTTGTGACGACGCCTGCCTTCTCGCCTTGCACCGTCAAGATTTCGTCGTTAGTGAGCGGAATACGGATAGATTTTTCGAAACAGAGAACTTCAGCTCGGACGTCGGATAGCCAGTCCATTCCGACTACCACGTCAAAACTTCCCAGGGTAGTTGTCATCAGATCAATGGTAAAGGTGTGACCCGCGAGTTTGAGTTGACAGCCGGATACTATATGGGTCACATCTACAAATTTACCATCGGCTAGTTCTATGATATAAGGGGTCTCTAAGGGTTTAGGCGTGAGATTTAGGTTCTTCCTAAAAGACTCAGATATAAAACTCCTATCCGCACCCGTATCAAAAAGCACAGTAGCAAAATGTTCATTAAGGGGAAACTTACCGGTGACCACGTTCGAGTCGTTTCTGGCCTCTCCGCGGCCCAACGTAAATGCGCGACCTTTGGCACCTCCTGTGCCACCATTTCCATTATTGTTGTTGTTATTGTTGTTGTGGTTATTGTGGTTGTGGTTGTTCCCACCATTGTTGTTGTTGTTACGCAGCTTTGGGCAGTCTCTTTTGAAGTGGGCAGTGCTACCACACTGATAGCATCCCCGGTTAACACCCTGTTGCTGACCCTGTGGTTGATTTTGGTTTTGTCGTGACATGATTTCCCCGCGACAATCCTTTGCCGCATGTCCCACTTTGCCACATCGTTGGCAGCGATTCCCGGCACAAGGGCCGTGATGATGAAGATTACAGCGATTGCACTGCGGCTTTCGACCTACATAGCCGCTTGCGTTCTGGTTGTTGTTGGCGGGCTGATTTTGGTGACCCCGGTGGCTGTTGTAATTATTGAACCGTTTCTGGTTCCCCTGTTGTGGCTGGGATGACGAAGACTGTCGAACAGACAGTCTTCAAACTTTCTTTATTATCAGGGGCAACTTCAGTTGTACCCCGAGTTGGCAACTTCTTTTGTTCCACCGCCTTATCGGTGAGTTTGTGTGCCAACCTGATTGCTTGATGTTCAGTTGCAGGGTTGCTAGCCATTACCATACCCTGAATCTCAGGGACCAGACCCCCAAGGTAGAACTCGAGTCGTTTCTCAACAGTGTTGGCTAGATCGGGACATAGAAATACCAAATCGTGATGTTTTGCTGTGTATGCTTCGATTTCAGATCCCACCATCTTGTGGTTCCATAATGTTTGCTCCAACTGTTGAACTCTGTCTCGCGGACAGTACTCTTCTTTGATTAGGGCCTTAAACTCGACCCAGGCCATTGCATTTGCAGCAATAAGTCCACGCGTTTGGACTTGTGCATTCCACCAAGTTAGTGCCCCATCTTCCAATGTTGAGGCTGCATACTTGACCTTGTTGGCCTCCAGACAGTTGCACATTTCAAATACCGATTCAGATTTTTCGATCCAGCGGACCAGTCCTATGGGTCCTTCTGCCCCCGAGAATTTGCTTGGCTTCGCGTCGAGGAACATCTTGTAGGGGTTAAGACCCCCTCCTGCTGACAGAGGATAGGTAGTCAGCGAGGAATTCTACTAGCCCAACTATTAGATTTTCCCATGAAAATTTAATAATGGTTACCTGCCGGTTGGTTCTGAACACCCGCTAGAGCTGCATTCACGTGCTCTTGGATCATTGCAGCTAATTCTTCGGGCGTCATGTTAAGGTTTCCGCGACGTCCAGTTGCCATTTAGATCTTCGTAAGACAACATAAACACACACCGATAAGTCTATATATCCAATATAGTTATCCTATTCCGTACTTAAATAATTCTTCAAGTTATGTCAACTCAAATAAATTAAATAGTCAAAAGAAATACTTGATTAAATAAAGTTTCAACGTCTTACAAAGTGCCAATCAAACATATCAGTTTACTATAAAGTCTCAAGTTTAAACACAAGTAGGAAAATAAATAGACTGAAAGAAAGTAAATAAAATAGGCGAGACGTGTCAGTCTTCCACGTCTCCATCTCCCAAATCGCTATCGTTGCCGTCATCTAGCGCGGCATTTCCAGCTTCTACAGCTGGGTCCCCCTCCGGATCCTCCTCCGGATCCCTCTTCTGGATCCTCTTCTGGATCCTCTTCTGGATCCTCTTCTGGATCCTCTTCTGGCACTGATGGAGGGGCCGGTGCTGGTGCAGGTGCCTGATTTTGTTCCAGTTCTTGAATTCTCCAGCTAGACTCAAGAACTCTGTCTTCTAGCCAATCAGCCCTTAGCTGCTCAGCACGAAGATCTCTGGCTAAAGTGTTACGAGCTATCCTACTCGTATGTTGCTCTTCCTCGAGCGATCCAGTTTTACCTGTCAATTGTCGTATCATCCATCCCTGTGCTAGGATGGTTTCGTGCATTCTTTCTAATTGTTCTTGTTGTTTCCGTATCATATCTCTAAGTAGGTCGTTCGCTACTTCTAACGAGTTACACCGGTTCGACCGGCACAACGATGGTCGGGCGTGAGGATGACTCCTCCCCTAGAGCGAGCCTTTTTCTCGCAGCTGAGCGTGTGTCCACGCCATGAGGTGGTAAGGGTTCCACCATAGGTGCCTTTCCCGGCGCCCTTGGTGGCGAAAGTTTGTCGGATGATGATGATGATGACATTGCCTGTTGGGTTGTGTAGTTAGTTACGAGTTGCATTCATTTCTATTATGCATTCATATTTTACATAACACAGTTGTGGTACATCACATAACAAGATATAACAGTTCGGTGCCAAACTAAGTCTAGTGTCGTGTAATCAGCCATAGTTTAGGTCTACTTCTAATGCAAACCTGGTTCTCTATAGCTAGAGGCTCTGATACCAATCTGTCACACCCTCAATTTCCACTTGCAGAGTTCTACCGCGAGGCGTGTGAACAAACCAGAATCTGAGACACTAGTAACGTCGAACGACTCTATATGATTCATTAATACGTTTTCCAAAATCATTTGTTTAACCATTCATAGTTAATTTTAGATTGTCTTAGTTTGGTTTCAATGTTTAGCAGAAGCATTAGTTTTTAAAGTTGAGTGGAAGCATTAAAGTAAAGTAAAGGAACGGGCGCCAACACAAACGCCAAAACTAAAGAAAAACCCAAAACAACGTTTATAAATGAGACTCAATAAAAAGATGTCTTGATCAATGCAAGTGAGTGCACCTAGAGCTCCTAGCGTCCTGAGAAACATGTAAAGAAACAAGTGTCAACATTAAAGATGAGTGAGTTCACAGGTTTTCAAAAGTTATTTGTTCGGTTATAAGTTTGTTTTCCCCGTTATCCCTTACCCGGGATAACGATTTGGTTCCATTATTCCCAACACGGAATAATACTAATGGTTCCATTATTCCTTACCCGGAATAATAATGATGTTCCATTATTCCTAACCCGGAATAATAAAGTTGTTGTTTCCATTATCCCTAACCCGGGATAATATAGTTGTTGTTTCCATTATCCCTAACCCGGAATAATATAGTTGATTCGTAATTAAGTTCAATGTTAACATGTAGGTAGCGAGCCTAAAGTTATGTCACGTAAGTGTTCGCGATCGAAGCTGACTGTTGTGCCTCCGTGTTGCCAGAGGCCAAATTATTCACCTGTTGACCATACCCGGTCGGCTAGCGCGACTAGCTCGGTGGGGCTTGTCGGGCCCAGTAGTACTACTTATAATTTCCCCGCTATTTAAACCCAATACTAACGATCCGAGAGATTGTCGAGGACTTGTGTGATATAGCTGCTTAGTGACCATAACGTACATTAACATTAACTTAGTTACCGAATAGTTTAATGACGTTAATTTCGTATAACGTAAAGAGATAGAGTTGTAGAGTGTATACATGTTTCTCCCCCTGTTGTTTAAAACCGGATAAAATTAGGGGCCGTGAACTCACCTTTATTTGCTCGGTTAGTGTAACACAGATGTTGCAAATGATGGGACCGCTAATTGCGTCCTAACAAGTCAATTGATTTAGAGTTAGTGTGTGAACACACTGATACAAACCCTACACATAATTAACACACAATGCGGTACACACAATAACAAATCCTAACACTCAATTCATGCATGCAAGTATCATCATACCAACATAGTGATCAAACCAACCTATCATGAACACAAATCAATCCATGCAACACTTTGGTACACACATTCGCAAGTTATCAAGTTTCAGCTTATATACTCATAATTAGGCTGTTTTCGAGGATTTTTATAAAATAGTTCCAACGTTCCAAAAATTCCAATTATTTTACAGAAGGTGACAACTATACTGTAGAATTTTATATAAATTTTTCAAGTCCTAACACTTTACCAATTTTTCATAAATATTAATATACTAGGCTCAGTCAGATTCGTCGCTTTCTGACTGCAGTCCACGGAAGAATTTATTTAAAAATCTCCGTTCGTCCAATTAACAAAATTCCAGTGAGAGTTTGCCGGAAAATTCCATATCTAGTTGCTATACAAATTTCGTGATTCGACTCTCTACAGATTATTAGATCCGACTCGATAAACAACTAACAATCTTTCAGAATTTTCACAGCTTCAGTTACTGAACTTAATTGGCCACTTAAAAATATCAAACGACTTCAGAAAAATATGAATCCAGCGCCATTAGAAGCGTTTTTCGAAAATCTACGTTTTAGACTTCATAAAATCCGTTTTTCGATAAATAATAACCAAGTTACAGCCAGTTGAAGTTGGCTGTAAAAAACATTCAGCATCCTGATTTCAGCATTTTATCGCAATCTAACACGCTTAAACAATCGATATGTTAATGTAAATGATCAAGAACAGATTTTTCCAATCATATATCATCATATACATCATACTCACGCAAACCCTAATCATATCTTATGGTTTTTGTCACACAAAACGCAGCCTAATGATTCTTGATTCCACTAATCATCATACTTGCAAACTAGCATAATTAATCGATTAACATCATAACACTTTCTACCATTACATACACACATGATCCATAGTTCATAAACCCTAGTATGATTAGCGAAATAACATAGAACTCTAACCTTTAACAATAAAGATCAATGAGCCGAGAACTAGATGGGACCGATTCGGATGTTGGCGAGAGTTGCGACCGAGAGGGAGAATGGAGAGGGGCTGCCGCGATCAAAAGGAAGTGCAAGAAGGCTGTTTGCGATCGAGAGGGAGGGTAGGAAGGGCTGCCGTCGGTTGCTAGGGTTTGTGTGTTTTTGTTTTTGAAACAATGCACATGCATGTATGTGTATATATAGCGCAAGGGGTCAAGAAAAAGGGAAGGGTTGCGGTTGGGTGTGTGCTCGCGGCCGCAACGGTTTGGGTGGGGCGGTTTGGGTTTAAAACTTGATCCCCAAGTTTTGGTTAACTCTTTGAGTCGCAAGGAAATGAGGCCGGCTCGTGTCGCGGCTCGGTTCGATTCGTCTATATATTTACTATATATATATTTTATAACTAAAACAAATCACGAAATCGAAACATCACATAATAACTCACCAACTTATAAACGTTTAATACACATAGCACGTAATTCATTTGCCAAGTTTACGAAGTTATCGTAATTATTTCGAGCGTGCAATTTAAGTCTCCGAATCAATTTAACGTAGGAACGAATAACCGTGAAGTAGTGCGTTTAAGATGTCTAAAAAACCGGGATGTCACAGTGACAGTCAACTCAAAAGCCAAAACCCACTGAAGAATCCTTCCTCTGCTGTGTAGATTCACTGATCCTAAAGTCGATCAGCTACGCAACTGTTTCCCTGAGGGAACCCTCTACCTTTTGACTCTTCGCTCAAGAGTGATTCTGAATTCTCGGTTTGGGTTTGTTTCCCTGCTGCGCCATTCCAAATTGGCTATACTTATCCCTTTCCAATATTCACCCAAATTTTCTTTACCCGAACTAGTCTGTGTTACAACCAGGTGATGCCGATGCTGTGGAGGGTGTTATACACTCTTGAACAGATCATAGGCGATGAGGGTTTGAGTTTCACCCTTTCTGAACTCCCACACATGTACAATCTTATGTCTCACGGATCCCACCGATTTCTATTCAAAGCCAAACCTCAGCAGCCGCTCCCACTCCTCAAAACCACCGAAAACGATACCTCTTGCAAGAACAAGTTCTTCTTTGTGAGGAGGAATACTATTCCTTTAGGGGATAGTCTTCCAAAAAAGTGGAACTTGAAGGGTAGGATATAGGATCCTTAGGTTAGGACTGCAGAGAGTTCTTTTCTTTTTTGTTGAGGATAACTGATCTTGTTTTGTTTACTTGTGAAGTGACCAACTTTGCTTCTCTCATTGATACTCCTGAAAGAGTAGCTGCATTCTTGGGATTGGATTCAACGGTTAGAACATTCAAGCCAAAAGCAAAGGATTTAGAAGATACCACATCCACCACTTTCACAATGTCAACTAAGTATTCATGTATAATGAAATGTTTATAAGATAAAATAAAATCAAAGGATTACAACTACTTATCTTTATGTTGGCTGAATAGGTGCTGCTAGGTCCTCATCCAAATTTGCCTCAAAGTTTGGTCTTGGAGATATCGACAACATAATCTCCCCTCATTTAATCAAGAGAGAGCTGGCCAAAGGTCAAAGCCAACCGGAGTCCAGAGTTATGACCACCCGTGCCAAGGCTGGATCCAAGAGGAAGAAGCCAAGTGAGTCTGATAAAGACAATCTCTAGATAGAGTGACATTTCCACGACTTTATCACTGAGGTAAGGATCCTTGATGCTTATGACTAATCTTGTCTTTTGCTAATGATAAATCATCCTAAGTTTCCTGTCTTGCAATTTGCAGAAGTTTGTCCGTATCTAGGCTAACAAGGGCGCCTAGCCGATGCTGAAGAGAACCTAGTTGATCTTCATTCCATTGCCGCTGCCAAGGACAAGAGGATCTCCCAACTCAAGAAGGAGGTCAACAACCTAGATAAGCAAATCATGGTGGCAGAGATACATGCCAACAAAGCTCAACTGGAGGCCGCTGAAGAAGATAAGTCTGCGCAGCTCAAGCCATTTTGCAGGCAAGGATAAAAATAGTCCAAGAGGCTATAGATCCTGCTTTTGATAGGTCTGGATAGGATCTTGTTGGGTAGAGGCAAAGACTCCTGGAGCTCGGTGGTGAAGAGGAGCCTGAGCCGGTGCAGATGCTGGAAGCTGGAACTAGCGGGACAAAGGAGGTGGTCGAGGCCGTTGGAGCTGAAGGTGGTGAAGTAGGTGGTGGTGCAGCTGAAGGTGATGCTGCTGTGGTGGGCAACGAAGGATAATAAAGACGAGGCCTGAGCCCACGTTTTTAGGTTTACGTGGTTTTTGTTAATAGTGTTTTGAACAATTTATGGTTTGTAATTCTAAACAATAGTTTATATGGTAAGGATCCATGATCCTTAAGACAATAGGGGGTGGAAAAGGTAGATGAGTCCTTCAATGTTTGTGGAGGATGAAACCTTTGACGCCCCTCACCTTTATTTTCCTGCATCTCAATAACAATTAGTATGGACACCCTTTATCAACCTAATTGGATGGGACACGTTTTGCTGGTAGAAACCTTGGGTTGATGATTTTGACAACCTTTTAATAGGGTTTTAATAAAAATAACAACCTTTTAACTACATCTTGTGTTGTATTTTTATTTCTGAAATATTGATCTGATAAGTTTATGTTTATTATTAGCTTTATTTTACAAAACTTAGAGAATTTTGGATTTGTAAAAAATACACCAATTCTTTATCATGACAACTATGGAAAATATGAGAAGTTATATGATCAACAATCAGGGTTATAGACCTAAAACATCAAATAAATGGACAATCCACGAACATAATGTAAAATTGATACCATAGGATTGTAAGAGACTGATTTTCGGCCAGATCTGTGCAAAAATCATGTTGAAATTCGAAGAAATGAAGATTCTAGATCGAAAAACGTAATCAGTTTCGTCCGTACGAGTGAGCCTCTATGGCTTGTACGAGTGACACTTCGTCACTCGTACGAAGCATCACTCGTACGAAGCAAAACACTCGTACAAAGCACCACTCGTACAAAGTCCAGCTCGTATGAACTGGTTAAAAAAATTGGTGATTACAATTTTTTTTTGAGATTTTAACGTCTAATTCGGGTTGTTCGGGGCCACCGTCTAGAGCTTCAGAGTATAGATTTGATGATACAGTCACAAAAGGATGAAGATTTTGTGGTAGTCACTGATACCTGCGCAAAACGTTGATCATTTGGTGTGGTGACCTATTAATGGGCCTAAATATTAAGTCAGTATTTGATCAAAACTGCAATTTTGGGAAATTTTTCGCAAAATTTGAGTACCATATGCTGCAGTCGCGCGGTAATCTTCCTTCCCATAAGAACAAAAGACATCAGAATTTGCAAAAATGAGGGGGAATAAAAATTTTCACGTATATGTTAAAATTCCGGCATTTTTGAAATTTGTGACGCTGCAACAATATCCGGGTGGTTCCGACTTCAGATTATCTGGGAAACACAGAGGATCGAAGATTCATTAGAGATGAGATAAAGTTTAAGTCTATTCACGAAATAGACTATACATTTGGAATGTGTGATCAAAGAATGTGCAGAATTTTCAGATCATGATTCAGATTGATGCTCAAGGGCTAACTACCTGATCCCCGATGTGGAATAGGAAGCACATACGACTGCCTATCTTTAACTCTGCAAGGCAAATGAACTGTTTTTCATACTAACCCCCAGAAAACAAGGATGTCTTGTAGTTTCAGATGCTCCATTCCAGCGGAGATAACTTTATATATGTTATTTTGACTAAAAAGGAAGAATGTGATTCTGATTGCCAAAGAATGTTTCTCAGATTTGATGTGTTACCAGATAGTATGATTCCGATGATGATTTGCTGATTGAGAAGATTACCGATTTGCTGATCAATCATGATTACGGAAATCAGGATTTCAAATTTTTGCGGATATTCATTGATTTGAAGTTTTTCGTTGTGGTAATTCAAAGTTTCTATCAATTGCCGGTTGGGTTTTGAAGATCAGAGTATCAAGCATCAGAGGAGTGCGCTAAACCGAACATGGATATGGTTAACATCGAAAAGGAGAAGCTGCATTGTTTAATTTCAAGTTGGTGATTGTTCGAGAAAATTTGTAGATCAAGCAAATCAGAGGAGGTCTTGAACCGTGCAAACAACGACCTGAAGATTAAATTCTGCAGAAAATTATTTCAGGGGGAATGTTGCTTAATGTAGATAATGCAAACCCGGATCTTCAATCAAGGGGAAATTACGACGTCAACAGATACCTGATTGAAGTTGCAGAATATTAAACACAGCTCTCAGATTTCAAGATCAAGTTCAAGCTTCGACACTGACGTCCAAGGGGAAACTGTTGATGCAGTTTATAGCCGTCACTGTGCGAATAGGCTAGAAAGAGTGTGTATTGAATATTGTATAGACTAGATACCAACACACAACCCAAGTGCGAACGAGTACTGGCTCGTACGAGTGACACGTACTCGTACGAGTGACTTTGTGCCTCGTACGGGTGCATTTGTGCCTCGTACAAGTGATAACATCTCACTCGTATGAATGACCCTTCGTACGAGTGACAACCTGCTCGCTTCGCATGAGCTGTCATGTCTATAAATAGGTGTTGTGTGTTCATTGTTTGTAAGTTCTGGAAGTTCCCTGAGGGGAAACGCTGGCAGATTCTCTCTAGGAACTCCACCGGCCAGACAAGATGTATACTCTTTCGGTTGAATGAATGAATAAATGCTTCCGCTGATTCTGTTCCTACTCCCTGTTTATATCGTTCTGCCGAATCTGTACTATCCCCAAAACCTCCGTCTAGAACCGCCGCAGCCCCCGGAACCACACGTGTCACCGAGCTCTGCCGAATCGTTAACCATACGATTCTACGAAAGTATTATTGTCTTGTCTCGAAATAACCAATCTATGGTTATCTTGGAAACGACTAAGTTTTCGAGAGATTTGAAATATATGTTTATATATAAGCATAAATGTATTTATGAAGTCGTATTAGTCGTCTAGAATAGAAGGCGTAGATACATTGTAGTACGACTCGTTGTAGCTTTCGTAAGATGTAAATGTATATATACATACACGTATGCATATATATATATATGTAATACATTTCATATCCGAACAATAGTCTTGCATATCGTTTATAATTAATAAAATAATTATATAATCGTATGCTTGTTATAATCTTACGGTATTGTGTCGTACTTCGTTTAGACGTTTGAATCAAATATAACAAGTATAATATTGTTATAAAAGCATTTGAAAGTATTCGAGTCGTCGACGTTTGAAATAAATATAACTATATTTATTTTATAAAAGTCTGCGAAGTCGACGTGTAAAATAAATATTCAGATTCATGATGTTTGTAAAGAAAATAGACTATTATATTTTGGATATATGTTTTTCGCATACTAGACATTTGAAAGATAGTATCCGAATTCCGACACTTGAAGTAAATATTCGCATTATATTTATCTTATAGAAGTACTCAGAATCTCGGCGTTCGGAATAAACGTAAATACTATACTTATTTCATAAAAGTGTTAGAATGAATTATCGATGTTTGAAGTCTAATTTCCGAATTCCTCTATTTAGTAACCCCATTCGTTTGAGAGGTTATAAACTTGTTTTACGAGTTGTAAAGTGCCGTCGAGAATAAATATATATTCGTATTTATTTTAGCAAATACTTTGAATTCCGACTAATTTCGTTAATAAAACACGTTTGGTATTACGGGTTTTTATGAAAAACGGGCATAGTTTCCTCTGTATTTGGATGATCCCGACAATCAAAATGTCGATTTATTTGTCGAAACGCAACATATTCAAAGAAATCAACATATACGTAATTCTATTGTAACTTCAAATCGTCGAATATTTGTCGCGCTCAAATGTATTATATATGTATTGTGTAACAATGTCGGTTGGTTTTTATCTAGTATATATGCGATTTATAAACGAAATCCATTGCCCGGATACAAGTAATTTTTATATTTTACTTGAAAAAATGTTAATCTTTTCTCTAGTCGGGTCGGTTTGAGCTCGGTTTCTCGTAAATTAATATTAATATTTATATAAAATAATATAAAAAAATTCACGTCATTAAATTATTACAGAGTCTTGGGTTGACCCGTTGACTGAGTTTGACCGTAGCTGACCGTGTTGACCACGATTGACCTGGTTTAACTTACGTTGACCAATTTGACCCGTGTTGACTGAGTTGACCATACCGATCCTTTCTGTTGACCGTTTGACCATCTTTGACCTGAGTTGACTCGGGTTTGACTAAGTTAACCCGGGTTGACTAAGTTGACCCAGTGTTGACCGAGTTTGAACTGAGTGAACCTAATGTCGACTTTGACCGAACTTGAACTAAGATCTGAACCGAACACACTCACTTCTTTGTAACCCGAACCCAATAACACATGTCTCGAACCAACCCACCTTACTGCCAACGCCGAACCTGGAACCACCGTTGTCTCTTGTCGCCGTGCGGTGGTCCCGTTCGACCGCGTAACCCTTTCATCAGCCACCACACACCCCTGTTAACAACCACCTTCAACGTAACCACCACCGTGAGCCTCCTCTCCCATAAAATTGTTCAAAACCCGGTTCCCATTAACCGAGCTAAAATACTAAAAAAACATAAAAAGAGCCGGAAAATTCAGCGGAATTGTTGCCGGAAAATAGAAACTTGTGAAACTTTACAGAAAGTCCTCTATCAAACTGATCTAAGCATGCATGAAGCGACAATTCGAAATGAGTTCGCCAGAATCTTGACCGGAGCTTCACCGGAGTTGTGTCTGAGCCGAAGCGGCTTCGATTATTTATAAACAGACACCACCATCGTGTTTCGAAGGCTTAGTTTAGTAGGGGAGGGTATTTTTGGCCGAAAAAATCTCACAGGAGACCACTGCCACCGTCAGCGGCGGCGCCGCCGCGTCGCCGTCTCTGCCGTACCCTGCCGGTGGCCGGCCGGAGTCCGGTCGCCGGATGTTCTAGAGCGAGAAAGATAGAGAGAGAATTAAGAGTTAGAGAGAGAGTTTATAGGTGTAAAAATGGTGTTTTAAGTGTGTGTTTACCCTTTTATAGTTAGGGTTTTAGTGGGTTAGGCCCAAGGCCCATAAGTCCGTTTGTAGTGTTTTGAGCGGCCCAATCGCGTCTACGAGGCCTGTTTTTGAACCTGAATGTCACGTAACATCGTATAATATTGTTTTAGGGGCAAAAACATGTAAAATGGTGTCGGTATTCTATATTAATCGCATGCGTTCGTCGGTTTCGTCAAAATCGCATAAAATGATTCGGGGGTTGTTTTAATCCATTTTCCGATCCGATGTTAACTGCGATTACTAAAGTTTGAAAATGAAGCTAAAATTATCATAATATTCCAGTTTTGAAGGTGATATACAAGTCCAATGCTTTCGTTTCGTTGTCGGTGCGTTTCTACAATTGCGTGTTTCGTTCACGTAAGCGTTTTGTGACGTTCGAAAGCATAATAACCCATCAAAACCAATTCTTATGTATAAATTATACATGTAAAATTTGTATCTATCGGCGTTGTCAGTATTTTGTCCGGTGTCAGTTCGTTATCGCTTATCGTTCAGCAGTCTTCTCGCAATCAACATTCGCGTACTGTAAAGCCAACAAGGTGTTCCTAGGCATTCCAAAGGCCTGGTTAAGTTAATCTGTATCTTAAACACCAGTTTTAATTGTCTTAACATTTGTTAATTGCGTAATTAGAAACCGTAAATTGTCGGTTGTCACATTCTCCACTTGTTACAGAAATTTCATCATCGAAATTTAGACTATGTTATCTCCTTAAATTTTTGTCATGCGTAGCTAGCTATTAATAATACCAAGGTAAATGACCATGTAATTGCATCCATACTTGTTCACGCCCTGTGAATACAAGGACATACTACACAGGACCCAACAGTTCAACTGAATTTGTTTCAAAAATCAATGCCAAGTGAACGAAGTTTAATGATACAGTCACCAATGTGGCTAAATTTATAGGGGTCCAACAAAAGAGAATCTTGACAAATAGATTTCCAAATGGATGTTCACAATCTGTAAATGAATTTCCTAAACAATAGGAATTTCTACCAACGGAAACTAGCATTGGTTGTTGGATAGGTGAAACTTAGAATCGACAAGCTCAAATGAAATAGAATCATGAGAATGAACTGTCAACTTTCACGGTAACATGAATAAAAATCAATGCGTTGACATTATTGAATTGCAAGTATACACCGATGTACAACAGAACTTAGTGTATCGTTGTCTTAACACATAGTTGCATTAAGACCACTTTCAATGATGAACCAAGCGAAAAGCATACATAGTTTTGCATGAAACGTATGATCATGATTAGCCCAAGCTACAAGTTTATATTGACGCCACAAAGTGTCGTAGTGATCGAAATAATTCAATAATAGCGGTGACCGAACAAATTCACCATGTTTGCAATTAGATGAAAGGTTCAACAAAGTAAATCTGAATATTTGTTCCAAATAATCTCGTAGGATTTTCAACTGAAGACGAAGAACAAATAATTAAAATTTTTGGTCGATAATGAAGGAATAACAAATATCGCAAAATTTTCGACTGATGATGAAGAACCTTTAAGAGGTACATCGGAATATAACATGAATATGTGTACCATTATCTTTATACACAATTGTACTTAGACTATCTTAAAATAATAAATTAGTAAGATGGATTTAAAAATAAATAATTAAATAAATAATCAACTCCGTACATGGGATGTGCAAGCGAGATTAGCGGAAGCTTCAAGTTAGTGAAAACGCCATCACAAGGTGTCGTAACCAACAAACGATTTAATGCAGGTGAAGCCTAAACAAGTCTACTATGGTTCGAAATAAATGAATTGCTTGTTGATATTACTTTGAATATGATGACCTCAATCCATCATATGGAATCCTTGAATTGAATTTATATATATATATATATGTATATATACATATATATACATATATATAGATATATATATATAAGTATATGTATATGTATATATATATATGTATATATATGTATATATGTCGACACATGTATTCATTGTTGGATTATGCCTAAACCAATTGAACTTGGTTTAGGCATAATCCAACAATGAATACATGTGTCGACAAGGAAATTTTGACATGGTTACAACGAAAAACCATGTATATAACTTGAGGAGTTTTCAAGAATTTATTGACCTGATAACAAGGGGTCAATACTTATAACAATGAAGGTCATCCAGACCATAAGCAATATTTGGATATAGCGAAACAATATTTGAATTATTGCTGAAACAACCATTCGAAGTGAAGTCCCTGATGGTCTTCACGAATTAACTAATCACATGTGTAACAAACAGTGCTGCGCATCATATGAATTTGTCAAGAAATGAAGCAAATGGGTGTTTGCTAATATGAAAGAAATCCCCATGATACAATGACCATTAGGAGGAGTAGAGGTGTGAAAATCTACTCATTATATGCAAAGCTGAAATTTCAACAAAAGAAATTTGAGGGCTTTACCTAGAATTTCATAGTGATGGCCGTTGTTGCGTGACATTAACTTAAAATGTCGAATAGGGCGTAGCCGCCGTTAATGAAGTGGGGGGAATGTGGAGACATGTGACTTCCTTTGTGATGTCACTAATTGTGATTACCATTAGACAAAGTACTGATGGTTGCGAAATCTCGTTTGGACATACCTCAACATGATTCGTGTCACTTACAGGACCACGTGACAAATTGCCGCATTCTGGTCGGTAGTTCTAACGCTGATGAGATTAGCATCATTGTCGTAATGTCGTGCTTTCTTAAGGCCATGCCTCGAAAGTCGTATGTGATGTAATTCAACATCAGTTGATGTATAGCTTGAGTTTAATGTATGTTTGTGCACAATATTTCGTTTTGCATAGGCTACCTGCTCGGGTAACTAAAACAACATGGACAATATATACATAATGGCGTTTTCCAGAGTTAATAGTCGCGGTTCCTACGTAATGACTTTTAATGGATATTGACATAAGTTTTCCAAAGGTCTTAAGTGTGCGTTGCCAAAACTCTCAAAGTTTTTCTTACCATATGTAACTGTTTCGTGTACCGTGTATAAAACACCACACTAGTGTATATTTAAAATCAAAATGTTGACTCATTGTTTCGGCCATGGTTGGAACCCATATTCGAGTACCTAGGTGTTTTGTATGTATTCAAGTCTTAATGATCTAATGTCCCCAAAGGAAAGTGAGGTTAAAGCCTAGGTATCTCCATAGAAACCTAATTCGCTGAAACCTATAGCTCTGATACTAGTCTGTCACACCCCGATAAATCATCACATTAGATGTGGGCGTGATCTGATTGGTATCTTCATTGAACAACGGAAGTAAATATGAGTGCTAAGACTTCTAGTAAGTGAACGCCCGCTAAGTACTTGAATCTCCATGGGTTCCAATGTTCCAATCGTGCAATAGTTTGAAATTGTAACCTGAGAAAGAAACATGCGAAAAATCAACATACAGTTGGCAAGTTCATAGTTTGTTTATTTTTGTATGAAATGAATCATAAAACATTTGAAAATCTTGCATTCAAAAACCGTTTGTAAGATGATAGTATCCCAAAGCATTTGAAATGTCATATCTATATGCCGGTATTGAAATGTTTTCTATTATATTTGTAAACCGGTATTGAAATCATAGTATGTAGGATGCCTATGGAATCTAAGGATCAATAAGTGTGTAGCTAATACACTGACTTATGTGCCATAAGTAAGTAACGATACCGAGACAACTCTAACATCAATGGGATCATAAAAGCACTCCTAAAAGGTTAACAAACTAGGAGTGGAGCGCGTCTCAAACTCGATAGATCTATACCTTTTGCACCTTGGTCACTACGTGAGTAATGGTTACTATTGTCATCATCCTACTTACGCACAGTGATCTGTCATCATCTAATCCAATATCTACATACCAGTTATTAAAAATCTGTGTTTTCGATGTGTATGAACGGGCCTCGCCCTTCATATGATTTTTGTTCCTCACTCTTTTGATACTGGGCGTAGCCCATGTCATTCGTGTTATTGGGCCTAGCCCATGTTATAAGTAAAATTGGGGCCTAGCCCCTAGTTATGACTAAGACAATCCCGTCACTAGTCATAAAACTCATGCATGTTTCGAAAAAACCTTGTATTGCTGTGAAAACCGGTAAATTTAGCATAAACCATTCATAAACCACCGTGATTGTTGAAATATGTTTGTAACATGGTTTAGAAATATGTGATTTTTGTTTATCAAAACATTATGTGCTTTTGCAAAACTTGCATGTCTTTCCACTCCCAAAAACATTTATGAAAATGTAAAACGGTAAAAAAAAAGTGGTGGTTATGAACTCAGTTTGATATCCTTGTGCAAAGCTAGCTTAATGTGATTCCATAATGTCGTTCCAAGAACATGAACTTGCTAGTATGCAAACTATAGCATTCCTATTAGGGAATTACTTATAAGTTTCTAAATATAACGTAGCTAAACTACGTGTCACCGAGCTCTACTAAATCGTTAACCATATGATTCTAGGAAAGTGTTATTGTCTTGTCTCGAAATAACCAATCTATGGTTTTCTTGGAAACAACTTAGTTTCCGAGAGATTTGAAATATATGTTTATATATAAACATAAATGTATTTATGAAGTCGTATTAGTCGTCTCGAATAGAAGGCGAAGATACCTAGTAGTACGACTCGTTGTAGCTTTGGTAAGATGTAAATGTATATATAAATACACGTATGCATATATATATATATATATATATATATATATATAATAAAATATATATATAATATATAATATATATATATAAATATATGTAATACATTTCATATCCGAACAATAGTCTTGCATATCGTTTATAATTAATAAAATAATTATATAATCATATGCTTATTACAATCTTACGGTATTGTGTCGTACTTCATTTAGACTTTTGAATCGAATATAACAAGTATATTATTGTTATAAAAACATTTGAAAGTATTCGAGTCGTCGATGTTTGAAATAAATATAACTATATTTATTTTATAAAAGTGTGCGAAGTCGATGTGTGAAATAAATATTCAGATTCGTGATGTTTGGAAAGAATATAGACTATTATATTTAGGTTATATGTTTTTCGTATACTAGACTTTTGAAAAATAGTGTCCGAATTCCGACACTTGAAATAAATATTCGCATTAGATTAATCTTATAGAAGTACTCGGAATCTCGACGTTCGGAATAGACGTAAATACTATACTTATTTCATAAAAGTATTAGAATGAATTATCAATGTTTGAAGTCTAATTTCCGAATTCCTCATTTAGTAACCCTGTTCGTTTGAGAGGTTATAAACTTGTTTTACGAGTTATAAAGTGCCTTTCGAGAATAATTATACATTAGTATTTTTTAGTAAATACTTTGAATTCCGACTAATTTCGTTAATAAAACACGTTTGGTATTGCGGGTTTTTATGAAAAACGGGCAGAGTATCCTCTGTATTTGGACGATTCCGACAATCAAAATGTCGATTTATTTGTCGAAACGCAACATATTCAAAGAAATCAACATATACGTAATTCTATTGTAACTTCAAATCGTCGAATATTTGTCGCGCTCAAATGTATTATATATGTATTGTGTAACAATGTCGGTTGGTTTTTATCTAGTATATATGCGATTTATAAACGAAATCCATTGCCCGGATACAAGTAATTTTTATATTTAACTTGAAAAAATGTTAATCGTTTCTCTAGTCGGGTCGGTTTGAGCTCGGTTTTGCGTAAATTAATATTAATATTTATATAAAATAATATAAACAAAATTCGCGTCATTAAGTTTTTACCGAGTCTTGGGTTGACCTGTTGACTGAGTTTGACCGTAGCTGATTGTGTTAACCACGGTTGACCAGGTTTAACTTATGTTGACCAAGTCGACCTGGTTTGACCCGTGTTGACTGAGTTGACTGTACCGAACCTTTCTATTGACCGTTTGAGCATCTTTGACCCAAGTTGACTCGGGTTTGACTGAGTTAACCAGGGTTGACTAAGTCGACCCAATGTTGACCGAGTTTGAACTGAGTGAACCTGATGTCAACTTTGATCGAACTCGAACTGAGACCCGAACCGAACACACTCGCTTCTTAGTAACCCGAACCCAACAACACATGGTTCGAACCAACCCACTTTACTGCCACCGCCGGACCTCGAACCACCGTTGTTGCCTGCCGCCGTGCGGCGGTCCCGTTCGACCGTCGTAGCCCCTTCATCGGCCCCCACACATCCCCTGTTAACACCCACCTTCAACGTAGCCACCACCGTGAACCTCCATCTCCCCTAAAACTGTTCAAAAACCGGTTCCGATTAACCAGGCATAAATACTAAAAAAAGCCATAAAACAGAGCCAGAAAATTCCAGAATTGTTGCCGGAAAATAAAAACTTGTGAAACTTTACAGCAAGGTCTCTATCAAACCGGTTTAAGCATGCATGAAGTGAAAATCTCGAAAAGAGTTCGCCGGAATCTTGTCCGGAGCTTCGCTGGAGTTGTGTCTGAGCCAAACGACTTTGATTCTTGATAAACGGACACCAACATCGTGTTTAGGAGGCTTGGTTTAGTATGGGAGGGCATTTTTAGTCGGAAAAATCTCGCCGGAGACCACCGCCATCTCCGCCGTACCCCACCGATGGCCGGTCGGAGTCCGGTCGCCGGATGTTCTTGAGAGAGAAAGCTGGAGAGAGAAGTGAGACTTAGAGAGAGAGAGAGTGTGTGTAGGTGTAAAAATGGTGTTTTGAGTGTGTGTTTACCCTTTTATAGTTAGGGTTTTGGTGGGTTGGGCCCAAGGCCCAAAAGCCCGTTTCTAGTGTTTTGAGCAGCTCAATCGCGTCTATGAGGCCTGTTTTTAAACCCGAATGTCATGTAATGTCGTATAATATTGTTTTAGGGTCAAAAACATGTAAAATGGTGTCGGTATTCGATATTAATCGCGTGTGTTCGTCGGTTTCGTTAAAATCACGTAAAATGATTCGGGGGTCGTTTTAATCCGTTTTTCGATCCGATTTTAACCGCGACTACTAAAATTTGGAAATGAAGCTAAAATTATCATAATATTCCATTTTTGAAGGTGATATACGAGTCCGATGCTTCCGTTCCGTTGTCGATGCGTTTCTACAGCTGCGTTTTTCGTTCACGTAGCGTTTTGTGACGTTCGAAAGCATGATAACTCATCTAAACCAATTCTTATGTATAAATTATACATGTAAAATTCGTATCTGTCGGTGTTGTCAGTATTTTTTCCGGTGTCAGTTCGTTACCGCTTATATTTCAACAATCTTCTCGCAAATCAACATTCGCGTACTTTAAAGCCAACAAGGTGTTCCTAGGCATTCCAAAGGCCTGATTAAGTTAATTTGCCTCTTAAACACCGCTTTTATTTGTCTTAACATTTTTTATTCGCATAATTAGAAACCATAAATTGCCGTTGTCACATTGAAAATCAATCATCTATCCTTAGATGATTTGTTTTGGCTTAAAGCCTTGTATGTTTTCAAAATTCGGTCAAAGTTTGGGTTTTATTAATGTGAACACGTGCAATCTGGAAGGGTGGATGCTTGTACCTAAGTTTTCTGTCTAAGGCTAGAATGTCCGTACAAATCCGCATTATCGGACCAGTCACTCTTACCTGGGAACTCTTGGGGTGAGTGTCTACTTATAGGCTAAAGTATGTCTTCGTGATACATTATAAAGACCCATTTACTTTGATTAGTCACCGTGTGTCGTTTATTTGTTTTTAAGTAACGAACGAATGACCAACATTCTTATATTTCGTCGATATTTTAACATATCTCTTGATTATCCAATGTCAATCTCACATATTTTCCCTCATGTTTTCTTTTAGAATGCCTCCTTGATGTAATACAACTCAAGATGCCGAAATGGTAGCTATGATCGCTCAGCAAATTGCCGCGGTACTCCCAAACCTAGTGACCTAGATAAACCAAGCAAACAATAACAACAACAATGCACCCGCACCGTGCAACTACAAAAAATTTAACTCGGCTAAACCACTCAAGTTTACTGGGTTCGAAGGAGCTACTGGACTCCTGTAGTGGTTTGAGAGTCTCGAAAGCACATTTCGTCATGTAACTCATCAAGTTCGACCGAACTTGCAATGCCCGAATGAGTGAAAAGTCGAGTTTGCATCAAGTGTATTCCAGAAAAGAGCACTTACATGGTGGAATGGTGTATGAGAGATAGGGGTGCCGATGTGGCAATGGCACAAAAGTGGGAAGAGCTTCGAGCTCTAATGATGAGGGAATTCTGCCCACGTAATGAACAACGGGCACTAGAAGATGAATTCCACAATCTTAAACAAGATAGTGGAAAGCATCGTGCCTACACTAACCGTTACGAAGAATTGAGCTTGTTGTGTCCCGCCATGGTCACCCCGTTGGATAAAGCAATCGAGAGGTACATCGATGGTCTGCCTGACCCCGTTCAAGACATTGTTACTGGTAGCAACCCTTCCACTGTTCGACAGGCTGTCAAATTAGCTGCTACCTTGACTGAGTCTCAGGTCAAGAAGGGGAAACTGTTTCACAAGGGCGACAAGAAACAGGTAGCTAAGACCACTCAAGAGAAAACAAAGGAGAACAAAGTTGAGTCTTCCAAGAAGTCAAGGAATCGTAAGGCTTCACAGAACTTTGCAGTTGTTGCACAACCTCTTACGAGGAAATCCTATGTTGGTACTGCACCGTTGTGCAAATGGTGCAATGGTTACCATCAAGCTCACCTACAGTGTCGCCAATGTACCTCGTGTGGAAGATTCGGTCACATAGCCAACGTTTGTCGTTCGGACCAAAAACAAGCTGTTCAGAACCTTTTTCAACCCCAAGCCAACCCTGCTAGACCCCCGTTCCCACCTGGTTCTTGCTACAACTGTGGCGAGATGGGTCACTTTAGAAACAACTCCCCAAAATTGGTGAACGCGAATGCAAATCCAGGTCGTGGACGCGCATTCAACATCAATGCCTATGAGGCTCGTGCTGATAACGAAGTTATTAATGTTACGTTCGTTGTTAACAATCATCCTGCTTCTATTCTTTTCAATTCAGGTGCCGATAGAAGCTTTGTATCACTAGCCTTTGAACCTTTTCTTTTGATGCCCATAACTAAACTAGGAAAACCCTTACTGGTGGAAATAGCTAGTGGTGAACCCCTTGTGCTCGACTATGTCATTCGTAGTTGCCAATTGAACCTGGATAACCACCTTTTTCCCATTGACCTCACACCAATGCAACTCGGGAGTTTTGACATCATCATAGGAATGGATTGGTTAACCAAACACCATGCTGAGGTGATCTGTTTCGACAAGGTTGTTCGTATACCTCTTTCGTCTGGTGAAGCATTAGAAGTTCATGGAGAGAAACCCTCTAGTAGCCTAAAACTCATGACCTGTACCCAGGCCCAAAAATACCTACCAAAGAATTATGTAGCCTTCTTGGCACATATTGTAGAGGAAAAAAGGCAAGGGCAAAACTGTCCAGGACAACCCCATTGTTCAAGAATATCCTAATGTGTTTCCTGAAGAGCTACCTGGTTTACCCCCAATTTGTCAAGTTGAGTTTCGTGTTGACGTTGTACCTGGTGCCAACCCGATTGCCAAATCTCCTTACCATCTTGCACCGTCTGAAATGCAAGAGTTGTCAAAGCAACTCCCACAACTTTCAGACAAAGGATTCATTCGTCCGAGCTTTTCACCTTGGGGCGCTTCTGTCCTATTCGTGAAAAGAAGTATGGATCCTTCCGTATGTGTATCGATTATCGTGAGCTAAATAAACTCACAATAAAAAATCGATATCCCCTACCTCGCATTGATGATCTCTTTGATTAGCTACAAGGTTCGACCTGTTTTTCAAAGATTTATCTGCATTCTGGGTATCATCAACTTCGTGTACTTGAAGAAGATATTCCCAAGACTTCTTTTCGCACTCGACATGGCCATTACGAGTTCACTGTCATGCCTTTTGGTTTGACGAATGCTCCTGCCGTCTTCATGGAGTTAATGAATAGGGTTTGTAAACCTTACTTAGACAAGTTCATCATTATTTCAATTAACAACATCCTCATTTATTCTAAGTCTCGAGCCGATCACGAACAACATCTCCGTTTGGCGAAGCCTTAGAAGTTCACGGAGAGAAACCCTCTAGTAGCCTAAAACTCATGACCTTTACCCAGGCCCAAAAATACCTACGAAAGAATTATGTAGCCTTCTTGGCACATATCATAGAGGAAAAAAGGCAAGGGCAAAACTGTCCAGGACAACCCCGTTGTTCGGGAATATCCTGATGTGTTTCCTAAAGAGCTACCTGGTTTACCCCCAATTTGTCAAGTTGGGTTTCGTGTTGACGTTGTACCTGGTGCCAACCCAATTGCTAAATCTCCTTACCATCTTGCACCGCCTGAAATGCAAGAGTTGTCAAAGCAACTCCAAGAACTTGCAGGCAAAGGATTCATTCCTCCGAGCTTTTCACCTTGGGGCGCTCCTGTCCTATTCGTGAAAAGAAGGATGGATCCTTCCGTATGTGTATCGATTATCGTGAGCTCAACAAACTCACAATCAAAAATCAATATCCCCTACCTCGCATTGATGATCTCTTTGATCAGCTACAAGGTGCGTCCTGTTTTTCAAAGATTGATCTGCGTTCTGGGTATCATCAACTTCGTGTACTCGAAGAAGATATTCCCAAGACTTCTTTTCGCACTCGACATGGCCGTTACGAGTTCACTATCATGCCTTTTGGTTTGACGAATGCTCCTGCCGTCTTCATGGACTTAATGAATAGGGTTTGTAAACCTTATTTAGACAAGTTCATCATTGTTTTAATCAACGACATCCTCATTTATTCTAAGTCTTGAGCCAATCACGAACAACATCTCCGTCTAATGATGCAATTCCTGAAGAAAGAACAACTTTATGCCAAATTCTCCAAGTGTGAATTTTGGCTAAAAGAAGTTCAATTTTTGGGACACATTGTTAACGAACAAGGTATACATGTAGATCCCACCAAATTAGTGCGATTAGGGATTGTAGTACACCTACTACTCCTACTGAAGTTCGTTCATTTCTTGGTCTTGCTGGATACTATCTACGATTCATCCTGAACTTTTCAAAGATAGCGGTTCCCCTCACCACTTTGACTCAGAAGAATAAACTTTTGATTGGGGACCCAAACAAGAGGAAGCCTTTCAAACACTGAAACAAAAACTCTGTGATGCTCCTGTTTTTTCTTTACCTGATGGCAATGACGATTTTGTTGTCTATTGTGATGCATCAAACCTAGGCCTTGGTTATGTTCTCATGCAAAGTGACAAAGTCATAGCCTATGCGTCAAGACAATTGAAAATCCATGAGAAGAACTACACAACTCATGATCTTGAGTTAGGAGCCGTAGTTTTTGCTCTCAAAATTTGGAGACACTACCTTTATGGTATGAAATGTTTGATTTTCACTGACCACAAAAGTCTCCAACGCATATTCAATCAAAAGAAGCTAAACATGAGACAACGACGCTGGGTCGAACTTCTAAACGACTACGACTGCGAGATTCGCTACCATCCTAGTAAGGCGAATGTTTTGGTTGATGCGCTTAGTCGTAAGGAATGTGTCAAACTTCATTGTGTTCGAGTTCAATCTGATATCCAGACACATATCCTTCAAGCACAACATACATGTGTGACCCAAAGCTTGTTGAAAAATGAGCTACCACAAAATCTCGAACTTCAACTCGAAATAAAAGACAACGGATTACCCTACTACAAGAACTGTTTATGGATTCCTAGTCAAGACAATCTCCGCACCTTATTGATGGATAAAGCTCATAAGTCTCATTAGTCAATCCATCCTGGTGCATACAAAATGTATGAGTATCTCTGTACCCAGTATTGGTGGTCGAGTATGAAGAAGGACATTGCCTTGTATGTGTCTAAATGCCTAACTTGTCTTAAAGTTAAGGCAGAACATCAGCGTCCATCTGGTTTACCAGAGCAACCAGAAATACCTATGGAAGTGGGAGAACATTGCGATGGATCTCATCACTTTTTTACCGTGCACACCTAGAGGTCATGATGCCATTGATCATCTAACAAAGTCAGCACAGTTTTTGGCAATTCGTGAGGATATACCTGCTGACAAACTCACCAAGATCTACATTGATGAGATTGTATCTCGTCATGGTGTTCTTTTGAACATCATATCCGATCGAGATGCTCGATTCTCATCTCACTTTTGGAAGACCATGCAATCTGCCATGGGAACCAAACTCAATCTGAGCACTGCTTGTCATCCTCAAACGGATGGAAAATCTGAAAGGACAATTCAAACACTGGAGGATATGCTTAGAGCATGTGTGATCGAGTTTGGTGGTAGTTGGGAATCGTATCTACCATTGGTCGAATTCTCCTACAACAATAGTTATCATGCCAGCATCAATATGGCGCCTTTCGAAGCTCCATAGGTCGAAAATGTCATTCACCTGTCTGCTGGAATGAGATTGGTGAAGCTCAGTTCACTGGACCTGAACTCATTCACAACACAACAGACAAAGTCAAGAAAATTCACGATAACCTTCTGACAGTTAGACCCGTCAAAAGAGTTATACGAAGAAATGACGCAAGCCCTTGGAATTCCAAGTTGGTGATCACGTCCTTGTCAAGGTATCCCATTGGAAAGGTGTGATTAGATTTGGAAAGAAAGGAAAACTTGCACCACGGTATACTGGACCATTCAAGATCGTTGAGAGAATCGAAAAGGTGGCCTACCGACTTGAGCTACCTCCAGAACTTGGGAATGTTCACCCAACATTCCACATGTCCAATTTGAACAAGTGTTTAGCCGATACAAACCTCCACATTCCCTCGACTAAATTAACGTTGATGACACTATGCATTTTGTCGAGAAACCTATGGATATATTGGACCGTGAAGTCAAGAAACTCAAGCGTAGATGTATAATGATAGTTAAAGTTCGTTGGGAATCCAAACATAGCCCAAAATTTACTTGGGAATGAGAGGATCAGATGAAAGCGAAATATCCACATCTGTTTTCACAAAGTTTCCTCTGATTAAATTCGGGACGAAATTTCCAAAAGTAGGGGAGACTGTGTCATTTGTGCCTTTTCAATCATTGTACAATTAAAAACAATTTCGTATTCAATGAAACCATGTGTTTTATTTCCTAAATTTGTATAACTATCTAAGACATGTGCACAATTTCAATTTCTTGCACAATTTCAATTTCTTGCACGATTTCGAACCCTCAAAAATTTTTGTGGAAGTAATTCGTTAACTGACACTCAAACGCAATCAGTTTAATGCGACGTACACTCCGAAACAAGGACATAAGACATAACTTAGATATAAGTCTTGAAGGGTTATATATGACAAAAACACGCTTATACAAGTCATAGGGACTATTTTCATCAAACTGCGAAAGTCTGTTGGTCCGTATTCAAGATACGAACCATGTGTATCAATCCAAATATTTTTGTATTCAGTAAAATCTTGTATTTTATTGATTAGAATGCAACAATGTCAATCGTTGCACAATTTGGATCATTTTCGTGTTTGTTAAAGCGTTTTACGCATTTTTGCGAAACAAACGACATCCACGACATTTTCGGGCATAATCCAAGTTACACATGTCTTGACACCTTTATATAACCTAAATATTCGGTTAAAGGGGTTAAAAATGGCAAACAAGTGAATACAAGTCCAAGGGCCAAAAATGTCAAAAAAATAATAAAGATTTTTGCTTATTCACCAAGTTTACCACCTATCTCCATTTTTTGAAACCTAGCACTCATTTTGCCACACTTAATTTGGTGTTGACACATGTTAGGACACTAATCTACACTTGAGGACACTTGTCTTCACCTCCTTGATCCTAAAATACTATAAATACCCCATGATTCTTTCATTTTTTTCACACCACTTCAAAACACTTCAAAGTAAAGTGTGAAGTTCTTCTTTCTATCCTTCTTGAAGCTTGTTTCCAGCCTTTGGAGGCCTTCTATCTTGATTTCCAAAAGTGTTCTCAACACGAGTAAGTACTCTTCCTAGTTCTTTCATTATTTTAGCTATTTTGAGCTAAAAGTCGAACAGTTTGGCTTCCTGATTGACTTTTGGTTCTGACCATATTTGGTCAAGTCAAAGTTCAATTGCACTTTGCAAATGTGATCATAATCACGAAGGTTATAATCCCTAACTATTTCACCTTCTGATTACCACGTTTACTAGTCGAAGTGACGAGTCAAAGTTTCGGTCAAAAATGCGCATGATGTGCATTTTATGACGAAACCATTTTCGGGTATCAAAACACCATGTTTTGATACTAAAGCAGTTTTATAAACTTAGTTAGACATATTTTGACGTGTCTAACTTGTCACTTCTAATTTAGTGCTTATTTAGGGTCGTAAGTCGAGCGGTCTTGACCACCGCTTTGACTTTCGAATCCGACCCGTTTGGTCGATCTTAGTATCCGACCAAACATATATTTATGACCATAGTTGTATAGGGAATAACCTACTAAGGTTATACCTTATGCTCACGTAATTTGGTTAGTGTTATGATAAGTTAGTTCTATGTTCTTGAAAAAATGATGACCAAAATGCCCTTTTGCGCATAAATCCATTTAACACATGTAACCAAAATTTTGACATATAAATTGATGTTATAATATTTTCAAACATGTTTGGTTGTTTAAGACTTATCATAGGACATGTTTAACCATCCGATCACGCGTTTACGCTAATGACCCGTTAAAGTAGCATAAACTACCTAACGAGTCATAATGGGTCAAAAGCACTTAGGATCCTTTCTAAATCAGAATGTTAAGTTTGTTAAACCATATCACATGAGTTCCAACATTCGTTTGGTTTATAAGACTTCATTCTATCCGATCTCCCGTTGTAGTCCCGACACGCTAACATATTTATCTGTCACATTAGGACACGTTTGAGCTTTGTTTATTCCGTTGATCAAGAATACTTTCGCAATCCCAAGTGATGCATAGTTCCCCTCTTTTACATTTTGCAAATGTTTTGGGGTGACTCATATGTGCTAAATCATTTTCAAGTTTTTTTTTTAAAAAAACAATGTCTATGGTTTATATATAAAACAATACGATTTCAAAAATGTGAACATTTTGTTGATGCGTTATCCTTAACACGAATGACATTCATTAGCTTTGGCTGAGCCGACCAGTAGTATGTTATGGTACCATATGACAGCCAATCCCATTATCGGACTGTTCACTTGATTTGGTGGAAGTTTGGGTAATGACAGAAACTATTTCTGATTAGCAAATCATTTGTTGATTTGTTAGTCTAGTTAAAGAGACCCTTTGGTGGTCTATTAAAGATACCCTTTGGTGGTATAGTCAACACCGATCAAAAGTTTTCACAATTAAAAAAAAACACGGGCGATTTGTTTATGACATGGACAATTGGTTTATGACATGGACGATTGATTTATAACACGGACGAATGGTTTATAACACAGATAAATGGTTTATAACACGGACACATGGTTTTGAACAATGTCACGCAATAATTTTCACTTAAAGATATAAATCATACGAAGTTTTTCTTTTGAATCAATCTATTACAAGGTTTTTACAAAAGAAACCATTTGGTCAAGATTCATGGCTATAAGGTTTTCACAACTCTAACCAACTTGTTTTAGTTAGTTAATTGTATTGACATCAAACACTTTTGATATGAGGTTTCGCTTAACGACTCTTGTAATCGGACGAGGTGTTGCAATATGTATACAAAGCCATGAATTTGACACACTCACAAAACCTATGTACTCGCCGACATTTTTATGCTGACTCTCTTTTCACATATGTTTCAGGAGTCAATGCTTGATAATCTGATGCATGCTTCACGTAGGAATGGATGCGTGCCTTAGTGACTTAAAGCATGAAAGACAATTTATTTATGTATTGTTTCCGTTTATCCCAAGACAATGTAAACATTTAACTTAATAAAACAAAATTATAAATTCCATGAGTTGTGAAACAATAGTTCTGTGACATGACTCCCCAACGTTTCTGCCACGGTTTTTTTTTTACACGGTCGGGGTGTTACACCGAAGGCGATCTCTTGGATGATGAATGGATGAACATCGACTTTCAGCCCTTTGCGCTTCCTGAGCCTGTTCCCACAGATATTCCATTAGAGATGATGTACTAGCCATACCATACTTTTATGAGATGATTATTTATGGTCACCCTGAGGGTGAACACGTTGTTGTGTATATCCTCGTACCACTTAATGTGGTAGGTCCATTGGATGATGATATCGATGAGGATGACCATATTCCTCTTGTTATCGATGATGATGACGATATCAGCCCTGTCATACATGTTGACCACATTGATGATTACCTCGGCATCGGGAGGACTTTGACATAGCCATGTTAGAGGTAGCTTATCCTGAGGTCACGGTTGTTGACATATCATCTTCTGCACCTGAGACACCTGAGACACCATCACCTATGCTTTCACCCGATACAGTTTTACCACCATCTTTAGATACCCTACGTATACATGTTGATCCTGTTTTACCATACACTCTCCCCACTGATCATCTATCTGAGTCTGTACCGCCACTTCATTCATAGGGAGATGTTACACACCACACTGATCACCCAATACCTCACCCCTTTTTCTAGACCGTCTCATTTTACTCTGGGCAGTACTTCTCAGCTTGTTGATCACGTACCCCCTCATCCTTTTGTGGGGTCATTTTCTACTACTATTAGACCGATTCTCGGTTCTTATCAAGACCCGTTTGCTGCAGGGCCATCATATGTTCCACACAGTCATCCTATGACTGAGTATCCTCTTTTTATTCCAACCCCCACTTCTGGAGATCCGTCTCATCCCCCACCACATGTGCATAGTACATTTACATACCCCTCACCCTACTATGATGTTTCACATGTGCAGCCACCTCCGGGCATGAGCCCAGCTGATCCGTACCACATGAGCCACATGCCACTTACCACCACCGAATATAGGATCACATCCACCGAGATGCAGCTCGGTATTTTGTTTCGACGGTTTCATGAGATTAGTGCTCAATTTTATTCTATTCGAGCATCTCAGAGTGCTCCGTTATCATCATCCCAGCCACCACTACCCATGTCATCACCTCCACCACCACCACCATCGACATCACCATCACCACCATCTCCATCAGTATCCTCATTTCCACCACCCCATGTTACCTCTTCATCTCATGAAAGGCGTATCATTGCTATCGAGGAGGAGATAGCATACTTTTGTGGTATGATACGCGCATCTTCACCTCACCCCCACCATCCGTCTAGTTTTGGTATGTGATTATGTTTTGAGGGTAGTACCCGTATCCGCTTGGTTGAAGACTGAAGATTTTTTGAAGATATATATATAAGTCAACTTGAAGAGTTTGAAGAAGCAATGTGAATTATTTTTGTTCTTCACAAAAATGATGCAACAAGTTGACGATATATATATATATGTGTGTGTGTGTGTGTGTGTGAAAGTTGGTATCTTTTCTTTTATTATGCATTGTTATTATTCATTATGTACATATTATGATAATTATTGTATGGATGCCTTATGTGAGGAGATGATTCGGTTTATTCGATCTTTATACATTAGTATATTTTTGATGACGTATTTATTCAATATGAGTCCATGAATGACAATATTTATTTAAATATTTTTCTAATCACTTCTATATGTTATATATATGAAGATCATGGCACCAAAAGAAGAAATATACGCCAACTTCAACCAACTCCTCTACCGGCATTGCAAGCTGAACTAGATGCTCTGCTGAACCAGCGAATCGTCGAAGTGATCGCACAACACGAAACTAACCGTACCCATCCAGATAACGAAGCTAGAATTCAAACCCCACAAAGAGTTTAAAAATCTTGCTAGCGGTTGGTTATTCATAACCTTACCAAAATAATAATCATTAATATTTATTTGCAAGAATATATATTTTTGACAATTTTTGAGAACAAACATTTCACAATGCACGTACAAGCAATTTTTGGATTGCAAGCCACTAAACTTTGATGGCACTACTGGTGCTGTGGAATTTGTTCGATGGACTGAAAAGACGGACTCTTTGATCCGTATGAGCAATTGTTCTCGTAATCAGAGAGTTATGCATGTTTCGGGCTTGTTCATTGACGAAGGTCTTTCATGGTGGAATCTACAAGTACAGACACTAGGAGATGCAGCATGCAGCCGCATATGCTATTACTTGGGAAAGATTGAAGGACATGATGAGAGAAAAATAATTTTCAAGGGCTGAATTACAGAAGCTGGAAACGAAATTTTGGAACCTAACGATGTTTGGATTCGACATTTATGAGTATACTCAACGCTTTCAGGATCTCTCTCGGGTTGTTCCGTATATGGTAACTTGCGAATTCAAATGAATTGAACATTACATTTGGGATTAGCCCCGGAAATCCAGAGTATGGTTTCATTGTCGCATCCGACAACTATCACCGAAGCTATAACAATTGTTGTGAGTCTTACCAAAGAGGCGGTACAAATGAATAAGCTTTCAAGAAGAGGTGCTGAGAAGACCAGGGAGACACATGTGGAGTTATCTTCGCATGACAAAAAAAGAAAATTTCTCATTTCAAAAAGGGATTGAGGTCAGACAACAAGAAGAAGGAACCCCCGCAATGAAAGGAGGTAAAGCATTTGTGGCTACAACTGAAACTGGACCAAAAGGTTATGCGGGAAATGCACCAAAGTGCAACAAATGTGGATATCATCATTATGGTGGATCCCGAACCACCAAGTGTGATAAGTGCGGGAATAACAAGGGAAGTAAGAACGTAGAGAAGAGCGAAAGCGGTAACGAAAATGGAAACGGGAAAGGAAAGAACCAATGCTGCTATGGTTGCGGAGATTTGGGCCATTTTAAGAAAGATTGCCCTAAAGAAAACAAAGGCCACGGTCGAGCCTTTGTGATAGGAGCCCGAGAAGCACGCCAAGATCCTAATGTGATCACGGGTACGTTTCCTATCATCAATCACTTTGCATCTATTTTATTTAATACTGGCGCAGGCTATAGTTTTATATCATTAGAGTTCAAAGACATACTTAGATTAAATTCGAATAAATTAGATATTCCCTTCATTATCGAACTAGCGAATGGAAAACTAATTGAATCTTGTGAGATTGTTAAAGAATGCTCTTTAGAGCTTGGTGGACAAAAATTTAACATCGACCCTTATTACCCGTTCAATTATGTAGTTTCGATATCGTAGTTGGTATGGATTGGTTATCCAATAACCGAGTTGAAGTCGTGTGTTGCGACAAGATCATTCGTATTCCTCTTCCTAATAATGAAACACTTCTTGTTCATGGCGAAAAGAATGAAACATAACTACGAGTTATCACTTATATGAAAGCTCAGAATTGCTTACGGAAAGGATGCTTTGCATTCTTAGCACATGTCGTTGATAAGAAAGCTAAGGAGCCGAAACTTGGGGAGATCTTTATTGTGAAGAAATTCCCTGAAGTCTTCCCATAAGACTTGCCGGGAGTGCCACCACAACGACAAGTTGAATTTCGTATAAACTTAATTCCAGGAGCCGCACCTGTGGCAAAATCCCCTTACTGACTAGCTCCTTCAGAAACGCAAGAGCTGTCCACGCAACTTCAAGAATTGTTGGACAAAGGTTTCATTAGATCAAGCTTCTCACCCTAGGGAGCTCTAATTTTATTCGTGAAAAAGAAGGATGGAAGTTTCAAGATGTGCATAGACTATCGAAAATTGAATAAGCTCACGATAAAAAATCAGTATCCATTACCGAGGGTCCATGACTAGTTTGATCAAGTTCAAGGATCGACTTTCTATTCAAAGATTGACTTCAGGTAAAGATACCATCAACTTAGAGTTCAAGAAGAAAGTATTCTGAAGACGGCTTTTCAAATTTGCTATGGTCATTACGAGTTCCTTGTTATGCCTTTTGGCTTAACAAATGCACCAGTAGTGTTCATGGACTTAATGAACCGTGTGTGCAAGCCGTACCTTGATAAACTCGTGATAGTATTTATCGATGACATACTGATATATTCACGAAACAAGGATGAACGCGAACATCATCTTAGAACTATTCTTGAACTATTAAAGAAGGAGAAACTGTATGCAAAATTCTCTAAATGCGAGTTTTGGCTTCGCGAAGTTCAATTTATCGGACATGTAGTTAATGAGAAAGGCATACATGTCGATCCATCTAAATTAGAAGCCTTTAAGAATTTGAACGCACCAAAGACACCGACCGAATAAGCCAATATTTAGGATTGGCTGGTTATTATCAGAGTTTCATTGAGAAATTTTCAAAGATTGCTCAACCTCTAACTTCCCTCACTCAAAAAGATAAGAAGTTTGATTGGGGACATAAAAAAGAAGCAGCTTTCCAACTGCTTAAGGACAAACTTTGTGATACACCGATTCTATCACTTCCGGATGGTACGGACTTTGATATCCCACATCGGTTGTGAAGGGGAACGAAAGCTTCCTTATAAGGGGTTTGATACCTTCCCCATCATGACGCATTTTAAAACTGTGAGCGGCAGGCGCTGAGGGCATGCTGGCTGCCAAAGAGGACAATATCATGGTGCGGTTACGCTGGGCTATTATAGATGGTATCAGAGCCATGGCCGGACTGGTGGTGCCAGGTCACGCGAGGACGCTAGACCCCTTAAGGGGGTGGATTGTGATATCCCACAACGGTTGTGAAGGGGAACGGAAGCTTCCTTATAAGGGGCTTGATACCTTCACCTTCATGACGCGTTTTAAAACCGTGAGGGACAGGCGCTGAGGGCGTGCTGGCTGCCAAAGCGGACAATATCATGGTGCGGTTAGGCTGGGCTGTTACACGGACGACTTTGTAGTTTATTGCGATGCATCACATCAAGGGTTAGGATGCGGGTTAATGCAACGAGAGAAAGTTATTGCATACGCATCACGCCAATTAAAAGTTCATGAGAAGAACTATACTACACATGACCTAGATTTTTAGGTGAAGTGGTATTTGCATTAAAAATATGGCATCATTATCTTTATGGCACTAAGTGCATGATTTTTACTGTTCACAAAAGTCTTCAACATATATTTAACCTGAGTGAGTTAAATATGCACCAAAGGCATTAGCTTGAATTGTTAAATGACTATGATTGTGAAATCAAATATCATCCAGGCAAGGCGAACGTTGTCGCAGACGTCTTGAGCCAAAAAGAACGAGTAAAGCCCCTACGTGTACGATCATTAGGACTCACAATTAACAATAACCTCACCTCTCGAATTCATGACGCCCAACAAGAAGCACTAAAGGAAGGAAACTTTAAAGCAGAAATGCTTAGAGGCATGGAAAATCATCTAGAACCAAAAGAGAACGGAGCCTTGTACTTGATGAGTAGAATTTGGGTTCCTCATTTTGGCGGTGTTCAAGATCTAATTCTAGATGAAGCTCATAAATCCAAATACTCGATACATCCCGGAGTGGATAAAATGCATCATGATCTTAAAGAGTATTATTGGTGGCCTAATATCAAAGGTGATATTGCAACTTATGTTGGAAAGTGTCTAACATGTGCTAAAATTAAGACCGAATACCAAAAACCTTTAGGATTGTTACAAAAACATGAAATTCCCACTTGGAAATGGGAACAAATTTCCATGGATTTCATAACTAAATTACCCAGGACCTCTCACGGTCATGACATGATTTTGGTAATTGTTGATCGATTAACCAAGTCAGCTCACTTCTTGCCAATACGCGAGAAAGATAAAACTGAGAAGTTAGCTGAACTCTATCCCAAGGAGATTGTGGCAAGACATGGAGTACCTATTTCGATAATCTCTGATCGAGATGGTCGTTTCATGTCAATAATTTGGCAATCTTTTCAAAAGACTTTTGGATCTCACTTAGATCTAAGTACGGCCTTTTATCCCCAAACTGATGGCCAAAGTAAACGCACAATTCAAACTTTAGAAGACATGCTTCGTGCTTGTGTGATGGACTTAGGCGGAAATTAGTATAGTCACTTGCCTTTAGTGGGATTCTAATACAATAACAGTTATCACACAAGTATTCAAGCTACTCCATTGGAAGCATTATATGGACGTAAGTGTCGATCTCCGATATATCTGGGCGAAAATGGGAGACAAACAAATGATAGGACCAGAGTTAGTCCAAGAGACTACTGATAAAATAGTTTAAATCCGAGAATGTATTAAGACGGCCCAAGATCGACAGAAAAGCTACGCGGATAATCGCTGCAAACCGTTATCTTTCGAGGTTGGAGACAAAGTGTTGTTAAAAGTCTTGCCTTGGAAAGGTATAAATAGATTTGGGAAGCAAGGAAAGCTTAGCCCAAGATACATAGGACTTTATGCGATTTTGGAAAAGGTTGGAACTGTCGCTTACAAGTTAAGATTACCAGAAAGTCTTAGCAACGTCCACGACACCTTTCATGTGTCAAACCTTAAAAAGTGTCTTTCGGACGAATCATTCATTATTCCCCCGGATGAAATCAATATAGATGACAAACTCCATTTCTTCGAAGAACCTATTGAGGTTTTGGATTCGAAAACTCAAAAAACGAGGAGGAGTTGTATCAATCTAGTCAAAGTCCGTTGCAACTCGAAGCGCGGACCCGAGTTCACATGAGAACGAGAAAATGAAATGAAAAGAAAGTACCCTCGCCTGTTCAAGAAAGTCCCTGCAACGGATAGTGCAACTTAAATTTCGGGACAAAATTTTCTTGAACAAGGGGAGAATGTGACACACAGCAAAATACTGGTAAATCTGTATAGCCTAAACAACTATTACATTTTTTTATATTCGCATATGTTCGACTTGATTTTATTTAATTGAGTCTTAAAAGTCTAGGAACTTCAAAATCATTACTTTATAAAAACCGAAGCGCGGACCCGAGTATGATAACAAACCCGCCACAATTAGAAACAGTTTAAAATTATGTCGTAGACTAGCGGAAGAATCGCGAACACACTATACATATCAGTATTAGTCGGGGTACAACCTGACTGGCAAAAAACGAGACATAAAATATACCAGCAACAAATATTACATAACTAGTTGGAAAAAATGCACAAATAATACTTTTAAGAAAATTTTTATTAAAAACCAAATTGTCCTGTCCGAAGAAAGACACATCAATTCTACAGAGTGTACAACACTCCGCAAACAAAACAACAAATGTCCAAATTCAAGAAAATAAATATTATTTATCATAAACAATATATAGGGTATTAAAAATAACACAAAACCCTTATTTAAACTTTATGGTTTAAAGCTATACAGCTAGTTCGGTAACTGCCCGACAACAAAGCCGGCATAGAAACTGTGTCCAAAACATAAATTTATTAGTCTGGAGAGCTAGATTAATAAATTTGTATAATAAAAAATATCACAAAGTTTATTGTGTAAACGAATTAACATAAGTAAAATAAAATGTCGGTATTTGACCCGGAACGAGACATGAGTTGAATTTAGTGAACAAGTTTGACAAGTTTTAACATCACTTTAGTGTGTTGGATCATTAAACTTTATAAAAAAACTAACCATTCAAATCATCCAAGTTCACGAGGTTATAAAATATAACAAGATTTTATAAAAAAAACCCAAGCCCCCCTTGCTCACTGTTTTGGGTGGGTCCCCATGCCCACTCATTTTCTTGATGTGTTGGTCATATGTGAGTATGATTAGCATTGGATGAAGTGTAAGAACAATAATCAAAACAAATCTTGTACACTCCACCATCCTCCTCATTTCCAAAATAAACCAAAAACCTTTCCTCTTCTCTTTTCTCTCTTTAAAAATCGGCCAACACAAACACCCATCATCTTCATCTTTTTCAAATTCAACTCAAGAAATCAAGCATGAATGGAGATTTAAGGATGATCTAGAGTATTTGCAAGGATTTGGAAACACACTTGGAGCATTTTCTCAAGACTTGAAGCTCTTGGATCATCATCTTTTTCTTTACATTATCATCACCTTCATCTTGTTCTTCAAGCTAGTAGTAAGCTTCATACTTTATTACTACATTTTCATATTATGATTTAATATAAAATGTACAAGATCATCTTGAATATTACTTAAAACCCACTTGAAAAAAACTAATAAAACTAAACCTACTAGTATGATTATTTAACTTTCTTATGATTTTGATGATCTTGAAGTAGTCTTGGTGTAGTAGAAGTGATCTTGCATTTTTATGGTTAAAAATGAAGATCTAAACAAACATCAATTCACACTTAAAGATGATCTATTACATTATATGAAGTATGGATTTTTATATAAACACATAATCTAAGAATTTTGTGGAAAAGCACCAATAAAGTTTCCATTTTCGGAAAGATTATGAACATGTCCTAAATTTTTAAAGGGTTATGAACATATCTACACACTTAAAATGATTTTATGTATCACATAAAATATGGATTTTTATATAAAATAAATAATCTAAGAGTTTTGTTAAAAAGTGTTAATAAAGTTTCTATTTTTGGAAGGTTTAAAGTTACTACAAGTTCATAACATTTCTTGTTCGAGATTTATGATCTAGAAGATTAATCATTGATACTTGATCGTTATTTAAGTTGAAAAATGGTTTAAAACATGTTTTATTAAACATGGGAAAGTCCATAGTGTAAGGAAAACTATGACAAAATTTTTATAAAATTTATTATGATTAAAGTGTGGTTAAACTAAAGATTTTTGTGATTAAAAATGACTAAGGATTTTAATAGTGATTAAACAAAATTTGGATGAAAAAGTTTAAATAAAATTTCAATAGTTTTCTTAAACTAATAATGGATATATATATATATATATATAGATGAAATATATGTATAGATGAAATATATGTATTTAGTTATGATCAAGTATGTGTATATATTTTGTGTATAAACATTATGTATTTAGATCATGTAGGAATAAATACAAAAATATTCCAATATATATATATATATATATATATTATATATACTTGAAAACATGACAAGTATAAATGTAATTGTCCAAACATGGACATAAACTAACAAATCAGACAAAACGGACAATTCGGACATATCAAACAAATAAAACAAACGACACGGACGAAACAAACTGTCCCACCCCAACCGATGGCGGAATCATCGGGACGGACGTAATTAGATTGCTCGAGACATCATAACACCATTTGCGACAATATTAATTCAAAACCCATAACATTTCATTGATCAAATAGTCAATTACAACATAAATCTAAATACAACAAGTTCAACAATATTATAACATAGAACCTAGCATTCTAGATGCGTTTCTATGTCATCCCTACTAAGTGTTCGTCATGTTCTACATCCTTAACCTGCAACATGTTAAAAGTATAGTTCA
The DNA here is from genome assembly GCA_947069175.1 of Scalesia atractyloides. Classification (NCBI taxonomy): domain Eukaryota; kingdom Viridiplantae; phylum Streptophyta; class Magnoliopsida; order Asterales; family Asteraceae; genus Scalesia; species Scalesia atractyloides. Next base: position 57,123,819 of record CAMTDV010000027.1, read on the forward strand.
ACACAAAAGCATTGGCGAGTACACAAGTTTAATTATAGCATAAGTTAATGACAATTCGTATCACATAAGAATGTTACAAGTAAACAAATCGAGTATCACATAACTATAGCATGTATGATGGATTGTTTGTGTGATTGCATAAAATAAAGTGTGATTTAGTGTGTTTTTGATAGATTAACATGTTGCACCCAGAAGTGTAAAGCGTAAAGGGGTGTCGAGTGTACTCACGGTTTGCGAAGAAATTTTCACTTAGTGGGTTTGATGAGTCTTGAGTTGATGGAATACCGAAGTTACCAATTTTGGTTCTTGAACTTTTTGCCCAAAGTTAGAAATCTTGGAGATTTGAGAGAGTTTCGAAGTGATTTGGAAGTGGTGCAAGTGTTTGGAAGGTGTTAGGGTTGCTATTTATAAGAGGGTTAGGTGGTTGGGGTTTAAATGAAGGTGGAAGGTGATTGGAGGACAAAGGAGGTGTAAAAGGGCGAAATCTAATTGGCTAAAGAATGGTGAAAGATGATTGGAGGAGAAAAGAGGTGGAAAAGGGTGAAATCTAATTGGCTAGAGAAGGATGGAAGATGATTGGAGGAGAAAAGAGGCGGAAAATGGTGAAATCTAATTGGCTGAAAAAGGGTGGAAGGTGATTAGAGGAGAAAGAAGGTAGAAAAGCTTTTGGTTTTGATTACTTTTAGTCCCCGCACTTTGTAACTAGGTTATTTTATGTCATTATTGTATTTTAAACTTGTTTTTTAGGTATCCAAAGTGTATTTTAAGTCTCGGTTTTGCGTATAAACACGCATTTAGATAGATTGCGTACATAATACAAATATGAAAGGTAACACGTATATGTATAAAAATGAATTCTATTTATGATTAACATCTCGAATTATGAGATTGAAATTGAAATACGAATGTAAGGTTTCTAAAAATAGAATGCGAATATGAACTTTCTAAAAATAAGAATACAGAAATACGAGGCGTTACACAAACGACACGGACGAAACGAATAACGCGAATGAAACGAACGACGCAAACGTAACGGACAAAACAAACAAACCGTCACACACTATACAAAAGTTATACATACTAGAATTGATAAAATTAATTTATATAAAATATCTTGTGGGTTTATAAACTAATTTTTATCAATTGTTACTAGTAAGTATAAAAATGTGGATTAAGCCCAATTAAAAACCATATGGGCTAGCCCATTTTTATAAACTAGATTGGGCTAGAGCCCACTTTTATAAACTAGATTGGGCTAAAACCCACTTTTATGAACTAGGTTGGGCTAGAGCCCGCTTTTATAAACTAAATTGGGCTAGAACCCACTTTTACAAACAATATTAGGCTAGAGTCCACTTTTATAAGATAAATTTGTGCTAAGCCCACTTCCATATATTATTTTGGGCTAGGCCTACTCTTACATGATTAACTTGGGCTAGGCCCACTTTTACAACCCATTTGGGCTTGACCCACTTTAAATTAATTCATTTGGGCTAGGGCCACACATATATAACAAGTTGGGTTAGGCCCACACATATGAAATCAATTGGGCTAGGCCCACACATATAAAAACATAGGAATTGATTTCTTACACTTAACTTTTGGGCTAGGCCCATTCAAAAATGAAAGATATGGAATATATATATATATATATATATATAAACAAAGAAAACAAACAAATACACGCATAATTATGAATTCAAGATGAATACTTGTATAGAAACGATCATAAACTTAAGTGTCTAATGGGATTAGAACACTTGTAGGTTGAGAAACGGATATAGAATCAGATATCGCATAGAGATTTGCACGGAACGCAAATCAGTGAGTTCATGTTTCCCCTTTTATTTAACTGTTTTATAGTTTTAAACGTTCGGGAAAGATAGATGTTTCAATTGGTATGATTATCTTAAAGAATGAAAATATTTAGATCACATGCGGATAGAATCAAACGAAGGGACCATTAATGTATAAACAAGTACCAAGGAACAAAAGTGATAGATCTATTGGGTTTTGGCGGGCCCCACTCTGAACGACAATAAAAACAAATTGTTACCGTGAGCTTTTGTGTCTAAAATGAGTGTCTCAGACATAACTTATCGTCAAGATTTGGTTGCCTCCTATTCGGCATATAGATTAGTGTCCTTGCCAAAATTTAATGATCTTACAAGTTTCATTTATTCTTTACATACCAAATTAAATACTTAAATATTTTAAAGAATTATTTGATGCAAACTAAATACATGAATTCACCAGCTTTTGTTGACTTTTTTTCAAAACTAACATGTATTACACGTAACTAGTGGACGACTTTGAAAACATATGTCTGTGTGTTGTGAAGTTAAGCTATTAGATGTCATCCAATTTTTAGTTATCATGTTTATAAAGCTTGTGTTTTAAATTTTGAACAATGTTTTGGAGTTGTACTAAGTTTTGAAACTAGTAGTTGATTGTAAATTTGGTTTAAATAAAATATATGGATGAACATCTTATTATGCTTTACAATTTTCATTTACTTGATTGGATGCAATGATTGCCGCTCTGGCAACACCTCCCCGACGCTTCCGCAACAACGAAAATCAGGGTGTGACATATAATATCATCCTCATGAAAGCTGACCAGTTCCAACGTGTCCGCTAAGTGAAATGCTTTCACTTTAGTCACAACCACAACCTCTGCAATTCGTGGATCATATGCCCAGTAACTAAAGTTCTTCAGCACCCCCTTGGGAAATTTGGGAGTAGTAGGAATCACTTTCTCTTCGTCAGTAGGTGGCCAAATCACATTCGGAACTGTTCGATTAGTGTGAGGATCACAATACTAGGACTCTTCTTCAAGTAAGACTCAGTAGTTTTCATAGTTGGAAAATAATGCATTACTTCATTCTCGAATCTGGAATGAAACGCCCAACCTGGACCACGTTGATTTGGGTCGAAATCATAATAAGGAGTTCGCAATAGATTCTTCAAATCAATCTTTGTCCATGACTCAAACTGAGACTGCTTGGCGTAGTATTCTCTGTGTCCACTTTCTTGAATCACCAACCATAGTCTCCTGTCATGATCATATCTCCAACATTTCACACTAGATTTGTTGCCAACCTTGTCATAGTGACTTGATCCTATTTCCATCACATATCGACCAGACACTTTTGTTGGATCCTTCGGTTGAAAGTTTCCATCGAGAGGATCAAGTCTTGGTTTTTCATGAAGAGCATTTGTTTGTTGCTTGGTTTCTTCTGAGGCTGCTTCCTTTGCTTTATTTGTTCAGCTGCTAGATATATATTCAAACCAACTTCATGCTCTACATCAGCTGTAGCCTTTTCTTCTGTAGTTCGTTCATGATGTGCAGCATTTAAAGGATCGTCATCTTTATTTGTAAATTCACTACCAAATTTCTTTTGCAACTTGTCTTTCAGCACATAGATCTCTGCCATTAGCAAACTCACATCTCCCTGAAGTTGTTTAATTGCTTGATCTCTGATCGTTACTTGGTTTTTCAGAGATGATATTTGAGCATCCTTTAAAGCAACATCTTATTCCAATATGATCACTCTTTTCTACAGCTTCTCAACATTCACATCATCATCATCATCATCATCGTCACTTTCTAATTCAATCAAATTCATCTTTTCTACAGCATATCGCATAGCAGCTTCGTCATGTTTTGTGAATCCACCACTTGAGCTTCGAACTTCGGCTCGAGCGCCGCTAGAACTTTCTAGTATGTCTCTGATCGGGGCATCTTGAATAAATGGCTCATGAAAGATACTCGAGCTTGTGGGCATTGGGTTAACTTGGGTTTCTTTTTAAATTCTCTGCTTCTTACGAGCTTCTACGTCTAATATATTGTGAGTTTTGTCAACAAGAACGATTATAGGAGGAGGGTTCCCATAATCGCCCTGCAGAGAGGCAAGTAATGTAGCAAGATTCTCAGTAGATATCAGGTTCAAATCTCTAATGGTCTCCTTAACTTTCTCTGACTCTTTATGTCCCAACTCAACCTTTTTCTCTTCATCGTCAGTAACCAGATCTTCAACCTTAGGTTATAGCTTTCTTTTAGCACCAATGATCTGAATATCTTGTTCTTTAGCCACTATGGTGTTTTCTGGTTTAGGAGCAGACACGACCGATTTAAACTTTCCATGCTTTACCAACTCATATCTTCTAGTAAATTTATTTGCCGTATAACGCTGCTTACAAGCTACCTCAAAACAACTGAGACCCATTGGCTTCAGATTTAGAAAGTTTGTGCTTTTCACCAGCTCCGGATACTTCTCATCGAGAATCATTTGCACACACCTTGGGTATAACAAAAAACCTTCTTCTTAGTGTTCTCCATCATGTTCTTCATATTGTCGAAAATAAATGTACAAAATTGTAATCCCAATTGTTTACTAGAGCAACTAGTACAGTTGTTTGTGTCTGATTTAGCTGATCTAGGCCGCCTTTAATTTCTGAAATTCATTGAAGGAAGATTTGGCAAGAAATCTCCAATACGGCGGAAAAATTTTCTTAAAACCGTTGGGAAAGTGCCCTCGTAGCTCATCCGGCGTAAGGCCTTCATAGCACTGTCTCTATCAAAGGATGTTGGATGACAGTCTGAATCTTCAACCTTTAAGACCTCTCGAACAACTACCTCTGAATAATAATGACTTTCTCTTGGATCTTCGATTCAATTATTCGTTTCCCATTTGCTCCACACTTTTGCGTTTATCTAGAAATCTTGAATCATATCTACACAAATGATCATATCTGACAAAAAGCATGCGTGATTTTGAAAAGATTCAACTTCAGGCTTACATTTTCCATCATCTTTTGCGCCATTTTCTGCACCTTTGAATATAAACGTTAAGTATCATTAGAAAAATTAACTTAGTTGACCCTTCCGTGTAATCCTTAATCAAATGGGTCAAGAGTCAATAAGTCACAGAGTTCAAATAGAGAGGGTCAAGGGGTCAACAGTTCAAAATGTTCAAAACAGTTTTGAATCAGTCAAGCATTGAAAAGGTTCAAAACAAATTGAACTAGTCAACCTGATTCGAATGGACTGGGTCAATAGTGTTTCAGATGGACAAGGGTTCAAAGGTAATTCGAATAACCCTTGTCAGCCATCCAAGATGACTTGACATTTCAGATGAATATGTCAGATTTCAGATGATTAATTCGAAAGACATATCTATGATCCGAGATGCATTCGAAATGTAATAAGTCATCCGAGATCCATCCGAGATGCTATAAAGTCCGTTCGAGTTCCATCCGAGATGCAAGGGAAAACCAAACCTATGAGTTCGAGTTGAGAGTGATCCAAAATGAGTCAAGGGTCCGAAATGAATCGAAATGATTTGAGATGCCCAAATATATAGACCTGAAATGGGCCTGTTCTAGACTTTGGGCCTTGTCCATTTCGGAATAGTGATCCGAAATGATGGGCCCAATTCGAGTCCATCTGAGATGGGTGGCCTAGTTCAAAATGTTATGGGCGCACATGTTTCCCAGTTCTAAATAGTAACACCTTTTGTCAAAATCCGCAATCCCACCAACCGTGTTACCTTTTTGCATCGATATATATATATAAAATAAAATATATAATAGTAAAAAATAATATAAAATAATAAAGGAGGAGAATTGACATGGAATCAAACTGTTTTTGAACTGATTAAGGAACACTTTTCAGTACGAGCTTAGTTAGAACGGTCCACACGATTGCCGATATATTTGTCCACTTAAACTTATCACTTTAGCCTTCAATTTTTAACCTCGTGACTTAATTAGATATATAAAAGTGACCACAACATCTGATGAGGGTTAGGCTTTATACCTTATTTGGTACTTTTGACTTTTCAAACGCACATAATTTTCTTTTGATAAGATTCCCTTTCTTTATGGTTTTGGCCTTCAATTTTGGCTCTTTTGAGGATATCCTCATTGTGCCTAGGTCTCCATGTATCTGGATGCAATAGAAGGGCAACCCTGCTATTCCAGATGATTCATCAGTATACCAACCCAGAACTTCAGATGTCGGCTATCTATCAATTGATTAAGACCATTGTTGGGCTTGGATTATTAAAGGTTTATTCATTAGGGATGTATTTGGGCTTTTGGGGTTTATGTGGGCTTCCTAGTGCCTAATGGGCCTAGGGTTGTAATTATGGGTTTAATGATGCTTATAAATAGAGGGCTAGGTCATAGAGAAAAGGTTAGAGAGTTGAAAGCAAAGAACTTGTATTTGACATCTTTGGTGTATGCAAGTTAGAGTTATTTAAAGTCATTCAAGTTATTTTTCTTCCTAATAATAATTCCCGCTACTGGTTAGGTTAGTGATACCTGTATGATCTGTTTACAGGACTTACAATTGGTATCAGAGCCTGCTGTTCACATACAGGCTCCGGGTATTGCTGATTGAAGAAGTTTTTGAAGTGCGTTGCTGCTGTTTGGATTGTTTTTCTGTTCCAGATCACTGTTCATCGTCCGAAGGCTACTGTTCCGAAGAACTCGAAAAAATTTTGAAGAATTCGGATCTGGTACTGTTCAATGTTCCGAAGGTAATCATCCCTCTCGGATTGATCCCAGACTATTGCTCAATCCGGATTGAAATCTGAGTTACTATTGCGGTTTTTAAATTCCTTGGATCTCGGAATTCAGTTGCAGAAAAGGCGGGTTCACTGTTATGGATAAGGGTCACTGTTCCGGATTTTCATCAGATAAGACAGGCATTCAGGATTCTCCACTCCGGATTCTTGATTCCGGATTCACATTCAGAGTTGGTTATTCCAGATCATACATCTCGGATTCTCCATTTCGGATTTGTAATTCAGTCTTCTCATTTCGGATCCATCTCAGTTTGGGTTTTTCATTCGGGTTTTTCAAGTTGGATTCGCTAATTCGGATTCATCAATCTGGATTCACCAATCCGGATTCACCAATCCGGATCACCATCAATTCGGATAATCTTTGCGGGGTGACCGTCATTGACTTCAGGATTGCCATTTAAGATTAGATTCAGATTCCGAGTTTGCCCATCATTGACTACAGATTGACCATTTCGGATTTAGTACTGTTCATCAGACACACTTAAAATAAATCAATTTTAAATCGATTTGGTAAATTTTTAATCAATTTAATTATGATGGCTGGATTCATGACTGCACAAGATCTGACAAATGCCACTATGGTTGCCCTGCAATCGCAAACATTAGCCCTCCATCAAGACCTGGATCAGGTAATTGGCACTTCCACCAAAGTGCCATGTTTATTGTGATGAATACTACGAGTGGAAGTTCCGTTTTGAACAGTACTGCAAGGCTAAAGAACCAGGTGTGTGGAGATGCATCATGAATGGTCCAAGAACCATAGTTTATAGCACAGAGCAAGATCCAAAAATGAAAATTCCTAATCCAATGCACCTATGGACTCCAGAGGACATCAAGATCATAGAGGAGATGAGAAGGCTTTGGCAACTTTGACCATGGCCCTAGGACCTGATATCTCTATTGCGGTCAGAAACTGTAAGACTGCAAAGGAGATTTGGAGTGAGTTGCAAAATCTCTACGAGGGAAATGCCGACATGAAAACAAGCAGGGTGAATCAGCTGAATCAGCAATTCAGCTCGTTCAATCACATCTATGGGGAAACTATCGAAAACCAGATACGTCGCTATGTCAAGCTAGCTTCCCAGATGATTTCAGCTGGGATCACCCTCCCCAACAGTGCCATGAACAGACAATTATTAAATTCACTGCCCAAGAGTTGGGATGTAGATGTGGACATGATCAAAAAGGCGAAGAACTTGAATGATGTCACTCTCACTGAGATATAGCTACTATCAAATCATGTGAGATTGACAACAAGCAAAGGGAAATCAACCATCAAAGCAGTTTGATGGCCACAGGGATGACAGGGCAGAACGCGGCTTTAATGCCACAGAATCTTATTTATAGTCCTCTGCAAGGAAATGCACAATCACCGGGTGGATCAAACGTGATTTATAGTCCTATAGCCACGCCTCAGAACACTTAGTACGTGTATGGTCTTCAATCTCAGAATCATACGATTTTTTCAGCTGCACAAGTTCACACACAGTACCATGCTCAGTATGCCAACATGGTATCCAGTCCTGCAATTCCTCAAACCGTGCAACAAGGCAACACTCCTCAAGCTGCTGCACCAGTGCCTGCACCGGCTCAACCGGCGTCTAACTCTGCGTTTCTCACTAAAGAAAACGAGGAGAAACTGGCTATTGCGACGTCAATGATCAAAAGTTTAAACGCCTACCTGGCAGGTGATCTGACCCCTCCATCTATTCTTCCAACCGAAGTTGATCAGATCATGGAGGAGGACCTGGACGAGATCGACGTTTCTTGAAATCTAGCAATGGCTGCCTTGTCAAATTTGAAGACTGGTCTCACCAAGGACAAACTTAGATGTTACCAGTGTCACGAACCAGGATACCTAGCCAGGGAATGCTAGAAGCCACCGTCAAGGTATGTATCATCCAGGGTCGCTGACATACAGAGCAGTGACAGACAGCTGGTTCCCGTCTCTCCTTCCAAGTCTACTACGAGTCCATCAAGCAGCTCGGGTGGGAAGTCAACAGCATTGGTAGCCCAACAGCATAAGGTTTCAACTGGGCAGATGCTGCAGCTCAAATGGAAACATTGAATCTATCCAAGAACAGCAACCATTGCATGATGGCGCAGACAACTGAGATGCCCGATATTTCGGAAACGGTAAATCGAATTCTCTGTTCTGATAGTTGTCGTTTTAAATTATCACAAATGCGCGCCCACAATTCAACTGTAGTGGCTGAATATCAACAAGCTGCGTTGAAGAACATCGCCCTTAAACATATGAACAAGCTTCTTATGGAGAAGGTCGAAGCTCAGAAACAGGATGTAGCTCAGCTAAAGCTAGACTTGAACCAACATCAATGTTGGGTCTACGACTACAAGCTAAAACTAGCTGAAAAGGACGTAGAACTTCAAGCAGCCTTAGCCAAGCTGAATTCCTTGACAGGGAAGCTTCATGAAAATGAAATAAATATTAAAAAATTTGAAACTTCCAGTAAACTTGTCAAGGACTTATGTGACCTCCAACTTAATTATCAAAAGAATTTTACCAAAGGCCTTGGGTACAATAGGGCGCCTCCACCATATAATTATAACTATACTAGAATGCCTAACTCTGAGGAAGAGGTAGAAAATGCAGAAAAAATGATGTATGGTAAACCGTTAGATTATTTATCCAAACCATGGGCGCCCTATTACCCAAAGTTCTCCAAACCCACTGAACTCAAGAGGGATGATGTCTTTGTGGCTTCTACACCACTTTCTCGTGAAACTGGTAATCGTCCCTCTGGAAGTATAGATAGATTGGAGAAAGAAGTGCCTGAGGCAGAAACATCCACATCCTCCACAGAATCTAACGAAAAAGAATCTTCTGATACTCAAACTAAATTTGTGAACGATACTAATGTGTCTAACTCATGTGCAGAAGAAATTTTAGTTGAGGATATCACAGAGGGTGATGAAGAGGAATGTCTGAATACACATTCAGACAATTCAGCTGATGATTATGCATTTTATAAGCCTACTTTTGACATTTTAAATCAATTTCTTGCTGAACAATTTACATGCTCAAACAGTGTTGGTTGTGTTGAGAATTTAGAAAAATTTGATTCTGGTTTTTCATTAAATACTAATGTTTTGAACGATGCTAATAACTGTGATAACTTGTGTGATGAGAAAATGAATTTAGCTGCAGGTTCTGCATCAACAGATGATTCGGTTTCATCAGCTTCAGCTGAGGATACCGAATGTTCATCTTCAGCTAAGGATACCGACTGTTCATCTCCAGAGGTTGCGTCTGTGAATCACCCTAAACGCGTTTTGACCCAAAACGACGCAACGGAAATACTGACTCAAAAATTCTTTCTTTATTAACTATATAACATACTTAAAGGTTCATTTATAAATTATTGGACACTTTCTAGAAGATTTACTACATTCATTATTGATTAACTTGCTAAATGAAATACATAGTACAAGCTATGAGACCACTCTTCCCGTACAATCCTTGTTCTTTGACTCGATCTTCGTCCACATATCCCCGATGATGGTAATGTTGATCTGACTAATCTGCGTTCACCACATATATAACCAACACATTAGTAACGGGTGACATCTTACATAATTAAATGATTATATAATTAATAAATATCTACATAGTGTTCTAACTATGTCTACTACTCCATACTTATATCCTTCTAAATTTATTCTTTACACTGAACTTCACACCTTCGAAAGCCCAACACTTACATACCTGCATTCCTGTTTCATTCTCATTAGCAATACAGTTAGTACGACATAATCTAAACGTATTACAGACCTCCAACTTCACGTAGGCACATATCACTGATCTACATTTAATAAGTTACAATTCCTGTTTACACCCGTACACATCCATATACATACATACATGTCACGTGTGCTTGTTCACATGCAATTACCGTACTTGAATCGTATACTCACTATTCATCAATATTCGTTCGTGTAAATAAGTTGATTCTTTCATGCCTATAACACATCTACTCAATCCGAGTTTTAATCATACAATTGCATAACTAGGTGTTGGCACCCACATATGAAACCACAATCATTATGCGTATATCAAGACTCGTACCTTTACTCGTACTTTAGTTTTACGAGTCTAACATCACTTAATAGCCTTAAAAACATCTTACGAGATACCTGGATGGAACCAGAATGAGCCAATGCAAGAAACAAAATGATTAGAAAGTTAGCTAACCCGTCGTAAGCTACGGCCTGCCTACCCTAGCTTACGGTAGCCACATTCTGCCAAAATTTAAGTCCTCTACCATAAGCTACGGTCAGCTGCCGTAGCTTACGGTCAGCTGCTGCTGATTTGGGGTTACAGCTTATTTGACACGTTTCGAGTTCCGTTGTTCATGCCTATTCCGATTCATTTCAAATTAAACATGTAACATCTAATCGAGGTTCCGTTCCTCTTTACACTTCCACAGTCTCACTTTAACAATAAATTCTACATTAGCACAAGCCCAATTGTGCTTTAATTATGTCATATAAACAATAGCTTACTACATGGATTTGCCCCATTCGGTTTATATCATACAACTTCCAGTTTAGTTGACTATTATCAAACCATTACCATCAAAATCGTCTTAGTACCTCCATTATTCTTATGTTCCCACAAGCTTCTCAATGATTAAAATATAACATTTCCTTTAATGTATTTAAAGAGTGATTCAAGAAATCACTTACCTTAGCGTCCGTTTTAGCATTTTTTTACCTTGCCTCCTCTTGACCCGTTAGCCTTCCATGCTTCCATCCTTTTGGCATGATCCCTATACTTTCATGTCATCGCAATCACATTCTTGTTAGCATACATGATTGTACATATTAATGATCTTATCAAATGCATAACTCACATTTGACTTTCATAAGTCAATCCTAACAAGTATAAGGTATATGCCAAAAATCACATCTTTTCAAACTTATATAATTCATTATGTCGTCACATGTAACACATATTGATATATCACATACCGTATGACTTTCTTTAGTCTTACAATTGTTACAACAAGTCTAACCATGCTTCTTATGCGTAGTTGACTTTCAGAAGTCAACGTTTATCATATGAACTTTCGACATAACCTCATATATTCGTGTCATCATATTAGGCTATATTAAAGACACTATATACATTTCATACTCTTTATGTAATATGTATTCAACCATGATATCACCTAGTTATATGCATACACCATCATATTCAATTTCCTCCATACTAGTATTTTTTTATAATTTTACAACTAATACCTTCTTATGAAATCCTTCTACATTGCATTTTTCATGTTTACTTAACATCAATCATGTCATTACCACATCCTACTAATATTCATTCATTGTTTAACATATAATTTCACATTCTAATCTATACTAGGCATTTCATCAAACACTTGGTGTGCGTACACCATTTAATGCACAACGTACAACTAATTAATGCATAATCTTCCAAGTTCTTACTTTCAACCATCAACACACAAAACATCAAACTAACTTCATACCATATTCAACCTAACTTGCCTGAGTTCATCATATTCATCATAATACATCAAGAATTGAACAAAGATTAGACATAGGTGACATACCCATGTCGCCATCTTCACCACTAATGGTGGGTTTCACCTCCAAACATCAAGTTACTCAAATTCATTCATTACCTAGGCTTTATTTGTTGATTCTAATACACTCTCATGCCTAATTTCATACAAATTAAAAAATTGACCACATGCCCATTTCTTGTAAAATCATCAAATCATAATCTACAACTTACCACATGTTCATTAGGATGAGATGGTAAGGATTCTTCATTCATGCATTGTTTTAGCTGCAAATCCTTCTTCAATTGCCTTGATTTAGAGGGTTGTGGGAGAAAACCCATTTTCTTCTTCCTGAGCATATGTATATGTTGACATATACATATCCCCCCCACAAAAAAGCTGAATTTTAATAAAGTTTGACCCACATGCCACTTCTAGTCCCTCAAGTTTATTACTTTCCTATAATTGTTCCAACTTCCATTTCTTTCTATTTAGCACATATTCTAACTAGGTTAATTAAACTAGTTAGACCACTTCATGTCATATACAAGAAACTTACTAGTAACCAAACATTCAGGTTTTTGAGGCGTTACAAATCCACCTCCCTTAAAGGAGGTTTTGTCCCCGAAACCTTTCTCATTCCTAATCGACCAATTCTACTCTTACCTTTTCATTCTATTTATTCAAGATGCTCAGTTCAACACAAAACATGTGTGATCAATTAAGAAGTAGCCTTCACGCACATCTATAAGTATATGTCTTGTACTTGCCTTCTTTATTAAAATAAGACCTTGATACATTTATTAAGCATATTTCCATCCCACACGTGTGTCACACATGATATTCCATTCTAGCTTAGTCGTATGAGTACCCACTGTGAGTTTATTCTGTGTTCTATTATTAGCATTCTTTCTGGGTACTTTCCTTGGCATATAATGATTTGAACCATCTACATACTCATTTTACAAATATTCATTTAAGTTGAGCATTATCACTAGGTAACTAGCATTTCATTCTTGTTTATCCTGAGCAAACCATTACATCGCATCACTTTTCATATCCACATGGGAGGTAAACGTATGATAATACGCATTACCGTAAACATTCAGTTATTTATTAATACTACAAATAACTACCATTTTCATACTTACTTATCTGTGCTCAATACGAGGATTTAGCATCATTCTACATTTTCTAACATTACTTGTACTATGCACGCCCTTAGATTTAGCATCGAATCATTTCATTAATGTCACTTTGTTTTCTACCCTCTTCACGCACTAAATATTCTACATAAGTAATTATGTTGTGCAATTTCATCGTACGAGCGTTTATCCAATACCCGAAATTTTTATTCAAGGCATTTTAATATTTCCTTAATATGACATGAATTTCTTCTTATGTTGACTGTTAAAAGTCAAACATTCCATTCCATACCATATTTATCTTATCATTCATTTCATTAGTTCGTATGTCATATTCAATCTACCAATTCATACTTAACATTCACTAGTTAAACATTTTACTAACCTTGCTTTTATTACATTAATCATCGATCCGCCATCCGGATTGGCCCATTTCTTTATGAATCCAAGCTAGAACTGAATTGACTTCGTCCATCATGTGATGAGTTTCCGCTCATGCACATCCTTTTCCTACTCTACCTGTTTTACTCACCAAGAGTTCTACCATGTTTATCTATAAAATGAAGGATTAGCACCTTTCATTGACATTCTTTCAGGTATGCCGTTTATCAAATCATCTTGTTTGCATACTAGTCATTTTCTAGATCCTTTAAATCATTAGTCCATTTAACCCATTCTTAACGAGTCAATACATGACCATTCTTTAACATATTATTTTCCTATATTCGACTCGTTCATGATGGGTCAATACATAACCATTCTTTAACATACCAATTCCACTCGGTTCTTCATTGTATTCGGTGTTAATTCACCTATGTTTCTTCGTAAATCCCTTACTAATGGATATCTATATTACGCATTGCATTCCTTACATAATACCTTCAAAATTTGTAAATAATTATTTACCAACTTCTACAGTTTGAATTTTCTAGGTCAAACTTCCATTTATTATTTATTGTTTACATATTTTGGGGTGTTTGTGATGTACTTACCTCTAAACCAAACATGCTTACAAAAACATCATCTCATTGTTTTAGCATTTCTTGCATGACCTTACTTTCCCATCCATACTTAAACCATACATCTAGGTCGTATTTGTTGTTCGCCCCAACTCTCATGAGTTATTTGTTAACATGCGCAACATGTAGTTTATCCAATATTTCTTTCCTTCAACTAAACTTTTCTCAATACTACAATAACTTTCAAAGGGTTATACTTATTTCATGCATCAAACCCTTCAAGCTATTTTACAATTACTTGCCTTATAATTAATCATCCCAACTTCGTTGACCTTTCAGGAAGTTTAACTATAAATTCATTCTTATTTATGTTTTATTAATCACTCATAATTTATCCCACACGTGTTTTGTTCTTACTTACTTACCTAAGAATTCTAGTCTTCTCATTCTTACATATTACTCTTGTGTGTTAGATCCGTATTTTCCTACGGATATTAATCTTTCACTCATGCTTTGCTTTCTTTTACGTTTGAATCCTTCTATGGATTCAAACCTTCCATTCATACTTTTAGTTTTTTTATGTTTGAATTCCGTCAGTGGATTCAAATCTTTCATTCTTACTTTTCTTTAAAACTTATATTACATCTTTCAACACAACTTCCCTTATAGTGGTTTATGCTAGAAAACTTTTATATTTCAATTTACCCTCCGGTATGACATTAGACCAAAATGACTGTCAACCCAAGTTACTAGATGCATTCCTCTTGGGTTAATCTATTACCCAATTTGACACATCCTTCTTTAGTCTAGCCATAAGCTCCTACCGAAAGCATAATCTTTTATACATACCTACCGTAAGTCCAAAACTATTGACTCGTTATCCACACTTTGCAATGGTTATTTCTTTCCAATTTGTGGCAAGGCATGCCCATTCATTACGCTTACCTATAAGCATAAAACTTGACCACCAAAACATTAAATACCGAGTACAAATGGCGAGCACCATTTAACCCGCATGACTCGTTTGTCCTTTTAAACCATTCTTGCATACGAACATATTTGCATATATACATATCTAGATTTAAAACATAACTTGAATATTATTTGCTTTAAGGAACGTTTACTTGTTTGTTTCGAGCTTACAGTTCCAAACATTTTCATTCTTATCCTACGTTCTTCCCGGTTTGGTCTAAACTTACTTATTGATTCGAACATTTTCATTCTCATTATACATTCTTCCTTGTTTGATCCGTACGTACTTACAGATTTCAAACATTTTCATTTTCATTCTCATTATACATTCTTACTTGTTTGATCCGTACTTACTTACGGATTTCAAACATTTTCATTCTCATTATACATTCTTACTTGTTTGATCTGTACTTACTTACGGATTTAAACATTTTCATTCTTATACATTGCCCTCCACTTCTTGAGAGTCTAATTACTCTTTTTACCCACATGTCAAACTTATTACCAACTTTATCGGACATACATGCGTTGATTATCATGTTTTCACGATTGTCATATGCTCTTTGCGTACTGGCTAGGTGCGCAATCCACATACTAGTTTCGTGCCTTCATGATAGTCATCGCCTTATGTCCGAAGAAATGAGTTAGTAGTTCGTGCAACATCTTTAAAACCTTAATAAGACAGTATTATTGTCTTTTGTTCAATATTTACCCTCCCCAAGGAGATTCTTCCTTTTTCCTTCAAAACCGGTGCCCATATATACATTATCATTGTGTACCTGGAGTTCATCTGTCTAATTACATGCTTTGGCATTCATCCTAGACATTGGATCATTCTCCTCAATCCTTTGAGCTTACCTTGCATATACAATTCAGTTAGTTTCTCTATATGAATACATATATACATGCTTACATTCATTTACACATTTGGATCTTGGTCGAGTCTTGGATTGTACGGGTCCTTTATCACAAGAGCACAAAGGTTTGAGTTCAAGTACTTACTTTCTTGTACTTGATTTCGCTCAAACCATACCAACTTGAAAGACCCTAAACGCGTTTTGACCCAAAACGACGCAGCGGAAATACTGACTCAAAAATTCTTTCTTTATTAACTATATAACATACTTAAAGGTTCATTTATAAATAATTGGACACTTTCTAGAAAAGATTTACTACATTCATTATTGATTAACTTGCTAAATGAAATACATAGTACAAGCTATTAGACCACTCTTCCCATACAATCCTTGTTCTTTGACTCGATCTTCATCCACATATCCCCCATGATGGTAATGTTGATCTGGCTAATCTGCGGTCACCACATACATCACCAACACATTAGTAACGGGTGATATCTTACATAATTAAATGATTATATAATTAATCAATATCTACATAGCGTTCTATGTCTACTACTCCATAATTATATCCTTCTAAATTTATTCTTTACACTGAACTTCGCAACTTCGAAAGCCCAACACTTACATACCTGCATTCCTGTTTCATTCTCATTAGCAATACAGTTAGTACGACATAATCTCAACGTATTACAGACCTCCAACTTCACGTAGGCACATATCACTGATCTACATTTAATAAGTTACAATTCCTGTTTACACCCGTACACATCCATATACTACATACATACATACATACATACATACACATACATACATACATACATACATACATACATACATACATACATACATACATACATACATACATACATACATACATGTCACGTGTGCTTGTTCACATGCAATTACCGTACTTGAATCGTATACTCACTATTCATCAATATTCGTTCGTGTAAATAAGTTGATTCTTTCATGCCTATAACACATCTACTCAATCCGAGTTTTAATCATACAATTGCATAACTAGGTGTTGGCACCCACATATGAAACCACAATCATTATGCGTATATCAAGACTCGTACCTTTACTCGTACTTTAGTTTTACAAGTCTAACATCACTTAATAGCCTTAGAAACATCTTACGAGATACCTGGATGGAACCAGAATGAGCCAATGCAAGAAACAAAATGATTAGAAAGTTAGCTAACCCGCCGTAAGCTACGGCCTGCCTACCCTAGCTTACGGTAGCCACATTCTGCCAAAATTTAAGTCCTCTACCATAAGCTACGGTCAGCTGCCGTAGCTTACGGTCAGCTGCTGCTGATTTGGGGTTACAGCTTATTTGACCCGTTTCGAGTTCCGTTGTTCATGCCTATTCCGATTCATTTCAAATTAAACATGTAACATCTAAACGAGGTTCCGTTCCTCTTTACACTACCACAGGCTCACTTTAACAATAAATTCTACATTTGCACAAGCCCAATTGTGCTTTAATTATGTCATATAAACGATAGCTTACTACATGGATTTGCCCCATTCGGTTTATATCATACAACTTCCTGTTTAGTTGACTATTATCAACCCATTACCATCAAACTCGTCTTAGTACCTCCATTGTTTTTATGTTCATACAAGCTTCTCAACAATTAAAATATAACATTTCCTTTAAAGTATTTAAAGAGTGATTCCAGAAATCACTTACCTTAGCGTTCGTTTTAGCATTTGTTACCTTGCCTCCTCTTAACTCGTTAGCCTTCCATGCTTCCATCCATTTTGACATGATCCCTATACTTTCATGTCGTCGTAATCACATTCTTGTTAGCATACACGATTGTACATATTAACGATCATATCAAATACATAACTCAAATTTGACTTTCATAAGTCAATCCTAACAAGTATAAGGTATATGCCCAAAATCACATCTTTTCAAACTTATATAATTCATTATGTCGTCACATATAATACATATTGATATACCACATACCATATGACTTTCTATAATCTTACAATTGTGACAACAAGTCTAACCATGCTTCTTATGCGCAGTTGACTTTCAGAAGTCAATGTTTATCATATGAACTTTCGACATAACCTTATATATTCGTGTCATCATGTTAGGCTATATTAAAGATACTATATACATTTCATACTCTTTATGTAATAAGTATTCAACCATGATATCACCTAGTTATATGCATACACCATCATATTCAATTACTCCATACTAGTGATTTTTTTTATAATTTTACAACTAACACCTTCTCATGAAATCCTTCTACATTGCATTTTTCATGTTTACTTAACATCAATCATGTCATTACCACATCCTACTAATATTCATTCATTGTTTAACATATAATTTCACATTGTGATCTATACTAGGCATTTCATCAAACACTTGGTGTGCGTACACCATTTAATGCACAACGTACAACTATTTAATGCATAATCCTCCAAGTTCTTACTTTCAATCATCAGCACAACAAAACATCAAACTAACTTCATACCATATTCAACATAACTTGCCTGAGTTCATCATATTCAACATAATACATCAAGAATTGAACAAAGATTAGACATAGGTGACATACCCATGTCGCCATCTTCACCACAAATGGTGGGTTCACCTCCAAACATCAAGTTACTCAAATTCATTCATTACCCAGGCTTTATTTGTTGATTCTAATACACTCTCATGCCTAATTTCATACAAATTAAAAGATTGACGACATACCCATTTCTTGTAAAATCATCAAATCATAATCTACAAATTACCACATGTTCATTAGGATGAGATGGTAAGGATTCTTCATTCATGCATTGATTTAGCTTCAAACCCTTTTTCAATTGCGTTGATTTAGAGGGTTGTGGGAGAAAACCCATTTTCTTCTTCCTGAGCAACACAAAAGCTGAATT
Organism: Scalesia atractyloides; assembly: GCA_947069175.1. Lineage (NCBI taxonomy): Eukaryota > Viridiplantae > Streptophyta > Magnoliopsida > Asterales > Asteraceae > Scalesia > Scalesia atractyloides. Next base: position 57,142,815 of record CAMTDV010000027.1, read on the forward strand.
TTAATAAAGTTTGAACCACATGCCACTTTTAGTCCCTAAAGTTTATTACTTGCTTATAATTGTTCCAACTTCCATTTCTTTCTATTTAGCACATATTCTAACTAGGTTAATTAAACTAGTTAGACCACTTCATGTCATATACAAGAAACTTACTAGTAACCAAACATTTGGGTTTTGGGGGCGTTACAGTCTGTTGATGCATCTCCTAGGGTTGATAGTGTGAAAGTAGATCAACCAACCAATTCTGTAAAAGTTGATGGTGACATAATCCTGGAATACTCGGGCGACTCAACACAAGGGACTGATTCTGAAATGATAGAAGATGAACACATTTTACCTCATGATTCAAATGAAAATCTTAAAACTGAGTTTGAACCGAAATATCAAATTTTTTCGAAATTGCGAGATCCCACAGCCATCTTCTGAAATTTCAGGACAGGATCTCCCTGTAGAGCCACTCGTGTCCTCTACAGAATCTATAAAGAAGTGTGATTTGAAGAGTAAGACTAAGAAGAGGAGAACACGCCAATCTAAAAGAAGAAAACAAAACAGGTGTCTTTGAAAAATGAAACGGCTACGACTGAGTCTCCTCATCAAACTGAGAAATTAATTCAGCAGTCACAAACAGAATCTGTTAAGCAACCCGCTGAACGGATATCGGTTAAAGTTTTGCCAAAATCTCCATGTTCAAAAATCTTGAATTCAAATCACAAAACTAACAAGTGTGTTGATGGTTGTGCGCAGGACACCGTCAAGACCAAGACCGTGCATCAGCCGTCAGTACCCGCCAGCAAGAAACTGACAGACAAATTGCCCAGAATTTCCCAAGCTGAACGGACTGTTTTCTTCCAGAACAGGCATACCTGTTTCAATTGTGGATCTCCCGGGCACATTGCTCGAAATTGTCAAAAGACCTTTACCTCTTTCAAAACTTTGTATTCCAGACATCAGAAGACTATACCTAATCGCCCACCTGAGGCTCGATTTGTGGTTAAGTCTTCTAATCAAGACTGGCACTTGGCCAAGAAACAATCTGTTAAACCATTGAGACCTTCAGTTTCCCAGACTCCCTCTAGCACTCCAAGGATTGTGCAGAGGTCTGATTCGGTAACCTGGAGGCCTAAGTCAGTAGTCAAGAATCAGTCTGCTACCCCCATGTCTAATAAATGAAAAGCATCATCAACCTCATCCTCAACTAATTTGATCTTTCACGTTGTTACTTATGTTGATGCTAATGGCAAGCCCAGATCTTCTGTGGCCTGGGTTCCTGTTTCTAACTAAAACCTGTTGAAATGTGCAGGAACAGCTCTGGCGCGCTCGTGTTCGATTATGGTACATTGATAGTGCTTCTTCCAAGCACATGACATGTGACATCTCGCAGTTGAATGACATTCAGTTTTTTGGTGGCGGGTTTGTTTCCTTCACAGGTGGAGAAACAGGGAAAATTACCATGAGAGGAACTGTTTGCAATGGAGCCCTCAGCTTTAAGAATGTCAATTACGTACCAGAATTGAAGCACAGTCTGTTGAGTGTGTTTCAACTCTGCGACAATCATCTGGATGTTCTCTTCACCAAGAAAGGATGTTATGTGCTAAAACCGGGTTTAATTATTCCAGATGATTGGATTCTTCTTAAAGCCGCACGTAAAGGCAATGCATATGTTATTGATATCAACCAGGCTCCTTCTGACAAGCTCACTTGCCTATTCTCTTCGATAGCCAAACATGACGCCATGCTATGGCATTGCAGACTGGGTCACATCAACATGAAGAATTTAAATCGTCTTGCAAAAGGTGGTTTAGTCAGAGATCTACTAGTTCGTGACTTCATGCAGATCGAAAGTGTGAATCTTGTGGGCGTGGGAAACAACATCGACAGCCGCACAAGTCTAAAGTCGTTCCCTCCACTTCTCAAGTCTTAGAACTGCTACATATGGATCTCTTCGGTCCAATAGACATACACAGCATTGGCGGGAAGGCTTACTGTTTGGAAATCATTGATGACTACTCTCGATTCACCTGGGTTTTCTTTCTCGCACATAAAAGTGAAACAGCTGAGTTAGTCAAACAATTTGTCACGCTTATGGAAAACCGGACAGATTCTACGGTGAAGGCTATTCGGTGTGATAATGGGACAAAGTTTAAGAATATTACCTTAAACTCCTTCTGCTCCTCCAAGGGAATTGATCGACAGTTTAGTGCAGCCAGAACCCCACAATAAAATGGGGTTGCAGAACGCAAAAAAATCACACACTCATTGAAGCTGCACGCACTACGTTGGTTGAATCCAAGCTACCTCTTATCTTCTGGGCAGAAGCAATCAATACTGCATGCTATATTCAGAATCATGCCCTGATCAATAAACACCACATGAAGACTCCATACGAAGTAGTTGAAGGTCTCAAACCTTCGGTCAAGAATTTCCGCAAATTCGGATGCCCTTGTGTTCTCCTACTCATGGACGCTAAAGGAAAGTTTGAATCACGCGGGGATCCTTGCATCTTCGTTGGCTACTCTAAAAATACGTCATATCGCGTTTACAACAAGATCAAGAAGATGGTAGTTGAAACCTACAATGTGGGCTGGCTGGAGGAAAATCCCAAGGACACACGCATTGGTCCTGACTGGTTGTATGACTACTCCACTTTATTTAATCATTTTGATGTGTCTTCCAATGTGCCTGCAGGTAATAGTTCGTATTCTGCCTTCCAACGGTGCCCATTTCTTCTGAAGACGATGCTGACGCTGCCGCGCAAAATGAGACTTTAAAGCAGCTAAGTGTGGATCCTCCTGGATTTAATGACACTGTCTCGCCTTCCACCATCGTTTCACATTAACCAACTATCCCTTCGCCTGCTCAGACCGATCCTCCTGAAGTTATGGTTTCTGATCCAAAGCCTCCTACAACACATGAAGGCCTTCCTCCTGATGTTTTGGGTTCCTCTCTATTTCCTGAGCCTACTCCACTCGACTGTTCGTTGGATTCCTTAGCACATACTTCTACTAGTGCCTCTATTGAGGGGGAGCCATCTGGAGTCGCTTCAGCTAGTGTCACCAACTTGCAAACAGATGTTCTCGTTCCCGCTACACCAATACCGTAGCGTTTACAGCGTGATCACCCCGTTGAGAATATTATTGGTCCTGTCAACGGTGTTGTTCGAACACGCAACCAATCTGGGGATTCAATACCTGTCTTTATTCTTGCTTTATTTCCCAAATTGAACCTAAAAGTATTGATGTTGCCTTGTAGAAACCAGGATGGGTGGATGCCATGCACGAGGAACTCAATCAATTTTAGAAGCTTGGTCTCTGGCAATTGGTGAAGCTGCCTCAAGGAAAGCGTGCTCTTGGAACTCGCTGGGTTTTCCGCAACAAGCAGTATGACACTGGAGTTATCGTTCGGAATAAAGCTAGACTGGATGTTCAGGGGTTTCAACAGATTGAAGGATTAGATTATGATGAGGTCTATGCACCTGTCACGCTTTTAGAGGCTATACGCATCTTCTTGGCATACGCATCTTACATGGATTTTACTGTCTATCAAATGAATGTCAAGACTGCATTTCTATACGGCAAGGTGAAAGAGGAAATCTACGTGGCACAACCACCAGGCTTTACTGATCCTGACAAGCCAGATTATGCTTACAAACTAGACAAAGCTTTGTATGGGTTGCATCAAGCGCCTCGCGCATGGTACGCTACTCTTACAGAGCATCTTCTTACTCATGACTAAACACGGGGAACCATTGACCAAACTCTGTTTATCAAACGCGTTGATAAGGACATTATTTGTTCATATGTATGCACAAATTTAGGGGGAGAAATCTTAAAAAAACAACAGTTTTTGCAAGGATGGGGAAATGAAATATATTTTCGTGATAAAATGTTTGACTAACACATGTGAGGTGTCAAAGCAGGAAAAGATTTGGATCGAAAGTGAGTGTCGATAGGTCTAAAACTCAATAGGATGGGGAAAGTCAAATGATATAAACATAACAAACTATGTACTTAGTGGGTCACTTAATATAGGCATAGGGTTTCATGGTCTTAATTCTTGCGTTGATAGATAGCCAACATCTGAGGTTTCGTGTCTTTATGCTGTTGAGTCATCCGGGGATATCTTAACTGCCCTTATGTTGCATCCAGATTATATGAAGACCTAGGCACAGTCAGGATATCTTTGTAAAAAATCCAAAATGGAAAGGCCAAAACCTAAGAGAACAAAAGTTTCTTCGTAAGTTCTTACGGACCTCATATACGAAAACGTCATCTTCTTCCTTTTAAAAACCCAGAAACCGTAAAGCCGACTGTTAACCATTTATACAGTTTTGATTAATTGTTTTGAGATAATAAAACACTAAACAAACGATAGCAATAGATTTAAGATGATTATACCGATCAGAGGTGTACTCCGGTGATGTTTCCGGCGACAACAATTTTCCAGCGAAATGCGATTTGAAAACAAGAGTATCTTCAGTGTGTTTGCAAGGTGTTTGTGCGAGTGTGAGCGAGTATCTAAAGGTTCAAAGGTCGTATTTAAAGGTGAAGATACTGAATTGGATTAAATTTCGGTTTTATCCATTTCGGTCAAAGGATTGATTGCCACATTGATTTTGTAACCGAATTGAATTATGATTTAGTTTTAATACATGATTGGAAATCAGTTTCTTCGGTTTAATTTAAGATTGAAACGGAATTTGCTACTGGCTTGGAAGTTACAGTCAGTTACAGGCGGGGGTTTCTTTTGAAATTGAATTCAGAGTGCTGTTTCAATATAAAATTTATTTAAGTTGGGTTTATTGCAGATATGTGTGTGTAGTGTAGTGGTGTGATGTGTGTTTGATTTGGGTGGAGACCCGGGTTCGATATCCGCGGTCCACACCCCTTTTTTCTTGTTTTATTTTTTGTTTATATATATATATATATATATATATATATTATTGATATTATTCTTTTTAGTTATTATTATTATTATTATTATTATTATTATAAACCTATTTATTATAAAACTTATTATTATTTATTGATTAACATAACGAATTCTTTAAGCGTTTAACATAATTGCCTAACGAACATCATAACGAATACTTGTAATAAAAAAATGGAGTGGGTTTTAGAACCCGTTTTATGACGAATGCTAGAGGCTCAATCGGTGAAATGAAGCATGAATATAAACATGTGTTAATGGTTATTTATTACGGGTCTGAACACCATCAGTTACAGGACCAATAATACTCGTAATAGGATGGCTCCTCTGAACACGCTGTGGGATTGCTATAGCAGGTGCCTGCAAGTTTGATTGAAGATTAGAAAAACTTTCTAACACTATCCTAGATTGCTCCCCCTCATTTGATGCAACATCAGTGTTAATCATCGGTGGATCTACAGTGCAATTTGATGAAATCGGCTCCGGAAACAATGAAGTTCCTTGGACGTTTGTACTTGAAGGACCAGCAACAGTTTGTTGTGTGGAGGATTCATTGTTGTGAACTGCATCATCAGGAGTAGCTATCGTTCTTGGTTCAAGAACCGGCTCTCGAACTGGTGAAGAAAGATGCAGTGTAGTAGTGGCTTCATGAAATCCTGGTGGATCCACATTAAGTTTCTTAAAAGCATCTTAAAGGGGTACAACATTATCTTCAGCTATGATGGGAATTGGTATCACTGTACTTGAGACATATGTAGTAACAATCACATTAGACAGAGTATTAAATCAGTTAAACAAGGAGAAATAATCATATAACCAATTAGGTCCATTCCTGCATATTTTGGATTTTCCTCCAGCCAATCCACGTAGTACGTCTACACTAGCTGTCGTTGTTGGTTCACGATCTGCTTTTTGATCTTGTTATATACTCGATATGTGGTGTTTTTAGCATAGCCAATGAAATAGCATGGATCACCTCTTGCTTCAAATTTACCTTTGGCATCCAAGGTTAGGAGAACACAAGGACAACCAAAAGTGCGAAAATGTTTACAGATGGTTCTGTCCTTCAACTATTTCATTGGCGTCTTCATGTGACATTTTGTGAAGAGAACTTCTAAGTCGTTGTCCCACTTCGGGTACCAATCTTCGGGTATGATAATCCCGGGATTCAAAACTACACATCCACCTTTTGTGAAGAGAACTTCTAAGACATTGTCCCACATTTGAGATACACTGAGAAGACTGTGGTTGAGTTCAGGAACATAATTGATATCAGAGAAGCTGAGGACCCTTTTTCTGACTATGCCTATCATAGTAATTCTTCCAGCTTCTCCTCCTGCAAAGGTGATAAATCAGTCGTCGAAGATTTTGATGTCGTTCAACTAGGAGATGTCCCCTGTCATGTGTCTAGAATAACTACTGTCGATAAACCAAAGTCTAACCACATCCCTCCATAACCGTTCTTGCACACATAACGCGATTAGTGAGAAACAGGAACCTAGACCATATTCGATCTGAGTTGATCATTACTCTTCATCCGGGAGACCTCATAAACAAATCATATGACTTTTAGTAGAATGTGAGGTTTGAGAAGAAGAGGTTGTAGAGTTTGACGGTTGAGAACATTGAGATTCAGATCTAACGAGAGTTTTGGGTTTCCAAATTTTCGAATCAATGTTGTTTGTCACAAATTTGGTTGATGTTTTGGTTAATTTCTTGGACTGATTTTGGAAACCATTTGTGTTTGAAAATATTTGATTGGTTCTCTTGGCAAGATTCCAGTCTCCATTAGAGGGCTTTACACGAGTGAATTAATGTTCATGACATCGGTAGTGCGAAGCCATATGACGATAGATGTTCCTGGATTGGTAAGACATGAGTGGACTATGAACACAATTTCTAGCTATGTGCCTTGGAATTCCACAATTGAAACAAGTTTGTCTTTTCGAGAAAAAGACTCTTAGTTTTGCTTGTGTTATTCTTGGGAGCTGATTTTGTCTCTTCTTTCCACTAGGTACTGATTTCTTGTATGCATATTTACTCTTGGATGAAATCTACTCACAATCATCATCACAAGGGTGAGTATTGATAACTTTACCCTTCAACTTAGGTTCAGTTAGCTTTTGAGATGGGTTTTTCCTTTGATTTTGGTTAACAACATCTGAGGAGATTTCCTCTTAAGTTTTCACTTTCTGCTGGTTTCTAGTTTTTCGAGATCGCCTTTTCTTTGTAGGCTGAGCTTTTGGAGATGACTGTATCAGTTTCCTTGGAAACCATTTCATTAGACACAAAGCTTTTAGGATAAATTGATTCTTGACTACCAGAGCAAGTTTGTCAATAATTTGACCATCACAAACACTTTGCTCATTATCTGATGAGTTAGAATCTTCAGTCTGATCCCTAGATTTATCAGACAACTCATGTTCTTCAACAATTTCATTCACACAATCCAACACAATAATATTTTCATCTTTGCAATTTTCAGAGAGATCTGAAGTATCAGTTGCGGTTTCAGGGAAACTAGAATAGTTTTCTGAATCACTCGAAACAGATGCCTCAAACTCTTATGATAAAACAGTTAAATCACAATCAGAATAAAAAACATCATTCAAAGTTTTAGCTTTACAACTTCAGAAAAACCCCGAGTCTCAAAAACCATGGACTGAACATAGTTCAAAATGTAATTATCATGTTTGTCACACAAAGAAACATCTGAATCATCAGCATCAATTGGATGTGGTTCATCATCCACATCAATTGGATGTGGTTCATCATCCACTTCCGACTACTCCTCGACTTTCACTGACTCTGCACATACACTAAAACAATTAATATTGTTTATAGAATCAGATGTTGATGCCTTTTCCTATGGTTCCCCGGATGGAGTTTTCATCGACTCATTTTCATGTTTTAAATTTTCAACTAAATCATTTAAGCAGTCTTGATTAATGTCTTTCACAAAACTCGTGGGCTTTTGAAAATCTATGGGTCTTGCGTGTTGAAAGGTTCCCACGAAATGTAATCGCTTAGTTTGCCATACATCATTTTATCATACTTTTCCAATTATTGTTCAGTAATGGGCATTCTTGAGTAATTATGATTATATGGTGGAGGAACTTGTGTATATCCCAACCATTTTTGTCACACCCCGACCCGCAGCGGAAAAGGTGATCGGGGCATGATTGGGTTATCATCAAAGCTCATGACATTTATTTTAACGTTTCATATTCATTAATACACTTTAATGGAAAATTACAATCAATATTATAACATGTCCTAAATATCAATCTAGGCTTCATTGTTTTCTTCTAAGGCATTTCCTATGTTTTCCTTGCTTCATCCTGTTCACCTGTATCATGTGTAAAAAGGGTTTTGGATCAACAAAAAGTTGGCGAGTGAATCCTATAGAAAACATTTGAACAAGTTTATTTAATTGATTATGAAATAAAGTGCACAACCACACATGAGTGAAAATAGATGTAAACTTATTCATAAATCAATTTAATATTAAACAATACACACATGAACAATAATGGATCGTTTAGAGGCACGCGTTGCTCAACTCGTCTCTCACAAGGAACTGATGGGCCTAATGAATGAATTGCATAAACATGATAATATGAAAGACATAACTACAAACAATATAAACTCAATAATACACACATGAACAATAATGGATTGGTTTTGAGGCACGCGTTGCTCAACTCGTCTCCCACGAGGAACTGATGGCTTAATGAATGAATTTCATATAGGTTGACAAAATGAAATACATAATCACAACAATATAAACAATCTAAGTTTAGATCACGTTATGGTATGGCACAAGTTTAAATAAACGAGTTAATTATTTTGTGACACATGACACACCCCAAAACGTGTAATTAAAATGGGGAGTTGTAAGATTCACTCACAGTGGGTGCGTTCGGTTGATGATGTTGAATGCACGCGAAGTGGTTTTAACCACGAGTGAAATTAACTTAGATAATGGCATAATGTTTCGGTAAGTAAACGGATTTTATTAATCCATTTTAGTAGGATTGTTGGGTGTATTTTTGTGAGTTTAAGGCTATTTTCTAACCTTAAAATGTTATTTTTAAGTATTTTTAATTGATTTTTAATTAAAATAAATAAATAAAAATAATAAAAAATGTTGACTTTTTTGACCGTTGACCGTTGACCGTTGACCTTTGACCTTGACTGTTTGACCGGTTCGTATGCGTGTAAGTGTGCGCTGAGTGAGGCTCGAACCCGAGACCTCCCGTACGCGTGCACGCAGCTCTACCAACTGAGCTACGTGTCTAACCCGAAATATTTCTGTTTTTAATTATATTTATATATTAATTAGATTAATCCGAAAATCAACTTATTTGTAAAAAGATTTTAATCAGTGACTCGGTGCGCTCCACAGGTCTCGAACCCGGGACCTGTGGGTTGAGTTAACACACAGTCCACCGCTGGACTGTGTGTCTAACTTGTTAAATAATCCGATTTATATTATACTTATGAACAAACTTCATTATTTCATTTCTGCCTTATTTTAAAAAGTTAGATAATTGTCCGAATCGGTGCAGTAGACCGGACTCGAACTCGTGACGTGTGTTTAAACATTCACACAGACCACCGCTGGACTGTGTGTCTATCTTGGTTATTATTCCGGTTATTAATAAACTTAACATGTAACAACGGTGACTCCGGTTCGGTTAACAAAAAAAGGACATTTTTATTAAGGCAGCATGCGTGGGACAAGATTCGAACTCGAGACGTTTACGTGTTTATTGTGCACACAGTCCACCGCTGGACTGTGTGTCTAACCCGAGTTATAACTTGATTTTAATTATACTTATACACAACTGGAACTTCGTCTTCTTCGTTGAATTTAACCAGAATCGGAAGTCTGACTGGTTCGATGTTTTAATCGTGTTCTTTAGTGTTTTGAGGTTAATTACAGATGAGATATGTAAAAAGAATGTAAGATTTAAGCGTAAGGTATACCGACTGGAGTTCTCTGTTTCTCCGGCAGAACTCCGGTGACAGCAAAAGATTCCGTCGTCGTGTGTCTTGCGGCAGAGAGTCTTCAGTAAGCTTGAAAAGGATGTGGGTGACTTCGGTATAAGCTCAGGGGGTCAGTAAGGCTCAGAAGTGAAGGGTTCGGTTTTTCGGCGATGTGCAGAAGTTTTCCGGCGAGTGAAATTACGTCGGGTAATGGTGCGGTTTTGAGCGAAAAAGCTTGCAGAGGTTTGAGGAGGTATTTATAGGGCAGGTCGTCGATGAATTTGGTCCGATTTCCGACTTGATTCGTCGGTTAAAAATTCTCCGGCGGTTATAGCTTGTGTCGCGGGTTCAGGCGTCGGTTATAACCGATGTGGGTTTAAATGTTTACGTTAAGACTTGAAGAAACCGTCAAATCTCGCGAGATCACCGGGATTTCCGACGACTGAAATTTGGGCGCCGGTTTTTGAATTTGGGAATCATGATATGAATTAATTGATTCTAATAATTAACAAGAAACACTAGTGGCGCAGTGGTTGAGTGTGTGTGTGTTAAGTTGTTTGCTGATACGGTTGACTGACCCAGGTTCGAAACCCGGCAGAACCATTTTATTTTTATTTCATTATTTTTAACAATTTTCAAAAACAAATTATATATTCCAATATAATAATTAATTATGTATCGTTTAAAATTAATTTGGGCATTAAATATGCCACGAAATTTTAAACTTATCGTTCGGTTAATAAACGGAGCGGGTTTGGTAAAATCCGTTTTTGACGGATGTTACAGTATCCCCTGCTTTTTAGAAATTTCGTCCCGAAATTTAAGTAGTGATATATTTGACTAAAAGAATGATGGTGTTTAGTTTGACAGTTACATACTTAGAAGAAAAAGTAAGAGTTTAAATTTTTGTTTGAGGCGGTAACGTCCCTTGTAAGGGTTAAGTACCCTATTACAGGAATCGCTTTTTGTTGCCTACTGTAAAAGTATTGATAAGCAGAATTGATTCGCTAAATATGATATCATGCATAAGAGTTTGGATATGTTTGGAAGGATATGGTTATAACCTAAGGCAAAACTTCTAATACTACAACCTACATGGAACTTCTCATAACCATCTAACAATACCTCTGATCCTTTGACAAGAATACTTATATATAGGAAGTACCAGCGGCGTATCCACCATATTATTGTCAAATTTTCATTGGTTTCATCAGTAAGTTATGTTTGGTTCTATGATGTAACTCTAGAACATAAATAACACAACAACCAATATTTGAATCCACATTCTGATAGCATATATGTTTGAATGGTGACAGTTCCTCTCTCGTTTGTTATGATGGAGAGGTTAGTTTATGTAGAAATAGAGCACAGTCCAATTTCTTTAAATAGCGAGATGATATGAATGTAACACAAATTTCAACCAAGGCAATACTAAATCCTACATGGAACTAGTCATAACCGCCTGATAATGCCTCTGATCCTTTGGCAAGAATACTTATATATAGGAAGTACCAGCGGCGTATCCACCATATTCTTGTCAAATTTTCATTGAATTTATCCACAAGTTATGATTAGTTACCAAGAAACTATTAAATCCTACATAGAACTTCTCATAACCGTCTGACAATGCCTCTGATCCTTTGACAAGAATACTTATATATAGGAAGTACCAGCGGCGTATCCACCATATTCTCGTCAAATTTTCATTGGTTTTATCAGTGAATTATGATTAGACCTATATGACTCTACAACCAATACAACAAACACAAAATACTGAAAATGGAAAAATGTCTGTACGATCAAGGCTCAATCAAGCGGAGCCGATCGTATTGCATGTACTGAAAATGAAAATGTTTGTGCGATCAAGGCTCAATCAAGCGGAGCCGATCGTATTGCATGTACTGAAAATAATAAATTTAATCTAAACAACAATCACACAAACAACTTATACATGGAACCTCTCATAACCGCCTGATAATGCCTCCGATCCTTTGACAAGAATACTTATATATAGGAAGTACCAGCGGCGTATCCACCATATTCTTGTCAAATTTTCATTGAATTTATCCACAAGTTATGATTAGTTCTATGTGACTCTACAACAAACACAACAACCACAAGATACTGATAATGAAAATGTCTGTGCGATCAAGGCTCAATCAAACGGAGCCGATCGTATTGCATGTACTGAAAATGAAAATGTCTGTGCGATCAAGGCTCAATCAAACGGAGCCGATCGTATTGCATGTACTGAAAATAATAAATTTAATCTAAACAATAATCACACAAACAGCCTATACATGGAACCTCTCATAACCGCCTGATAATGCCTCCGATCCTTTGACAAGAATACTTATATATAGGAAGTACCAGCAGCGTATCCACCATATTCTCGTCAAATTCTCATTGACTTTATCCGCAAGTTATGTTTAGTTCTATGTGACTCTACAACAAACACAACAACCACAAGATACTGATAATGAAAATGTCTGTGCGATCAAGGCTCAATCAAACGGAGCCGATCGTATTGCATGTACTGAAAATGAAAATGTCTGTGCGATCAAGGCTCAATCAAGCGGAGCCGATCGTATGTGGGCACGCAAGGTTCAACCTCATAATGAAATGGGGAACATGCTCAACGCTCGTAATGTAATGGGGAGCGGCGGCCTATGAAATTGCATGTACTGAAAATAATAAACAATAATTACTCAAACAGTTTACACATGGAACCTCTCATAACCGCCAGATAATGCTTCTGATCCTTTGACAAGAATACTTATATATAGGAAGTACCAGCGGCGTATCCACCATATTCTTGTCAAAGTTTCATTGGCTTTATCCTTAAGTTATGATTGGTTCTATGTGATTCTAAAACATAAAGAAAAACATAAAACTAAACGATTGGAGTTGAATTTGGATTTTCGGTGAAGAGGATTAGTTTGGTATCTTCGTTTGGGCCGTCATTATCTTCGACAGGATTGGCATTGATGTTGAAGACTCTTCCTCTTGTTGGTGGCCTAGCGGTTGGGTTTCCTTGGTTAACTGGGTTTGATTGGGCTTGAGCGTTTATGATGTTAACCAATCGAGGGCACGTGTTTCTAAAGTGGGTAGGGTCGCCACAATTGAAACAAGCTCGAACATATGGGAACATGGGGTATTGGGGTTGTTGATAGGTTTGGACCATGTTTTGAGTAGGGGAAGAGATTTGGTTTTGAAAGGTGCGGCAAACCTTGCTCAAATGACCATAGCGTCCACAAGTTGCACATAGTCGACAAGGTAAGGTAAGGGGATGGTGATAAAAACAGTTGTTGCATCGAGGGTGAGGTCCAAGATATGGTTTCTTATTTGGGTAAGTTGAGTTGGGTGCCACTTGAGTGATTGGGATAGCTTGGATGGGTATGGCGTGTGAAATTGGTTGATTTCGTTGGATAGCAGCGAAAAGTTGCCCGTCTCTTTTTCTCTTAGAATTGGGTTGAGAAGGGGATTCAGTTTGGGTGTAGTCGGAGGTTTCATTCGATGCTTTATCCTTCTTCTTCTCTCCTTGAAGTCTTTGTTCCGGATTCGGTTCTCGGTGAGCTCTGTAGCTAACTCCATTGCTGCTTCCAAAGTTGCAGGCGTGGTACTTATTACAGAGTCTTGAATCTTTGACGGAAGACCTCGAATGTAGTGCTCGATCAACCGGTAGAGGGGAGTGAACATGTTGGGAACCATTTGATGTAACTCGAGGAATCTTTTGTTGTACGTGGTGTGGTCGCCTTCCTTTTGCTTCAACAAATAGAACTCATCTTCTAATTTCTTGATTTCGCTCCTTGGGCAAAACCGTCTGGTCATGATTTCCTTCAATTCATCCCAAGTTAAAGTCATAGCATCTTCAACACCTCGTTTGGCCTTCTCTGTATTCCACCAAGTAAGTGCCATTCCATATAAACGACCGGTAGCATATCGCACTTTGCGGTCATCAGGGCAATCGCAATTTAGAAAAGTGTTCTCCATTTCTTCAAACCAATGGAGGAGAGCAGTGACACCTTCAGTCCCTTTGTATTTTGGAGGGTCGCATGATTTGAAATGCTTGTAGGTGCATTTAGGGATATTTGGGGGAGGGTTGATAACGTTTTGATTTTTTTGATTGACAGGATTAGCGGTAAGTGCTTGTTGTACTTGGATTACAATGTTGGGTATTACGGCAGCCATTTGTTGAGCGTTTAGTGCAGCCATGCGCTCGCGGGCTTTTCCTGCTCCCATCTTCCTACGGGCGAGGTTAGAAGACATCTACAAGGAATACATGTCAAGAGTATGAGTTGGATGTTTTTTTTTGGGATCATGGGTCGCACTAGGAATGAACATTCATAAAATAATTACAGAAAAATAAATCTACTACATCCATAGGATGTCTTGGGCTTTGCTCGCCATTAGGCCCTACATGCCGCCATACTTCACCTTCGTAATCATGTGGGCCCCCATGAATACCGGGTTTTTCATATCGTTCGCATGTGTTAGCCTGGTTGCGTACACTAAAACCCGGAGAAAATCGAGAAATATGTATACAACGTATGGTATTCGGAATGTGTCCAAGTGTAGACACGGTGACACCTCAAAGTGGGTTAGTTCGAACGACATTTGGTGTGGCATGCTTTGGCCTAATAGGTCCTTCGTACTCTCATCGTTAGTCCCCAGGTAGGCAAACTGGTCCGTTATATTGGATTTATACGAATGCCAACCTAGACAGGACGTTCCGACTACCGGTACTTGTACCCTTCCAGTTACTACATGCCCGTCGCAGAACTTACTTTGATGAGATTTGAAAATTGCAACAAAATCTTTGAATAATGAGAGTATGAAAATGAATTGAATATATGAACATTGATATATCTATTAATTGAATATGTATATAAGTATGTATGTTTGACTGTAAGTATAAACAAACATGAAACAAATAAATATCATAAGTTTGTATGTAACCACCTAATCAATTAAAGTTTAGGCAGACTATAGTATAGGCTCTAAGGGTCTAATAACGTATCCTATATCCCTATAGTCATGGCTCTGATACCAATCTGTCACACCCCGACCCGCAGCGGAAAAGGTGATCGGGGCATGATTGGGTTATCATCAAAGCTCATGACATTTATTTTAACGTTTCATATTCATTAATACACTTTAATGGACAATTACAATCAATATTATAACATGTCCTAAATATCAATCTAGGCTTCATTGTTTTCTTCTAAGGCATTTCCTATGTTTTCCTTGCTTCATCCTGTTCACCTGTATCATGTGTAAAAAGGGTTTTTGGATCAACAAAAAGTTGGCGAGTGAATCCTATGGAAAACATTTGAACAAGTTTATTTAATTGATTATGAAATAAAGTGCACAACCACACATGAGTAAAAATAGATGTAAACTTATTCATAAATCAATTTAATATTAAACAATACACACATGAACAATAATGGATCGTTTAGAGGCACGCGTTGCTCAACTCGTCTCTCACGAGGAACTGATGGGCCTAATAAATGAATTGCATAAACATGATAATATGAAAGACATAACTACAAACAATATAAACTCAATAATACACACATGAACAATAATGGATTGGTTTTGAGGCACGCGTTGCTCAACTCGTCTCCCACGAGGAATTGATGGCTTAATGAATGAATTTCATATAGGTTGACAAAATGAAATACATAATCACAACAATATAAACAATCTAAGTTTGGATCACGTTATGGTATGGCACAAGTTTAAATAAACGAGTTAATTATTTTGTGACACATGACACACCCCAAAACGTGTAATTAAAAAGAGGGAGTTGTAAGATTCACTCACAGTGGGTGCGTTCGGTTGATGATGTTGAATGCACGCGAAGTGGTTTTAACCACGAGTGAAATTAACCTAGATAATGGCATAATGTTTTCGTAGGTAAACGGATTTTATTAATCCATTTTAGTAGGATTGTTGGGTGTCTTTTTGTGAGTTTAAGGCTATTTTCTAACCTTAAAAATGTTATTTTTAAGTATTTTTAATTGATTTTTAATTAAAATAAATAAATAAAAATAATAAAAAATGTTGACTTTTTTGACCGTTGACCGTTGACCGTTGACCTTGACTGTTTGACCGGTTCGTATGCGTGTAAGTGTGCGCTGAGTGAGGCTCGAACCCGAGACCTCCCGTACGCGTGCACGCAGCTCTACCAACTGAGCTACGTGTCTAACCCGAAATATTTCTGTTTTTAATTATATTTATATATTAATTAGATTAATCCGAAAATCAACTTATTTCTAAAAAGATTTTAATCAGTGACTCGGTGCGCTCCACAGTTCTCGAACCCGGGACCTGTGGGTTGAGTTAACACACAGTCCACCGCTGGACTGTGTGTCTAACTTGTTAAATAATCTGATTTATATTATACTTATGAACAAACTTCATTATTTCATTTCTGCCTTATTTTAAAAAGTTAGATAATTGTCCGAATCGGTGCAGTAGACCGGACTCGAACTCGTGACGTGTGTTTAAACATTCACACAGTCCACCGTTGGACTGTGTGTCTATCTTGGTTATTATTCCGGTTATTAATAAACTTAACATGTAACAGCGGTGACTCCGGTTCGGTTAACAAAAAAAGGACATTTTTATTAAGGAAGCATGCGTGGGACAAGATTCGAGCTCGAGACGTTTACGTGTTTATTGTGCACACAGTCCACCGCTGGACTGTGTGTCTAACCTGAGTTATAACTTGATTTTAATTATACTTATACACAACTGGAACTTCGACTTCTTCGTTGAATTTAACCAGAATCGGAAGTCCGACTGGTTCGATGTTTTAATCGTGTTCTTTAGTGTTTTGAGGTTAATTACAGATGAGATATGTAAAAAGAATGTAAGATTTAAGCGTAAGGTATACCGACTGGAGTTCTCTGTTTCTCCGGCAGAACTCCGGTGACAGCAAAAGATTCCGGCGTCGTGTGTCTTGCGGCAGAGAGTCTTCAGTAAGCTTGAAAAGGATGTGGGTGACTTCGGTATAAGCTCAGGGGGTTCAGTAAGGCTCAGAAGTGAAGGGTTTGGTTTTTCCGGCGATGTGCAGAAGTTTTCCGGCGTGTGAAATTACGTCGGGTAAAGGTGCGGTTTTGAGCGAAAAAGCTTGCAGAGGTTCGAGGAGGTATTTATAGGGCAGGTCGTCGATGAATTTGGTCCGATTTCCGACTTGATTCGTCGGTTAAAAATTCTCCGGTGGTTATAGCTTGTGTCGCGGGTTCAGGCGTCGGTTATAACGATGTGGGTTTAAATGTTTACGTTAAGACTTGAAGAAACCGTCAAATCTCGCGAGATCGCCGGGATTTCCGATGACTGAAATTTGAGCGCCGGTTTTTGAATTTGGGAATCATGATATGAATTAATTGATTCTAATAATTAACAAGAAACACTAGTGGCGCAGTGGTTGAGTGTGTGTGTGTTAAGTTGTTTGCTGATACGGTTGACTGACCCGGGTTCGAAACCCGGCAGAACCATTTTATTTTTATTTCATTATTTTTAACAATTTTTCAAAAACAAATTATATATTCCAATATAATAATTAATTATGTATCGTTTAAAATTAATTTGGGCATTAAATACGCCACGAAATTTTAAACTGATCGCTCGGTTAATAAACGGAGCGGGTTAGGTAAAATCCGTTTTTGACGGATGTTATAATTTTCCCTTGTTTTCCTTAAATGCCATTTGTATGTTACCTAGATTATGAACAATGTCGCTGGAAGTATCAAATTTCTTAATATTCAACTCATTTTGTTGATACTTTCTAGTAAGAAGTTCCAGCTCAGCTCTCACAGAGTCGCTCTCCATTGTTTTTAAATTTAGTCTGTTTTTGCAATCATGGACCCAACATTTCTGGTTATTGACGTCCAAGTGGAGCTGAGCTATGTCCTTCTTTAGTGCATCTATCTTTTCATATAGAAATTTATTGTTCTCTCGAAGACCGATGCACTTAGACATGGCACTAATGTAATCACTAATTAGAGTGAAATTATGTGCTCTCTCGAAGACCGATGCAATTTAGACATGGCACTAATGAAATTTATTGTTCTCTCGAAGACCGATGCACTTAGACATGACGTCCATGTTGCTCTTGTACCATCAACGCCTTTCCTACTCTAGAGCCTCCTTGGCTAGATGAAGTTGACGTTTGAACTGAAGTAACCGGAACCATGGATCTGTCTGAGTTCCTAGCAGCAGCAGCTTGAGTTGCTTCATAACCCACTGGTGTCTTCTTGCAATCTCTGGCAAAGTGTCCTGGTTCATGGCATTTGTAGCACCTTAGCTTGTCTTTTACAGATCCAGTACGAATGTTTAACATGGGACGACATCCATATTTCTTCTTAAAGTTCTCTGCTCGGAATGCTGCCATAGCCAGATTCCATGATGCATCCAATTCTTCAATGTCTTCTTCGAAAACCTGATTTATCTTTGTAGCAAGAACGAATGGAGGTAAGAGATCACCTGCAAGAATGCATGCAGACTATTAAGCATGGATGCTGTGAGAGCCGACTTTTCTTCATTCTGCTTGATTAGGTAAGCAAGGTTTTCAGTAGAGGGTGTAGATCGGACATTCTGAGATCATGAGGGGTCCACATGACTTTAAACCATGTTTGCGTGCTAAGGATATTGCTGAGTAGTAGAAGGTGCAGTTCGGAAGAGACATGCCATAAACGTAGTTTGTCTTCTAAGCTTGTAGCTGTGCTTAAGTTATCGGAGTGAAGACAACATTCGGATTAATGTTCGTCACCAGGCTGAAAACAAGCTTAGTATGACTTTGAGACATTAAGTGTCACAGCCCCCGACCACACCATGGGCGGGAGCCGTGAACCAGTTCTTGTGGTATCGGTGTTTATTAAATTGCCAGCGGAATTTATCTTCAGGATCATAGTTAGGAAATATTTTAGAGTTTGTAAAAACACCAAAGTTTAATATTAAACAAATGGGATAAAACCCATATTTCATTCAAATATTTTTATAGGGATAAACCCTAGTTGACAAATCATAAATTTCTCTTTTATTCAGGTAATCATTGCCACTTTATTTAAGCCTTCAGTGCTCCATAGCAGGCTTCTATTATTTTCACAGTAAGTTACCTGAAGCGCGTAAAAAAAACCATTTTTGTCAACGAAATATACTGGCGAGTTCATTCATTTTTATAGAAAAAAGTTGTCATATTTTACAGTATCAAGGCTGATTACATTGTTTTTATCTATCAAATACTCAATCAATATTTGTCACTTAGTGGCAGTTCCGATGTGACGGTGGTCATATCACTCTTGGCTAACTTTCGTCCAGTAGTGAAGATTATCAAGTAATGTATACAAAACCCCATATAACGGCAGTAATTTCAGAATACAAAAACTTAATCACTGTAAATACAACTGGTAAAACATTTAGGGTTTGAAAGCATTTAATTAAAGAGCATGACTCACATTGTAGTTTTAGAGTTTTAACATAAAGCTTCCTGGTGATAATCCTAGGTTGCTAATAAAAATACTATGCAACACGTGTTAGTGTAACACCCCAACTTAAACTTTAACGATACATCACAAGACAAAACCCCAACGTAGTTTACAAAGTATAGCCTTATACAGACAGTACTTTGACATCCGTTGATGGGTTTCAAATCAATTGGACAGGGTATCGTACCAGGGATCAGGGTTAAAAACACTTACAATGGAGCAGAGTTTAGAGTATTGAGTATAGAGCAGAAGAGCAGAGAGAGAGAGAGAGAGCAAAAGAAACGATGTGATCAGTTTGGGATTCTTACCACTACTTCTATTTATATTGGAAGTATCAAGTGTGCTGTCAGTTTATTCTTCCTTATCTTCTGAAAGCTACCCATGAAAGAATGACTCATGAAGTATACAAATTTCTTTTGTGTTAAAAATTAGTATTATTATTTTATTTATATAATTAATTCAGCTACTTTACTTATTTATCATTTATAAATTCTAAAATATAACGTTTTATATAACGATGAATATGTCATTAGAACGAGCATATTTTTATCTACATTTTGACCTAAGTTTCATTAAAAACGGTGTAAGGTCAATTACAATAATATATTTTATTATTAGTATTAAACGGTTCCTATAAAAGTATACGTTCGTATAGATGCCTAATTTTTCTAACAGTCAACTTACTCTTAATCTACCCGTTTAATAATAATATAAACTTTATATACTTTATTTATTTATTATTAATTATTATTATTATTATTATTATTATTTATTTTATTATTATTATTTTTATGGAATGTTACATCCTCCCTACCTTTATTTAAATCTCGTCCTCGAGATTTCGTTGAACAAGTGGGGGTATTTCTTTTTCATCTCCGATTCTAGTTCCCAGGTATATTCCGGTCCTCTTTTTGAATCCCATTTCACTTTGACCAAAATCTATCTTTTATGTTTGAGGTTCTTGACCCTCATGTCTTCTATTTGTAGGGGTTTCTCAATAAATTTATGTTTCTCCTTTACCTTTATGTCTTGAAGAGCTACTATCAATGATTCATCGGCTAAACATTTCTTTCGGTTACATACATGAAATACATCATGTACTCCTGTCATTTCTTCAGGTAATTGTAGTAGATAAGCTACTGGTCCTATGCGTTTGATATCTTCAAATGGCCCAACATACCTTGGGCTTTACTTTCCTCTTTTACCAAATCTGACGACTCCTTTCCAAGGTGAAACTTTTAGCAATACTTTATCCCCGACTTGAAATTCTAATGGCTTTTGACGATTATCTGCATAACTCTTTTGACGATCTCGGGTCATTTTCAGTCTTTCCTTGACTTGAATTGTTTTGTTAGTTGTTTCTTGGACAATCTCAGGTCCTGATAATTGCTTTTCTCCTGTCTCTGCCCAACATACAGGTGTTCGACATTTTCGTCCATCGAGTGCTTCGAATGGTGCATCAATAATACTTGTATGATAACTATTGTTGTAAGAGAATTCTATTAACGGTAAATGATCGTCCCAACTTCCTCTAAAGTCTATCACATAGGCTCTAAGCATGTCTTCCAGAGTCTAAATTGTCCTTTCACTTTGTCCATCTGTTTGAGGGTGATAAGCTGTACTTAGATTTAATCGAGTTCCCATAGCTTTTTGAAAACTTGTCAGAAATGAGAAGTAAAACGACTATCTCTGTTGGTCACAATAGATAAAGGGATTCCATGTAGTGAGACTATTTCATCCACATACATCTTAGCTAATCGTTCCATACCGAAAGTTTCCGTCATTGGTAAGAAATGTGCAGACTTAGTCAATCTATCCACAATCACCCAGATTATGTCATTACCTTTTCCTGTCTTAGGTTGTTTGGTAACTAAGTCCATTGTTATCAATTCCCATTTCCAAACTGGCATCTCTAATTGTTGACCTGAAGGTTTCTGATGTTCAGCTTTAACTTGTGAGCAAGTTAAACATTTTGAAACATAACTTGCTATGTCCTTTTTCATTCTTATCCACCAAAATTCTTCCTCAAATCTTGATATATCTTGTCATTACTAGGATTCATCGTATATTTAGACTTATGAGCTTCTTCTAAAATTCGGTTTTGTAAATTTCCTTGGATAGGTACCTAAAATCTTTTCTTATGGAATTTCCAAATTCCATCTGTTCCTTTTTCTAATTCTTTGATTATTCCTTTTAATCCTTCAGCATCATTCTTGATTGCTGTTTCCTGGATATTTTTAAATTGTTCTACTAAATCTATCTGCAGATTTAACCTGAGAGCACGTACCCTTTTTGACTTCTCATGATACTTTCGACTTAAAGCATCGGCTACTATATTAGCTTTCCCTTCGTGATATTGGATATCACAATCATAATCACTGAGGACTTCCATCCAGCGTCTTCGTCTCATGTTCAGTTCTTTTTGCTCAAAAATATATCTTTAAACTTTTATGATATGTAAAGACAGTGAACTTACTACCATAAAGATAATGTCTCCAATTTTTTAGGGTAAAAAACTATGGCTCCTAATTCTAGATCATGTGTTATGTAGTTCTCTTCATGCTTTTTCAATTGTCTAGAGGCGTAACCAATCACTTTTTGACGTTGCATCAGCACACATCCAAATCCTAATTTTGATGCATCAAAGTATACTATAAAATCTTCAATTCCTTCTGGTAAAACAAGTATTGTGCATTAGTTAGTCTTTGTTTCAAAATCTTGAAAGCTTCCTCCTGTTTTTGTCCCCATTCAAACTTAACTGATTTACATGTTAACTTGGTTAATGGAATGGCTATCCTAAAAAAATCTTGAATAAAGCATCTATAGTATCCTGCCAATCCAAGAAAACTTCTTACTTCTGTTGGTGAATTAGGGACTTTCCATTTGGTAATTGCCTTGATCTTTGTACGATCTATGTGAATTCTTTCGTGATTAATCAAATGTCCAAGAAATTGTTCCTCTTTTAACCAGAACTCACATCGGAGAATTTAGCATAAAGCTTTTCTTTTCTCAATAATGTCAGAAGTACTTGTAGATGTTCAACATGCTCTTCCTTACTCTTGGAATAAATAAATGTAACGTCTATGAAGACAATTACAATCTTATCTAGGTATGGTTTACATATCATTTTCATCATGTCCATAAATGCAGTTGAAGCATTTGTTAAACCAAATGGCATAACTGTAAACTCATAATGTCCATACCTTGTTCTAAAAGCAGTTTTAGGAATGTCCTCTTCCTGTACTTTCAATTGGTGATACCCTGAGTGTAAATCATCTTTGAAAAGAATCGAGCTCCTTGAAATTGATCGAATAAATCATCGATTCTTGGTAGCGGGTACCGATTTTTAATTGTGACTTTATTCAATTCTCTGTAGTCAATACACATGCGCATTGATCCATCTTTCTTCTTGACGAATAGCACTAGTGCTCCCCAAGGTGATGAGCTAGGTTGTATGAAACCTTTTTCCAATAGTTCGTCTAGTTGCTTTTTCAATTCTAGCATTTCTGTTGGCGCTAGACGATAGGGTGCTTTGGCAATCGGTGCAGTTCCTAGTATTAGGTAAATTCTAAATTCAACCACGCGATCAGGTGGTAGTCTAGGTAGCTCTTCTAGGAAAACATCTGAAAAATCTGACACTACAGAAATATCTTTTAATTCTTTTCCTTTAGTGCTAATGATCGCAGAGATCATATACACTATTCCTCCTTTTTGTGCATAGCTTGTAGCTTTCATCACAGAGATGAATTTTGTCGATGTTGCCGACTTGTCTCCCTGGATTGTGATACTTTCTTCGGCTGGCGTACGAACCTCAACAGAAGTTTGATCACACAAAATTCGCGCATGATTGGCTACCAACCAATCCATTCCTAATACAACATCGAATCCAACTAGATTCATTGGTAACAAGTTAGCTGTGAACTTATATCCTAATAATTCTAGCTTTCCTTTCCGAAGGATTTCGCGTATACTGATAGAATTTCCATTTGCCGTTTCCACCGTACAGTCTTGGCGAAGTTTAGTTAAAGGTTGATTGAGAAATTGACAGAAAGTAGTACTTATAAAACTTTGGTTTGCCTCGGAGTCAAATAATACTTTAGCATATACATCATGAACAAGAAACGTAACGGTAATTACATCGGTAATCAGCTCTACTTCTTTGGCTGTCAGTATGAAGGCTCTAGCATTCTTCTTGGGTCCTTCAGTTGTCTTTGCCTTGTTGTTAGATGTTGTAGCTAGTTTCGGGCAGTTTGGTCGGATATGGCCTGCCTCTCCGTAATTGAAGCATATTTTAGCGTTAATTTTCCTTCTACACGCTTCTTCCTTATGTCCCGGTATCTTGCAGAAATTTTAATATACCTTACATTTTCCTTAATATTTCCTTTACAGAACTTACAGAAAGGTGAAGAAGATGAGCCTGCTCCTTTCTTTCGGTAAGAATTACCAGAATGCAGTTCCTGGGTAATCCTTTGGGCTAAATCCTTTTTTCTGGTTTTCTTCCCATGTGCGTATCAGTCCATCTGTTAATGTGTTAGCCAGTTCAACTGCATCTTCAATAGTTTGTGGTCTAGCTGCCTTGACCATGTCTCTGATTTCGCTAACTAAACCCTAGATATAACGAGAGATTAATACTGGTTCTGGCGAAGCCAGGGCTGTACTATCCTTGCATATTTAAAGAATTTGGTAGTAAATTCGCGGCAATTTACACCAATCATCATATGGTTTAGGAACTTATTGGCTATTTGTTCCTTTTCGTGAGGAGGACAAAATTTTCTTTATGTCATTTCCTTAAATTTATTCAATTCCATGGCATAAACCATGTCCCTACCTTTTGATTGAAGAATGGTATTCCACCATTCTAATGCTTCATCTTTGAAAACATTAGAAGCATACTTTAATTTTATCTTCTTCAGCACACTCACAAATTTTTAAAACTACTTCAGTCTTTTCCAGCCAGCGCAAAGCTGCAATGGCTCCTTCATTACCAGAAAATTTGATTGGTTTACAAGACAATAATTCTTTATAAGAACAACCATAAGCGATGGTTTTCTTTCATTTAGGAAATGGAGCTTTGACAAGAATGCCATTATCTCCATCGACGCTGAGACTAGGTTCAGTGTGGGTACGTTTACTGCTTATAGTATTATTGCTGGTTTCAGGTGTAGGTTTCTTAATAGCTTCAATAATAAATGGCATGGCATCAATTATTCCTTGAGCTACTATATTTCTATAGCACTTTTATCCACGTGGTTTCCGTTATCATTGTTATTCCGAACTTCCTGATTTACCTCATTCGACATCTGAGTTTCAAACATTATCAGATAGTAATATCACGAAAATAAAACCAGAAACAGAACGAAACAAAAATCAAGATAGAAAAATATTCAAACACATTTGATCAAAATCGTTAAACATTGCGACGTTATACTCTTTTTTGCATTAACTAATACATGTCCGTATTTTAAATTTTAGTATGTACATATATATATATATATATAGATATATATATATATAATTATATCATAGTAGGCCGGTCTGGTCCTCAAAATTGATATTCCTTCTCGTCATATTTCCAGACTAGATTTTCTCCAATTGTACGGATCTGGTTTCCTACCGACATCAGCTCCTCTCCATATTGCCTAAGCTCAGCTACGTTCTCGGGGCTCATTGTTGGATAGGCATTCGGTATGTATAGGGAATTGTGGTGGCTGGGGGTAAGGGTCTTACATGAGATTTTGGAATTCCCAGTCATTAGTCCACCATTGTTCCATTGGATTCGGTGCTGGTGCTGGTATCCTGGGAATTTCCTCTGGGTTAAATACTAGTATTGGTTGTTGGTAAAGTGGCATTGGTCCTAATGGTGGCTCTGGGTAAAATGGTAGCAATTATGGTTCAGGGTCTGCTAATAGATTCAAGTTTATCTCACTTTCTATGGGTTGAAAAAGGTCACAGTTTGCTAGCTTTTGGTCCAATTCCTCCCACAGTGGTTTAGTAACGGTTATTTTGGCTGGTCCTTCTGCTAGTTTTATAGTGGCTTCCTGAGTTTTCTTTTTCCTTTTTTTTTTCTCTTTTTCCTTACTAAACCAACCCTTTTCTTGGGTGGAATGGTTTCAGTTGGTTTAGCTTGAAACACAAAAGGTTCCTCCAACTCTGCTTTATATCCTGATACATCTCCATGATGGTCCTTCATCCATCTCCGAATCAGACATATGTTGAAAAGCATTGGACAGACTTTTGTCACTCATACTGTGAACTCAGAAGTTGTTAAAATAATACAATTATATTATATATATTGAAATTTATTTTCACAAATATAACACACAAGTCATTTTATATAAAATTCCTAACATTAATATTTAACTTTAGGTATTAAAAGAACACCTAAATAGCTTAAACCAGTAGCTCCGATACCACCCACTGTCACAGCCCCCGACCACACTCTAGGTGGGAGCCGTGAACAAGTTACTGGTGGTATCGGTGTTTATTAAATTGGCAGCGAAATTTATCTTCAGGATCGTAGCTAGGAAATATTTCAGAGTTTGTAAAAACACCAAAGTTTAATATTAAACAAATGGGATAAAACCCATATTTCATTCAAATATTTTTATAGGGATAAACCCTAGTTGACAAAACATAAATTTCTTCTTTTATTCAGGTAGTCATAGCCACTTTATTTAAGCCTTCAGTGCTCCATAGCAGGCTTCTATTATTTTCATAGTAAGTTACCTAAAACATGTAAAAAACATTTTTGTCAGCGAAAAATACTGGCGAGTTCATTCATTTTTATAAAAAAACATTGTTATATTTTACAGTATCAAGGGTGATTACATTGTTTTTATCTATCAAATACTCAATCAGTATTTGTCACTCGGTGGCAGTTCCGATGTGACGGTGGTCATATCACTCATTGGCTAACTTTCGTCCAATAGTGAAGATTATCAAGTAGTGTATACAAAACCACACATACCGTCGGTAATTTCAAAATACTAAAACTTAATCACGGTAAATACAATTGGTGAAACATTTAATTTTTGAAAGCATTTAATAAAAGAGAATGACTCACATTGTACTTTTAGAGTTTTAACTTAAAGCTTCCTAGTGCTAAGGTTCCTAATAAAAATACAATGCAACACGTGTTAGTGTAACACCCCAACTTAAACTTTAACGATACATCACGAGACAAAACCCCAACGTAGTTTACAAAGTATAGCTTTATACAGATAGTACTTTGACATTGTTGATGGGTTTCAGATCAATTGGACAGGGTATTATACCAGTGATCAGGGTTAAAAACACTTACAGTGGAGCAGAGTTTAGAGTAATGAGCATAGAGAAGAGAGAGAGAGAGAGCAAAAGAAACGATGTGATCAGTTTGGATGCCTACCACTGCTTCTATTTATATTAGAAGTATCAAGTGTGCTGTCACTTTATTATTCCTTATCTTCTGAAAGCTACTCACGAAAGAATGACTCACGAAGTATACAAATTTCTTTTGTGTTAAAAATTATTATTATTTAATATATATATATAATTAATTCAGCTGCTTCACCCATTTATCGTTTATAACTTCTAACATATAACGTTTTATAAAACGATGAATATGTCATTAGAACGAGCATATTTTTATCTAAATTTTGACTTAAGTTTCATTAAAAACGGAGTAAGATCAATTATAATAATATATTAAATTATTAATTATTAAATGGTTCCTATAAAACTATATGTTCGTCTAGATACCTAATTTTTCTAACAATCAACTTACTCGTAATCTACCTGTTTAATAATAATATAAGCTTTATATACTTTGTTTATTATTATTATTATTATTACTATTACTATTACTATTATTATTATTATTATTATTATTATTATTATTATTATTATTATTATTATTATTATTATTATTATTATTATTATTATTATTATTATTATGGAATGTTACATTAAAGAGGCCTTCTTCGCCTTCCACCTAAGCTGCGCAAGAAAGGCCCAAAGCCAATTCTAGGGAACAGTGAAGCTTCATAGGGTCTTTCTGTCCTGGTGCAGGTACCATCATGGGGTTCTTGTGGTTTAGCTCTCTCTATTGGTTGTTAATTTCACATGATTTGATGGTAGCAATCAGTTCGGTGAGTGTAAGTTCATTCTGGTTTGTGGTACATTTAATCATCGAGACATCAGCATCCCAACTTTTAGGCAGTGGGTTCAAAAGTTGGCGACTCATCCCACTGTTAGTAATAGAGATGCCAGCATTGATCATCTGTGAGACTAGCTTCACGAATCTCCTGATTTGGTTCTCCTCAGTCTCCTCGTAAATGTGATTGAACGAATCGAACTGCTGGTTTAACATGTTTACCCTGGTATCTTTCATGCCGGTGTTTCCTTCATACAGATTCTTAAGCACATCCCAAACTTCTTTCCCATTTTTGCAATTTCTGACAATAATCGAGATGTCCGGACCAAGAGCTATAGTAAGATTCGCCAATGCCTTATCATATTCGTCTTTGATTCTTCGATCATAGTCCGTCCATAGATTCTCAGGCTTCGGAATCTGAGTAAGAGGATCATCCTTAGTAGCATACATAATGGTACGAGGACCATCACGAATACACCTCCAGATTCCGGGCTCCTTAGCCTTGCAGTACTGCTCAAAACGACAGGTCCACTCAAAATAGTCATCTCGATACAGCAATTACGGAATTTTGGTAGACATTCGATAATTTGATCCAGTTCTTGATGCAATGCCATAGTCTGTGACTGGATAGCCGCTAAGGTAGTGTTGGCGAGATCCGCAGTAGTTAAAACACTATCCGGGTTCATCATTTTTAGTTTTTACCGAATAGGAATTAAGTATTTTTTTAATTAAAAATGACAAGTCCAAAAGTCCAATTCGAAATGGTCAAACAGGAAAGTCAACTCGAAACAGGTCCTATCCGAAGTGGGAAGACAACCCGGAGTAGTGGATCAAATTCGGAATAGTGATTTGAATCTGAAATAGTGATTCGAATTCGGAACAGTATCTCGGAACAGTGACTTATTCAAGATGCCTTGAAGATGATCTGAAATGCATGCAATTGATCCGAAATGGTTTGAAGATAATCTGAGTTGACTTGAAGATTATCGGAAATGCTTCGAATACGATCCGAAATGAATCTAATACTTCAAGCAGATGATCCAAAATGACTCGAATCTTCAAGTTGATGATCCGAAATCTAACCGAAACTCAACAGAATATCTAAAACAGTAGCAGATGTAGTCCGAAACAGTGTGATATCAGTTCTGAGCCTGTA
Source organism: Scalesia atractyloides (assembly GCA_947069175.1). Classification (NCBI taxonomy): domain Eukaryota; kingdom Viridiplantae; phylum Streptophyta; class Magnoliopsida; order Asterales; family Asteraceae; genus Scalesia; species Scalesia atractyloides. The sequence continues at coordinate 57,171,517 of CAMTDV010000027.1, forward strand.
AAACATGTTTAAAGAGGCTCTGATACCAATTGTAAGTCCCGAAAATGGGATCTACAATATTACACTAGGCTTGTTTGATGGCGGAATCACATAAACACGCTATGAATCAAGATAGATGAAATAAGATGAAGTAGAAAGATTTAACTTGCATACAAATGTAGAAATTTGTCTAATACAAGTTGTAGAGAAACCACCAAAAAGCACCTAACCCTAATACATCATTATCTGTTTGTAGTAAGTTGTTAGAGCACCATTAACCTAAAGACCCTTAGGCACAAAGGCCTTCCTAAGCCCATATATACAAGTTAGCCCCAAACCACTAAAAGTGACCAATGCATAAACCTAATAGGGCCTAACAACATATGAATGTTTCATGAATAGAAAGGAAACATTTTATTAACTAGTTTCAAAATTAAATACATTATTTGGGTATTAACCCATCACAATTCATTTGTAGTTTATTGTTCGTAAATCTTGTTTCTAGTTATGAATTGCAAAACACATAGGTTTTTGGCTCTCTTCACTGGTGAAACTAATGAAAGGTTGACATAACATTGGTGATGCAGAATCAAATTTCAGGATCCCAGCTTTCAACTGGGGTTATCCGTGGGTGTGAAAAGTGTACCAACTGCCAAAAGGTTTTGTTATATTTGTTACCTTAAATATTTTTCTTTTTAAAGAGATAAAGGCGCTAAAGTTCAAAGATTTTTGTGTTTAGGTAACTTCAATAATGGCATCTAGAAGAAGCTTGGATTCTAACTCTTTTCGAGGCCCTGCATTTTACCCAACTGAAGATATATCTAACCTTTTTCGTGGTTCATTGCTGCTGGCACGAAGAAAATCAAATAGGCGACAAGTACAAAATTTTTTCTCTCTCTTTATATGTATTTGCAGGTGATTTTCCTCGAGCTAGCTCTACTTATATTAGCAAATTAAGGCAAGTTCTAACAACTACATATATCATTTAACTACATTATGTTTCAAGATTTTTTTTTGTATAATGATCTTGTAGGTCCTTTCTAGGATCCGATTAGCTCAGATTTGATCAAGTTAACCTAGTCTTAAACGTGTGGAATCTGCTTTAGATTAGGCGACATGTTTAACAAGATCCTGAAAACACTCAGATAGAGCTCTGCCGTCCAGTCTACACAAACGAATACCTAACACTATGCTCTACCTTTTATTTGTAGACTTGATCACGTCGTGCGAACATAGAGTTTACCTTCGTGCAAAGGTAACAAGTTACCTTTGTATGAAGTGGCTTCTTTTCCTTCGTACGAAGGTACTTCCAAACATATATTTTCATATTCTAACATTTTGATCCTATTACAGACTCAATATGATTCGATGACGTAGGCGACAGACATATGCATCAAGAGTCTCCCCCTTGGATGTTGCCGTAGTCTTCGAATAATCTTTAAGCTTTAGAGTCTTTGGTTTTCTTCATATTTCTTCATATTTCTTCAAATAATTTTAACATTCTTGCTCAACAAATATCATTAACATTCTCTCTCCTTTTCTTTGAGCTTGTATTGTAAAGACGTTAGTCATCAACATGCTCCCCCTTTCTTTGAGCTTCTTTTATCTTTAATCAACGTTACAATCTTGCTCCCCTTTCTATCAACTTCCTGTTCTCATTACTAAATTCAAATAAACAGATTCAAACTTTGATATTTCATAGTTTTAATCATCTTATCAGTTTTAACAACCCTCTCAGATAACCAAGTCCAAGTTAATGACCCTGGTTACTTGATTTATCTACCAAGTTCTAATGAATGACCTTGGTTGATCACTTTGTAAACAAACTGAAGTTTTCTATCATATTTAAGTTTCAAATTAATGAACTTTTAATCATTTCAGCACTGTTTATTGTTTCAGATTTAGTTCAGTAGCTTTAGATTTTGAAATTCAGTTTTCCATCATCGGTAGACGAAAATAAAATGAACATAAAATCTTTTTGAATTTTTCTGAAATGAAATAGCTATATACAAACATATTTATAGACATTTTAGTGAGTTTGTGTTAGAGGATCATATCAGTTTTGAAACACATTTACAAACATTTTGTGAGTTTGTGTTAGGGTTTAAACACGAAAGTATTCTACAAGTTCTAGGCCATTGCAGACGCAAAATAAGAAGAACTTATATAATACGCCAGACATCAATTATCTATAAAGACCTAATATCTTAGAATCTGGCAATCTCTCAAAGGAAAATTCAGTGTACTAAGACCATATATCCGAGAGATGTTAACCCACTAATTAAAAAGTTTTTCTTTATGTTTATATCTCAGAAACAATCTATTGAATGTGCGAAGCCTACAGGCACAACATCAGTGAGACCTGTTTAAACATTTTAACACTACATTTCTTTAGCATACTTGTTAGTGCACTATTCGTGTGGCCATAGATAGAAATCGAATTGTACATATTGTCAAGTGTCTTGATTCTGTATTATACAGGACAAAGGTTTTGCTAGGATTGGTTAGAGCGGGTTAGGATTCGTTACGGTATGATACGAAGAGAGCGGGTGTGACCGGGAATCATGTCATCGCAGTCATGTGATGACATCATAATCACACATAAGCATGATGTCATGACATGCAAAAATTGGTGATCAGAATTATACACGAACAAGAAAATAGTTACATTCGTACGAAGCAAGAAGATCTCCTTTGTACGAACATGATCTTTTATATATAGTTCATGCTTCACTTTCGTACAAGAACTTAAAACAAAACAACTCCGCACAAGGACAAGCTTCATCTTCAAGATCTAGAATAAGTGATTTTGTAAAGTAGACGTCGAAACTCTGTCTGGTTATCCTAAGATTGTAATAAAACATTGTTTATTTTCACGTTCGTGTATCGATGACGCTTCGTTGTACGGATTCCGCACATAAAAACAAAGTTATATGCAGATCTTGTGTTCAGTTACGAATCAATCCCCCTCTCACAAGTGGTATCAGAGCTACGAAAGCTCTGCGTGTAATCGTGTGCGAAATCAGATGAGTTTCGATTGATTTCCGACTGTTGCAACTGTTTTTTCGGTTTGATTCAATCGAGTTTCAGACTGAATCAATTGATTTTTGGTGTGATTCATTGATTTTCAAAGAATTTTAAACATTTCGGTATATCGTTTATGATTTTAGGTATGATTTGATTAAGTTTTTGATTAAAGTTTCATAAAATCGAATGAGTTTAGGTATGACGATGGGAAGTTTTGATCTTTTTGAACAGAATATATTGTTTAAGAATTGTTATAACAGCTAAAAACTTCAAAGCAGATTTGATTTTACATTCATATCACATGTTTTATGTCCATGCACTAATCATGTGGCCATAGATAGAAATCTAATTGTACTAGTAATGTCAAGTGTCTTGATGTCACACCCCGATTTTCGATGTAGCTGAAGCTTGTCGCGAGGTGTGGCCAGAGTAGCAGTCGTTGCATTCAAACAAGTAAATTTCAATCGGATTACATTATAAAACATTCATCCATACTTTCTGTTTAACTATAATTCACATATAAACTTTTGTCTTTAAAACAAACCACAAGTTTAACAACATTATTTAAAATTCAAACATGAAAGATAGAGTCTTGACTCCACAACATAGAACAAGATTTTCCCCAAAGGCCATCCACTAGTTTCCTGTAATACATGTTAGTTTTGAAAACAACGTCAACAAAAGCTGGTGAATTCATGTTATAAATTTTTCATATCAAATGAATCTTCAAAAACATTTGAAATAACAAATTCATTTAATATAGCTTAATGAAACTTGTAAGATCATTAGTGTGTTGCAAGGACACTAATCTGTATGCCAAATAAGGTGGCAACAAACCCTTGACGATTTAATTGTGTCTGAGACACTTGTTTTAGACACAAAAGCACTCTAATATGATCTGTTATTATTGCCGTATTAGAGTGGGGCTCCCCCTAACCCGATAGATCTATCCCCTTGTTCCTCGGTACTTGTTATTTATTAATTGTCCCAATGCCTGAGCCTTATTCACATGTGATCTAAATATTTTCATTTTCCCAGCTATAGTAACTGTAACATGTATACGTCCCTGCACGTTTAAAAACCATAAAAAACGCTAAAATAAAAGGGGAAACATGAACTCACTGATTTGTGTTCTGTGCAAATCTCTATTTGATTCTTGATACTTTGTTCGTATCGACCTATAAGTGTTCTAATCTATTAGACACTTAGGCTTTCGTTCGTTTTTCGTACAAGTATTTTATCTTGAATTTCATACTTGTAATTGTCAGTTTTTCTTTGTTGATAAACATATACATATATATATATATATATATAGATTGATTACATGTAAATGGACCTAGTCCATAATTTAATTGTAAATAACTCAATCTAATAATTCATTACATATGGGCCTAGCCCAATTTTCTTACTATGGGTGGGCCGAGCCCAACCCTAATTTTGTTTAAAGTGGATTAAGCCCAATTGGTTTGTAAAAGTGGGTCTAGCCCAAACTAAAAAAGAAAGATAGACCTAGCCGAAAATGAAATTTGATTAGCCCAAGTTTAGTTTTAGAAAAGTGGGTTTTAGCCTAGTGTTAGTTTTTATAGAAATGAATTAGCCCAATTTATTTATTTATAAAAGTGGGTTTTAGCCCAATGTTAGTTTTTATAGAAATGGATTAGCCCAATTTATTTCATTATAAAAGTGGGCTTGGCCCAAAGTTAACTTTTATTTAAATGGGTTTAGCCCATGTAAACTTTTATAAAAGCGGGCTTAGCCCAATTTTTTATTTTTATACAAGTGGGCCTAGCACTTGTAAATTTTATAAAAGTGGGCCTTAGTCTAACTAATTTATATAGATGGGCTAGTCCATACATTTCATAAAAACAAGTTTAGCCCAAATTAATTTTTATAAATGGGCTTAGTCTAATAATTGTCTAGTTGGACTTATCCAAGTTTTAAAATATTTATTAGTAAATGTTTATAACTTATAAAAATTTATTTGTAAAAACTATTAGTTATAAATTAAAATTTTATAAATCCTAGTAAATATAAAGTGTAACGGTTGATTTGTTTGTTTTGACCGTTATGCTCGCGTCGACTATTTTATGCGTTTCATCTTTATCGTTTGTTTCGTTTATACCATATATTTTATTTTGTCCGAATTGTCCAAGTTGTCCGAATTGTCCGATATATTATTCTATCAAAATTTGAACACTTATATATTTTTGTATTCAATTTAACATGATCAAAATATATATAGTTTTTATACAAAAATACATGTACACATATAAGGTGTTTTAAAAAATATATATTTTTATCAAAAATTATATATTCATCTCATTTTTTAGTTTAAGAAGATACAAGTAATTAATTTCTTAACTTTTCATCCAACTTCTTTATCCAAACATGATTAAAGTTCCTAATCACTTTAATCACCAAATCTTTAGTTTAATCATATCTTAATCAAGATTATTTTTTATAAAACTTTTGCCATAGTTACCTTTAAAATATAAGTTTCCCACGTTTTAATAACATGTTTTAAATAATTATTCTAACTCAAATCATCATCAAATCTCATATAATAGATCTCCTTTAGATCTTCATGCATGCTTAAAGTTTTTATGTTTGGATTTTAAAAAGTTGAAGGTGAATATGGGGTGCCTTGGCTGATTTTTATGAAGCAAAAGTGAGAGTGTTCTTGAGTTTTTTTTTTGTATATGAAGAATGAAAGAAAATGAAATGGTTATGGTTTTGATTTATGATCATGATCTTACACCATTAAATCTACTAAACTCACCCATAAATTGCCAACACATTACTAAGGGATTAGTGGCATACGAAAAGCCCCATATTGCCGTGAGGTGTTGGGGGGTTGTTTTGTATTTTTTTTTAAATTATATGTAATTTTTATAAACTTTAAAACTTTAATAGTTTTATATATAAGTTTTTATAAAAACCAATGCCCTAGCACTTTAAAGTGATGTTATAACATGCTAAAATAACTTTAATCTTATTATTTTGTTGTTCGGTTGATAAAGTTGGTCGGGTCTTGTTACTTTATAATTTTATTTACACAATGGTTCTAGTACAACTTTTATTGTCCCGTTAATTAATCTAGCTCTTCAAACTAATAAATTTGTCATTTTGAGTTCAGTTTCGGTTTTTGTTGTCAGGTTTTTTACTGAACAAACCGTATAGCTTTAAATAATAATATTTATATATGGGTTTTATACTATTTCTAACACCCGTTATTGTTCTTTAGCTAAAAATATTTATTTTTGGATTTTCGGAAATTTGTTGTTTTGTGCTGCGGAATGCTGCATTTTTGCTGCAAAATGCTTTATTTTGCTGCAGACTTGGACAATTTGATATTTTAAATAAAATATTTATGATATAACAATACATACATATCTTATGTCTTAATTATGAAATATCAGACTGTACCGTAATCAGTTCTGATATTTATTTCGTGTTCGCGTCTTTGTCATTTGTCTAGGATATGGTTTTTATATATTCGTGATTGTGACGAATCCATTATCATACCAAGCTATAATTTGGTTAAATTCCAAGACTTTTAAGACATAAAATTTATAATTTAAGTCAAGTTGTTCGGTAAATAAACAATGTAATAGTTGTTCAAGTTGAACAGAATTATCAAAATTTTGCCAATTGTCACATTCTCCCCTTGTTCAAGAAAATTTTGTCCCGAAATTTAAGTCGTGTCATCCTTTGAGTAGGATTTCTCGAACAGGTGGGGGTACTTTCTTTTGATTTCGTCTTCCCATTCCCAAGTGAACTCAGGTCTGCACTTTGAGTTTCAATGGACTTTGACTAATTTGATACGACTCCTCCTTGTTTTCTAAACTTTCGAATCTAAAACTTCGATAGGTTCTTCGATGTATGGAGTTTGTCGTCTATATGAATTTCGTTCGTGGGTATAATAAGTGATTCGTCCGAAAGACACTTTTTAAGATTTGACACATGAAATGTGCCGTGAACATTACTAAGTGTTTCAGGCAATTTCAGCTTATATGCAACTGTTCCAATCTTCTCCAAGATTTCATATGGTCCTATGTACCTCGGGCTAAGTTTTCCTTGCTTCCAGAATCTAATTACGCCTCTCCAAGGTGAGACCTTTAATAGCACTTTGTCTCCAATCTCAAAGGATAATGGTTTGCGGCGTTTATCCGCATAACTTTTCGGTCTATCCAGAGCTGCTTTAATATGGTCTCAGATTTTAAATATTTTATCCGTAGTTTCTTGAATTAATTATGGACCTATCATTTGTTTGTCACTTATTTCCGCCCAACATAGCGGAGATCGACACTTACGTCCGTATAATGCCTCAAATGGAGCAGCTTGAATACTCGTGTGATAACTGTTGTTATATTAGAACTCCACTAAAGGCAAGTGAGTATCCCAATTACCGCCTAAGTCAATTACACAAGCATGAAGCATATCTTCTAAGGTTTGAATGGTGCATTCACTTTGGCCATCTGTTTTGAGACGAAAGGCCGTACTTAGATCTAAGCAAAATCCAAAAGCCTTTTGAAAAGACTAACAAATTCTTGATATGAAACGGCCATCTCGATCAGAGATTATAGAAACAGGCACTCCATGTCTTGCCACAATCTCTTTAAGATAAAGTTCGGCTAACTTCTCGGTTTTATCTTTCTCACGTACCGACAAGAAGTGAGCTGATTTGGTTAGTGGGTCGAAAATTACCTAACTCATGTCGTGACCACAAAAGGTCCTGGGTAATTTCGTTATGAAATCCATAGAAATTTGTTCCCATTTCAAAGCGGGAATTTTAGGTTGTTGTAACAATCCCGAAGGTTTTTGGTATTCGGCCATAATTTTTGCTCATGTTAGACATTTACCAACATAAGTTGCAATATTTCTTTTGAGATTAGGCCACCAATAAAATTATTTAAGATCACGATACATTTTATCCGCTCCGGGATGTATCATATATTTGAACTTATGGGCTTCATCAAGATTAGATTTCGCAGATTACCAAAAAGAGGAACCCAAATTCTGTTTACAAATTACAAAGCTCCGTTCTCATTTGGTTCTAAAAGTTTTTCCATACCTCTAAGAATCTCTTCTTTAAAATTTCCGATCTCCAGGGCTTCCTGGTGAGCGTCCTGAATTCAAGAGGTATGGTTATTGTGAACGGTGAGTCTTAATGATCGCACACGAAGGGGTTTCACTCGTTCCTTTCAACTTAGGGCGTCCGCGACCACGTTCGCCTTGCCCGGATGGTATTTAATTTCACAATCATAGTCATTCAACAATTCAAGCCAACGTTTTTGGCGCATATTTAACTCTTTCTGGTTAAATATATGTTGAAGACTTTTGTGATCGGTAAAGATTGTGCACCTGGTGCCGTAAAGATAATGACGCCAAATTTTTAACGCAAATACCACTACACCTAGCTCTAGGTCATGTGTGGTATAGTTCTTTTTGTGAAATTTAATTGGCGTGATGCGTATGCAATAACTTTCTCTCGTTGCATTAACACGCATCCTAAACCTTGATGTGAAGCATCACAATAAACTACAAAGTCGTCTATGTTGTCTGGAAGTGATAAAATCGGCGCATCACAAAGTTTATCCTTAAGCAGTTGGAAAGCTACTTCTTGTTTCTCTCCCCAATCAAACTTCTTGTCCTTTTGGGTTAGGGAGGTTAGTGGTTGAGCGATCTTTGAGAAATTTTCAATGAATCTTCGATAATAACCCATCAATCCCAAAAATTGGCGTACTTCGATGGGTGTCTTAGGTGCGTTCCAATTCTTAATGGCTTCTATTTTTGATGGATTGACATGGGTACCTTTCTCGTTGACTACATGTCCGAGAAATTGGACTTCACGAAGCCAAAATTCACACTTAGAGAATTTTGCATATAGTTTCTCCTTTTTTAACAACTCCAGAATGGTCCTAAGATGATATTTGTGATCCTTCTTATTACGTGAATATATCAATATGTCATCAATAAATACTATCACAAATTTGTCAAGGTAAGGCTTGCACACACGGTTCATTAAGTCCATGAATAGCGCCGGTGCATTTGTTAGACCAAATGGCATAACAAGGAACTCGTAATGACCGTAACGGGTTCGGAATGCTGTTCTAGAATACTTTCTTCCTGCACTCTAAGCTGATGGTATCCTGACCTTAAGTCAATCTTCGAGTAAAAATTTGATCCTTGAAGTTGTCGAACAGATCATCGATCCTCGGTAACGGATACCGATTCTTGATCGTGAGTTTGTTCAATACTCGATAATCTATGCACATTCTAAAGCTTCCATTTTTCTTCTTTACGAATAGGACTGGAGCTCCCCAAGGTGAGAAGCTTGGTCTAATAAATCCTTTGTCCAACAACCCTGGAAGTTGTGTGGACAACTCTTGCATTTCCAATGGAGCTAATCAGTAAGGGGATTTCGCTACGGGTGCAGCTCCTGGAATTATGTCTATGCAAAATTCGACTTATCGTTGTGGTGGTATTCCTGGCAAGTCCTTTGGAAGGACTTCAGGGATTCTTTAACAACAGGATCTCCTCAAGTTTTGGCTCCTTGGATTTCTTGTCAACAACGTGTGCTAAGAATGTTATACATCCTTTTCGCAAGCACTTTTGAGCTTTCATACAAGAAATAATTCGTAATGGCGTTTCGCTCTTCTCGCCATGTATAAGAAGTGTTTCGTTATTAGGAAGAGGAATGCGAATAATTTTATCGCAACACATGACTTTGGCTTGGTTATTGGATAACCAATCCATACAGATTACAACATCAAAACTACCTAACTGGATGGGTAATAAATTGATGTTGAATTTTTGTCCACCTAACTCTAAAGAGCATCCTTTAATAATTTCATCAGATTCAATTATCTTTCCATTCGCTTGTTCGATAGTGAATGAAATATCTAATTTATTTGAATTTAGTTCAAGTATATCTTTAAACTCTAAGGATATGAAACTAAAATTTGTACCAGTATCAAATAAAATAGAAGCGAAATGATTATTGACAGGGAACATACCAGTGATCACATTTGGATCCTGGCGTGCCTCATGAGCTCCTATTACAAAGGCTCGCCCGTGGCCTTTGTTCTCCTTTGGGAAATTCTTTTTAAAGTGGCCCAATTCACCGCAACCATAGCAACTTTGATTTCTTCCTCGGTCGTTTCCGTTTCCATAACCTCCTTCGTTCTTGCCTTCATTCCTGTTTCCTTTGTTGTTACTCCAACAATTTTCGGTGCGGTGTCCCAACTTCCCACACTTATCACATATGGTGGTTCGGCATCCACCAAACTGATAATTACACCTGTTGCATTTAGGTGCTTTTCCAGTAGAACCTCTCGGTTCTATCTCTGTTGTCGCCACGAATGCTTTGTTCCTTTTTGCTGTGGGGGTTTCCTTCTTCTTATTTGTAGGTCCACTTGGAGGATCAAGATTAACCTGCTAGCCTGTTTATATAACACACATACGAGTGCGGAATCCTCGTAAGTATGCAAACCAAAGCAAAGTAAGAAACACTAGATAACCAAAGATTCAATATCTTGATTAACATAAGAGAACTAGCACAAACACATACAAACAATGTTCATACAGACTCATGGAATACTCTTTGTGCTCTCTCTCTTGTGCTCCCAGTGTCTCTCTCTAGTATGTATTGACCAACTCCTACTGAGAAGTGCATGTTTGTTTATATAGTGCCCACACCTAGCAACAGTACAAAGAATGTTACTGGTTGTATGAAACACTATAAGTCACGAAGAACATTCTCCAAAGGATGCTCGTACAAACAGGAACTGGCTCGCACGAACAAGCAAAGAGCTTATTGAAGGGGCCACTCGTACCAGTAGAAATCACTCGTACGAATCAGCAAATGGCTCGTACGAGCAACAACTTGCTCGTACGAAGCATCTTTCACTCGTACTTGGAAGTGTTCTTCTGAGAACGTGCCAACATACATGACGTACACAAGACTCAATAGTATGCATACATGCAACTGTTTTACAAACACACAAAACTAGTCGTCGAACTAAATCAAGATAGGAGGATATCTTGATTTGGTCGACACGACCAAAATATACATACACAATAAACAAAGACCGTACAATTACAAATGTAACTAAGAACAAGCAACAGACACAAAAGTGTATCAAAAAACTCCCCCTTGGCTGTTGCTTGGTCTTCAGTCTCCATTCTGAATTGCCTGTTGTATCAACAAACTTCCCCTGAAAATCTTCAATCCGACGTTGATTGATAATCAGGTCTTCAATACTTTCCAGAAACATCAAACCTTGCCTATTTCCTCTAGAGTGTCACTGGAGGCAACTTGATCGGTCAAGATCTATTAGACTCTACCACTGTAGTTGAAGCGAAAACTTTTGGTTGTGAGGATGAGGCTAAAGCATTAGGATTGCCAGGGTCTTCATATCCTGATCACGTTTACGTTTGATCTCCTGTGCTCTGCATCTTTCATTCCACAGAATGTTCACTCGCTTTCTGCTCATTTCAAACACGTCTTTAATACCATTAAAGCCTTCAACTAGTGTAGCGTTACGAGAATGATACCATTCTCTTAAGTCATTATGCATAGCAGTTAATGTTTCAGCAGATCGCTGAACAGCCGCACTACGTCCTTTCAGTCTATTCAACTCAATTCCCCGAGAGTTATCAGCTGCTCTCATTTGTTGTAGCTGAGTTGCCCTTTCAGCATCTACAGTTTTTAGTTGCTCATTTTCTTTTCTTAACTACGCAATTTCAGAATCTTGTTTTCTAACAGTCTCTTTCAAAGAATTTATCTACAATTGTTGTTTGACAACTATGTTCCGATTTGAAGACATAAACTCCTAATGCTTGTTAATCTGGATTACTGCAGCTTGCAACTGAGAGAACAGAAAATCCACTTTCTCATCCTGTCCAATTTCAGAGAACAAACGGCTGCTTCATTTTTTATTTTGTTGATGAGTTGTGGACTGGGATTGTTGGACTGATGAAGTAGTAGGTTGTGATTGAACTAGAGTATCTTCAGCCGAAGGTGTTTCAGCTGCTGTGGTATTTGAAGGTTGTGGTTCAGAGATTGTGGTGGGTTCTGTCATTACAAGTTCTAGTACAGTTTCTTGATGTGAGGTTGTAGGTTGTGTGATTTCAGGTTGTACTGACGATGTTCCCATAGTCTTTCTATTTTATTTCTTTATTCCCTTATCACCACATGTAGCACCTACATCACTTGCACCACCATTACCATCATTATCACCGTCATCATCATCACCTTTTCCCTTTTTACGACCAAAATTATCTTCGATCATCTTTTTTATGGATAGTCTTCAAAAAACAATCTTCAATAGTTGAATCTAGCGTCCAAAAAATCTCTTCGATGGCTTGCGACGCTCCTCAAAAGCAATTGGTGTTTGATCTGTAGGAGGAGGTCGGTTCATTGTATTGCCAAACTGAAATCTCCTAAGCGATGTTATTCTAGCACGCTCCGCTATTCGAGCTTCATTCTTTTCTTTCTTTTTCGTCTCTTTTTCTTCAAGCTTCCTCCAAGAAGTATTCCACATCGATCCTGAATGTATGTCGTTTGCAAAACAGACATTGACTAACTTCTGGAATTGGAGAGCTTGCTCGTTGTCTTTTTCCTCAAAACTTATCTTACTGTAAAATAGACATTCAATATCCTTCTTTGAACAATTTACTAGCCACATTGGGTCTAGTACTCGAATGCCATGCCATAGACCATATAAACGTTTATGTGCTATGACAGCTTTGGATAATTCCTCAGTAATTTCCAAGAATCGTCATCTAGTTGAACACATATCACAACTTCTCCTGTACTCAAATCGTAGTGCCACCATTTAAAGTTCTTGTAAAAATCTTGTTCCATCTTTATGAGAGGCATGTTCTTCATCACACGAGGCTTCTTTACTATTAATGTAACATCCTTCTCATTCGTCACTGGATCAACTTTAACAATACGACGAGGAAAGTGAGGTTTTCAATGAGTAAAACCATGCATTGCTTCTAGTTTAATCAATTTCCAAAGCCGCTGGTCATGAAATTTCATCTTCAGATTTATCGTCTTTGTTTGAACTAGCTCCTTAATATCCCAGTACGGCAAGGTTTTGATGTCGCGTAGATATTGGAAATATTGAATACACTCCCTCTTTATCGTGTAGACATTTAGCTCTTCGATCCATCCCCTGCTAAAAAATCCCTTAACGAAATACCAGCATCTCGAGTAAAGAATGCTAGGGGTCTTTTAAATTTACGTTCAACTGGAACATTACTAAACCATTTAATCCTCTGCTCTCCTATTTCAGCGCTTGACATTTGTTGAGGAATAGTTCCGTCTTTAACCGCTTCAGAAACTTTTCTTTTCAACACATCAGAACTTTCAGCTACGAATAAATCTGCAAAACTTGGGAATAATCTGTACTCTGATCAGCTTGATTAGCATCGTCATCAGAATCATCTTCCATGACAACTCTATCATACACATTTGCATCCTCAATTTCTTCAAATACATACGAGTTCGGTTCAAACACATCTATCTCGTTCAATTCGTCTTCAAAATCGAACTCAAAGTTTCCTTCATTTATTCCCAACATCTCTTCAATCTCCTCCTTTGTATAACTATGCACAAATTCTCCCTCCTCTACGTCATGCTCAAAATACAGTACTTTGGGTTTTGGCACGATAGGAACAAATAATATTTCTATTTCTGGGAAGATTCCTGCCTTCTGAGCATTAACAGACTCGTCACCTTGATCATTCCTTCCCTCTTAAACAGTCTGATTAGCAGAGTCATCAAGATACATAGAAACATTCACATCTTCATTCATATTTGACTATGTTACACGAATTCTAGAACCACCTACATTATCATCGTTATCATTTTTGCTATCAGATTTACTAGGATCAATAACATCTATATCAGCGTCCTCTTACTCTAGATCTTTTTCAACATCTTCAGCAGCATCATCAATCTCTTTCCCAATCTTCTTCTTCAACAACCAATCGCGATGTCTCTGAGAAATATCAAGCGAATCAATATCGACATCCGTTGGTCGTCCAATAAGAATAAACTTTCTCGGGTCCACATATACAAATCCAAACAAGTTACTGGCACAGATTCAGCTTCTGGCTCAGTATGAACAGTGATAGGATCCTCCACGACTTTAGCCTTTCCCTTTCCTTGAGCACCAGATTGTTGCTTTGCAAGTCTTTCTCTTTTCGCAACATGCTTTCGGGCTTTAGATCGCTCAATGTCATCAATCTCTGAGGCAGTATTCATGCCCAGCTTCTTTACTAAAATCTTTTCAAACAAATTCATTCGCCTATCACTTCGCAATCCTTCCTCTTCATATTCTGTCATATGTAGTCTCAACCTCTCATTTTCCGAAACAATGCTAGCTAACATAGCTTCCATATGTTGCTTTTCTTCAGTTAAACCTTCAATCTGTTTGACCATTTCTTGTTTCTCAGCTGTCAACACATTGATTTGTTCCTGAAGTTCGACAATCTTCACTATGTTAAGCAAAACCTGCTATCCACCCGCGGATCATTAAATGTAAAATCATCACCCTCTGGAAGGTCACCAAAATAAAAATTACCATCAAACTAGGACGGTGATGTTTGTGAAGTATGCGGTGGTTATTGTGGACTCTGCTTTTGTGGTTGAGGCGTTCGTTGTTGAGGTTGTTGCTGAGGAACTCGTTGTTGTGGTGGTGTTGGTTGCTACCGTGGTTGCGGTGGAGACTGTGGAGCTTGTCGTGGTGGTGTTGAAGGTATTTGCTATGAAGGTTCGACCACGACTTCTTTAAGAGTAGGTTTAGAAGTGGTCTCTTTGGATCTGATCGTTGGAGATTCAGAACTACGAGCAGCAGATCGTTTCATCCTCCTTTGCCTTTTGATTGGTGTGCTAAAGATAGCTTCAGAATCAGATTCAGATGGTCCATATGTTGTATCATCCTCTCCTGTAGCTTTACGTTCTCGCTCTTCAGCCTTACGTTTAAGTTCAGCCTGATGCTTTTTCTCTATCTTTTGCGCCCTCTTTCTCTCTCCTTCTCTACGTTCATCAGAATTAGTACTCGACGAAGAAACGTCCTCAACTACTTTCTCAGTACCAAAAGCTTGATGCTCAATATCCGCAGCCATATCTCAATGTTCTCCCCAGTGTCTGATTCATCACGAAGACCAGAACTTTCAGCAGCTGCTGTAGCTTTCTTTTTCTGAACTTTTGGTGTAGATGTAGATGTTGAAGCAACTTTATGCTTGGCACCCTTTTCACCATCCTTCACAAACCATGGACTTCTTTCGCAACAAACATAGATAAAGCTTCAAGTTCTTCATCCTCATCACCATTATCATCCTTCCTCCATCGACTTGGTGCTGGTGAAATATAATCCTTATCAAAAATTGCACCGAACATAGGCTTAGCGTTAGGAGCAGTCTTAAGATGCAAGTTCATCTTTCTCAAACTAGAAACATCCATGTGCTCAAGTTTCAAAATATCATCTGCACTTTTCTTCAAATCAGGATGTAAATAATCAAGCATCATCTGTACAAACCTCGGGTATTGCAAGAATTTCTCTCTTTGAATGTTCTGGACCATCTGCGTAAAGATAACTTTAGAAAAGTTGTATGGCAAACTCAGCACCAACACAGTGATCATGCACATTTGGTAATCCCCAAGATCATCATATCCTCCTTTACGGTGACTAAGACTATGAGCAATAACGTGAGCCAGATATCTAAAAGGTGCGCTCAAATTGGCTTTCTTGAAAGGTGTAGCATTCACAAATCCAACATATCCCATACGATAAAAGCAGCCTTTCACCATGTACTTTGAAAACCCTGTTGGATCATTCTCATTATCTTTGAACTTAACACTGTTCGTATCAATTCTTCGTTAATCTTGACGGGTATATCTTCATCATTAATCTTCACAACAGACACAATAGCAATATCCTCTATACTAAACTCTGCAGCATTCCAGAAGTATTCAACATGTGACTGATAAACTATATGTCTGTCGGTAAGGCGCTTTTGTCACCATATACGTGTTAGAAAATCTAGAATTTCTCTATAAGCAGCAATTTCTGGAATTGATCCATTAGTTAAGTAGCAGATATTGTGAAATGGTGAGAACGAAGATTTCTTGGCCTGTTCATCAAAATAACAAACTATCGTTAGAAAAATATTAATCTTTTCAAAATTAATACTTTCATTCGTACGAAACATAATCTTGTACCAAGCAAACACTTAACAAAATTTTAAAATTCAACATTTTAAGTTTATTTCGTACGAAACAGTTTCTTCGTACAAGTCAAAGTATCATGACAATTAAAGATTTACTTTGTACGAGCCAATTCTTCGTACGAACCAATTCGTCATTTCAAAATAACCACGTGTAATCAGAACTTAAAACTTGTAGGTTTTAACAAATTGATAGATGATTTTCGGGTTATCATTGCTGATATTAACAATTTTGAAGTCAATTTCAAGTTTTACTGGTCTAATCTCCCTAGATCTAAGTTTTATGTCTAATTTGTTCAAATTTGGCATTATAACAACTTGGTTTCTGCAAAATTACCTTTCCCATTGCAAGAGGTGTGCAAATCAACCTCCCCAATGTGATTAGAATCGAAAATAATCCAAGAAAAGAAGTTTTAGCAAATGTTTCATACAAAAATCCTCTAACTCGTTCAACAGTTCTCAGAAAAGAATAACCTTATTTCGTACTAAGTTAAGAGGTTTATATAGTAGACGGTTTACTTCGTACGAACTTGTTGGTTCGTACGAAATAACCACACTTATTTCATACGAAGTAATGAATTTTGTACGAATCATTGCTGGAAAACTTGAACTTTTTTTATTTTTATTTTTGAAATTTTCATTTTGTAACGGTTTTTATCTGTTTAAAAACCACTCGGTTAACCAAGTCTAAGTTAATGACCCTTGTTGCCCGATTTTGTCTACCAAGTCCAAGTTAATGACCTTGGATGACTGTTTTTGACCAAAAACATATTTATTTGAACATGTAAAGTCTCAAATTAATGAACTTTATTGACATTTGGATAAATTTCTTATAAAGATTAGCTCCCAACCTGTGGTTTCAGTTCTTACTCAGTAGGATGTTGCTATGATTTCAACCATCAGTGTCTTCAACATCGGTAGACTATAATAAATCTAACAAGCTAAGGAAACTGAAAATCTTTCTGGTTTTTAAGAAATTTATCGAAAATAACATACATATTTTTGCGAGTTCTATGTTTTTAGAGAATCAAATCAAGTACATAACAAATCACCAGTACCGTTGATCTTGGTATACTCATTAAGTTTTTAACCAGATTTACTTAGATTGCCAATATACTTGTCCTTTTGAACCTCTTTTCGTTTCTCAATTGTTTCAAGATATGTTAAGTAAATTTACGAACATGACATAACTATGTTTCCCATCTCTGAATATACTCCCATATCGAGATTCCCAGAATATCATTTTACAGGTGAATATATCTAATTGATATCTGTAAATAGGTGAGTGCGAGACCTTGAGAGCTCAGGTTAGTATTTCCATACAGACAAAGAGATGAAGGCTCGTCTTTCGGTGGCGTTCCATACATGGAATCTTTTATACTACATTTGTCACAAAGTTTATGACATAATCATTTTTAAGCAGCTTGGGCGAATAATGCGTAAATTATTATACAAGTTCTAGGCCATTGCTTCTGCAAAATCAGAAGAACTCAGATAATACCCCAGATATCTATCAAATATAAAGACCTAGTTTTGCAGAATCTGGCATTCTCTCAAACAAAATTTCGGAGAACTAAGTCCGTATATCCGAGAGATGTTAACCCACAAGTTATTCCGTTTGACTTTTTATGTTTGTATCTCGAAAGTAATTTACTGAACGAGTAAAGCCTACTGGCACATCCTCAGTAAGACCTGTTTAATCAACTTGTTTAACATTCCAATTCTTTAGCATACTGTGACTGTCTTTTTTGATATAATATGATATCTCCTTCTCACAAAAACTCTTTTCGAATTTTATAATGTTTTTGTATTTTTCCCAAACATTCTCCCCTTAAAATCAAAAACATATTTTTGGATTTTTAGAAATTTTAAAGAAAGAATATACAGAAAAGCGTCTAACCGATGAAAATAGTCACATCAGGTCGTCATCATCCTCAAACTCAACCTCATATATATCCCCTGATATCAGATTTTTTAAACCCTTAACTTTAAAAGATTTTTGAATCTTGTTTTATCAAAAGCTTTGGTATAAAAATCTGCCTTTTGGTCATCAGTGTGGATTTTCTCATTTCTAACCAACTTTTTCTGGTAGCAATCACGGATAAAGTGGGGCCGAATCTCGATATGTTTAGTACAAGAGTGTTGGAAGAGTTTTTGGTGATATCAATTGCGGCCTGATTATCTACATATATTGGCGTATCAAGAAATTACAGTCCAAAGTCTCTCATCTGTTGTTGAATCCAGAGTATCTGGGCACAACAACTGGATGCTGAAACGTATTCAGCCTCACAAGTAGAGAGAGCGACCGCGGTCTGTTTCTTGCACTGCCACGTTACCAAACGGGTTTCGAAGAACTGGCACCCGGCCGTTGTAGATTTAGTATTCAGTTTACAGCATCCGAAATTAGAATCTGAGTATCCTGCAAGATTAAAATTATCATGTCTAGGGTACCACAAGCCAGTGCATGGAAAACCCTTTAGATATCTCATTATGCGTTTGACAACAAGCAGGTGTGACTCTCTTGGATAAGACTGATAACAAGCACACATGCACGTCGGATACATGATATCAGGTCGAGAAGCCGTAAGATACATCAAGGATCTGATCATGGAGCGATATAAAGTTTCGTCAACTCTTTCTCCAATAAGATCTGGACAAATGCGTGATTTGGAGCTAACAGGGTAGATGCTGGTTTAGTTCCTGTCATATTGAATTTGTCCAATATGTCATGAACATACTTCGTCTGATGAATAAAGATACCATCAGGCAACTGATCGACCTGAAGTCCTAGAAAGAACTTCATCTCCCCCATTGCGCTCATTTCAAATTTGCGCTTCATGATGTCTTCGAAGTCTTTACAAAACTTATCATTTGTCGATCCAAAGATAATATCATCCATATATATCTGTACGATGATTAAATGCCCATCTACTTCCTTTATGAAGCGGGTAGAATCTACTGTTCCTCTGATAAAGCCGTTGTCTAGAAGATGACTTGACAATGTTCCATACCAAGCTCTCGGGGCTTGATGAAGAACATATAAGGCTTTGTTCAGAAGGTAGACCTTGTCTTTGTGCACTAGATCAACGAACCCCGGTGGTTGGCCGACGTACACCTCCTCTTTCACTTTTCTGTATAAGAAAGCAGATATAACATCTAATTGGTACACCTTGAACCCTTTCCATGAGGCAAAGACCAAGAATATGCGAATCGCTTCAAGACGAGCAGCTGGGGCGTAGACTTCAGTATAATCTATCCCTTCCTACTGGTGAAAATCTTGAACCACAAGTCGAGCTTTGTTGCGCACCACCACTCCTCGATCATCTCTTTTGCATTTGAAGACCCATCTTGTGTTAATCTTTTTATGATGATCTGCAGGTCAACAAGCTTCCAGACTCCAAGTTTCTAGAATTGAAGCAACTCCTCCTACATCGCATCCACCCAACTTTCTTCCTTTAACGCGTCTTTCCAATTCCCGGCTCAACCTGAGAAACAAAACAACTATTAGAAAGTCGAGTTTGAAGTGGAGCAATACTGGTATAGAAACAACTTAGATCTTTATTGATCTGATTGTGAGTTTGCAATCCAGTTTGTAAGCTGCCTATAATGTTCTCCGACGGATGATATGAAAGTTATCTTGGCATCACTTCGGTTGGAACATCTACTTGCGGTTGCAAATTCGTTAGAACTTCATCAACGACCGGTACAGATGAAGAAGCTTCATTCCTAGCACTAGACTGATCAACTTGTTGTTTCAAAAAGCTTTCTATCTGTTCAGATCCTTCATCTAAACTGGATCCTCCATCATTGAAAGTTGGTTCCCGATCAGAGTCAGCATCAGTATTTGGTCGGGCAGACGATTCGGCAGTATTACATTTGGTGCAGAAACATGAACTTGATCAGAAGAGCTTTGACCGACATCAGATGTGTTGACCGGTAATGATGTAGAAATCACCAATGGTCTAGCAACTTGTTCTTGATTAGATAACTGATGCTGTTGAAAAAGCATAACAAGTTCTTCTTCTGTTGGCACATCTGGTAGATCAAATGAATCCCACAATCCATCATAGTTAAACAACCACGGATCCCAAGGTTTCTGCGTAGGTGTTGTATATCTTTGATAATCTACATGCTGCGCTAGAACGACCTGGTTCAGACTCGGCAAGAAAACATGTTTTTCAAGAGTAGCGTAACCAACGAAAAATCCTTCCAAGGATTTGGCTTCAAATTTACCTGCCGGGTCCAGAATGGTACACGGTGATCCAAAAGGCTCTAAAAATTCTAAGTTGGGCTTTTGTTGATTCAGTAACTCAAAACATGTCTTTTTGTGAGGCTTAACTGTTAACACACGATTCAGGGTATAACACACTGACGCTACTGCTTCACTCCAAAAACGGATCGGTAATTTCGAATCAGCTAACATTGTTCTGGCAGTTTCTATCAGTGTGCGATTCTTTCGTTCAACTACTCCATTTTGTTGTAGAGTATAGAGGCACTGAATTCATGAAGAATCCCCTTTTCATTGCAGAACTCTTGCATCTTCTTTTTCTTGAATTCCGTTCCATTGTCACTGCTGATTCTCTTGATTGGCAAATGATATAGATTTTCAAGTTTTCTGAAAAGAATCATAAGAGTTTCAAACGTTACATCCTTACTCTCCAGAAAGAAAACCCATGAGAATCTAGAGTAATCATCTTTAACGACAAGGCAATATAGATATCAAGAAATACTTTTGACATTGACTGGCCTAAAGAGATCCATGTGTAGCCTTTCTAATGGTAGCTTTATCGAATTCAACAGCTTTCTCGGATGTGATTTCTTATGCTGCTTCCCCTTTTGCAACTCAGACAATCATCAGATAAATGAAAACTTTTCAGATTAACACCCTCCACTAAGTCATTATGCACAAGAAAATTCATCTTGCGAAGATGAATGTGCCCCATCTTTTGATGCCTTAACATCAACTGTTTCTCAGTAGCTTTTGAGGCAAAGCATTGAACTTTCTTTGACGTGGTAGAAGCGATGCTCATATCAATAACATATAAATCATTTTCTCTAGGAGCTCGCATTAAAATCCATTCCTCCGGAATTTTAAAATCAGGTTTTAAGATCAGACATTCTTTATCGATGAAATGCGTCGTGAACTTCTTGTCACAAATTTGCGAGACGCCAAGTAGATTGTTCTCAAGCTCAGGCCTATAGTTCACTTTATCAAACGACACAACTCCGTTCGTGAGAATTCCTTCTCCAACGATCCTGCCTCCTTATGTTCCAGCAAAACCGGCATACCCTCCACGGATAGCTTTAACTTCGTTGAGCAACGCAAGCATCCCTATCATGTGGTGAGACGCTCCACTATCCATTATCCATTTTGACAATATCGAACGCTGGAGCCCCTGTGCACATGATTAACAAAACTATTTAAACAAAGAAACCCAAGCCTGTTTGGTCTTGGGTGGGTTTGGAATGTCAAATTTTGGACCCACTTTGTTTTTATCATTCTTTTTAAGCTCAATTTTGTTTGGAACAGAAGGTTTTTGTTCAACCTTGGATGATTTGACTTTGACGATTTTAGCAACCCATCTTTCCATTTGTGATTTACCCTTTTTAATATAAAATTTTGAATCTTCTTGACGATTTTTGTTTGATGTTTCACCAATTTCAAATTTAGATTGACGTTGGATAATTTGTTTAACATTTTGGTGAGATTCATTATTTCTTTTATCCACACAATCCATTTTCACATTCTGGATCGGAAAGTCCTCAACCGAAAATAGTTTATCAGATCCTTTCATTTTATAAACTATGACATTGGGATCGACATTTAAACTATTTTCTGATATATCATCAAACTTAGACTCAACAGATTTTTCAGTCTCAGAAATCTCATATTCACTTTTTAGAACCTTTTCAACCACATTGTTTACCACCTCATAGTCACATTCCCCATCAATTTTAGTGTAATTTACAACGATATCTGAAGGCAGCTCATTAGATGATTCAGTTTTCAACTTTAGGTTAAGCGCCTTTTCCACCCCAGATGGCTTTTTGCATGCATAACTATTCCACATGGGTGGTGGAACTCGGTCGTAACTCGCACTTTTGTTTCATCATTTTTAGATTCATCATTCTTTTCAATTTTAGGTAAAATGTGATCGATGACGTATGAGCTTGTTGAATAACTGACTAACAGTTTGTTAACCCGTTCAGATTCAATTTTAATTTTCTCAAGCTCACTTTTGAGCTCACCAATAGTGTTCAGATGAATGTTTATAGCATTTGTTTATCCATCACTGCTTTAAGCATCATAAGTGTTGCGTCATTTTCTCTGAGTGCTTTATTATAGTGTTTAACAGATGCACTCAGTTTGTCATAGGCTTCCTTTGTGGATTTGTAATCAGTGGACAAACTATCTGTTAAACTTTGCAATTCAGCATATCGTGTGTCTTTCACAAGACACTCACCACATGGCTCTGCACATTTTAAACATGATTTTTCAACCACAATCTCGGACATTGACTTGTTTACCTCATTGCCAATGGCCATGAAAGCTTTAATGTTGTTTTTAGACAAATTTTCTATCTTCTCATCAGCTTTGACATCTTCATCCGGCTTCTTTTGCTCTTCACATGTTGAATGCAGACTTGGTGCAAAGTAACCTGCAAAAGTCTTTAAGATATCATTAAGCAAAAGGTGTTTGAACGGACCGTTCAAAAGCTCCTCCTCGCCTGAAAAACCTCCGTTTTCTTCATCCTCTCGTCTGGCACGCTGTTTAAGGCCTGTAAATTAAAATATATACACTAAGTACCTAAACATCGGTTTTATGGACGAAAACTGTAAAATTCTGATGAAGTATGGTAATAGTAATCATCATCAGGTCCTTCATCAAAAGATGCCCCTTATTCTTCTTCAGGTTCCTCTATGATCTCAGCAATCAAAGCCAAACTCTTTCCTTTGAAATATACTTGTTCCAATTAAATCCCTCATCTTCTTGAGTAACAACCAATGCTTTATCTTTGGTTTCAGGCTGCTTGTCTTCAATCGGCACCATTCTGGTTCTTGGCTGAGGTTGATGGTAGATCGCTCTCTTGAAGTAATCATCAGCGAAAGGATTATGGTTTCCTTTAACCTCTCTGCTAGGACATCCTCTCTTAAATTGACCTTTCTTCCGACACTTAAAACAAGTAACTTTGGATTTTAAACCCAAGTTTCCCATCCAAACCTCCCAAGTTTTCTATACTAGTAATCTCCATAAACCTCTGTGCGCGACGAACAATCAAAGCCATACACCATTTTATGTCTATCAACTCCATCTCAACCGGATCTATTTGATCATAATCTTCACGTGTCATTTCAGAATTTCCGATCTTCCCAGCAACTAGACTATCATAAGACTCAAGAACCGAAGCTAGTAGAGACATGTGTTGCTTTGTTGTCTTCTCATCGAATATTTTGTTTGAAAATTGACAGCAATGTTGCATTGCAAAACTTTTGAGTAGAATGAGATGATGAATTAGTCTGGTTGTGCTGGGGTTGACTTGATCCGTAAGATGATTGTTGGCTTGAAGGCGTGTTTGGATCAACTGTTGAAAATGATTGAAAGCCACTGGTCTGATTTGGTGGTGTGCTTGGCGAGCTGTAAGCACTGAAAGTTGTCTGGATCTTTGGCACCTGAATTTGAGCAATATAACTGTTCTTGAAGTAAAGATTAACATCTTGTTGGACCTGTACAGTCTTGTTCTTTGCCATTTTTTGCATTTCTAGTTCATGACCCTCCAGTCTTTCTATGAAAAGAGGTAGCGAGAAGTTGCTATACTCAGTTCCATTCTTCAGTATGGTCAAATAAGTAGACCATTCACCTTGCAGTAGAGAATCAACCAATTTGTCAACAAGTTCTTCATTGGCTTTTATGATTCCAATTCTCTTCATTTGAACCACTAAATGACAGTATCTCTCAACCAGTTGCTTCACAGTTTCACCATTGATTAGCGTGAAAATATCAAACTCTTTGCTTAGTAACGCTCTTTTACTCTTTCTAAGTTGAGCACTTCCTTGGAACTTCAGTCAGAGAGCATTCTACAGTGATTGAGCATCATCGTCATGTTGAAGTAAAGCCAAAATATCTTCCTTAATCGATTGTTGCAGAATGTTCATCATCTTCTTTTCATTGATAAATCTTTCACGTTCAACATCTGAGAATTGAGCAAGGGTCTTCTCAAGGCCATTTTCACCAACCAGCGCTATATATGTCGCTTCAATTGCAAACCAGCAAGTAAAGTGGTTAGCCTGCACCCAGTTCATAAAACGTTCACTCCAGCTATCAAAATCTTCTAAATTCATGAGCATTGGTGGTTTCGTCATCGTGCCATTTCGTTCTCAAGATTGATATTCTGAGCCGCTGTGGTTGTGATGACTGATGTGGCGAACGTGTTATAAAATTCTTCAGACTTTTTAAGTTCGTGCGACCAAGTTGTTCGTACGAGCAATATTCTCATACGATTGTAAGTTCGTGCAAAATAATTTGTAAAATTTTGTGAACCTTTTAGAATTCGTTCGTACGAAATATCAATTCATAGTAACAGTTAAGTCTCCAAACAGATGATTTTTATCGATTTCGACATGATTTAGTCCGATTTTAGGTTTGAATTTATTAAGGATTGATTAGAATGTAGATTACGTGAGTTCCTAGAATCCTAGTCCATTTCTTCCACAAATTCGTCCAAAATCCAGTTCAGTTCAGGAAAGTGATGAAGATGAAAGTGAATCCAAGTCTGAAACAGTTGGTAACCTCAACTACTTGTCATTTGTCAGTAGATCAGATCTCAAAGCTCTGATACCACTTTGTTTGCCGTTTGTCATTATACCGTTGTACAGCAAATTTGTCTTCCGGATCTAAGAAGGCCACCATGTTGTGTCTTTGCTCTAACATGATTTCCACTTCTGACTTGTCAGTTCTCTTCATTGCGGGTTTTCTTTTATGTTCTTTTTGTACCATTCTATACACAAAAGATAACAAGAATAAGGACATAAATTCATTAGGGAATATACACAAAAAGTTTTATTTCAAACTTTCTGTATGTATGTATTCCCTGGACGAAGAGCTAATGACTCATACGAATAACAACTTATTCGTACGAAGAACAACTGATTTGTACGAACAATTGACTTAGTAAAACAAGTGATTTACTCGTACGAGTAACTAGCTCGTACGAGCGACATGTTACTCATGCGAGTGATCATTCACTCGTATGAAGCAAAGTTAACTGTTCGCACATAGAACTTCAAGTGAAGATTATGCATGAAGAACTTGTTTTTCGTTAAAAAATTCTTCGCTTAAAGTTTGTTGTTCATGTCAGGCAAAGTCACATAGTCAGATGATGTTCAAGTTGTTCATCTTCAAAGTATGCCAACATTGTCAAGTATACCTTAAGGATATCAGAAACAACTTAAGGAGAGGTGAAAGGATGATGTGAGCAAGGTGAAAGTAAAGTTGTACCAAAGAACTTTATCACCTTTATACCACATCAAGATACTCGTGCGAACTACCTCAGCTCGTACGAAGAACTCCATTCGTACAAGACCCCAGTTGTCATTCGTACGAGGCACAATGGCTCGTACGAGTGATCTTTGATTTGTAAAAGTCCAAGTTTTTCAAAAACTGGACTTTTTAGTTCTTCGAGGACCTTAGGTTTTTCGTTGACCTATTTAGAACTTTGCACCTATCCACACTAATCACAAATTAAGTTAGGAAAAGTGCTCGTTAAACAGATTTTGTTATTTGAGATGAGTTTACCCGTTGTAAGAAAGTACTTTATGAAGTTATGATAGCAAGACAAATGATATGTGGCTAAATCAAAAATACTTTAATTTATCAACAGAATATCTAAAATAAAATAAAATAACTACAAAAAGATAAGAATAACTGTACATTTACTAGACAATCTTTTTCAGAGTTTCAAGGTAAGAGAATCATACCAGCTTTTAATCTTGCCAAAAATGAGTTTTGCTTAAAACATCAAATAGAATAAATAAGTATTCTACTATGATTATCGGTATTGTTGTCCATGTAAGCTCAGCTTATCAGAAGTAATCATGATTAGGAGATATGATTAATGTATGACTTATACTTACTAGCTGGTGTTCAACCACTTCACGACACAATCCCGTATCAAGACATGCACGAGAGAAAATCTTACCGGTAAGTATCATCTGTTTTGACATATATGATGTGAGATACTCACCTATTTTAATTGAAAACAAGCCCTATGTGATTAAATCACTTATTGATGAGGAACTTGAATTTCAAGTGCATGCAGGGCACATGAGTAAGTCCATGAACAGGTTAGTACCATCGTACCGACAAAGAGACGAACTTAGCTCCCGCATAAAGCTGTGATTTATTATCACTTATTTTTTGGGTGAATGTGATATTTTTATCACTTATTGATGGTCATATGCAATATTTACACGTATGTATGGTATCATGGAAGTTCTAGACTTGCGTCACCGTTATTTTTCGGTAAAAGATTCAACCATGATACCCAGATGATATGCAAGCATAAAGAGCGCATATCTCAGAACGTCAGCATACTATTAAACGAAATTTCGGTACAAATACCATATGCCAATGAATGGTTCCCACCTGGGTTTCAGTCCGTTATGTTATATCAACCTGCACATTTTAATCTGATTGTGAGCCTACCGATACATCATTAATAAAGCTACTTATCAATTTTCGTTTTATGTTTTTGACAGATCACAAGTATGTATCATCACCTTCTCTTATCTTTCCAAGAAACTCATTTTTTATTTTTGATTTTTCTGTTCTTTTTGTTTTTTTCTAAATTTTTCTCCCCCTTAAATACAGAAGGTAAATAAATGAAAAAAATTTCTATTGTTTTTGTATTTTTGAATTTTCTCATGTTTTTGTATTTTTCATGAAATTTTCTCCACCTAAAATATAAAATAAAGGGAAAATGGAAAATCTTTTTGTCGTTTTAGAGTTTAAGAAAATATTTACGAAAATGATTAGCTAGGGATGATTTACTCGGGTATCACCTTGATGCCATTGACCAAAAGTCGATAATCAAAACCAGTTTTATCAAAAGCTTTTGTAAACAGGTCGACATGTTGGTGATCGGTGTGGATTTTAACAACATTGATAAGTTTCTTTTCATAACAATCTCATATGAAATAAAACTTAATCTCAATGTGTTTCGTTTTTGAGTGTTGTAGAGGATTACGAGTGATCTGTAAAGCAGCTTCGTTATCAACAAAAATATGAGTAATTAGAAATTCAAAAACTGTAGTCGCGCATTTGCTGTTGGATCCATAGAACCTGAGAGCAGCAACTAGAAGCTGAAATATACTCAGCCTCACAGGTTGACGTAGCTACACAAGTCTGCTTTTTGTATTGCCACCTGACTAGGCGATTTCCCAAGAACTAGCATCTTGCTGATGTTGATTTTGCATCGATCTTGCAGCCACCATGATCAAAATCACTGAATACTGTCAAATCAAACTTATCATCCTTAGGGTACCAGAGACTATTGTCCGGGCGACCCTTCAAATAACAAAAGATTTTTTTCACAGCCATCAAATAAGAAACCTTTGGACTTGACTAGTAGCTAGCTAGAAGACATGTTGGGTACATTATATCGGGTCTTGAAGCAGTAAGATACATAAGAGATCCGATCATAGCACGATAAAGAGATGGTTCCACATGTTTACCCATTCCATCAGGAGTAATCCCATGATTTTGAGCTAATGGAGTTCCCAAAGGCTTTGAGTCTTCCATTCGAAATCGTTTGAGAATATCCCTGACGTACTTGGTTTGATGGATGAAAATCCCTTCTTTAGATTGATGAACCTGCACACCTAAAAAGAAAGTCATTTCTCCCATTGCGCTCATCTCGTACTTTTCTTGCATCACCTGCTCGAATTCTTTGCACATTCTCTCGTTTGCAGACCCAAAAATAATATCATCAACATATACTTGTACCAGCAATAAGTCCTCATTTTCTTCCTTGATGAAGAGAGTACAGTCGATCAATCCACATCGAAAACCATTTTTCAGAAGATAGGAAGACAACGTTTCATACCAAGCCCGAGGAGCTTGATGAAGACCATATTACGCCTTATTCAGAAGCCAAACCTTGCCAGGATGGATTGCATCTTCAAAATCAGGCGGTTGTTCAACATATACTTCTTCTTCTACCACACCATGAAGAAATGCACTCTTCACATCCATTTGATAAACGATAAACTTCTTGTAGGATGCATAAGCCAAGAAAATTCTTATGGCCTCAAGATGCGCCACCAGTGCATAAACTTCATTGTAATCAATCCCTTCTACCTGATTAAAGCCATGGACAATCAATCCTGCTTTATTTTTCACAATAACACCTCGGTCATCCTTCTTACACTTGTAAATCCATCTTGTACCAATCTTCTTGTAGTTGTTAGGCCTGTCAACCAATTTCCACACGCCTAACTTCTGAAACTACTGAAGTTCTTCTTGCATTGCCTCAACCCATGAGTCTTCTTTCATTGCCTCTTTCCAAGATTTTGGTTCAACTTGGCAGACATAGCAGGCAAAAGACCAATCATTCTGTTCCCCAGATTCCCTAATAGCCAAATACAAACCAGCATTCTGGTTTTTCCTTAGCTGATTACGAGTCTGCACACCACTTTGGACATCTCCAATAATATTCTGCTGAGGATGAGTATTATGAATTCGAGTTTCAGGAACATTGGGAACTCAAGAATTTATACCCAAATTGTTGGTATTCAGATCAACAGCTAATTCGTTTGCTGGATTTGACGAAGATGTAGATGCATGACCTTCAGTTGTCCCTAGATTTTGCACATTTGACGTGACATCTGAAATTCCAGGAACCGGTCCAGAAGTAGCTTCATTTGCATCATGGAACTCATCATCTTCTGATGAAATATTGTAATCAGCAGCATCTTCGAATTCCTCATTTTGAACAAGATTGTTAACTAAAGTAGACACTTGAGGGTTAACAATAATTGGTCGTACTGATGGTGAGTCAACTGCAGTATCACTCTCTAGTAGCATTTGAGCAGCTGCAGATGCATCATCAAAAGTTGGCAGATTAAAGGAGTCAAACAATCTGTCATAGTCAAATATCCAAGTAGCACCCGGAGCTCTCACTGATTCAGTGTATCTTTGAACCTTAACTTCACCCCATTCTTCAATCTTTTTTGATGACAAATTCCACACTCTGAAATTATGAGTAGCATATCCAAGAAAGAAACCTTTGATAGCTTTTGGTCCAAACTTTCCATGTGGATCAATCATAGTGCAAGGAGCTCCAAAAGGTAAGAAGGACACATCCAGTTTCCTTTTGTGTAATAACTCGAAACATGTTTTCCCATGCCTCTTCACCGTAAGAACTCTACTCATCGTATAACATGCAGTAGCCACAGCCTCTCCCCAGAATTGAACAGGAAGTTCTGATTCTACTAACATAGTTCTTGTAGTTTCAATCAGAGTTCTATTTTTCCTCTCAGCGACACATTTTGTTGTGGAGTGTAACGAGAACTGTACTCACGCAAAATGCCTTTAGAAGAATAGAACTCAGCCATAACATAATCCTTGAATTCAGTGCCATTGTCGCTTCTGATTCTCCTTATCTTCAAATTGTACAAATTTTCGAGTAGCGTTAGGAGATTCTTGAAGATTTCAGTAACTTCACTCTTGTGTCCCAACATATACACCCATGAAAATCTTGAGTAGTCATCAGTAACTACTAAGAAATATGAATCACCAAAAATTGTGTTTCATAGGTCCAAAGAGGTCCATATGAAGACGTTCCAGAGGTATATTCACCGTGTTAATCTTCTTCACAGGTTGAGATTTTCTAGCATGCTTTCCTTTTTGGCACGATACACAGATGTCTTGTAAATGAAAGTGCTTCCCTAGTACACCACTAACAAGATTATTTTTCACTAAATAGTTCATTTTTCTCAAGTGAATGTGTCCCATACGTCTATGCCAAGAGATTGATTCCTTTTCGGTGGCTTTTGAGGCAAAACATGTGACTTGTGCAGATGTGGTAATAGCTTGGCTCATGTCAAGAATATACTAGTCATTAATTCTTGGAGCCGATAGGAGAATCCATTCTTTGGGAATCTTGAAACCAGGTTTCAACACATAACATCCGGCATCATCAAAATGAACCGTGAACTTCTTGTCGCAAATTTGAGAAACACTTATAAGATTGTGATCAATTTGACGAACATAATTGATCTTAGCAAAACTGACAACACCATTGGAAACCATTCCTTCTCCAGTGATGTATCCGCCCTTATCTCCAGCAAAGGCAACATAACCTCCTCTAATGCTTTTTACATCATAAAGGAGCCTTAAGTCGCCCCTCATGTGCCTCGATGCTCCGCTGTCAACAATCCAGTGACTATTCACAGTACCTCCTGGAACACCCTGCACATTTCAATACCCAGACAGTTTGAGATGGGGACCTAAGCCTTAGTGGTCTTGGGTCGACCCTTATCATCAAGAAATGTGATTTCTATTTGTTGATGATTTGGAAACTTTGTGCCTCCCCCTGATACATTACCGGTCTTAGGTTTCCAAGATTGTTGAAACTTACCAGAATGATTATCATTTACATTTTTAACTACTTCTGGTTTTATCAAACTTGAAGAACTTGGTTTCCTTTCCGAAAAATCTGGTTTTAATGCTTTTTCAATTATTTTTACTTGTTTACGTCTCTGTTTTTCTTCTTGTTCTTTAACAATACGATCGTCTTGTTTTGGTGATACAGATCGATGTTGGCAAGTTGGTTCAGGAGGGGCTTTCTCAACAAATATGGGTTTTGCTAGGTTGGTACAATTTTTTATTATGTGACCAAACTCTACACATTTAAAACATGTTCTCCTTTCCACAAATTTAGGAGATCCTGTTTTATGATTTGATGTTGAACTTGTGGGTCTGGAGGTACTCAGTTCATCTCCACCCATTTGTATTTTGAGTGTAATTATTTTGACTGTTACGCTTCAAAACCTTGACTTTATTTACAAAATCAATATTAGACATGCTTTCAAAAGTCTCTATTTTATCAGTACCAGTTGATCCTACAAATTTAACATTCTTCAATTTCTTCTTGTAGCGAGCTCCTTTGGTTTCAACTTTTGGTTGTGATACCTTAGGTTTTCAGCTCGCTTTTCTTGTTGTTTTTCTTTTGAAATGAATAATGGTTGTGACTTCATTGGATTCTTCTTTTCCAAAAAATTGGTTGTTGAGTTTTCAAAAACTTGATCAATAGAGGTTGGATTTACATTTTTTATCAGAAAATCTTTATTTGAGTAAATTTTCTTATCCCCAATCAAAGTATACAACACATTATCATTTTCGATTGTAGACTCAGTTGTCTTGACAGATTTCATAGGATCATTCTCTTGATTTGCAACAGATTTCACATCTGGAGCAGCAAGAATTTCTACCCCTTTTTCTTCATCAAGAGATTGATCCTGATCGGTTTTCTCTGACTCATCATCTGAAGAATCATCCTCCTTTATTGTAGAAGGATTCTAATCAACAACTGATGATGAGTTCTCTGATTTTCTTGATTTAACTGAGGAATTGTCCAGCTTAAACACTAATCCTACTTCAAACTCTTCAGGATTAAGAGGTACAGATGGTTCAAAGTGTGGCATTTCCTCTTCATCAGGCAATTTGGTATAATTGTGTTTCAACATCAATGATGTGATCAAGCACATATCAGCAGTTAGAATAACTTTCTAATTTTAGCTTGATTGCATCATGTACGCATTTGGCAATGGCTAACTATTTTTTCGTTTCTTCAAGGATATTAATGTAGTTATTAATTCCTTTTTGCTTGTTCAAACTGTTTTTGTTAATTCAGAAACGCTTTTCTTAAGAGTCTCGATTACATATTTGAATTCTTTTTCGTTTTGAGTTAAAGCCAGATTTGCCTCTTTGCATTTTGACAGTTCAACTACTAGGCTTTGATTATGACTGTTTATTGTTTCATATTTCGTTTTTAATTCAACACATTCATTGCATATCTTAGGATATTCGGATTTTACCAGACTTGTTGAACCTGCAACGTTTGCCATGAAAGCGGTATGATGAGAAAAGGACGCATTGTTGGCAAAGATTTCCTCCATCTTCTTTGATGCAACTTCTGCTTTCCTTATCAAACCAGCCTTTTGACTTTCATCTTTTCTGCTTCTTCCAGCAACTCATTGACCTCAGTATCAATCCTTTCCCTGATATCTGGATCAATCCATAACCACCTACACTCAAGCCTTCTTCATCAGAACTCCCATTATACCCAGAACTATCATCATCATCAGAATTGTCAATGCTGTGAACATGTTCGATCCGATTGATAATCTTAGCATAACATGCAGTTCCTCCTTGATTCTCGTTTCCCAATTGTACTGACCAATCGCATCCTTCATCTGCTTGAACTACTAGAGCTATGTTTGTATTGTTTAAAGGTCCAGACTGGTTAGAGTTGTTAACAACAACTATTCCTCATTCATTGTTAACTTGAGTTGTGTGGGATGGTTGTGATTGATTTCGGAAAGGGTTGTGTTTTCCTTGTTTGCTGGGTCGAGTACATTCATGCTTGAAGTGACCTTTTTCACCATAGTTGAAGCAAGTAACAACATCTTTATCAAAACCATATTTTGTATCTTTCTTGCTTTCCAAACTCATTCTCCCAGTTCTGCTCATGTAATCCTTAGCTCTTCTGACCGCACTTGTAAACGCCCATTAAATATCCATCAACTCCATCTCATCTCTATCTATTTGTTGGTAGTCTTCATTTTTTAGATTGATGTTTCCAATTTGACCAGCGACAAGTCCACAGTAACCATAGTGTTTAGAAGTTCCATATGTTCCCGAGCAACTTCTACACTGACCTTGGAAAGATGTGATGTATCAAGTCTGACGGTATTAGGATTTGTAGGTTGAAAGTTCCTTAGATCTCCTTTAGATTTTCATGCTTGCAAGTTCCTTAGATCTCCTTTAGATTTTCATGCATGCCTAAAGTTCTTGTGTTTGGATTTTAAAAAGTTGAAGGTGAATATTAACTTACTAGTCTTATTGTGTCCTTGTTCAGTTGATAAAGTTGGTCGGGTCTTGTACCAGGTAAAATATTGACATATTTTGTTACTTTAAAAATTTTATTTACACAATAGTTCTAGTACAATTTTTATTGTCCCGTTAATTAATCTAGCTCTTCAGACTAATAAATTTGTCATTTTGAGTTCAGTTTCGGTACCGGCTTTGTTGTCAGGTTTTTACTGAACACACCATATAGCTTTAAATAATAAGATTTATATATGGGTTTTATAATATTTCTAACACCCGTTATTATTCTTTAGCTAAAAATATTTATTTTTGGATTTTCGGACATTTGCTGTTTTGTGCTGCGGAATGCTGCAAAATGTTGTATTTTGCTGCAGACTTGGAAAATTTGGTATTTTAAATAAATTTTTTGTGGTATAACAGTTCAGACATATCTTATGTCTTAATTCTAAAATATCAGACTGTACCGTAATCAGTTCTGATATATATTTTGTGTTCGCGTCTTTGTCACTTGTCTAGGATATGGTTTATATATATTCGTGATTGTGACGAATCCATTATCAAACCAAGCAATGATTTAGTTAAATTCCAAGACTTTTAAGACTTAAATAGACAATGTAATAGTTGTTCAAGTTGTACAGAATTATCGGAATTTTTCCAATTGTCACAGTTAAGTCTGTAAAATACCGGACAGAGGTTGCACTAGGTTTTGCTAGGTAGCGTTAGGATAAGACAGGTTTTGAATCGGTACGATACGAAGATAGCGGGCATGATCGGGAATGATGTCATCACCTTTATGTGATGCGATCACATTTACTACATCATCAATACATCATCAAGTCAATAGCTTTTCTTCTTCATCTCTCTCTGACCCGCTAGTATCCTTCCTCCACTTGCCTTTAGGCGGTGCAATGTAGTTCTTGTCATGAATAGCACCAAACATTGGCTTTGCAAGTGGCTCATCCTCTTGCTTTAAGTAAAGATTAAACCTGACAAGCGTTTCTCTATCCATATGCCATAATATCTGCTCATCATCAACTCCCTTTTCCAGATTTGGAAATAGATTATCCAACATCATCTACACAAATCTTGGATACTGGAAAAATTTTCTTTTGTAGTGTTAGCTGCCATTACTCAAATATCAACTTCATGAAGTTATACGACATGTTCAGTGTTAACACTACAACCATGCACATCTGATAATCCAAGATGTCATCAAAACCGCTCTTCCTGTGGCTGAAAGCATGTATAATAGAATGTACAAAGAACTTGTACGACCTTCCAAGATTCGCCTTCTTGAAATTTGGTTGATTCACGTGACCTTTATAGCCCATCCGGTAAAAACAGCCTTTAACCATTCTCTCTAGATACCCTGTCGGGTCACTATCTTTATGTTTCAAATCTAGCACTTTGCGAATCAGCTCCTATGTAAGTAGATATCAATAAGGACCTAGTATCTTAGAATCCGGCAATCTCACAAACGAAAATTCGGTGTACTAAGACCATATATCTGGGAGTTGTTAACCCACTAATTAAGAAGTTTTTCTTTATGTTCATATCTCAGAAACAATTTACTGAATGTGCGAAGCCTACTGGCACATCATCAATGAGACCTATTTTAACATTTTGACACTACAATCCTTAGCATACTATAGCAGTCCACTGATGTACTATCATTTCTTCTTTTTACACGAAAACTTTTTTTGTCATTTCAATGTTTTTGTATATTTTGGAATTTTTAAATGTTTTTGTATTTTCCACCATATTTCTCCCCCCCCCCCCAAATCAAAACCATATATTTAGGTTTTTTTTTTGTTTTTAAAGAAAGAAATTCTGAAACAGTAAAAACATGACTAAACCGACGAAGATCACGGGAACTCATCATCCGAGCCGTATTCAACCTCTAATTCTCCATCTGATATCAGATTTTTCATACCATTAAGTTTCAATCTTTTTCAATCAAAGGGTTTAGTATAAAAATATGCCTTTTGTTCATCAGTGTGTATATTTTCAATTCTAATCAACTTTTTCTCATGGCAATCACGGATAAAGTGATGTCGAATTTCAATGTTTAGTTTTAGAGTGTTGAACCGGGTTTTTAGTTATATCAATTGCAGGCTTGTTATCTACATATATGGGTGTTTCAAGAAACTGCAATCCAGATTCTCTCATCTGTTGTTGTATCCACAAGATTTGGGAACAACAAGTGGAAGCTGAAACGTATTCTGCCTTGCAAGTAGAGAGAGCGGTTGTGGTTTGCTTCTTGCATTTCCATGTTACTAAGCGTGTTCCGAAGAACTGGCAACTAGTCATTGTAGATTTGGCGTTTAATTTGTAGTAACCGAAATCTAAATCAGAATATCCAACAAGGTTTAATTTGCGGATACCACAAGCACGTGCTTGGGCAACCCTTCAGATATCTGAGAATTCGCTTAACGATCATCAAGTGTGATATTGTGGTCCCGTGGGCGGCGGGTCTAGACGGAGGTTTTGGGCGTATGTTAGTACCGATTCCGTAGATCGTTATAAACAGGGAGTAGAAACAGAATCAGCGGAAGCTTTTCATTCATTCATACCTGAAGAGTATACATCTTGACTGAATCCGCCAGCGTTTCCCCTCAGGGAACTTCCAAAACTTAACAAACAATGAACACGCAACCCGTATATGGACATGCGCAGCTCGTGCGCATGGTTGCTCGTACGAGTGATAAGATGTCACTCGTACGAACCACATTAGCTCACTCGTACGAGTGAGATGTGTATCACTCGTTTGAGGCACACTATCAATCGTACGAGTGACATTGTCACTCGTACGAACTAATTCTCGTTCGCACTTGGGTCGTATGTTTGTATCTACACTATACAATATTCAATACACACTCTTTCTAGCCTATTCGCACAGTGACGGACATAAAGTGCATCAACAAATTCCCCCTTGGACGTTACTGTCGAAGCTTGATCTTGATCTTTAAATCTGAGAGTTGTATTTGAATATTCTGCAACTTCAATCAGGTATCTGGTGACGTCGTAATTCCCCGTTGATTGATGATCCGGGTGTGCATTATCTACGTTAAGCAACATTCCCCCTCAAATAATTTTCTCAAGAAATTAATCTTCAGGTCGTTGTTTCCACGGTTTGAGACCTCCTCTGATTTGCTTAATCTACAAATTTTCTTGAATAATCACCAACTTGAAATTAAAGAATGTAGCTTCTCCTTTTCGACGTTAACCATATCCGCGTTTGGTTTAGCGCACTCCTCTGATGCTTGATCCTCTGATCTGTAAAACCCAAACTGAAATTGATAGAAACTTCAAATTACCACAACGAAAAACTTTAAATCAATGAATATCTGCAAAAATCTGAAATCCCGATTTCCATAATCACCATTGATCAGCAAATCGGTAATCTTCTCAATCAGCAAATCATCATCGGAATCATACTATCTGGTAACACATCGTATATGAGAAACATTCTTCAGCAATTAGAATCACATTCTTCCTTTATAGTCACAATAACAGATGTATAGCTATCTCCGCTGGAATGGGGCAACTGAAACTACAAGACATCCTTGTTTCCTGGCAGTTAGTCCGAAAAACGGTTCATTTGCCTTGAAGAGTTAAAGATAACCAGTCGTATATGCTTCTAAATCCACATCAGGGATCAGGCATTTAACCCTTGATCATCAATCTGAAACATGATCAAAAAATTCTAAACATTCTTCGATCACACATTCTGCCGCAATCAGAATCACATTATTCTTTTCAAGCCAAAAACAGATGTATAGCTATCTCCGCTGGAATGGGGCAACTGAAACTACAAGACATCCTTGTTTCATGGCGGTTAGTCCGAAATACAGTTCATTTGCCTTGCAGAGTTAAAGATAAGCAGTCGTATGTGCTTCCAAATCCACATCGGGGATCAGGCTTTTAACCCTTGAGCATCAATCTGAAATATGATCTAAAAATTCTAAACATTCTTCGATCACACATTCTGCCGCAATCAGAATCACATTATTCTTTTCAAGCCAAAAAAATAGATGTATAGCTATCTCCGCTGGAATGGACCAACTGAACTACAAGACATCCTTGTTTCCGGCAGTTAGTCCGAAAAACAGTTCATTTGCCTTGCGGAGTTAAAGATAACCAGTCGTATGTGCTTCCAATTCCACATCGGGGATTAGGCATTTAACCCTTGAGCATCAATCTGTATCATGATCTAAAAATTCTAAACATCTTTTGATCACGACATTCCAAATATGAATCTTCGATCCTGTGTGTTTTCCAGATAATCTGCAGTTGGAACTCCCGGATACTGTTGCATCGTCAAGAATTTCAAAAATGCTGGAATTTTAACATATACGGGAAAATTTTTATTCCCCTTCATTTTTGAAAATTCTGACGTCTTGAGTTCTTATGGAGATGAAGATTATAGCGCGACTGCAGCATATGGTACTCAAATTTTGCGGAATATTTCCCAAAATTGTAGTTTTGATCAAAAGCTGATTTAACGTTAAGGCCTATCAATAGTCACTAGAGCAGATGATCAACGTTTTGTGCTGGTATCAGTGACTACCCCAAAATCTTCATCCTTTTGTGACCGTATCATCAAATCTATACATTGAAGCTCTAGACGGTGTCCCCGAACAACCCGAATTAGACGTTAAAAGCTCAAAAAATTTTGTAATCACCAATTTTTTTATTAGTCACCACTTCGTACGAGCTAGACTTTGTACGATTGATGCATCGTACAAGTGCTTTGTACGATTGATGCATCGTACAAGTTCTTTGTACGAGTCATTTTGCTTCGTACGAGTGGAGCTTCGTACAAGTGACCAATTTTACTCGTACGAGCCATAGATTCTCTCGTACGAACAAAACTGATTATGTCTTTTTGATCGAGAATCTTCATTTCTTCGAATTTCAACATGATTTTTCACAGATCCGGTCGAAATTCAGTTTCTAACAATCCTATGGTATCAATTTTACATTATTTCCAAGGATTTTTCACAGATCCTGTCGAAAATCAGTTTCTAACAATCCTATGGTATCAATTTTACATTATATCTGTGGATTGTCCGATTATTTGATGTTTTACGTCTAAAATCCCTCATACATCCAAAATTCATGAGCGTAGGTGATTCATCAACTGTTAGGTTGAATGAATCGGTACCGTAGACATACCAGTTGTGGTCCCGTGGGCGGCGGTTCTAGACGGAGGTTTTGGGCATATGATAGTACCGATTCGATAGAACGTTAACAGAGAGTAGGAACAAAATCAGCGGAAGATTTTCATTCATTCATAACGAAAGAGTATGCATCTTGACTGGCTGGCGGATTCCTACAGAGAATCCACCAGCGTTTCCCCTCAGGGAACTTCCAAAACTTAACAAACAATAAACACACAACCCATATATATAGACATGAGCAACTCGTGCGAATGGTTGCTCATACGAGTGACAAGATGTCAATCGTACGAACCACATAAGCTCACTCGGACGAGTGAGATGTTTATCACTGAGGCACACTGTCACTTGTACGAGTGACATTGTCACTCGTACGATCCAGTTCTCATTCGCACTTGGGTTGTGTGTTCGTATTTACTTTATACAATATTCAATACACACTCTTTCTAGCCTATTTGCATAGTAATAGACATAAAGTGCATAACGGATACTTAAGGACTTGATTGATAATGGGCGCAAAGGCATGTTGGATACATGATATCAGGTTTAGATGTTGTAAGATACCTTAAGGATCTAATCATCAATCTGTATAAGGTTTCATCTATCTTGACTCCCTGTTCATCCGGGCAGATGCCATGATTGATTACCAATGGGGTAGATAATGGTGACGTTCCCAACATTTTGAATTTCTCCAAGATATCATGGACGTACTTCATCTGATGGATGAATATGCCATCAGGCAACTGATCGACCTGATGTCCCAAGAAGAACTTCATCTCTCCCATTGAACTCATTTCAAATTTCTTTTTCATAACTTCTTCAAATTTTTTACACAGCGCATCGTTTGTAAACCCAAAGATGATATCATCTACATAAATTTGTACTATCAGCATGTGTCCTTTCATTTCCATGTGAAGAGTGTGCTATCAACAGTGCCTCTGATAAAGTCATTTCTAAATAGGTGCTGAGAGAGTGCCTCATACCAAGCTCTCGGGGCCTGATGCAACCCGTATAACGCTTTATCTAGTAAGTAAACCTTGTCTTTATGCACTGGATTGACAAACCCTAATGGTTGGCCGACATACACTTCCTCTTTCACTTTTCCGTAAAGAAAAGCTGATTTGACATCCAACTAGTACACTTTAAACCATTTCCCTGACGCAAAAGCAAGGAATATGCGGATTGCTTTTAGTCGTGCGATTGGAGCATAAACCTCTTTGTAATCAATGTCATCTTGCTAATGAAAACCTTTGACAACCAGTCGAGCTTTGTTACGCACAATTACCCCTCAATCGTCTCTTTTACACTGGAAGACCCATTTTGTAACGATAGCTTTGTGATTAGTCGGCAGGTCAACAAGCTTCCAGACACCAAGCTTTTTAAATTGTTGTAGCTCTTCCTGCATTGGTTTTACCCAGCTTTCATCGGCAAGCACTTCTTTGTTCGATTTTGGTTCAACCTGTGAAATAAAGCAACGATGTAAGCATATATCTTGAATAGGTGCAATTTTGGTGTAAAAACAACTTAGATCTTTGTTGATCTGACTGCGCATTTTAACACCAGCTCGCAACTCTCCAGTTATATTCTCCGATGGGTGGTAGGACAGATTCCTTGGCATAACCTCATTAGAGACACTCACTTCATTCTCCAGATTAATATTCTGTTCAACAACCTGATTACTCGTTGAAGCTTCATTCTGATTGCTAGGATCTGCAGATTGATTTAATAGACTTGTGATCTGCTCAGAACCTTCATCAGAGCTGGATCCACCATCATTATCATA
Source organism: Scalesia atractyloides (assembly GCA_947069175.1). Classification (NCBI taxonomy): domain Eukaryota; kingdom Viridiplantae; phylum Streptophyta; class Magnoliopsida; order Asterales; family Asteraceae; genus Scalesia; species Scalesia atractyloides. Next base: position 57,211,841 of record CAMTDV010000027.1, read on the forward strand.
CGTCAGTCCAACTTCAAAATCAGAATAATTAAACTGGTCAAAAGTAGGCTCTGTGTTGTTCACTTCTTGTATGACAAAAGGTTCTTTTGAGTATTGCTCGAACCTTCTTTAGAATCATTTGTGCTAACAGGTGGTTGAGAAACCACTGTTGGTTTTGAAACTTGTTCTTGATTAGACGCTTGCTGTTGTTGATATAACAACACAAGTTCCTCATCTGTAGGTTCTTCTGACAGATTGAATTAATTCCATAAACTCTCATAGTTAAACAACCATGAATCACCAGGCTTTGGAATAGGAGATGTATATCTTTGACAGTCTACATGTTGAGCTAAAATTACACGATTTTAGCTAGGCAGATACACTCATCTCTGAGGACTAGCATATCCCACGAAAAATCCCTCCAGAGATTTGGCTCGAATTTACCATCCGAGTCAATAAGCGTGCACGGCGATCCAAACGGCTCCTAAAACTCCAAATTCGGTTTCGTTGATTAAGTAGCTCGAAGCATGTTTTCTTGTGATCCTTGACTGTTAAAACCCCGTTTAATGTGTAACAAGCAGAGGCAACGGCTTCGCTCCAGAAACCTACATGCCTTCAACCACACGAAGGGCGGTTTTGATGACAAGCCGTATAACTTTTGATTTGCATGGTTGCAGCGTTAACACTGCACATGCCGTATAACTTCACGAAGTTGATCTTTGAGCAGATGGCAGCTAACACTGCAAGAGAGAAATTTTTCGAGTATCCAATATTTTTGTAGATGATGTTGGATGATCTGTTTCAGAATCTGGAAAAGAGAGAAGATGATGACCTGATATTAGAGCATATGGCTAGAGAAATGCTTACCATGTTGAATCTTCATTTAGCAAAAGGATGAGCCAGTTGCAAAGCCAATGTTTGGTGTTATTCATGACAAGAACGACATTGCACTGCCTAAGGGCAAGTGGAGGAAGGATACTAGGGTGTTAGAGAGAGATGAAGAAGAAAAGCTAAGTGGCTTCATTCCAAGGCGAAGCAGTTGGTTTGAAAAGGAAGAAAGTAAGAAAAGAAAAAGGGAGATGCTAAGGAAAAAGCCTGCTCAAACTCGTCAGTATGCTACAGTTCAAACTTTATTAGTTGATGAGCCTGAAGAGACACCGTTGTGAATAAACCAGTAGCTGATAATGTGCATGAATAGGTATATTCTGCTACATCTGACAATAGATGTTGAGAAGATAGCAGCTGATGTTGAGAAAGAGGTGGTGGAAGGAGATAACGAGGAAAGCTTTGATGATAGTATAGATCTTGAAAATGTTGTTGCAAAGAAAAGCAAAGAGGAAAGGTTACTTCAGCGTAAGCATAAAGAAGTTGATGATGACGATGTTACTTATGTTCCTTCTGAACATGAAGAAGAGAATGAGATTCTTGTTAGGAAGACAAGGCGTGCTAAGAGTAAAGCTAAGGAAGTTCAAAAGAATACTACAGGTTCTCCAGCAGCGAAGAAAGCAAGACGTAGATATGGAAGAAAGAAAACACCTGAAGTTGTTGTTACTACTAGGAATGTAGAGTCTGTTATTCCACTTACTTCATCACCACATGAACAACAACCACCCATCACACAACCATTTATCACTTCACCAATACAACAATCTCCACCATCATCACAAACTCAACATGTTACACCACCACGAACTAATTCAACACCAAAACAAACAACACCAAAACAAACAACACCTCAACAACGTTCAACACCACAGTCTGCTCCAAGACAAACGTTATCTGATCGCTTTCCTACTGATTTTGGTGAAATACCGTTTATAGAAGGATTTGTTGTTGGGAATTTCGATACAGACTTGTTTAGTGACAGTAGGATTATCAAGCTGGAGCAGAAAGATCAAAGAGTACGAAAACAAGATAACACAACTCAAGAAAGAAAACATGATGTTATTGTCAATGCCCACAAATGTAACGGCTAAAAATGGAAGATAACATAAAGTTGTCAAAGATCTTGAAGTGGAAAAGATGACTAATGCTGAAAAGTTTGATATGTTATTCAAAGTGTTATAGAAGAAATTCAGTATAAACTTCAACTCTGAATATGATGAAATAAAGATTGAAAAGGCAAAAGCTAAGGCTGAAGAACATGCAAGAAAAGCTGAAGCAGAAGCAGCAGCATTGGATAAAGGAAATGAAAAAGTTGATGAGATTCCTGTGATAGTTCAAGCTGAGCCAGATGCTGAATCTGCGCCAGTAACAGAAACACAAACGGTTGAGAATGTTGAACAAGTGATTGAGAATGTGAACGAATCTGAGATTGAAAAAGAATTTGAAGCTGAAGCAGAAACTGAAGTTGAGCCGATCAATTATGTAATGATTGGTGGGCCTGTAGATGTAACTATTATTTCTGAAAGGCATGAAAAATACTAAGATTGATGCATTCTACAAGAATGAGGATGATGATGATGATACAGGTGATAGGAATGATAAAAAGGATGATGATGATGATGATGATGATGATAAATGTGATGGTGATGACAATAACTAAGGTGGATCTAGTGTGATAGTGGTTGATGCAAAGCTAAATGAATCATTTGAGTATGATGCTTATTTGTGGAATGTTGTGAACAAGGGGAGAGAAGCAGATAGACAGGGGGAGCAGAAAGATCCAGTACATGATGAAGTGCAATCAGGAATCCTCACAGTCGTTGCACCTATATCGGTTGTTACTGAATTGCCAAAACCCAAAGTCTTTTATCTAGAGCATGGCATTGAGGAAGGAGAATATGATCACAATTATACAAAAGAAGAGATAGCGAAAAGGCTGGGGGTTGAAAAGATAAGTTTTAATTTGATTTTGAAGAAGAGTCAAGCAAAATCAGTGCCTCTAAACTTAATGATTACCAATATAAGTGTATTCCAAATGCTGACACTTATGATAGAGTTTATGTTGAAGATGCATCAGATGATGAAGATGAGGCTGCGAAGTATTCTAAAGATGGTACATATTGTTTTCCAACATTTCAAGAGATGTTTGCTGAATCGTCTGATGATCTACTAAAGAAAAGAGTAGAGGAAACTGTGAAAGAAGGAACTGTACCTAAATGCTTATCTAGAGAAGAGATTGAGAAATAAAGAAGACATGGTTTAGGGAGTTACCAAAAGAAAGAAAGTTTCAAAGACACTGCTTTTCTTTATGCGTGATCAAGATAAATCACTAGGTGATATCCTAAGTTGGGGTTGGATTGAAACGTTAAACGTGTATACTATCAAGAGGGAGTTTGGAGTGCAGTACTTTCGATTCCTCTATGATATTAGAACATTGCCTTTAGATGATATTTTAGATATTAGAACTGGGATGTGGAAGAGCTTGTACAGATGAAGATGATAAACCTACAGATAATATTTCATGATCAACGGTTATGGAAGTTGATCAAATATGAAATTGATCACGGATTCAATCACTTGAAGCCGCATATTCAAAAGAAACGAATAAAGATTGATCCGATGATGAAAGAAAAGATGTGACGTTGATTATCAAGTGACCAGGAGCCATGAAGAACATGTCGTTATTGAAGATTGAACAAGATTTTCATACTTACTTCAAATGGTGGTATATAGAGACGTGTGAAGCAGTGATCGTGTTGAAAGATGAAGGTTTTGGAGGATGTTTCGCATACTAGACTCGATGTGGCTTGTCAATTGCTCAGAGAAAGTGTTAGGACGTTTTGAGACCATTGATACTTGAGTATAATAGTTAGAGCTGGTTTTGTAGTAGTTAGTAAATCTAGAAGGGCTGAAAGTGTAATTTTTGGTACCTAGTACTGTAGTGGCGTAATTAAGTTTCCAGCGTATTTATTAAATACGCTGGGTAGTCAATTTGTATATATATGCTTATCAATGAAACCCTAGTCCAAGGTTCTTGGACAGATTTTGGTGATTGATCTTGTGTTGTGCTTGTTGTTCTTGTGCTTAATGCGAAATATCCAGGAGCATTCAGTGATTATATCTTTTGGGATTCCATATACAACCATTGTTGTTTGATCCATTCAAGAATCTTCATCTTTTGGTTTTTCTTAACTTTTACACATTCAAACACTAATTTATAGTTGTTTGGGTGATAACAATCAACCACCATGATCCGAATCTGATTTGGAACTCACAATTTGGTCTCAGAGCCTTTCTGCCATTGATTGTTTGAGTTTTAGTTAAGATTCTTCAAGTTTTGAAGGTTTTTCAAAAGTTTTCAAAGTTTCAAGGTTTTTTAAATTTTTGGACTTAAAATGGCTTGATCTGGTGTGTTTAATCATTGGGTTGTTGTTAATCAGTGTTTTGGTAAACATTTGAGTCATTTTGGTACAAAGAAACATGGATTTTGAGTCGTTTTTGGGTGATTAGGGGGCTTATGTTCGTACTTAAACCCTTCTGGGTGTATTTATTATTGAAGGCAGCGTAGATAAACTTGAATACAACGTTTTTAATCTTGAAGATCGCGTAATTAACAAATATGCCGAGATAACATCAACGGATTTGTTGATTCTGGCGATATTGTGTCAGCGTATTTAAATCAAAGGTGACTTCAAAGTCAGTGATAAAAATCCTCAGCGATTTTATCACGGTGATCGGCGAATTTAGCCAAACTCACGTTTGTTTTGCGTGTTTCTGGGGATTTAGCTATTTTCGCAGGATAAAGACGCCAAGCATCTCCAGCGTATTTGATTTTCTTGCAGCGTATTTATTCTCCGGTCTCTTAATTCCAGCGTATTTATTCTCCGATCAACCAAGATGTCTCTCAACCAACTTAACCCAATAGCCCAAGACGAACTGGAGACAGGAACAGTTAGGAGACCTCCCAAGTTGAAAGGATCTAAGGACTTCAGTAATTGGAAGAATCGAATCAAGGCGTTCTTTGAGTATATAGACTATACTCAATGGATGTCTGTCACCGTGGGTCCACACGTCCCTATGATAATTCGCGACGATGTTCAAACGATCAACGAAGACCCTTCAACATTCACCGAAGAAGATAGAACTCTCATCCAACGTGATCAGGGCTCATGCTGCTTTAGCAATGGCTTTGTCCAAGGACGACAACAATCTGTTTGAGGAATACACTTCAGCTCATGAATTGTGGTTGGCTCTTATTGATCACTATGAAGGAAATGAGGAGCTGATGGATAACAAAAGTGATATGGTTCAGAAAGAATACGACATGTTCGGGAGTGTTCGCGGTGAAAGCTTATCAGATTATATCAGTCGATTTCTGGGAGTGCTGACAAAAATGAAGAAAGTAGGCAATCTTGTTGCAAACTATGCCTCCATCAAGAAGCTTCTAGACTCTCTCCCAAAAGAATGGAGCCTTCAGTGTATGATGATCAAAAGAACCTTCTTGACCAGCACTACTCCTGTCACTCTTTTAGAACTGATCAACCCTTTGAAAGCCTTTGAAATGGATGTACTCATGAGAGAAATGAACCAAGTAGGATACTCTCAGAAAATTACTCAATCCGCTGCTGCAACTTCTGCCCCCAAAAACATGGCTTTTCTTGCTCCCATAACCTCCTATGGTTCGAATCCTCAAAGTGTTGTCGCATCCTATCCTAACGCTTTCACAAGCTCTACAAAGGCCTCATCATCTAACAATAAAAGCATTGTGGCCGGTGATGCTCAAGAACTCATGATATCCACCGAACATGTTGCTTTGTTTAACACCTTTCTGAGCAGCTATGAAGCTCTCATGTCAGGTGAGCTGAAAAGTGATTTTCACGCTGCTAAAGACATGTATCAGGTAGATCCGGATGATATGGAGGAAATGGACTTCAAGTGGCAAATGGCGATGATCACCCTTCGATTAAAGAAGTTTCAAGATAAAACTAGAAAAAGGCTAGCTCTGGGAAAAGCTGGTTTTGACAAGTCTAAACTAAGATGCTACAACTGCAAGAATCTGGGTCACTTCAAAAGGGAATGCCCACTATTGAAGAATGAAAATGCTGAACTCGTCATGACAAGAAGGCCAATAGCTATCGAAGGAAGCGATAGTATTGATGATAATAATCCAAAAGCTTTAGTAGTAGAAGACTACGACTGGGCAGAAGAAATAGCTGAGGCAAAAGGAGTAGTCAACAAAGCTCTCATGGCAAAAATCTATTCGGAATCTGTCACGTCATCATCAAACTGTGTGGAAAAGCGAACAGCTAGAATTCCCAAAGATGACAAGGGTTTAAAGAGCATAATCATCCTACTGAACCAACTTCAGAAAAGGGAAAGCAGAAGGCTGAGAAGAATGAGTCGAAACTGACACCCAAGAAGCAGTCAGTAACAACAAGAATGAAAAAGCTGGAACTTCTACAGCAGCCATGAAAGCAGAGTCTGCAAAAGACATAGAGGATAAGGATTTGGTAAACAGCATACCGTACGAATTTAAAGCAAAACTGTGCTCCCAACCATGTTTGAACGTCGTGGCACATTACAAATCACTCAACCGTGACCTAATTAAATAAAAGAAAAAGTTTTGAAATTTAATCAAGAATTGAAAGAAAACGAATCTGCATATCAAAGAAAGTTGAACTCAACTGTGGCTGAAATGCAAACCTTAAAAGAATTCTTTTTTAGAAAAGATTTTATCATAAATGATTTAGCCGAAAAATGAGAAAAATCTCAAAATGAAAACAACAAATTATCATTATCGATAAATGGAAAGTTAGTCAAAAGGCACTGGTTGATATTTGTAAATTTCCAACAACCGACATTCGTGAAGGATGAAATTGGATACAAGGGTAAGCTCGGAAACGAAAGAAAAATCTTTCCTCCTCCGCACAGCAAAACTATGTACCTATGCCATCTCCTAATCCTAAAAATGAATTAATTAATAAACATGATCTGTTGGATCAAAATGCCTTTTACAAAAATAAAAACAACACTAACGTTTCTGAAAGTAATGCAGATTTGTGTAAGCGTAAAGAAGATGTGTGCGATGAGGATGATGACTGTGGAGGTTCAAAATGGGAATTGGTTACTCAGGCGATAGTTATTCAACAGGTAACTAGTTATCCTAGAACTGTAACAAGACAAACAGTACTTCTATTCAGGATAGCTGTAATAGTTTGACTAGGATGGATAACTTATTGGCTTTATGCCTAAATTTAACCTTCAGGATGACTGTAATGGCCATGTGCCTACATTTAAGACTGACAACCAAGTGCTTACTTCGGTTGAAAGTCATGACTTAAATTTTGTTTTTAATGATGAAAATGTTATGCTTGAATCTCCTATATTTGTCCCAGAATTGAAGAAAAATAGATTCAGAAAGTTCCTTACAGAGGAAATTCCCGAGTTTGTTCCATCATGTACAGGTACATCAGAGACTGACAAAGAATCTACTCAAGTCAGCAACAGTGATGATTTAAGAACGACTTCTTCAGAAAGTGATGAAGAAACGTCAAGCGAAAATCAAGAGTCAATCTCGTCATCAGATAGTGCGATCAGTGAAGAGGGCATTGAGGATGAAAATCGTCTTGATAAGAAAGTGAAGAAAATCAAAAATTCAAGTCACACTATGTCATCAAATAACTCTTCAAGCAGCTCCAGACTCTCATCACATACATCATCTTCACAAGCGGCAACCAAAAAGAAAAGATCAGATTGCAAGAAATGATTTCGCTGTGGTCATTTAGGACATACTGCGAAACATTGCAAAAGCAAGAAATTTTCTAAACCTAAACCAGATCTCGTAAAAAATTTCACTGATCAATTTGACTATCTGAATAAATCAGTAAAATGCATTGTTAATTCAACTTGTTTTTGGAAAAGAAAAGAAAACACTCTTGCTCAAAATCATGATAGATCAAACCTAAAGCAAATCTGGGTTGCAAAAACTAACTAACTCGTACATATTTTTGTTGTTGTTGTATAATAGAATAAACTACAAAAATGGCTTCGGATGCTCATGGAATATATTTGGCATATTGATAGTGGATGCTCGAGGCATATGACTGGTCTAAAGGAACTTTTGAAGAACTTTCAGATCATCGATGGTGATTTCGTATCTTTTGCAGGAGATAAAAAGGGAAGGAAAATTGTTGGAATGGTTGATGTCGTCTCTGAAGCACTTACTCTATAGAATGTAAACTATGTTCCAGAATTATGTTATAATCTCATGAGCATATCACAAGTCTGTGACAAAGGAATGTCAGTGCTGTTCAGTGACATGGAATGCTTATTCCTCAAGCTCGAATACTCCGTCCCTGCCGAATGATCATGCTCAGAGCTCCTCGTCAAAACAATACCTATGTTCTCAATATGAAAAATGCTAAATCCAATGAGCAAATGACATGTCTTATCTCAGAAGCATCAGAATCGGAATCACTACTTTGGCATAAGCGGCTGGGGCATGTGAACTTCAATAATATAAATAAGCATTCTAAATTAAATTTAGTAAGAGGATTACCTATAAAAGAATTTCCTTTTTAAGAAAAATGTATCGCATGCACCCAAGGCAAGCAACACAAAAAGCCGCGTAAATCCAAAGCAGTGAATACAATATCTGCCCCATTGCAATTACTGCACATGGATCCTTTCGGCCCTATAAGTGTTAAAAGTTTAGCTAAAAGATCCTATTGCTTGGTGATTACAGATGATTTCTCACGTTTTCATGGGAATATTTCCTTGAAGCCAAAAGCGAAACATCATCCACTCTCAAGAGCTTCATTCCCATGATGGAAAACGTAATCAAGCTGAAGGTCAAATTCGTAAGAAGCGATAACGGGACAGAATTCAAAAATCAAACGTTTGTTTCCTTCTGTGAATAAAAGGGAATACGCCTTCAATACAGTGCAACCAGAACCCCTCAGCAAAATGGAGTAGCAGAACGAAAGAACAGAACACTCATTGAAGCTGCTCGAACTATGCTTGTAGACTCCAAGCTTCTCATCATCTTCTGGGCAGAAGTAGTCAACACAGCATGCTATTTTTTGAATCGAGTTCTCATTGTTAAACCTCATGGTAAAACAACTTATGAACTTCTTTTCAAAAGGAAGCCTCTAATAGGTTTCTTCAGACCGTTCGGATGTTCCTGTACGCTCCTCAATACTAAAGACAATCTTACAAGTTTCAAGCAGTTGGTGATGTGTGCTACTTCATGGGCTACTCATCTTCTCAAAAGGCATATCGAGTCTACAACAAACGAACTAAGATAGTGATTGAATCAAACTACGTCGACTTTCAGGAAGGAAACTCCACCAATACAGGAAGCTCGCCAAACTGGTTTTATGATGTAGATGTTGTATTCAACACTTTCGACATTGATGAGCCACTCACTGAAACCGAACCTGCCGAATCAACCCCAATAGAGCCTCTGTTGATCCTTAAGACATTGGCTTCACTCCTTTCACAACTCGTTTTACCCCAGTCTCTGCTAATCCAATCCTTCCCGTTATCGAACCAGATGGTGACACTTCGGATGAGAATGCATCTGCATGTGATGCTTCTTCTTCACAGCCGATTGTGGATGAACCACCTAAAGAAGAAAAACCTCCAATTATCTACGTCAACGAACACTTTTCCAATCTGTCTCGACAAGTTGAGACTCACACTAACGCAGGATACAAGACAAATCGAAATCATCCAATTGAGAATGTCATTGGTTCCATGGAAAATGGAGTTCGAACTCGCGGTCAAACACTTACCATCAACTTTGGATTGTATGCAGCTTTTCTCTCGCAGTCCGTGGCAAGAGATATTGAAGAAGCCATTCAAGATTCTAGCTGGATGCAAGCAATGCAAGAAGAATTAGCTTAATTTCGTAAGCTTAAAGTCTGGGAACTCGTTGATCTACCAGATGGAAAGTATCCCATTGGCACCAAGTGGGTATTTCGAAACAAAATGGACGATCATGATGTGGTCATGAAGAATAAGAAAGATTAGTAGTTCAAGGCTTCCGACAGGAGGAAGGATTGACTATGAGGAAGTTTTTGCACCTGTAGCACGCTTGGAAGCTATCAGAATCTTCTTAGCCTATGCTTCATTCAAAATCTTTAAGGTGTTTTAGATGAATGTAAAAAGTGCCTTTCTATATGGGAAAGTGAAAGAAGAAGTCTATGTTTGTCAACCTCTAGGTTTTGAAGATCTTCACTTTCCTGCGCAATACTATAAGCTCGACAAAGCTCTCTATGGTCTTCATTAAGCACCTCGAGCCTGGTATGAGACTTTCTCAACATATCTTTTGGATTGTGGGTACTCAAGAGGTATAATCAATATGACTCTCTTCACAAAAAGAATCGGAGAGAATGTGATGCTGGTGCAGATCTACGTAGACGATATTATCTTTAGGTCAACTGATGAAGCTCTTTGCAAGGAATTCGAAAAAGTTATGAAGGCAAAATTCGAGATGAGCATGATGGGAGAACTTACGTTTTTCTTGGGATTAGAGGTGAAGCATAGAGAAGATGGTATCCTTATTCATCAATCGAAATACATCCGGGATATTCTCTCCAAGTACAGCATGAACGACTACAAAACTGCCAACACACCATTTGCAGCTCTGACAGAACTTACATCTGATCTTCAAGGAAAACCTGTGAACAAGTCCTTCTATCGCTCGATGATAGGATCGTTGATGTATCGGACCGCAAGTAGGCCTGACACTATGTGGGTTGTCTGTCTCTATGCACGATTTCAGACGGATCCAAAAGAATCTCATGAAGCTACTGTCAAAATAATTTTTCGCTATCTGAAAGGAACACCCAAACTTGGATTGTGGTACCCTAAAGATAGTAATTTTGATTTAATTGCTTATTCTGACAGTGATCATGCAGGTTGCAAAGTTGACAGAAAGTCCGTCTCCGGAGGCTGTCAATTCTTAGGAAATCGTCTCATATCATGGCAGAGTAAGATGCAAACAACAGTATCCACATCTACTGCTCAAGCCGAATATACGGCAGCTTACAGTTGCTATTCACAAGTTCTCTGGATACAAATCAGTTGCTAGATTACGGAATCAACGTTATGAAGACTCCCATATTCATCGACAACGAGGCGTGTCTAGGATTTGTGAAGATCCCTATCCACCACTCCAGAACAAAACACATCGAGATTCACATTCATGCGATCAGAGATGCGTATGAGAAAAGATACATACAAGTGGTGCCGGTGGATACCATGCAACAAAAAGCTGATATTTTCATGAAGGCCTTCGATAAAACCCGCTTCAACCAGTTGGTAACCTGGTTGGAAACGGTCAATTTCCTTGAGTGGAAATGATTAAAAAAAACCTTTCATAATAAACCCCTTAAACACTTATAAAATGTGCCAAACAAAAAGATTTTCTGCATTTCTAAAATTTCTTTTTCAAGCTCTGGACTTTCGAAAGCACAATCAGCCGTGCAAGTTGGTACCACTACCAAACGATTTTAAAGATGTGGCTGAATGGATAAACTCAAGCAGGATAAGCTATGCTGTTCAAGCTGATCCCATCATATACAACATTCACATTGAAGAATTCTGGAAAACAGCCAAGGTGTCCACAGTAAACATAGTCAAGAGAATCACAGCTACAGTTCGAAACAAGAAAGTTATAGTAACAGAGGACAATGTGCGTAGAGTACTCAGCCTTGGAGACAACCGCAATGACCTGCTCAGAGTAAAGAAGGATGACATTCTAGACGAGTTTAAAGGGATGAGGTATGTCGGAGATTTCAGAGAGAAAAATGAGATTAAGTGAAAAGGCCTCACAAAGGATTGGAGATTTATTCTTCACGTATTTTCAATTAGCTTAGCGCACAGAAAGGGTGGATACGAAGGTTTGAATCTAGATTGTCAGCCGCTATGCTTAACCTCTGCACCAAATAGCCATTCAACATCTCGGGTCTTATCTTCTACTATATGGTTGACAACTCAACCTCCTCCACATGGGCTATGTATCCCTGATTTGTTCAGCTTCTCATTAATGACCAGCATCCTAATCTCCCACATGACAACGACACGTACAAGTTTCAGTTGCCGATCGACCGACAAATTACAGAACTGAAAACTGAAGAGTGGGTGCTGCTTCATCAATGGATGTATAGAGAAGAGAGGTTCCACTTGTGAAAGGTGCTTATGAAAAATATAGAGAAGGCGTTAAAAGAAAGAGACAAGCAGATGTTGAAGAGGAAGCAAACGAAGAAGAGGAGGAAGCAGAACAGCTGATCAGAAAGAACAAAGGAAAGCAGCCTGTAAAAGAAGGGGACTCGTCAAAGAAAAGAAAAGACACCCCTTCTCAAGAACGTTTAATGGAGAGCAGCTTTCGGGTCGGAGGCACTAGAGAACATCGAGACAACATTGAAAATCTCCATGCCATTCACGAGGTAGAGGAAAGAGAAAAAAGAGAAGCAAAAAAGAAAGAGGCGATAGATGACGGAATTTGAAATGCTAGTGACGGTCACAACTGAACAAGAACAATTAGATGAATTTGTTGACCAATTGATTGTAGATCTAGAGGCTCCCAGTAGATCACCCCCTCAAAAGCGAAAGAAAATAGGGAAAGGACCGTCAAAAAGGTGCTCAACCAAGGCAGATGCCTCAACAAGTTCCCTGCAGACCCGCCCATTTTAGGAACTATCTGATAAACTTGCGAAAGATATTGGGAAAGGTCCAGCTCAAGAGATATGCCTTCTGAAGCATCAAGTGAGCAACACAAAAGTGATTCGTGAAAAGGTAAGAGAGCAAAGAAAGAAGAACAAGGAGCTCGATGCTTATGTCAAGGAACAAACAAGATTTGTCCGATTTCAGCAAGATGATATGGAGAAGATGTACAGAATGATCAGAGAACTATGTGCCAAGACAGATATACAACCAATATTCTCAGCTACAGATATATTCGTTTATGAGGAGTTTAAGGTTGAGGAAGACAAGCAAAAGGCTGAGGATGCAGAGAAAAAGAAAAGGCGTTTAGAATCTGCCATGAATGTCACTGAAGAAGACGAAAGTGAAGAAGAAGAGGAGGATAGAGATGAGATGCCGGCTCGTTTTGTTGAATGGGGTTTGGAAGAAGATACACTTTATGAGACTGAAGATGGTGATGATGTGACTCCAATACATCTTGAGTGGTTCAAAAAAGAGAGACAAAAGCTTCCAGATTTCTATCAAGTGGTCACAGTTGAAAAGACCGAAGTTACTGACAAGATAATCAGCTGGGAGTACTGTAATCTGAAAGGGATGTTTATTGTGAAGAGACGAGGTGGAGTCATCCAGCACTTCAAATCCGGAGCTGACATGAACAGTCTTCCTCGATGGGATATACGGGAGCTGGGCAGATTAGACATGATAAACCTAACAAACAGAAGTATTGGAGCTGATTTTGAAAGACTAATCTTGATAGAATGTAATTGGGGTTTCACTTTATTCAAGCCACAACGTCCTCGCAGAAGAATATCGAAAACAACAAAACATCCCATTACTGGAAAAGGAGTGGTTACGTGGGTCATCGATCCTGCTAAAGTTGAAACTAGAGTCAAAATCCCACCAGAACAACCGGTTATGCTCACAAATTTCAAGAAATGGTTCTACAACGGGAAAACTAGGGAAGCAGTGATCAGATTGGATTCTAACGAAGATATTCGTATTTTAGACCCAATGGATGTCTTTATGTTCTGCCTATCCGATCTAAACATTCTTTATGGCCACAAAATTCACGTTGGGCCGAAAACGAATACAAAGAGGAAGGAATGTTGTTTCAAAGGGCGGTAGAGCGTGCGAGAGAGAGAAAGATAGAAATTATGGACACAGTGACCAGAATCGAGAAACAGAAAGAAAAAAAGAGGAAGCGAGATAAAGGAAAAGAAAGCACAAATCGTCAGCTCAGCAGAAAGCTCCATCGCCTTCTCAAGCCGCATCAAAATCTCAAACTCCCGCTTCATCCACATATGAAGCCACTACGGAGGATCCAACCACAAGTGAAGCTTTTATCAATCCACATACTGAACCAACAACTGAACCATCTACAGATCAAGCTGCGCCTCTGTCTCAATAAAAAAACTCAAGAAGCTGCCGCAAGCCCTGAAGCTCAAGAGAAAGATTGAAGACTCTCAAGTATGCAACGGTCTAGAGGGGATATTGTTAGGACGTTTTGAGACCGTTGATACTTGAGTATAATAGTTAGAGTTGGTTTTGTAGTAGTTAGTAAATCTAGAAGGCTTAAAAGTGTAATTTTTGGTACATAGTACTGTAGCGGCGTAATTAAGTTTCCAGCGTATTTATTAACTACGTTAGGTAGTCGGTTTATATATATGCTTATCAATGAAACCCTAGTCCAAGGTTCTTGGACAGATTTCGGTGATTAATCTTGTGTTGTGCTTGTTGTTCTTGTGATTAATTCGAAATATCCAGGTGCATTTAGTGATTATATCTTTTGGGATTCCATATATAATACTTATTGTTTGATCCATTTGAGAATCTTCATCTTTTGGTTTTTCTTAACTTTTACACATTCAGACAACTAATTTATAGCTGTTTGGGTGATAACAATCAACCACTGTGATCCGAATCTGATTTGGACTCGTAGAAAGATATTGAGTGCTTATTCTTCAACAAGATATGTTAATAAGCACGAGAGAAGACTCAAGCAATTCAATACGAGGGTGTTAATCATTGTTTGATATGCACATGGTATAAATTCTTGAAAGATATGGCAATCGAAGTGGCGACAGCTGGAAAAGAAAAAGTTTATGAAAGAAGGTTAGAAAAGATTGATGAAATGGGAAAACAAGCACATCTTAGAAGATTTCAGTTTATGAAATGGGCTCCTACTACTGATCAAACACCGATTCCATGAAGTATTGGTGCATATTTGTGACAACAACTTAATAGTTTAGTCTTGGATATTTTGTATTGGGCTTAGCATTTGTGTTTAGCTTGTTTCGAGTTGTTATGGGCTTGGAGAATGGCCTAGCCCTGTCCAAAGCCCAGTATGCAGACATGTAGTATATATACATGTTGTGCATTAGTGTTATGGTTAAGCAAAAGAGAAACAAAGAGAGAAAGAGGAGAGAGAGGTGTGAGAAATCTACAGAGAGTGGCTGAGAGATTTCTTGTGAGTCTTAAATTTATTGCGAACATTCGTTTTGGATAATCAATAGAAGAAGGTTTGAATGTGATTGCTCGTGTTCTTCATATTACTAGTATTTATGTGATAATCAAATCTAGAGGATTCCGCACTCTAGATTGGATAGATGATTCTGTGATAATCTAATCTAATAGAAGACGCTTTGAAAGTGATTGTTCGTGCTCTTATTTTGCTCGGTTCGGAATCGTTACTACAGAAAAAGTTGGGTTTTTGGACATTTTGATGGTTGTTTTAGGGTATCTGCTGCTGTTTCGGATAAACATCAAGGATTTCGGATAGAAAAATTGCATCTCGGATCATAAGTGAAGCATCTCGAATCAGAAAATTTGCATCTTGGATCTGAAAACTTGAATTTCGGATCAGAACAGTGCATCTCAGATCATTGGTGTTGATCTCGGAACATCTCGGATTGCATCTCGGATCACAACATTGTATTTTCGATAAATTGGGAAGCAGCTCGGATAAACTATGAGGCATCTCGAATCATAACAGTGCATCTCGGATTTTTGGTATTGATTTCGGATCATCTCGGATCATCTAGAATACCATGTCGGATCATTGTTATGAATTACCATCTCGGATTGGTATCTCGAATCACTTTTCCGAGTTTCCATTTCGGATTGTTAATCCGAGTTACTGTTTCGAATTGGGTACTGTTCCGAGTTGTATTCACAAAGGTGGAAAGTTAACCAGCTGACGTAATCGGAGAGAAACATTTTCGTACAGAGAATTTGATCCATAAACAATTTTGACAAACCGACTGCACGGTTAGACTCGTGTGATTTTTAAGAAAAAAAAGGTCTCGGACATTATATATCATAAGATTCGTATTGTCGAGATGAGTCTAACGGTACAATTTGGTTAACACACATTTCGGACAAATTTTTGAACGTTTTTAACGGTACGGTTACGGTAAAAAATGAAGAAGGACCGGAAGAGAGGTTAGATTTGGATTTTGATACAGGTATACCAAAATCCATTTAAACTGATACTCTGCGTGTTAAAGATGGTCAGAATGAACAATATCAATGAGTGCGTTAATAACTGCCCAAAGTTGATAAATGCTGAACAATATGTAGACTGGAAGAAAAAATTTAAGGCATTTGTCAAAAGTGAAGATTCTAAGATGTGGAACTGTATAATCGATGGGTACATTGCTCCCACACATCGAGTTAACGGAAGAATTCTGGTACTTTCATATGAGAAGATGGAATATTTTGAGAAACGCATGTATGATGCTGAGAAGAAAGCTTTAGCAGCGATAAAGATGTCCTTGCCATTTGAAATGAAACACATTTGTAATAGGTATGGATCTTCTAGAGAGCTGTGGGAAGCTTTAGGAAAACGACATCAGAGTTCTTCAAGAAATAGTATATGTGATCAAGCATGTGCGGCTGAGACTTCAGCTGTGAAGATTGAAGAAGCAGCTGCTGAGATAGAAGAGAAGAAGGAAGCTGAGAAGGAGAAAATAGCGGTCATGGACGCAAGTGCTACAATGTGCATGGATGATACAAATAAGCTTACAGCAGAGGTACAAGTACAATTACAATCTGTAAGTAATACTTGTCATAATTGCATTGAACTACAAGGTATAGTTGACAAACTATCGGAGCAAAACAAAATTCTGTTAGATGAATTAGAAAAACAGAAAGAGTTAAATGCTCTTTTGAGTAAAAGGGAGACAAATTGTTTAAATAAACTCAAATAAAATGAATAAGAAATCAACAGTTTGACAAGCAAAGTCAAATAATTTTTATAGATCATTGATTTGGCTCGCGAAACTGTGAAGAATAAGACTAACGAGCTTTCTAGGAAAACTGCAAAGATTTGGCTGGTGCACAAGCCAAAATTGTTGAACTTCATGGAAAGTTATACAAATTTGGAAAATCCTCGTTAGTCAGGACTCAAATTCAGAAAAGTTTGAAAAGGAATAGTGATAAAATGGGAGTGGGGTTTAGTAAAGCTTCATCTTCTGAGGATTAGGATTACTTTTTTTTACCAAATGAAAATGAGCTAATAGATCTTGTGCCTACTACACCTGCTGTAGTGGATCCGATAACAGTTGACATACCTAATAGTCCAGTTCTTTGAAAGAATCTGTTAGGTCTAATAGTACACCTCATAAAGTGGATGAGAATACTAAAGACAAAACGGTCTTAACATTTAAAAAGGGATCTAACAGAAAGAAAGTTTTTAGGAAAAGATCTTGTTTTAAATGTCACAGCAAAGGACATGTGGCTAATTGTTATCCATTTAAAAAAAGGGTAAGAAAGTGGAGGCTGAGGTTGACGTTAAGGATGGGAATCAGGTTGGTTCGAATAAAAATGTTAAACCAAGTTGTCAGACAAGACAATCGAGATTTCAATCTAAACCTTC
This sequence comes from Scalesia atractyloides, assembly GCA_947069175.1. Taxonomy (NCBI): domain Eukaryota; kingdom Viridiplantae; phylum Streptophyta; class Magnoliopsida; order Asterales; family Asteraceae; genus Scalesia; species Scalesia atractyloides. The sequence goes on from CAMTDV010000027.1 coordinate 57,229,290, forward strand.
AACATTGGGAAGATTTGATAGTCCAAGAAACTTTTATCCTAAATCAAGTAATTATAATGGTCAATCAAATTGTTTTCAAAGGAAAAATTTTGGATATCAAAATCGATGCCAGACTTCTAGTAATCGAAATTTTCAAAGAAGAAATGAATATAGAGGTTTTAGTAACTCAAATGTTCAAAACAATCCAAAAATTTTTCAATGTTCAGATTATGATAATGGGAGAAGAAGATTTCGAGATAATAATTTTCAAAGGTCGGAAAATCCGAGAGTTTATTGGAACTCTCGCGATCAAAGAACTAGTAAAAATTATAAATCTTGTTCAACAACTTGGAAGACATCCAAGAAACCAGTAGGGTGTGATGGATATTGGACAGAATTAAGTTATATTGACATTGATGGTTAACCCAAAACCCGTACGGTTTGGGTTCTCAAGTCTAACTAAGTTTTTGAGTGTGCGCCGGATGACCAAGAAGGACTGTTGATGTGTTCAATAGTGGTTATTCCTGTAACATGTGAGGTGAATAGTAGGTTACACATGGTAACAGATTATTTACTTCTATGATAGAAAATGTTTATTAAAATTGAAAAACTTTTTGTCAGGTTAAAGTGGGAATCTCTGTGTTTAAATTTCTGTTTTTAAAACCTTACTCCATAAAAACAAAAATTTAGGGGGAGAAATTTCCCTAAGCCAAAAAGAGTTAAGTTAGTGCGTGAGTTTAAGGGGAGTAAGTTGAAAAGTTTAAAAATTTACAAAATCCAAAAACATGAAAATGGAAAATCAAAATGAGTTTTCACTATATGGAAAAGAAGAAATGATAGTACATCACCAAGTTAGACTGTCACATTGAAATTAAAATTGAAATTGCTTAAGTGTGATAGCAGCTTCATCATATGATGTACCGGTAGGCAAAATACATGAATAATCAACTTACCTTGGTGATATGAACATAACAAACTGTGTATGAGGGGGTAACAAATCAGTGGCATATGGTTTTATAACCTTAAATCTTGCGTTGATAGATTGCCAAAATCCGAGGTTTGGGTCTTTATATCGTTATTTCATCCGGGGATATCAGGGTTGTCCTTCTGCTGCATCCAAATTTATGCTGACTTAGGCACAACCAAGATATCTTAAAAGAGCTAAAATGCCAAATCCCAGAAATTGAAGAAGCTCTCCTTGAGAGTCGTTCAAATGTGCAAAATGCATAAATCGTACCAAAAATTGGTATTTGCCCTAACCCTCGTTGGATATTGATCTCTTTGCTGTACGGAAGTATTGACCTGACCACCAATTATATAACGTTGTAAATCAAAAAGGATGAATTTCGGTATACTCACTTACTACGGGGAATCTTTGTGCATACCTTGATCGTGGGGGTATGTCATGAAGTGGGACACACTAATATATCAGTCTGATACACCTTAACATATCACTAGGTAATGGTACTTTAAATGTTCATGTATCTTGTTTAAGTGGATAAACAATACTGGTAATCGTCTTGAATTGCTTTTCATGAAAAGTACATATAGAATTATCTAATAGTGTTACAACAGTTTGTTGTTGCTGAGATTACAAAAAGATTTGCTTTTAAAGTCTCTCAGTTACTGACAAGTTGTTTGTTTTTGCATGATAAGATAAAATATTGGTTTATCTTTTATGTGGAAAAGGACTATTGGTTTTTTAGAACTTTGCTTGTGTTTCTAAACAGATTGATGCAGTTATCAAAATAAAGTGCAAAATTCAAGTAAAGTACATTTTAAGAATGGAGTGCAGAATGTGTGTAGATGCATGGTAGGATCCTTCTACTACATTGCAAAGGGAGATATAGAGGAATTTGGAGATATATGCTTAACAAGAGAATACTAGTTCACTAATCTACAACAAATGAAAGTTTTGGAGATTAGAAGCATCAGCTAAGGGGGAGTCTGTTAATGTCAGAATCTGTGTATAGCTAAAGCTATCCAAAGACCAAAAGATCACAATATGTTTGAAGTCAAAATTACACTATGAAGCTATTGTCCAGGGGGAGTCTATTGGTGCATATTTGTGACAACAGCTTAATAGTTTAGTCTTTGGATATTTTGTATTGGTCTTAGCATTTGTGTTTAGCTTTTTTAGAGTTGTTATGGGCTTCGAGAATGGCCTAGCCCAGTATGTAGACATGTAGTATATATACATGTTGTGCATTAGGGTTTTGGTTAAGCAAAAGAGAAGCAAAGAGAGAGAGGAGAGAGAGACGTGTGAGAAATCTACAGAGAGTGGCTGAGAGATTTCTTATGAGTCTTGAATTGATTGTAAACATTCGTGTTAGATAATCAATAGAAGACGGTTTGAAAGTGATTGTTCGTGTTCTTCATATAACTAGTATTTCTGTGATAATCTGATCTAGGGGATTCCGCACTCTAGATTGGATAGACGATTCTGTGAAGATCCATACGGATTAGTGGACCTACAAGAAGTATTAAGAACTTCGTACGAAGTGAATCTGATCACTTCGTACAAAGTACACTTCGCACGAAGTGGCAAGGCCAACTCGCACGAAGTGGGTGATGTCTATAAATAGGTGAATTGGTCTTGAGTCTGTAACAATTTATGTAAAGTGTACGGCGAAGCACTGCACGTTTTGTTTAAGGATTGTACACGTATTGAACATTAATGAAACAGTAAACTTTGAAAGTAATCTTGATATTGTCACTTGTCATAAAATGGATTCCGCACATGTTATGACTAGTTAATCATATTAGGTTGTGTGTGCTTATATGGATAATACGATCCTCCATTTTCAAGAGCATTACTATACAAAATCACACATTGAAATCGATCAGTACATCAGAGCAGTTGTGGTTTTTAACTGCAGTTAAATTTGTTGTGATTTTGAATTAGCGACCGTAATTGTGAATCATTTTTGGACCGATTTACAGAGAAGAAAGAATCACAGCAGGTTTAAAAACAAAGTTTTTTTTACATGTGTTATCAAATCTGAATGTGAGTTGTGTTTGTTCATTGTAGAAGGAAGCTTGAATAGTGTTAGTAGCGAAACTGAATTTACTTCAGATATGTTCTTAGAGAACTCGAAATTGCAGGTTTTCGAAGTAGAGAAATTGATAGCTTTTGATCGAAGATGGCATTTGTAGCAGTTTGGTTTTTGTGACGATTGGTTTTAAAAATTGTTTTAGGTTTAGATAAGAAACACAAATGATGTGTGTGGCTGCAATTTGAGACATTAGGGTTTGAATTCTCAATTAAAAAAACAACAATAAAAAGGATAGAATATTTGTTGATTGGACTAAAGTTTTGATGTTTTTCATAAGAAAAAATTATTAAACTGAAAGGCCAATCACGTGATAACTAAGGAATTTGAGATTTAAAAAAATAAATAAATAATAAAAATAAAAAGAAATTGTTTTCAAAATGAGCATTTAAAAGTCAAAAGGTTTTTGTTTTGTCAGGAATTATGATGTGAAAATGAAACATCACATATTAAATATAATATAGAATTATATTTTTTAGCTGATTGAAAAAAAGTAAAAGCCAAATATTAAGTGGGTTGTTGATACTAATTAGCTTCATTTTGTTTTGGGTTGGGAGTTCATTAGAAAATTGAACTGATATACTATTAAGAATTGGGTCGTAACTTTTAGTGGGCTGCAAGATAATTTTAATTCATGTTGGAGTGACACTAAACGGCGTCTGGGCCCAAAATTTTGTTGGACAAATAGTTGAGTGGAGTGAACATTGTACAATTTTTGGGTTGAATTCTAAGGACTTTGGGCTTCTAGTGTGAAACAGGTTTGACTAGTGGGCCGGGTATTGAAGTTCATTTGGATCATTAACAAGTGATTTTTTGATTGTGTTTTGAATTGAACGGGTTTTGAATCTACAAAATTTCTGAGTTTAACTATTCGAGTTCAAGAGACTAAAAATTTTAAAATGGGGAGTTATTCAAAAGAAAGGCAAATTTAAAAAATAAATTTGAAAATTTCATGAATCACCAAAATACATCAGTTATAAAGATGAAGGAACATTACCAAGATTTAGTATATGACATGAAAGAGTTTGGTGTCCAGATTTCAATTATTGAGATGATATTAAAGTTTTCAGATTTCTTACCATCAGAGTGGGATAATTTTGTGTTCATATTTAAGAAATTTGTCTGAAGTTGGTGTGTGAGTTTTTTAAAAGTGTAAAACAACATGAACCGATAGAAAAATGGAAGAAGAGAATGGAGAGAATGAAAAAGATCTTAAAAATCCAATAAAACTTTTAGAAAATGAAAAGTTAGTTTATATGAAAATATTTTTGAAAAACAAGAAGAAATAAATTCACCTCTTAAAAAATAATTCAACTTGAAAAAGATATTGAAAATGCTAATAAAAATATGAGATTTTGGAAAATAAATTGAAACGTTTTGTTAACTCGTCTTTAATGCTAGATCATATGGTTCCAAAACCAATCAACAAAAACGAAGAAACTGGGGAGGACGAGTATTAATTTTGTAATCATGGTATTGGTTACAAACCGTCGAGAAATAGTAAATAAAAAACGGTTGTACCGGATAATACCAAAAATAAGACTTACTCATGTTACACATTATGACGATGTCCGAATTGAGGATTGTGATGATGATACTAATGATAATAAAAATGATAAAAAAAGAAATATTTTTAAAACTAATAGAAAATTTTCAAGAAATTGTTTCACCATTTGCTGAAAAAAGGTGAATATTCAACTTTTAAGCAAAATGGGGAACAAAAACAAAATGCTAAAAATTCTAAAAGTTTTCGAAGGAACAATAAAAGATCATCAGTTCAATCATCCAATTATTATAAAAATTCATCAAAATATCAAAATCAAAACTCACAAAAATTTGAAAATATGTGGTGCAGGTTAGACCACATTGCTCAAATGTGAAATCAAGTTTACAGAAGAAGAAGGAAAGATTACTACTACACATCAAATCAATGTTACGATTTAAGTGTATAGTTTGAAAGAAATGAATAGTGTGATAACAATATATGATACAACTTTAGATTAATCGGACAGATTACTGTTTATTGCATGAAACGAAGAAGAGAACAAAGAAAGGTTAACGACATGCAAAGATGTTTCAAATATCAAAGCAAAGGCTATATCATCATAGATTATCCGATAAATTTGAGGAAAGGATCATTAGATAAATCCTAGGCGGAGTTAAAGAAAACTGTAAAAGAGAAATATATAAAGAAGACAATGACAAGAATAGAAAAGCCCAAGAACAGAATGTGTAATTATCACAAGGGTAGAAAAATAGATTGCAAAAGAAGAAAAAGAAAGCGAGAGAGTGTTTAAAAAATATTTTGTCTTCGGATACACCGATTAAGTCTGATACAAGTTCTGGAGAATCGTTTCATAACACTCAAAATTTGCAAATCTTCTAGTGAAACGTTTTCATCGGATACAAATCTGAAGACAAAAATGAAGTCAGAAGAGAAGACAATGGAAAAGAAAGTTATTCATCAAACAATTGTGAAACCAAAGCAAATTTGGAAAGCAAAAGTTTGAGATAAAGTTCAACCCTAATGGAAATTTCAAAACTGTTCGATAACAAACAAGACTGCAAATGGACTAACGTTTCTTATGTTGATGAATCTGGTCAACCCAAATCCAATATGGATTAGGTTCCAATTCAAAACTAATTAAGTTCATTTACGTGTGCAGGCAGGATAATTAAGCTTCAAGAAAATGCATTTTAAGAAGCAGTGGTTGTTCGTGTAGCGGAAATGAGATGGAAGGTTTGGTGTTCCACAAAGAAATGGTAGTCTCGCGTTCACATTATTAAAAAGTCGTTAAACGGTTAAAATGGAAGATTTTTATTTTTTAATTAAAAAATATTTCAATTTGAGGGGCAATTTTTTTTTTTGTAAATTTATGTAAAATTGAAAAACATCATTTTAGGTATATATTTTTTTTCAAAAAGCCAAAACAATAGAAAATCTCAAAATGTCAAAAAACATTGAAAAATAAAAATGAGATTACTTGTGCGAACAGAGGAAATGATAGTAAATTAATGGACTATTAGTGCATGCTAAAGATATGTATTGTTGTAAATGGTTAAACAATCTCACTAAAGATGTGTTGGTATGCGCAGCTAGACTAGTAGTTTTGCAAAACGATACAAACTTATATAGAAAGCCTAGTTCTAGTGAGAAACCCGGTTGAAAGCATAGTACTTAGTTTTGTCCTTCTTGACTATGTACCTATTCGGTAATCACTGAATGCTGAAAAGCATAAAAACTGACCAGTTTGTGAATTTTCACAATTTACTTAAAAAGTCACTGTGATTGTGCATTTCATTTTTAAAAGATTTAAACTTGTTTTATTTCTTTATTTTGTTTAAGCATTGGACATCCTCTGCGTATACAAAGTATCGAACTTGATGTTAGTGCCTGAACGTTTCTGCTTTATTTTACTTGGTGTTTCGTTTAAATCTTGGATCACCTCTGCGTATATGAGAATATCGAACTGGTGGTCAGAGTTAAACAATTTCAAATTTTTTTATTTCTTAATTTGTTTAAACATTGGACTTTCTCTGCGTATCGCAAGATCGACCTGATTGTTAATGTTTAAACATTCTGTGTTATTTTTGCACACATCACAGTTGATGAAAGTTTAAAAGCATTACTTGAGTTAGTATATTACATGATGAGGGGATATGCTAAGATCGTGAGGTCCATAAGAACTTAGTGCAAATTAATGTACCTTAACGTATCAGTAAGAATTATGAAAGTTTTTAAATTGAGTTTAAGTGGATAACAATACCGACATTTCCACGTGAATTATTTAAATTCAGTGTTTCATCTAGATCAACGATGCAGTTCATATGTCTCAGAAAAACTAATTTGATGCTCTAGCACGTTTTATCACAAAAATCTAAACTGTAAATATTACATTTTGGTATGTTTACATTTTGGCATTCTATATAAATAAATCCAAAAAGATTTTATTTCAAAATCTTCCATGAGACTGTTAAGAAACTGTTTGTGTGTGAATACGCGTGTAAGTTCTTTAACATCAAATCTTAGAGATTTGGAGCATCATTCAAGGGGGAGACTACGGTTTTACTTAAAGATGTTATCCATGGCAGATCAATACTTAACATCACATATTTATAGCTATGTCCAAGTGGGAGATTGTTAGTGTACTATTCGTGTGGCCATAGATAGAAATCTTATTGTACATATTGTTACATATCTTGAGTCTGTATTATACCGGATAGACGTTTCGCTAGTATTGGTTAGAGCGGATTAGGATTTGTTACGGTACGATATGATACGAAGAGAGCGGGTGTGAGGGGGAATGATGTCATCACAATCACACATAAGCATTATGTCATGACATGCAAAAATTGGAGATCAAAATTACACGAACAAGAAAACTGTTACATTCGTATGAAGCAAGAAAATCTCCTTCGTACGAACATGATCTCTATATATAGTTCATGCTTCACCTTAGTTCAAGAACTTAAACCAAACAACTCCGCAAAAAAAACAAGCTTCATCTTCAAGATTTAGAATAGGTGATTTTGTAACATAGACGTCGAAATATGTCCGGTTAACGTAGATCATAATAAAACATTGTTTATTTACGTTCGTGTATTGATTACGATTCGTTTTACGGATTCCGCACGTAAAAACGAAGTTATACGCAGATCTTGTGTTCGGTTACGAACCGATCCTGCTCTCACAATACTGTGATAGTCCACTGATGTACTATCATTCCTCTTATTACACGAAAACTCTTTTTTTCATGTTTTTGTACTTTAATATGTTTTTGTATTTTTTCAAAAGAAATTTCTCCCACTAAAATATAAAAACATATTTTTTTGGTTTTTGTTTTTAAAGAAAGAAACATTGACCGACTGATGAAAATCACTTCAATTTGCTATCCATTACAGCGTCACAATTTCCTTTTAAGCTTTCTCCGCCTCAAGATGACAAAACTTTGAGACTTTTGATTTTAAACATTTATAAAACTATCTTTTCAACCAGTTTTGTCTGTTCAACAGTGAGGGTTTTGTGAAACATTTTCAATTTCTTTAAAATCTTAAATGATTTATAGCCTGAAAATTTTCCATTTGAATAACCCGGCTATTTTCTCATCATGTGCAAAGAAACTCCATTCTTCATGATTTACTTTGATCTTGGAAATTCCTTGGTACAAACACAAACTATTAGTTGAACAGAGATACCCAAGTTTTTCAAGTTTAGTAAATCCTCAAAACTTTTAATTTTCACCGATTGTTTAACTTTTAAAAATTTCTTTTCCTCTCATCACCCATGTTTGGTTTTTAAGCATTGATTTCTTGAAATACATATAAGAATATTTTTGTTTTTTAGTAATTGAAGATTCGCCAGTTTTAAAATTTGAAAACTTAGTATTAAATGGTTTTACTTTGTTAGTAGATTCTTTGACTTGTATCCATACCTGAGGTGGTACAAACAACGATGATTTATGCATTAAAACTCTGGAACTTTTCTTAACATCGGAAACATGTTTTGTTTTTGTTTGTGGACATCGTCTAACAATGTGTCCAACCTTGTTACATAACGTCTAGCATTTCCAACGAAAGGGATTTCTCAACATGTTTACGTTTTTGTTTTTCAGCATAAAATTATACGTTTAATTGCTCTTTAACCAAACTTTCTTTCTCTTTCTCTGAGCTTGTTCCAAAAACAAAGTTTATATTCTTTGAAAATTTTGGTTTTCGAAACTTGTTATTTTTCTTAACAGATCTCTAACCTTTTTTTTATTTTCTGGATAATTCTTTCCTTTTGATTGTTATAATGAACGACGTTTAGGTTTGAAATAAGAAGATGTATTCAGATTATGAAGCTCAGACAAAATAACTTCAACCAATTTAAAAACTTTGTCAATTTTATTAAGATTAACGTTTTGAATCAGAAATTTTTCATCAGAATACAACTTGTCAGATCCGTTCACTTTATACATGACAATATTAGGATCATCATTCAAACTATGTTTTGATTATCATGTAAGACTCATGAAAACTTTCTTTATTTTCAGAATGAGAACTTGATTTTGTTTTCTTCAAGTTAGTGCTTTCACTTTCACTTTCCAAAACATTTTTGATCACGTTTTTAACCACTTTTGATTCACAATCATAGGTTACATCAATGTTATCAGGCAGCTCATCTTTTTGTTCAGTTTTGAGTTTCATATTAAGCGGCTTCTCCACCCCGTCAGGTTTCTTTTTGGAATAACTATTCCACCGTGGGGGTGGAAATGATAACTCGGATCCCTATATTGTTTACCAGACACATTTTCTTCCTTTTCGATTTTTTCTTATTGTTTAGAAATATTTTCTCCAAAATTTTTGTTACTGTTTTAGTTCTTTCACACTAGTTGGCAATTGGAACACCGAGGGCAATAATATCCCTTTGGACTGCCTCATCCATGCGAAGTATGGTGTCGATGTTCTTGACCTTTACCTTTACCTTTCTTCTGTCTAAGAACTTTAGAACGATTCGTCTATCCGATCGTTAGAACCTTCATGAGATAACTTGTGCCAATTTTGTTCTATATTTTTGTTTGGGATTTTATGGTTTTCTTAGAGTGTTTAAATAATTATAGCTTTTTCTACTTATATAATGGTGTTCTCTTGGCGCCAAGACAACAAAATGGATTAATCATATTTTTTTACGCCAAAAGAATAAAATGTATTTTGACTATAGTGAAACTATTGTATGATATGACGATTCATCGCCTTCTCTAGTCTTGACACTGAAAAAGGGTGAAGTGGGCAGGCAGATATGATGTATCTAGTATTTTGGCGTTTTTTATAACATACCATGAAAATGTTCTTTTTCTCTGAAGTTGATTGATTATATTTTTCTGGCACAAAAAGAATAAAATGTATTTTTACTATAGTGAATGTTAGTGCATATTCAGCATGTCTGCCATTGTGCGAATAGCCAATAGAGCGTGTGCTGAATATTGTATAGATGAGATACGAATACATGCCTTTGGACAGGATGAGAGAGGTTCGTACGGATGTAGCTCATGCGTACGAATGTAGTGCATCCGCACGGATGTAGCTTATCCACACGGAAGTACTCGTTCGACCCAACTTCATGTATATATATAGTGTCATGTGTTCATAGTTTGATATGTTTTGGGTGTTTAGCTGGAAAGATGTGTTGATGCTCTCTACCAGATTGTCAATTATGTATGCTATTTCGGTATTAATAAAATCATTCAACATATGACTAATATAATTAGATTTCTACGAATTAGCTTTATCCTATCCAAACTTTCGTCTAAACCCGCCCGATCCGGAACTTTCAATTGGTATCAGAGCTACGGTACCGATTCAATGATCTAACAGTTAATTGAATCACCTACGCTCATGATTTAGGAGGTTTACACGTAAAACATAAAATTAACGGTCAATTCACGGATAAAAAGTAAAATTGAAACCATAGGATTGATCAATAATGAACTTCGACCTTGTCTGTGAAAGAATCATCATAAAATTCGAAGAAATAAAAATTTCAGATTGAAAAATGTTAACAACAATGTTTTGAATGGACATGAGAGTTTTGTGTGCAGGAGCCACATTTGTGCAAAGGAATCATTCGTCTGCACGAATGAAACCTTATCCATTTGACAAATCGTGTTCATCCGCACGAATCACCTTCATTCGTACGATCGGACTACATCCGCATGAACCAAGATTCGTTCATTCTAAAATCATTTCATCTGCATGTAGGAGACATTCGCAAGAATAAACCCCTTTCATCCGTGCGAATGTATCAAAATGGCTAAGAAAATTTGGTGATATGATGATGAGATTATAGAGTGTTGAAGTTAATGGGGTTCATTGATACCTATGCAGAATGTTTATCATTTGGTATAGTGACTATTAATGGGCCTAAAAGAAAAATTCCGTATTGATGAAAAACACACTTTTGTGGAGCTAAATGCCACATATTCAACATAGTTGAGTTTTTCCGAGAATAGAGAGGACCAAATTTTCCAAGTTTGAGGGGGAATTCTGTGAAGAGTTTAGAGATGCCAGAATTTGCCAAAAATGAAGGGGAATAAAATTTTTCAAATATTAGACATTTTTGGAAATTCAGACGATGTAATAGTATTCGGGTGGTTCCGACTTCAGATTGTCTGGGGATGCATAGGATCTGGTTTCGTTAGTCCAAGATCATAGGAAGTTCAGATCTTCAGATCCTGACTAGATTGATGTCTTAGGGTTTGCGTCCCGAGCCTTCGTCAAGCCGGTTATCAGGATTAGTGTCAGGAGTGATGCAGTAATATTGTCGATACTTAAAAGTTATCAGAGAGTTATCAAGATATTAGATACAAGATAGCTCGACAATAGTCTAAAGTGTCAGATTGGTTAATCTTCGAGTAGATAAGTTGTTTTCTTGACTAACAGTCGGGAAATGAGGATGTCTGTAGATTACTTGCTACCGTGATTAGCGGAAATGAGATGGAAGGTTTGGTGTTCCATACAAAAAATGGTAATCTCGCATTCACATTCGTAAAAAGTCGTTAAACGGTTAAAATGGAAGATTTTTATTTTTGATTTAAAAAAGATATTTTCAATTTGAGGGCAATTTTTTTTTTTGTAAATTTATGTAAAATTGAAAAACATCATTTCAAAATTTTAGATATATATTTTTTTTTCAAAAAGCCAAAACAATAGAAAATCTCAAAATGCCAAAAAACATTGAAAAATAAAAATGAGATTACTTGTGCGAACAGAGGAAATGATAGTAAATTAATGGACTATTAGTGCATGCTAAAGATATGTATTGTTGTAAATGGTTAAACAGTCTCACTAAAGATGTGTCGGTATGCGCAGCTAGACTAGTAGTTTTGCAAAAACGATACAAACTTAAATAGAAAGCCTAGTTCTAGTGAGAAACCCGGTTGAAAGCATAGTACTTAGTTTTGTCCTTCTTGACTATGTACCTATTTGGTAATCGTTGAATGCTGAAAAGCATAAAAACCGACCAGTTTGTGAATTTTCACAATTTACTTAAAAAGTCACTGTGATTGTGTATTTCATTTTGCAAAGATTTAAACTTGTTTTATTTCTTTATTTTGTTTAAGCATTGGACATCCTCTGCATATACAAAGTATCGAACTTGATGTTAGTGCCTGAACGTTTCTGCTTTATTTTACTTGGTGTTTCGTTTAAATCTTGGATTACCTCTGCGTATATGAGAATATCGAACTGGTGGTCAAGAGTTAAACAATTTCAAATTGTTTTTATTTCTTATTTTGTTTAAACATTGGACTTTCTCTGCGTATCGCAAGATCGACCAGATTGTTAATGTTTAAACATTCTGTGTTATTTTTGCACACATCACAGTTGATGAAAGTTTAAAAGCATTACTTGAGTTAGTGTATTACATGATGAGGGGATATGCTAAGATCGTTAGGTCCATAAGAACTTAGTGCAAATTAATGTACCTTAACGTATCAGTAAGAATTATGAAAGTTTTTAGATTAAGTTTAAGTGGATAACTATACCGACAATTCCACGTGAATTGTTTAAATTGAGTGTTTCATCTAGATCAACGATGCAGTTCATATGACTCAGTAAAACTAATATGATGCTCTAGCGCGTTTTATCACAAAATATATAAACTGTAAATATTACATTTTGGTATGTTTACATTTTGGCATTCTATATAAATAAATCCAAAAAGATTTTATTTCAAAATCTTCCATGAGACTGTTAAGAAACTGTTTGTGTGTGAATACGCGTGTAAGTTCTTTAACATCAAATCTTAGAGATTTGGAGCATCATTCAAGGGGGAGACTACGGTTTTACTTAAAGATGTTATCCATGGCAGATCAAGACTTAACATCACATATTTATAGCTATGTCCAAGGGGGAGATTGTTAGTGCACTATTCGTGTGGCCATAGATAGAAATCTAATTGTACATATTGTTAAGTATCTTGAGTCTGTATTATACCGGATAGACGTTTCGCTAGTATTGGTTAGAGCGGGTTAGGATTTGTTGCGGTACCATATGATACGAAGAGAGCGGGTGTGACGGGGAATGATGTCATCACAATCACACATAAGCATGATGTCAAAATTATACACGAACAAGAAAACTGTTACATTCGTATGAAGCAAGAAAATATCCTTCGTACGAACATGATCTCTATATATAGTTCATGCTTCACCTTCGTACAAGAACTTAAACCAAACAACTCCGCAAAAAAACAAGCTTCATCTTCAAGATTTAGACTAGGTGATTTTGTAACATAGACGTCGAAACTCTGTCCGGTTAACGTAGATCGTAATAAACATTGTTTATTTACGTTCCTGTATTGATTACGCTTCGTTTTATGGATTCCGCACGTAAAAACGAAGTTATACACAGATTTTGTGTTCGGTTACGAACCGATCCTGCTCTCACAATATTGTGATAGTCCATTGATGTACTATCATTTCCATTACACGAAAACTCTTTTTTTCATTTTTTTGTACTTTAATATGTTTTTGTATTTTCTCAAAAGAAATTTCTCCCCCTAAAATATAAAAACATATTTTTTTATTTTTGTTTTTAAAGAAAGAAACATTGACCGACAGATGAAAATCACTTCAATTTGCTATCCATTACAGCGTCACAATTTCCTTTTAAGCTTTCCCCGCCTCAAGATGACAAAACTTTGAGACTTTTGATTTTAAACATTTATAAAACTATCTTTTCAACCAGTTTTGTCTGTTCAACAGTGAGGGTTTTATGAAACATTTTCAATTTCTTTAAAATCTTAAATGATAAACATTAAAGCAAATTTATTATAGCCTGAAAAATTTTCAATTTGAATAACCCGGCTATTTTCTCATCATGTGCAAAGAAACTCCATTCTTCATGATTTACTTTGATCTTATAAATTCCTTCGTACAAAAACAAACTATTAGTTGAATAGAGATACCCAAGTTTTTCAAGTTTAGGAAAATCCTCAAAACTTTTAATTTTCACCGATTGTTTAACTTTTGAAAATTTCTTTTTCTCTCATCACCCATGTTTGGTTTTTAAACATTGATTTCTTGAAATACATATAAGACTATTTTTGTTCTTTAGTATTTGAAGATTCACCAGTTTTAAAATTTGAAAACTTAGTATTAAGTGGTTTTACTTTGTTAGTAGATTCTTTGACTTGTATCCATACCTGAGGTGGTACAAACAACGATGATTTATGCTTTAAAACTCCGGAACTTTTCTTAACATCGGAAACATGTTTTGTTTTTGTTTGTGGACGTCATCTAACAATGTGTCCACCTTGTTACATCGAAAGCACGTCCTACTGTCATTTCCAACAGAGGATTTCTCAACATGTTTACGTTTTTGTTTTTCAGCATAAAATTATACGTTTAATTGCTCTTTAACCAAACTTTCTTTCTCTTTCTCTGAGCTTGTTCCAAAAACAAAGTTTATATTCTTTGAAAAATTTGGTTTTCGAAACTTGTTATTTTTCTTAACAGATCTCTAACCTTTTTTTTTTATTTTCTGGATAATTCTTTCCTTTTGATTGTTATAATGAAGACGTTTAGGTTTGAAATAAGAAGATGTATTCAGATTATGAAGCTCAGACAAACTAACTTCAACCAATTTAAAAACTTTGTCAATTTTATTAAGATTCACGTTTTGAATCAGAAATTTTCATCAGAATACAACTTGTCAGATCCGTTCACTTTATACATGACAATATTAGGATCATCATTCAAACTATGTTCTGATTCATGTAAGACTCATGAAAACTTTCTTTATTTTCAGAACGAGAACTTGATTTTGTTTTCTTCAAGTTAGTGCTTTCACTTTCACTTCCCAAAACATTTTTGATCACATCACAATCATAGGTTACATCAATATTATCAGGCAGCTCATCTTTTTGTTCAGTTTTGAGTTTCATAATAAGCGGCTTCTCCACCCCGTCAGGTTTCTTTTTGGAATAACTATTCCACTTTGGGGGTGGAACATGATGATAACCCGGATCCCTTTTTTGTTTACCGGACACATTTTCTTCCTTTTCAATTTTTCTGGTTATTAAGAAATATTCTCTCCAATTGGAACACCGAGGGCAATAATATCCCTTTAGACTGCCTCATCCCATGCGAAGTATGGTTTCGATGGTCTTGCCCTTTACCTTTACCTTTCTTCTGTTTGAGAACTTTAGAACGATTCGTCCGTCCAATCGTTAGAACCTTCATGAGATAACTTGTGCCAATTTTGTTCATTATTTTTGTTTGGGATTTTATGGTTTTCTTGGAGTGTTTAAATAATTATAGCTTTTTCTACTTATATAATGGTGTTCTCTTGGCGCCAAGACAACAAACAGATTAATCATATTTTTTTTACGCCAAAAGAATAAAATGTATTTTGACTATAGTGAGATATGACGATTCATCGCCTTCTCTAGTCTTGACACTGAAAAAGGGTGAAGTGGGCAGGTAGATATGATGTATCTAGTATTTTGGCGTTTTTATAACATACCATGAAAATGTTCTTTTTCTCTAAAGTTGATTGATTATATTTTTCTGGCACAAAAAGAATAAAATGTATTTTTACTATAGTGAATCTTAGTGCATATTCGGCATGTCTGCCATTGTGCGAATAGCCAATAGAGCGTGTGTTGAATATTGTATAGATGAGATACGAATACATGCCTTTGGAGAGGATGAGAGAGGTTTGTACGGATGTAGCTCATGCGTACGAATGTAGTGCATCTGCACGGGTGTAGCTCATCCGCACGGAAGTACTCGTTCGTCCCAACTTCATGTATATATATAGTGTCATGTGTTCATAGTTTGATATGTTTTGGGTGTTTGGCTGGAAAGATGTGTTGATGCTCTCTACCAGATTGTCAATGATGTATGCTATTTCGGTATTAATAAAATCATTCAACATATGACTAATCTAATTAGATTTCTACCGAATTAGCTTTATCCTATCCAAACTTCCGTCTAAACCCGCACGATCCGGAACTTTCAATTGGTATCAGAGCTACGGTACCGATTCAATGATCTAACAGTTAATTGAATCACCTACGCTCATGATTTAGGAGTTTTACACGTAAAACATAAAATTAACGGTCAATTCACGGATAAAAAGTAAAATTGAAACCATAGGATTGATCAATAATGAACTTCGACCTTGTCTGTGAAAGAATCATCATAAAATTCGAAGAAATAAAGATTTCAGATTGAAAAATGTTAACAACGACGTTTTGAATGGACATGAGAGTTTTGTGTGCAGGAGCCACATTTGTGCAAAGGAATCATTCGTCTGCACGAATGAAACCTTATCCGTTTGACAAATCGTGTTTATCCGCACGAATCACCTTCATTCGTACGACCGGACTACATCCGCATGAACCAAGATTCGTTCATTCTAAAATCATTTCATCTGCATGTAGGAGACATTTGCACGAATAAACCCCTTTCATCCGTGCGAATGTATCAAAATGGCTAAGAAAATTTGGTGATATGATGATGAGATTATAGAGTGTTGAAGTTAATGGGGTTCATTGATACCTATGCAGAATGTTTATCATTTGGTATAGTGACTATTAATGGGCCTAAAAGAAAAATTCTGTATTGATGAAAAACGCACTTTTGTGGAGCTAAATGCCACATATTCAACATAGTTGAGTTTTTCCGAGAATAGAGAGGATCGAATTTTCCAAGTTTGAGGGGGAATTCCGTGAAGAGTTTAGAGATGCCAGAATTTGCCAAAAATGAAGGGGAATAAAATTTTTCAAATATTAGACATTTTTGGAAATTCAGACGATGTAATAGTATTCGGGTGGTTCCGACTTCAGATTGTCTGGGGATGCATAGGATCTGGTTTCGTTAGTCCAAGATCATAGGATGTTCAGATTCTTCAGATCGTGACTAAATTGATGTCTTAGGGTTTGAGTCCCGAGCCTTCGTCAAGCCGGTTATCAGGATTAGTGTCAAGAGTGATGCTGTAATATTGTCGATACTTAAAAGATATCAGAGAGTTTTCAAGATATTAGATACAAGATAGCTCGACAATAGTCTAAAGTGTCAGATTGGTTAATCTTCGAGTAGATAAGTTGTTTTCTTGACTAACATTCGGGAAATGAGGATGTGTGTAGATTACTTGCTACCGTGATTAACGAGGAATATTATACATCTGTTATTGTGACTGAAGAGGAAGATTGTGAGTTTGATCGTGGAAGATTGATTCTCAGATCTGAATGTGTTACCAGATGATTTGTTATCCAATGAAGATTTGCTGATTGTGGAGATTACCATTTACATTGATCAATAATTTAGGAGTGCACTTAAAGGTGATTACAGGAGACGGGATTTCAGATTTCCATGGATTTTCATAGACTTCAAGTCCACCGGTGTGGTTTTTCGAAGTTTCTATTAATTTTGGTTGGGTTTTTGAAGATTTAGAGATTGAGCTAAATTGGTAAATCAAAAACCGAGCACGGATGTGATTAATGTTGAAACAGAGAAGCTGCATTGATTAGTTTCAGGTTGATGATTATTCGTGAAGATTGCAGTTAAGCAAATCAAAGGAGGTCGGGAACCGTACAAACAAAGACCTGAAGATTCATTTTAGGGCGAATGTATTGGAGAAAATGCAAACCCGAATAATCAATCAAGGGGGAATTATCTGAAGATATCAAATGCTTGATTGAAGTTGCAGAATATTAAAACACGACTCCCATATTTAAAGATCAAGATTCGACAGTGACGTATAAGGGGGAAATTGTTAGTGCATATTTTTTGTGTCCGCCACTGTGTGAATAGGCTAGATAGAGCGTGTGTTGAATATTGTATAGCTGAGATATGAACATATGACTTTGGAGAGGATGAGAGAGGTTCGCACAGATGAAGCTCATCCGCACAGATGAAGCGCATTCGCACGGATGTAGCGCATCTGCCCAGATGTAGCTCATCCACACAGAAGTACTCGTCCGTCCCAACTTCATGTATATATAGTGTCATGTGTTCATAGTTTGATAAGTTTTGGGGGTTTGGCTGGAGAGATGTGTTAATGCTCTCTACCAGCCTGTCAATGATGTATGCTCTTTCGGTATTAATGGAAGCATTCGACTTATGACTAGTCTATTTAGATTTCTACCGGATTAGCTTTATCCTGTCCAAACTTCTGTCTAAACCCGCCCCATCCGGAACTTTCAGGTTATCTGCTATATTTAGCTTTCAACCATGGTTAAGATTCTTTTTTATTACAATCATAGAGCAAGGTTAAATGTATCCTTATTTAAAAAAACACGATCTTTTATATGATGCAAATAACTGATTTATTAAATGTTAAAACCCAGAATAAAATTGTCCTTTTCTAGATTAGTGTATGTTGTAATTCTAAACGGTCATTTAATACCATGTGAGATGATAACTTCATTTCTTATTTATTGCATGGTCGTTTATTCTTTTGATAAACGACCCTTGAGAGATGGTGTGAAATTAGAATTCTTAGAGTGTGGGGATAGCGATATCTTATTAAACTAATAAAGCCTTAAAAAGGTTTGTCCACTTGCCACAACACATCTCTCTTTCTTGTTAGTGTCACGTCAATTTTCTCCGCTACTTGTTGTATGCCATGTAATGCAAAGCTTCGTATGCCACAACTAATTTTTGAATTGAATCTAAAACAAAAATAACTAATTCAAAATACATATTAAAAGGTAATGTCATTTATTTAAAAGAAATTAATATTACTTATTTAAATAAAGTAATATTACTTTTTTAAAAATAATGTGAAATATATAGATTAATACAACAAACTCGAAATACATATTTAAACAAAAAGTAAACTACTCAATACATAAATATAACAATTAATTTAAAAAAAGATGGTACATATAATTAAGGACATAGCCTAACATAACTTTAAAAATGATTGAAAAAAAGAAAACTAGTTATACAATACAATCATCGATATTTGGTATGTGAGTATAGGAAATATGCTCCACGAGATCCGATCAAAGTTGGAGATGAGTATCCTCATCGCGTAACTCATAAATAATATCAAAGTCAACCTTCTTCGGTAGGTTTAACATCCATTTCATAATTCGGGCTTATCGCATGATCTTCATCCTTCAACATCATATCATGCAATATAAGACAAGCATACATTATGTTCTTAGTCTTTGCAATAGTCGTTTTCCTTGTCAATTGTTTGATTATGCCCCAACATCCTTCTTAAACATTAAAAGCACATTCAACTTCCTTTTTTGCGCCTTCTTGTGCAACTTTGAACATTTTACATTTGTCTCCTTGTGGGAAACGTAATGTTTTCACAAAAGTCACGCAGGTAGGATATATCCCATCAACTAGATAGCACCCATCTTTGTATTGAGTTCCATTCACCTTAAATGGACACTTTGGCGCTCAACATACAAGATCGCGTTAAATAATGGAGACCGGTAAAGGACAATGACGCCGTTGTTGGAACCTACCACACCAAAGAACACATGCTAGAACCACATATACTGTTAGCATATCATGATCACCTCTTATGAATTATCCTCGCCATTCGGTTGGGTTGCTTTTCCAACCCCATATGAGTATAATATGTATTGCCTATCATCTTTGGAAATCCATATATGGTTGCATATGTCTCATTACAACAAAAAGGAACAATAGCAGTGACACTAGTCATTGCTAAACTATTGTTTGTCACCCCTAAATAGTATTAGCGGCGACTTATTGTCGTTATTATCCCGTCACAAAAGGTTGTCTATTGTCGCTAAAGACCTTTTTCGTCCCTAAAAGAGTTGCCTCTAATACCTCAATATGGACACCTCATCATAGGTATTAGAGGCGAAAAATGTCGCTACTAAAAGTGAAATACCAACAAAACATTTTTTGCCTTTTTTCTGCCAATTTTACTCAAAGGAAACAATGACTCAAACTTTTCAATCCTTCTCAAACATACATTATTGTAAACAAAGGGATCAAGTTTAAGATATGAAAAGAATGACCATACAAGTATCTTGTCTAATTAAGTTAGATAAGTGTAAGGATACTTCAAATACAAAAACTACATCGTCAAAGTAGAACGTGCATGTCATCATTCATCTCCCTCGTCCATATCGTCTTCATTACCATTTCTTGATCCTTTTTTCCAAATCAAACCATTGTGATAGTCGATCCATAAATCTC
Organism: Scalesia atractyloides; assembly: GCA_947069175.1. NCBI lineage: Eukaryota > Viridiplantae > Streptophyta > Magnoliopsida > Asterales > Asteraceae > Scalesia > Scalesia atractyloides. The sequence goes on from CAMTDV010000027.1 coordinate 57,249,499, forward strand.
TATCTCTAGTCTTGAAATATATGGTCAAGTTGAGTCTACAATATTCTTGTGAAGGAATAAGGTCATATGATTAGCTATGTTACGGGTTCACATGTTTTTGTATATAATCTGATGCACTAAATGCAAATTTGTTTTTTAGTTGTTAGGTCCCTGAGTATGAATTGTTGTGAAAGTTTAAAGATGAAAAGTAATGAATGAAGATAAATCAAAGATAAATCAAGATAAATGCAGCGAAAATGTAAACTTTGATTCACAACAGTTGGAAGAATGTTTTCATTGACAATGCTTTTGTAATATTAATCACGTATGCATGCAATTACAAACTCTCTCTCAGCCTAAGATCACTCTAATATGTTCATACAGAATGCGTAGAAGTAACGGATAGAACATTACAGGCATTGTTCTATTTATAGTACATTACAAACCTCGGAGCATCTTTGGCTGACGTCACTATGAAAGTGACATTTAACAAACTAAACAAACTCTAAACACTACTAGACCTAAACACTATTACATTAAAATTCAATATCAACTCTGATGATAACAACTATTGAGATATCCTCTGTTGGGCTTCATCCTTTGTTAGTCTTTAGAAGACTTTACTTCAAAAGACTTTATCTTCATCAAAGGTTCTCATCAGCAGACCTTTGCTTCAATAGCCTTTAAGCTTCATCAGAGTTTCTCTCTAGCAAACTTTAGCCTCCAGCAGAGCTTTGTCTCTTAACAGATCTTGTCAACAGTCTCTAAATATCAGAAGAGTTTAGAGTAGTAGATCTTTATTAAAGTTTCTCTCTAGCAGACTTTAGCTTCCAGCAGAACTTTATCTCTTAACAGATCTTGTGAACAGTTTTTAAATATCAGCAGAGTTTAGAGCAACAGATCTTTATTAGTGATCAGATGTTGTAGATTGTTATGGCTTTCAACCATCTGTTCTTTTATAGGGTTCAATAGATCCAACAATCTTCCACTAGAACAGATGATGTCAAAACTTTTCTCTATTGTTGATCTTTATTTCTCATAAGCATTTCCTTATCTATCCTTTGAATTGTAATTCAAAGTCCAGGGAAATCATGTCATCAAAATCCATTTGAAGCTCAAGGTTCATAAAATCCTCGAGGTCAGATGCATCAAGACCATATGCATCCTCCATAGTAAGCTTTTGAACTTTACCATCTGATCGAAACAAGGTCAATTCATGGGTGTGTGAGGATAACTTCAACTTTAGAATTTTTAGATCAGATGGTTTTTGTGGGTGAAGAGTTATCTTGATGAGTTTGGCGATTGAGGTTTACTAATAAGGTTTGAGATAATTTCTTTAAGCTTATCACTTGAAGCATATGTATGGTAAAGCAATTGATTTTTGATTCCCTCTTTCATGTGCTCTTTAAACCTCTGCTCATCATCTTCTTCCATCTGCTTTTGCCTTTTTAATTGGTTTAAGGCAAGTGTAGGTAAGACAGTGGTTGAAGTATGCTTTTTGGAGGCTTGGGTCTGTTGAGGGATTGTTGTTGGTGGATATGTTGGCTTTCTTGGAACTAAAGGATCTTTCTTTTTAAGCTCTTCAAGTCTTTTCTTGGTATCAACTACCCTAGACTTTGACCATCTTGCAATAGACCTTGATGAGCCACAGTTTGCAGCAAATAGCTTAGCTTTCATCCTTTTAATCTTTAAGGCATGATTTTGATCAACATGTTTAGTCTTTTTCCAATCAAGTGGAGTTCGCTTGTGTAATGGTTCCTTGAGCATAGCCTGAATTCTATCAATTTCTTCTTTAAGCTCATTTGCAGACCAATCCTTAAATTGTACTCTTGTTGCTTTGTATGGTTTGTGTTGCATTATATGGTCAGGATAATCATGTTTCAGTTCTTCATCAAGCTTAGCATTTACAGGCCTTTCTGACATAGACTTATTCATTTCTTTGGCAATATCTTCAATCTTTCTTACTTTACTCGGTTCATAAGACAAAATGCCTTAAGTAGTCATGTCATCTTTCCCTTTGCTCCTCTCTTTGGCAATATCCTCAGCCTGTCTAGCCTTCAACTTTAGATATTAATCTAAATTTCTTGGCTTTCTGTAACCAAAGAAAGATGGAAAGTCAAGTTTTATATTATCCTCTACTATGAAGAATGATTAAATTTCTTTTCGCACAGCCATCAGTTCCACAGGATATTAGGCAGCAAAAGATATGATGGATGGTGGTTCATAAATGGTTAGAAGTGAAGTGGTTTTAGGTGAAGATCATGAGGATGGTGATGAAGTGATAGGTTTTGATAACAAAGGAACTGGTGATGGAATCCCTTCATCATAATCTTCAATAGCAAAAGTTCTTCTTTTGTGTTGGAATCTGATTTTTGGTGTAAGTGGTCGTAATTGAATTCTTGGTGGTGTGGATACTGGTTGGGTTAAATTGGGAAATGTGATCATGAAAGAGGTTGAGGTAACATCTGTTGATACATTTGATGTAGCAACATTGTTGGTTGGTTTGATGTTGGAGGTGTAACATCTGTTGGTACATTTGTTATACCAACATTTGTTGGTGGTAGAGAGAATTTCTTAGGTGAAGGTTTTTCTTTCTTCTGAGCTGATGGTGTTGGTTTTGTTGGAGTAGGGGATACACTTGTAGGCATGGTAGTGGTTTTAGAAGAGGTGGTTATTGGTTGTTTGACTTTTCTTGTTGACTTTCTTCCTTTTTAAGTGCCAATGTCTTCTTTTTCCATATGCTTGGCTTTTTCTTCTTTAATTGGTTTAGAAGCTTTAGCTTCCAGTGTATCTTGCCTTTTCTACTTTTCCGTGGCAATTTCTTCTACTAGTTTATTCAGGGTCTCATCAATCCCTTTTTGAACACCAGCATCTGATGACACAACTGAAGTTTGATTTGCAGCAGCGGTTGTAATAGACCCTGGCTTTTGTTGCACCTTTGAGTCTGGCTGCAACTTTCTCAGTTTATCACTCTCCCCTTTTTGGCATCATCTTTTACTTCTTCATGAAGGACTGCTGTAGTGGCAGAGCCAGTGGTCTTTACCAAATGTTCTTTAATGGCCTTAATGCCAGCTTGAGTATCTTTGTATCTTGCCTCAACCATGTTTCTAATAAGCTTCATTTGAGTTTTATGGTGAATGTCAGCCCAATTCCTTTGAGCTATAATGATTGGTTGCATAGATTTCCATAGCTCATTGGTAATTTGCTGTGTTGATAGTTGGCTTTGAGAATTTTGTAACATCTGCTTCATCATGTCTTTCATTTCAGTGGTTGAAGACTCCATTGATGTCATTCTCTCTGTCAATAGATTATATCTCAATTCATCACTTAATTTAATATGATCATCTGAATTCCTAGCAGAGGTAGTTGTATTTGGATCATCAATAGGAGGAATCTCCATGTTATCAGACCCAAATGCCCCTTGTCTTGGTACTGGGGACTTCCAACTGGAGCAGAGGTTACAATTGTAGGCTCAACAGTTATTGCCTTTAAGGAAGTCTTATGGATGTAACCATTGTCCAAGTGAAACACTGTTGTGTCATCAATTGTAGTGGCTGCTTCACTTAAATTACCACCAAGAGTTACTTGTAACTCATGAGATGTAACCTCCTCAGCTGTTTCTGGGTTAGCAAAGAGATTTAACTCAGACTCAGTCACATGTGGAGGTGAGCTCTCATGAACAGATGATTGACAGGAACTGATTTGTGTCTGAGTTATCTCAATTGCACGAAATAGAGGTATGATAGAAGGTGGAATTGAGGGTGATGGTTGTGGAGTAGAAAGAGAATATGCCTAGGAAAGGGGCTTAAAATTGAGTCATCTGCTTCATAATGTGGGATCCTTGTGCTTACAACCTGTTCACTATCTGAGGAAGCAGGAGGAGTTTGGCTTCGAGGTGGAGATCTTTTCAACTGTTGTGAGGAAATAGCAGTAGTGGTTTCAGGTGACTTTTGTGTTGTCACCTGTATAGCCTTTGTGATCTCATCTTCGAGAGTATCTTTTTGGGTTTCTGTTTGGTGGGCTTTTGGATTGGGAAGGTTTCTTTTTGGTTTTTGTTGGTGTGGGTTTCATAACCCCAGTGGGGGTATCATGATCACCAAGAGAAGTGGGCTCAAGAACAGAGGTTTGAGCTTATGATGTGGACTATTCTAAATTTTGCTCATCCCCCTTTGCTTGTGCATTTAAAACCTTTAACTCTTGATTTTAATTCTTCTAAAGGTTTCATTTGCTAAACTATTCATTCAAAAACAACTCCTTATTGAAAATCCTTTTCAGGAACTTGTTTTTGAAGATAGTAACTCAAAATTCTAGAATAGATAAGACAAGCTTTATTTTTTGATATTTTATTAAAATTTTCCACCAAATCCATAAACGATGTTTGGGATTGATTAAAATTAGATGTGGTCAAAATAGCATATCCCATATACTGAATATTTTGTGGAATCTCATTAAATGAGGTGGTCTTTGTTGAAAGACATAAAAGTAGGGTATGGAAAAAGAACCTCATTTTAGTAGGAAATTTTGGTTTCAACATTGTAACACCAGTCAATTGACCTTCATACCTACGTTCTATGAATTTAGTGTGCAGGTCTGTTTTAGGAAAAGAAGTGTTACCTTCTAGGTTATTCAGACCAAATGTTGTGGAAATTGAAGATGGGAGATTTGAACTAGGGATTCTCTGAGTTTAGAAGTAATAGCATATGGCTTTTTGTTTTGAATAATGTTGTAAATTGAAGATGGGGAATTTGAACTAGGATTCTCTGAGTTTAGAAGTAATAGCAATGCTTTGTTTTGAATTTCAACTTAGCATTTTCCAGAATTGTCGAAGAGTATCAACATAGAAAGGTGCGTTTGGAAGTGAATTGTTTTGTATTTTGACAATGTCAGAACATCAATTATTGAGTGGAGGAAGTGTTATTTTCATTTTTTCTCGAAAATGGGAAGGTAGTTGTGTGGAGTTTGAATTTCAGAGCCATGATCGGAGATGGAAGTGATGAAGGAAGAAGATGAGAGTAACAGAAACCACTTTGTGGAATTTTGAATTCGAGACGACAAGTGAAAAGCTTGTTTGGATGGAACAGGGATTTATAATGCAAAAAGTGAATGCTGACGTAACATATGTTTCAAAGATTTGATGGCTAACATCTGTCAACGTGTAAACTCTGTTTTGATAATGGATGACAGTTGTTTGGAAACCTCTGCTGGAGACCAGCAGTGGTTGTTAACAGTGGACAAGAACAATGGTGATTTTACACTATCAGGGCATAAATATCAGTGGATAAGGATAAACAGTGGTTTAGCCCAAGCAGTGGATGTGAATATGTTAGGATCCGAGTTTGAAGCTGTTATGAAAGCTCTAAAGATGAAAGATGAAAGACGATAAATCAGATCTAAATGCAGTGGAATGATGAACTTTAATTCATAACATCCGAGAGATTATTTTTCATTATCATGCTTTTAGTGATTATAATCACATGCAAATAAATCAGAATCTCCCCCTCAGCCTAAGATCACTGATTTGTTCGTACATAATGTAAAGAAGAATGATAGATTGATAATTGATGAAAGTGGTCAAATAAACAGTACAAGCACTGTTCTATTTATACTACAATCCTAACCACTGAGCATCTTATTATGATGTCTGCATGAAAGCGACATTTAACAAAATTAACAAACTAACAACATCTGCTAAGCTAACCTCTACTATAACTAAACATTACAAAGACTGATAGTAAAACACTACTGAGACATCCTCTGTTGGCCTTCAGCAGAGCTTTGCCTCGGCAGACCTTTAGCTTTAATCTTTAGCGGAGCTTTACCTTGCCAGACCTTTAGCTTTAGACTTCAGCAGAGCTTTGTCTCAACAGAGTTTTGCTATGGCAGACCTTTGACGTTTAGTCTTTAGCAGAGTTTGACTTGGGCATATGTTATATTATTATTAGGATCATAGGTTGTAGTATATTTTGGCTTTCTATTACCTGTTCTTTTGTAGGGTTCAATTCTAACAATCTCCCCTAGAACAGATGATGCCAAAACAAAAACTTTATTACTGATCTTTATTTCTCATCAACGATTCCCTTATTTGTCCTTTGAACTGAAGTTCAAAGTCCAGGGCAATCATATCATCTAAATCTCTTTCAAGTTCAAGTTTCAGCAAGTCTTGGAGGCCAGCTGCATCCAAACGATATGCACGCTCCATTTTTATCTTTTGATCTCTACCATTTGGGCTTGAGCAGTGTCAATTCATGGGTGTCTATGGAAGACTTCCATTTTAGAATTTTTGAGTCAGATGGTTTTCTTGGGAGTAGGTTACTTGTGATGAGTTGGTGAGATAGGTCTGCTTACAAGTGTAGAAAGTGAGGCTCTAAGCTTATCACTTGCAGCATCTATGTATACAAAATTTGATTCTTTATCCACTCTTTTCTTAGTTCTTCATGCATCCTTTGATCCTCTTCTTCCATCTGCTTTTGCCTCTTTACTTTATTTAAGGCAATGGTGGATAAGCTAGAGGTTGAAGTTGATCTTTTAGAGCATGGGTCTGTTGAGGAGAAGTGGTTGATTGAGCATAGATTGGCTTTCTTGGGACAGAAGGGTCCTTCTTTCTTAGCTCTTCCAATCCTCTGTAGGTATCTACCATTTTTGATTCTGGCCATCTAGCAATTTGCCTTGTTGTTCCATATGGAGCATCAACAAGTTCGGCTTTCATTCTTTTAATTTTAAGAGCATGGTCTTGGCTTTCAAGTTCGGCCTTTTTCCAAGTAGGAGGAGTAGGCTTTTTTGAAGGATCCTTGAGCATTGTATGAATTCTTTCAATTTCTTCTTTTAGCTCATTTGTCGACCAGACTTTAAATTGAGCCCTTGTTGCTTTGTAAGGCTTATGCTTTATGACATGATTAAGGCAGTCTTCTTTTAATTCAGGATCATTAGTGGTTGGTTTTTCAGACATAAACTTACTCAACTCCTTAGCAAATTCTTCAATGTTTTTCACTTTGCTCAGTTGAAATTGCAAGGAGATTTGTAAAGCCCTGTTGTCTTTATCTTTTGATTTGTCTTTCGCAATGGACTCAGCTTGTCTAGCCTTCAACTTAAGATATTCATCAAGATTCATAGGCTTTCGATACCCCAGCAAAGATAGAAATTCTCTCTGTTTCGGATCCTTTATCTTGTAAAAAGCTTCTATCTCTCCTTTAATGGCAAAAAGTTCCAAAGGGTATAGTGCACCCATTGGAAGGTGTAGGTCCCCTAGTCCTTATGGATCTTCACAGAATCGTCTATCTAATCTAGAGTGCAGAATCCCCTAGATTAGATTTCACAGAAACAAGAACAAGAACAAATTCCTTCAAACAGTCTTCTATTGATTATCTAACACAAAGTGTTTATAATCAATTCAAGACTCTTCTCTCAATCTCTCTGAACAACTAAACCAGCAACACAGCAATAGAACCAACAACCTAAACCCTAATGCAAACCTTCATTTAAATAGAGATAGGTTATGCACATGGGCTAGGGTTTCCTACATGGACTGCTAATGGGTTTAAAGCCCAATTCGCCTTCCATGCATTATTTTCTGTCTAGTTCAGCCCAATTACTTCTAATTCACTAATACAAAACTAAACTTGCTAAGCGTTTATCATTTTACTAATTACAAGATATCCAAAGACCAAATCTAAGTTGTTGTCACAAATATGCACCAACAAACTCCCCCTTAACAATAGCTTCATAAAATAACTTAGTCTTTAGTCTTCTTGCAATCTTCAACATCTTTGAAAAACGTTGGTCTTTGGTAGCTTCAACTTTAATAGCTTTTGTAAGCAAAACTTCAAACCTCTTCAACTTTGTCTGCACTATAGAAAGGAGGTTCTACCATGCATCCAAGCAAACTCCTCTTCACCAAACTTCTCAGCAACACACTGCTACAATCTGTATACTATAAAACAAACATCTCGAGAAACCATTAGAATTTTTCAACACAAGTTAAACAAATTATTATTATTCAAGAGATAGTAAGACTATATCTCAGATTAAGCACTTCTCAACTCATTGCATAGCAAACTTCAAACCTCTTCAACTTTGTCTGCACTATAGAAAGGAGGTTCTACCATGCATCCAAGCAAACTCCTCTTCACCAAACTTCTCAGCAACACACTTCTACAATCTGTATACTATAAAACAAACATCTCGAGAAACCATTAGAATTTTTCAACACAAGTTAAACAAATTATTATTATTCAAGAGATAGTAAGACTGTATCTCAGATTAAGCACTTCTCAACTCAAACCATATACTCAAAATTTTACGCACACATAACCAGCAAGATCGTAAAAATTTTGAACTCATCTTCTAACACCGTCTCCCCCTATCGGTAACAACTCCTCCACGAACAACCAATATCTGTACAATAAGAATTTACAAGAAAATGAAATATTTTTGGATTTTTATATTTTCTGAAAGCAAATAAATAACAAAATAATAAACACTCTGTTTTTGTGAGATTCACCGTTAAGAAGATCATCTCAGCACCATCAAGTTGTTTTCACACTATCTGATTATTTTATATGCAATATTCATGAAAAGCAGTTCAAGACGATTACCAGTATTGTTTATCCACTTAAACAAAATACATGAACATTTCAAGTACCTCGTGATCTGTTTAGAGAATTTATACTTGATATACTAGTGTGTCCCACTTCAGGACATAACCCTGCGATCAAGGTATGCACAAAAATTCATCGTAGTAGGTGAGTATACTGAAATTCATCCTTTTTGATTAACACGTTAAATAATTGGTGATCAGGTCAGTACTTCCGTACAACAAAGATACCAATATCCAATGAGGGTTAGGACAAATACCAAATTTTGGTACGAATAATGCAATTTACACATTTGAATGACTCTGTAGGAGAGCTTCTTCAAGTTTTGGGATTTGGCATTTTTGGCTCTTTTAAGATATCCTGGATGTGCCTAGGTCAGCATATATCTGGATGCAGAAGAAGGACAACCTTGATACCCCGGATGAAATAACGATATAAAGACCTAAAACCTTAGATTTTGGCAATCTATCAATGCAAGATTTAAGGTTATAAAACCATACGCCACTGATATGTTACCCACTTATACACAGTTTATTATATTTATATCACCAAGGTAAGTTGATTATTCATGCCTTTTGCCTACTAGTACATCTTATAATGAAGCTGCTATCACACTTAAGCAATTTTCTTTAATTTCAGTGTGGCAGTCTAACTTGCTGATGTACTATCATTTCTTCTTTTTCGCATAGTGAAAACTCATTTTTGATTTTCTATTTTTTATGTTTTTGAAAAGCAGTAAATTTATCTACAAACTATATTTATGGAAAAATTTTAACTTTTCAACTTACTCCCCTTAAACTCACGCACTAACTAACACTCTTTTTGGCTTAGGGAAATTTCTCCCCTAAATTTTTGTTTTTATGGAGTAAAGTTTTAAAAACAGAAATTTAAACACAAACAGACTCCCACTTCAACCTGACAAAAAGGTTTTTCACTTTTAGTAAACCGTATCTAACACAGAAGTAAATAATTCGTTACCATGTGTAACCTACTATTCACCTCAGATGATTTACAGGAATAACCACTGTTGAACACATCAACAGTCCTTCTTGTCATCCTGCACACACTCAACAACTTAGTTAGACTGGGGGACCCAAGCCTTAAAGGTCTTGGGTCGTCCAGATTCATCAACCACTGGAACATCCATCCAATATCCATAACACCCTACTGGTGTCTTTGATGTCTTCCAAGTTGTTGGACACGATTTATAATTTTCACGAGATCTTTGATCGCGAGCATTCCAAAAAAATCTCGGATTTTCCAACCTTTGAAAATAATTATCTCGAAACCTTCTTCTCCCATTATCATAATTTGATCTTTGAAAAATTTTTGGATTGTTTTGAACATTGGAGTTACTAAAACCCCTATATTCGTTTCTTCTTTGAAGTTTTCGATTACCAGAAGTTTGGTATCGTTTTCGATATCCAAAATTTTTACTTTGAAAAAATTTGATTTGCCATTATCATGATATGATTTAGGAGAAGAGTTTCTTGAACCAACAAATCTTCTTGATGTTGAAGGTTTAGGTTGAAATATTGGTTGATTTGTCTGAAAGCTGGATTTAACATTTTTATTTGAACCAACCTGCTTTCCATCCTTAACCTTAACCTCAGCCTCAACCTCTGCTTTCTTACCCTTTTTAAGAGGACAACAACTAGCCACATGTCCTTTGTTTTGACATTTAAAACATGATATTTTCTTAAAAATTTTCTTCGTGTTAGATCCCTTTTTAAATGTTTTGACCGTTTCGTCTACAATATCCTCATCCACTTTATGAGGTGTACTATTAGACCTAACTGATTCTTTCAGAGAACCTGGACTATCAGGTATGTCAACTGTTATCGGATCCATTATAGCTGGTATAGTAGGAACAAAATCTGTTAGCTCATTTTCATTTGGTAAAAAGGAGTAATCCTGATCCTTAGAAGATGAAGCTTTACTTAACCCCACTCCTGTTTTATCACTACTCCTTTTCAAACTTTTCTGAATTTGAGTCCTGACTACCGAGGATTCTCCAAATTTGTCTAACTTTCTATGAAGTTCAACAATTTTGGCCTGTGCACCAGCCAATTCTGTGCACTTTTCAGAAAGCTCCTTAGTCTTATCCTTCACAGTTTCACGAGCCAAATCAATGATCTGTAAAAGTTCATTGACTTTGCTGGTCAAACTGATGCTTTCTTGTTCATTTGAATTGAGTGTATTTAAAAAAAATGACTCCCTTTTACTCAAAAGAACATTTGACTCTTTCATTGTTTTCTAATTCAACAAACAGAATTTTGTTTTGCTTCGATAATTTGTCAACTTTACCCTGTAATTCAATGCAATTATGACAAGTATGACTAACAGATTGAAATTGTACCTGTACCTTTGCTGTAAGCTCATCTATATCATCCATGCACACTGTAGCTTTTGCATCCTTGAGTTCCATTCTCTCATTCTCAGGTTCCTTCTTCTCTTCTATCTTGCAGCTTCCTTCTTCTCAGCCACACGTGTACTTTGTCTTGAAGTACTCTGATAACGTTTTTCTAAAGCTTCCCACAGCTCTCTAGACGATCCATACCTATTAAAAATGTTTTTCATATCAAATGGCTAGGACATCTTTATCGCTGCTAAAGCCTTCTTCTCAGCATCATATATATGTTTCTCAGAATCTTCCATCTTCTCATGTGAGAGAACCATAATTCTTCCATTAACTCGACGTGTGGGAGCAATGTACCCATCGATCATACAATTCCACATCTTACTATCTTCAGTTTGAACAAATGTCTCAAACTGCTTCTTCCATTCTACATATTGTTCAGCATTTATCAGCTTTGGCCAGTTTTTAACACCCTCACTTAGATTGTTCAATTTACCCATCTTCAACACGCAGCTAACAGTTTAAATGGATTTTGGTATACCTGTGTCAAAACCTAAATCTAACCCGCAACTTATCGTAACAAAACCATTAAAAACGTTCACAAATTTGTCCGAAAAGTGTGATTACCAAATTGTATCGTTAGACTCGTCTCGACAATACGAATCCAACAATATATAATGTCCGATAGCGATTTTAGGAATTTTCGTGCCTTTTTTGTCCTAAAAATCACACGAGCCTAACCGTGCAACCGGTTTGTTAGGAATGTTTATGGATCAAATTCTATGTCTGAAAAAGTTTAACTCCAGTTACTTCAGCTGGTTAACTTTCCACTTTCTTAATCCTAAATCAAAACAGTGTCAAATCCGAAACAGTAACTCGGATTGACAATCCGAGATGAAAATCCGGAACAGTAATCCGAACTGCTAATCCGAAATGGTGATCTGAAATAGTGATCCGAGATGAAATCCGGAATGCACTGATCTGATCCGAAATGAAAATCCGGAATAGAGTATTCTGATCCGAGATGGAATCCGGAATAACTACTGATCTGAAATTCAATCCTAAATAGCTTCTAATCCGAAATTCAATCCGAAATGGAATCCTAAATGGGTTTTTCAGATCCGAAATGGGATTTTCAGATCCGAAATGGAATCCGAATTACACTTCTGATGATCTAAAATGCAGATTTCTGATCCGAAATTCAAGTCTGCAATCTGAATGCTTTACTTTTTTGATACGAGATGCCTTTCTTCAATCCGAAATACCTGCTGTTAATCCGAAATACCTGTTGTTAATCCGAAATACCTGCAGAAACCCTAAAACAGCCGTCAAAACCCTAATTCAGCAGTCACAAACTTCAAGAACAGCCTCCAAAATGCCAAAAAACCCAACTTTTTCTACTGTTACGATTCTAAACTGAGCAAAATCAAGAGCCAAATGCTCTAATACTAATTGTAGGTCCCTTAGTCCTGATGGATCTTCACAGAATCGTTTATCTAATCTAGAGTGCGGATCCCCTAGATCAGATTTCACAGAAACAAGAACAAGAACACGAACAAATTCCTTCAAACAGTCTTCTATCGATTATCTAACACAAAGTGTTTACAATCAATTCAAGACTCTTCTCTCAATCTCTCTGAACAACTAAACCAGCAACATAGCAATAGAATATGAATGGAAAACGACATCTTTATTGGTTTTATTGGTTCTATTTCCTATTTTTTATGAAGAGAATGAATCTTTTTATCGAAGGAGCAACATAAACCCTAATGCAAACCTTCCTTTATATAGAGATAGGTTATGCACATGGGCTAGGGTTTCCTACATGGATTGCTAATGTCTAAAGCCCAGTTCGCCTACCATGCACTATTTTGTGTCTAGTTCAGCCCAATTACTTCTAATTCACTAATACAAAACTAAACCCGCTTACGATTTATCATTTTACTAATTACAAGATATCCAAAGACCAAATCTAAGCTGTTGTCACAAATATGCACCAACAGAAGGAATGGAGATGATAAGTGCATGGTTGGAAATGGGGTTTAAGGATGTGGCAGTGATGAGGATAGTTGTGAAGTGGATTGTGATGATGTAGGCAGTGGTAATTGACTCTCTTCATCATCATCATCAACAACAAAAGTTTTCTTTTTGCATTGGAACTTATGTTTTGGAGATGGTGGATTTTTAGGAATTAGAGATGGTGTGGATAATAGTTCGGTTAATGTTGGAAATGTGATTAGGGCAGTGGTTTGAGCAACATCTGTTGTTCTAGCATCTGCTGTCACCCCAACATCTATCCTAACATCTGTTGGGGTTATGGTGACAGAGGATACAATAATAGTAGCTACAGCAATGGTTGTAGAAGAGATGGGAGTTGGTTGTCTTGCTTTTCTTCTTTAATTAGCCTCAAAATCTTTTTCTTCAAGCGTACCTTATCATTGTTGCTTTTCATTAGCAATCCTTTCAGCTTCTTTGTTCAGGGTCTCATCAATTCCTTTTCCAAAAGTAGCTTCGGATGCTTTAGTAGTGGTTGCTGGCTGTTGTTGCACCTTTAATTTAACCTTTGAATCAGGCTGCCACTTTCTCATGTAATCTTTCTCCCCCTTTTTGGCATCATCTTCTTTGTCATCTTGAAGAATGATAACCGGGGCAGAGCCAGTAGTTTTTAGCAAGTGGTCTTTGATGGCTTTAATGTCAGCCTGGTATCTTTATATCGAGCCTCAACCGTATTAAGGATCAACTTCATATGGGTTTCATGCTGAATATCTGCAAATCGTCTTTGAGCTAGGATGATTGGTTGAACAACCTTCCATAGCTCATCAGCATTTTGTGTTGGAGATGGTTGAGGTTGAGAATTTTTGAGCATTTGTTTCATCATGGATTTGATTTCATCTATAGATGATTCCATGGCATTGATTCTCTCCATCAATTCTTAATATTGTAATTTATCACCAAAATGGATAGGATCATCTAAATTCCACCAGAGGTAGTTGTATTTGGATCAGCAACATGAGGAGTCACAATGTTGTCATAACCAAATGCCCCTTGTTCTTGGTACTTGGGACTTCCAACTGGCTCAGATGATACAATTGCAGCCTCAGCAGTTGTTGCCTTCAAGGAAGTCTTATGTATGTAACCACTATACAACTGAGCCACTGTTGTAGTAGTAGTTGTAGTAGTTGCTTCACTTGAACTACCACCAAGAGATACATGTAACTCATGGGGTGTAACCTCCTCAACAGTTTCTTGGTTGGCTAATTGACTTTCTCAGATTCAGTCAATGCGGGAGTTAAGCTCTTAGTGGGTGATTTGAGGGACTGCTTGTAATCTAAGTTTTCTCAATAGCTTGAAACAGAGGTAAAAATTGTGGAAGGAATGGGAGAGGTGGGTAATGGAGTAGAAAGAGACGTAGCCCTAGGAGAAGGGCTTGAGAAAAAATGTCAATTGAATCATCTGCCACCTAGTGTGGTGGTGTCCCTATACTTACAACTTCTTCCTTTTGTGAGGAACCAAGAGGAGCTTGTGATGGTGGAGATCTTTGAACCAACTATTGTGAAGAAGTAGCAGTAGTGGTTGTAAGTGACTTTGGTGTTGTCTTAGGTAAAACATCTGGGATCTCATCTTCTAGAGTTACCTTTTTGGAGTGTTTGGTGGGATTCTTGGATTTGGTGGGTTTTTTTGGGTTTTTCTAGTGGGGTGGTATAGCACTGGTTTTAGTGCCATGTTCACAAGGAGCAGTGGGCTCAGCAACAGAGGAAGGAACAGTGGTTGTGGAAGTAGTCAAAAATTTGCTTAGTCTCTGTTGCTTTGGTTTTCAGCACCTTTGGTCTGTGTTGAGAGTCTAGTAAAAGTTTCATGTTTAAGGCTGCCAACTTTACAGATGACATCTTGATGAAAATCAGTTTCAAAAACTTGTTTTTGCAAATAAAAACTCAACAACCTAGGGTTTATCAAAATAGCTTTACCCTTTTTAATATTATTAAAATTTGCAACCATATTAGAAAACCATACCTGAGAAAAATTAAATTTTGATTTGGTCAAAATAGCATAACCCAAGTATTGAATATTTAAAGGTATTTCGTTAAAAGTAGTTGTTTTGGCTGACAAACATAATAAAAGTGTGTGGAAAAAGAATTCATGTCAACGGGAAATTCAGGTTTAAAAATGGTAATACCTGATAACTGAGCTTCATATCCTCGCTCAATGAATTCAGTATGGAAATCTTTCTTTGGGAAGAAGTGGGGTCATCGAGGTCGTTAAGACCAATATGGTGGAGATAGTAGATGGAGAGATTTGAACAAGTGACTGTCCAATATTTGAAGTGATGGCAAAAGGCTTTTTGTTTTGAACCTCGAGTTCAGCATTTGCCCAAAATTGGCAAAGGGTATCGAGATAGATCAGAGCCTTGGCCAGTAACACATCTTTGTATGATGATGTTTGTAGAACATCAATCACGGAGTGAAACGCAGTGTTATTATTGGTTTTTCGAATATTGGAAGGTAGTTGTGGGGAGTTTTTATGATGAGATTCATGGTGAAAGAGTGATTATTGAGAGTTTGGAAGAGGATGAGAGTAATGGAGATTTTTAGGGAGAAATTTTGAAATCGAAACGGCAAGTGGAACTCTGTTTGGATGAAAGATGGTTTATAAAGGGAAAAGTGAATGCTGATGTGGCAGCGTTTCCAAAAGATCTGATGGCTAACTTCTATGTACGTGTAAACTCTGTTGGATAATGGAGAATAGTTTTTGGGAAACCTCTGCTAGAGACAAGTAATGGTTCTGAACAGAGGAATGATCAGTGGTGATTTTACACTATCAGAGGATAGATTATCAGTGGATACGGAAAATAGTGGTTTCACTAACAATGGAAGTAGAATAGAGAATACACTTTCAGCAACAAATAGATTTTCATGCCAAGCAGAGGTTTGGAGAAACAGTGGTTATGAACAGACTTTAGAGATTTATTGAAAATTTTCAATTTTAGCAATTTTTAAGGATGAATTTTTTACTTTCTGAAAATATTTTGATGCTATTTATGCATGGAACACAATTGCTTGTTTTTATTCCATATTTAGCATACCAATTCTAGAGATCAGACTTTCAAAGGTAGATGTATCTAATTCTTTTGTTACAACATCTGCCAGTTGATCTTTAGTTGGAACATGATGCAGAGAAATCAAACCTTTTCACAGCAATCCCTCACAAAGTGATGTCTGATGTCAATGTGCTTTGTCGTAGAATGAGATACTGGATTTGAAGGATGTTTTCAGCTGCTTGACTATCTAACATGAGAGGAGTCTTTAAAGCAGTTACACCAAAATCCAATAGTTGATTTTGAAGCCATAAGAGTTGAGCAGTGCAGTTTGCAGCATCAATTTACTCAGTAGTGGATGTTGATAGTGCAACTTGCTTTGCCAAGAAACTAAGCAATTACCTAGAAATTTACATCCTCCTGAGGTTGACTTCCTTGTGGTGTGACATTCAGCAAAATCATTGTCTGAATAACCTGAAAGCTTAATATTTCCATTAGCTAGATACCAGATACCAAGTGTGGGAGTACCTTTTATGTATCTAAATACCCTTTTTATATCAATGAGATTGGACTTCCTAGGTGCTAACTGGGATCTGACACAAACACATGTTGCAATCATGATGTCTGGCCTTGAGACAGTTAGGTACAATAAAGAACCTATCATGCTTTTATAAAGAGTTTGATCAACCAAGTCATCTTTGTCATCAACAGTGACTAGCTTTGAGGTTGCCATGGGTGTGCTACATGGTTTACAATCATTCATATCAGATTTTGTAAGTAGTTCTTTGACATACTTACTTTGGTGAATGAATGTACCATTTTGCAATTGTTTTACTTGGAGACCAAGAAAACATTGGAGCTTAACCATTGCACTCATTTCAAACTCTACTGCCATGAGTTATCTGAACTCTTTACATACGGCAGTGCATGTGCATCCAAAATGATGTCATCCACATAAATTTGGACAAGTATCAAATCCTTTCCTCTCAATTTTAGAAATAAAGTTTTGTCAATTTTACCCCTTGTAAAAGCAATGGATAACAGAAAGGTGGAAAGAGTTTCATACAAGGCTCTTGGTGCTTGTTTCAACCCATACAAAGCTTTGTTAAGCTTGTAGACATGATCAGGATAAAATGCATCTTCAAAACTAGGAGGTTGACAAACATGTACCTCTTCTTTGATCTTATCATATAAGAATGCACTTTTGATATCCATTTGAAACACCTTGATGTTGTGGTTAACAGCAAAGGCTAAGAACAATCTGATGGCTTTTAATCTTGTACAGGAGCAAAGGTTGCCTTCTTCTTGTTTGTAACCTTGAATCACAAGCCTAGCTTTATTCTTGACAACAATACCCCTTTCATCAGTTTTGATTTTGAAGACCCATGTTGTGCCAATTAGACATACATCCTTTAGCAATGGTACAATTTCCCATACTTGTTGTCTTTTAAACTGAAGGAGCTCTTCTTGCATGGCTTCTGCCCAATTGTTGTCTTTTAGTGCCTCTTGGTACTTGACAGGTTGTGTGAGAGATATGAAACCAACAAAAAGACAAATGTTTTGGGATTGACTTCTAGTGAGCACCCCTTCATTGATGTTGCTAATGATAAGATCAGGTGGATGGTTTTTAAGGTAGATTAGATCTCCTTTATATGGAATAATGGCATTTTGAGGTGAAGGCTGCAGATGAGAATCATCTGAGCTAACATCTGTTGCCAATTTTGAAGAGCCAACATCTGTTTGGAGTGGAGGTGGAGGTGGTTGTGAGAGAGGTGTAAAAACATGATGCTTTTATCCATAGTGGTTTGACTTTTATCAATAGAGGTTATAATTGATGAGATGGCAGAGGATTGAGGATCAGTAGTGGCAGAGTTCTCACAGTTTTAATAACATCTGCTACTCTAGTGGTGGATGTGGCTTTATACTGTGGAATCACAATGCCATATCCATAGTCTTGTTATGGAGAGTGTGGTGTACCTGCAGGGTCAGTCTTGATAGACACAGTTTCAAATGTGAATTTGTCTAAATCAAAAAGTTTAGCAGGATCTGCTGGGATTTTTAATGAAGAAAGTTCATTGAACTTAACATTCAAGGTCTCTTCCACACACCTAGTCCTTGAATTGAAGACTATATAGGCTTTAGTAGTGGTTGAGTGTCCTAGAAAATAACCACAGTCTACTTTGGCTACAAATTTTGAAATTGAATCTTTTAGATTTAAAATGAAGCATTGGCAGCCGAATATTTTAAAATATGAGATTGGTGGTTTGATTTTGAACAGAGTTTCATAAATAGTGGATTGATGCCTGGGGTTAATCAAAACTCTGTTTTGAACATAACAAGCAGTGTTTACAGCCTTTGCCCAAAAGGACAAGGGTAAACCAGAATCTGCAAGCATGGTTCTAGCAGCTCCAACTGAAGTTATGTTTTTCCTTTCAACCACCCCATTTTGTTTTGGTGTTCTTGGAATGTTGTGCGGCCTCCCAATTCCTTTTCACACACAAAACTCATCCAACTCCTTATTTTTAAACTCTGTGCCATTGTCACTCCTGAAGACTTTTACTGGCGAGTCAAATTGCTTTTCAACTTGTTTCACAAATCCTTGCAAGATACATGCAGTCTCATCCTTGGAGTGCAAAAAGTAAGTCCATGTAAACCTTGAAAAATCATCAACTATGATAAGACAATATTTCTTTTTACTTAGACTCTTGATTTTTACAGGTCCAAACAAATTCATTTGCAATAACTATAAACCCTGACTTGTTTTGGACTCACCAATGGGTTTGTAAGAACTTTTATGTTGTTTTCCTTTTAAATAGGAAACACAATGTTCTTCTTTTGTGAAAGATTTTGTGGTAAGCCTCTTACAAGGCCTTGTTTAGAGAGTGTGGTGATAGTTGTCAGATTTGTGTGTCCAAGTCTTTTGTGAGTTCTATTTCTTTATTAGAGGTAGCTGAGAACAAACAAGCATTAGTCATTGGATTATCCTTCAACATATCAACCACATACACATTGCCACTCTATGAGCAACAAGTTGGGCTTTGCTCTCAGCTATGATTTGATCTATCTTTTTAACCACTTTGGGCCCAACAATCTGACAAGTTTTCTTAGTGAAGAATGGCCCATAGCCCTTGTCACTCATTTATGAAACACTAAGAAGATTAAATTTCAGATTGTCAATAAGATTAACATTTTCAAATTTGAGTTTCCCAGCTTGAACTGTTCCTGACCCAAGCACCTTCCCTTTTGAATTATTACCAAAGGATATATCACCCCTCCATGAGCTATGAAGTCTTTGAGAAGGGCTCTACATCCGGTCATATGCCTAGAGCCTCCACTATCTACATACCATAAACTATCAAGGCAAGTAGAAGCTCCCTACACAATGGTAAATAATGAGTTTAGGTGAGTTTCCAAAGCCAAAATGGCTTTGGAAGGAGTCACCAACATGTCATGCTCAAATTTTGAAGAATGGTCAGTGGTTTGAATAGATCTTTGTAACATCTGTTGAGACCCCTCTCCAACCGAATGATAGTAACCATAAGGATGCCTAGGTTTAGAGGACCTGTGTAACCATCATAACTAAGAGGTTCCTTCTGATAAATTGGTTGGTCATATCCTCTTGAGTATTGGTTGGAAACTGGTCCATCTGTTACCTGCACCTTTCTAGGAGGAGAGGTTTTGTGCAATGCTTTGGTAACAGGTGTTTCATGTCACACCCTAGTCGTAGCGGAAGTGCAAGTGTGTGACTATTAGGTATTCACTGCATCCAATTTAGTATACAAATATAATTCAACAACGATGCCATACAAGTAATAAGTTGCATTCCGATATTTACAACCAACCAAAAATGATTTCATAGTTTCAATTGTTTTCAACTTGTTATCGTAACCATAATTTAGAGTACACTACTTCAAAATAAGATATTGTTTTCATCACAAATGCATAATGAGGTTTTCGCCCCTGTATACACATACGAAGTTGGGATATAAGAGGCAAACCCTCCAAAAGATGGCACATCGTTTTCTTAACATTTTCCCGTAACCAGAATCGTATCACCAGCTCATGCCTTGCGTCCTGAAATACATGTAATTTTAAAAGTCAACAAAAGTTGGCAAGTTCATGTTATTAATGTTTTCGTATAAAAATGTCATTCTTGAAATGGAGTAATGAAATCCGAGTATGTTATTAGCATCATGGAGTTTTAGGGATCTATCAGTGTGTCGCGAGCACCCTGACGTATATGTGCCATAAGTAAGTAACCAAACCGAGACAACTTTGACATCATTGGGATCACAAAAGCACTCCGAAGGGTATAGCAACTAGGAGCGGAGCGCGTCTCAAACTCAATAGATCTACATCTTTTGCACCTTGGTCACAATGTGATTAATGGTTACTATTGTCATCATCTTACTTACGCACAAATGATGGTGCATTCAACTAAACCCATAGCTAACATACTGTTTGTGATGACATGTATTTCCCATCGATACTTTTAAAACAAAACTTTGAAATAATTGAAAGGAGGGACACGAACTCACAGCTTTGCATTCCGTACGTTGTACTATTCGTAGTTTGGTGTCCTTACAAGTGTGTAACCTACATGTGTATTAAGTTTATTAGACACCTAGGCCTCGTTGGACCTTGTACCAGTTGTTCATCTTGAATTCCTGTTATGTATTCTTTATTACCGTAGAGCAACTTTTATCATAGTGTTGGTAGTTCGTTTGTTTGGTTAATATTTTTATACATATATTTCTCAAATATATATATATATATATATATTGTTTTCTTACATCGTGTGTGAGTCGGGCCTTGCCCTTCAAATGTCCTCGTGCCTTGCACGCGTGTCATTGGGCCTTGCCCATGTCATCTATGTCATTGGGCCTAGCCCATGTTTTCATGTCATTGGGCCTAGCCCATGTCTTTATGTCATTGGCCTAGCCCATGTCTTTATGTCATTAGGACTAGCCCATGTCTTCATGTCATTGGGCCTAGCCCATGTAATTTATATGCTTTAGGGCTTTGTCCATATATTTCATACATTTGGGCCTTGTCCATATATTTTATGCAATTGGGCCTTGCCCATGCCTTTTATAAATTGGGCCTAGCCCAAATTCATTTACAAGAGCCCATTATTTTATAGGTCTTATACTTATAATTTTTACTAAGTATAGATTTGTAAGTATACTTATTTTTATACTTTTATAAAATTACTTAGTATATCCTTTTATGTTTTAACATTCGGGGTTTTGATATCGATAACATATATATATGTTAAGTGCCTAAATATATATTTTAGACTTGTCGTCGTTGTCGTTTAATACATACTTTTTCTCGTCGACAATCGCCGGTCATCGTTATAACTCTTCATGTCGGTGATCTATCCGTTGGTTGACGACACGTCGGTGTATTTGTGTATGTTCGCCCATCGTCCGCATTGCTTCGTTTGTCTGATTATTGTTTTGACGTATGGTAAAAATGTATTTGTTGGTGTCACCAACACTTGTTAATATTTTCAAGTGTTTGTAGTATTTTGTGTAGAGTTGGGTATTTTTATGGTGAATACCCTAATATTCTAAATACATACACATACCATACACATGTATTCACACATAATTCTTGGTGACAAAATATGTATATATACTTTTATTTCCACAAGTATCCATATATAAATTTATAAGGATCACTTATTTTAACTTGTAAAAACATATATTTATATACTTGCTAAACACTTGGGTGTTTAGGGTTTAACCATTGTCATTAGAACTTACCTAATGACGGTTTAAGTTACTAATCGTGTTTAGTCCCGCTAATCACCCCGTTAATCATACCTTAATCGCGATTAGATTTTTAGAAAATTTCGCCATAATTTCCCCTAAACTGTGGTGTTTTCCACGTTTTTAAAACGTATATAAACCCAGTCGAAACTCATAATCAAGATCAACAAATAATTTAAAGCTTCCATATTATTTTGTTTACAACTTATGTACATCATCATCCATAGCTTTTGGTAGTCAAAATCTTATTAAAAATATAATGAGATTTCAACATTTATTAGCATTTTTAAACCATCATTTTTGTTACATCATAAGATCAATTCCTTCATTTTAAACCCCATTTGATTACTACACTTTTTAAGATGGTTACATCTTAAATCATAGTGTTTATTCTTTATAAAAGTTACTCATGTGTAATAAAATTACTTTTAGATTGTAGTAATCTTTATGGATGATGAAGTTGATGATCTTGTTTAGATTTAAACATTACCATTTTTAAATCATCATTTTCATATATATATATATCCATACAAGATCATCTTACTTTTAAACCTTACTTTAACATAAACAACATCATCATGCTAACTAGTTAACATATAAACACATAATCGACACAAAATAAACTATATTCAGTGTTATTATTTGGGTGTGATGTTTAGTTATTTTTCATAGATTATTAACTTGTACTTCCCTAAACTAGACATGGTAAGAAGCTAGAATATGAAGAGATTTGTCTTACAATGGTTGCACAAGTTTAGTGAAGATCTAGGATGAAAATGAAGCTCCAAGAAAGCTCTAATGGTCCTCCACCTTTGCTAGCATCTTGGATGGTCTAGAAATGGTTTTAAAGTTAGTGAAATGAGGTGGTTAATGGTGGTTTTGTGGTCATTTAATGGAGGCGGTTGTAGCCATGGGAAGGAGGGAGAGAGATAGGTAAATTGGTTCATTTTTAAGTGAGGAAAATGATGGAAAATGTGAGGTGATGTTGTTATAAAATCATCATCTTTCAAGATCACTAACCATATCTATCACCATGCTTCTAATCCCACATTTTCAACAAGAATCAAGTGGGTGTGGGACCCACTTGAATCCGCCAACATGTGGGGGGGGGGGGTAAAATGTAACTTTCTTTTGTAACATGTGGTTATTTATTAGATTTTTAGGTAATTAACTTAAGTGTTATGATTAGGAGGGTTCATCTTGTACCATTAGCAAATAATTAGGGTTAAGGGTGTTAATCTATGATAATTAAACCACTTGACAAATTAATATAAGTTTCGGATGATGAAAACGTCATTAGTTCGCTCATCGACACATATTCGCTAATAAACGAACCTTATTATTTAGTACCGGAAGCTTTGGTTTTTGACCATCAAAATTGTCATGGCATTTATTTAGTGCAATTCTATCTAGAAATATGCTTAGCTAGTTCGCTAGATGAATATATGTTGAGTTAGAATGGCCGAAATACCTTTCGTTCGATTGTTCACTCGATATCGGCACTTATATATCTTGCCGTAGAACTTTTCTGAAAGTTGTGTTTCCGTGGCCTCAAGATAGTTGAAAGGATTCTGAGCCCCAAATGAGGCTTAACTAGTTCTCAAGATGCTTGTATGAGGCTATCGGCCTCTAAAATGTTCTCATCGGTTCGATAAACGGTGGCTTTCCAGTCGAGTTGTACACTATTTGCCGTATGACCGGAAACGATATCTTTTATGCATTTTTGCTATCATCATATTGTTTTAGGATGTTCAACATTGTTTGTTATAATCATGAAATCCGGAATCCACCGAATTAGTATTACGGACAAACGGAAATTTGTCGCCTTTTTGGTCGAAACGGACAATTTTGCAAGTTTGGCGTTGTTCCGGAAAGTTACATATTTTTGTAATGGGGGTTCCCATATCAATGTTTTCATATATATACGGACTCAGTTATGGCATTAGCACGCCGTTATTTGTTTTTCTTATTCGTTTTAGCGGTTTTGCCGACACAAATAGTGCAACCGCAAATAGTGCGCCCAACACTTTCTACCAACACTTTTAGGGCATTGTTTGGTTTATTCCGCGTCGTAAGGAAACCAGTATATGTTATGATCTGACTTACTTGTCCTAATACTTGTGATATGACGTACGACTCAGCTACACAATTAAATTACAATAATATGCTTTAGATTATGAAATAAAAATAGTGATTAGATTATACGGAAATACTGGTTATTTGCCATTTGTCACATACTCCCCCTATTAAAAGGAATTTCGTCCCGAAATTCTGTTTAAGGCATCCTCTGAAGGAGTCTTCTTGAACAGGTGGGGGTATTTTTCCTAGATCTGATCTTCACGTTCTCACGTGTACTCGGGACCGTGATGCGAGTTCCAACGAACTTTTACTAGTTTAATTTGGCTTCTTCACGTCTTTTGGACTTTCCAGTCCATAACTTCAATGGGTTCTTCGGTAAATTGAAGTTTGTCATCAACATGAATCTCATCCGTTGGAATGATAATTGTGTCATTTGTCGGGCTTTTCTTCAAATTAGACACATGAAATGTGTCGTGTACATTATTGAGTTCCTCTGGCAGTTTTAATTTGTAAGCCACTGTACCAATCTTTGCCAGAATTTCGGAAGGCCCAATGTATCTCGGGTTTAGTTTTCCACGCTTCCCGAATCTAACTACGCCTTTCCAAGGTGAGACCTTTAGTAACAATTTGTTTCCGACCTCGAAGGATAATGGTTTGCGTCTCCGATCTGCGTAGCTTTTTTGTCTATCTCGGGCCGCTTTGATACGCTCACGGATCTTGAAAATTTTGTCCGTGGTCTCTTGTACTAGTTCGGGACCAATGAGTTGTCTGTTGCCGACTTCCGCCCAGTATAGCGGAGATCGACACTTTCATCCATATAGTGCTTCGAACGGCGTAGCCTTGATACTGGTGTGATAATTGCTATTGTAGCAAAACTCTACCAACGGTAAATGAGTATCCCAGTTTCCACCTAAATCCATCACATAGGCCCGAAGCATGTCTTCCAACGTTTGGATGGTTCGCTCGCTTTGACCATTGGTCTGTGGATGAAAAGTTGTGCTTAAATCTAAGCGAGAACCAAACAAAATTTGAAATGGTTGCCAGATTCACGACACAAAGCAACCATCTCTATCCGAGATTATCGAGATGGGCACTCCATAATGTTCCACGATTTCCATATGATACATATCAGCTAACTTCTTTGTACTGTCTTTCTCATGGATGGCTAAGAAGTGAGCTGATTAGTTAACCGATCAATGATAACCCAGATCATGTCATGACCTCGAGAGGTCCGGGGTAATTTTGTAATAAAATCCATTGATATTTGTTCCCACTTCCAAACAAGGATTTTGGGTTGTTGCAGTAAACTAGATGGTTTTTGGTATTCGGCCTTGACCTTTGCACAAGTTAGGCATTTCCCAACATAGGTCGCAATATCTCCCTTGAGATTAGGCCACCAATAATACTCTTTTAAATCCTCATACATTTTATCAGATCCTGGGTGTATCGAGTATTTGGAATTGTGTGCTTCATCCAGCGCCAAGTCTCGCAAATCGCCATAATAGGGAATCCAGATCCTTCCCATGAAATATAGAGTTCCATCCTTGTTCTGTTCCAGTTGTTTTTCCATTCACCATAATGATTCCGCTGGAATGTTT
Source organism: Scalesia atractyloides (assembly GCA_947069175.1). Taxonomy (NCBI): domain Eukaryota; kingdom Viridiplantae; phylum Streptophyta; class Magnoliopsida; order Asterales; family Asteraceae; genus Scalesia; species Scalesia atractyloides. The sequence continues at coordinate 57,274,914 of CAMTDV010000027.1, forward strand.
TCTGGTTTCAAAGCTTCTGGTTGTGCATCGTGCACCCGAGTCGTAAAGTTCGTCTAGATTGTCATTTCTAAAGCTCGTACCCTTAATGTTTTGATTTGTTCCTTCCTGCTCAAAGCATCTGCTATAACATTTGCCCAGGTGATACTTGATCTCACAGTCATAATCATTCAACAATTCTACCCAACGTCGTGGCGCGTATTCTGTTCCTCTTGATTGAATATATGTTGAAGACTTTTATGATCCGTGAATATGGTACACTTAGTGCCATATAAATAATGATGCCAGATCTTTAAGGCAAATACCACTGCGCCTAATTCTAGGTCATGTGTGGTATAATTCAACTGACGTGACGCGTACGCGATGACTTTTTCACGTTGCATTAATACGCAACCCAAGCCTTGATGAGATGCATCACAGTACACCACAAAATCATTGGTACCGTCTGGGAGTGATAATATCGGTGCCATACAAAATTTCTCTTTTAATACTTGAAATGCCGATTCTTGATTTTCTCCCCAATCAAACTTTCTATCCTTCTGTGTGCAAGCGAGGTTAGCTGCTGAGCAACTTTTGAGAAATTATCAATAAATCTCCTGTAATATCCCGCTAAACGTAGGAATTGTCGTACTTCCGTTGGGGTTCTTGGCGTGGTCTAGTTCTTTATAGCCTCGATTTGTGAAGGGTTAACATGTATTTCGTTCTCGTTCAATACGTGACCGAGAAATTGTACCTCGCGAATCCAAAATACGCATTTCGTTAACTTGGCATATAATTGCACCTTCTTTAGCAATTACAATATAGTTCTCAAGTGTTGTTCGTGTTCTTCCTCAGTTCGCGAGTATATCAATATGTCATCTATAAAAACGATCATGAACTTGTCGAGGTATTGCTTACATACCGGGTTCATCAAATCAATAAATACTGCAGCGGCATTTGTTAGGCCAAAAGGCATAACAAGGAACTCGTAATGACCGTGGAGTCCTAAACGACATCTTAGGAATACTTTCCGCCTGGATTCTTAACTTATGATACTCGGATCTTAAATCAATCTTTGAGTAAAAGCTCAACCCTTGCAACTGATCGAATAGGTCGTCGATCCTTGGTAATTGGGTACCGGTTCTCGATGGTCAGCTTGTTCAGTTCTCGGTAGTCGATGCACATTTGTAAGGTTCCGTCCTTTTTTTCACAAACAGCACCGGAGATCCACAAGGAGAGAAACTCAGTCTTATGAATCCTTTGTCAAGCAACTCTTGCAACTGAGTACATAGTTCCTGCATCTCCGAGGGTGCTAGTTGATATGGGGCTTTCGCCACAGGTGCAGCTCCTGGCACTAACTCAATACGGAATTCGACTTGTCGATGTGGAGGTAGTCCTGGCAAGTCTTCTGAAAAGACCTCGGGGTATTCCCTTACTACTGGTATGTCCTCCACCTTGAGCTCCTTGACCTTTTTATCCACCACATGGGCAAGAAAGGCGATGCATCCTTTCCTCAAACATGTTTGAGCTTTCATGCAGTTTATAATTCGTAATGGAGTGTCATGCTTCTCACCGTGAATCATCAAATGTTCTCCGCCAGGTAGGGGGATGCGAATGATTTTTCTCGTGATATAAGACTTCGGCTTGATTATCAGATAGCCAATCCATACCAATAACGACATTGAAATATCCAATTGAACTGGTAATAAATCTATATCGAACTTCTGTTCTCCCAGTTCTAAAGTACATTTCTTTATAATTTCACCTGACTCTACCAATATCCTGTTAGCTAGTTCAATCGAGTACGGAACATCTAATTTACTCGACTCTACCCCAAGTATATCTCTAAACTCTTTAGAAATAAACTAAAATCAGCCCCGGTATTAAAAAGAATAGATGCAAAGTGATCGTTGGTAGGGAACGTACCGGTGACCACATTCGGGCCCTAGCGAGCATCCTTAGCTCTAATCACGAACGCTCTTCCCCGAGCTTGTTTTTCTTTAGGACAATCCTTCTTGAAATGCCCTTTGTCCCCACAACCAAAATAACCTTGATCTCTAGCATTTGTTTCCCGCCACGCATCGGTGCGATGTCCAAACCTACCACATTTTCCACACTTGGAGCCTCGGCATTCCCCGTAGTGGTGGAAAGGCCATCTGGGGCATTTTGGTGCTCCCCTAGTATAAGATTTCTTAGTAGCAGCGTTTGTTCTAGTGGGTTGCTTCTTGTTACTGTTATTATTACCTCGAGATCCTTTCTTGAAATGGCAGAATTTTCTTTTGTGTCCATAGTCTCCTTGATAGTTTCCTTCTTGCTCACAGCACACTTAGGTAACCTCCCCTAACGTACAACCTCCTCAGTAAGGCTGACAACAAGATTAACTGCTTCTCCAATTTCAGTGGGTTTCAAAGAGGTAACCGGATTCAAAATTTCAAGGGCAAGTCCCCAGATATACATCCCAATCCGCTTAAATTTGGGCTCCACTAAATATGGCACCACTCGAGACAAGTCATGAAATTGCTGCGTGTACCCAGCAATATCTGAACCAATCATCTTTAAGTTCCAGAACTTCGTCTCCAACTTCTGAATTTCTGATCTTGAGCAATACTTCTTTCTCATCATTTCTTTAAGTTACTCCCAGGTCAAGGTGTATGAAGCATCTTCGACTTTACTTTGGACCTAGAGGTTCCACCAAGATAGAGCTCCATCCACGAAGTGTCCAGTAACATAAGTGACTCTTTGTTCAGCAGGGCACTTGCTCATCCGAATGATCGAGTCAGTCTTCTCAGTCCAACATACGAAGGCTAAGCACCTCCAGTACAGTCATAATTCAGAGATTTGCAGTCTAGAAACTGCTTGTAAGTGCAACCTGAAATCATTGGATACACCATTTAAGTATGAGTAACCAGAAAGCACGAATAGAATAAATGGGGGCATCGTGTGGTTTTATGAATAACCGTGTATTACAAGTTGGAGGGTTTCCTCCGATTGAACCTCCGGTACCACGTCGTGTTCAGAGCAGTTAGCTTCGTACTGCGCAATTGCCTGAGAAATGCGTTCATCTAACTCCGCTTTTTTGTCAATGGTGTATTATTGTTGGAACTCCTTCGGCGGGGCGGCATCGTCTTCTACCATAAAATGTCGCTCACAAATAGCCGAATTGGTTTAATAATAAATACATATTTATTATTGTTATTATATTTATTATTATTTTTTTATCAAACATATATGTATAAGCACATCCGGTATTTAATAAGTAAGAAAAATATAGGTATATGACATACGTACACCCATCATCACCATAAGCACGTACCTCCTCGCATAAATAGTCACCACATCTTAAGACATCAATCACAATATCACCACAACACAATACATCAATCGTAATATCACCACATCATGACACTATCAACCATAACATAAAAGAGATACAATGTGAAATAAAGAAAATACACTTTTATACAATGACAACTTGTTACATTTTGTTCATGAAGATCAAAAGGACTTAGGGATACATAACCCTAGTCAGTACAAGTTTTTACATTACAAAAGTAAAATTTCCTTCTACATTGCTTCTTCATGTCATCAAGTTGTCTTCCAAAAGTCGGGATCTTCATAGTTGAGTCTTCATGAGCTAGGTCATCAAAAGTAAGTCTGATCCCCAAAAGATAATCACAAACATACTACTGCGGTGGAGAGGGTGGTGTAGATGGTGATCGGTGGAGCATACCGCGATGGTAAGCCACCTCCTCATCTAGGCAAGAAATACGCCTAGTGGCATCAGTCTGAAACTGCTCTAACTCCTGCACTCACGCCTTAGATGGGCATGACGAGTGGTGAAATGGACAGTAGAAAGGTGGGTCAGTGGTGGTGATAGTGGTAGTGGTGGTGGTGGGTATGATGGTGGGGGTGGTAATGGCGATGATGGTATTAGGGGTGTGGCTCTGGCAGCGGCATGAGCAGTACGCTGGGTCTCTAGCTCCCAGATCCTTCGAAAGATCAAGCACAGTTGAAGGTCATGCGAAGTCACTCTTTCCTTCATATGAATCGGAGGAAAGTGTGAGGGATGGTAGGGGTCAAAAGGGCTCATGCCCGGTGGGGGTATCGGGGTAGACATACATGCAGTAGGTGGTATGGGGCGTGTGGCATACATAGGTGGTGGTCCAGCTGAGAAAGAAGGTCCAGCCATGTGGGAGGGTCCAGCTGCAACTGGGTCGTAAACAGGATGATAAGTGGACCTCCCAGAGAAAAATGGGGGTAGCTGCTCAGGGGCACGTGGGGTACCGCTTAGTGAGTAGTGTCGTGCGGGTCCAGAAGAGGGAGCGGGTCCAGTATATGGAATGGGTACATGGGTAGGGGTACTAGCAGGAAATGAGCTAACACGGGCCGATGAGGCTGCAAGGGTGAGTTCATCGGTACGAGTGAATCTAGGGCAGTAGAAGAGGCATCGTCCGCCATATGCTCACTCTGGGTGGCAGCTGAGGATTACGAGATGTCGACACTTGTATGACAGGGGATGGTATCTCTCAAGTATAGCTATGTCATCGAAGACCTCATCGTCTTCGAGCTCATCCTCCATATGGTCGACGTGGAACACTGGTCTGTCATCATCATCATCCAGATCAATGACTGGAGGAACCATGGCAAGAGGTACGGACAAGTGTACTATCACATGCTCGCCCTCCGAATGACCATAAACAATAACGTCGTGTGAAGGCTATGGAACAGCTAACACGTCATCTCCCTGTGGGGCATCATCCTCCATAGGGTCAATAAGAGCAAATGGCTGAAATCATCAAGGTCCTTATCGTCAAGGACCTCATGGTCAGCTCCATCCTCATGGGTAGGACCTCAACATCAAGGTCGTATCCATCATCGGACACGTACTCCATAGGATCCTCCTCGTAGCTTGACAAAGAAGACATAGTCCTGGCAAATAATCCGTACAATGCATATTAGTTATGATATATTTTAGATTAATCACCACTTCTCATGCAAAGCTTGTTTTCTTTTGTTTTCACGTGTAATCTTACTGTTTCGTGTCAATCCATTATAGATTAATCATGTATTGATCCTTACTCGTTACTTATAATTGAGCTCGTGTGATAGATCCTTATGTTTCATGTCACACCTGATCGTAGCGGAAGCACAAGTGTGTGACTATTAGGTATTCATTGCATCCAATTTAGTAAACAAATATAATTCTACAATGATGCCATACTAGTAATAAGTTGCATTCCAATATTTACAACCAACCAAAAGTGATTTCATAGTTTCAATTGTTTTCAACTTGTTATCATAACCATAATTTAAAGTACACTACTTCAAAATAAGATATTGTTTTCATCACAAATGCATATTGAGGTTTTGACCCCTATATACCCATACGAAGTTAGGATATAAGAGGCAAACCCTCCAAAAGATGGCACATTATTGTCTTGACATTTTCCCATAACCCGAATTGTATCACCAGCTCATGCCTTGCGTCCTGAAATACATGTAATTTTAAAAGTCAACAAAAGTTGGCGAGTTCATGTAACTAATGTTTTAGTATTAAAATGTCATTCTTGAAATCCAGTAATGAAATCCGAGTATGTTATTAGCATCATGGAGTTTTAGGTATCTATCAGTGTGTCGCGAGCACCCTGACTTATATGTGCCATAAGTAAGTAACCAAACCGAGACAACTTTGACATCATTGGGGTCACAAAAGCACCCCGAAGGGTATAGCAACCAGGAGTGGAGCGCGTCTCAAACTCAATAGATCTACATCTTTTGCACCTTGGTCACCATGTGATTAATGGTTACTATTGTCATCATCCTACTTACGCACAAATGATGGTGTATTCAACTAAATCGATAGCAAACATACTGTTTGTTATGACATGTATTTCCCCTTGATACTTTTAAAACAAAACTTTGAAATAATTGAAAGGAGGGACATGAACTCACAGCTTTGCGTTCTGTACGTCGTACTATTCGTAGTTCGGTGTTCGTACATGTGTGTAACCTACATGTGTATTAAGTTTATTAGACACCTAGGCCTCATTGGACCTTGTACCAGTTGTTCATCTTGAATTCTTGTTATGCATTCTTTATTACCTTAGAGCAACTTTTATCATAGTGTTGGTAGTTCGTTTGTTCTATTAATATTTTTATACATATATTTCTCATATATATATATATTGTTTTTCTTACATCATGTATGAGTCGGGCCTTGCCCTTCAAATGTCCTCGTGCCTTGCGTGCGTGTCATTGGGCCTTGCCCATGTCATCTATGTCATTGGGCCTAGCCCATATAATTTATGTCATTGGGCCTAGCCATGTCTTTATGTCATTAGGCCTAGCCCGTGTCTTCGTGTCATTGGGCCTGGCCCATGTAATTTATGTCATTGGGCCTGGCCATGTAATTTATATCATTGGGCATAGCCCATGTAATTTATATGCTTTAGGGCTTTGTCCATATATTTCATACATTTGGGACTTGTCCAAATATTTTATGCAATTGGGTCTTCCCCATGTCTTTTATAAATTGGGACTAGCCCAAATTCATTCACAAGAGCTCATTATTTTATAGGTCTTATACTTATAATTTTTAGTAAGTATAGATTTGTAAGTATACTTATTTTTATACTTTTATAAAATTACTTAGTAAATTTTTTATGTTTTAACTTTCTGGGTTTTGATATCGATAACATATATATATGTTAAGTGCCAAAATATATATTTTGGACTTGTCGTCGTCGTCGTTTAATACATGCTTTTTCTCGTCGACAATCGCTCATCGGCGTAATAACTCTTCGTGTCGGCGATTTATCTGTTGGTCGACGACGCGTCGGTGTATTTGTGTATGTTCGCCCATCGTCCGCATTGCTTCGTTTGTCCGATTATTGTTTCGATGTATGGTACAAATGTATTTGTTGGTGTCGCCAACACTTGGTAATATTTTCAAGTGTTTATAGTATTTTGTGTATAGTTGGGTACTTTTATGGTGAATACCTAATCTTCTAAATACATACGCATACCATACACATGTATTCACACATAGTTCTTGGTGACAAAATATGTATATATACTTTCATTTCCACAAGTATCCATATATATATTTATAAGGATCACTTATTTTTAACTTGTGAATATATATATATATATACTTACTAAACACTTGGGTGTTTAGGGTTTAACCCTTGTCATTAGAACTTACCTAATGACGGTTTAAGTTACTAATTGCATTTAGTCCCGCTAATCACCCCATTAATCATACCTTAATCGCGATTAGACTTTTAGAAAATTTCGCCATAACTTCCCCTAAATTATGGCGTTTTCCACGTTTTTAAAACATATTTAAACCCTGTTGAAACTCATAATCAAGATCAACAAATAATTTAAAGCTTCCATATTATTTTGTTTACAACTTATGTACATCATCATCCATGGCTTTTGGTAGTCAAAATCTTATTAAAAATAAAATGAGATTTCAACATTTATTAGCATTTTTAAACCGTCATTTTTGTCACATCATTAGATCAAGTCCTTCATTTTAAAAGCCATTTGATTACTACACTTTTTAAGATGGTTACATCTTAAATCATAGTGTTTATTCTTTATAAAAGCTACTCATGTGTAATAAAATTACTTTTAGATTGTAGTAATCTTTATCGATGTTGAAGTTGATTATCTTGTTTAGATTTAAACATTACCATGTTTAAATCATCATTTTCATATTTATCCATACAAGATCATCTAACTTATACACCTTACTTTAACATAAACAACATCATCATGCTAACTAGTTAACATATAAACACATAATCCACACAAAATAAACTATTTTAAGTGTTATTATTAAGGTGTGATTTAGGGTTTTTAGGTTATATTTTCTTCATTTTCAAGATGATCAACTTGTACTTCCCTAAAGTAGATATGGTAAGAAGCTAGAATATGAAGAGATTACAATGGTTGCACAAATTTAGTGAAGATCTAGGATGAAAATGAAGCTTCAAGAAAGCCGTAATGGTCCTCCACCTTTGCTAGCATCTTGGATGGTCTTGAAATGGTTTTAAAGTGAGTGAAATAGGGTGGTTAATGGTGGTCTTGTGGTGGTTTAATGAGGTGGTCGTAGCCGTGGGAAGGAGGGAGAGAGATAGGTAAATTGTTTCAATTTCTAAGTGAGGAAAATGATGGAAAATGTGAGGTGATGTTGTTATATAATTATCATCTTTCAAGATCACTAAACATATCTATCACCATGCTTCTAATCCCACATTTTGAACAAGAATCAAGTGGGTGTGGGACCCACTTGAATCCGCCAACATGTGGGGGAGGGGGTAAAATGTAACTTTCTTTTGTAACATGTGGTTATTTATTAGATTTTTAGGTAATTAACTTAAGTGTTATGATTAGGAGGGTTCATCTTGTACCATTAGCAAATAATTAGGGTTAAGGGTGCTAATCTATGATAATTAAACCACTTAACAAATTAATATAAGTTTCAGATGACTAAAACATCATTAGTTCGCTCATCGACACAATATTCGCTAATAAACGAACCTTATTATTTAGTACGGAAGCTTTGGTTTTTGACTACCAAAATTGTCATGCATTTATTTAGTGCATTTCCAATCTAGAAATATGCTTAGTTGATGAATATATATTGAGTTAGAATGGCTGAAATACCTTTCGTTTGTTCGCTCGATATCGGCACTTATATATCTTGCCGTCGAACTTTTCCGAAAGTTGTGTTTCCGTGGCCTCAAGATAGTTGAAAGGATTCTGAGTCCCAAATGAGGCTTAACTAGTTCTCAAGATGCTTGTATGAGGCTATCAGCCTATAAAATGTTCGTCGGTTCGATAAACGGTGGCTTTCCGGTCGAGTTGTACACTATTTGCCGTATGACCGGAAACGATATCTTTTATGAATTTTTGCTATCCTCATATTGTTTTTGGATGTTCAACATTGTTTTGTTATAATCTTAAAATCCACTGAATTAGTATTACGGACAAACGGAAATTGTCGCCTTTTTGGTTGAAACGGACAATTTTGCAAGTTTTGCGTTGTATCGGGAAGTTATAGATTTTGGTAATGGGGGTTCCCATATCAATGTTTATATAATATATATATTTATATATATATATATATATATATATATATATATATATATATATACAGAATCAGTTATGGCACTAACATGCCGTTATTCGTTGTTCTGATTTGTTTTAGCGGTTTTGCCAACACAAATAGTGCAACCGCAAATAGTGCGCCCAACACTTTCTACCAACACTTTTAGGGCATTGTTTTGTTTATTCCGCGTCATAACAGAAACCAGTATATGTTATGATCTGACTTACTTGTCCTAATACTTGCGATATGACGTATGACTCAGTTATGTAATTCAATTACAATAATATGCATGAGATTATGAAATAAAAATAGTGATTAGATTGTACGGAATTACCAGTTATTTGCCATTTGTCACATTTCAACATGCATAAATGTCTGTTTAGACTTTCCTTTTACAGTCCTAGTCTTTAAACTCTCTAGTGATTTTGATATAAACTCATTCTTTGTCACATCAAAGTTTTTGAGATAAACACACTCTTGAGTCTTATGATTTGTTCTTTCACAAATTTTGCATTTAGGAGAATCAATGATGTCACTTGTTTTGTTGATGTCATAAGCTTTTAGAAGAAAACAGTCTTTGGTAACATGGTTCTTCTTTTCACAAAAATCACAAGACAAGTTTTTGATGTTTTCTTTCTTTTTCCCTTTTAAGAATGTCACATTCATCAGACCAGAATCATTTTTCAAGAATGTCACCAGAATCATTTTCAGTAACATTTTTAGAAACTTGGTCATTTTTCTTGAATCCTATGCCAAATTTTATGTTACTTTTGACCTGGTTTTCTAGAAAAATCTCATAACCTTTACAGGATTCCACCCATTTTTCACAAGTGATTTGGGTGGATTCCAAATCCTTTTTACGAACTTGATATTTTTCTATCATAGTTTGGAGTTGATCGTTGGTAATGGTGGCTTCATGTTTTAAGCTGCTGATTTCATATTCTTTTTCAAGCAATTTTGTTTTTAACTCTTTTGAAAGCTTTTCAAATTGCAATTCATCATCCAAAATCTTATTCCTAAGGTTTTCATTCACCTCTTTTATGTTAGCAAAATCTATGATGCATTTATCTGAACATAGATCTTTTAAGACCTGAGGAGATACCTTAGTGGCAACCATCATGGCACAATCACATTCACCTTCACAAACACTAGCATCCCATGGGTCAGACTGAGATTTCAAATCTTCATCAACATTTCCTTTTGTAACAACTGTTTCATCATGACCATTAGACATAACAAATTTAGACTCCACTTCCTCAAATTCAACACCATTCTCTAATGCCATAAAGCAAAATTCATTTTTTTGTTTTCAGTCAGATCCTCAGGCAAGCTAATCCAATCAACAAAGCCCTAAGTAAAGAAACTTTGTTGATTAACATCTGCCTGAGCAGTGGTTTGAGTAACTTGTTGTGCAGGTTGCATTTGAACTTGAGAAGCTGGTGCTTGAACATATTGAATTTTAGGAACAATGGTTTGAACATATTGAGACCTACATTCTCTATCAAAGTGTCCTAGCCTATTATTTTTATAACACTTAATTTTTGACTTATCCAGGCCAACTTTTGTCCCCCATGCAACCCTGGAAACTTTCTACCAGTTCTATTTCTTAGGCCTAACACTTAATAGAGCCAACTGGTGCAAAATGTCCATCTTTTCCAAATCTGAAGGATCAAAATGTTGAAGGTCACTCAACTCAAAGCATAAGTTATCAGAAGTTTGGCTTTCCCCATTAGCAGCTGTTAGAGGGGACCGGCTCTCCTCTGTGAGCACCAGACCGATTTGACTCAGCTAACAGAGGCGGAATTCATTGCTAGCGAGTTAGACAAACAAACAATCAACTATGCTGCTTAAACGCCTTTACTTCGTATATTAATAAATGTGAAAGTTACAGATGAGTAAACAAATGGGCAGGGCTTCGCCGAGTCACACACCAACAAATAACACACAACACTCAGGCTCCACTATTTACAGGCCGACATGGCTTGCACAGGAGTAAGGTTGCTGGCTCATGTGAGTGGTGCCTCTTACGAGTGACAAGGTGTCCCTCGTATGAGCCACTACAGCTCACTCATACGAGCCATTAAATATATATATAAAATTGACAAATCTAAGCCCTATATACACAACCGACATATCCTAGACGTAGGCAATAGATACAATGCACCAACAAACTCCCCCTTGGATGTTTCCGCAGTCTTGGATAGTCTTCAAAATTCTTCAAAATGTTTGACATTTATCATCCAAAGAAATGTTTCGGTGGCCTGTAACGCTCCTCATATGATATCGGCGTTTGGTTTGTAGGAGGAGGTCGATTGTACGTGTTGCGAAAATGAAAGCTTCTCAGTGATGCAATCCTTGCTCTCCCAGCAATCCTTTCAGCATTCTTCTTCCTTTTCCGCTGCTCTTTTTCCTCAAGCTTTCTCCACGAAGTGTTCCATGTTTTACCTAAATGTATATCATTAGCATAATAAACATTAACATTCTTCTGGGATTGTAAAGCCTGCTCTTGTCCTTTTCTTCATAATTGATCTTCACATAGAATAGACATTCAATATCTTTCTGAGAATATTTGACTAGCCCCATCGGGTCTAGTACTCGAATACCACGCCATAAACTATAGATTTGCTTATGCACAATGATGGATTCGGATAATTCTTCTGTTATTTTCGAAGAATCTTCATCTAGTTGGACACAAATTACAGCTTTGCCTGTGCTCGAGTCATAGTGCCACCATTTGAATATCTTATGAAAATCTTGTTCCATTCTGATCAAAGGCATATTCTTCATTACTCGTGGCCTTTTCACAATCAAAGTAACATCCTTCTCCTTTGTTATCGGATCAATCTTGGTAATTGTTTTAGGGATATGCGGCTTCCAGCATTTAAAACCATGTGTAGTTCAAGCTTTATCAATTTCCACAGCCGCTGGTCATGAAATTTCGTCTTCAGATTAATCATCTTAGTCTGCACAAGCTCTTTTATATCCCAGAACGGCAGGGTCTTTATGTCGCTTAAGTATCAAAAGTACTAGAGCCCATATTCCCTCTTTATAGCATAAACGTCTAATTCCTCAATCCAACCCCAGCTAATAATATTCCCTAGAGATACATCAGCATCGCAAGTGAAAAATGATAGGGGACGTTTGAATTTACGCTCCTCGGGTAACTCTTTAAACCACAGTTTGCGCATCTCAGCAATCTCTTCTTTCGATAGACATTTAGGCACCGATCCTTGCTTCACAGCCCTTCTACTTTGCGTTTCAACAGATCATCGTTTTCGGCTGAGAACATTTCATTAAAGGTTGGGAAGTCATCCGTACCCTCACCGACATAATTTGTAGTATCATCGTCAGCGGAATCATCCTCCACGACAACCTTATCATAGTCATGTGCTTCAGAAATATGTTCGAAGAGGTATTCTTCAGGTTGGATAGCACTGATGTCATTAAGCTTGTCTTCAAAGTTAAATTCAAATGATTCCTCATCTACACCTAACATCTTTGCAACCTCTTATTTCGTATATTTGTGTATTAATTTTCCCTCTTTCACATTGTGTTCCAAGTATAAAATCCTTGGTTTAGGCACAACAATAATAGTTGACATAGCAGTCACTGTGAGAATCCTTTAAACGATCATACGACTCCCCCTGACCTTGGTCCTCATCAAGTTGGTTGGCCGAATCATCCAAGTACACAAAATAATCAATATCATCATTCATTCCAAAATCTGCAACAAGAATACCCGATCCTCCCTGATCACTATCATCATCCCCTATCACTATCAAATTTCTTATTCGATGCATCACCTGTTTCGTCCAAATCCTCATCAACTTCCTCAAGATCTTCATCAAAAGAATCAATCTCTGCATCAATCTCCTTTATCATATTTCTTTTCTTCAACAACTCTTGATGTTTCTACATCCTTCCGTTTTCCTATCAACAAAAAATTCATCATTTGCACATCCACAACCACATCAGAAGATACTGGCTCAGATTCAGCTTCTGGAGCAGCTTTTTCTTTCACAGGATCCTCTCCAACCTTTTCCTTCCCCTTGCCTTGAGTGTCAGATAACTCTTTAGCAATTCGTTCACGCTCAACCGCCCTTTCCCTTGCTTCCTCCCTCTCCATCTCATCTATTTCCACTGCAAGATTAATTCCGAGCTTTTTGATAAGTATTTCTGAAATAAGCTCATCTGTCTCTGATTCCTGAGGCGCTCTTCATCATATTCCATCATTTGCTTTTGGAGCCTTTCGTTTTCTGACACAAAACTCGCTAGTACAGCTTCCAAACTCTTTCATTCTTTTTCCATATTCTTTATGTGCTCTTGCAGCTCGGCGATCTTTACGTTGTTCAACATGACTTGATTTTCTAACTTTGTCCGCCTCGAGTCATTGAACATATCCACTGTAAATTCTTCGCCCCCGGGAATATTCCGAAATCAAAATCAAATTGATCTTCTAAGCGTGAATCCTTTGAAATTAAGGAGGAGATGGAATTGTATGAGGTTGAGGGGTTGGTTGTGGTGATGATTGTGGAGGTGGTGCTGGAGGTGTTTGTGGCGTTGGCTCAACAGAAGATGCTTCAGCATCTTTCATCTTCAATTACATTCTGAGCGAGCTATTGGAGTGTTTGTCTTTCTGGATGCTGGCCTCTTTAAACGCTTTGTTGTTGTCCTCTTTGTTGACTTAACAACTGGAGTATCACTATTGGAATCTGATGGTACATAAATAGTATCATCCTCTCTTGTCTCTTTTCTTTTTCTCTCCTCAGCCTTTCGACGTTCTTCAGCCAACCATTCCAACTCTTTCTCTTTTTCACGTTCTCTTTCCCCAGCATTGTATCCTCGGAATCAGTGCTTGAGGAGGATGCCTCTTCTTCTCGACCAAACGCTTGTTGCTCTATGCCAGCAGCAACTATTTCAATGTTCTCTTCAGTTTCTGGCTCATCGATCAAACTTGGACTAGCAGATGTCCGTTTCTTTTGTGGAGGGGCAAAGGAGGAGGATGTGGCTGCTTGTTTTCTCTTTGTTCCTTTGCTCCACTTTTTATCTTCTTTCGTGAACTAGGCGCTTCTCTTAGATACAAACCCATCTAACGCATCAATCTCTTCATTCTCATCTCCACTATCACATTTTCTCCATTTTCCCTTTGGCGGTGCCACATAATCTTTGTCTATGATAGCCCCAAAAACTGGCTTGGCATTAGGGAAGGCTTTCAAATGAAGATTCATCTTTTTCAGTGTAGAAACATTCATGTGCTCTAGCCTCAGAATATCATCTTTCTTTTTCTTCAGGTTTGTGTGGAGATGATCCAGCAGCATCTGTACAAACCTTGGGTACTGAAGAAATTTTTCTCTCTGAATATTCTGTACCATATACATAAATATAAGCCTCGAGAAGTTGTATGGCAGATTGAGGATTAGAGCTGTAATCATGCACATTTAATAATCAACCAAGTCGTCAAAACCTCCTTTTCTGTGACTTAGAGCATGAATAACACGGTGAGCAATATACTGAAGGGTGCACTCAGATTACCCTTCTTGAACGGTGCAACGTTGATGTATCCTGCCTATCCCATCCTATAGAAGCACCCCTTGACCATATATTCAGGATATCCAGCAGGGTCTTCTCGAATCTATATCCTTGAACTCTTAACACTTCCCGAATCAAATCTTCTGTGATTTTCACTTGAATATCTTCGTAGTTGATTCTCACTGCTGAAACTATAGCATTATTTTTCTTCATCATATTCTGCGGCATCCCAAAAGTATTCAACGTGTGATCTATATGTCGTCTGTTTGTCAGTCAAGGCCTTGCTAATTGGCAGACAGCTCAAAAAATCAAGTACTTCTCTATAAGCCGCGATCTCTAGAATATCTTCGTCTAATAAGCAACATATATTGTTTCACAGCTGTTACCCATCTATTATTCGCCACGTGTACATTCTGTTATAACAGAAAAGATTCCCTTTGCTTTTGCACCAAGGATTTTGCTAAGGGAAAGTTTCTCAGGATTTACTGTTTCCTTGCGCGGGAAGCGCAAGTTAGTTAACTGATCTTCCTTCCTCTCCTGGTAGAGGTAAAGGTTTTCAAGGTCTAGCACGTGACGTTATAAAACCAAAAGATCCAACTTTTCAATTTGTACCACCTCAAATCTTGAATGACAAAAGATACATGCCGTATTTCAAGGTATTAAATTGATTAATGTCATTCCTACTTGTGTACTTTATTATTTGATTAATGAGAAAACGAAGACTTCTTGACCTGCGCATACAAAAAATTCCAACACTTAGCAAATTTTAAAACTTTTCAAATCTTTGACACTCGTACGAGTCACCATTCGTACGAGTCAGATTAACACTTAACAGTTTAGGTGCAAGTTTGAACAAACCCACTCGTACGAGTGACTCCTCGTACGAGTCAAATTGATACTTAACAATTTTAGGTTTGAACAGACTCGTTCATACAACTGACTCCACGTACGGGTCAAATAATTTCATAACATTACGGACTCCCGTATGAACGATCACTCGTACGTGTGATGAGAATAAACTGATTAAAAAGCTTACTCGTAAGAGCGATCATTCGTACGAGTCATGAATCGCACAAAATAACAGCTTTTCAAACCAAACTTAAAACGTGTAAATTTTAACAAACTAAATGATGATTTACAGGCTAAAAGGGCTGATTTATACGATTTTGAGCTTAATTTTACATTTTACCAGTTTAATTAGCCTAAATCTACATTTTATGTCCTTATGGTCCGATTTCGGCATTATAACGGCTCAAATCTTGAATTAGTACCTTTCCCATCGAGAGAGGTGTGCAAATCAATCTCCCCGAAGAATCTAAGGTACAAAATATGATCTAGCAGTGTGAAGAATCAACTGGATCGCATAGAGAGTATCGACATTCGCATAGAGTTACAAATGTGACTCGTGCAAGTGAAAGCCCCTTTTATATGCGCCAAGTCATTCGTACGAGTTACTATTCGTACGAATGAGGCCTTTTATGGCTCGTACGAATCAGATAGTCACTCGTACGAGCCAGTTTTATTCACTTTGTTATTTATTTTTTTGAGAAATTATCAGTTTTCACGACCCACTCAGCTGACCGAGTCCAAGTTAATGTTGCCGGTTAACCAATTTGCCTACCATGTCCAAGTTAATGACCTTGGTTGACCTCTATTTAACCAAAATAGATTCCTGTCAAAAATTTCAAAAATAAAAAATTCTAAGTTTCAAGTTAATGAACTTTGTAACGTTTTAGAACTTTCTTCTTTTTAGATTAGCTCCCAACCCGTGATCTTCAGTTATCCTCCAGCAACTGTCGCTTTGACTTGGACTAACAGTATTTTCATCATCGGTAGACGAAAAACTAAGATAGAAATTAAATCTATTTGGGTTTTTCAAAGTTTTGGTAAAAGAAAACTGAAAATCTTTTTGGGTTTTTCTAAAAAGAGAAATAAGGTAACTAAAGACGTATTAACCGACATATTTTTATGAGTTTGTGTTAGAGGATCACATCAGTTATTTAGACAAATCACTAGTACCGTTTGATCTTGGTAATAACTTTAAGGTCCTAAACAGATTTACTTAGATTGCCAATATACTGATCCATTTAAACTTCTACACATTTCTCAATTTTTTCAAGATATGTTAGGTAATTTTAAGAAACATGAAGTAATTGTGTTTCACATCTCAGAATATACTCCCGTATCAAGATTCCCATAATTTCATCTCACAAGTGAATATATCTAACTGATATATGTAAATTGGGTGAATTGCGAGACCTTGAGAGCTCAGGTTAGTATTTCCATACAAAGAAAGAGATGAAGGCTCGACTTTAGGTGGTGTTCCATTTAGGAATCTTTTGAACCGCAGATGTCGTGTCTTTTTATGACATGTACTCATTTTGTATGCAGCTTTTGGAGGTGAATAATGCGTAAAGTATTATACAAGTTCTAGGTCATTGCCGACGCAAAATCAGATGAACTCGGATAATAACCCAGATATCAATTAAATATGAAGACCTAGTATCACAGAATCTGACATTCTCTCAAACAAAATTTCGGAGTACTGAGTCCATATATCCAAGAGATGTCGACCCACTAATTACTCAGTTTTCTTTAAGTTTATATCTTGAAAAACAATGTACTGAACGTGTGAAGCCTATTGGCATATCATCAGCAAGACCTGTTTAATTACCTGTTTAAATCATTCAATTTCTTTAGCATACTTTGATAGTCCGCTGATGAAACATGATTTCCTCTTTTTCATAAAAACTCTTTTTGTCTTTTTTAATGTTTTTTCTATTTTTCACAACTTTTTTCTCCCCATAAATTCAAATACATATTTTTGGGTTTTTATTTTGAAGAAAGCAAGAAAAGTATTTACATAAAAACATATGTCATACCGATGAGAATAACGTTAAGTCCTCGTCATCCTCAAAGTCAACCTCATTTCCATCCCTTTGTCAGATTTCTTAAACCATTTCATTTCAATAGATTTTTAAATCTTGATCTATCAAAAGCTTTGGTGTAAAAATATGTTTTTTGGTCATCAGTGTGGATTTTTTCTATTTGAACCAACTTTTTTTTGTAACAATCACGGATAAAGTGGTGTCGAATTTCTATGTGTTTAGTGTGTGAGTGTTGAACTGGGTTTTTAGTGATATCAATAGCCGCCTTGTTATCTACATATATGAGCGTGTCAAGAAATTGCAGTCCGAAGTCTCTTATCTGTTGTTGTATCCAGAGTATCTGGGAACAACTAGATGCTGAAACGTATTCAGCGTCACACGTAGAGAGAACGACCATGATCTGTTTCTTGCACTGCCACGTTACCACAAAGGTTCCAAAGAACTAGCAACCAGCCATTGTAGATTTGGCATTGAGCTTGCAGTGACCGAATCAGAATCTGAATAACCCATGAGATTGAAGTCGTCATGTCGAGGATTCCACAAGCCGGTGCTTGGACATCCTTTCAAGTAGTGCATCATTCTTTTGACGGCTAACAAAAGTCAATCTCTTGGATTTGACTGATAACGGGCGCACATGCATGTAGGATACATGATATCAGGTCTTAAAGCTGTGAGGTACATCAAGGATCCGATCATGGAGCGATATAATGTTTCATCGACTTTGACTCCATAAACGTTTGGACAAATGTTGTGGTTTGTGGCTAATGGAGTTGATGCAGGCTTAGTTCATGTCATGTCAAATTTCTCTAACTCGTCATGAACATACTTCGTTTTGGTGAATGAAGATGCCATTAGGTAATTGTTCAACCTGAAGTCCTAAGAAAAACTTCATCTCCCCATAGCAGTCATTTCGAACTTCTTTATCATGACTTCTTCAAAGTCTTTACATAGCTTATCATTTGTCGATCCAAAGATGATATCATCAACATAAATTTGTACGATAATCAGATTTCCATCCACTTCCTTGGTAAAGAGGGTACTGTCTACTATGCCACTAGAGAAACCGTACCCAAAAGATGTTTGGAGAGCTTCTCGTACCAGGCTCTCGGGCCTGGTGTAGTCCGTATAACACTTTGTTCAACAGATAGACCTTATCCTTATGTATCCGATCGACAAATCCTGGTGGTTGGCCGACGTACACCTCCTCGTTTACCTTTCCGTAAAGGAATGCAGATTTCACATCCAATTGGTACACCTTGAAACCTTTCCACGATACAAAGGTCAAGAAAATGTGGATAGCTTCAAGGGATGTGCGACAGGGGCGTAGACTTCGTTGTAGTCTATCCCTTCTTGTTGATAGAAGCCTTGGACTACGAGCCGAGCTTTGTTTCTAACCATAATACCTCTATCATCTCTCTTGCACTTGAAGACCCAACGAGTATTAATCTTTTTATGATGATCAGGTAGGTCAACAAGTTTCTATGCACCAAGTTTCTGGAACTACAACAACTCTTCTTGCATTGCATCCACCCAGCTTTCTTCCTTCATAGCGTCTTTCTAGTTTCCTGGTTCTACCTGCGAAACAAAACAACTGTAAGAAAGTCTGGTTTGTAGTGGAGCAACTTTTGTATAAAGACAACTTAGATCCTTATTGATCTGATTTTGAGTTTTCACTCCAGTTTGTAAGTTGCCTATAATATTCTCTGACAGATGGTAAGATAGTGTCCTTGGCATCATTTCGCTTGGAACATCTACTTGACTTTGCAAATTTGTGACAACTTCATTAGCAACCTGTTCAGAAGATGTAGCTTCATTTATGTTAGTGGATTCATCAGCTTGAGTGTTCTGAAAGCTTTGAATTTTCTCTGATCCTTCATTGGGACTGGTTCCTCTATCGTCAAAAGTAGGATCTCGATCAGAGTCGTCATCAATTGGTTGATGGGCAGATGGTTCGGCAGCATTCAAGTCTGCTACATTTACTGATTCTTGCTGAGTATTGCTCGGACCTACTTCAGAAGAGTTAGAGACAGGTAGTGAAGGGGAAATCACCAACGGTCTTGAAACTTGCTCTTGATTGGAGATTTGATGCTATTGAAATAGCATAACAAGTTCTTCTTCTGAATGTAATTCTGGTAGGTTGAAAGAATTCCACAACCGTCCTAATTGAATAGCCACGGATCACCAGGTTTCTGCGTAGGCGTTGTATATCTTGGAAAAATCAACATGTTGTGCAAGAATAACCTGGTTTAGACTCGGTAAGAAGACACTCTTTTGCGGACTAGCATAGCCGACGAAAAATCCTTCCAAGGATTTGGCCCTAAATTTACCATCTGGGTCTAGAACAGTAAACGACGATCCAAATGGTTCCAAAAATGCTAGGTTCGACTTTCGATGGTTCTGTAGATCAAAACATGTCTTGTTGTGAGGCTTGACTGTCAAAACACGGTTAAGGGTGTAACACGCAGACGCGACGGCTTCGCTCCAGAAACTGATAAGAAGTTTTGAATCAGCGAGCATTGTTCTTGCAGTCTTAATCAGTGTGCGATTCTTACATTGTCACACCCCGGATTTCCAACCCCGAAATCCAAACACCGGTGGGGAGTATCGTGACAACAGTTGATAACCTCATAGTAAATTAAACATGGCACAATGGAAGTTTTTGAGTAAAATTACTATTAGAAACCGAAATGTTCGAAATCTAAAATAATATACAGGCTCGTAATAGAAGATCCACAGGCGGATCATAAAATGTACAAGAAAGAATAGAAAACAGACTTTAGGCAGATCTAAGGATTTACAAGATCCTCTTATTCTCTACCGAGCAGCTTCCGGCCTATTTCGTATTATACCTGCAGATTAGCCTTTGGAAGATACGTCAGCTTACGCTGGTAAATACACCCAACTGACTCATTTTGAAAACATTAAAAATGATTTTAAGTACAAACGGCACAAAATCTTTTATTAACTTAGGAAGGTTAACCTTGCAATGGACCATGCAATAATAATTTACCGTATCCCAAGCCCTTATAGGGGAAATAAGTCGAGAGTATTTACCTAAGCTTGTCTTCTTCTTTTATTTTTAAATAACTCAGCCGTATACAAAAGTCCAAGTGCAGATAGCATTTACCGAGAAGGCTCTAGTCTGGATTATGGCATAAGCTAGCCAATTAAATACTAACAGTCTTACAAACCGAATAGTGTACATGATCATTACGTATAACGCTTGATTAAACGATGATCGGATAGAATGTAGTTTAAACCCGACAAGTACCTTGACTTGTATAAAACGGGTAAACTATAAACATTCTGGATTTTGAACTTAAAATGATAAGGTTAAACCCGTTTCGGTTAATTTCCGAAAAATGGTTACATATACGTAACCGTGCGCATAATAGCGATATCGGGTAACTGGATAAGTTATGGATAAGTTCTATATGCCATTATATAAGATATCAGTAGGATATCAACTTAGATGTCCGTTAAGGTTTTAAAACGAAATTATGCCCCATAAGGGCAATTTGGTAATTTTACACATAGTTTATAAATTATTTGTGATTCTGAGTTTATAACATGTACCTACTGTAAATATGTTTAAAATAAGTTTTAAAATCAGTAGGTATCAAGCTTTGGTCAATAATATGGTTTAAAACCATACTACACGTCGAAATGGCGCTTATGTCGTAAGATGACGTTGTTAAGCGATGTTTAATGAAAACTGACCTTAGGGTCAGACTTAAAATGTTTAAAATATGTTATTTAATATAACATATCAGTAGGTAAATGATTTACCTTGAAAAGATTGATTAAAACTATTTTATAAGCCATATGGGCTAAAACCGTCATTTATCGACATAGTTTGAGGACCTGCTTGAAAACTCGGTTTATAACTTGGTTTAACCTTCCAAATAATCCTACTTATAATATTACATCAGTAACAAACTCATTTTTAAGTTCATTATCATTTAAAACCTCGTTTTATGCAAAAAGGGCATTTTGGTCAAATATGGCATAATTATGGAACTTGTACATAAACTTGGATTCTGATTATGATCATGTAATATAACCTCAGAGGGTTATGCTACATAACATTATGATCATAATGCAACTTTATATCAGTAGGTAACTAATCTAAATCGGGTCAGAGTCGAAAGTCAAAGCAAAAGTCAAACATTGCGACTTTCAGTTGCGAACTGACCCTAGAACTGAAATTGACGAGCCGAACATGTTCATACATGTTCTAATAATTATTACCAACTTGTTTAAGTGTCAAAACAGGTTTCATAACATATACAAGATCAATTTGGGATTTTTCCGAAAATGGCTTGTTTGAGTTTTTAATATCATAACTTTGACACGTAAATTGGTCTAGCAAACGTGATCTTCAGGAGGTGCCCTTTAAAGGGATGAATACCTACCTTATTACGATCACTTAGCCATTGGTCTTTACCGAAAGTCAAAGCGTTTGCCGTAAAACGCTTGACTTTTGGCTATAAAAGCCTATAAACGAAAATGCACAAAGAAGGAACACTTAGCAGTGATTCCTAGAAGCAAAAGAACTATGTTGGATTGCTCCTTTTAGTTAGGAACTTCCAGAGGAGGGAGAAGAGATGAAATGAGAAGGTGCAAG
Source organism: Scalesia atractyloides (assembly GCA_947069175.1). Lineage (NCBI taxonomy): Eukaryota > Viridiplantae > Streptophyta > Magnoliopsida > Asterales > Asteraceae > Scalesia > Scalesia atractyloides. The sequence continues at coordinate 57,297,055 of CAMTDV010000027.1, forward strand.
TTGGAATGGTGAACTAATGCAACTATTTATAGTTGGAGAGCTCAAAGGAGTGAAGCCAGGTGTTTAGGGGTGTAAGAAAAAGCTTACAAGTGTCCCAAAACGTGGCATAACAGTTTAGAGAAGCCATGGTTTCGGATTAAATGGTTTTGGAGTTTTACTTGGAGACCAAATAAACTTTCTGTAGCAGAGTGTGTCTCGCGCCCCGCGAGAGACCCAGGCCTGGTCTCTCGCGGCCCGCGACTGCCCCACGGCCAGTTTCAAAAATTGACACTTTAACCCTTAACTTATAAATGCTTATAAAAACCTATTTAAACGCCATTTTGGCACTTTTAGCCCTCCGTAGCCAAAACTTGGCATACCCGGGATTACGCCCGGACATTATCGAGCTCTCGGTTCGTTAAAAGGTCACTCAGAGGTATAAATTAACATGTTGACACTTTTAATCCCTCCATTATCCAATTTTCACATATTTACAAAATTGAACTCTCTCGTCCGACAAACGACACGTATGAGAGCTAGGACTTCACAAAGGATCACTCTGAGGCTTATTACAAGCATGTTGATTCCAATGTCACTCAGAGGCTGGGCATGTTGACATATCAGTCACTCAGAGGCCAAGTTTCAAGCATGTTGATGTATTAGTCACTCAGAGGCTAATGATTTAAGCATGTTGACATATCAGTCACTCAGAGGCTATTATTTATGCATGTTGACATCGGTTCGTCACTCAGAGGCTCAACTTGAGCATGATGACGCCTTTAGTCCTTATTGGTCTTTAATAGACTATATTAAAATACAACACGTGTCACTATACTATTGGACACGATTTTTACATGGTGTTACATACGTTCAGCTACTCCATTTTGTTGAGGAGTATAGGGAGCGCTAAATTCGTGAAGAATACCCTTATCGTTGCTGAATTCGAGCATTCTCTTGTTCTTGAACTCAATACCATTATCACTTCGGACTCTTTTGATTGGCAAGTGATATAGGTTTTCTAGCTTCCTTAAGAGAATCATAAGACTTTCAAACGTTTCATCTCTACTCTCCAGGAAGAAAACTCATGAGAATCTTGAGTAATCATTTGTCACGACTAGGCAATATAGATCTCCCGAGTTACTTTTCACGTTCACTGGCCCAAAGAGATCCATATGAAGGCTTTCTAGTAGAAGCTTGATAGAGTTAAGTAGCTTTCTCGGGTGTGATTTCTTATGCTGCTTCCCCTTTTGCAGCTAATGGGTGTGATTTCTTATGTTGCTTCCCCTTTTGCAGCTAATGGGTGTGATTTCTTATGCTGCTTCCCCTTTTGCAGCTAAGACAATTATCTGATAAGTGAAAATTCTTGAGATTAACACCCTCCACTAGGTCGTTATGTACCAAATAGTTCATCTTTCGCAGGTGAAGGTTCCCCATCTTACGATGCCATAGGATTGACTCTTTCTCGGTAGCTTTAGATACAAAGCATTGAACCTTCTTTGGCGTAGTGGATGCGACGCTCATGTCTAAGACATAAAGATCATTTTCTCATGGAGCGCGCATGAGGATCCACTCCTCGGGAATTTTGAATCCCGGTTTGAGAATTAAGCATTCCTTGTGGTTAAAGTGGGTAGTGAATTTCTAGTCACAGATTTTTGAGATGCTAAGTAAGTTGTTCTCAAGCTCAGTGATATAGTTCACTTTGTCGACAGACACCACTCCATTTGTGAGAATACCTTCACCCACTATTCTTCCTCCCTATGTCCCAACAAACCCACCATATCCTCCCCGGATAACTTTTACGTCATATAACAACGCAAGCATCCCCTCATGTGTCGAGAAGCTCCACTATCCATAATCCACTTTGAAATAATTGACCTCGAGAGCCCCTGCACACATGAATAAGAAATTACTTAAACAGGGAAACCCAAGTCTTTTTGGTCTTGGGTGGGTTTAGAATATCAAACTTTGGAACTTTGATTTTGACATCCTGATATCTAGTTTAGCTGGAATAGGTGTTTTCATTTCTACTAAAGATGGGTTGATTTTTGCTACCCAAGTTTGTGTTTTCAGAACTGCCTTTTTGGAATAGAGGTTTGAATCCTTTTAATGATTCTTGGTAGAAGTTTCACCAAACTCAAATTTTGAATAATGTTGAATTGTTGATGTCACCTTTTTGTTGGATTCATTATCCTTTTAGAACTTGTTTTGGTACAAACTTGGGTGCTTTTTGCTTCATATCTTCTGTAGATCTGCTCGAGTTGTAAACAGGTTTTGGATTTCTTTGAGAACATTGTCGTGCAATATGCCCGACATTGTTACATTTATAGCATGTCCTGCTGTCATTTCTAACAAAGGAATCCAAGCCCTGTTTTCTACTCTCCTTTTCCTTTTTAAATTCATCATTGGATTGTTTCCCAATGCTCTCTTTTTCTTTTTCAGTGTTTGTTCCATAGACAAAATCAATTTTTTTTGGAAAGTTCATTTTTTGAAACTTGTTGTTCTTTCTTTGCTTTTGACGCCTTTAGTCCTTATTGGTCTTTAATAGACTATATTAAAATACAACACGTGTCACTATACTATTGGACACGATTTTTACAGGGTGTTACATCCTCACCCCCTTAAAAGAAATCTCGACCTCGAGATTTTATTAAAAAGATGGGGGTATTTTTGTCGCATAGTGGACTCAACCTCCCATGTATACTCAGGACCTCTAAAAGCGTCCCACTTAACCTTTATTATAGGTATCATCTTTCTTTGGAGCTTCTTAACCTGTCGATCCTCGATCGAAATTGGTTTCTCAATGAACCTCAGGTTTTCATCAATTTGCACCTCATGGTGCAACATTGCTAGGGACTCATCGGCTAGACATTTCTTAAGATTAGATATGTGGAATACATCATGGATTCCATTACGCTCCTCTGGCAACCTGAGCTTATAAGCTACAATGTCAACACATTTAATTATCTCGAAGGGTCCTATATATCTTGGCTTAACTTGCCCTTCTTTCCAAAACGCATCATTCATTTCCAGGGTGATACTTTTAGCATAACTTTGTCCCCTATTTGGAACTGAAAAGGTTTACGCCTCCTGTCAGCATAGCTTTTCTGCCTATCCCTGGCAGCTTTGAGACGATCACGGATTTGCACAATCTTTTTTGTGGTCTCCAGGACAATATCAGGTCCTGATAGTTGGGCTTCCCCAACTTCTGCCTAGCATACGGGTGTTCTACATTTTCTCCCATATAAGGCCTCAAAAGGAGCAGCCTTAATGCTAGGATGATAGCTATTATTGTAGGAGAATTCTATTAGGGGTAAGTGGTCATCCCAACTTCCGCCTAAATCAATCACACATGCCCTGAGCATGTCTTCTAGAGTCTGTATAGTACGTTCACTTTGACCATCAGTATGCGGATGGTAAGCCGTACTAAAGTTTAGTCGTGTGCCTAAATATGGTAGAAACTTTTCCAAAAGTAAGATGTGTATCTAGTATCTCTATCGGATACAATAGATACTCGCACAACGTGTAGGGACACTATCTTGTCCACATACAACTTACCCAATTTATCCGAATTATACGTTTCTTTTATTGGCAAGAAGTGTGCTGACTTGGTCAGCCTATCCACTATGACCCAAATAATGTCATTTCCACTTTTGGTTTTAGGTAACTTGGTAATCAAGTCCATAGTTACTATTTCACATTTCCAAGTGGGAATTTCTAATTGTTGTAGTAATCCTGACGGTTTCTGATGTTAAGCGTTAACTTGTGAACACGTCAGACACTTAGCTACATAAGTGGCTATGGGCTTCTTCAAACTCATCCACCAATAATTCTTCTTCAAATCTTGATACATCTTGTCACCACCGGGTGAACAGAGTATCTTTAATTATGCGCTTCCTGGAGGATTAGATTCCTAAGTCCTCCAAAGATCGGAACCCAAATTCCATCATTAAATCTTTGGATTCCATCCTTTCCAGGCGTTAATTGATCAATGGTTCTGCCTAATCCCTCATTAGGGATGTTAGCCTCTAACAAGGCTTGCTTCTACGCATCTAATAGCTTCTCACTCAAGCTATTTCTGAGCTCAATTCTCTTAGCGTTAATCCTTATAGGTTTAACCTTCGCCTTGCGACTTAAGGCATCAGCAACTACATTTGCCTTGCGTGGATGGTAGCGAATCTCGCAATCATAATAATTAAGAGTTTCCATCCCACGGTGTTGTCGCATGTTCAATTCTTTCTGATTGAATAGATGCTAGAGACTTTTATGGTCTGTGTATATAACACACTTTGTGCCATACAAGTAATGTCTCCACATTTTTAGTGCAAATACAACGGCACCCAATTCCAAATCATGGGTAGTGTAATTCTTTTCATACACCTTTAATTGTCGTGATACATAAGCAATCACCTTGCCGTTTTGCATTAGCACACAACCCATGCCAGTGTGCGATGCATCACAGTAGACTACAAATTCCTCAATACCCTCAGGTAGAGATAACACAGGAGCGTTGCTCAACTTGTGTTTAAGAACCTCAAAAGATTCCTGTTGCTTTGGACCCCAATTATACTTAATATTCTTATGGGTCGAAGAAGTTAAAGGAGTGGCTATCCTTGAAAAGTTCTCAATGAACCTCCTATAGTAACCAGCCAGTCCTAAGAAACTACGAACTTCTGTTGGGGTCTTGGGCATTTCCCAATTTATTATAGCCTCAATTTTGGTGGGATCCACTTGGATACCACACTCACTTATCATGTGTCCAAGAAATTGGACTTCTCTAAGCCAAAATTCGAATTTAGAGAACTTCGCATAAAGTTTCTCCTGCCTTAATAATTCTTGGATGCACCGAAGATGTTTCTCGTCATCATCTTGATTACGAGAATAGATAAGTATGTCGTCTATGAAGACAATGACAAACTTATCCAAATATGGCTTGCAGACTCTATTCCTGAGATCCATGAATGTTGCTGGTGCATTTGTGAGCCCAAAAGGCATCACTAAGAATTCAAAATGACCATAGCGGGTCCTGAAGGCTGTCTTAGGAACATCTTCACTTCTAACCTTCAGTTGATGATATCTGATCTCAAATCTATTTTAGAAAAGTAACTAGCCCCTTGAAGTTGGTCGAATAAATCATCGATCCTGGGGAGAGGATATCTATTCTTAATGGTTAGCTTGTTCAGCTCCCGATAGTCGATGCACATTCGCATCAAACCGTCTTTCTTCTTTACAAACAGAATAGGAGCTCCCCAAGGTGAGGAACTAGGCTGAATAAAGCCTTTTTCTAAAAGTTCATCTAATTGCGTCCTCAATTCCTTCATTTCCTTCGGTGCTAACCGATACGGAGCTCTAGCAACAGGTGCTGCTCCTGGTAGGATATCAATCCTAAACTCCACTTGCCTATCTGGAGGTAGGCCTGGTAATTCTTCAGGGAAAACATCGGGATACTCTGAGATAACTTGTTGATCTTCAAGGTTCGGCTTTGGTTCATTTATGGTAACTTGTGCCATATAGATGACACAACCTCTTCTCAAACACTTGGATGCCTTAAATAACGACACCTTGTCTGGCAATCCATAGTGTGAGTCTCCAGGGATGGTGATCATTTCACCAGATGGGGTCTTAATCTTGATGAGCTTTTTATCGCAGGTAATGCAGGCTTGGTTATGAGATAACCAATCCATGCCTAAGACAACATCGAACCCCGCCAATTTCAATGGCAAAAGAGAGATAGGGATGGAATGATTCTTAATGGATATAGAGTATCCATCAAGAATGGAAGAAGCAGTTTCTAAGGTTCCATCGGGGAGTTCTATCTCATAAATTTTATCTAGAGTTCTTATGGGTAAATTTAATAGTTTACTAAACTTATGATCAATAAATGATTTATCCGCACCCGAATCGAAAAGAACTCTAGCATAAATATCATTAATGGGGAAGTACCTGTTATGACGTTATTGTCATTAAAAGCTTCCTTAGCAGTTAGCCGAAAGGCGCGTGCATTCCTCTTCTTGGCCTCTCCAGGCTTTGGATTATTATTCTTTGAACTCTTAGAGGGAGTTAGTTGCAATGTGCCCTTTTTCGTTGCAGATATAGCATACAGCATCCTTAAGATCTTTACAATCTAGGGTCGTATGCCCTCTCCTTTTACATATGCCACAAGGTCTAGCTTGTGGATCAGAAGTACACTGTCCCCAGTGTTTGCGGTTGCAAGTCTTGCAAAATGGCATCACAGCCGACTTGCCTTGGTTTCCTTTGAACCTAAATCACCCTTTATTTTTCTTATTAAGCTTATGGGAGTTGTCATCTTCCCTCTTCCTTTTTCCGTCAGTTTCAGACTTAACTGACTTTTGTCTCACTGGATCAAGGGTGAGAGAAAGAGATAGGTCTACAGCAGACCTAGAGGTAGTAGGTTGTGCAGCCTTTACCATGCCCTTTATTTCAGGCGCTAACCCATTAATAAAACGCGCAATGTGTTTGAGTTCAGGGGTAATTAAAGGAAACTAAGCTTGTTAGGGAATTGAAATCGGAAACATATTTCCGACAATCTAGGTTTTTCATGGAAAGAGACAAGAAGTATGTCTCTATTTTCTCCACCTCATGGGTTGGGCAGTAAGTTTCCTTTACAAGGTCCACAAACTTGGACCATCCCAGATTATACAGGTATACCTTACCTGTTGACTGAATCATGGCCTTCCACCATGTTAGAGCATCGCCCTTAAAGGACTGTGATACGTACTTCACCACATCCTTTTCAGCACAGCCGCTGATGTCTACTATAGTCTCCATCTCATCCAGCCACTTTAAGGCTTCTACAGCTCCTTTTTCCCCATTTAAGTCTCGGGGTTTATAGGAGACAAAGTATTTATAGGTACACCCGTCTTTAGCAGAATGGGACCTATCAGCAAAGTCTGCTATCCTTGGTTCACTCTTCACATTTGAAGAGTGAACAAAGCTCTCTTTATGAGCTAAAGATGGTGGAATAGATAGGGGTCTAGAGCGAGTGGCACTCGGCTCTCTTAGCCTTTCTATGGCCTTACTCATGGCCCTTTCCACAGCCGCATTAATGCGAGGTTGGAAATCATTATCATTATTTATGGCTATATTTTCGGCGTCTTTGACGTTCCGATGGCTACTTTGTGCCTTATTAGAATTAGCCATTCTTCAAAGCTTTTGTTCTATATGCCGAATAAAATTTCTCTTAGCCATGGTATAATAACCATATCAGTTTTTAATCATTGGATAAAAGAAAATCCACTACCTATACTAGTGTGAATAACATCAACTCTTAGGCTTGATATATCTATATTTGGCCTAGGTCTTAATAGGACCATCGTAGGCAAATTACAATCTGGACATAGTCCGTATATTATAGACAGGGGACCACAAAGTCACAACTGTCATTGTCATATCTAACAATTACATATATAGCACATAGGCTTGTCACTAATGGACATATAATAGGGCACATAGGCACTACATCACTAATGGATGTTTAGTCACCACACTAGTGATATTAGCAGGGATCAGGATAAATCACATAGGCTATATAGAATAGATTATAATCCGAAAGGGTAATACATCACTAATGGATGTTTTATTTATCATCGCACTGATGATATTAGCCGGGATCGAACAGATCACAAGGGCTATATAACCGCGATCAAATAGATCACAAGGGTTATATAAAATACATCTCTAATGGATATTTAATCACCGCACTGGTGATATTAGCCAGGATCAGACAGATCACAAGGGCTATATAGCCAGGATCACACAGATCACAAGGGATATGTAACCGGGATCAAATAGATCACAAGGGTTATATAAAATACATCTCTAATGGATGTTTAATCACCGCACTGGTGATACTAGCCGGGATCACACAGATCACAAGGGTTATATAAAATACATCTCTAATGGATGTTTAATCACCGCACTGGTGATATTAGCCGGGATCAAATAGATCACAAGGGCTATATAACCGGGATTAAATAGATCACAAGGGTTATATAAAATACATCTCTATGGATGTTTAATCACCCCAATGGTGATATTAGCCGGGATCAAACAGATCACAAGGGCTTTTTAGCCGGGATCACACAGATCACAAAGGCTATATAACTGGGATCAAATAGATCACAAGGGTTATATAAAATACATCTCTAATGGATACTTAATCACCGCACTGGTGATATTAGCCGGGATCAAACAGATCACAAGGGCTTTTTAGCCGGGATCACATAGATCACAAAGGCTATATAACCGGGATCAAATAGATCACAAGGGTTATATAAAATACATTCTAATGGATGTTTAATCACCGCACTGGTGATATTAGCCGGGATCAAACAGATCACAAGGGCTTTTTAGCCGGGATCAAATAGATCACAAGGGTTATATATAATACATCTCTAATGGATGTTCAATCACCGCACTGGTGATATTAGCCGGGATCACACAGATCACAAGGGCTTTTTAGCCAGGATCAAATAGATCACAAAGGCTATATAACCGGGATCAAATAGATCACAAGGGTTATATATAATACATCTCTAATGGATGTTCAATCACTGCACTGGTGATATTAGCCGGGATCACACAGATCACAAGGGCTTTTTAGCCGGGAACAAATAGATCATAAAGGCTATATAACCGGGATCAAATAGATCACAAGGGTTATATATAATACATCTCTAATAGATGTTCAATCACCGTACTCGTGATATTAGTCGGGATCACACAGATCACAAGGGCTTTTTAGCCGGGATCAATAGATCACAATGGTTATATAACCGGGATCAAATAAATCACAAGGGTTATATATAATACATCTCGAATGGATGTTTAATCACCGCACTGGTGGTATTAGCCGGGATCATACAGATCACAAGGACTTTATAAGGTTAGGACATAGTCCATTACCTTGAAGGCTAGCGTGATTCCTCAAGTCACACTACCAAGAGTATGCACATTACTTGAATGTTAACATAAGAGGATCTTAATAGTTGATTAAAAGTCCCGGTCGCATTGACCTATTGACGTGGAGGCTTGAACTTAGTCCACCACCTCTAGATAGAAGGATAACTTCCCTTAACTATCATATATATATATTTGGCCAAATATGTGGTCTGTGCCACTTGGCAAATCAAAACCATTAAGATCTTTTTGGATTTATATTGCAGAGCATAAATTCGAGTAAAATCGAGACGGTCGTTTTCAAGAGGATGAATATATATTTATATATATATATATATATATATATAAAATTCAAAGTACTTCATTAAATTTGCATAAGAAATTACAATACTTGAAACAAATAAATGAAACTGATTGTCCATGCAAGGACTAAAAGAAACAAAATGTCCACGTAGGGACTACATATAATAGGAGTGACTTCACACGCCCTTCTTTCCTTTCACCAGTTTGGAAGTCTCTTGAAAAATTTGTTCGTTTTCTTCTCCGTTTTCTCCGCCTGCTACTGCATTTCTTTCATTCTTTCTAAGGCCTCATTAATAGCCTCTAGTGGTGGCGGAGGTTGTGGTTGAGGTTGTGGCAGTGGCACGACCAGATACTGGTACCCATAAGTTGGATATCCAGTCGGTGGAAAGGAGTATTTGCAAAAGTAAATTGACCCCAGTATTGGTCCCACTCATTAGGACCTTGATAAGGTGATCCAGCATAAGAGTTGGAATTACTAGAAATTTCAATAGGATGCGCGTTCGATCCTGATGGCGGCATCTCTGGGTCGGAGTCCTCATCTATAGGGTTAGGCTGATTCATCTGGTTCTGATTAGCTGGAGGGGTATTTAGGTAATGGTTTGGGTTGAACTTATCATGGTAAGAATGATAAGAACTTTGAGTATGTGTAGGTGAGTGTTGGGCAAATGGCCATGAATCTCCCGAATCTTCATAAGGGTTCAGGTGATGTGTATGTGAAGGGATATGGCCGGATGGTCCTCCCCTCATGGGTCCTTTTCCACGTCCTCGAACTCTTGGCGGCATTTCTTGTTAAAATCAATTCAAAAACATACTATAACTTAATAATGAGATGAGTAATCCTAGGTCAATGCCTAGACTCAGAAGTCTAAAGAATGTGCTCGTGTAAGTTTGAGTAATCCTAGGTCAAGGCTAGTGTTTAATTCTCTCAAACAATGGCTCTGATACCAACCCTGTCACACCCGGGATTTCCAACCCCGAAATCCAAACACCGGTGGGCCCGGGTGGGGAGTATCGTGACAACAGTTGATAACCTCATAGTCAATTAAATATGGCACAGCGGAAGTTTTGGAGTAAAATTACTATTACAAACCGAAATGTTTGAAATCTAAAATAATATACAGGCTCGTAATAGAAGATCCACAGGCGGATCGTAAAATGTACAAGAAAGAATACAAAACAGACTTTAGGCAGATCTAAGGATTTACAAGATCCTCTTATTCTCTATCGAGCAGCTTCCGGCCTATTTCGTATTATACCTGCAGATTAGCCTTTGGAAGATACGTCAGCTTACGCTGGTAAATACACCCAACTGACTCATTTTGAAAACATTAAAAATGATTTTAAGTGCAAACGGCACAAAATCTTTTATTAACTTCGGAAGGTTAACCTTGCAGTGGACCATGCAATAATAATTTACCGTATCCCAAGCCCTTATAGGGGAAATAAGTCGAGAGTATTTACCTGAGCTTGTCTTTTTTTTATTTTTTAAATAACTCAGCCGTATACAAAAGTACCAAGTGCATATAGCATTTACCGAGAAGGCTCTAGTCTGGATTATGGCATAAGCTAGCCAATTATATACTAACGGTCTTATAAACCGAATAGTGTACATGATCATTACGTATAACGCTTGATTAAACGATGATCGGATAGAATGTAGTTTATATCCGACAAGTACCTTGACTTGTATAAAATGGATAAACTATAAACATTCTGGATTTGAACTTAAAATGATAAGGTTAAACTTGTTTCGGTTAATTTCTGAAAAATGGTTATATATACGTAACCGTGTGCATAATAGCGATATCGGGTAACCGGATAATTTATGGATATGTTCTATATGCAATTATATTAAGATATCAGTAGGATATCAACTTAGATGCCCGTTAAGGTTTTAAAACGAAATTATGCCCCATAAGGGCAAATTGGTAATTTTACACATAGTTTATAAATTATTTGGGGTTCTGATTTTATAACATGTACCTACTGTAAATATATTTAAAATAAGTTTTAAAATCAGTATGTATCAAGCTTTGGTCAATAATATGGTTTAAACCATACTATGCGCCGAAATGGCGCTTATGTCGTAAGATGACGTTGTTAAGCGATGTTTAATGAGAACTGACCTTAGGATCAGACTTAAAATATTTAAAATATGTTATTTAATATAACATATCAGTAGGTAAATGATTTACCTTGAAAAGATTGATTAAAACTATTTTATAAGCCACAGGGGCTAAAACCGTCATTTATCGACATAGTTTGAGAACCTACTTGAAAACTCAGTTTATAACTTGGTTTAACCTTCCAAATAATCCTACTTATAATATTACATCAGTAAGAAACTCATTTTTAAGTTCATTATCATTTAAAACCTTGTTTTATGCAAAAAGGGCATTTTGGTCAAATATGGATAATTATGGAACTTGTGCATAAACTTGGATTCTGATTATGATCATGTAATATAACCTCAGAGGGTTATGCTAAATAACATTATGATCATAATGCAACTTTAGATCAGTAGGTAACTAATCTAAATCGGGTCAGAATCGAAAGTCAAAGTAAAATTCGAACTTTGCGACTTTCGGTTGCGAACCGACCGTGGAACTGAAATTGATGAGCCGAACATGTTCATACATCTTCTAATAATTATTACCAACTTGTTTAAGTGTCAAAACAGGTTTCATAACATATATAAGATCAATTTGTGATTTTTCTGAAAAATGGCCTGTTTGACTTTTTAAGATCATAACTTTGACAAGTCAATTGGTCTAGCAAACGCGATCTTCGGGAGGTGCCCTTTAAAGGGATTAACACCTACCTTATTACGATCACTTAGCCATGTTCATTTTGAACAATGGCTTGACCATAATGGTCTTAACCGAAATTCAAAGTGTTTGCCGTAAAACGCTTGACTTTTGGCTATAAAAGCCTATAAACGAAAATGCACAAAGAAGCAACACTTAGCAGTGATTCCTAGATGCAAAAGAACTATGTTGGATTGCTCCTTTTAGTTAGGAACTTCCAGAGGAGGGAGAAGAGATGAAATGAGAAGGTACAAGTTGGAATGGTGAACTAATGCACCTATTTATAGTTGGAGACCTCAAAGGAGGTGAAGCCAGGTGTTTAGGGGTGTAAGAAGAAGCTTACAAGTGTTCCAAAACGTGGCATAGCAGTTTAGAGAAGCCATGGTTTCGGATTAAATGGTTTTGGAGTTTTGCTTGGAGACTAAATAAACTTTCTGCAGCAGAGCCTGCCTCGCGCCCCGCGCGAGACCCAGGCCTGGTCTCTCGCGGCCCGCGACCGCCCCACGACCAGTTTCAAAAATTGACACATTAACCCCTTAACTTATAAAAGCTTATAAAAACCTATTTAAACACCATTTTGGCACTTTTAGCCCTCCGTAGCCAAAACTTGGCATACCCGGGATTATGCCCGGACATTGTCGAGCTCTCTGTTCGTTAAAAGGTCACTCAGAGGTATAAATTAAGATGCTGACACTTTTAATCCCTCCATTATCCAATTTTCACATATTTACAAAATTGAACTCTCTCGTCCAACAAACGGCACGTATGAGAGTTAGGACTTCACAAAGGATCACTCAGAGGCTTATTACAAGCATGTTGATTCCGATGTCACTCAGAGGCTGGGCATGTTGACATATCAGTCACTCAGATGCTAAGTTTCAAGCATGTTGACGTATTAGTCACTCAGAGGCTAATGATTTAAGCATGTTGACATATCAGTCACTCAGAGGCTATTATTTATGCATGTTGACATTGGTTCGTCACTCAGAGGCTCAACTTGAGCATGTTGACGCCTTTAGTCCTTATTGTTCTTTAATAGACTATATTAAAATACAACACGTGTCACTATACTATTGGACACGATTTTTAAAGGGTGTTACATACGTTCAGCTACTCCATTTTGTTGAGGAGTATAGGGAGCGCTGAATTCGTGAAGAATACCCTTATCGTTGTAGAATTCGAGCATTCTCTTCTTCTTGAACTCAATACCATTATCACTTCGGATTCTCTTGATTGGCAACTGATATAGGTTTTCTAGCTTCCTAAAGAGAATCATAAGACTTTCAAACGTTTCATCTTTACTCTCTAGGAAGAAAACTCATGAGAATCTTGAGTAATCATTTGTCACGACTAGGCAATATAGATCCCCAGAGTTACTTTTCACGTTCACTGGCCCAAAGAGATCCATATGAAGCCTTTCTAGTAGAAGCTTGATAGAGTTAAGTAGCTTTCTCGGGTGTGATTTCTTATGCTGCTTCCCCTTTTGCAGCTAAGATAATTATCTGATAAGTGAAAATTCTTGAGATTAACACCCTCCACTAGGTCGTTATGCATCAAATAGTTCATCTTTCGTAGGTGAAGGTGCCCCATCTTACGATGCTATAGGATTGACTCTTTCTCGGTAGCTTTAGATACAAAGCATTAAACCTTCTTTGGTGTAGTGGATGCGACGCTCATGTCTAAGACAAAAAGATCATTTTCTCATGGAGCGCACATGAGGATCCACTCCTCGGGAATTTTGAATCCCGGTTTGAGAATTAAGCATTTCTTGTGGCTAAAGTGGGTAGTGAATTTCTAGTCACAGATTTGTGAGATGCTAAGTAAGTTGTTCTCAAGCTCAGCGATATAGTTCACTTTGTCGAAAGACACCACTCCATTTGTGAGAATACCTTCACCTACTATTCTTCCTCCCTATGTCCCAGCAAACCCACCATATCCTCCCCGGATAGCTTTTTTGTCATATAACAACGCAAGCATCCCCGTCATGTGTCGAGAAGCTCAACTATCCATAATCCACTTTGAAAAAATTGACCTCGGGAGCCCCTGCACACATGAATAAGAAATTACTTAAACAGGGAAACCCAAGCCTTTTTGGTCTTGGGTGGATTTAGAATATCAAACTTCGGAACTTTGATTTTGACATCCTGTTTGATACCTAGAGCTGGAATAAGTGTTTTCGTTTCTACTGAAGATGGGTTGATTTTTGCTACCCAAGTTTGTGTTTTCAGAACTGCCTTTTTGGAATAGAAGTTTGAATCCTTTTAATGATTCTTGGTAGAAGTTTCACCAAACTCAAATTTTGAATAATGTTGAATTGTTGATGTCACCTTTTTGTTGGATTCATTATTTCCTTTTAGAATTTGTTTTGGTACAAACTTGGGTGCTTTTTGCTTCACATCTTCTGTAGATCTGCTCGAGTTGTAAACAGGTTTTGGATTTCTTTGAGAACATTTCCGTGCAATATGCCCGACATTGACACATTTATAGCATGTCCTGCTGTCATTTCTAACAAAGGAATCCAAGCCCTGTTTTCTACTCTCCTTTTCCTTTTTAAATTCATCATTGGATTGTTTGCCAATGCTCTCTTTTTCTTTTTCAGTATTTGTTCCATAGACAAAATCAATTTTCTTTGTAAAGTTCATTTTTTGAAACTTGTTGTTCTTTCTTTGCTTTTGATAACCCAAACCTGCTCTCCTGTTTTCAGGATAATCTCTGTCCTTCTGATGGTGGTTTTTGTAGACACATTTTGATTTAGAATAAAATGATGCATCTCGTTTTTCTATATCAGAATGACTGGCTTCAACTAGCTTGAACAACTTATCAACTCGATCAAGATTAACATTCTGAATTGGGAAATCCTCATCGGAATATAGTTTATCAGATCCATTCATTTGGTACACGACTACATTTGGATCATTGTTTAAACTATTTTCTGATGATACAATATCCATTTCAGATTTTTCGAGATTCAATTCAACACTTTCAAAATTAGAACTTTCAAATTTGTCAAAATCATATTCAAAATATTTTCGACCATAGTTTTTACTACTTCAGATTCACAATCATTTTCTGTTTTGGTGTATGCTACGTCAATGTTCGCAGACAACTCATTTTTCTTTTCAGTTTTCAATTTTTAATTGAGTGCCTTTTCCACCCATGATGGTTTCTTTCTTGCATAGCTATTCCACAAGGGCGGTGGAACACGGTCGTAACCTACACCTTTGTGTTCATCAATTTCATTGTCTTCCTTGCTTGTAATTTTTGGAAAAATGTGATCAATGATGTATGAACTGGTAGAATAACTGATTATAACTTATTAACTCATTCAGTTTCGATTTTAATTTTCTCTGGTTAACTTTTTAGCTCGGAAATTGTATTTAAATGAATATTGATGGCCATTTGTTTGTCCATTACAATTGCCTTGAGCATCAAAAGTGTCTTGTCATTTTCTCTGATCACTTGTTCAAATTGTTTAATTGTTTTTTCTTAATTTGTCATATGCTTGTGGTATTATAATCACATGACAAATTACGTGCATGAATTTTCAGCTCTTTGTATCTTTTTTCTTTTTCGACACATTCATTGCATGGCTCTTTGCACTTCATGCAAGGTGTTTCTTCTTTGACACTTTGAGTCTTAATGTCTTCCTTTACTGACTCATTTACCGACACATTTATTGATTCAGAACTCTCTACCTGCGCATGCTCAGTAACTACCTCATTCAAGTTTGCCATTAAAGCCTTGTCAGTAATATCCGTCAGAGCTTCGACAGTCATCTCCTTGGTTACATAAATCAATTCGTCGTCTTCTGAATTTTGTTCTTCCTACAAAAGATTTAAGAATATTAGTATGTAAAAGATGTTTAAAAGCACTGTTGAGAAGTTCTTCTTCCTCAGATGAAGTTCCATAAAATTCTTCAGGTGCCTCATCAATGGATGCCTCTACATATTCGTCATCATTTTCAGGTTCTTCAAAAAATTAAGCTACTAATGCCAAACTTTCACTCTTTGTGATGTATTTTTTCCAGTTGAAACATTCGTCCCCTTGAGTGACGCCGAGTGCTTTCTCATAGGAGTTTTACAGACCATCTTCAATTTGCACCATTCTCGTTTGGGCTTGAGGTCGATGATATATGGCCTTCTTGTAATAATCATCAGCAAAAGGGTTCTGATTGCCCTTGACCTCTCTATTTGGACATTCTCTTTTGAAATGCCCCTTCTCTCGGCATTGAAGCATGTAACCTTCGAGTTATTAAAGCCTAGTTTCCCGTCAGGTCCTCCCAAATTATCTCTTCCAGTAATCTCCATGAAACGTTGAGCTCTTTGGACAATGGAAGCCATACACCAGTTAAAGTTAATCAATTCCATTTCAACCGGATCAATCTGATCGTAATCTTCTTTCGTCATCTTTGGATTCTCAATTCTTCTAGCTACCAAACTTTCGTACGATTCAAGTACCGAGACAAGTAGAGACATGTGTTGCTTTGCGGTGTTTTCGTTAAAGTCTTGAGCATTCTGGAGGTTAACTGCGATATTGCATTGTAGGACACATTGATTGGGATTAGATTGATTGTGTTGGTTGTTCTGTGGATTGCTTGAACTTTGGGATGATTGTGGGCCTGGAGTGTATTTGGATTGAAGGAAGCAAAAGATTTTTTACTGGTTTGGCTTGACTGTGGACTTGGTGTGTTGATGGCACTGAAGGCAGTTTGAATTTTGGGCTCTGTATGTGTGCGGAAGGATTACCCTTGTAGTATAGATTTACATCTTGTTGTATATGTGCGCCTTTGCTCTTTGCCATATTTTGCATCTCCAGCTCATACCCTTCCTATCTCTCGATAAATCTTGGTAATGAGAAATTACCATTCTCTGTGCCGTTCTTTAGAATAATCAAGTACATAGACCATTCTCCTTCAGGTATAGAATCTACAAGCTTATCGACCAATTCTTCATTTGTTTTCACAATTCCCATACGCTTCATTTGTACCACCAAGTGACACTACCTTTCAATCAACTGTTTCACTGTCTCTCCCTTGATCAAAGTAAAAAATATCAAATTCTTTACTTAGTAACGCTCTCTTTCCCTTTTGCAATTGCGAACTTCCTTGGAATTTTAACCGTAAAGCATTCCATAAAGACTGAGCATCGTCATCGTGCTGTAGTAGCGCTAAGATATCTTCTTTGATGGCTTGCTGCAAGATATTCATCATCTTCTTCTCATTAATGAACTTTTCTCTTTCAAGTTCTAAGAGTTGAGCTAGCGTTTTCTCAAGACCAGTTTCTCCAATCGGAGCTTAATATTTTGATTAAATAGCACACCAGCAAGTGAAGTGATTAGCTTGAACCCTCATGAACCTTTCACTCCAGCTATTGTAGTCTTCAAGATTGATAAGCTTTGGAGGCTTCGTCATTGTTCCCATTTCGTTTTCTAGATTCATATTTTGCGTTGCAGTCGTAGTAACAGCTGAAGCAGCAAATGCGTTGAAAAATTATTCTTCCATTTTATCTGCAATTTTTTAGAAACACAAACTTTTGACAACACTTATTAGATATAATTTCACCAAAATATGAAAGTTAACAAAAAACTACTCAGAATGTCATTTGTGCGAATGAGCCAATACTCGTGCGAGTCAGGTGTTTCGTGCGAGCAAGGCTTCGTGCGAGAGGGAGAGTTAACTCATGTGAGTGACTCTTCATGCGAATCACTTACTCGTACGAGTGAGTGTTTTGGAACTTGAAAATTTTAAGAAAACTTGTTTTTCTTGGTCGTACGAGTGGCTAATTCGTACGGATGGCCATTTGTACGAGTTGTCCTTCTACTCGTACGAGTATCTCAGGTCAACAAATAGATGTTTTCTGCAATTTTCGTTATGACTTTCTTCGATTTTAGATCTGTAAGTTTCAGGGATATGTTAATGTTGATGTGTTATACTAAAATCCTAGTCCAATTCGTCCATTAAATCCTCTAGATCTGAAGTATGTATGTAGAAAGAGTAGATATACAAAATCTTCAATGGTTGAATATGGATTTTCAACTACTGAAACTTGTTGGTTGTCTACTGAAAACTTGTTGTTTGTCCTCAAATCAAGCCTCAAGGCTCTGATACCACTTATGAGAGGGGATCAGCTCTCCTCTATGAGCACATGACCGATTCGACTCAGCTAACAGAGGTGGAATTCATTGCTAGCGAGTTAGAAAAACAAACAATCAAGTATGCTGCTTAAATGCCTTTACTTCGTATATTAATAAACGTGAAAGTTACAGACGAGTAAACAAATGGACGGGGCTTCGCCGTATCACACACTAACAGATAAGACACAACATTCATGCTCCACTATTTATAGGCCAACATGACTTGCACAGGAGTGAGGTTGTTGGCTCATGCGAGTGGTGCCTCGTACGAGTGACAAGGTGTTACTCATACGAGCCACTACAGCTCACTCGTACAAGCCATTAAATATAGATATAATATTGACAAATCAAAGCCATATATACACAACCGACATGTCCTAGATGTGGGGCAATAAACATTATACACCAACAGCAATTAGCTGTGTAAGGGTTATAGTTGAAACTTCCACCAGAAGTTAATCAATGAAATGATCATAACTCTTATTCGTACTGCTGCCAGTGACTTCTTCTTGGCCAACCAGTGTCGTACTACCGAATGCATAGTCATTAGCCACTTTGCCAGATTCTTGTAGCTTTTTTTCTGGTTCAGCTATCTCTCATAAGTGAGGAGCCTACCATGAAGCTGAGTAACATTCATTTCTTTGAACCAACTGAATTTCTAGTTACAACAGCTATAGTGTCCCACTTGTCTGGTAATGATCTAAGAAAAAGACTATTTAGAGACGAATTTGCTAGTGTAACATTTACCAGTTTAAGCTCACTAATGAGACAGTTAAATCTTTTGAATTGTTGGGTTACAGACTCTCCTTTTACATGACAAAACGTTTCATATTGTTGATTCAGAACCTCTCTGTTATTTTCTATCACTTCCTCAGTCCCACCGAATTGCTCTTTCAAAGCATCCCATAATTCTTTTGCATTGTTGCAATGTAATAGGCCAGCATAGATATCGTTTGGCAATGTAGAGACGAATTTGCAAGTGTAACATTTACCAGTTTAGAGACGAATTTGCAAGTGTAACATTTACCAGTTTAAGCTCAGTAATGAGATAGCTAAATCTTTCGAACTGTTGGGTTAGTAACTCTCCTTTTACATGACAAAACGTTTCATATTGTTGATTCAGAACCTCTATGTTGTTTTCTAACCTTAGTCCCACCGAATTACTCTTTCAAAGCATGTTATAATTCCTTTGCATTGTTGCAATGCAACAGGCCAGCATAGATATCGTTTGGCAATACAGAGGCCACGATGATATATGCCTTTACATCTAGCTTGATTTATTGGAAATCTTGCTCGAAATAATTTTCAGGATTCTTTGGTACTTGGACTTTAGGGTCCTCTGTACTCTGTACCATTGGAATATGAGGTCCAAAGATGACTGACTTCCAGCAACCGGTGTTTTGCTAAGCAAGGACATGACTCATCCATCTTTGCCAGATATTATACTCAGATCTGACAAGGATTGGTGGTTTAAACAAGTTGTTAGTGTTATGAGGATCTTGTGAAGTGTGTGACATTCTAATTGTTTACAAACAGTTTTTGTTTAAAAACTTTGAGAATGTAATTAAACTTGTTTTTCAATAAAAACAAAAAAACCTATAGCAGTGAGAGCTGATCTATTCAAATCAAATTCGATTGACCAAGCTTTGATACCAATGGGGAACAAACTCTGTTGAAGAGCTTGACTTGGGTAGATGTTATATTATTATTAGGATTAGAGGTTGTAGTATATTTTGACTTTCTATCATCTGCCCAAGTCAAGCTTTATTGTAGACTAAATGTCAAAGGTATGCCATAGCAAAACTCTGTTGAAGATAAAGCTCTACTGTAGTCTAAAGCTAAAGGTCTGCCAAGGCAAAGCTCTGCTGAAGATTAAAGCTAAAGGTCTGCCAAGGCAAATCTCTGCTGAAAGCCAACAGAGGATGTCTCAGCAGTGTTTTACTATCAGTCTTTGTAATGTTTAGTTATAGAAGTGGTTAGCTTAGTAGATTTTTTTAGTTTGTTAATTTTGTTAAATGTCGATTTCATGCTGACATCATCATAAGATGCTTAGTGGTTAGGATTGTGGTATAAATAAAATAGTGCTTGTACTGTTCTATTTGATCACTTTCATCAATTATCAATCTATCATTCTTCTTTACATTCTGTATGAACAAATCAGTGATCTTAAGCTGAGGGGGAGATTGTGATTTATTTGCATATGATTATAATCACTAAAAGCATGATAATGAAAAACAATCTCTCGGCTGTTATGAATTAAAGTTCATTATTCCGCTGCATTTACATCTGATTTATCGTCTTTCATCTTTAGAACTTTCATAACAGTTTCAAACTCGGATCCTAACAAACAATGGATGAACAGAGGATACACTTTTAATAGTGGATATATTTTCTTAGCCAACCATAGGATTTTGAGAACAGTGGTTTGGAACAGACTTTAGAGATTTATTGAAAATTTTCAATTTTAGCTATTTTTACAGATGGATTTTTTATTTTCTGAAAACATTTTAATGCTATTTACACATGGAAAAAACTTTTTCTTTTAATCCTTGTAGATGTATCTAATTCTTTGGTTAAAACATCTGCAAGTTGATCTTTAGTTGGAACATTATGTAGAGAAATCAAATGTTTTTCATAGAAATCCCTCACCAAAGTGATGTCTGATGTCAATGTGCTTTGTCGTGGAATGAGATACTGGATTTTTATTGATGTTTTCAGCTGCTTGATTATCTAACATGAGAGAAGTCTTTAGAGCAGTTACACCAAAATCCAGCGATTCATTTTGAAGCCATAGGAGTTGAGAAGTGCAACTTGCAGCAGCAATATAGTCAGCCTTAGTTGTGGATGTTGAAACTGTAGCTTGCTTTTTTCTTTGCCAAGAAACTAAGCAATTGCCTAGAAATTGACAAACTCCTGAAGTTGACTTCCTTGTGGCATGGCATCCAGCAAAATCACTATCTGACTAACCTAAAAGCTCAATATTCCCATTAGCAGGATGCTAGTTACCAAGTGTGGGAGCACCTTTTATCTATCTGAATATCCTTTTCACAGCAATAAGGTTTGACTTCCTAGGTGCTGACTAGGATCTGGCACAAACACATGTAGCAAACATGATATCTGGCCTAGATGCAGTTAGGTACAATAAAGACACAATCATGCTTCTATAAAGAGTTTGGGTGTAGAACTTTGTCATTAATAGTGAACAGCTTAGATGTAGGCATGGGTGTACTACATGGTTTACAATCATTCATATCAAATTTGGTTAGTAGTTCGACATACTTACTTTGATAAATGAAAGTCCATTTTGCAATTGTTTAACTTGAAGACTAAGAAAGCATTGGAGTTCACACATAACACTCATTTTAAACTCTGTTATCATGAGTTCTCTACACTCTTCACATACCATTGCATATGGATCCAAAAATGATGTCATCTATATAAATTTGGACAAGCATAAAATCTTTTCTTCTCCATTTTAAAAACAAAGTTTTATCAATTTTACCTCTTGTAAAGCCAAAGGATAAGAGAAAGGTGGAAAGAGTTTCATATTAGACTCTAGGTGCTTGTTTTAAGCCATATAAAGCTTTGTGGTAAACAAGATCTGGATAAAAAGTATCTTCAAAACCAGGGGTTGGTATACATATACCTATTCCTTGATCTTGCCATATAAGAATGCACACTTGACATCCATTTGTTCCACCTTCATGTTGTGGTTGAAAGCAAAGGCTAAAAATAGTCTGATGGCCTCCATTCTCGCAACAGGAGCAAAAGTTTCATCATAATCAAATCTTGTCTATAGCCTTGAACCACAAGCCTAGCTTTATTTTTTACAACAGTGCCCCTTTCATCTGTTTTTTTCTTGAAGACGCATTTTGTGCCTATGTGACATACATCCTGAGGCAATGGTACAAGCTCCCATACTTGTTTTCTTTTGAACTGTAGGAGCCCTTCTTGCATGGCCTCTACCCAACTGTTGTCTTTTAGTGCCTCTTGGTACTTGACAGGTTGTGTGAGTGATAGAACCAACAAAAAGACAAATGTTTTAGGATTGACTTCTTGTGAGAACCCCTTCATTGATGTTGCCAATGACTTGGTAAGATGAATGGTTTTTAAGGTAGATTAGATCTCCCTTGTATAGAATGATGGCATTTTGAGGTGAAGGCTGCAGATAGTAATCATCTGAGCTAACATCTGTTGGCCGTTTTGAAGAGCCAACATCTGTTTGGAATGGAGGTGGAGGTATAGGTGGAATGGGGATAAAGATAGGGTTCATAGAAAATGGACCTTTGTCAACAGAGGTTTGATTAGATGAATTGGCAGAGGTTTGGGGATCAACAACTATTGATCCAGTAGTGGCAGAGTTCTCATAGTTGTTAGTAACATATGTTTCTCTGGTGGATGAAATGAATTTGTATTGTGGAATCACAATGTCATATCTATAATATTGATGTGATAACTGCGGTGTACTGCGTTGTTAGTCTTGATAGACACATCTTCAAATGTAAATTTATCTAAATCAAATAGTTCAACAGGATTTGTTGGGATTTTTAATGGAGAAAGTTCATTGAACTTTACATTCAAGGTCTCTTCCAAACACCTAGTCCTTGAATTAAATACTCTGTAGGCTTTAGCAGTGGTTGAGTATCCCAGCAAATAACCACATTGTACTTTGGCTGCAAATTTTGAAATTGAATCGTTTAAGTTTAAAATGAAACATGGGCAGCCAAAGATTTTGAAATATGAGATTAGAGGTTTAATTTTGTATAGAATTTCATAGGCAGTCTTTTGATGCCTAGGGTTAATCAAAAACTCTGTTCTATACATAGCAAGCAGTGTTTACAGCCTCTGCCTAAAAGGACAAGGGTAAACATGAGTCTGCAAGCATTGTTATAGCAGCTTCAATCAAAGTTCTATTTTTCCTTTCAACCACCCCATTTTGTTCTAGTGTCATTGGGATACTGTATTGCCTAACAATCCCTCTTGACACACAGAAATCATCCAACTCCTTATTTTTAAACTGTGTCCCATTGTCACTCCTAAAGACTTTTACTGGCAGGTCAAATTTCTTTTCAACTAGTTTTACAAATTTTTGCGAAATACCTGCAGTCACATCTTTGGAGTGCTTGAAGTAGGTACATGTAAACCTTGAAAAATCATCAACTATGACAACACATTATCTCTTCGTTTTAAGACTAATGATTTTTACATGGCCAAACAAGTCCATATGTAGCAATTGTAGACACTGACTTGTTTTAGACTCTTCAATTGATTCGTATGAACTTTAATTGTTTACCTTTTAACAGGAAACACAATGTTCATCATAGGTGAATTGTTTTGATGGAAGACCTTTACAAGACCTTGTTTGGAGAGTGTAGTGAGAGTTTTAAGATTTGTGTGACCAAGTCTTCTATGCCATAGTAATGTCTCTTTGTTAGAAGCAACTGAGAACAGACATGCATTAGACATTGGATTATTTTCAACATATCAACTACATACACATTGCCACTTCTGTGAGCAACCAGTTGTGCTTTCATCTCAGCTATGATTTAATCAATCTTTTTAACCACTTTCGCCCAACAATCTGACAAGTTTTCTTAGTGAAGAATGACCCATAGCCTAATTCACTCATTTGAGATACACTAAGAAGAATAAATTTCAGATTGTCAAAAGATTGACATGTTCAAACTTGAGTTTCCCAGCCTCGACTATCCCTGACCCTAACACCTTCCCTTTAGAATTGTTACCAAAGGATATATCACCCCCTCCATGTGCCTTGAAATTTTTAAGTAGGGCTCTACATCCTTTCATGTGCTTGGAGCCTCCACTATCTATATACCATAAACTATCAAGGCAAGTACAAACTCCCTGCACATTAGTAAACAATTAGTTTAGGTGAGTTTCCAAAGCCAGGATGGCTTTGGATGGGGTCATAGACATTCCAGCCTCAAGTGGGAATATGATAAGTGTTTCAAACATATTTTGATAACATCTGCTGTAGAACATTTCCTATCAACTGATCATAACCATGAGGATGCATGTTAACTCTTGGTTTAGATGGTCTTTTGTAGACCTCATAGCCAAGTGGTACACTCTTGTAAGAGGTTGGCCATATCCTATTGGAAATTTATTAGCTGGAGGTGCATCTGTAACCTGAACCTTTCTTGGAACAGAGGTTATATTCAATTGTTTGGTAACAGATGTTTGAACAGGGACAAAAATCTGTCTAGTCTTTTCATTCTTGAACTCTCAAGTGTTTTAGATTTATACTCATTTCTTTTGACATCAAAATTTTTGAGGTAAACACACTATTGAGTTTTGTGGTTGATCTACCACAAATGGTGCAATTTGGTGAATCAATGTTCACACTTGTTTTGTTTATATCATAAGCTTTTAGAAGAAAACAATTTTTACTGACATGATTCTTATTTTCACAAAAATCACAAAACAAGTTTGATATTTTCTCTCTTTTCTTCCTTTTTTCTATCTTTTTGTCAGGAGATGTTGTAACATCTGTTGGAAGATCTTTTAAGGGAATGATCTTGACTTGAGGTGCCTTGACACCTTCAATGGTTGAAAAATCCATTGGCTTAAAGTTGTCAAGAATGTCACACTAACCAGGTAGGTTTGAATTGATATTTTTCAATATCCTCAAAAGTTGAGGATCCTGCTGGTCTTTCTAAAACAATTTTCTTACCATTTGATTCAGTGCTTTAATTTCTTGACCAGCCAAGTTTGTTGAAATAATTTCAACCAACTCAGAATCATATATAATAGTGTTTTGAGAAACTTGGTCATGTTTTCTAAAACCTACACCAAATTTTACATTACTTTTGATTGTGATTCTAACATGAGCTCATAACCTTTGTAGGATTCTACCCACTTTTCACAAGTAATTTGGGTAGATTCAAGCTCCTTTTTACAACTTTGATATTTTTCTATCATAGTTTGAAGTTGATCCTTGGTTATGCTAGACTCATGTTTGATGCTACTGATTTAAGATTCTTTTTCAAACAGTTTATATTTTAACTCTTTTGCACGTTTTTTCAAACTGAATTTAATAATCTAAAATTGTGTTTCTAAGATTTTCATTAACATCTTTTATGTTAGGAAAAACAATAATGCATTTATCAGAATATAAGTCTTTAAGGACCTGAGGTGATACCTTTGCAGCAGCCATCATGACACAATCACATTCAACATCATAAACACTAGTTTCCCATGGGTCTGCCACTGAGATCACAGCTTCTTCACCAACCTTCACTTCTAAAACAACTGCCACAACATTATCACAACCATCATTAGAATTTAACAATATTTCCTTAGACTCATCTCCTTCAATTATAGTGTCTAGTGCCATGAAACAAAATCATCATGTTTCTTTTCAGTATTAGCAACTTAGTGAAAAATTCTCATCAGTTAATTCTTCAGGTAAGCTACTCCAATCAACAAAACCTTGTGTAAAGAAGCTCTGTTGAACCAAGATCGAAAAGATTGAAAAAATCAGTCATTCACAACCACTGATGAAGGATTCACTGGTCTATACAGGAGCAAAGGTTTATGTAACTTGTGGTGCAGGTTGCACTTAAACCTGAGGACTTGGGGCTTGAACATACTTTATCTGAGGAATAGTGGTTTGGACATATTGAACTGGAACAATGGTTACATGGTGTGTAATATGAGTAGTGTTTTGCATATGAGGAGATGGGGTATATTGGAAATAACGGATAGTGTTTTGTGTGTTTTGAGGTCTAGGACTTGGGTGTGTGATCATTGGACCATTTGTTTGACTCATACACTCCCCAGCAAAGTGACCTAGCCTATTACACTTGTAGCATTTAATCTTTGACTTATCCAACCCAACTTTTAACCCTCCATCAACCCTAGGAATTTTCTACCAGTTCTTTTATAGAACTTGTTGGTCCTAACACTCAGTAATGCAAGTTGGTGTAATATGTCCATTTCTTCTAAATCAGTTAGATCAAAATGTTGAAGATTATTAAATTCAAAGGGTAAGTTCTCAGAAACTTGATTTCCCCATTTGCTACAAAAGCAAAGTTGGGTGAGCAAGAATTAGAGTTGAAATTCCCACCAGATGTTATGTCAATAAAATGATCATAACTCTGTTCCTTGATGCTACCAGAGGTTCTTCTTGACCAAAAAGTGTTGTACTACCAAAGGAATAGTCATCAGTCACTTTTCCTGACTCTTGTAGCTTTTTTTCTGGTTAAGCTCTCTCTCATAAGTGAGAAGCCTACCATGAAGCTGAGCCAAACTCATCTCTTTGAACCCAACAGCGGTTCTAGTTACAATGGCAATAGTGTCCCATTTTTTTGGTAGAGATCTTAGAAATCGTCTATTCAAAGTATAATTTGGATATTCGACTTTTACCAGTTTTAACTCACTAATGAGACAACTAAACCTTTCAAATTGTTGAGTAATGAATCTCCTTTCACATGGCAAAATGTTTCATATTGTTGGTTCAAAACTTCTCTATTATTTTCAATAACCTCTTCAGTGCCACCAAATTGTTCTTTTAGAGCATCCCATAACTACTTTGCACTTTTGTAGTGCAACAGGCCAGCATAGATATCATTAGGCAAAGCAATTGCCACGATACTAAATGCCTTTGCATCTAGCTCAATTTGCTGAAAATCTAGCTCGAAGTAATGTTCAGGACTCTATCGAACTTGAACTTTAGGGTCTTCGGCACTCGGTACCATCGGAACATGTGGTCCGAAGATAACTAATTTCCAGCAACCTGTGTTCTGTTCTGCAAGTATGTGATCCATCCAAGTTGCCAGATATTGTACTTTGATCTGACAAGTATCGGATGTTTGTACATGTTGCAAGTGTTGTGTAGATCTTATGGATTTTGAGACATTCTGAGTGTTTAGAAACACGTTTTGTTTAAAAACTTTGAATGAAAATGAACTTTTACTCTGTTTTCAATACAAACAAACAAACGAATTAGGAGTGAGAGCTGATCAGTTTATATGAAATTGATGGTTAAATCAAATTTGAACGACCAAGCTCTAATACAATTGTTATGATCTAAGTTTGAATTGTTGTGAAAGTTTAAAGATGGAAAGTAATGAATGAAGATAAATCAATGATAAATGCAACGGAAATGTGAACTTTGATTCACAACAATTAGAAGAATGTTTTCATTGACAATGCTTTTGTAATATTAATCTCGTATGCATGCAATTACAAACTCCCCCAGCCTAAGATCACTCTAATTTGTTCGTACAAAATGTGTAGAAGTTATGGATAGAACAGTACAGACACTATTCTATTTATAGTACATTATAAACCTCTGATCATCTTTGGCTGACGTCACTAGAAAGTGACATTTAACAAACAAAATAAACTCTAAAACTGATAGATCTAAACACCGTTACATTAAAATACAATATAAACTCTAATGATAACAAGTGTTGAGATATCCTCTGTTGGGCTTCATCCTTAGTTAGTCTTCAGAAGACTTTACTTCAACAGACTTTATCTTCATCAGAGGTTCTCATCAACAGAGCTTTGCTTCAACAACCTTTAACCTTCATCAGAGTTTCTTTCTAGCAGACTTTAGCTTCCAACAGAGCTTTGTCTCTTAACAGATCTTGTGAATAGTTATTAAGTATCAAAAGTGTTTAGAGCATCAGATCTTTATTAGTGATCATATGTTGTAGATTGTTTTGGCTTTCAATCATCTCTTCTTTTATAGGGTTCAGTAGATCCAACAATAGTCAAAAGAAGGAACTTTCTCTATCGTAGTAACAACATGTTGAAGCATCCAAACTAACAAATCAGAACAAGCCAAACTATCATACAATTACTCCAAACACCACATACAGTTACAACACAACCCAACCCCCACTCAGGCCTGCAACAATCTTAAAATCCACCCAGAATAATTTGTAAACCAACCCCCAAACAATCTGAAAACCCAAGCCCAAACCGCACCTAGACCTGCAACCTGCAACAATCTAAAAACCTAAGCCCAACCCACATTCGGACCCGCAACAATCTGAGTACCCACTTGCAACAATTTGAAGACCCAACCTGCACCCGCACCTGCAACTTGAACAACCAATCCCAACCCACACCTCGACCCTGACCCAGACATGAACCCGAAACCCTAACAACACTTGTCTTTCACAAAAAAAGTCAAACATCATGGAACTAAAAACTCAAATGGTCAAAAGACCCCCCAATCGACTAGCATGTATGTATGTTAAACTAAAAAACAACAAAATCTACTGAAATAACAAAGAAATTAGGAATGTACATACCGGTTTTGGATGTTGGTCAGTTGTTGGTGTTGACGGTTGGTGGTGGTGGTTTCGGTTGTTGAAGGTGGGGGTGTGTCTGGTGCATAAATGGTTGAAGTTTGAGTGTGTCTTGTGCCAGGTTGGTGGGTGTGGTAGTGATTTTGGAGTGGGTCACGTTTGGGTGGTGATTTTGGGGGAGATATAGTACTGGAGATAATTTTTGGAGTGTGAGAGAATGAGTGAAGATAGATGGAGGGAAAGGGACCGCTTGTGATGATATTTCCCCATCCATTGGGTCAAAACCCTAATCAACGGTCAGGGTTAATCAAAAAGGGTGGAAGTGAATCCATATTTTCGGTCGCCACTAAAGGCGTTGCCCCGATTGCTCCTTCCGTGTAGTACCTCATAAAACAGTTAAATATCCTTTGACGTCGGTGCACATAAATAATCTTTTCCATACGATCTAACAATGCCATTTCAAAAAATGTTGAAGGCTCTCTCGTGAAGTGTGCTCTGACATGCACGAATATTCATCAAATGCGTCTTGACATGAACCATATGCTAGCTGACAGGAAATGGAAATGCATTTTTGTATACGTGTATAACTCATTCTCCAACAGCCTCATATTTAGTTTAAAAAAGGGAAAATGACTTTCCGTGTCCTTTGCTATCTTCAAGAATAACGATTTTGCCCTTTCTAAATCTCCTTTTAAACAAATTATCACCGACAACAAAATAAGTTTCGCATTCTAAATCTCTGTTAGTTCCCCATGAGCCCTTGGATCGAGGACGAACATCACAAACTTTGCACTTGATTGACACGTAAACATAAACAAGATAAAATAGTGTAGAAGATATAGAAAACTCTTTCATATTAGTCATCGCAGATTACAACCGGAAGAGTACACATCTTATTCCAACCTGGGTTAGGTCACAGATATCTAAACCCACACATTCTCTCTATAAATGTTCACACAGAATTATCCAAAGTCTACTATCCTAACATACCAACCAACATTTATAGTCTAGACCACATTTCTAGGCAACTACACACATAGTCCGGAACTATTTCAATAATCCGGAACATAATGAAGTTCAGGGAAACACAATTTCCCTAGAACACAGTCACAATAGTCCGAAATAATAAAAGTAATCCAAAACTCCAGATAATCTGGCCTCCTGACATTCTTTGACTTTGACTTTCTCTTTCTCTTCAAAACTTGACGTTTCACTAAAATTGATAAAGCTATAGTTACTCCGCAGGTTACTACACTTACAATCTTCCATTCTCACAATCGTTGTGTATAAGTTCTTGATGAACTACTGCTATCATGAACCTCCGAACATATAGTTTAATGGACAATGGTAGGGAGAGTAATAATGGTATGATGATCCATCAAAATATTTTCTTCATCTACGTAACTTGAAAAATTAGATGAACTTGGAGGTAGTTGAAATATGTTCATGGTGTTTTTTCATGAGAAGGGTTGCTAGTTTTGTAGGTTAAAATTTTGTTAAAAATGATGTGTATATATTGAAGGTGAAGGTTATTTTTTAATAAATTCCAACAGCTATTTCGGGGAGGGACCCACCCCAACGGTCCAATCCAACCTAGTATCAAGCTTGCTGCACCACACAAAGTGGTCGTTGTTGGCCTGCCGAAGGTCGCCCAATGTTGCCGAGGGTAGATGTCGAGCCCACTCCTTGCGACCTTAAATAGGCACTATTACAATCGGAATGATAAACTAAAACAAGAAACATAAATAAAACAAATCGCTCATATTACAATGGAACTGACTTAACATAACAAACTCTATTGACTAACGCAACATGGCAATAGTTATCAATTCTTTGAATTACTAAATTCATTTAAAATTGTTTGCAATTCCTTGTGCAAGACAATAAGCAGTCGATTGGATCGTAATCATCGGATTAACACCAACTCGGATGGAAAGACTCTAGCATCACAAACATAAAGCCCCTCAGCTTCCGAACTCTCACCATGTTCATCAACTGCACCTTCCTTTTCGCTTTCTCCCATTCTGCAACTCCCCATTTGATGAGCAAACGTATAAATATTCCAATCTTTCACCATTGACAATGGCCCATCTGCAGCATCTACCATCTTCAAAAACTTCTCTATATCTTCATCACTAGTTCCTTTACATATAAACCTTTAACCATCAGACCTTTGAGTTCCCACTTCAACCGCTCCTGCCGCAATTAAAACCCTTATCGCTTGTTTCAACCGGTTCTTGATGTGTTCTTTATATGATTTATGCAAACTATAGTTTATCCTTCCTGTAGATTTCACTTCACCAGACCCACAATCTCTAACCAATGAAAACACATGAGCTGTTCTTGGGTATTTCAACATTCTTTCCTTTAGATCTTTACCAGATTCCCATGGACATAATGCAGCAAAAGTCCCTGGTGCAAGTACAGGGACTTCCAGAATGTAACTGTCATCAAACCCTGATTTATGAACTGACGTCAAGATCCCACCTTAGAAGCTTTTACCTGATAGATTCGGATCATTGTCTGGAAAGTATCCCCATGCCATTAGAACAGGATGAAGGTGAAGATTCTTACCGATATTAGGGTTTTTTACCCCACTATATTTCATCAAGGGTGGTGTCATCAACGCCCCACATGAAGAAATTGTCAATTTTGCTTCGATTTGCAAACTTTTGGTGATCTTTTGGTTTAAAACTTGTGAAATCACACCCTATGCATTTGTTTTTTCTTTTATCTTCTTGATTTCGTAGTAATAAAAACTTCTTCGCCTTACATCCAGTTATGATCACTGCTCCGTTATCCACTGCGTCAACCAACCAAGTCGAATCGGTTCCTTTTTTGTCCCCAGATCTACACTCGAAACAATACGAACCGCAATAATGATTTTCAGATGTGTTTTGTGGGACAGCCTCCACTTTTAGACCAAGATATTTACATCCTTTACAGAGAACTTGATTCTTGAAGCTTTCATTTTTACACTTTTCAATCACACCAATTCTTTCACACACCTTGTCCATTGCAAGAGTGTACTCATGGGTTACATACAACTTACTGTTGTGTTCTTCTGCCCATTCTTTTAGAATAGATGGTGGTGTCTTGATGCAAGCTGACCGATTGACGGCTAAGCCGCCGCCAACGGTGGAAGCCGCTTGGATCATTAGTTTCCCATCAAGTGTTGGAAGTATATTTCCAGCTTCATACAATTGATCTAGAGACGGGCCTTCGAATTTCGAATAATCGGTTCAGTTAAAATAGTTGCCTTTTTCGAGAACTACCACTTTCTTGCCTGATTGCGCGAGTATTGCGGCTACAACACCACCACCGCAACCAGAACCCACGATTACCACATCACATTTTACTGTGCAGATGTTTTCTTTAAGGTTTTCTGTCACGTCTAGGCCTTTTTGCATGAGCGAGGTCACAAGTGAATCATTGGTTTCGTCCATGGTTTCCACCATTCCTTTTTGTAAAGGACGCTCCATTTGATCGTTGCGAAGGTCTTCGTTAATGTCTACGTGGTAGCCGATGGCTTCCCATGAAGGATTGTTTGAATTCATCAGCCTGTTGGACATACTCAAGAATTTCACATTAGCTGAAAAATAAGAAAGAGTCCAATGGAATCTCATAAAGTCCCAGGGCGCAGCGTGATGGCTGATCCATCACGCGTGGATCAATGTGGAACACCGTCGTCGCCTCCATTGATAACTCGTGGACTTAAACACGTGTGGTAGCTATCACATATTGAAGTTTTGAAATTTTATACCATTGGTGATGATGATGACCGTTGTTTTTGTGAACGTTGGAGGAGATTTTATAAAAAAAAAAGCCTTCTTTTCTATGCTATATATACAACAATCTTCAAACTCAAATAAAAAAATACAATCCTTTTAACCTACAAAAAAACAATCTTGCATACTTTTAAAAATGGAATTTCGTACGGATTCGTTTCCAATAGATCACACGCTTGAATTTTTTGAGAAGGTGTATAACGAACTTGAAGGTTCGAGCCGCCCAAAGAAGAAAATGGTGGATCGTGATCGTATACATGCCAACGAAGTGTTAATGAAGGATTATTTTGTGGAGAATTCGGTCTACAATGCCGAAACGTTTAGAGATCGGTTTCGTTTACGAAAAGATTGTAGGAAACATCAAAGCAAGCGACGAATGGTTTCAAGAATGTTACAACGGGAGGGGCAAACGAAGTTTCACGCCGATACAAAAATGCACGTCTTCCATTCGTCAACTAGCGACAGGTAAAACCCTCCCGATCAATTTGATGAATACTTAGTAATGTCGGACAGAACTTCGTGTGAAGGTTTGCAATTCTTTCGTAACACGATCATTTGCCACAGTTTCTACGTAAACCGACGAGACACAACATCGCACATATTTAGGCCGCGCATGAGTCTAGATGGCATTTTCAAGGGATGCTCGGTAGCATCGATTGTACACATATCGAATGGAAAATTGTCCAAGAGAGTTGCGAAGGGCGTATGTTAGGGGTGACGTCAAAAGACCGACCATCATACTTGAAGCGGTGGCTTGGAATGATTTATAGATTTGGCATTTGTATTTTGGTGTTCCTTGTTCAAACGACATCAATGTTTTGTACACATCGTCGTTGTTTCAAAGCATAACAGATGGTACCGCACCTTTCTGTCCATTTATGGTTAATGGAAGATATTACAGACGAGGATTTCTTCTTGTGGATGGTATCTATCCATCATGGTCCCTTTTTTGTGAAAGCTACTTCCTTTCCTCTCGAGGTTAAAGAAAAGACGTTCAAGAAGTTGCAAGAATCAACAAGAAAAGATGTTGAGAGGCCTTTTGGTTTTTAAAAGGTAGTTGGGGGATACTAAACCGACCGGTTCGTGCGATGAATAAAAAAACACATAGCAAAGTATATGTATGTATCATATCACAATATGCTAATTAAAGAAGATGGACGTGCAATATCTCAAGATTGAGTGACAGATCCTCCCACACAAGCTCCCGTTTCCGAAAATGTCCAACAAGACTTAGGTAATGAAGAACTTACTTTCGGTTGAGATATGATCTAATTGAACTTGTAGGTTCTTTAGGTTTGGAATTTCCGGATTCAGATGAAGAGTAGGTTTTTTATTTTTGTATGTTTATTTTTAAGTTGTATGTCTAGAAATATTGTTTTTTATTTAAATGAAATTTATAATTAATAATTTTATTGTTTTATTATTAATTTATATTTTAAAAATAAAAAAAACCATCACTAGTGATGGCCATTTCCACTAAAATCCATAACTAGTGATGGAATAAAGCTCCATAATGTGACGGAACTTGATTGGATGTTGTGAGTGATAAATTTCCATCACTAATGGAGCGCCCCTCCTCTAATTGTTTAAAAGAAAACGTACATACGTGTTTATGTTGAAAAGGTGTATATATGTGTTTAGGTGGTTATTACAAATCAAAATTCATCACATATTGAACCATTCTTTATATGTTTATTTTTCCCAAAAGAGTACAACTGGAATTGACCGAAAATCTTTCAAACTATCATTTGAAATTGTTATAATAAAATTACTCATGAGAACCATAATCTTTTGAAAATTGTTATAATATAATTACTCATGAGAATCATAGAAAGTAGACATATTTTTTTAACGGCAAATTTAGATTACTAATGGAGCACTGTAGTATTATGGTATCATCAGCGAAATCACCCGATCATATTTATCTCTACTAGACAATAATTATACCAATTCAGAAGGAAAACTAATTAATATGAGAAAAACGCATTATAGAAATGGAATCCAGAATCTAATGGTTTTTAAGCCTTATTCTATCTTTAAGATGTCACTAAATTATTATGCTATAGGCCAAAGGGTTAATTGTTAGAAATCAAAAGTAGCAATACTGATAGTTTATTAGTTTATTTAATTCATTAGCTATGTGAAACAACCTAAGGGTCTATTGTTGGTCCCGTTTATTGATTTCGACATTTAAAACATGTGCTATAATTGGCTAAAATTTACTCATAGGAATACTAAAGGTAGTAATATTGATCATTTATTATATAATATAATATTCGTTGTGTCACCTAAATAGGTCTAACCTGTTAAAACGCTACAAAAGTTGCACAAACTATTTTAATGTAAATGAGCACAGAAAACGTTTTTATTAAAGGTTTAGTCATTACATAGAATACATATAAAAGTTTCATCGACTCATTGTCACCCCACCTAACTGTATTAAAACAAAGTACTTTTTTTCTTTGAGTCTAGGATTTCAATTTAGAGATTTCCATATATTTATTATATATTACTTTTATTTTCAGCATATTCATGTGAAGCAAGAAGAAAAGTAAGATCAAATTATCACCTGAGAAAAGAAGACAAAACGACAGTCTTTTGATGAATACAAATCCAAGTCTGATAGGGGTTAGGAAGCTATGCTTGAACCATTTCTGCACAATCTTTTCCCTTTTATGCAAAGGGGTTTCTGAGAATTTGTTTATGTATGGCCATTGATGAGAAAAGCAAAGAGAACCAGCAACAAAAAAGGTTCCAAGCCTGGTGGAAAGAAGTTTCAAAACCAATCTCACAACCATCACTGCTTCAAAAAAACCTCTTTTGGCAATAAGATTAGCCACCTGTTGCATATTTAATCACTTTGATCAATTCATATGAATTTTGTAAACAAAACAAGAACTTGAACCGAGGATATACTTACCTTTTTTGGAACTGAGTGTTGGGAACCAGAAAGAGTGGAGAATAACTGGTAGGATTCTTCCTTCTTGTTGCCATGATGATGATGATGAACATCATCAAGAGAATTCAAAGGGAGGGGTTGAAGGATCACCTCACACAGGCTGGTCAAACTCTCCATTTCTGATGAAGATAAGCTTCCATTTTTGTAATTTTCATCTCTCTCACCTCCTCTTAGCAGAGGGTGACACTCTCTTTCTCTCTCATCATACATCTTTGTGTTTTTTTTTTTTTTTTTGTGAAGATGCTCGTGTTAAGGTTGTATTTCTTTGCATCGATCATGTCTATATATAAGGATATATTGGTATCTGGACGTTGAAATATGCATCGGTAGGGCCTCCTGTCGTCTTTATTTGAAAAAAATACACACTTATTTAATTGGTAATACGTAAGCAATCTCAATTCCTATTTACGGAGTTGTAGACTTCGGTATTGTATATTATATAATCTATTAACTAATGAAGGTTGTAGCACTCTTCAATTGGTTATCTATAGAAAATAGTTTGTGTATATAACAAAAATAATTGTTAATAACAAGCGTGGGGTCTGCTGGAATGCTCATAGGTTTATCATTTTCAGTTTATTAACAACTAGTACCACTCAGCTTTATGGCTGTAGCTAATTGACCCAAACAACTTACATGGAACAATAATATATTTTCAGTCTTGAACATTAATTGTGATAAGCAAAACTTTCGTAATAAATTCACATAACCATCATGTTGCCACAAATATTTGTGCACCACACGTCTTGTATTTCTCTTGTTTTTTAAATTAAATAATAATATTTTTATATTTTTAATATTACATTTTTTCAATTCTTCATTAATAATCAATTTCAAAATAGAATATTAAGAAATAAATGTGAAGAACCGTGTTTTCTCAAATTTAGAGATAAAACTAACCTTTTTCTCTTTTTCACTCAAAAATCATTTTCTAAAAATATGTAAAACTCACTCACATATATACACAAAATCTACAGAGAATGCTCTAACATAGAAATGTTGTTTCTAGGTTTGATCCGCTTATTTTTATGAGAATTGAGTTATAATTTTTGTCCTTTCTGAACCCTAAAATTATGGAACAAAGCCTTTAAAAGATTTACTTTCACTTTGTATTTTTTCTAGTAGTTTGCTACAGGTCTTGTCTGTTCAATAATTGGGAATGAAAATTCCAGTTAAGTTAGGTAATATGTAAATCGTATAAGGGTAACTTGATCATTTTATCTCTAAAAACAATTCTTTTAATTTAATTATATAAAAACCATTTATATATAAAAAGTATTGTTTATATTTCACTAATTCATTTCTTTGTCCTTTTCTTTATACTAAAATAAAATAAGAAAAAATTAAATTCTAATTATATATATATAGAATTAGGATACTACAAATACTCATAAATATAGGAACTCTAACAACAGTTTTGAGCCATCGGACCAAACCAATTTACAGACAAGATTGACGTGGTGACATTTTTTAAAATATATGAGACTTTTAAAAAGGTGTGGAGGGTCATTAACGGTAAAATAGTAATTGTGCAACTGCAAAAAGGATTCAAGAGTCCACCAAAACATATAACTTTCCCAAAAAACCTACCCAACTTCTACGAAACCCTAAATCACTTTATGGCGAAGATCAACCTCACTACAAACTTAGAAATCAAAGTGAAGTAAATCTGGTGTAATATATTTGAGTTTATAGATGTTTATGGTGTTTATATATCAATGATATATGCACATGAACTAGCAGAATTAGATCAAAGGACACAACTGAACATAAAAACCATTTATCTTTAACATGAGAATCATATACATTATTAACAAAAGCTTCAACACATTAATCATTTACTTGTATATTAAGTGTTGCAACTTATACGGAAAATACGAAAACCTAGCTAACTTGTGTTTGGCTTTATAACTTTTTGGTGAAAAATGTTATTTTGAATGTACCCTTTGAATGTACATATGTGAAAAACCCTATGCAAGCAAGCTAAAATCTCAATGACTTTGCTAAATGTTGTCTGGTGTGAAATTTATACAACAAAAAAACCGAAACACTATAAAAAACACCATGACTTTGATTTCATAGTGCACTTCAAAAAATGAAGTAAAGTACACAAGTAAACAGATGAAAACGCCAAGAAAAGGAAGGCTTTAAATCAGCAGATTGATGACAAGGCAACAAAGAAACCTAAAGAAAAAGAACAACCTTTTCTCAGTTCATACTCATAGAATTAAATCAAGAGTAGCACCATCCGACTTGGTGTGTTGGTTTAAAATTTTAATGCTAAAGAAATTGAAGCAGTCCAAGACATGGGGTTTAGTGTTGCCATGAATATGAAAATAGACATTATCCCAACAATGCTTGGCTAATAGTTGGTAGAAAATTACAATGGACATACAAACAATTTAAATGTTGGCAAACATCTGATTTGCATTACCTTAGAATTGGTAACGAATTAATGGGTGTACCAATTAAAAGAGTGGAAGTAAAGATAAAAACGTCAACAAATACGTAAGTGGTTGTTAAGTGGAGAACACAATTTAATTGGACAAAATGGATTAAAATACCCTTTGTGATGACATACTTTAATCACATCCTTCCTGCTATGCAAGACTATAAGAGAAATTTCTAACTAATTTTTCTAGTTGCATTTTTCACGGTCATGGGTTTTGCAAGTGATAAAAGTGTTGTTAACCAAGACTTTAATACAATATTAAACCAAACATGGAAATAAACCAATTCAAGTGGTGTGAGTTACAAAAGCCATGGTTCTTCATGATGATGATGATTTTGAGCATGAAGCCATTAATCAAAATTCTGTTGATCAGGACATTGATGTACAACATGCCATAGTGGTGGGTAATAATGAAGAAGAAGTTGATGATGATGAAGCTTATTATAAATTGGTTTGTAGAAGATCAAGAAAGCCAAGACATGCTATATGAAGTATATGTGTAATACCCTAACCAAAGGTGGAATACGCCGGGTGTATAGATTGTTCATAGTTTATAGTACTATTGAAATTCATATATTTAATCATACCAATTTAAATGTCAAATACGAAAATCAAATTATTTTTAAACATAACATAACATGAAATAAAGTTTTGTTTATTAAGTCTAAGTCCAACTGGCTTAGTGATTCTGATTGTGAAACAACGTGCTACCGGTGCATAAACTTCATTGTAATCAAAGTCTATTTATTAAGTCTAAGTCCAAACAACATCTTTGTCAAATCCAGCAAACAAATTAGCTGTTGATCTGAATATCAACAATTTGGGTATAAATTCCCGAGTTCCCGATGTTCCTGAAACTTGAATCCATAATACCCATCCTCAGCAAAATATTATAGGTAATGTCCAGAGTGGTGTGCAGACACGTAATCAGCTAAGGAACAACTAGAATGTTGGTTTGTATTCGGCTATTAGGGAATCTAGGGAACAAAATGATTGGTCTTTTGCCTGCTATGTCTGCCAAGTTGAACCAAAATCTTGGAAGGAGGCAACAAGAAGAACTTCAGCAGTTTCAGAAGTTAGGCGTGTGGAAATTGGTTGACAGGCTTGAAAACTACAAGCAGATTAGTACAAGATGGGTTTACAAATGTAAGAAGGATGACCGAGGTATTGAGAAACAAAGCAAGATTGGTTATCCAGGGCTTTAATCAGGTAGAAGGCATTTATTACAATGAAGTTTATGCACCGGTAGCACGTCTTGAGGCCATAAGAATTTTCTTGACTTATGCGTCCTATAAGAAAAGTTTATAGTTTACCAAATGGATGTGAAGAGTGTATTTCTTCATGGTGTGGTTGAAGAAGTATATGTTGAGAAACCGCCGGGTTTTGAAGATCCAATCCATCCTGACAAGGTTTAACATCGCAATAAGGCGCTGTAAAGTCTTCATCAGGCTCCTTCGGCTTGGTATGAAACATTGTCTTCCTATCTTCTGAAGAATGGTATTCGACGTGGACTGATCGACTATACTCTCTTCATCAAGGAAGAAAATGAGGACTTATTGCTGGTACAAGTATATGTTGATGATATTATTTTTGAGTCTGCAAACAAGAGAATGTGCAAGAATTCGAGCAGGTAATGCTGGAGAAGTTCGAGATGAGCGCCATGGGAGAAATGACTTTCTTTTTAGGTTTGCAGGTTTATCAATTTAAGGAAGGGATTTTCATTCATCAAACCAAGTACGTCAGGGATATTCTCAAACGATTTCAGATGGAAGACTCAAAG
This sequence comes from Scalesia atractyloides, assembly GCA_947069175.1. NCBI lineage: Eukaryota > Viridiplantae > Streptophyta > Magnoliopsida > Asterales > Asteraceae > Scalesia > Scalesia atractyloides. Next base: position 57,336,457 of record CAMTDV010000027.1, read on the forward strand.
CCTTTGGGAACTCCATTAGCTCAATATCATGGGATTACTCCTGATGGAATTGGTGAACATGTGGAACCATCTCTTTATCGTGCTATGATCGGATCTCTTATGTATCTTACTGCTTCAAGACCCGATATAATGTACCCAACATGTCTTCTAGCTCGCTATCAGTCAAGTCCAAAGGTTTCTCATTTGATGGCTGTGAAAGAATCTTTCGTTATCTAAAGGGTCGCCCGGACACTGGTCTTTGGTATCCTAAGGATGATAAGTTTGATTTGACAGCATTCAGTGACTCTGATCATGGTGGCTGCAAGATCGACGCGAAATCAACATCAACAGGATGTCAGTTCTTGGGAAATCACCTAGTCACGTGGCAGTGCAAAAAGTAGACTTGCGTAGCTACGTCAACCTGTGAGGCTGAGTATATTTCAGCTTCTAGTTGCTGCTCTCAGGTTCTATGGATCCAACAGCAAATGCGCGACTAAGGTTTTGAATTTCTAACTACTCCTATTTATTTTGATATCGTAGCTGCTTTACAGATCACTCGTAATCCTGTACAGCACTAAAAAACCAGACACATTGAGATTAAGTATCATTTCATACGAGATTGTTATGAAAAGAAACTTATCAATGTTGTTAAAATCCACACCGATCACCTACGTGCCGACCTAGTTACAAAAGCTTTTGATAAAGCATGTTTTGATTATCTTCTTTTGGTCAATGGCATCAAGGTGAAACCCGACTAAATCATCCTTGGCTAATCATTTTCGTAAATATTTTATTAAAATCTAAAACACTAAAAAGATTTTCCATTTTCTCTTAGTTTTATATTTTATGGGGAGAAAATTTTAAGAAAAATACAAAAACATGAGAAAATACAAAAATATGTCTTTTATTTATTTAAGTTTTTTATTTATTTACCTTCTATATTTAAGGGGAGAAAAATACAAAAACATGAGAAAATACAAAAATATGTTTTTTATTTATTTAAATTTTTATTTATTTACCTTCTATATATAAGGGAGAGAAAAATTTAGAAAAATACAAAAACAATAGAAAATTCAAAAATAAAAAATGAGTTTCTTGGAAAGATAAGAGAAGATGATGAAAACACCGGTAAACAGTCAAAAACATAAAACGAAAATTAATAAGTAGCTTTACTAATGTATCGGTACGCTCACAATCAAATTAAAATTGCAGGTTGATATAAACATAACGAACTGAAAGTCAGGTGGGAACCAGTCATTGGCATATGGTCTTGGTACCGAAATTTTGTTTGATAGTATGCCGAGATTCTGAGATATGCGGTCTTTATGCTTGCTTATCATCTGGGTATCATGGTTGAATCTTTTACCGAAAAATAACGGTGACGCAAGTCTAGAACTTCCATGATACCATACATACGTGTAAATACTATATACGACCATCAATAAGTGATAAACATATCACATCCACCCAAAAAATAAGTGATAAAATATCACAAGTTTATGCGGGAGCTAAGTTCGTCTCTTTGTCGTACGATGGTACTAACCTCTTCACGGACTTACTCCTGTGCCCTGCGCGCATCTGAAAATCAAGTTCCTCATCAATAAGTGATTTAATCAGATAGGGCTTGTTTTCAATCAAAATAAGTGAGTATCTCACATCATATACGTCAAAACAGATGAAAAGCAGTATACTCACCAATAAGATTTTCTCTGGTCTATATCTTGATACGGGAATGTGTCGTGATTTGGTTGAACACCGGCTAGTAAGTATAATTCATACATTAAGCATATCTCTTAATCATGATTACCTCTGATAAGCTGAGCTTACGTGGACAACAATACCGATAATCATAGTAGAATGCTTATTTATTTAATTTGATGTTTTTAAACAAAACTCATTTTTGGCAAGATGAAAAGCTGGTATGATTCTTTTACCTTAAAACTCTTAAAAAGATTGTCTAGTAAATATACAGTTTATTCTTATCTTTTAGTAGTTATTTTATTTTTAGTAGTTATTTTATTTTGTTTTAGTTTACTTTGTTGATAGATTAAAGTATTTTTCTGATTTAGCCAAAGATGGAAACTCAAAAGTTTTCTACCAGGATACGCCCTAAAATTGATTTGTTTTGAATTCATAACATCATAAAGTATTTTCTTACAAAGGGTAAACTCATCTCAAAGAACAAAAATCTGTTTAAAGAGCACTTTTCCTAACTAAACTTGTGATTTGTGTGGATATGTGCAAAGATCTAAACAGGTCAACGAAAAACCTAAGGTCCACGAAGAACTGAACGTTCAATTTTGAAAAACTTGGACTCGTACGAATCAAAGGTCACTCGTACGAGTGATTATGCCTTGTACGAATGACCACCGGTGTCGTGTACGAATGACAGTACTTCGTACGAATTGAGGTGCTTCGTGTGAGTATCATGATGTGGTATAAAGTGTGATGAAGTTATTTGGTGGAACTTTACTTTCACCTTGCTCACGTTATCCTTTCACCTCTTCTTAAGTTGTTTATGATATTTTTAAGGTATATTTGACAATATTGGCATACCTTGAAGATAAACAATTTGAACATTATCTGACTACGTGACTTTGCCTGACATGAACAACAAACTTTAAGTGAAGAATCTTTTAACGAAAAACAAGTTCTTCATGCATAATCTTCACTTGAAATTCTATATGCGAACGGTTTACCTTCCTTAACAAGTGAATACCACTCGCACGAGTAACCTGTCGCTTGTATGAGCCAGTTACTCATACGAGTAAATCACTTGTTTTACTAAGTCAGATGTTCGTACAAATTAGTTGTTCTTCGTACGAATAAATTGTTATTCGTATGAGTCAGTAGTTCTTCGTCTAGGGAATACATACATACATACAGGAATTTTGAAATAAAACTTTTTATGTATATTCCCTAATGAATTATGTCCTTATTATTGTTATCTTTTGTGTACAAAATGGAACAAAAAGAACATAAAAGAAAACCCGCAACGAAGAGAACTGACAAGTCAGAAGTGGAAATCATGTTAGAGCCAAGACACAACATGGTGGCCTACTTAGATCCGGAAGATAAATTTGCTGAGTACAATGGTATAAGGAAGTTTTTGCGCGACTCAAGGATACATTATGCTATCACGCACAAGACTACAGTATACAAGATGTTGATCAAGGAATTTTGGGATTCGGCTAAAGTTGCTGAAGTGAATAGGTAGGAACTTATATGTGGGAGAGTAAATGACTTGAACATAGATGTCTCTGTTGAAATCATAAACTCAATATTACAACTTGGCGATGATCCTGAAGCTCCATTCTCAGTTCCATTGAAATGTCAACGTGGATGTTTGCTTCACATGAAATGTGTTGGAGATTTTCTCGTAGGACAACTAAACAAAGCATGGTTGCCACTCCAATACAAGTTGTTTCTACATGTTCTAATTCAGTGTTTGAGCAACAGACAAAGTGGTTATGACATGGAGAATAACGACTTGGTTGGAATGATGATAGCTTTGACATTAAACAAATCGTTTAGTGTTTCAAAGTATATTTTTGCAAACATGAAGGAAAACCTGAGAAGAACTGGATATAGTGGAAACAAGTTTTGGACGTATCCTCGTTTTCTCCAAATGATCTTAAATGTGCAACATCCGAATCTTCTGAAGAACAACAACGGTGTTTTGAAAGTTGAGGTTATGATGGAACATTCACTGAAAATATTTAGAGGTGTAGCAGCAAAAGGGTACAAGGAAAGCACACCTCCTTGAAAGTTGATTGGTTTTCTAGCAAATGATGATTATGTTGCACCAGAAAACGATAAATGGCGTCATGATGACAGTGAGTCAGATAATGAAGATCAAACTTTAAAAAAACTGATCAAAGATAAGTTTGGTCGTCAAAAGGGAAAAGGTGATGATGATGACGGTGATGATGTTGATAATGGTGGTGCAAGTGATGTAGGTGCTACACGTAGTGCGGCTGTTCAACGATCTGTCGAAACATTAACTACTAAGCATAACGACTTAAGAGAATGGTATCATTCTCGTAATGCTACACTGGTTGAAGGCTTTAATGGTATTAAAGAGGTGTTGGAAATGAGCAGAAAGCGAGTGAACACTCCGTGGAATGAAAGATGCAGAGCACAGGAGATCAAACGCAAACGTGATCAGGATAGTGAAGACCCTGGTAATCCTGATGCTTCATCCTCATCCTCGCAACCAAAAGTTTCTGCTTCAACATTAGTGGTCGAGTCTAATGTATAGCAGATCGTGACCAATCCAGTTACCTCCAGTGACACTCAAGAGTAAACAGGAAAGGTTTGATGTTTCTAGAAAGTAATGAACAACTGATTATCAATCAACGTTGGATTGAAGATTTTCAGGTGAAGTTTGTTGATACAACAGGCAATTCGTAATAAAGACCGAAGACCAAGAAACAGCCAAGGGGGAGTTTGTTGATACACTTTTGTGTCTGTCACTTATTCTTAGTTATGTCTTTAATTGTACGGTCTTTATTTATTGTGTCTTTATAGTTTGGTCGTGTCGACCAAATCAAGATATCCTCCTATCTTGATTTAGTACGACGATTAGTTGGTTTGTGTTGTAAAACAGTTGCATGTATGCATACTGTTGAGTCTTGTGTACGCCATGTCTGTTGGCACATTCTCCGAAGAACACTTTCTAGTATGAGTGAGAAGTGCTTCGTACGAACAAGTTGTTGCTCGTACGAGCCACTAACAAGTCGTACAAGTGATTCTCCAGTCATACAAGTGGCTCTATTCAACAAGCACCTTGCTTGACTCATACGAGCCAGTTCATGTTCGTACGAGCCATGGGTCGCTCGTAATGTTCTTCATTACTGATAGTGTTTCATACGACCAACAACATTCTTCGTATTGTTGCTAGGTATGGGCACTATATAAACAGACATGCACTTCTCAGTGAGTGTGGATAAGCAGTGAGACACTGAGAGCACAAGAGAGAGAGCACAAAGAGTATTTCCAGAGACTGTATGAACATTGTTTGTATATGTTTGTACTAGTTCTCTTCTATTAATCAAGATAGTGAATCTTTGGTTACCTTGTGTTTCTTACTTTGCTTTGGTTTGCATAGTTACATGGATCTGCACTCGTATGTGTGTTACATAAACAGGGAAGTAGGTTAAACTTGATCCTCCAAGTGGACCTACAAAGTCATAAACGTCGGCTAGTTCAGAGATGGTGATGTTGAAGGAGTGTTTCAAATCACGATTGTCTATAACAAAAAGAACCATCCACAAGAGGGGCATGACTTGAGAACAATAGATTTTAGTCATGTTAAAGAACTCGGTCACTAAGGGCGAAAATGGAAAAGCAAAACCAATGGAGAATGGATAAAACGGAAACAAACCCATGTTTCAGAACTGAGGTTTGCCTTACTCCGGGAATCATAAGGACGGATAATGGCACCTTCGGGTAAGGATTGAGAGACAACAAGATGACCAGTGGCTTGATTATCAAAAGTACATAGCTTCCTCGTCAGTGGGCTTCAGTATCTCTAGGTCAGAGAATTCGGAAGCATTGGAGGAACGAAGGTTCTTTTTGGGAGATAGGGATCATCGAGGATAGGAAATTAAAAAACTAAAGAGGAAGAAGCGAGATAACTGACCTTGATTCCTCGAAACTCTAAAGGTTGTAATGATGGAAGAGTGAATGAAGGGGCTTTTAGTTATAAAGGATTGATAGCGATCAAATCTAAGGGTAAAAAGTCCAAGGAACGCGGTTCTCACCCTAGCCACACGATAAGCTTCTTTAAATCCTATCTTTTAATCCTAACTATGAGTTTGAAATAGATTTAAAAAAAAATTACAACTATCATACACCTATAAAATTGGGAGCAATTCTTTGGGGTAGAATTTCTATCATCAGGATCCTGAGTATACATGAGTCTGCAATAGGATCTTGATGTGCTTTTTTTGAGTCATGATCCTGATAGGACCAAGGATCCTAAATATATTTGTTACTAACAAGTTACTTCTATTGAGAGAATATTTTACAGTATTATTCTAATCGCAAATAGCTAGAAGATAGCTTGGGCCGGAATTATAGCTAAAGTGGTTCAACAAAATGTGTGAAAACAAGATTGAAGATTTGCAACGGTCAATGACCAAGTCTGCTCAGGATCCTGGGAGTCTCGGAATTGTAGTTAGGATTCATTTCGAACGTTGTACTATAAATAGACTAGATCAGATCGATGTAGGACACTTTTACACATTCTATTTTAGCTACATTCATATTATCACTCACACATCAGTGGTACCACTTAGTTTGATCGGTCCAAGTCCTCCCATTGTAATTTTTAAATGTTTAATATTAGTGGAGCTATGTAGTTTCAAGCTCCCAAGGTTTTTTGTGCCGGAGATCAACTTTTCAAAGAGTGTCATGGGCTTTTTCCCCGTGATAAATCGTTTATGTTCATCAACTTTATTTTACAATCCTTATTAAAGTTACTCTAAACAGTTTTTCAATACAAGGATCCTGAATGTTCATCCAAGATCCCATCTACAAACTTCTACTTTTTCTACGCTCCGATCCTCACATTCTAAATTTGGTATCAAAAGTTGAACTATTAACTTTTGACCAAAACAACAATTATACTTATGGGTATAAATACATACACCATAACACACTTAGTAAAATACACGACTTACAAGTATTATACATGTATAAACATATACATACAAATACGACACAATTACCTAATTTAAAAGTATACAAGTAAGTATAAATACATAGGTATACATATGCGTATAAATACACAAGTACACAAGGGGAAGTCCACATATAAGAGAACACTACACATGACAATGTTAAAAATATTTTATGTTTAACAATATATCTAACTATGATATATATATATATATGTGTGTGTGTGTGTGTGTTTGAGAAAATATATACACAAAGGAACAACTATATTATACAAGGGAACAAATGTACACAAGGCATGAATATATATTGAAAAAATATATATGGATCATAAGCACGAAACATCGTGCGAGACACGAACACATACGAAGGGGCTAGCCTCAGGACACTACAAGATCAATGCACAAACACTCGTGCGAGGCATGGAGACATATGAAGGGCTAGTCCAACTTATACACGACAAGAGTATACGAACATTATAATATATATGTATATATATATATATATGAAAATATATTAACAGGATAACGGATAATTGAACTACCAGTGTGTTAAACAAACAAGAGTTCCAACAAATAAAACAAATACAAGTCATAACAAACATTCAAAATGAAAGACTTGTACAATGGTCAACTTTGGACCTAAGTGCCTTAACGAGAATAGGGTCACTTGTAGGTCGAATTTCATATACGGAACTACACGAGATTGTTGACGATTAGCACAGATTGCATTCTGTGAGTTCATGTCCCCTATTTCAAATAAATTTTATGTTTCGAAAAATAAGGTGGAATACATGTTACTAATGGTATGGTAAGCTAGGGAATGAAAAAATAATAGATCATGTACGCATTGGTGGATATACGCAAGTAGCCATTAATCACACATACAAACCGAGGAACGAATGTGGTAGATCTATTGAGTTTTGGCGAGCTCCACACTTGGTCCATGAGACCCTGAAGAGTGCTTTTGTGTCCCAAGTAGAGGGGAATCGACAATACATCATCTATGTTTGGTTGCTTCTTATGTCAATATACATATTAATCTTCTTGCAAAAAATTAGTGATCAACAAATTTCTTAGACGCTTTACATACCGGGTTTCCAATACAAGCTTTTCAAATGTTTTAAAGATTTATTTCATACTAAACAAAACACATTAATTCACCAACTTTATGTTGACTTTTCAAACATACATGTACTTTAGGAAAGTAAGTGGATCTTGCACCGTTGAAGTCAAGCACAAGGATCACAAGTCGATGACATCTTTTGAAGGGTTTGGTTCATATATTTCGCCTTCGCGCAAAATATAGGATGCAAAGCCTTAATTTATTTAGACAATATTTTTTGTAAAAGTCGCTTGTTGAATTTAACGCTTTTGGGTTATGTCTCATGAGCAAATACTTTGGCTTTGTAACTTGTTTTAAACAATCTATGGATGGGTATCGTATCTAGTTTAATCATATAGTATGTTTACTATATCGAATGCAATGAAAACTAATCTAAGTTCACACCCCGCGCTTCTGCCACGATCGGGTGTGACATGAAAAACTCATCATAGTTGACACTAGTGATGTGGATGTAGTATTAAAAAGCTAGAGCCCTCTCATATTAGCCCCATGTCCCCAAATAACCAGTCTATAAACACACCTAACCATCCGGTTCTATGTAACTAAGTCATTTACTAATCCATGGTGATCTAAGAGTCTCTTATATTGTTGTAGCAACTATAGATTAATGAACCGAGCAAATTACTATCTAGGTTGCTCAATTTAAAGCAAACCCTTAACTAGCTTCTAAATTTTTTTAATCAGATTTTTCCCATAGGTGACCCATATGAATTACCAACACCCAAACAAGTTTGTCCTTTGCCTACTAAGCTTTCAGCCCTAGACTAACGATAGATATATAGCCTCCAGATAAAAAAACCAAATCTAACATGCATAACCTCATAGAAAGATCTAAATCATCCACACAAACTCATTTGAACATCAATACTCAACATACAGATTACACTATCACAAGATCATAAGCAAACCTTACGAAAAACACACTTTCATAACAAAATCAACCAATTCAATGCAAAGTATTAAGAATCATCCTACCCTAACCGGCTATGGCGTGATTAGCTACTCATAGTAACAAATAAAATTATTGAATCCAATGAATACATGACTGAAATCTAAAGGAAAATGATGATATGAAAGGTCTAACTCAGTAAGGATCGATCTCTCGAACTCTTGTACGCTATTCTTCCTTTAATTTTCCTTCGAATGATCCGATCTTGAATCCTTGTTCTTCGACAACCCCTTTTTTCCTTCTTCTCTTATGAATTCTTGACTTCTTTGGGTTTCAACAACATCTGATTCCTTAAACATAGTCCATGTATAGTTTGGTTCGGTTACGACCCTAAACAAGACCCGGGTCATGACCCATAAAGTTGCCACATATTATCTCTCGATCAAGGGTTTCCTATCTTTTGGTCGGTGCACTAACTTAGAGCCCATGACCGTAGTCTGTAATCTTGTTCAAGGCCTGTTAACATGTGGATTGGGCCTGCCTTCTGCGTAACTTCAGTATTCTCCAATTCTAGCCCGGAAATCCTCCATTTCACGTAGAAACCTGTAAAACAATTAGAAACAAACATTTAATCCATTCCAAGCAATATTTATAATAAACAACTATCAAAATGCGGGTTTAACACTATGAAAACATATTGTCTTTCAAACATATCAGTTTCCCAACATTTGCATGTACTACCAGTAGTTTCAATGTAACAGTTGTTTAACCCAATTGTCCAGCAGTTTTGCAAACTGCAAAACTGCTGCTAGTTACATCATTTCATAGGTTGTTTAGATATGTTTTTTATTGATGTATATTCTCTCTCTTATAAATATAATAATGCTCAATTAAAAAAACATAACTCTTACAGCTACATATCATTTTATGAAAGTATCTAGGGAGTTGTAACGCTTCAGATTTCTATACTTTCCATATTTTGAAATTTGTATTTCTATTTTCTGAAACTTGTATTCGTATTTCATTTCCAATCTTGTGTAACACCCCGACCGTGTAAAACAACAAACCGCAGCGGAAACGTCGGGGAGTCACGTTACAGGAATTGTTTCAAACACATGGTATTTAAGGTTTTCTTTTATTGAACTAATAATTTACATTGTATTTGGATAACACAAACATAATACAAACAATTGTCTTATAGTTTTAAAGTAACCTAAGGGCTTCCGTCTATCGGCGTAACTCTTCGGCATAACTCTTGCTTATCTCAGGCCGCTTCAAAACGGTCCTTGATATGTGCAATCTCATCTGATCTCTTGAAACACAAGGGAGATTTATTGTAAGAAACTGATCTAAAGGCAAGTGAGCATCTAAATATTCTCGAAATTCAATCACATACTCTAAGCATAATCTCAAGTGTATAACGATTCGTCACTCTTACCATGATTTGTGGTTGATAGGTTGTACTCATGTCCAAATGATTATCTAAGATCATTTGTAATGACTACCAAAAACTCTCGAAGTGAAACGGCTATTGTAATCCGAAATTATGGATATCGGCATACCATGTCTTACCACACCCTCTTTGATTTCGGAACAAGTAAGGCACTTTTCCAACATACGTCACAAAATATCCTTCGACACCAGACCGCGAAACTCTAAAACATCTTTGAATCTCATGTAAGCACAAGCTGAAACACTCAGGTGCATCGAACACCTATGAAACTCGTCTAGTATCAATGACGCAATCCTCCAAACAATGTAATTCATACCCTACTCATGAACCACAACACTTCATCAGACTACGGTTCCAACTATTTATTCAATCCAAGCAAGAACTCAATCTTCACATTTTCTGGCTTAGGCGCTTCACATTGTGCATCATGAATTGAGTTGCGGGCTCATATGAATCATTAAACCTAGCGTACAAACACATAGCTTCTTAACTCGCTCCATCTCGCTTAAGGCATCTGCTATGATGTTTGCCTTACTCGGATAATAATCTCACAGTCACAATCATTCAAGAATTCTACTCACATTCACCTCTCTCCAAATGAAATGCGTTGAAGATTCTCATGACTAGTGAAAACACCACATCCTACACCATAAAGACAATAGCGGGAATATCTTTAAAGCAAACACTACAGCAACTTTAAGGGCAGGGCCCTCAAATCGGAAGCATTAGTTCTTCTCACAAAGCTTCAACTAGTAGTAAGAACACGCAATGACTTTATTCCTTTGCATCAAAATGCAACAAGGAACTAGATGCGAAGCATCATAGTACATTACAAAATCATTTCAAGCAGAGACAGAATCGATCTGTCACAACACTCTCGTTTCAAAAACTGAAACACTGATCCTTCCTATTCTCTTCAACAAACCTCTAGATTCTTTGGGTCAACACAAAGGCAAAATTCTCTACGAATTTCCAATAAATATCAGCCAAACCTAGAAATTTCCGCACCTTAGTTGGAGACTTTGGTGCATCCCAGTTCAGAATCGCTTCAATCTGCAATGGGTCAACGTGTATACCTCTCTCATCTACCATGTGACCGAGAAAATGAACTTCATGAATCCAAAAGTCGCATTTAGAAAACTCAGCGCACAATTTCTCATTCTTCAACAACTCCAAAAACAACCTCAAATGTTGCAGGTGCTCCTCATTGGACTACGGATATATTAATATATCGACTAAAATTACATTCACAAACTAGTCCAACAAGGTTTGCACCCTCAATTATTCAGATCCACGAAAACTACAATTGCGTTCGCATAACTAAGAACTTTCGTGTAGGCCACAAAGAGTTATAAGCGTTGTCATTAGGATACCCTCCTCTTGCATACGCAAGTGATAATACCCCCAATCTCAAGACAATCTTTGAATAGAAGCTAGAACCTTGAACTTGGTTGAACAAATCATCTCTCCTCGGTAATGGGTATCGATTCTTGATAGTAAGCTTTTTCAACCCTTGATCAACTATGCACATCCGATAGGTTCCATCTATCTTCTTCACGAACAAACAGGAGCTCTCCAAGGCGAGAAACTTGGTTGAACAAATCCCCTGTCTAACAACTCTGGAAGTTGACTAGACAACTCTTGCATCTTTGACCGAGTTAAACGATATGGCAATCATGCAATAGGTGCAACTCCAGGGACCAAATCAATTCTAAGCTCGACTCGTCGCAGTGGGGGCAATCCAAGCAAATCTTCGAGTAAGACCTTCAGATATTCCCTTATACTAGGAATGTCTTCAAGTTTTCTCTCTTCCTCGTCATCTTCACAACACATGCTACAAAATCAAAGTGAGCCTTTGCAAACATTTTTGGGTATTCTTGCATAAGACAACTCATAACGGGTTCCACGTCTCTTTCCTTGGGTGGAAAAGAGTTTCGCCACTAGATAGTGGAACTTATTATCTTTTTGCGGCACAGAATCCCGGCATGGTTCTTCGACAAACAATCCATACCAACAATGACATCATATTCCTTTACAAAACCGGCCAAATGATCAATGCTAAACTTGATCAACTTACCAATAACCAATTCTGTAGAAAAGCATGTGTCTAATCTCTGTCTAATTGGGGTTTTGACAAGCATTTCCATTCTTAATCACTAATGCTCTCTCATGAGTCAGATACTTCAACTTTGGGCACTCTATCTTGAAGTGGCCAACAACACCGCACTCTAAACAAGCTCCACTTGCCTTACCATCATGAATCTTGTTGACACGACATTGAGCGGTCAGGTGCCCAATCTTCTTATAGTGAGCACACACTATGCTATCACAAGAACCCACATGATGATACTTGTACTTGTCACATTTGGGAAGTAACCCAGTGTATTTCTTAGGCCCAACAACTGCAACAATAACAACATCTCACATCTTCTTAGACAGAAATCGTGAAATCTTCCCTTTCATGCTAGCATGTTCCCATCGTGACATTTTCCTCGAACTTTTCTTCTAAATCACATATATTCTCTTACCCGAACCTTTCTTAGACGAGGGGTCCATGTGAACGGCATTCTCGAAGAAACCTGGGCAAGATCAACAGCTTCTTGAAATGTGATAGTATGGGAAGAGCCAACCAAGCCACGAATTAGGGGACTCAAGCCTATAATATAACGCTCAATCTTTTGGGCTTTTAGGGAATTAGGACACTACCAAATACGAGGCAATTCAAGGAAACTTGTAACATTCTCCACTATATCCGCTCCAATCCTATTAAGCTCTTCGTCATCAACATCGGCATCGGCACCATTAACATCGAAAGCATCCTCAATGTTCTTCATCTCAATATAACATTGATAGTAGCACCATCAGTAGGATCATAAACTTCGGCAACATCATCACGGGCATGAACTTCATTCTCGACAATGTCCTCGATCTCATCACTAACAACATCCAAGCCTTCATCATCCGTACTCTCACTTACAAGGATCCTTGGCTCAAAAGCAAAATCCACAAACTCCTCTCGATTCAACTCAACTTCCTCTTTCGGAATGGCATCCGACACTGCATCTTCCATGGGCAACTCTTCCACGGACTCTAAGACTACAACCTCATCCTCCTAATCAAACATAAGATCGGGTCAAACCATGAAGCCATATGTGACATGGAAAAAATAATTTGTGTCGTACATGTATATAAGATAAATCTTATGTCTACTAAATCATCGAGAGTTACGAATGCAATGAAAACATGTTCATGCAAATGAAAACTTTTCGTGCGATTTTAGTAAAAGTTATAGTTTTAACTCCAAAAAGAATTCAAGTTCACTATAACCGTCAGCTCTTATACCAATCTGTCACACCCCGCCGCCGCGGTGGAAGCTAAGTGAGGTGTGCCATACTAAAGGTTTTCTTAGCATTCGATAATCCAAACATCTATATTATTAAAAACACAATCATTGATACCAAATTTATTCAAGAGTTCCACGATTCCAAAGTAATTGTTTAAACCGAAACACTTTATTTAAATCATTAGGGATTTTACAACTATATCCCATGAAAAGATAAGAAATAAAAGTAAACCCTCAAAGGTGGTATCAGTTGACGCATGCTTAAGAGTCCCAACTTTAGCTACTTCAAATCATTTTCCTGAAAACATGCTTAAAATCGTTAAACAACATTGGTGATTTCGAACGTTTAAAAACTCAACTGTAAATTAGTTTATGAAAACGTACGTATAGTTTAATGTGTAGTTAAGACATTAACATATGTGACATCATGAGCCTATAACAAAACCAAGACGTAAGACAGTGCCCCGCATATCGAACAATTAAGTCAACAACAGTCAAAATGGCAATAACAAGCACTACAAAGGATTGGAGCGACCAATCAGCAGTGGGGGTGTCAACCCAATAGATCTATTCAAGAATTCCAATGCTAATCAGTTAATGGTTATAGTAACGAGGAATTTGTAGTTGCACGATAACTCCCGAAAGCAAACCCATGAACACATCAAGATCACAAATTACATAAATAATTAACGTACGCATAATTTAAACTTTGCTGTCTCACCTAAAAGTATAAAACAGTAAAAAGTGGCCGTAAATTCACCAGGATTCTTAGCAGCTAGTAATTAGTTATTAAGCTCGAGTAACCCGACCTACACGTGTCCTAAGATATATAAGACACTAATGGTCTAATAATGTGTCTACATGGCAAGTTGGTGATTATTATAATTCATGTTCCTAATATATGAGTAAATATATTAACACATATCACATAAATCAACTTATAATCCAATAATTGTAGGGACATCATCCCAAAATCTCATTTGAAAACTCGTGCCATCACACGACTTCATTTAATAAATACATATTCTAGAAATAATATATTTATTATATTCAATATTCATCGTGTTTTGAAAATCAACCAAGTATTTATTTACTTTTTGGTAAATATATACTTTTTGAAACTTTATCAAAATAGCATATAGACAATATATATTATATCGTAACACTAAAAACAATATCACTTATGCACAAATCATTGTTTCACAAATGCAAACTCAATCATACACGTTCATGATCACATATTCGCTTACTTAGAATTCCATAATCATAATTAGCACATTCATAACCAATATCACTAAATCATGTATCATCAATTATATATTCTCCATATATATATATATATATATATTTCATTTTCTTGAAATTCCATATATCACACTCATCATCATGTACCATATATCACACTCATCATCATGTACAAAATTTACTTTTCATCACAATTATCAAAACATGTTCACAATTTTGTCCTAATCACAAGTTTCACAATTTCGTTTTCATCACAAGTATCAAAACATGTACATCACCTTAATCACATAACCATCATGGAAACAATCACGTTCATCAATATATATATCTTACCAACTTCGGTTCATAAATATATATTATCACACAATAGCCTACAAACTACCGTTTTTATGCACTTTTGACTTTTATTTCCTAAAGTTTGACTCGTCATTTCACCTATTATATGTGATGATCAGAAGGTGTAGTCATAAGAGATTAACACCTTCATTATTACGATCACGTAGCAAAGTTCCATTTGAACTTTGACTTGACCAAAATGGTCAGAACCGAAAGTCAAACAGAAAGTCAAACTGCTTGACTTTTAGCTCATAACTAGTCAAAATAATTAAAAAAACTAGAGAGAGCACTTACTTGTGTTGAAGAACACTTTTAGAACTCAGTTGGAGGCTTCTAGTTGCTGGAAACAAGCTCCAAAGAGAAGAGAGAAAGAAAGATTGAAGGTGCAAGTTGAAATGGCTCAAGATCACCTCTATTTATACTTGCATCAAGTTGATGAGATCATGCTAAGTGTTGGCATTGATTCTTAGATATTCACAAGTGTCTAATGAGGTGTTTGAACCAGAGCAATGGTGGCAAATTCGGTGCTAGGTGGCAGAAGATAGGAATACATGGCAGAACATGGTGAACATGCAAAATTCTGCTACTGGGCACCTCTGACGGACCGTAAGGCTTTAGATCTTATGGTCCATAAGGCCTTCTGATAAATAAGTTTCTATTTTTGGCAGTTTTGGCCCCTTAACTTGTATTTTCACATGTTTGCCATTTTTAACCATTCTAACTTGTAAATTAAGTTATATGAAGGGTATTAAGGCATATGAAACTTGGATCTTGTTTTGAATATATTGTGAATATCGTTTTGCTCGATCATATGATTATGTATTTCGTTATAAAATATAACATTTTATTGAATACGAAAATGTTCGAAATTATATAATGTTAAAAAATTGTAAATGTCACAGTCTCCCCTACTATAGGAAATTTCATCCCGAAATTTAATCAGAGGAGACTAGTGAGAAAAGATGTGGATATTTCTCTTTCATTCTCATTCCCAATTAAACTCTGGGCCACGTTTGGATTCCCAGCGAACTTTAACAATCAGTATTCGTCTACGCTTGAGTTTCTTGATTTCACAGTACATAATCTCCACAGGTTTCTCGACAAAGTGCATAGTGTCATCAATGCGGATTTTGTCAAGAAAAATGTGAGGTTTTCATCGGTTAAACACTTGGACACATGGAAGGTTTGATGAACGTTCCCAAGTTCAAGAGGTAGTTCAAGTTTGTAGGCCACCTTTCCGATCCGTTCAATGATCTTAAAAGGTCCAACATATCGATTTATAAGTTTTCATTTCTTTCCAAATCTAATCACACCTTTCCAAGGAAATACCTTGAGAAGGACATGATCACCAATTTGGAATTCCAAAGGCTTATGTCGTTTGTTAGCTTAACTCTTTTGACGACTTCTAGCTTTCAAAAGGTTATTGCGAATTTTCATGATTTTGTCTACTGTTTCTTGAATGAGTTTAGGTCCGGTGATTTGAGCTTCACCAACTTTATTCCAACAGACTGGCGAACGATATTTTCGACCGTACAGAGCCTCGATGGAGCCATGTTGATGCTGGAATGATAAATATTGTTGTAGGAGAATTAGATCAAAGGCAGATGCGAATACCAACTACCACCAAAGTCAATCACATAACTCTAAGCATATCCTCAACTATTTGGATTGTCCTTTCGGTTTGTCCATCCGTTTGAGGATGATATGAAATGCTCAGATTTAATTTGGTTCCCCTGGCTGATTGCATGGTCTTCCAAAATGGGATGAGAAAAGAGCATCACGATCTGATATGATGTTCAAAGGAACACCATGATGACATACAATCTCATCAACATAGATCTTAGCAAGTTTGTCAGCAGATAAATCCTCACGAATTGGCAAAAAGTGTATTGATTTAGTCAGACGGTCAATGATTACCCAAATGGCATCATGACCTTTAGACGTGTGTGATACTTTGGTGATAAGATCCATAGCAACGTTCTCCCATTTTCATACTGGTATTTCCGGTTGTTCAAGTAAACCGGAGGGATATTGATGTTCTGCCTTGACTTTAAGACAAGTTAAGCATTTAGAAACGTACAAGGCTATGTCCTTCTTCATACCCGACCACCAATACTGGGTATGAAGATTCATGTACATTTTGTCTCCACAAGATGGATAGAATAACGACACTTATGGTCCTTATTCATCAATATTGTATGATTATTGTCTTGGTGTTCAAAAATTAAGTAACACATCATCTTTAGTTTCAAGCTGAAGCTCAAGATTATGTGGCAGTTCATTACACATCATGCCTTAGGTTACAAAAGTACGTTGGGCTTGGAAAACACGTGTTTGGATATCCGATTGAACTCGAACACAATGGAGTTTGACACGTTCTTTATGACTAAGTGCGCCGGCTATGACATTCGCCTTACAAGGATGGTAGCAAATTTCTCAATCATAGTCGTTTAGAAGTTTGACCCAACATCGTTGCCTCATGTTTAGTTCCTTCTGATTTAATATATGTTGGAGACTTTTGTGGTTAGTGAAAACCACACATTTAGTACCATAAAGGTAGTGTCTCTAAATTTTGAGAGTGAAAACAACAGCACCTAACTCAAGATCATGAGTTATGTAGTTCTTTTCATGGATTTTCAATTGTCTTGATGTGTAGGCCATAACTTTGCATGAGAACACATCCAAGGCCTAGATTTGAGGCATCACAATATACAACAAAGTCGCGTTGCCATCTGATAGGGATAGAATAGGAGCATCACAAAGCTTTTGTTTCAAGGTTTGGAAAGCTTCTTCTTGTTTGGGTCCCCACTCAAAAGGTTTATTCTTTTGAGTCAAGAAGTGAGGTAAACCGCAATCTTGGAGAAGTTGGCGATGAAGCGGTGGTAATAACCGGTAAGGCCAAGAAATGAGCGAACTTCGGTAGGAGTAGTGGGTGTACTCCAATTCTTAATCGTAGTGATTTTTGAAGGATCTACATGTATACCTTGTTCGTTGACAATGTGACCCAAGAATTCAACTTCCTTTAGCCAAAATTCAGACTTGGGGAAATTGGCATAAAGTTGTTCTTTCTTTAGAAGTTCCATTGTTAGACGGAGATGACGTTCGTGGTCAGCTCAAGATTTTGAATAAATCTAGATGTCGTCAATGAAAACAATGATGAACTTATCTAAATAAGGTTTACAAACCCTATTCATTAAGTCCATGAAGACGACAGAAGCATTTGTCAACCCAAAAGGCATGACAATTAACTCGTAATGGCCATAACGAGTGCAAAAAGTAGTTTTGGGAATATCTTCTTCGTCTACACAAAGTTGATGATACCCGGAATGGAGATCGATTTTTGAGAAACATGTAGCGCCTTGTAGTTGATCTAAATGATCATCAATACGAAGTAGGGGATATCGATTTTTAATCCTGAGTTTGTTGAGCTCATGATAATCGATGCACATATGAAAGGATCCGTCCTTTTTCACAAATAGGACAAGAGCGCCCCAAGGTGAAAAGCTCGGACGAATGAAACCTTTGTCTAAAAGTTCTTGGAGTTGCTTTCACAGTTCTTGCATTTCAGATGGTGCAAGAAGGTAAGAGGATTTTGCTATTGAGTTGGCACCAGGTATAAGGTCTATGCGAAATTCCACTTAGCGTATCGAAGGTAGGCCAGGTAGTTCTTCAAGAAACACCTCGGAAAATCTCGAGCAATGGGGATGTCTTGAACACTATTACTCTTCCTTTGTCCTCTATGATATATGCCAAAAAGGCTACATATTTGTTTTATAGGTATTTCTACGCTTGGGTACAAGTCATGAGTTTAAGGTTATTAGATAGTTTCTCTCCACAAACTTCTAAGATTTCACTAGACAAAAAAGGCATTCGAATGATCTTATCAAAACAAATCACTTCAACATGGTGTTTGGTTAACCAGTCCATTCTTACTATGAAGTCAAAACTCCCAAGTTGCATTGGCGTGAGGTTAATGGGAAAAAATGGTTATTGAGGTTTAATTGGCAACTATGAATGACAGAATCGAGTACAAGAGGTTCGCCACTAGCTATTTCTACCATTAATGGTTTTCCTAGTTTAGTTAATGGTGTTGAAAGATAAGGCTCAAAATCTAATGACACAAAACTCCTATCAGCACCTGAATCAAAAAGATTAGAAGCAAGTTGATTATTGATAAGGAACGTACCGTTAACCACGATACTGTCAGCACGAGCCTCATTAGCATTTATGTTAAGTGCTCGTCCACTGGCTGGATTGGCATTAACTAGCTTTCAACAATTGTTTATGTAGTGAGTAAGATCACCATAATTGTAGCAAGATCAAGGTGGGTAATGGGGTATTGCAAGATTTGCTTATGGTTGAACAGGATTTGGAACTACTTGATTTGGGGTAGGAGTAGAACGACAGGTGTTGGCCAAATGACCAAACCGTCCACAAAGGGTACAATGATGGCATGGTAAATTATGTTGGTGATGACATGTTGCATCGTTTACACAAGGGTGCGGTACCAACATACGGTTTCTTTGCAAGAGGTTGTGCTGGTTGGTTAGGAGCGACTTGGTTGGTTAGGGTAACAACAACAAAATTCTATGAATCCTTACGCTTCCTTGATTTATTGGAGGGTTCGGCTTTGATTTCCTTTGGTTTATCCTAAGTAATATTCACAGATTGTTTCTTGTCGTCTTTACAAAAGAGTTTCCCTTTCTTGACTTAAGAATCAGATAGAGTTGCGGCTAGTTCGATAGTCTCTCTAACGGCAGTTAGTTTGCTACCAATGACTATATCTTGAACTGGGTCAGGGAGGCCATCAATGTACTTCTCAATTGCCTTATGCAAAGGCGTGACCATGGTGGGACATAGCAGGCTCAATTCCTCATATCGATCTGTGTAAGCATTCATTCTCGAGTGCCCTTAATTCATTGTGTGGGTAGAACTCTTTCATCATAAGAGCTCTATGTTCTTCCCACGTTTGTGCCATGGCTACATCCGCTCCTCGATCTCTCATGACTCCATTCCACCACGTGAGTGCTCACTTTGCATTTGTTAGCACACTGAACATGGCGGAAAGTGCTCTCGATGCTCTCAAACCATTGTAGGAGCTCAGTAGCTCCCTCAGACCCATAAAACTTGAGTGGTTTAGCTGAGTTAAACTATTTGTAGTTACAAGGAGTAGGTGCATTGTTGTTGTTATTGTTATTGTTGGCTTGATTGAGTTGGGTCACAAGGTTTGGAAGTATCGCAGCCATTTGCTGAGCAATCAAAGCCGCCATTTCAGCATCTTGGGTATCGTTGTGATGAGGAGGCATTCTAAAAGAGAGGAAATTATGAGAGGAAATGAGTTAAATTGATATTGGCTAGTTAAAAAGAAACGTTTAAAAATAGCGACGAAACATATGGATCGTGATCATTTATTCGTTACATAAAACGAGCAAATGACACGGTGACTGATCAAAGTAAATGGGTCTTTATAGTGTATCATGAAGACATGCTTTAGTCTATAAGTGGACACGCACACCAAGAGTTACTAGGTAAGAGTGACTAGTCCGATTAAGTGGATTTGTAAGAACACTCTACCCTTAGACAGAAAACTCAGGGTACAGGCATCCACCCTTCCAGATTGCACGTGTTCACATTATTAAAACCCAAACATTGACAAGATTTTGAAAACATCAAAGGCGTAGAAGCCTAAAAAAAATCATCTAAGGATAGATGATGATTTCTTGTAAAAAAACCTTGGAAAAATTTTGACTTTTAAGATTGATTAATGGTTTTGTATTGTTTTGTAATCACCTAAGGATAGGTGATGGTATTGTATTAAGAATCAATACGCGAGTTACCTCATGTTTGGGCCCTGGGAAGGTTATAGTCTAGATTAGAAGCATTATAAATAACCTAATTCCCTATAACCAAGGCTCTGATACCAATCTCTGTAACACCCCGATCGCGTAAAACAACAAACAATGGCGGCAACATCAGAGAGTCACGTTACAGGATTTGTTTCAAACACATGGTATTCAAGGTTTTGTTTTACTGAATTAATAATTTACATTTTCTTTGGATAACACAAACATAAAACAAACAATTGTCTTTAAGTTTTAAAGTAAACTAAGGCCCGAGTCCATCCTACATGTAGCATGCTTTAGTAATCATACATTAGTACCTGAAACATATGCGAAAATCATGTCAACATTGAATGCTGGTAAGTAACAGAGGTTTTGTGGTCAAAACTCATGGCTTTGAGTGTTAAAAGAAAATGTTTAAGAAATTTCAAGAGTAGCCATGAATCCTTGACAAAAAGTGTTTCTTTTGTAAAACCGATATGAAAAAACATTCAATTTTAAAAGAAATAGTGAATGGTTAACTTAATAACCAATTATGTCTTCGTAATAACCAATCTAAAATGTCTTGTCTTGTATAGACCATCAAAAGGACTTGTTTTGTATAACTAAACATATGTTTGTCTTGTATAAACCAAACAGATGACTTGTCTTATATAAACCAAATGTCCTTGGTAAACAAAATGTCTGTTTTAACTAAAGAGTTTTGTCTTGTATAAAAAATTGCCTTATTGTATAAAACAAGTATGGATTGTTGGCGAATACACTCAAGACTTGTTAACGGTCGACAAACCTATATAAAAATAAAGGTTTATCAATTATGTCACTCAGTTTCTGTCATTCCCAAATGTGACTTTGAAACAGACATAGGAAGCGGGAATAGCGTTGTCAATCCTATGGTACCATAATATACTACTAGTCGGCGTGATCAATGTTAGTGAATGTATCATTGTCATATTCAACGAACCATCAAGTTTAGTACAACGTAAGCATGTTATTTATATAAAAGATGTACTATGTCACACATCGCCGCCACGGCGGAAGCTAAGCGAGGTGCGACGTACGAAAGGTTTTTCGAGCATTCGATGAAGCAAACATCTATATGATTAAAAACATAATTATTAATACAAAATTTATTCAAGAGTTACACGACTCCAAAAGTACTTGTTTAAAGGTAACAACGACCCAAATTACTTTATTTAAAACAGTAGTGAATTTACAACTATTTCCCATGACAAGACAGAAATAAAAGTAAATCCCTAAAAGTGGTATCAATTGATGCATGCTTAAAGAGTCCCAACTTCAGGTTCCTAAAAACATGCTTAAAATCATTAAACAATATTGGTGATTTCACAGGTTTAAAAAGTCAACTGTAAATTAGTTTATGAAAATGTACATATAGTTTATGCAAATGGATGATCATATTAATCTGTAGTTAAGACATTAACAGATGTGACATCATGAGCCTATAACCAAACCAAGACGTAAGACAGTGCCCCGTATATCGAACAATTAAGTCAACAACAGTCAAAATGGCAATAACAAGCACTACAAAGGATTGGAGCGACCAATCAGTGGCGGGGTGTCAACCCAATAGATCTATTCAAGAATTCCAAGGCTAATCAGTTAATGGTTATAGTAACGAGGACTTTCTAGTTGCACGATAACACCCGAAAGCAAACCCATGAACACATCAGGATCACAAATTACATAAATAACTAATGTACGCATAATTTAAACTTTGCATGTTTCCCCTAAAAGTATAAAACAGTAAAAAGTGGCGTAAACTCACCGGGATTCTTAGCAGCTAGTAGTTAGTTACTAAGCTCGAGTAACCCGACCTACACCTGTCCTAAGATATATAAGACACGAATGGTCTAATAATGTGCTACATGGCAAGTTGTTCACCAACTTACTAGACTAAATGAGATGCTATAATTATGAAAAATGTTCAATTTTATGATCAGTTGGTGATTATTATAATTCAAGTTACTAATAAATAAGTAAATATATTAACACATATCACATAAATCAACTTATAATCCAATAATGTAGGGACTTCATCCCAAAATCTCATTTGAAAACTCGTGCCATCACACGACTTCGTTTAATAGATATATATTCTAGAAATAATATATTTATTATATTCAATATTCATCGTGTTTTGAAAATCGACTAAGTATTTATCTTTACTTGTCGGTAAATATATACTTTTTGAAACATTATCAAAATAGCATATAGACAATATATATTATATCGTAACACTAAAAACAATATCACTTATGCACAAATCATTGTTTCACAAATGCAAACTCAATCATACACATTCATGATCACATATTTCCTTACTTAGAATTCCATATTCATAATTAGCACATTTATAACCAAAATCACTAAATCATGTATCATCAATATATATATATTCTCCATATATATATATGTATATCATTTTCTTGAAATTCCATATATCACACTCATCATCATGTACAAAATCTACTTTTCATCACAATTATCAAAACATGTTCACAATTTTGTCTTAATCACAAGTTTCACAATTTCGTTTTCATCACAAGTATCAAAACATGTTCATCACCTTAATCACATAACCATCATGGAAACAATCACGTTCATCAATATATATATATATATCTTACCAACTTAGGTTTAGAAATATATATATTATCACACAATAGCCTACAAACTACCGTTTTTAAGCACACGTATTGTATAGTCGTATGTTCAACTTTCTTGGACTTGTTATTTAATCATATATTTATTCTAAAATATATATAGTTTTCATCAATAATATGTTTTAAGTCCAGAATACATAAAATTATATAAATATCTATAATTTGACGATTGTCAAGTAAACTTACCAAATAGTCGTTTATTCGACTTTCCGGGTTTTGATTCAACAACACATACACTAAGACTTTGAAAATACATATTTAATATCAAAAATATATTCTAAAATGATAGATTTTTCGACAAACTATACTTATATGTTTCGACATTTTAGTGTACGAAAGTAATGTTTTTGGATACTAAATCACCAAGTATGGTTTTTAATATCATAATATAACCATTTATCATAAGATCACCATGTAACATATCAAAATATTAAAATCACTAAAACTAGCACATTTTCGGCAATTTCACATGTATGAACACATCAACTTTGCCATTTTTAAGGTGTTATCAAACCTATCATTCCTCATAGTTAAAATACCATTTTTAACGTGTAATCTGTTTTGAAAACCAAAAATAATATAACACAAGTGTTCACCAAAGCGAGCATATTTGAAGCATTTTCGCCTACTTAAATGTATCAATTTCATCATCAACCATGTGTTATCTGTTGATGCACTTTATGGACGTCAGTGTGCGAATAGGCTAGAAAGAGTGTGGATTGAATATTGTATAGATTAGATACGAACACACGACACAAGTGCGAACGAGTACTGGCTCGTACGAGTGACATGTGCCTCGTACGAGTGACAATGTGCTTCGTACGAGTGACTCGGTTACTCATACGAGTGTTAACATCTCACTCGGGCGAATGACCCTTCGTACGAGTTACAACATGCTTGGTTCGCACGAGCTGTCATGTCTATAAATCGGTGTTGTGTGTTCATTATTTGTAAGTTTTGGAAGTTTCCTTAGGGGAAACGCTGGCAGATTCTCTCTAGGAACTCCGCCAGCCAGTCAAGGTGTATACTCTTTCGGTATGAATGAATGAATTGAAAAGCTTCCGCTGATTCGGTGCGTACAAGTCTATTTCGTTCTGCCGAATCTGTTCTATCCCCAAAGAACCGCCGCCGACAACGGGACCACACTATCATATCCATTAATTCATGTGACCAAAATACTCATCAATAAATATATATCACACAATAGGCTCATAAATATATATTATCACACAATAGCCTACAAACTGCCGTTTTCAAGCACACGTAATGTATTGTCGTAAGTTCGACTTTCTACGACTTGTTATTCAATCATATTTATTTTAAAACTTTAATATATATATATTTTTCATCAAAAATATGTTTTAAGTCAAAAATACATAAAATTATATAAATATCTATAATTTTACGGTTGTCAAGTAAACTTAGAGAGTCGTTTATTCGACTTTCTGTGTTTTGTGATTCAACAACACATACACTAAGACTTTGAAAATACATGTATACATCAAAAATATATTCTACATCTAGAATGTATGTAATTATATCAAAAACCTTATAGACTTGGGTTTTGATGAAAATACCGTTTTTCACATAAAATGATAGATTTTTCGACAATCTATACTTAGATGTTTCGACATTTTAGTGTACGAAATTAATGTTTTGGACACTAAATCCCCAAGTATGGTTTTTAATATCATAATATAACCATTTATCATAAGATCATCATGTAACATATCCAAATCATAAAATCACTAAAACTAGCACATTTTCGGCAATTTCGCGTTTATGAACACATCAACTTTGCCATTTTTAAGGTGTTATCAAACCTATCATTCCTCATAGTTAAAATACATGTTTTGAGCTGTATATAATCTATTTTGAAAACCAAAAATAATATGACACAAGAGTTCACAAAAGCGAGCATATTTAAAGCATTTTCGCCTACCTAAACGTATCAATTTCATCATCAAACATGTGCTATCATATCCATCAATTCATGTGACCAAAATACTCATTCTAAGTTGTTTATAATCTATTTTAAAACCTTAAATTAATATCATGCAATAATTCACCAAAACGAGTATATTGCATGCATTTTTAAGTACCGTATGGTATTAATTTCGCCTTATTTGTGTCTATCATTTTTAACACTTCATATCATCATAATATACAGTGTGTACACATCACAATCTGTTTTTAACACATTTTTAATATCAATTCAAAATGCACTAAATTTGTTACACAGTCATAACTTAACTTATTCTTATGCTATTTCAACTATCTAAGCATCATAACACATCAATTTTCACCAAGATCATCAACTTACACATTAATGTTCATGCATGATAAGATCCACTCCACGCAAAATATAACCTATGTCACAAAATCAAGGATTCATCCATGCATATTCACTATTCTATCAACTTTCCAAAAACAACAATTTTCACATATGAGCACACATATTTGCGACTACATGTACATATATCCATATTCACTTTTCCAATCTTATCATTTAGCATATGATCATCAAAACGAAACAAAACTCATAACTATATCATCAAAGTCGGCACCCAACTATGCATTTTAACACACTTTCAAGAATCATACATGTTCATATAACATCATGCATTACTACGAATTTGTATACATATGTAAATTTTACCACCAATTTCATGTATCATATGTTTTGTTTAAGAAAACTATTTTTAAACATCTCATTAGGTGATACCATCTTGTACTTAATAACACATATACATGAAACAAATGAATGGTGTAGAGATTACCACTAGCACTAGGCTAGGGATGAAAAACAAGATGAAGAATAAGATGAGAGCTTCAGGTTTGTGATGCATAGCTCCTAATTCAACTCCAAGCCTTCCATATACCACTTCAAAGCTCCATAACTTGCTGAAATCTTCTTGTATTTTATGTTTTTGTTGAAGCAAAATGAAAGTGGGTTTGTGGTGTCTAGAGTTGTAGCTTCTTTAGGAGAGAGAGAGCTAGGTTTTATGAACTTATGGTTCTGAAAATTTTGATGAGTGTAAAGAAAGTTGAAGTCCAAGGAGATAGCAAAAAGAATCGTGGAATTCTGAAGTGTGTAGCCCCTTGAAAGCTCACAATTAAAAACAGATAGCACAACAGCTTCGTTTTCTGGGCAGACGTGTTTTATGAGCAGTTTGGAGGTCGGTTACTCAGTAGATCGAGTGCAATTGGTGGGGATAGTTTTGGGTTAGATAAAAGTTTACTCTAGAAATAGAATCACTCAAAAAGGCAAAGACATGAGTGAGATATGGTCTTTCAATGTTGGGAATACGAATCTGCAAAACCGGGAATGAAGAACACAAAACAATTTAAAGCAAAACTTATGATCTTTTGATCATGGTTGAGGAATCCGAATTTTCTAGTAAATAAGGAGTAGTTTGATATTGGTTTCTCATCATAAATAACAAGTGATATGAATTATGAAGCCCCTTTGCATGTAATCATTGCCCAAAAGCTTTCAACACATAAAAGGACAATGGAAATGACCTTTGAAGAGTCTTGCAAATGTGGTTAAGTGATGAAGTGGGTTAGGGGCTGCCACTACACGACTGAAATAAGGGAAAGTGGAGTTCTTTCTTGTTTTGTTTAAAAAGCAATAAGATATAGAAAGTGGATAGGAATGGTCATACAAGACATAATTATTGACATATACAAGTTTCAATGCCATGCAATTGAAGATACAAGCAAACTTAAATAATTTTGGTGGAGGAATGGTATCTCACGGCTGCAATCAAGGGAGTAGGGCTGGTCATAATGTGTACTTTGTATTCTAGTGTCTTGGAATGTAGTAGGAAGTAATTGGGATGTAGTTAGAAGTGGTTAGGCTTAGTTTAAGGCTTAATTAAGTCATTTTAGGCTAACATAAGCCTCAAATCTGAATTTATATATTACATATTATTCAACAAAAATTTACACATAGCCTAAAATTTAATTGGGTGCAAAAACTCAAATTTTTAAAGCAATTAACTAGTAAGCAAGAAAATCGGGCAATAGAACGTCTAAATATTATTTAATAGGAATTCACACAAAATTGCACCAACAACATAATAGTGCCAATTATTTACTATTCTAGGCATATTAGAACAATTCCAATCTTTAAAAGTTGTGGTGTTATCACCAACGCTCGTTTCGGACAAAGTTACCGTTACGCGATTTGACAAATATATTTATTTATGGTATGCAAACTTATGCACTCAATTGGACTTTGCTATATTTTTATAGACTAAAAATAATCATGATTAAGTCTAATACAAGTAAATTAATGTAAACGTGTTTAGTTAAGTGTACAGATATACTGGTTAATTACCGGGTGTCACATTCTCCCCCTGTTGAAAGAATTTCGTCCTTAAATTCAGCTCGAGTCACCCGGAACAAAAAGTGTTCTCGAAAGGGTGGAGATACTCGCTTCTCATACTATCCACACGTTCCTAAGTGAACTCGGGTTGACGCTATGAGTTCCAACGAACTTAATCTAACTCAACACGATTCGCCTAGTCGTGGACCTTCAAATCCGAAGCTACTAACGGCTCTTACGACAACTTAAGCTCATATGCAATGCTACCAATCTTCTCCAAGATCTCAAATAGACCAAACTATCTCAGGTTAACCTCACCACATTTCCAAATCTAGCAACACCTTTCCAAGGTGATAATTTTAAAAGAACTTTGTCTTCGACCTTGAATTCTAAGGTCTTCCGTCTATCGGCGTAACTCTTCGGCATAACTCTTGCTTATCTCGGGCAGCTTCCAAACGGTCCTTGATCTGTGCAATCTCATCTGATCTCTTGAAAAACAAGGGAGATTTATACTTCTTCCACATAATGCCTCAATTGACGGGGCATTTACACTCGTGTGATAACATGTATTGTAAGGAACTGATCTAAAGGCAAGTGAGCATCTGAATATTCTCGAAATTCAATCACATACTCTAAGCATAACCTCGAGTATATAACGATTCGTTCACTCTTACCATCATTTGTGGTTGATAGATTGTACTCATCTCCAAATGATTATCTAAGATCATTTGTAATGACTACCAAAACCTCTCGAAGTGAAAACGGCTATTGTAATCCGAAATTATGGATATCGGCATACCATGTCTTACCACACCCTCTTTGATTTCAGAACAGGTAAGGCACTTTTCCAACATACGTCACAAAATCTCGTTCGACGCCAGACCACGAAACTCTAACGCATCTTTGAATCTCATGTAAGCACAAGCTGAAAAACTTTGGTGCATCGAACACCTATGAACCTCGTCTAGTATCAATGACGCAATTCTCCAAACAACGTAATTCATACCCTACTCATGAACTACAACACTTCATCAGACTACGGTTCCAACTATTTATTCAATCCAAGCAAGAACTCAATCTTCACATTCTCTGGCTTAGGCGCTTCATATTGCGCATCATGACTTGAGTTGCGGGCTCAAATGAATCGTTAAACCTAGCTTACAAACACATAGCTTCTTAACTCGCTCCATCTGGCTTAAGGCATCTGCTATGATGTTTGCCTTACTCGGATGATACCTAATCTCACAGTCACAATCATTCAAGAATTCTACTCACATTCACCCTCTCCAAACGAAATGCGTTGAAGATTCTCATGACTAGTGAAAACACCACATCCTACACCATAAAGACAATAGCGGGAATATCTTTAAAGCAAAACTACAGCAACTTTAAAGGCAGGGACCTCAAATCGGAAGCATTAGTTCTTCTCACAAGGCTTCAGCTAGTAGTAAGAACACGCAATGACTTTATTCCTTTGCATCAAAATGCAACAAGGAACTAGATGCAAAGCATCATAGTACATTACAAAATCATTTCAAGCAGAGACAGAATCGGTCTGTCACAACACTCTTGTTTCAACAACTGAAACACTAATCCTTCCTATTCTCTTCAACAAACCTCTAGATTCTTTGGGTCAACACAAAGGCAAAATTCTCTACGAATTTCCAATAAATATCAGCCAAACCTAAAAATTACCACACCTTAGTTGGAGACTTTGGTGCATCCCAGTTCAGAATTGCTTCAATCTGCAATGGGTCAACGTGTATACCTCTCTCATATACCATGTGACCGAGAAAATGAACTTCATGAATCCAAAAGACGCATTTGGAAAACTCAGCGCACAATTTCTCAATCTTCAACAACTCCAAAAATAACCTCAAATGTTGCAGGTGCTCCTCATTGGACTACGCATATATTATTATATCGACTAAAAATACAATCACAAACTCGTCCAACAAGGTTTGCTCACTTAATTATTCAGATCCACGAAAACTACAATTGCGTTCGCATAACTATGAACTTTCGTGTAGGCCACAAAGAGTTATAAACGCTGTCATTAGGATACCCTCCTCTTGCATACGCAAGTGATAATACCCTCAATCTCAAGACAATCTTTGAATAGAAGCTAGAACCTTGAACTTGGCCGAACAATTCATCACTCCTTGGTAATGGGTATCGATTCTTGATGGTAAGCTTTTTCAACCCTTGATCAACTATGCACATCCGATAGGTTCCATCTTTCTTCTTCACGAACTAACCGGAGCTCTCCAAGGTGAGAAACTTGGTTGAACAAATGCCCTGTCTAACAACTCTGGAAGTTGACTAGACAACTCTTGCATCTTTGACAGAGTTAAACGATATGTCAATCGTGCAATAGGTGCAACTTCAGGGACCAAATCAATTCTAAGCTCGACTCGTCGCAGTGGGGGCAATCCAAGCAAATCTTCGAGTAAGACCTTCGGATATTCCCTTATATAGGAATGTCTTCAAGTTTTCTCTCTTCCTCTTCATCTTCACAACACATGCTAGAAAAGTAAAGTGACCCTTTGCAAACATTTTCGGGTATTCTTGCATAAGATAACTCATAACGGGTTCCACGTCTCTTTCCTTGGGTGGAAAAGAGTTTCGCCACTAGATAGTGGAACTTATTATCTTTTTGCGGAACAAAATCCCGGCATGGTTCTTCGACAAACAATCCATACCAAACGACATCGAAATTTCTTTACAAAACCGGCCAAATGATCAATGCTAAACTTGACCAACTTACCAATAACCAATTCTGTAGAAAAGCATGTGTCTAATCTCTATCTAATTGGGGTTTTGACAAGCATTTCCATTCTTAATCATTAATACTCTCTCATGAGTCAGATACTTCAACTTTGGGCACTCTATCTTGAAGTGGCCAACAACACCGCACTCGAAACATGCTCCACTTGCCTTAGAATCATGAATCTTGTTGACACGACATTGAGCGGTCAGGTGCCCAATCTTCTTATAGTGAGCACACACTATGCTATCACAAGAACCCACATGATGATACTTGTACTTGTCACATTTGGGAAGTGACCCAGTGTATCTCTTAGGCCCAACAACCGCAAGAATAACAACATCTCAAATCTTCTTAGACCGAAATCGTGAAATCTACCCTTTCATGCTAGCATGTTCCCATCATGACATTTTCCTCAAACTTTTCTTCTAAATCACATATATTCTCTTACCCGAACCTTTCTTAGACGAGGGGTCCATGTGTCGAAGAAACCTTGGGCAAGATCAACAGCTTCTTAAAATGTGATAGTGTGGGAAGAGCCAACCAAGCCACGAATTAGGCGACTCAAGCCCATAATATAACGCTCAATCTTTTGGGCTTCTAGGGAATTAGAACACAGCCAAATACGAGGCAATTCAAGGAAACTCGTAACATTCTCCACTATATCCGCTCCAATCCTAACAAGCTCTTCGTCATCAACACCGGCATCGGCACCATTAACGTCGAAAGCGTCCTCAATGTTCTTCATCTAAACATATCATTGATAGTAGCACCATCAGTAGGATCATAAACTTCGGCAACATCATCACTGGGATGAACTTCATTCTCGACAATGTCCTCGATCTCATCACTAACAACATCCAAGCCTTCATCATCCTTACTCTCACCTACAAGGATCCTTGGCTCAAAAGCAAAATCCACAAACTGCTCTGGATTCAACTCATCTTCCTCTTTCGGAATGGCATCCGACACTGCATCTTCCATGGGCAACTCTTCCACGGACTCTAAGACTACAACCTCATCCTCCTAATAAAACATAAAGATCGGTCAAACGATGAAGCCATATGTGACATGGAAAAAATAATTTGTGTCGTACATGTATATAAGATAAATCTTATGTCTACTAAATCATCAAGAGTTACGAAGCAATGAAAACATGTTCATGCAAATGAAAACTTTTCGTGCGATTTTCGTAAAATTTATAGTTTAACTCGAAAAAGAATTCAAGTTCACTATAACCATCAGCACTTATACCAATCAATCACACCCCACCACCGCGGTGGAAGCTAAGCGAGGTGTGCCGTACGAAAGGTTTTCTTAGTATTCGATAAAGCAAACATCTATATGATTAAAAACACAATCATTGATACCAAATTTATTCAAGAGTTCCACGATTCCAAAAGTAATTGTTTAAAGGTTACAATGACCCGAAACACTTTATTTAAATCATTAGGGATTTTATAACTATATCCCATGAAAAGATATGAAAAAAAACTAAATCCCTCAAAGGTGGTATCAATTGACGCATGCTTAAAGAGTCCCAACTTTAGCTACTTCAAATCATTTTCCTGAAAACATGCTTAAAATCGTTAAACAATATTGGTGATTTCACAGGTTTAAAAATTCAACTGTAAATTAGTTTATGAAAACATGCGTATAGTTTAATGTGTAGTTAAGACATTAACAAATGTGACATCATGAGCCTATAACCAAACCAAGACGTAAGACAGTGCCCCGCATATCGAACAATTAAGTCAACAACAGTCAAAATGGCAATAACAAGCACTACAAAGGATTGGAGCGACCAATCAGCGGTGGGGGTGTCAACCCAATAGATCTATTCAAGAATTCAAGGCTAATCAGTAAATGGTTATAGTAACAAGGACTTTCTAGTTGCACGATAATTCCCGAAAGCAAACCCATGAACACATCAAGATCACAATTACATAAATAACTAACGTACGCATAATTTAAACTTTGCATGTCTCCCCTAAAAGTATAAAACAGTAAAAAGTGGCCATAAACTCACCGGGATTCTTAGCAGCTAGTAATTAGTTATTAAGCTCGAGTAACCCGACCTACACGTGTCCTAAGATATATAAGACACTAATGGTCTAATAATGTGTCTACATGGCAAGTTGGTGATTATTATAATTCATGTTACTAATATATAAGTAAATATATTAACACATATCACAGAAATCAACTTATAATCCAATAATTGTAGGGACTTCATCCCAAAATCTCATTTGAAAACTCATGCCGTCACACGACTTCATTTAATAAATATATATTCTAGAAATAATATATTTATTATATTCAATATTCATGGTGTTTTGAAAATCGACCAAGTATTTATATTAACTTTTCGGTAAATATATACTTTTTGAAACTTTATCAAAATAGCATATAGACATTATATATTATATCGTAACACTAAAAACAATATCACTTATGCACAAATCATTGTTTCACAAATGCAAACTCAATCATACACGTTCATGATCACATATTCGCTTACTTAGAATTCCATAATCATAATTAGCACATTGATAACAAAAATCACTAAATCATGTATCATCAATATATATATATATATATATATATATATAATTTTCTTGAAATTCCATATATCACACTCGTCATCATGTACAAAATTTACTTTTCATCACGATTATCAAAACATGTTCACAATTTTGTCTTAATCACAAGTTTCACAATTTCGTTTTCATCACAAGTATCATAACATGTACATCACCTTAATCACATAACCATCATGGAAATAATCATGTTCATCAATATATATATCTTACCAACTTAGGTTCATAAATATATATTATCACACAATAGCCTACAAACTACCGTTTTTTTATGCACTTTTGACTTTTATTTCCTAAAAGTTTGACTCATCATTTCGCCTATTAAACGTGATGATCAGAAGGTGTAGTCATAAGAGATTAACACCTTCATTATTACGATCACGTAGCAAAGTTCCATTTGAACTTTGACTTGACCAAAATGGTCAGAACCGAAAGTCAAACAGAAAGTCAAATTGCTTGACTTTTGGCTCATAACTAGCCAACATAATCAAAAAAACTAGAGCGAGTACTTACTTGTGTTGAAGAACACTTTTTGAACTCAGTTGGAGGCTTCCAGTTGCTGGAAACAAGCTCCAAAGAGAAGAGAGAAAGAAAGATTGAAGGTGCAAGTTGAAGTGACTCAAGATCACCTCTATTTATACTTGCATCAAGTTGATGAGATCATGCAAAGTGTTGGCATTGATTCTTAGATGTTCACAAGTGCCTAATGAGGTGTTTGAACTAGAGAAATGGTGGCAAATTCGGTGCTAGGTGGCAGAAGATAGGTATACATGGTAGAACTTGGTGAACAAGCAAAATTCTGCTACTGGGCACCCCTAACGGACCGTAAGGCTTTAGGACTTATGGTCGGTAAGGCCTTGTGATAAATAAGTTTCTATTTTCGGAAGTTTTGGCCCCTTAACTTGTATTTTCGCATGTTTGCCTTTTTTAACCATTCTAACTTGTAAATTAAGCTATATGAAGGGTATTAAGGCATATGAAACTTGGATCTTTTATGAATATGTTGTGAATATCGTTTCGCTCGATCATACAATTACATATTTCGTAAATACAATATATCATTTTATTAAATACGAAATGATCAAAAGTGTATAATGTTCAAAAATTTTAAATGTCACATCTTGTAATCTGAGGCTTTGATCATAATGGAATTCATTTTCATACAATTACATGTTACATACTTGTGTTATACGTAATCAATCACTGATTACGTATCTATACGCAAAACCGAGACTCGAAATACTTGGAATTATCAATCATACAAGCATTACACTCATACAATACTCTGATACACTTTAAATACTAAGAAATAGGCCAAAATACAAGAAAACGTCATAAATTAACGTAATTACAAAGTACAAAGGCTA
The DNA here is from genome assembly GCA_947069175.1 of Scalesia atractyloides. Lineage (NCBI taxonomy): Eukaryota > Viridiplantae > Streptophyta > Magnoliopsida > Asterales > Asteraceae > Scalesia > Scalesia atractyloides. The sequence continues at coordinate 57,371,102 of CAMTDV010000027.1, forward strand.
GATATGAACAAAAATCAAAATTAGGAAAGAGGACCCGTCACACCACGCGACAGGGAAGAATGGTTGGTCTCGTGGCGTGCCCAACCGGGTTTCTTGTATGTAATGACTTGAAACTTGATGTAATCTTAAACTCACTGTAAGTGCAGTTCCTGTCGGGTAAATGTGCTTTATTTGTTCTGATCAACAATCAACATAGTCAAAGGTCCAAGTCAAGAGAAGTCAAAGAATAAACCAAGTCTTGTCTGAAATGTTGTCTGAGTTTGTTATACCCTGGACAATATGTTTTGTACCGGTTTAGTCCCTAGTCTATATACATGTGTGTATAAGTCAGATTAGGGCAAGCTTTGTGCAACTCTCACAACCTGCAACCATCCTTCAATAGTGTGTGCACATTCTAGAGAGAGAGACTATGTGTTAGTGAGAGAGAGCTAGGTTTAGAACTTAGTGATCTAAACCATCTTATAGATGATGTATACTCTTTCGGTTTGTAAATTTGTGATGATTGTTTCAATATTAAAGAGATTCATCTTTTACATCTTTCTATCTTTTATGTTTTGTTGATTTCACGTCTTGTTCGAGGGAAGTGGATGTTGTTCATCATCGATCTAGGGGGTCCGGGGGACTTTCAGGTGGTATTAGAGCATGGTTACCGATTCGGAATGGTCTAACCACCTTCCGAATCACCATTGCTCCTGATTTGATTTTTTTTCCGCCAACCATCATGAAGACGTGAAGATCCGGGAGAAAACTTGAAGAAATTGAAGTTGTTCGTCGACTTAGACGGTTTTCTTGTTTTCCAAGTTGCTGTAGATCTAAGGTTTGATCTAAAATTGCTCTGTCCGAGTTTATGAATTGTGTTAGAAGGTCCGAATTTATGCCTTCCGAGTTTGTATCTTCCGTGTTTGTCTGTGACCTTTATGTGAAGTCACGTAAGGGAAGCTAATCCGGAAGAGGTTCTGAATTTAAGACACTCCACATTCGTCTGAGCTTGCTCTTGTCCAAACTTTTGAGGCCCGAACTTGATAACTAATTTTGTCCGAATTTGTGGGATTATAGCTTGTCAGAATTTGTGTTTTGATACGTTCTGAGTTTAAAACGTAGGCTGTTATTCCGAATTTAAGCAAAATTTGAACCTGTCAAATTATCAATTTTCCAGATTTGCAAAGTGATAGTTGTCTGAATTTGCTACAACTTTCAAAGATTTCTGAATTTAATCATATATTCCGAATTTGCTTTGGAATTAATGGTTGTGTTGTACCATTGAAACAAAGAAGAAGCAAGAAGTTGCAGCTTTTTTTATCTCAGCAATTGACCATCGAGGTGTTTTAAATCTAACTTTCAGACTTGGCTGAAGACATGTGTTGTTTATCAGATATATTTGATTTGCGAATTGAGTAGAGAAGAAAGAAAAGAATTCGTTTGATGTTGTTATTCATAAACAAAGAAGAAAGCATAGAAATGGAAGTGTGATGCGGGTGTTGCTTGTGATTTAATTGGTTCTAGGTTATAGCAAAAAACCAAAACAAAAATCCGAATTTATTTGTCCGAATTTGTTGTATAAGGACTATATTTTAGGTTAAATTCTGACTTAAAAATATATATTCCCCGAATTTGTTGGGTTTGTCCGAATTTATGAGTTATATTCAGAATTTCTTTGCTTATTTTGAAATTCTTTGTATTCAGAAGTACTTTTTGGATGATCTGATCCGAGGTTTCAAGAGCTTTCGGGTTTTACGAGTTCTGAATTTTCTAATAATTCCGGGTTACCTAGGATACCAGATTATTAGCTATGTTTTTTCTAGTTATTCCGGGTTACCTAGGGTACCGGATAATTAGATAAGAGTCAAAATTTTGTGTACTTCGTAAACTTGAAGTCGGTTTCGGATTAAGTGAGGAGCAAGTCTTATTATCTTGGGGTAATAAATTTTTTGAATTTTGTACGGTAATGATGGTCCACAGTGTTGTTTTCAAGATTCTTGGTGTTCTGATTTGGTCCGTACTAGAGTTTTCGGACAATTTGGGACTTCTATCGGGCATTCGAAAAGAAACGAGTTGAAGTGGCTTGGAATTTGGAAGTTAACAAAGAAAGAGGGGGAGTAAAAATTTAACATATCCTATTTTCTTTGTAAATTTATAAAAGCACGTGGTGCAACAGTGAAACAAGTTCGTGTATACAATTGTGAGATTAAATAAGTTTTAATCTCGTTTGGTGCAAAGTTTAAGACACGATGCATTTTAGAGCTAGTATGTGATTGAGTTTCGTCGAGTTTTTTTCGAGGTTTGATTAAGTGTTGACATGTTGAAGCTAATTGTTTGTTTGGCAACTAGTTGAAGATCGAGCCTTTATCACATGCCGGTTAGAGTAGGGATGATTGGTCTTCTTGGTCCCTCTTCAAAGTTGGTGACTAGTATGATTTATCGAAATAATTAGGAGATTCTTATATTGAGGGGGAGATCGGAGACGAAAGTCATCGGGTAATTGGTGGATTCGTGAAGATACGAGATTGGATCTTGAAGAATTGAGATGGAATGATTTCAGACACTGGGTTGAAGACCTTTATCAACATGGTGGATGTACATTTTGAGAGCTGGTTTGTTAGCTTATAGATCCAAACTTCATGTCTCTACGAAATTAAAGTGTTCGACGTTGGGCTTTGGAATCTGACGTTTCGTTCTTTTACCGGTTAAGGTTGAAGATTAATGTATTGAGCGATGTTCTTACATGTGGTTGTAGGTTGGTTCGCATTAATTTGATTCGTGAGAAGTTTGAGGGGAAGGATCGATAGTGCTTGATGTTGGATTCTTCGGGTTTCTCAAAGCGGCCATTTAAGTGATCATCAACAAGTCTTTAATTAGAAGGGTTGAAGATCGTTGTGCTCTGTCGGAAAAATCAAGTCTCAACAAAAGTTGAAAGTAGACATGATATCATCAGTCAAGGGGGAGTATGTAAGTGCATGATCCGGTGACTGAAGATTATTGATGCCACACAGAACTGATAGAAACAGTTAAGGGGGAGTCTGTAAGTGCAATTCCTGCTGGGTAACTGTGCTTTATCAGTTCTGATCAACGGTCAACAAAGTCAAAGGTCCAAGTCAAAAGAAGTCAAAGAATAAGCCAAGTCTTGTCTAAAATATTGTCCGAGTTTGTATATCCCGGACAATATGTTTTGTCTGGGTTTAGTTCCTAGTCTATATACATGTGTGTATAGGTCAAATTAGGGCAAGCTTTGTGCAACTCTCACAACCTTCAACCATCCTCCATTAGTGTGTGTACATTCTAGAGAGAAGGACTATGTGTTAGTGAGAGAGAGCTAGGTTTAGAGCTTAGTGGTCTGAACCAGCTTGTAGATGATGTATACTCTTTCGGTTTGTAAAAATGCGATGATTGTTTCAATATTAAAGAGATTCATCTTCCAGACTTTTCTATCTTTTTTTTCATTTCACGTCTTGTTCGAGGGTAGTGGATGTTGTTAATCTTTGGTCCTGGGGTCCGGGGACTTTCACCCACCATGCTCCCAACTAACTTATAGATGTAGGTTTGTGTTTTGGTTGATATCCACAAGAAATGAGGCTCAAAAACCTCAATAAAATTATGCACAAAAAGTCCCAAGTAACTTCAAAAGTGTTCGAACCATCCAAGCTTAAAACCTTCAATGTTGAAAGAATTGCACTTTGGTGAATGTGTGAAGCATGGACGCTTTTGCTCTCCAACCTTGTTCCACTACTTCACATGTTCAAACTTTTAGTTAGAATACACGAAATCTCAAAATAATTTCCAACAAAGGGACAAGGCTACATAATGTCCCCAAACACGCTCCATGTTTGGGATACAGGCATCTAGATTGCTCACTTGGTTGTTTTAAGATTTAGTACTTTATGTATTTTTCATTTTAATCTATATTTATGACCAATCGAATTCATCAACTAAGTTGATGATTTTGTACTTTGGTGAATCCGATAATGACGTTAAATGGATGGAATTAGTCTTACTTCCTGGCATCACCACTCTCGTGGTACTTTTCTTTACATACGTTAAACTCTTAGAGTTCCAAATTCAATTCGTTAAACAAAAACCACAACTCACACACCTTCATTTCCCTCTTAGGGTAACTTCATTGTTCCAAAACTCAAGACTCGTCAAACTCACTAAAGTGGAATTACTTCACAAACCGAGATTATAAATGATCATCTTTCCTTTTTTACACTTTGGGTGGAATATACCATATTAAAACTCACATAAACACACATATACAAATACTTAATCCACACAAACAAATCCGTTATACATGTTTTATACGTTTATACTTTAGAAGTACACGCATGCTAGAAGCCATTCTTTCTCTATACATTATCGTTAACTTCTTATCAGCCTCCTTAAGATGTATAGCACTATAGGAATAGCACACCGCCCTTGTTGGGTCTATGTTAAGTAATCTAAGAAACGGTCTTGTTGTTGCGATGATAAGATTACGCTAGTGGATTCTTTGGGTGGACATGTATGCGATGCATCTTACTTCTTGATATGTTATGCCTTAGTATACGTTTTTGCCATGTGAATTTTGTTAAATTCTTTTATACATATGCTAGTACACTAACTTGTATCAATGCTTTTGTGTTGACATGTAACTTTAATATGTATTGTAGGAGCTTGATGTTGATGCGTTGAATAGAAATCTAGTAGGAAGGACTACAAACACACCAAGTTAGATCTATGTTTTGTTCTATAGTTTGTTATGTTCTACATGGTGTATTTTCTTTTGAAACAATGTATTCTAGTTAGCATGAAATGAAAATGGTTAATTTAAATACTTGTCGCAAATGGTCGTTATAAAGTCTTGAGCAATATCGTTTTTGTCTCACTCTGATATTTCCACCGTCGAATGGGGTGTGATAGATTGGTATCAGAGCCATAACTATAATGAATTAGGAAAATTTTCCATGCTTTTGACCTATTCTATAGTTTAGGAACTGTACTTGACCATTCTTGTTATCTTACTTAAAATACTTGAATTCTACCTAATTTGCTTCCATCTTATATTTTTTTCTTAAATATGCAAGTCTTTCCTAAGACATCCACAATACATGCATGAGGATACGAAGACACTCTTATACCACAAACGAGTCAATCTCACCAAAATAGGCGTGAAAACCCTCCCTTTTGGTGAAATCCCTCAATCCGCGTTTATTGATTTTTCACGAAATTGTACCATCAAGTTATGAGTGATATCCACACCTTGATGGAGAATTTCCCATTCATATACTAGTAGACCTTTACCAATGAGATGGAATTAGTTCCTTATCTTATTCAGTAAGTACTAACCAAACTTAGGGTACGACGTTGTTAAGTTAGGGGTGAAACCCGCATCTTGATAACTAGTCCCATTCTTCGTTTTTCAATCTCGCCAAAGTCTTGAATTTTCAGTTGACTAGGGATATGTAGTAACCGGAAGGGTGAGTATCGTTAACCAAAATTTTGGCGAGAGTATTCTACTCAAAAGGATTTTCGACCACTTTGGAATAGTCTTAGTTTCGTTCCGAGAGACTCCAAGATTTTACCTTGAATCTCTTTTATGTCACATCCATTTTAATATGTCTTCATACTTGATACCTTGTCATTTCAAAGTTGAAGACCCGAAGCACATGTTACTCGCAATCTAAAGCAATATTACTATGAGAGAACAAACGAAAATTACCACTCTTTCATTGTTGTTTGATTTATGCATATGATAATACGTGATACGCTTATGTGAACTATATGTGTAAGTCCCGATTCGGATCTAACACGGTATCACAACGACTAATCGATTTCGGAAACAAAGATTAGAATTAATAGAACAAGAACGATCTTCGATTAAACAACTTTCATACACTGAATGGTGTCTGATACAAGATTTCAGAATAACAAACAGACTAGCAACCAAAATACTAACCCTAACATATGTATTTATACTAATTGATTAACCCACTAAGTACAACCCTAGGCCCATAAGATCTAGGAAGCCCATTCTCCCAACCTTAGCTCAACATGCAACACTAATGTGTAAACCTTTTAGCTAGAGGCCCAACAATATCCCCCTAGGTTTACAACATTAGACGTTCAATCCTTTGGTAGCGCATCAACTCCCATTCTTCCAGCTATGATCCCAGCAACGGCTGCCGTCCAATCTTTAGCACATGCCTCATATAACTCTGCAGTTTGAATTTGATTCGCTGCTAGAACTTGCAGGTCTTCATCGTGAAAGCTCACTAGATCAACCACATCATTCACTCGAAATGCTTTCTCCTTAGTAACGATCGCTACATCCGACCTTTGGGTCATACATCCAAAAGTTGAAATTCTTCAAAATGCCCTTGGGAAATGTTGGATCGACTGGTATCACTAATTCTTTATCAGTTGGAGGCCACATCACAGATTTGAACCTTCTACCAGTCCCTGCATCCCTAACTCCTTTAGCGGGCCAAAGATACGGTTCAACTATCTTCATCGTTTGAAATCCATTCTTCACCTCCTGTTTCAGCTTCTTGAAAAATCTCTACTGTGGACCACGCTCGGTCGTATCAGTGTCTGTATGCGGAGCCCTTAGAAGATCTTTCAATGCAACTTTCGTCCAGGTCTCAAACTGGGACTCCTTGGAGTAATATTCTCGTGTACCATCTTGTCAGACAATCAGCCACATTCTATTTATATGATCATAGGTCCAGCTCAGCACCCGTGACTTATTCCCAACCTTACTATAATAACTCGATCCAAGCACCATAGCAAATCTCTCAGATTCAGCAGCTAATCTGTCAGCTTCTCTCTGTTCAGCAGCTCGATGATGGTGTTCAACGTTAATAGGATCATCAATCAGATCAGAGAATTCACGTCCAAATTTATTTTCCAACTTCACCTTCAGATCGAAAACTATAGTCATCAATAATGAAACATCACCTTGAAGTTGGTCTATCATCTGATCACGCGCATCTAATCAAGTCTACAACGAAGCTATCTGTGCATCCTTAAGAATGACCTCCTGCTCAAGCACTACCACTCTCTTCTTCAGGTCAACTACATCCACATCTTCCTCATCACTATCAACCTCGCTGAATTCAAACGCTCTTTTCTCAGACCGTCTCACATACTCCATATCTTCACCCTGAACACCACCAGAACCACTACCACCAGCCCCTAATCCTCCAACACCTGCGGAACTACCACTACCACCACCAAAATCCATCATCTCTAACACAAAATCAGCTGGGGACACGACAATAGATTGAGTAACAATGAGAGGAGTTGTCGGTTCTTCAGCAGTGTTAGGCTCAACAATAGAAGTATCAGTCAAAGATACAGTGACCGAGGATGTAACAGTAATCGGTTCTTCAATAGTGTCATCAATATGAACTTCGGTTTGTATCTGGGCTTCTGTATGAATGGGTTCTTTGGTTCCTTTTGGTCGTCGTCTTTTCAATAACGGTACTTCTTCTTCCTCAACATCTTCATCTGTAACAGCTTTAGTAACCGGAATATCAAATGAGGCAACACGAGAGGAGGATTCCCTTGATGCTCCTGAATCTCCTTCAGATGTGCAATAAGAGCTGCTAAATTCTCAGTAGTAAGCTCTTGTAGCTCTGGAATCCAATGAACATCAAATTCTATAATAGATTCCAACAGAGCTTCTTCATCATCAGTATCAGCTTCAGAAACCAAATCTTCAATCTCAATCTCTTTCTCCACCACCGGTACATCATGTTCTTCAGCCACCATTGCATTCACCGGCTTAGGTGCTGGAATATCCTGACCGATTACCTTACAAAACTTCCCAAACTTCTTTAATGGTATGCGTCCAACAAAAACCGTCTTCGATGTCGATCTATTCTTCTTCATCGTCCAAAAAATAGTTGGACCCATAGGCTTCATATTTAACATGTTTCCATCAGAAGCATCTTGAGCCAAATCAGAGTAACATGCATCCAAAATCATCTGTATAAATCGAGGATACAGCAATAACATCTTCTTCTTTGACTACTCTAAAATCTTCTTCATATTTCCAAAACTATAACCAGAGAAGTTATATTTCCAGTCCATCACCAAGATACTATCGCAGAAGTCTGCGTCTGGTTCGGCTTATCCAATCCACCTTTATTCTCCAATACACACTGCATAAAGATGTGCACTAATAATCTCCAATATGCTGGGAACATCTTCTTCAACAATGGTGGATAAGTTCTCTCATAGCTCATCTCTATCAATACCAGCATCACCTTCTCCTTGGTTTATAATGTCGGATCACTTGCAGCATCGCTAAACTTCAACACCTCTCGAATACAAGCTTCATAACAACAATCTCATTTCCCTGAATAGATGAACTAATGTACAACTTCCCATTAGCACCCCTCAGATGAAATCTAGCTCACTTCCAATACATGTGTACAAGATCTCGATATATAACCGGATTTGCTCGAAGTGAGCATGAGATCTTGCAATCATTCAAACCCACCATCATAGACCTAAACTCTTGGAAAAACTCTACCAACATAACAGGATCGAAAGCCTCTTCAGCTATTTCTGTCTGAAGAACAACAGATTAAACCATATTCAGCAAGATATTTACTAATTAAACCAAATATCCCAAATAATATGAATTAACTAGTCAACTCCAAACTAAGAGGTCAAAACACAGTTCAACTGAAGGTTCATTTAAAAGTTCAATAATTAATTCGGAAAGGTCAAAAATAAACCGGATGGATTAAAGTCAATCCGGAGGTGCTAAAGACAATCTGGAAGGGTCAAAGACAATCCGGAAAGGTCCAAACACTAAGATCCAGAATCAAAAGGGGTCAAACAGTTATCCGGGTGAACCCCTTATCATCAAAGATGAATACCATCCGGAATGGAATCCGAGTTCATCCATTTCGATTGAATGTTCATCCGAGATGGAATCCGAAATGCACAGTTGGCTGAAGTGTCATCCGAAATGCCATCCGAGATGCTTGACTACATGAATATTTAAAGATTAGCATCTAATTTTGATGATTAATTAAGCTTTTTATACGTAATTTGATGCAATTCGGATGAATGTGAAAGAGATATATTTCGGATGAGGATCAGAGTGTTTCGGAAGAATATTTTGTGAATGATCCAAAATGAAACACTGATATGCTGATATACTATTCCGGAATGGGCTTGGGCCTAAGAATTTTGGGCCCAAGTCAATCAGGATCTAATCATCTGAGATCTAATTCCGATACAATCCGGAATGGGCTTGGTCAAAGTTATTTGGGCTCAATCCGGAACAGTAATCAATCCGAAAGAGTCAGAGGAGAAGAGTCCAATTCGGTCAGTGGGCCTATCCGGAATGTGTTTAAAGGCCCAAAACTGTTCAAAATTCTATTGGATTAGCCCAATTCCAAAACTCAGTAGGCCAGTCCAATACCCTTGACAAAAATCATCTAACTCAAAAGCCAACAATTTAACTAACCGAGCAACAATCAAATCTTTACCAAGTATACAATACTAAGCAAAGCATTTAAACAAAATCATATACACAGTCTTACTATGGGATCAAATCGTTTTTAAGCAGACTAAGAACACTTTTAGTGTGAACTTGGTCAGACTGGTCTAAGCAATTGCCAATATATTTGTCCATTTAAACCTAGAGCTCAACCTTCTAATTTTTGCTTTATGATATGCTTAAGATAGTATTACACTACAACACCCATGTGTCCCATACCATGACATACCCCCGCGATCATGGTAAGAACAATGATTCATCATAGCAGGTGAGTATACTGAGATCATCCTTTATTCTTTACAACATGGTGAACAGGTCAGTACTTTCGTACAGCAGAGTGACCAATTATATCTGACGAGGGCTAGGCAACTACCTTATATGGTATGTTTGACTTTTTAAGCACATGGAATTTTCTCATTATGAGATTTCCTTTCTTTTAAGGTTTTGACCCTTCTATTTTGGCTCTTTAAAGATATCCTGACTTGCCTAGGTCTGCATATAATCTAGATGCAACGAAGGGCAGCCAAGATATCCCCGGATAACTCAACAGCATAAAGACCCAAAACTTCAGACGTTGGCTATCTATCAATGCTGGATTTAAGACCATGAGATCATACGCTGATGGTATGTTACCCAGAAGATACATAGTTCATTATGTTTATATCATTTAACTTATAATATACGTTGAGCTCTAAGCCTATCAACATATTACTTTCGATCCAAGTCGTTCCCGCTACAACACCTTACATGTGTTAGCCAAAACCTTTATCACGAGAAATTATTTCATTTCCCAATCATTGCAAAATTGTTTAAAACTATTTTTGTTATTTTCTGAATTTTTAATGTTTTTTGTTTTTCTAATTTTTCAAATATTTTTGCATTTTTGTAATATTTCTCCCCCTAAATTTTGTGCATACACATGAACACATTACGAGGCAAACAAGAAAAAAAGAAAGAAAACAAACTAAAAAGAAAAGATAGAGAATGCTCAGTTAGAAAAATGGATCATTTTGAGAAGATCCACAAGCACTTGAAAACGCGTATTGCTAACTGGTTTCGTGAACAAATCCGCAACGTTTGCATCGGTGTGGATTTGCTCAAGTTTAACGAGACCCTTTTCATAGAAGTCATGAATAAAATGAACTTTGATGTTTATGTGCTTGGTTTTGGAGTGAAAAACATGGTTTTTGACAATTTGGATAGCGGCATCATTATCACAATAAATTGTTATATTTAGATAAGTCAAACCATAATCCACAGCTGGTGTTGCATCCATAAAACCTGAGAGCAGCAAGCGGATGTTGCGACATATTTTGCTTCCTCTGTAGAAAGCGAGACCGTCTGCTGCTTCTTGCATTGCCAAGAGATTAATCTATCTCCCAAGAATTAGCATCCAGCTGAAGTTAATCGCATGTCACTATCTGTACCTCCAAGATTACTATCAGAGAAAGCATACAGTTCAAATTCAGAATTTTTAGGATAGTAGAGGCCTAGTGACGGTGCCCTTTTAGGGTATCTAAAGATTCTTTTAACAGCATGTAAATGAGAGAGTTTAGGAGTAGCCTGATATCGAGCACACTAGCAAACGGCAAAACATGATGTCTGGCTGACTTGTTGTGAGATACATGAGTGAACCAATCATAGACCGGTACATGGTTGGATTGACAGGCGTTCCTTCAGCATCTTCATTCAACAGAGGCCATTCAGCGATAGGTGAGGCCATAGGCTTTGAATCTGTTAGCTTGAATTTGGCAAGAACGTCACTGACATATTTTCCTTGATGGATCAAGATTCCTTGTGGGCTCTGACGAACTTGAAGTCCCAAAAACATAGTCATCTCCCCCAAGAACTCATCTCGAATTTCTTCTTCATGACCTCGTCAAATTCCCGACGTAACCCATCGTCCGTAGAACCAAAAATAATGTCATCGACGTAAATTTGAACAAGAATGATGTCCTTGTTAACATGTTCGATGAACAAAGTTTGATAAATGGTTCCCCGGGTATATCCATCAGCAAGCAAGTGCTCTGTTAGGGTTGTGTACCACGCACGAGGCGCTTAATGCAATCCATACAAAGTTTTGTCCAATTTGTATACATAGTCTGGCTTGTCTGGATCAGTGAAACCCTGTGGTTGTGCCACGTATATCTCCTCTTTCACTGTACAGTAAAGAAACGCAGTCTTGACATCCATCTGATAAACGGTGAAGTCCATGTATGATGCATATGCCAAGAAAATGCAAATGGCTTCCAATCTAGCCACCGGTGCATAAACTTCATCGTAATCCAAACCCTCAATCTGGCGAAAACCCTGAACAACAAGTCGAGCTTTGTTCCTTACAATCACACCAGTATCATCATGTTTGTTGCGAAATACCCAACGAGTTCCAAGAGCACATTTTCCCTGAGGAAGCTTCACCAATTGCCATACTCCAAGTTTCTCAAACTGATTATGTTCTTCATGCATAGCGTCAACCCAGCATGGTTCCTGCAAGGTGACATCAATGCTTTTAGGTTCAATTTGTGAGATAAAACACGAGTAAAGACATGTATTGATATCTCCTGATTGACTGGGAGTCTAAACTCCAGCAGTAAAAGAACCAATAACAATTTCAATCAGATGATCACGCTGTAGACATTGTGGTATAGGTGTAGCAGGAACATGAAGACCTGACTGCAAGTTTGTAAGGCTCTGCGATGCGAATCCAGATGGCTCCCCCTCATTAGTTGCGCCCGTGGGAATGTTGACTGATGAATCAACAGAACAGTCTGGTGGTGTAGGCTCAGGAAGCAGAGATGATCCTAAGACATCATGAGTTGTAGCTCCTTCATTTGCCACAAGAGTTTCTGTGTTTGGAGCCTTAACTTCAAGGGAACCCATCTAAGGAATCTGTTCAGAAACAATTTCCTGCTTCTGCGATGCTGGTGGAGGTGTAGACACAACTTCATTGTATCCAGGTGGATCCACACTCAGCTGCTTGAAAGATTCTTGCAGTTGTTCAGCATCTTCATCATCCTCAGTCAAAATAGGTATTGGTGGGGGTTCAGAACTTGTGCCAGTACCTGCATTCATATCAGAAGAGACATCAACAGATTTAAATAAAGAGGAATAATCATAGAGCCAGTCGGGAACAATTCGTGCGTCCTTGGGATTCTCCTCCAGCCAACCCACATTGTAGGTTTCAACTACCATTTCTTGATCTTGTTGTAAACACGATAAGAAGTGTTCTTAGAGTAGCCGACGAAGTTGCATGGATCTCCGCGTGATTCAAATTTTCCCTTAGCATCAACGAGTAGGAGAATACAAGGGCATCCGAATTTGCGGAAATGCTTGATCGAAGGTTTGTGACCTTCAACCACTTCATACGGTGTTTGCATGTGCCTTTTGTTGATCAGGGCATGATTCTTGATGTAGCAAGCGGTATTGACTGCTTCTGCCCAGAAAATAAGAGGTAGTTTTGATTCGTCTAACATAGTACGTACTGCTTCAATGAGTGTGCGGTTTCTACGTTTCACAGCCTCATTCTGTTGAGGAGTTTTGGCTGCATTGAATTGTCGATCAATTCCCTTGGAGGAGCAAAAAGAATTCAAAGTGGCGTTCTTGAACTCTGTTCTGTTATCACGTAGAATAGCCTTCTTGTGGTGCCTGCCTAGTTTTCCATTAGGGTGATAAACTGTTTGACTAACTGTAGGTCCCCTAGTCCATATGGATCTTGACATAATCGTCTATCCAACCTAGAGTGCGGAATCCTCTAGATCAGATTTAACAGAAAAACACGAACACGAACACAATTCCTTCAATCTTTCTTCTATTGATTATCCAACAGTATATGTTTACAATCAATTCAAGACTCTCTAGAAATCTCTCAGCCACTCTCTGTAGATTTCTTCCAACTGACTTCTGTCTTCTCTAAAACCCTAATGCATAACATGTATATATACTACATGTTTACATACTAGGCTTTAGACTTGGGCTAGGCCATTCTCCAAGCCCATTACATCTCTAACCAAGCTAAACACAAATGCTAAGCCCAATACAAAATATCCAAGACTAACTATTAAACTACTAAGCTGTTGTCACTAATATGCACCAACAGACTCCCCCTTGACAATAGCTTCATAGTGTAACTTTGTCTTCAAACATCTTGTGATCTTTTTGTCTTTGGATAGCTTCAGCTGCATGTAGATTCTAACATTAACAAACTCCCCCTAAGCTGATGCTTCCAATCTCCAAGACTTTCATTTGCTGTAGATTAGCGAACTAGCATTCTCTGTTTAAGCTCATCTCACCAACTTCATCTATATCTCCATTTACAATGTAGTAGAAGGATCGTACCATGCATCTCCACACATTTTGCACTTCACTCTTAATATGTATTTTACTTGTAATCAGCACTTCATTTTGATAACTACATCAATCTGTTTAGCAGCACAAGCAAGTAACTCGAAAAACCATTAGTTCTTTTCCACATTAAAGATAAACCAATATTTTTATCTTATCATGCAAAAACAAACAACTTATCATATCAAACTGGGAGACTTTAAAACAAATCTTTTTGTATTTTTATATTTTCTGATAACAAATAACTAACAAGAAAGTAAACACTCTATTTTTGTGAGACTCACCATTAAGAAGATCATATCAGCAACATCAAACTGTTTTCACACTATCTGATTACTTTATATGCAATATTTATGAATAGCAGTTCAAGACGATTACCAGTATTGTTTAACCACTTAAACAAATACATGAACATTTCAAGTTCCATTACCTTGTGATCTGCTTAGAAAATTTATAACTGATATACTAGTGTGTCCCACTTCAGGACATACCCCCGCGATCAAGGTATGCAAAAAAAATTCATCGTAGTAGGTGAGTATACCGAAATTCATCCTTTTTTATTTACAACGTTAGATGATTGGTGATCAGGTCAGTACTTACGTACAGTAAAGAGACCAATATCCAACGAGGGTTAGGACAAATACCAAATTTTGGTACGAATAATGCAATTTGCACATTTGAATGACTCTCTAGGAGAGCTTCTTCAATATTTGGGATTTGGCATTTAGCTCTTTTAAGATATCCTGGTTGTGCCTAGGTCAGCATATATCTGGATGCAGCAGAAGGACAACCTTGATACCCCGGATGAAATAACGATATAAAGACCTAAAACCTCAGATTTTGGCAATCTATCAACCAAGATTTAAGGTTATAAAACCATACCCCACTGATATGTTCCCCACTCATACATAGTTCTTTTATATTTGTATCACAAAGGTAAGTGGATTATTTCATGCCTTTCGTCTGCTAGTACATCATATAATGAAGCTGCTATCACACTTAAGCAATTTTCCTTTAATTTCAGTGTGACAGTCTAACTTGCTGATGTACTATCATTTCTTCTTTTCACACAGTGAAAACTCATTTTTGATTTTCTATTTTTTATGTTTTTGATTTTTTTTAAAGCAGTAAATTATTTACAAACTTACTCCCCCTAAACTCACGCACTAACTAAAACTCTTTTTGGCTTAGGGAAATTTCTCCCCCTAAATTTTTGTTTTTATGGAGTAATGTTTTAAAAAACATAAATTTAAACACAAAACAGACTCCCACTTCAACCTGACAAAAGGTTTTTCACTGTTAGTAAACATATTCTATCAAAGAAGTAAATAATTCGCTACCATGGGTAACCTACTATTCACCTAAGATAATTTACAGGAATAACCACCGTTGAACACATCAACAGTCCTTCTTGGTCATCCTGAACACACTCAACAACTCAGTTAGACTGGGGGACCCAAGCTTTAAAGGTCTTGGGTCGTCCAAATTCATCAACCACTGGAACATCAATCCAATATCCATCACACCCTACTAGTGTCTTGGATGTCTTCCAAGTTGTGAACAAGATTTATAATTTCCACGAGACCTTTAATCACGAGAATTCCAATAAACTCTCAGATTTTCCGACCTTTGGAAATTATTATCTCGAAACCTTCTTCTCCCATTATCATAATCTGATCTTTGAAAAATGTTTGGATTCTTTTGAACATTTGAGTTACTAAAACCCCTATATTCATTTCCTCTTTGAAAGTTTCGATTACCAGAAGTTTGGTATAGATTTCTGTATCCAAAATTTTTACTTTGAAAAGAATTTGATTGACCCTTATTCAGACATGATTTAGGAGAAGAGTTTCTCGAACCAACAAATCTTCTTGATGTTGAAGGTTTAGGTTGAAACCTCGGTTGATTTGTCTGAAAACTTGTTTTAACCTTTTTATTTGAACAAACTTGATTTCCATTCTTAACCTCAACTTCAGCCTTTGCTTCCTTAACATTTTTGAAAGGACAACAACTAGCCACACGCCCTTTGTTGTGACATTTAAAACAGGATCTCTTCTTAAAAGTTTTCTTTCTGTTAGATCCCTTTTTAAATGATTTGTCTGTTTTATCGGTAGTATCCTCATCCACTTTATGAGGTGTACTATTAGACTGAAAGATTCTTTCAAAGAGCCTGGACTATCAGGTATATCAACTGTTATCGGATCCACTATAGCTGGTATAGTAGGAACAAAATCTATTAGCTCAAATTCATTTGGTAAAAAGGCGTAATCCTGATCCTCAGAAGCTGCAGCTTTACTAAACCCCACTCCTGTTTTATAACTACTCCTTTTCAAACTTTTCTGAATTTGAGTCCTGGCTAACGAGGATTCTCCAAATTTGTCTAACTTTCCATGAAGTTCAACAATTTTGGCCTGTGCACCAGCCAATTCTGTGCACTTTTCAGAAAGCTTGTTAGTCTTATTCTTCACAGTTTCACGAGCCAAACCAATGATCTGTAAGAGTTCATTGACTTTGCTGGTCAAACTGATGATTTCCTGTTCATTTGAATTGAGTGTATTTAAAAAAATTGACTCCCTTTTACTCAAAAGAACATTTGACTCTCTCAGTTTTCTAAATCGACTAACAGAATTTTGTTTTGCTCCGATAATTTATCAACTTTACCCTCTAGTTCAGTGCAATTATGACAAGTATGACTTACAAATTGAAATTGTACCTGTACCTCTGCTGTAAGCTCATCTCTATCATCCATGCACACTGTAGCTTTTGCATCCTTGAGTTCCATTCTCTCCTTCTCAGCTTCCGTCTTCTCTTCCATCTTAGTAGCTTCTTCACCAATCTTCACAGCTGCAGTCTTAGTCACACATGTACTTTGTCTTGAAGTACTCTGAAAACGTTTTTCTAAAGCTTCCCATAGCTCTCTAGACGATCCATACCTATTACAAATGTTTTTCATATCAAATGGCAAGGACATCTTTATCGCTGCGAAAGTCTTCTTCTCAGCATCATACATCTGTTTCTCAGAGTCTTCCATCTTATCATATGAAAGTACCATTATTCTTCCATTTACTCGACGTGTGGAAGCAATGTACCCATCAATCATACAGCTCCACATCTTAGAATCTTCACATTGAACAAATGCCTCAAACTTCTCTTTCCAGTCTAGATATTGTGTAGCATAAATCAACTTTGGGCAGTTATTAACACCCTTACTCATATTGTTCATTCTGACCATCTTCACCACACAGCGTATTAGTTTAAATGGATTTTGGTATACCTGTATCCAAACCCAAATCTAACCTCTCTTTTGGTCCTTCTTCGTGTTTTACCGTAACCGTACAGTTAAAAACGTTCAAAAATTTGTTCGAAAAGTGTGGTTACCAACTTGTACCGTTAAACTCGTCTCGACGATACGAATCCAATGATATATATTGTCCGATAGTTTTTGGATATATTTTTACTAAAAATCACGCGAGTCTAACCGTGCAACCGGTTTGTTAAGATTGTTTACGGATTAACTTCTATGTTCGAAAACGTTTAACTCTGGTTATGTCAGCTGGTTAACTTTCCACCTTTTTATGTCTAACTCGGAACAGTGTAAAATCTGAAATGGAAACTCCTATTAACAATCCGAGATGAAAATCCGAAACAGTAATCCGAGTTGACAATCCGAAATGATGATCTGGAATAGTGATCCGAGATGAAATCCGGGCACTGTTCTGATCCGAAATGGGAATCCGGAATGAACTACTCTGATCCGAGATGGAATCCGGAATGCACTTCTGATCCGAAATTCAATCCAAAATAGCTTCTGATCCGAATTTCAGTCCGAATGGAATCCGAAATGGCCTTTTCTGATCCGAATTGCACTGTTTTCCAGATCCTAAATGTAGATTCTGGTCTGAAATTCAAGTCTTCAATCCGAATTACTATGCTTTTCAATCCGGAATGCAAGTCTTCAGTACATAATGCTTAGCTGTTAATCCGAAATGCTGCAGAAAATCCAAATACCTGCAAAACCCTAAAAAAAGCCGTCAAAAAACTCCAAAACAGCCTCCAAAACACCAAAAACGCATATTTTTCTGCTGTTACGATTTTGAACCGAGCAAAATCAAGAGCCGAATGCTCTGATACCAATTGTAGGTCCCCTAGTCCGTACGGATCTTGACGGAATCGTCTATCCAACCTAGAGTGTGGAATCCTCTAGATCAGATTTAACAGAAAAGCACGAACACGAACAAGAACACGAACACAATTCCTTCAAACTGTCTTCTATTGATTATCCAACACTATAGGTTTACAATCAATTCAAGACTCTCTAGAAATCTCTCAGCCAATCTCTGTAGATTTCTTCCAACTGGCTTATGTCTTCTCTAAAACCCTAATGCATAACATGTATATATACTACATGTTTATATACTAGGCTTTAGACCTGGGCTAGGCCATTCTCCAAGCCCATTACATCTCTAACCGAGCTAAACACAAATGCTAAGCCCAATAAAAAATATCCAAAGACTAACTATTAAACTATTAAGCTGTTATCACTAATATGCACCAACACTAACTCAGTTGTTTCAGTCTTTTGTAACAGAAAGAATACCCAAGTAAAATGGGAGTAGTCATCAATGATAACCAGACGGTATGCCTTCCCGCCAATGCTCAGAATATCTGTCGGACCAAAAAGATCCATATGAAGCAATTCCAAGACTTTTGACATGGAGGGTGCGGGTTTCGACTTGTGTGGCCTTCGATGTTGTTTCCCACAAGCACATGATTCACACTTTTCAATTTTCATAAAATCCCGAACAGGCAGATCTCTGAATAAACCAATTTTTGCAAATCTGTTGAGATTCTTCATGTTGATGTGTCCTAGTCGGTTGTGCCACAACATTGCATCATGCTCAGCAGTCGACGAGAACAAACAGGTAAGCTTGTCTGTAGGGGCCTTGTTCATGTCGATGACGTAAGTGTTTCCTCTGCGTTCAGCTTTGAGAAGAATCAATTCATCAGGAATAATGAGGCATGGTTTCAACACATATCATCCTTTCTTGCTAAAGAGCACATCTAAATGATTATCACAGAGCTGAGACACACTCAAGAGACTGTGCTTCAACTCTGGGACATAGTTCACATTCTTAAAACTAAGAGCCCCATTGCACACTGTTCCTCTCATAGTTATCTTTCTTGTTTCACCACATGCGAAGGAGACGAACCCGCCATAGAAAAACTGAATGTCATTCAACTGCGAGATGCCTCCTGTCATGTGCCTGGAACAACCACTGTCGACATACCAAAGTCTAACGAGAGTCCTCCAAAGTTGTTCCTGCACATTTCAACAGTTTTAGTTAGAAGCTGCAACCCAGGCCATTGACGATCTAGGTGTTCCATTTCCAACAACATAAGTAACCTCACAAAAAATTAAATTAGTTGAGGAAGAGGTGGATGATGCTTTTGATATGTCCGATTTTGGGACAGAAGACTGGGTCTTGGTCAAGATCTTAGGCCTCCAGGCTAGCGAGTCAGACTTCTGCACAACTTTCGGAGTGCTAGAAGGATTCAGAGAACCTGAAGGTCTTAGAGATTTGTGATTTTGTCTCTTGGCCATGTTCCAGTCTTGATCAGAGGGCTTAGCCGTAGCAAATCAAGCCTTATGTAGGCGATTAGGCATAGCTCTCTAATTTCTCGAGAATAGGACGTTAAAAGGCATAAATGCATTTTGACAATTTCGTGCAATATGCCTGGGAAATCTGCAGTTGAAACAGGTCTGCCTCTTCTGGAAGAAAACAGTCCGTTCACCCTGGGAAATTCTAGGCAACTTGTCTATCAGTTTCTTGCTTGCTGGTATTGACAGCTGGTGCAAGGTCTTAGTCTTGGCTGTAACCTACTCACAACCATCGGCACACTTGTAAGCTTTATGATTTTAATTAGATAATTTGGAGTTGGTAGACTTACGCAAAATTTTAACTGATTACTATTCAGCTGGTGGCTTAACAGATTCAGTTTAGGGCTGCTGAGTCAATTTCTCATAATTAGGAACTAAATCAGCAAAATGGTTTGAAATATGTTGCTGGGAAGATATCGGTTGGTTCGTGAAGGGTGGTAAATTGTCTAGATTGGGGAACATTGGCAGTGACGTTGGTGGTAGTTGAGATGGTATTGATGTATTCAGTGAAGGTTGTGTAAGAGTTGGTGTGAATTGGGTTTGTGAAGGTGAGGTTTCAGTTTGCTTCTCCGGGTTGGTTGGATTTTCCATCTCTACAGATTTTTGTAAAGGCGACTGCAAAACTCGGTTTCCCCTGTGAAGTACTCGGTTATGCCAAGCTGTTTTCTCAATTCTAGATCAAACGCTAGAGGTGAAGACTTTCCGGACTTCCGAGTATGATGCATGCGCTTTCAGAATCACCTGCACACACGCAAACAAGAAAACCTCGCGTAAATCCAAACAACCGATTTCAAACCATTTTGTTTGGATTTACGCGAGGTTTTCTTGTTTGCGTGTGTGCAGGTGATTCTGAAAGTGCATGCATCATACTCGGAAGTCTGGAAAGTCTTCACCTCTAGTGTTTGATCCAGAAATTGAGAAAACAACTTGGCATAACCGAGTACTTCACAGGGGAAACCGAGTTTTGCAGTCGCCTTTACAAAAATCTGCAGAGATGGAAAATCCAACCAACCCGGAGAAGCAAACTGAAACCTCACCTTCACAAACCCAATTCACACCAACTCTTACACAACCTTCACTGAATACATCAATACCATCTCAACTACCACCAACGTCACTGCCAATGTTCCCCAATTTAGACAATTTACCACACTTCACGAACCAACCGATATCTTCCCAACAACCGATATCTACGTGTTCTCTGTTTCTTTTTATTAGATTTCAAACCATTTTGCTTGGCGGATTCTTCAGAGGAGACGGGTGATTCAGCAGGGATATCCTTTTCTGAATAGCTAGAAGATGAGCTTTGATCATTAGTAGCAAGAGAATCTCTATATTTTGAAATGTTTAAGATTCCGATTCAAACTCAGTTTCAAAAGTTTATCTGAATCAGCAAGAAGAATCTCTATATTTTGCTCATTTTCTGTCATTTCAGAATCAGTCCATCGATCTTCGTTTGAAGAATCTGATTCGCCCGATTCTTCTAGTGCTATGCCTCTTCTTTAGGCGTCATTTTCTCCAAACCATCTAAACTACAAGAGGGATCGTCACCAGATTCTTGCGAAAATGGTGTGGAAGTGAAGAAAACAACATCCTTCTTTAGTTCAGTTGGCTTAGAAAACTTTGGGTAATACGGCTTCCATGGTTTTGAAAGATAACCTGAGGGTTTACCATACATCATATTTTCTTCATTTTCTAGTTCTGCCTCAGAATCAGGCATTCGTGTGTAGTTATGATTATATGGTGGAGGGCCCTCTTATACCCAAGGCCTTTTGTATAGTTTTTTCTGATATTCAAGCTGCGGATCACACAAGTCCTTGACCAGCTTGCTGGAAGTTTCAATTTTTTTAATATTTATTTCATTTTCTTGAAACTTTCCTATCAAGGAATTTAGCTTGGCTAAGGCTGATTGAAGTTCTACGTCTTTTTCAGCTAATTTTAGCTTATCGTTGTATACCCAACATTGTTGTTGGTTCAAGTCAAGCTTTAGCTGAGCTATGTCTTGTTTCTATGCTTCGACCTTTTCCATAAGAAGCTTGTTCTTATGTTTAAGGGTGATGTTCTGTGATGCAGCTTGTTGATATTCAGCTACAAGAGTTGAATTATGGGCGCGCATTTGTGATAATTTAAAACAACAACTATCTGAACAGAGAATGCGATTTACCGTTTCTGAAAGATCAGGTGTCTCAGGTGTCTGCGCCATCATGCAATGATTGCTGTTCTTGGAAAGATTTAGAGTCCTCCATCTAAGCTACAACATCTACCCAGTTGAACCCTTCGTGCTGCTGTGCCACCAAGGCTGTTGATTTCCCACTAGAGCTACTCGAGGGAGTTGAAGGAGACTTTGACGGAGAGACGGGCATGAGCTGTCTGTCACTATTCTGAATATATACCACTCTGGATGAGACATATCCAGATGGCGTCTTCTTGCATTCCTGTGCGTAGTCTCCTGGCTCATGACATCTATAACACCTGAGCTTATCCTTCGTTAGCCCAGTCTTTAGATTCGACAATGGCTGCCTTCCATACTTCTTCTGAAATTTGTTAACACGGAAAGCAGTCATTGCAAGATTCCAGGACACATCAATCTCGTCCAAATCCTCCTCCATGATCTGATCTACTTCAGTTGGGAGAACAGATGGAGGGGTCAAGTCACCTGCTAAAAACGCATTTAAACTGTTAATCATAGAAGCAGCTATGGCCAATTTCTCCTCATTCTCTTTTGTGAGAAAAGATGAATTTGACACAGCTGGAGCAGGTACTGGTGTAGGAATAACAGATTGAGGAATGTTGCCTTGTTGAACTGTTGCAGGAACGGCAGGACTATAAACCATGTTAGGATACTGGGCATGATATTGTGTCTGAACCTGTGATGCGGAGATCATAGTAGGAGTCTCAAATTGAAGACCATAAACATACTG
This sequence comes from Scalesia atractyloides, assembly GCA_947069175.1. Classification (NCBI taxonomy): domain Eukaryota; kingdom Viridiplantae; phylum Streptophyta; class Magnoliopsida; order Asterales; family Asteraceae; genus Scalesia; species Scalesia atractyloides. The sequence goes on from CAMTDV010000027.1 coordinate 57,393,516, forward strand.
AGCGTTCTATGCAGAGGTGAGAGGACTGTACACCAAGTTAGAGCTACCCGGTGTGTGTGAGCTTCCTTGTAGAGGGCTGTAGATAAGATTCTGAGACATTAAAGCCGCATTCTGCCTATAATACCAGCTGCCATCAGACTACTTTGATGATTGACGTCTCTCTGTTTATTGTCTATCTCACATGACTTGATAGTTGCAATCATTTCCGTAAGGGTGACATCGTTCACGTTTTTCGTCTTCTTGATCATGCCCACATCAGCATCCTAGCTCTTAGGCAAAGAGTTCAGCAGCCGTCATCCAATTTCTGACAGCTACGGAAATGTCGGGTCTGAGTGCCATTGTCAGAACAGCCGAGGCTTTCTCATCCTCTTCTATTATCTTCACATCTTCTGGAGTCCACAAATGACTAGGTTTGGGGATCTTTGTGTCCGGATCTTCAGCAGTGATATAAACTATGGTTCGAGTACAATTCATGATACATCTCCACACCCCTGGTTCTTTCGCCTTGCAGTATTACTCAAACCTAAACTTCCATTCATTATATTCATCACCATATAGCAGACAGGGCACCTTTGTAGAAGTGCCAATGACTTGGTCTAGCTCTTGATGAAGAGCCAGCGTCTGCGATTGCAAAGCTGCCAGAGTGGCATTTGTTATCTATCATGTAACTGTTCATTTTTGTTTTTTTTTTATTTTACCAAGTAAAATTAAAATAAATTATAAATTCTGATTATGAACAGTGCTCCAAAATAAGTCTGTAATGAGTCCGAGATGAGAATCCGAAATAGTGATATGGAATACTATCAGAGACAAAACAACAATAACTCGGATGAATCCGAAATGCTTCCTTAGTCCGAGGCCAAAATCAATCTGGAATGGAGATGAAATCCGAAATAGGTGATGATCCGAGTTGCACGATATCCGAGATGAGATAATCCGAAATAGAGAAACAGATCTTGAATGAAAGCTTGATCCAGAATGAAAGTCTAATCCGGAACGATAGTCTTATCCGGAATGTTAGTCGGATCCGAAATAAGAATCCTTATCTGGAATCAACAGTATTTCGAAATTCCTGCAACAGATAAATACAGGTTAATTCAAACAGTTTTATCTGGAATGTGAGTAATCCGGATAAGGTTGTAGAGAAAGTCGATGAACAGTTGTCCGGAATCAATCCGAGATGGATGATCTTCCTCATGTTCTTCGGGATCTTCAACAATTTCGAATCCGAAATGCTTGAATCTTCTTTGGTTTTTCTCAGAAAAGTAGCAGTCCGAGTTGAACACAGCAGCAATCTTCAATATATCTTCAACAATGAAAATCCGAGATAACAAACGGCAACCAGTCTTCGAGATCTGAACACTTCTTCAATCCATGACACTGGGAGCCTGTATCGAACAGTAGGCTCTGATACCAATTGTAAGTCCCGATTCGGATCTAACACGGTATCACAACCACTAATCGATTGCGGAAACAAAGATTAGAATGAATAGAACAAGAACGATCTTCGATTAAACAACTTGCATATGTTTTTATACTAATTGATTAACCCACTAGGTACAACCCTAGGCACTTAAGACTCTAGGAAGCCCATTCCCCCAACCTTAGCCCAACATGTAACACTAATATGTAAACCTTTTAGCTAGAGGCCCAACAATATGAATCTTACATGCTACGTGATATACTACCATGCTAATACATGTAAGGAAAAGTTTATTTTTTTCTAACACTTTAACATCAAGTCTCATCCTCAACCCTTATTCAATCTTGTAGATGTCTTCTCTTGATGCACTTTGTGTCTGTCACTGTACGAATAGGCTAGATAGAGCGTGTGTTGAATATTGTGTAGGTTAGATACGAACACACAACCCAAGTACGAACGTGAGAGGTACATATATGTCACTTCATACGAAGGTAAGCCTACCTTCGCACGAAGGTAATTTCCTCACTTCGCACGAAGGTAAAACGTGTCTATAAATAGTGTCGTGCGTTCATTGTTTTGTAATTTTTGGAGTTCCCAAAGGGGGAAACGATGGAGAAGTTTCTCCATAATTTCGCCAGTTTGACAAGATGTCTACTCTTTCGGTATGAATGAATGAAGCTTCCACTGATTCTGTTTCTACTCCTTTCTTAATAACATTCTACCGAATTAGTGATATTATGCCCAAACTTCGGTATAGAACTGCCATATCCTGGACTTTCAATTGGTAGTTACCCTCGTACGAAGGTAACCTGAAATGCCTAAAAAAATTAATTTTGTTGATCATATTAATGAGACCAGTGTCCAAGAAAACTTTGGTGTAGGAATTGTTTCAGGATTTAATGACCGGTTCGGGTTGTTCGGGGACACCGTTTGGAGCTTTAGAGAATAGACACGGTCATAAAATATTGAAGATAATGGGGTAGTCAAAGATACTTGTGTAGAATGATGATTATTTGGTATAGTGACTATCAATGGGCCTTAACGTAAGATCCGCATTTGATGAAAACTGAATTTTCCAGATTTGAAAATTTTGGTGTGGTCAGAATTTGCAAAAATGAGGGGAATAAAAATTTCACGTATATATGAAGATTCTGGCATTTTTTGAAATTCTTGACCATGCAACTGTATTCGGGTGGTTAGACTTCAGATTATTTGTTGATACAATATGTCTTGGATTTTTTTCGTATGAGAACAAAGTGTAGTCTTAGTTAATTAGTGATGAGATCAAGTTGATGTCTACTTTTCGTAAAAGTGGGTTGCATAACTGAGTCTTGGAGGAGTTGTTTATTGGATTTTCTAGTCGTGGTCACATTGATGCTTGAGTCTTCGTATAAGCCAGTTGCACACATGACTGCTTAGTGGTACAAAGTATCCAATTTAACTCTGCAAGGCAAATGAACTGTTTTCCGGACTAACCGCCAGGAAATGAGGATGTTCTATGGTTTCAGTTGCACCGGGACTAACGGGAAGGCTATATACATGCAATTCATGACTAAAGAAGATTTTATCTTTGAGATTGTTATGAAAGACGAAGATAACATGTTTGATCTTGAACGAAGAAGAGAAGGTTACGGTGTGTTATGAAATGATTTGATTCCGATGAAGATCTTCTAATTGAGAAGATTACCGATTTGCTAATCAAACTTTCAGGAGTATGCTTAAATGTGATTATGGAAATTGGGATTTCAGATTTTTGTGGATATTCATTGATTTGAAGTTTATCGTTGTAGTAATTCGAAGTTTCTATCAATTGCCGGTTGGGTTTTGAAGATCAGAGGATCGAGCATAGGAGGAGTGCGCTAAACAGAACGCGGATGTGGTTAAAGTTGAAATGGAGAAGCTGCATTGATTAATTTCGAATTAGTGATTATTCAAGAAAATTTTTCGATTAAGCAAATCAGAGGAGGTTGGAAACCGTGCAAACAAGAACCTGAACTAGAGAAATTGTTTCAGGGGGAATGTAATGTAGATAATGCAAACCCGAATCATCAATCAAGGGGGAAATTGTTGACGCATTCTACGACATTGGCAGATACCTTTATTGAAGTTGCAGAACATTAGAACACGGCTCCCATATTTCAAGATCAAGATCAGGCTTCGATAGTGACGTCCAAGGGGGAAATCATTGATGCACTTTATGCCTCACTGTACGAATAGGCTAGATAAAGCGTGTGTTCAATATTGTGTAGATTAGATACGAACACACGACCCAAGTATGAACGTGAGAGGTACATATATGTCACTTCGTACGAAGTGATAGCTCACTTCGTACGAAGGTAATTGCTATCTTCGTACGAAGGTAAGCTACCTTCGCACGAAGGTAATTTCCTCAATTCGCACGAGGGTAAAACGTGTCTATAAATAGTGTCATGTGTTCACTGTTTTGTAAGTTTTGGAGTTCCAAAGGGGAAACACTGGCAAAATGTCTCTAGAATTTCGTCACCTTGACAAGATGTATACTCTTTCGGTATGAATAAATGAAGCTTCCGCTGATCTGTTTCTACTCCTTTCTTAATAAAATTCTACCGAATTAGTAATATTATGCCCAAACTTCGGTATAGAACTGCCGGATCCTGGACTTTCAATTGGCAATTAGCATCTTCGAACCACCAACGCCACTGGCTCTTTCAATAGAGGGCACTCGATTGGTGGGCTGCCGAACCTAATGCCCGCGGAGACGATGTCGCGTATGCCTTGCTTTGGGCCTAATTGAAACAACTCATGAGCGATGAGTTTTGCCCTCCTCACGGGCTCCAATAGCTCGAGGATGAGTTCTGGAACATCAAACAAGTTGAGGGTAACAACACAACACTCATGGTTAGGTTCAAGCAACTTAGTGCCTTGTGCCATGGCCAAGTTAGCAGCACCAAAAAGGCCATAGCAAAGTACATCCGCACTCTTCCACCATCCGTTCACAATTACGTGTAATCCTCCCTACAAGAAAACATTGAAGAAACCTATCGCCTAGCCGCCAAATTCACCCAAAAAAAGTCTCTGATGGAACCTTAAAACCCAAAGGTTCTACCTCAACCATCCATCAAGCCATCACTGAACCAATCGTCAAACCTCCTATATCCAAAGTGCCACCCAAACCTAACTCGAATGGTAAGAAGCAGAAGGCTTCAAGCCGAAATTTTGTCGTTGTTACTCCACAAAACCCACCTCCTCCTCAACAACAACAACTTGCCATTACCCAAAACCTTGAACTAGCCAAGGGAGCCTACACAGGGACTTTTCCCAAGTGTAGCACCTGCACCTACCACCACCCAACCAACGTACCATGCCGCCTTTGTGTAACGTGCAATAGGTTTGGGCACCTCAATACCCATCCGAAGTGGCCCAAACAAGGCAATCAAGCCCAAAACCAAAACCATAACCAACCGTCGGTCTAAATGGACATGCATGCTTCAAATGTAGTAACCCAAACCATCTTAGCAATCAATGTCCCCAACGCAACAATCAAGCTCAAGCTCAAGCTGGAGCTCCTCGTGGTTGTGCCTTCATCATCAGTGTCGCTCAACCGCAAAACAAAAACGATGTTGTCAACGGTACGTTTTCTCATAAACGATGTATATGGTTCTTTGTTATTTTATATGGGTGTGGATAAAAGTTTTTATCCGTAGAATTCGAGCAATTACTTAAGTGTAGACGCTCTAAGTTACTAAAATCATTCGCTTTCGAAATCGCTAACGGAAAATCCATAATCGTTGATTCCATTCTTCATGATTGCATTCTAAACCTCAACGAACATAAATTCCCGATCAACCTCAAACCCATGCAATTGGGTAGTTTTGATATCATAGTATTCGGAAATTCTGTGCCAAAGTTGTTTTCTCCGAATTGTTTATTCATCTTCCACTACCGTCCGATGAAACCTTACACGTTTATAGTGAGAAACCCTCAAAGAGTCTGAAACTCATGTCGTGCACTCAAGCAAACAAGTACTTACGCAAAGAGTACTTTGTCTTTCTACCCACATCGTGGAAAAGAAGGACAAAGGAAAAAGTGTGAGTGATGTCCAGTCATTTGTGATTTTCTAGATGTTTTCCCCAAAGACTTACCTATTCCTCCTCCTCTTTCTGTTGAATTTTTCATTTACCTCATGCCCGGTGCTACACCTGTTGCTAAATCTAAGTACCGTCTCACACCTTCGGAGATGCAAGAGCTATCGAGTCAACTTCAAGAATTACTTGATAAAAGTTTATACGCCCTAGAACTTCTCCTTAGGGTGCTCTGATTCTCTTGTGTAAAAGAAAGATGGTTCTTTTTGTATGTGTATCGACTACTGTGAAATCAACAAACTCACTGTCAATAATCGCTACCCACTTCCTCATATTAACGATCTTTTGATAAACTCCAAGACGCAACTTGTTTCTTCAAAATCGATCTTCGTTCTGGTTGTCATCAACTCTGAGTCCTCAAAGAGGACATTCCAAAAATCGCTTTTTGTACTAGATACAGTCACTATGAATTTGTGGTTATGCCCTTCGGTTTGACCAATACACCCACGGTCTTCATGATTTGATGAATCGTGTGTGTAAGCTCTATTTGGAGTGTTTTGTAATCGTATTCATAGAGGATATTCTCATTTATTCCAAAACCCAACCAGAACACGAGGGACACTTGCGTCTAATCCTAGAACTCCTTCAAACCGAACAACTATAGGCCAAATTCTCCAAGTGTGAATTTTGGCTAAAAGAAGTTCAATTTCTCAGTCATGTCGTGAACAAGAAATGTATTCACGTCGATCCTGCTAAAATCAAAGCTGTCAAGAATTGGATTGCACCAAAGTCACCTTCCGAGATTCGTTCCTTCATTGGATTAGTGGGATACTACCATCGATTCATCTCAAACTTTTAGAAGATCGACGTTCCACTCACCTCTTAATCCAAAAAGATAAATCTTTTGTTTGGGGTTCCGAACAAGAGGAGTCTTTTGAAACTCTTAAGGACTTGCTTTGCAATGTTCCTATCATCTCTCTTCCCGATGGTAGCAACGATTTCATTGTGTATTGCGATGCGTCTAACCAAGGTCTTAGTTATGTTCTTATGTAACGATACAAGGTTATCGCCAACGCTTCAAGATAACACAAAATACATGAGAAGAACTACACTTCCTATGACCTTGAACTTGGTGTGGTTGTTTTTGTGTTAAAGATTTGGCGACACTACCTTTATTGTACTAAGTGTGTGGTCTTCACCGACCATAAGAGCCTCCAACATATCTTTAACTAGAAGGAACTCAACATGCGTCGAAGACGGTGGGTGGAGTTGATAAACAAATACAATTGCGAGATTAACTACCACCCAAGTAAGGCGAATGTCGTGGCCGATGCCCTAAACGGCACTCAAAATTATATTCGTTGCAAAACGAGGAAAAAGAAACAATCTGAAGAAGAAGAAGAAGAAGCTATTGTTAAAGTGATGATGGATCAACCAAATGAAGAAGCTGAAATTTATAAAGTTGATTATAAATTCATGGTCGAAGAAGTCAAAGAAGAGAGAAAAATTAAGAAAGTGGAAATAGAGAAACAATGCACAAAATGTTTATAACTATGCAAGTCGTGTGTTGAGAAAAACGAGAGGTATAGAAAACTTAAACGCCACACTAATAACCTAGCAAGCGATTTCAAAGAGACGAAAGAAACATATGATAAACTGAGCAAAACTATCAACCAATACGGTGAAGCAAGCAGAGAAGATAATGATACGCTTTCGATGCTCAAGGCAACGGTCATGGATAAATAGATGGCTATAATTATTCACATTGACACGATTGCCAAATTAAAACAACAGAGAGAGAACCATGAGAATAGAAGTGGAACGGGTTGATAAGAAGTTGACCAGATATTCAATAGCTCTTACGTATTAGATCATATTCTTCCTAAACCTTCTAGAAAAGATGAAAACGGGGAAGATGTGTACGGTTATCACAACAAAGGTTTTGGTTATCATCGTGTTCCACCCCCGATGTGGAATAGTTATTCAAAGAAGAAACAAGATGGGGTGGGAAAGGCACTGAATTTGAAGTTAAAAAGTGAACAAAAGGATCAGTTGCCCGATAAAATTGATGTGATTTATTCAAAATCTGATAATGATGTTGAATCAGAAGTGGTTAAAAACATGGTTGAGAATGTTTTGAGAAAAAATGATAAAACTGATTTTGAAAACACTCCATCAAAGGTTGAAAAAGAGAGTTCAAGTTCAAACCTAAAAGTGATAAAAGTTTTCATGATAACTAACTTCGTAAATCAGGAAATAGTTCAAATGATGATCCAAATATTTTAATGTACAAAATGTGTAGATTTGATCAACTATATTCTGATTCTGAATTTCCGATTCATAATGTGAATTTCGACCGAATCGAAAAAATTCAAGCTTGTTGAGATCAAAATATCTGAAATTGAAAATTTTTCAAGCAATCAAAGTTTTTCAAACTTCAAACAAGGTAAGTCTTATTATACCAAACCAATAAATTTTTACCCTAACAATCAACAAAAAAATCCTTACAAGGGAAGAAATGATGCGGGTGATAATAGAAAAATTATAAAAAGTTTGAAAAAAATAAATATGTAAAAAAACGACTTTTGTGCCTGCAAGTTCAGAAAGTACATAAGAAAGTCAATTTTCAAAGCAATCTAATGAAGAATTTTTCGCTCAATTATAACGAGAATAGCTTAGGGATCCTCTATTGTAACAAACTATAGGGCGTGCTTTAGATGTAATCAAACTTGACACATTGCTAGAAAATGTCCACAAAAGAAACCTAAACCTTTTTCTGATGTTAAAAAATTCCAAAAATTTGAAACAAAAATCACCGATGTTTGTACCAACCTAGGGTTGGAAATGAAACAAAGAATCTGCAAATAAAGAGAAACCAGTTTAGATGATAGTTTAAAATATTAAAACTAACGAATCTTCAAGATGAACAAAAGAATTCTAAGTTTTATTTCAAGAAAGCAATGTTAAAAAATTAAACATGGATGATAATAGAAAAATCAGTTTCTGAAAAAGTTGAGAAATTTGTTTCAACCGAGAAGTTAGAGAGGGTTGAATAAAGAAAGAAAATGAAATTGATCAAAAAGTTACTGATAATGCACCCAAGACTAGAAAGACTTGGGTGTCACTATTCAAATAATCAGTTAGTTTGATTTTAGGGGAGAAATATGTTGTGAAAAATACAAAAACATATAAAAATTTGAAAATGTATAAAAACATGAAAAAGACAAAGAGAGTTTTTGTGTAAAAAGAAAATGATAGTACATTAGTGGGCTATCATAGTATGCTAAAGAAATGTAGTGTAAAAAGTGTTTAAACAGGTTTCACTTATGATGTGCCAGTAGACTTCGCATATTCATTATTTGTTTTCGAGATATAAACATAAAGAAAAACTTTTAATTAGTGGCTTAGCATCTACCGGATATATGGTCTTAGTACACCAAAATTATACAAGTTCTTCTGATTTTGTGTAAGCAATGGCCTGGAATTTGTATAATACTTTTGCTTATAAACCCTAAAACTGCATCAAATTGAAAGTATCGAAAGATATGACAATTGTAGTACAAAAGATTCCAAATTTGGAACACCACTTATAAGTCGAGCCTTCATCTCTGTCTGTACGGTGGTACTAACCTGAGCTCTTAAGGTCTCGCATAACCCAGATACAAATATCAGTTAGATATATTCACCTATACGATGAAATCAAGGGAATCTTGATACTTAAGTATATTATGAGGTGAGAAATGCTATTAAGTCAAGTTCTAGAAACAATTGAGCAATGTGTAGAGGTTTAGGTGGACCAGTATACTGACAATATAAGTGAATCTATTTAGAACATAAAGTTCAATCAAAATCAATGGTACTAGTGATAAGTCTCAAAAACTGATATGATCCTCTTACACAAACTCCAAAAAATGTCTGTAAATATGTTTGTACAGAGTTATTACATTACATAAAAACCCAAAATGATTTTTAGTGTGTTTTAGCATATATTTTTGAAAAACCAAAAAGATTTTATTTTCATATTATTTTCGACTACCGATGTTGGAATTCTAATTCTCAAAATCTGAAACTGCCGAACATAATCTGAAAACAATGGATTGAAAGTTTATTTGAAATGAAAAATGTTCGAAATAATAAAAAATTCATTAATTTGAATCTTAAAATTGAAAAATAACATCAGTTTTTCACAAAGTGATCAACCAAAGTCATTAACTTGAATTTGGTAGACAAATCAGATAATCAGGGTTATTAAATTAGACTTGGTTAACTGAGAGGGTTAAAACTGATGAAGTGTTTAAAATTTGAAATTGTAAAAGTTTGAATTGAAACTTCTAAGTTTGAAACTGAAATGTTTATTTGAATGATAATGAGTTTGAACAGGATGCTGAAAGAAAGGGGGAGCAATATGACATGTTGAACAAAGATAATCAAAGCTCAAGAATAGGGGAAGCATGTTGATATTCAATGTCCACATATCAAGCTCAAAGTAAGGGGGAGTTGCTGATGTTATTTGTTATGCTGAAATGACAAAGATATTAAATTATGAAGAATCATGAAGATTGATCGAGATTACGACATCGAGACTCCGGCAACATCCAAATGGGAGATTGTTGATGCATAAATCTATTGCCTATGTCATCGAGTCATATCGAGCCTGTAATAGGAATCTACATGTTAGAATATTTGATTGTGTATACTATGCTTATTTCGTAAAAAGGTAACACCCTCGTACAAAGGTAGCACCCTCGTACAAAGGTAGCACCATCGTAGAAAGGTAGCCCCTAGTAAAAAGGTAGAACCTCGCACAAAGGTAACACCCTCGTACTAAGGTAATACCCTCTTACAAAGGTAGATTACCTTCGTACGAAGGTAAAACATCTAGTTCGTATGAAGGTAATGTTACTATATATAGGTGAACGTGGTCATTGAGTCTGTAATGGTTTTGCGGACACGATGGCGAAGCTCTGTCCAAGTGTTTCCAGATTGTAAGCGTTTACGAAATCAATGAAACAGTGATTGAAAGTAATCTTGTTTTACATGTCACCTAATCTAACAAACGGATTCCGCATTTGGTTAGACCTAAGCATTTGGATCCTAGACAGGACCGACAAACCAAAGTCGCTCACTTCCTCCCCATTCGTGAAGATTACCAAGTTGAAAATTAACTCGTATCTACACCAATTAGATCATTTGCCGCCACCATGGAATTCCTGTCGACATCATTTCTGACCACGATGGTCGTTTCACTTCACGCCTTTGGCATGTTCTAGGCACTTAACTCAACCTTAGTACGAGTTTTCATCCTCAATCGGAAGGTCAAACCGAGCGTACTATCCAAACCATTGAGGATATGCTTTGTTCATGCGTAATCGATTTAGGTGGCAATTGGGAAATCCATTTACCTTTGGATGAATTCTCGTATAATAACAGATATCACTCTAGTATTCAAATGGCTCCATTCAAAGCCTTGTATGGTCGTAAGTGTCGTTTGCCTATTTGTTGGCACGAGGTCGGTGAAGCATAATCACTGGTCCGGGCTCATACAAGCGATGACGGATAAGATCTTGCAGATTCATGAAAGCCAAAGCTAGAAGTCGATAGAAGAGTTACGCTGACAAGAGACGTAAACCCTTTGAATTCAACGTTGATGATCACGTACTCCTCAAGGTATCACCTTGGAAATGAGTCATTCGTTTTGGTAAGAAAGGTAAGTTTGCTCCTCGCTTCGTAGGTCCTTTCAAGGTTCTCGAAAGGATTGGCAAGGTAGCATACCGACTTGATTTACCTCAAGAGCTCAATAACGTTAACCCAACTTTTCATGTGTCAATCCTCAAGAAGTGCTTAGCCGAAGAAGCACTTCAAGTTCCACTTGACGATTTACAAATCAACGATTCCTTATACTTCATTAAGAAACTAGCCGAAATCATGGACCGAGAAACCAAGCAACTTAGGCACAGCCGAATTCCAATAGTCAAGATTCGATGGGAAGGAAAACATGGCGCTAAACTTACTTGGGAACTCGAGAGTGATATGAAGATCAAGTATCCACACTTATTCGCCGAGTCTTCCTTTTGAATAAATTTCTGGACGAAATTTCCTAAAGTAATGGAAACTATAACACTTCACATTTTTGTACTTTCTATATTTTAGAAGTTGTACTTTTGTTTCTATTCTAGAAACTTGTATTCGTATTTCATTTTGAATCTTGTAATTCGAGGCTTTGATCATAATCGAATCTTGTATGAGTGTTATACGCAATTAATCACCGAATACGTGCCTATACGCAAAACCGAGACTCGATATATTGGAAGTATCAGTCATACATGAATAACACTCATACAATACCCTAATACACTTTGAATACCTAAAACTAGGCCAAAAACAAGAAGACGACATAAAATAACGTAATTACAAAGTACAGAGGCTAGAAATGAACAAAAATCAAAATTAGGAAAAAGGACCCGTGGCGCCATGGGATGGGGAAGAATGACTGGTCGCGTGGCACGACCATTATCGATCCATAGCTTAATTTTTGCCCAACCGGGTTTCATGATTTTCCACCTCCTTTCTCCTCCAATCACCTTGCAACCTCCTTAAAACTCAAACCCTAATTACCCCTATAAAACCAAGCCTTATCCATCACATTTTCACTTTCTACATATCCAAATCACTCTCAAACACACCCCAAATTATCAAGAACTTCTTTATTTTGGGCAGAAAGTTCAAGTGTTCTAAGATTGTTTTCACTCACTTTTCATCACCTTTCTTCTCCATTTCTTCTTTCAAACTACTTAGATAACCTCTAGGAAGGTTTCCACAAGTTTAACATGGCAAACTAAGGTGGAACCTCACCACAGTTAAGGTCCAAAGTAGCATAAAAATTATGTTTTAACTTATCTTTAGTTTCTTGTATGTAATGACTTGAAACTTAATTGAATCTTACACCCACCTTGCTCCCAACTAACTCATAGTTGTGGTTTTGTATTGTGGTTGATTTCCATAAGAAATGAGGCTCAAAACTTGCCCAAAGAGTAAAGTGACTTCAAAAGTGTTGGAACCATCTAAGCTTTCAACTTTCAATGTTGAAAGACTTGTGCTTTGGTGATGTGTGAACCATGGAAGCTTTGGCTCTCCAACCTTATGCTAATACTTAGTTGTTCAAACTTTTAGTTAGATTCATACACTAGATCTCAAAACAATTTCCAACAAAGGTACAAGGCTGCATCAAGTCTCCAAACACTCTCCATGTTTGGGATGCACACATCTAGCTTGCTCACTTGGTTGTTTTAAGATTTAGTAGTTTATGTATTTTTCATTTTATGCTATATTCATGACCAACCGAAATCATCAATTAAGTCGATGATTTTATGCTTTGGTGAATCATATAATGAGGTTAAATGGATGGAATTCATCCTACCTCCTTGTCTGACCATTCTCATGGTACTTTACTTTACATAAGTTTAACTCTCAAAGTTCTAAATCCTATACCTTAAACAAAAAATGCAGCTCACATACCTTTGGTTCCCTCTTAGGGTAACTTTGGTTTTCCAAAACTCAAGACTTGGAAAACTCACTAAGAGGAATTACTTCGCAAACTGAGAGTATACATGACCCTCTTTCTGTTTTTACACTTTTGGGTGCAATATATACACCATATTAAAACTCATACAAACACACATGTCCAAATACTTAATCCATACAAACGAATCCGTTATACATGCTTTATACGTTTTTACTTTAGAAATACATGCATGCCAGAAGCCATTCTTGAACTATACTTTATCATTAACTTCGTACAAGCCTACCTAAACATGTATAGCGGTATAGGAGTAGCACACTGCCTTTTTTGGGTTTATGTTAAGTAATCATATAAACGGTCTTGTCGTTGCGACGATAAGATTACGCTAGTGGAATATTTGGGTTGACACGTATGTTACGCATGCTAGCTCATGATATGTTATGCCTTAGTATACGTTTTTGCCATGTGGATTTCTTTGAAACTCTTTTATACATATGCTAGTACACTAAACTTGTATACTCACCAATGCTTTTAGGTTGACATGTTGAAAAGAAATCTAATAGGAAGGACTAGAAACACATTTAGTTAAATCTATGTTTTTTTGTTTATTTTTTATGTTCTACATGTTGTATTTTCTTTTGAAACAATGTATTCCTTTTAGTATGAAATGAAAATCGTTACTTTAAATACTTGTCGCAAATAGTCTTTATGAAGTCTCGAGCAATCTCATTTCCGTCTCAGTCTGATGTTTCTGCCATTGGTTGGGGTGTGATGGGAGTGAATTGTACCTTGATTGTTCGTAAATCATTTGAATACAATTGAATCATTTGTCAATCAGTTGCCAAATCCAGTTATGTATTGATTGATGTGTTTATTTTTACATGTTCTGTTAAACTACTAAATTTGTTAAACTGTTTCATCAAAACCGTACATAAACACACACTCTCAGATCCAACGCATTTGATGTGAACACTAATCCTCTATCAGTTCTTAACATCTTCAACTTAGTTCCTACATCATTGTTAATCTTTAATTTAAACTCTTGAAAGTTTCAAACTCTAGATCCTTTAAGTTGAGAAAACATGCCCACATATACATGAATGTGTTGTTGGTGATATAGGGCCACATAGAACTCTATAAACTAAGTCTAGTGGATTTAGGGGTTTGAACCAAGAATAACTTAGGAGTGGAGCTCTACTATTTTCCCAATAAGCATGCATCATAGACCTGAATACCATGATTTATATGAGGGATTCCTTGAACCAAACTTTTCTATGTCACGGTCTTTATCACATCAAAATCTAGGTGATCTAATTAGGCATGCCATGCTTTGTCTTCTATGTTTGTCAAATGCATATGAGCATACCAACATTCAAGTTGATATGGTAAAGTTGTAGGTCCATGCTCGGATCTGATAAGTTCAGGTCTGATCTAATTAACCTAGTCTATCACGTGAAGAATCCGTTTTAGATTTAGGTGACATGTTTAACAAGATTACAGTTCCTCAATTATCTATTTTCATTAATAGTTCAACGTGTACAAGATCCTTAAAACACTTGGACAGGGCTCCTCACGAAGATAGAATTAACTTCGTACGAAAAAAGTGAAATTTTGAATTACCCTCGCACGAGGTAGTCACTTCGCACGTTGGACTATTAATGAAAATAGATAATTGAGGAACTGTAATCTTGTTAAACATGTCACCTAAATCTAAAACGGGTTCCGTACGTGATAGACTAGGTTAATCAGATCAGACCTGAGCTTATCGGATCTAAGCACGGACCTATAAAAGTCCACTTCTTGAACGTGTAACCTTCATAAAGAATTAATAATTTTGATCATGAGGAAACCATAGGTCACATTCCATTAATACTTTACACACATTTTTTTCAGTTGTCCTACATTTAGAATATTGTTCTTCAAACTTGGAATGTAATATACTTGCGAATAATTGCTTGTTCCTTGTTTTTACATTCCAACAATGTTAAACCTTTGCCTTTAATCTCTACATTTGATCCATCTCTAACTAGCCGGTTCTTGTAATCCTACCATCTATTTTTGTGAACTGCATTTGTGTATCAGTCTTATGGTTACTTGTGTACTAGTCATATGATTACTTACACCATTATCCAAATACCATAAGCTCCCATTGGTTGTTTTAGTTACATTTTTGTTTACAAAAAATTCTTGTTGATATTCAACACTACAATGATCATCATTAAGGGTATTGAAACATCTTCTTGACTATGTTTGAGTGTTCTTGTGCATGTTATTTTTTAGGGAAGTCCCCTGAATAATGCCCAATTTCTTACATTCAAAAACCCTACTTTGCTTGTATCTCGTATAGGTTTTTCCGTCTTTGCCAGAGTTGAACTCCAAGATGAAATTTCTTCTCTATAGTTTGTTTAAACTTACCACCACTCCACTTGCCTCGTGATGGGTTGACTTTTTTATCCTTGGTTTCCAAAACATTTTCCACGACTAGTTTTGCTATCATAACATGTGAATAAGAGGTGTTCTTGATTTTCTATCAGGGCTCCTTTTTTCCAACTTTATCCTTCCTTCAAAAGTATTAAGTCTACCAATAATCACATCTAGAATAATTGTTTCTATATCCGAATATTGCTCAGTGGATGCAGCGATCTGAATGAACTTAATAGGTCCAAGATTAAGAAGTTTTAGTACTAGACTTGCTTGAGCAAATATTGATCCTAAACTACTTGCCCTTTTACAATACTATTTAAATTTGTGGTAGATAAATCAATAGAGTCTTTCGTCTACAACTTCTCAAATTTTGTGTTAACTGTCTACACTCAAGCTTTCTAGACTCGATCCTTTTTGCAATTTATGTAACTCTTAATAGATAAGTCATTTTAGACCTATCCTTTTTGACTTTTGCTTGAGTATGTTCACTTAGTTCAATCATCTCCCATAGGCCATTTGATTTAATTATCTTCTTGATTCACATAGCCCAAACGTTAACTATGAGGATTTCAAGATGGGACGCTGAAATGGTTTAGGGGTCCTACTTCTTTATACATTACGATTGCATCTTTGTTTCTATTTTCTTTCAATGATGTATCACCTATGTTTTAGGTTTTCTCCTAGAATGTTAATTAATGAAAAATGATTGTAATATGTTTGTTTCAAAGATGGGCAAATTTCTAAACTTAAACTTACACGTGATTCTTGATTAAAAGAAAAATAAACAGTTTATGACTTCTAATCTTTATGAAAACATTCCCTTCACTCACGGGTTCGTAAGTCAACCTGAAAAGAATGACTGATATTTTTATCTCTAATCAACTCGAAAAAAACAATGCCCAAATTGATTTGATGTAAGCAACTGAGTAAACTATTACGCTTCTTGGTGTTCTTGGATTATTAAACAAACATAAAACGATGTATTCTGAGCCATGTACTAAAACAAGCCAAAATTTTATACCATTGATTGATGTCAAAACAATTTAGTCCCCCTGATCTTTTCTACAAGGAAAATGGAACCGACTAAAAACAACGGTGCTTCTATTTCTGGTGGTTTAAATTTTGCCTTAACAAGATGCCAACAAATACTCGTAATAATAACCTAACTAAGACAATCAAAACAATCTTGGTTTCTGAAGAATCGTCTATGGTGATTGAACGAGCAGAGAGATTGCCGCCAAAACCCGAAATGAAATAGCCTTTAGATCTAATACCAATTGTTGCCCAAATTACATCGACAACTGATAGCCAATAACAATTACATATGGTTGAATTGACGGAAGTGAGTGGTGCTTGTCTCATTTACATCGACCCATACATATATGAGTTAAGGTGAAACGACGCTTCGATGTGAAACGTTCAACTTATGATTGCATACTTTAACGTTTTACATATTAACCCTTTGAACTGTAACATTAGCAACAATTCAAAGGTTGTACACTTTTGATCTTTTTCGTGTTTAATAAAATTTTATATTTTATTTACGAAATACGTAATCATACGATGGAGCAAAACAATATACACAATATTCTTGTACTAAATCCAAGTTACATATGCCTTAATACCCTTCTCATGACCTAAAGAATGTGCTAGAATGGTTAAAATGGCAAACAAGTGATAATACAAGTCCAGGGATCGAAAAGGTTAAAAATGAAAATATTTTGCATTAGAGGGCCTTACAGACCATAAGGCCTCCAGTAAGGGGTGCCCAAATGCAAAATATTTGCTTGATCACCAAATATTGCCACCTATATTCATGTATTAACACCTAGCATGAATTTTGCCACCTTCAATCTGGTTTAGACACTTTGTTAGGACAATAATCAATATCCTAACACCTCATCAAACACTTGTCATCACTTCCTTGATCAAAGATCACTATATATAGCCTAGAATACTTTGCATTCTTCACACCATTCTATTCTTTCTTACTGAATCACAGTCTTCGAGCTTCCTTCTACATTGAGGCCTACTTTCCTTAGTTCTAATCCTTTTTCCAAACATAAGTAAGTATTTCTCCTAGTCTATTTCATTTATATGGCTAGTTATGAGCCAAAAGTCAAGCAAATTGACTTTTTCTTTGACTTTCGATTCTGACCTTTTCGGTCAAGTCAATGTTCAAAATGAAATTTGCTACGTGATCGTAAAAATGAAGGTGTTAATCCTCTGCGATTACCCCCTCCGATCATCACGTTTAGTAGGACAAATTACGAGTCAAACTTTTACGAAATAAAAGTCGAAAATGTAAAATATGCAATTTAAGACGAATGAGTTTTAAAGTATAAAAACTAAAAGTTTTGACACCAAATAATTTTATATAAAATTATTAGACATGTCTTAACGTGTCTAACTTGTCATTTCTAGTTTGGCTTTTGCTTGACTTTCGAATCTAACCCGTTTGGTCAACCTTATGACCCAATCAAGCCAAATAATATGACCATGGTAATATAGGGAATAATCCTCTGAGATTATATTTAAATTGTCATATCATTTGGTAGGTCAAATGACAACTCATCTATTATACTTTAAAAAATGCCAAAAATGTCCTTTTGACATAAAATGGTTTTAAAACTTATATGATCTATATTTTTGCTTCAAGACTGAACATATAAAATGGTTTTAAAACTTATATGATCTATATTTTTTGCTTCAAGAGTGAAGATATAATATCATGAAACTTGTTTTGACATGTCGGACTTGTCATAAGACCCATTCGAACATCCAGACCCGTGTTTGCGCATACGACTAGTAAATTAGCGTAAACTAGTGGTAACGGGTCAAAACACTTTGAAACACTTTCCAATGTGACTACCAACCATGTTATATGAGATCCCTTGCTCATATGGCTATAAACCACATTCTATTCACTCTTCCGTCAAATCCGTATGATGCAAACTTAATAAACTTTCGACAAAAACTTCCTTTTTAGACATAATCTGTGTTGTTACTTTAACCAAACATAACTTGGTCAAAAATTTACCAAAAAGAGTAAACTCTTACATTTTGATTAAGTTCATTGAAATACCGTTTCAACGATGTATGATACATCAATAAACACCTTTGTTTGGATTCTCAAATATTTAAAACCAAACCAAAGGTCAAAACTGAACAATTTATAAAGCTCAATAGTTTTTACCATTTTTCAGGCTCCAAACAGAAAAACTTTCTAAATGGAAGTTGTATAACACACTATGAGCTAGTAAACTAGAAATAGTTATAATTTTTTGACAATGTTTACTATTTTTAAAGTATTTACAAAAACAACACAGAAGGGTGCCAAAACTCCTGTCTTCTACAACATCTAAACATCTTCAAACTTATGATGTTTCCATAACGCATATTCATCTACAAACATTATCATAACCAAACCTTAACGAACGAATCCTTATTTCTAGGAAACAATTGAGTTTTCGAGCATGATTAAGCACATCATCGACAACCATGTGAGTACATAGTCCCCACCTTTACTTTCTCAAATGTTTTGGGGTGATTCATATGTGCCTAATGTTTTCCGAGTTTTCAAACTAGAGATATGGTTTAATTATACAGTCTGCTTTTAATTAGTATGAAACTTGGTGGTGCATCATTCATAACAAGGGTACATTCATTAACTTTGGGCAAGCCAACCGCTAGTATGTTATGGTACCATAGGATTGACAATCCTGTTTCTGAATTTCCCGGGGTTTGTAGGGAAGTTTGGAGAACGACAAAAACTATGCATTTGACAAACCCTTTGTTTGTTTGTCCGACGAGTCAACATATGCTTGAATGTATTCAATCATACGACCACACTTGTTTACATAAAACGAAACTATTGGTTTATATAAAACATGAGAATTGGTTTTATAACATGACGATTAGTTTTACAACATGATGATTGGTTTATACATCACATGACGAATGGTTTATACATAACATGACGATTGGTTTATACATTACATGACGAATGGTTTATACATAACATGAGGATTGGTTTATATATAACATGATGATTGTTTTTCAAGTGTATATTTATAAACCATAAAATTTGTGAGAAAACAATTGGTTACTTACACAGTTTTATAAAGAACGATTTTGTCAAGATTCATGACTACAAAGTTTTCTTTATATACCAACTTTCATAGTTGGTTAAACATATTGCAATACCAAATACATTTGATACAAGTTTGGTTACAAGGTTTTCATTCATGGACTCTTGTAGTCGGACGGGGTATTGCAATACAAATTTAAAGCCATAAGTTAACCTATGTTACTCACTAACTTAATTGTTCACCATTATTTTCACATATGTTTCATGTACAAATGTTTGATGCTTTTACAAGCATGCCACACGTAGGAATGGACTTGCGCGTTAGTTTTGTTTTAAAATAAAGAACAACTGTTTGTATTTGATTTCAATTTGAAAGATAATGTAATACAATAATTCAATAAAACATAAACTTCATTTGTTGTGAACAATTTATAATGTGAACAATTTAATAAAACATAAACTTTAGATTGTTATACGCGGTCAGGATGTTACTTGAACGAGCAAAGAGATCGCCGAATCAAAACCCAAATCGAAATAGCCTTGGGATCTAATATCAATTGTTTCCCAAATTCAACGACAACTGATAGCCAATAACAATTACGTATGATTGAATTGACGGGATTTAGTATTGCTTGTCTCATTTACATCGGACCCATACATATATGAGTTAAGGTGAAGTGACACTTCCATGTTAAAAGTTCAACATACGCTTTCTTTTGAACGTCCCGCTTACGTGTGTACATATTTATGTGTGGGACCTCAGGGGGGGTGAAAATTGCTATCGAGCTGAGGGTATCACTGGAAGCAGCTCCTCTTTTCCTACAGGGTAGAGGTCAGACTATCTATATCTTATCCTTCTCAGACCCTATCTTTGCTTTGATATTGATAGGTTTTACTGTGTATGATGATGTTGACGACGACGATGAAGATGAATACTAACCCTTTTGACTAAACATATTTACATAAGACACTAAACATAGACTTTTAACTATTTACATAACAGACCCGTAAACTATGATTGATCAGTGTTACCCTCTCATGTTAAACATTAACTATATGCTAATATGGCTAGCAGTGATGTGCATGAGGACGAGACCATTACATCACTAAACATGGGTTATGAGTATGGTTTAAAAGTAAGAAGTTGGCATGTCTCTCAAAGTGTTCTCATTCAAATTACTACAGGCAATGTGTAATAATTCTGACTCATAAGTAAATGAGGGAAATTGATCGCAACTTATCTGAAACGTGTCAAATGTTGTTATCTATTTATATTCACTAACACTAAAACATCAACTTATATATAATTTATATATTACTTAAATATATATTTTTTATCATATTTAATATGTTAATTATATTGGAAAAACCTATGGATTATCTTAACCCACCTAACTAATTTCCGCTAAAGAAGAAGTTATCATTTTTTTTTCAGCTCCACAATTTAATATTTAAACTCTCAACCTTTTTTATTGCGGAATGTAGGACTTAGTACCGAGATATTCCCTTTGGGACACATCTAAAACGTCATCTAATATACCTGTAATCATTTTGTTTTCAATTTTGTCAGATTATTTTAAACATTTAAAAAGTAACACTAAGCCGAATAAATGTGACCGCGACTTAGGGTAATGCCTACAAATTAAATATTAAATCAATTTAAAAGCATGATTAAAATTTTTTCAATAAAAAAACAAATTAATGAGGACACAAATACACATGTTGTCCATCACACGCAACCTTAAACCTAACCATTGTACGAAAATTAATTTCAAGTATAATGATGGATGTGGCTCTTCAGTATCTAAGTGCTAAAACACTCGGTAACGAGATATCACACTCTAAAGGTGTTGCGTGTGACAACCGGCATTTTACAGTTGTAATTACGCACATAAATAACATTAATACCACCATAATTAGTGTAAATAGACGTAAATTAACTTGATCAGGCCTTTGGAATGCCTAGGAATGTTTATCCGACTTTTCGGTACGCGAATGGTAATTTGCGGGAAAATTGCTGAACGTCAAACGGTGACGAACTGACACCAGGAAAAATACTAACAACACCGACAAATACGAATTTTACATGTATAATTTATGCATAAGATTTGGTTTTTGATGAATTATCATGCTTTCGAACGTCAAAAAATGCTTACATGAACGAAAAACGCGTCCGGAGGAATGCACCGACTACAAAACGGAAACAATGGACTCGAGTTACGCCTCGATATTAATATATTATGATATATTTAGCTTCGTAATCAAATTTTATTATTCGTAGTCGAAATCGGATCGAAAAACGGAGAAGAAACGACAACCGAAACAAAAGTTTGCATTTTAACGAAACCGGCAAACGCACGCGATTAATTCGAATACCTACACCATGTTACATGTTTATGACCCTAAAACAATATTATATGACGTTACACGACGTTCGGGTTTGAAAACGGGCTTCGTAGACGCAATTGGGCCGCTCAAACACTAGAAACGAGCTTATGGGCCTTGGCCCAACTCACCCAAAAACCCTAGCTATATAAAGAACAATATACACACACTTACACCATATCTACACACACTCACTCTCACTCCTCACACCTTCTCTCTCTAGCTTTCTCTCTCTAGAAACCCAGTAGCTGGACTCTGGCCGGCACCGGCGGAGCTCTGGCGCCAACAACGACGGAGCCACGAGGCGGCGGCGGCGCTCCGGTGACTGTTTTCCGGCCAAGAGTACACTTTTTTGACTATCTTCGTCGTTCCGGATCGCGTGGTGATGTTGGTTTTAGCAGATTCAAAGCCGTTTGGGCTCGGGAGCAACTCCGACGACATTCCGACCAAACTCCGGCGAACCCGTTTTTGACTTTTCACTTCGTGCATGTTTAGATTGGGTGGTTAGATGTCACACCCTCAATTTCCACTTGCGGAGTTTTACCGCGAGGCGTGTGAACAAACCAGAATCTGAAACACTAGTACGTCGAACGACTCTATATGATTTGATAATACGTTTTCCAAAAATCATTTGATTAACCAATTATCGTAGATTTTAGATTGTCTTAGTTAGTTACCAAAGTTTAGCGGAAGCATTAGTTTAAGTGGTTGAGCGGAAGCATATAAATAAGTAGAGAAACGGGTGCCAACACAAACGCCAAAATAAATGAAAAACCCAAAACAATGTTTGTAAATGAGACTCGATAAAAGATGTCTTGTTCAATGCATGTGAGTGCACCTAGAGCTCCTAGCGTCCTGAGAAACATGTAAAGAAACAAGTGTCAACATTAAAGATGAGTGAGTTCACAGGTTTTCATAAATTCGTTTGTTCGGTTATGAGTTTGTTTCCCCCGTTATCCCTAACCCGGGATAACGATTTAGTCCATTATTCCCAACCCGGAATAATACCGATAGTTCCATTATTCCTTAACCGGAATAATAATGATGTTGGTTCCATTATTCCAAACCCGGAATAATAAAGTTGTTGTTTCCATTATCCCTAACCCGGGATAATATAGTTGTTGTTTCCATTATCCCCAACCCGGGATAATATAGTTGTTTCGTAATTAAGTTCAATGTTAACATATATAGGTAGCTAGCCTAAAGTTATGTCACGTAAGAGTTCGCGATCGAAGCTGACTGTTGTGCCTCCGTGTTGCCAGGCCTATCATTGACCATGGCGAAGTTAGGCCAAATTATTCACCCGTTGACCATACCCGGTCGGCTAGCGCGACTAGCTCGGATGGGGCTTGTCGGGCCCAGTAGTACTACTTATAATTCCCCCGCTATTAAAAGCCAATACTAACGATCCGAGAGATTGACGAGGACTTAAGTGATATAGCTGCTTAGTGACCATAACATTACATTAACATCAACTTAGTTACCGAATAGTTATGTGACATTAATTTCGTATAACGTAAAGAGATTGAGTTTGAAGAGTGTATACATGTTTCTCCCCCTGTTGTTTAAAAACCGGATAAAGTTAGGGGCCGTGAACTCACCTTTAGTTGCTCGGTTAGTGTAGCAAAGAAGTTGTAAGGGATGGGACCGCTAATTGCGTCCTAACAAACCAATTGATTTCAAGTCAGTGTGTGAACACACCAATACAAATTCTACACTTAATTTACGCACAAAGTGATACACACAAACAACATACCTAACACTCAAACATGCATGCAAGTATCCTCATGTGATCATAGTAATCAAAACAATTTATCATGAACATAATCCAATCCATGCAACACTTTGGTGCACACAATCACAAGTTATCAAATTTCAGCTTAATACTCATAATTCAGCTGTTTTCTAGGATTTTTATAAAATAGTTCCAACGTTCCAAAAATTCCAATTATTTTACAGCAGGTGACATTTATACTGTAGAAATTTATATAAATTTTCAAAGTCCTAAATCTTTACCAATTAACCATAAATATTAATATACTAGGCTGCAGTCAGATTCGTCGCTTTCTGACTGCAGTCCACGGAAGAATTTATTTAAAAATCACTGATCGTCCAATTAACAAAATTCCAGTTGGAGTTGCCCGGAAATTTCCATACCTAGCTTCTGTACAAAATTCATGACTCGACTACCTACTGATTATAAAATCCAACTCGATAAACAACTAACAAAATTTCAGGATTTTCACAGCTTTAGTTACTGAACTTATTTGGCCATTTAAAAATATCAAACGACTTCAGAAAAATATGAATCCAGCGCCATTAGATTCGTTATTCAAATCTCTACGTTCTAGACATCAGAAATTCCGTTTTTCGATAACTAATGACCGAGTTACAGCCAGATGAAGTCGGCTGTAACTATTACTCAGCAACCTGTTTCAGCATATTGTTACCATTAATTCGCATAAACCGTCAATATAATTTACCTAGGCGATCAAGAACTGATTTTCTAATCATAGATCAATACCAATATCACATCCATGCAAACCCTAATCCATACCTCTAGTTTTTATAAACAAAACATACTTGGCAAACTTATAAGTTCCGAAAACAATCATACATGTAAACAATGATCAATCAGCCGATTACATTCAAACACATATAATCCGAAAACAAACCAATCACTTCATTCAAGCACATATATCCGAACATGATCTTGTAATCAAAAGATAAATCCTAACCTTTATTATCAAGCGTAATGAACCGTGAGTAGACGAGGAACCGATGATCAAGGATAGTTGCGACCGAGAGGATGAAAGGAACAAGCTGCTCGCGATCAAAGGGACAAGAGTAAGGCTGTTTGCGGTCGAATAGAATGAACAAGGGCTGCCGTCGGCTGTTTTGCTATTAGGGTTTTGTGTTTGTGAAAGATGCATGCATGGTTAGTATATATAGGCGCAAGATGAAGGGTTACGGTTTGGGTTTGATCTTGCGGCCGAAGGCTTGGGTTGCACGCGGCCGAACGGACTTGGGTTGGTTTGGTTTGGGTTGCACGCGGCCGAATAGTTTGAGTTTAAGGTTTAAAACTTGGTTAACTCCTAGAGTCGCAAGGAATCGAGGTTGGTTCGTGTCGCGGTTCGGTTCGTGTACATATTTACCATAATTATTTTATAACTAACACAATCACATAATCGTACATCACGTATTCACTAACTCGTACACGTTTAATACATAGCATATAATTTATTCGACAAGTATTACGTTTAAGTTATCCGAAAAACCCAGGATGTCACATTATCCCCATGTTGAAAGAATTTTCGTCCCGAAAATTGAGTAAACGCGGTTTAGTATGCAGCGTACATGTTTAGAGTGCCACGCACAAAGAGTTAGTTCGTTAGTGATGGTACGCGAAGTTACAAGAAGTTCCCAAGTGCCATGCACAAAGATTCCCAAGTGCCATGCACAAGGATTTAGTTAACAATGGTACGCGAAAGTATGAGAAATTTCCAGGTTATCACATCATCCCCATGTTGAAAGAATTTTCGTCCCGAAAATTTAGTTACTGGTATCGTTAGTTTGCTGCTCAGTTGCGAAGAGGTGTGGGTATTTGCTTTTCATTTGGTCCTCTCTTTCCCACGTTAACTCCGGTCCACGCTTAGAGTCCCAACGAACCTTAACGATCGGAATCTTGCTGTGCCTTCGGGTCTTGATCTCACGATCCATGATCTCGATAGGCTGTTCCACAAAGTGCAGTTGTTCATCCACTTGGATCTCATCCAATGGAATGACTAGAGTTTCATCTGATAGACACTTCTTCAGATTTGACACGTGAAATACGTTGTGAACTCCACTGAGTTCGGCAGGAAGGTCTAATTGATAAGCTACGGGTCCAATACGTTTCAAGATTACAAACAGACCTACGTACCGTGGGTTTAGTTTGCCCCGTTTTCCGAAGCGGATTACACCCTTCCAGGGTGACACCTTCAGTAGGACGCGGTCACCTACTTGAAATTCGAGCGGTTTGCGTCGTTGATCAGCGTAGCTTTTCTGCCGATCTCGTGCCGCCGCCATGCGGTTTCTGATCTGTACAATCTTTTCAGTAGCCTCCAGTATTAACTCAGGGCCTGTGAGTTGACTGTCACCGACTTCTGCCCAACAGACCAGTGATCTACATTTACGACCGTATAGTGCCTCAAACGGTGCTGCCGAAATACTCGTATGATAACTGTTGTTATATGAGAATTCTACTAGAGGCAGGTGGATTTCCCAACTATTTCCAAAGTCTACTACGCATGCCCTAAGCATGTCTTCCAAGGTCTGTATGGTCCTTTCGCTTTGACCATCTGTCTGAGGGTGATAGGCTGTGCTCATATCTAAGCGTGTTCCCAAAGCTTTCTGAAGTGACTGCCAAAAGTTGGATGTGAAGCGAGCATCTCTGTCTGAGATGATGGATGTTGGCACTCCGTGCCGAGAAACTACTTCCTTAATGTAGATGCGAGTCAACTTCTCCATCTTATCTGTTTCTTTAATAGCTAGGAAGTGTGCGGACTTAGTTAAACGATCCACAATCACCCAGATGGTATCGCAACCACCCAAAGTTCGTGGGAGTTTAGTGATGAAATCCATCGAGATCTGATCCCATTTCCACACTGGGATCTCAGGTTGTTGAAGTAGCCCCGATGGCTTTTGATACGCTACCTTGACTTTTGCACAAGTCAAAAATTTACTCACGTAGGTGGCTATATCGGCGTTCATGTTGGGCCACAAATACGCAGCTTTAAGGTCTTGATACATCTTATCCGAACCCGGATGGACAGAGTATCGGGATTTGTGAGCTTCGTCCATGACTAGCTCTCTGAGGTTTCCGTAGAGAGGTACCCATATGCGATTCATGAAATACCGGGCTCCATTGGGTTTTACTTCCCAATCGCGTTCCATTTTTCCCACCGATTCGGCCTTGATGTTTTCCTCCTTAACTGCTTCTAACTGGGCGTCGCGTATTTGTTCGGGTAGCCTCGAATGAATAGTGAGTTGTAATGCTCGTACACGACGAGGTTTCAAGTGTTCCTTCCTACTGAGGGCATCAGCTACCACGTTAGCTTTACCCGGGTGATACCGAATGGCACACTCATAATCGTTCAAGAGTTCGACCCAGCGACGCTGTCGCATGTTCAACTCCTTCTGATCAAAGATGTGTTGGAGGCTCTTGTGGTCTGTAAAGATTGTGCACTTCGTTCCATAGAGGTAGTGTCTCCAAATCTTAAGTGCAAACACTACTGCTCCCAATTCCAGGTCATGCGTCGGGTAGTTTTTCTCGTGAACCTTCAGTT
This sequence comes from Scalesia atractyloides, assembly GCA_947069175.1. NCBI lineage: Eukaryota > Viridiplantae > Streptophyta > Magnoliopsida > Asterales > Asteraceae > Scalesia > Scalesia atractyloides. The sequence goes on from CAMTDV010000027.1 coordinate 57,420,745, forward strand.
GGCGGGACGCATACGCGATGACCTTATCACGTTGCATGAGTACGCATCCCAACCCCTGAATGGAAGCATCACAATATACTACAAAGTCATCTGTCCCTTTCGGTAAGGACAGAATGGGTGCACTGCAAAGTTTCTGTTTCAACAATTGAAATGCTGCTTCTTGCTTGTCACCCCAAGCATACTTGATGCCTTTCTGGGTGAGGGTAGTAAGCGGTTGTGCGATCTTTGAAAATCCCTCGATGAAGCGTCTGTAGTAACCAGCCAAACTCAAAAATTGACGGATCTCCGTCGGTGTCCTGGGTGCTTCCCAGTTTTTGATAGCTTCAATCTTGGCAGGGTCTACGTGGATACCCTTTTCATTTACGATATGCCCAAGAAACTAAACTTCTCGAATCCAGAAGTCACACTTTGAAAGCTTGGCATATAGTTTCTCCTGTTGAAGCAATCCTAGCAGTAATCGTAGATGTTCAGCATGTTCTTCTTCACTTTTGGAATAGATGAGTATGTCATCGATGAACACAATGACAAACTTGTCGAGGTAGGGTTTACACACACGGTTCATGAGGTCCATGAACACCGCAGGTGCGTTGGTGAGACCGAAGGGCATGACCAAGAACTCATAATGGCCATACCTAGTACGAAATGCCGTCTTGGCGATATCTTCCTCCCTGACGCGTAGCTGGTGGTAACCGGACCGAAGGTCAATCTTGGAGTAGTAGCTTGACCCTTGAAGTTGGTCGAAAAGATCGTCGATGCGAGGTAACGGGTATCGGTTCTTGACAGTAACCTTGTTGAGTTCCCTGTAGTCGATGCACATGCGGAAGGTCCCGTCCTTCTTTTTGACAAACAGGACTGGAGCTCCCCATGGCGAAGCGCTTGGTCGGATAAATCCCTTTTCTAACAGCTCCTGAAGTTGGGTAGACAGCTCCTGCAGCTCGGCTGGAGCTAGGCGGTATGGAGCCTTGGCGATAGGAGTTGCATGGTTCGCCAATTCGATTTCAAACTCCAATTGTCGATGGGGTGGAAGACCAGGTAATTCCTCTGGGAATACATCGGAAAAATCACGGACGACAGGGATGTCTTCTATACGTTTCTCGTCCTTAGGCTGTTCGGTAACCAGTGCGAGTAAAGCGAAGGAGTTCTTTCTCCGAAGATACTTCTGCGCTTGCATGTAAGAGATGATGTTTGTGACGGCGCTTGCCTTCTCGCCTTGCACCGTCAAGATTTCGTCGTTGGAGAGCGGAATACGGATAGATTTTTCGAAGCAGAGAACTTCAGCCCGGACGTCGGATAGCCAGTCCATTCCGACTACCACGTCAAAACTACCTAGGGTAGTTGTCATTAGATCAATGGTAAAAGTGTGACCCGCGAGTTTGAGTTGACAGTCGGATACTATATGGGTCACGTCTACAGATTTACCATCGGCTAATTCTATGATATAAGGGGTCTCTAAGGGTTTAGGCGTGAGATTTAGGTTCTTCCTAAAAGACTCAGATATAAAGCTCCTATCCGCACCCGTATCAAAAAGCACAGTAGCAAAATGTTCATTAAGGGGAAACTTACCGGTGACCACGTTCGAGTCGTTTCTGGCCTCTCCGCGGCCCAATGTAAATGCGCGACCTTTGGCACCTCCTGTGCCACCATTTCCATTGTTGTTGTTGTTATTGTTGTTGTTGTGGTTATTGTGGTTGTGGTTGTTCCCACCATTGTTGTTGGTGTTACGCAGCTGTGGGCAGTCTCTTTTGAAGTGGGCAGTGCTACCACACTGATAGCATCCCCAGTTAACACCCTGTTGTGGGCCTTGGGGTTGATTTTGGTTCTGTCGGGACATGATTTCCCCACGACAATCCTTTGCCGCATGTCCCATCTTGCCACATTGTTGGCAGCGATTTCCGGCACAAGGGCCGTTATGATGAAGATTACAGCGGTTGCACTGCGGCTTGCGACCTGCATAGCCGCTTGCGTTCTGGTTGTTGATGTTGTTGTTGGGGGCTGATTTTGGTGACCCCGGTGGCTGTTGTAATGATTGAACCGTTTCTGGTTCCCCTGTTGCGGCTGGGATGACAAGACTGTCGAGCAGACGAGTCTTCACACTTTCTTTTGTTATCAGGGGCAACTTCAGTTGTACCCCGTGCTGGCAACTTCTTTTGTTCCACCGCCTTATCGGTGAGTTTGTGCGCCAATCGGATTGCTTGATGCTCAGTTACAGGGTTACTAGCCATTACCATACCCTGAATCTCCGGAACCAGACCCCCAAGATAGAACTCGAGTCTTTTCTCCACAGTGTTGGCCAGATCGGGACATAGAAATACCAAGTCATGATGTTTTGCTGTGTATGCCTCTATTTCAGATCCCACCATCTTGTGGTTCCATAAAGTTTGCTCCAACTGTTGCACTCTGTCTCGCGGACAGTACTCTTCTTTGATTAGGGCCTTAAACTCGGCCCAGGCCATAGCATTTGCAGCAATAAGTCCACGCGTTTAGACTTGTGCATTCCACCAAGTTAGTGCCCCATCTTCCAGTGTTGAGGCTGCGTACTTGACCTTGTTGGCCTCTAGACAGTTGCACATTTCAAATACTGATTCAGATTTTTCGATCCAGCGGACCAGTCCAATGGGTCCTTCCGCCCCCGAGTATTTGCTTGGTTTCGCGTCGAGGAACATCTTGTAGGGGTTAAAACCCCCTCCTGCTGACAGAGAACAGGTAGTCAGCGAGGAATTCTACTAGCCCAACTATTAGATTTTCACACGAAAATTTAATAATGGTTACCTGCCGGTTGGTTCTGAACACCCGCTAAAGCTGCATTCACGTGCTCTTGAATCATAGCAGCTAGTTCTTCGGGCGTCAAGTTAAGGTTTCCACGTCGTCCAGTTGCCATTTAGATCTTCGAATCCCAACACAAACACACCCCGATAAGTCTATATATCCAATATAGTTATCCTACTTCGTACTTTAATAATTATCAAGTTATGTCAACTCAATATATTAAATAGTCAAAAGAAATACTTGATTAAATGAAATTTCAACGTCTTACAAAGTGCCAACCAAACATATGAATTCACTATAAAGTCTCAAATTTAAACACAAGTGGGAAAATAAATAGACTGGAGGAAAGTAAATAAAATAAGCGAGACGTGTCAGTCATCTACGTCTCCGTCCCCCAAATCACTGTCGTTGCCGTCATCCTGCGCGGCATTTCCAGCTTCTACAGCTGGGTCCTCCTCCGGATCCTCCTCTGGATCCTCTTCCGGATCCTCTTCTGGATCCTCTTCAGGGTCCTCCTCTGGATCCTCTTCCGGATCCTCCTCTACCGGCACTGGAGGGGCCGGTGCTGGTGCAGGTGCTTGATTTTGCTGTAGCTCCTGAATGTTCCAACTATTTTCCAGGACTCTGTCCTCGAGCCAGTCGGCTCTTATCTGCTCGGCACGCAGATCTCTGGCTAAGGTGTTACGAGCTATCTTACTCGTATGTTGCTCTTCCTCGAGCGAGTCGGTTTTACATGTCAGTTGTCGGATCATCCATCCTTGTGCTAGGATGGTTTCCCGCATTCTTTCCAATTGTTCTTGTTGTTTCTGTATCATGTTTCTAAGTAGGTCATCTCCTACTTCTACAGGGTTAACCGGTTTGACCGGCACAGCGATGATTGGGCGTGATGACGACTCCTCCCCCAGAGCGAGCCTTTTCCTCGCAGCTCAGCGTGTTTCCACGCCATAAGATGGTAAGGGTTCCACCATAGGTGCCTTTCCTGGCGCTCTTGGTGGCGTAAGTTTGTCGGATGATGATGACGATGATGATGATGACATTGCCTGTTAGGTCGTGTAGTTAGTTACGAATTGTTTTCATTTCTTATTATTAAGTCATAATCTACATAACACAGTTGTGGTACATCGCATAACAAGACATAACAGTTCGGTGCCAAACTACGTCTAGTGTCGTGTATTCAGCTATAGTTTAGGTCTACTTCTAATGCAAACCTGGTTCTCTATATCTAGTGGCTCTGATACCAATCTGTCACACCCTCAATTTCCACTTGCAGAGTTTTATCGCGAGGCGTGTGAACAAACCAGAATCTGAAACACTAGTACGTCGAACGACTCTATATGATTTGATAATACGTTTTCCAAAAATCATTTGATTAACCAATTATCGTAGATTTTAGATTGTCTTAGTTAGTTACCAAAGTTTAGCGGAAGCATTAATTTAAGTGGTTGAGCGGAAGCATAAAATAAGTAGAGAAACGGGCGCCAACACAAACGCCAAAACAAATGAAAAACCCAAAACAATGTTTGTAAATGAGACTCGATAAAAGATTTCTTGTTCAATGCATGTGAGTGCACCTAGAGCTCCTAGCGTCCTAAGAAACATGTAAAGAAACAAGTGTCAACATTAAAGATGAGTGAGTTCACAGGTTTTCATAAATTCGTTTGTTTCGGTTATGAGTTTGTTTCCCCCGTTATCCCTAACCCGGGATAACGATTTAGTCCATTATTCCAAACCCGGAATAATAAAGTTGTTGTTTCCATTATCCCTAACCCGGGATAATATAGTTGTTGTTTCCATTATCCCCAACCCGGGATAATATAGTTGTTTCGTAATTAAGTTCAATGTTAACATATATTGGTAGCTAGCCTAAAATTATGTCACGTAAGAGTTCGCGATCGAAGCTGACTGTTGTGCCTCCGTGTTGCCAGGCCTATCACTGACCATGGCGAAGTTAGGCCAAATTATTCACCCGTTGACCATACCCGGTCGGCTAGCGCGACTAGCTCGGATGGGGCTTGTCAGGCCCAGTAGTACTACTTATAATTCCCCCGCTATTAAAACCCAATACTAACGATCCGAGAGATTGACGAGGACTTAAGTGATATAGCTGCTTAGTGACCATAACATTACATTAACATCAACTTAGTTACCGAATAGTTATGTGACGTTAATTTCGTATAACGTAAAGAGATTGAGTTTGAAGAGTGTATACATGTTTCTCCCCCTGTTGTTTAAAAACCGGATAAAGTTAGGGGCCGTGAACTCACCTTTAGTTGCTCGGTTAGTGTAGCAAAGAAGTTGTAAGGGATGGGACCGCTAATTGCGTCCTAACAAACCAATTGATTTCAAGTCAGTGTGTGAACACACCAATACAAATTCTACACTTAATTTACGCACAAAGTGATACACACAAACAACATACCTAACACTCAAACATGCATGCAAGTATCCTCATGTGATCATAGTAATCAAAACAATTTATCATGAACATAATCCAATCCATGCAACACTTTGGTGCACACAATCACAAGTTATCAAATTTCAGCTTAATACTCATAATTCAGCTGTTTTCTAGGATTTTTATAAAATAGTTCCAACGTTCCAAAAATTCCAATTATTTTACAGCAGGTGACATTTATACTGTAGAAATTTATATAAATTTTCCAAGTCCTAAATCTTTACCAATTAACCATAAATATTAATATACTAGGCTGCAGTCAGATTCGTCGCTTTCTGACTGCAGTCCACGGAAGAATTTATTTAAAAATCACTGATCGTCCAATTAACAAAATTCCAGTTGGAGTTGCCCGGAAATTTCCATACCTAGCTTCTGTACAAAATTCATGACTCGACTACCTACTGATTATAAAATCCAACTCGATAAACAACTAACAAAATTTCAGGATTTTCACAGCTTTAGTTACTGAACTTATTTGGCCATTTAAAAATATCAAACGACTTCAGAAAAATATGAATCCAGCGCCATTAGATTCGTTATTCAAATCTCTACGTTCTAGACATCAGAAATTCCGTTTTTCGACAACTAATGACCGAGTTACAGCCAGATGAAGTCGGCTGTAACTATTACTCAGCAACGTGTTTCAGCATATTGTTACCATTAATTCGCATAAACCGTCAATATAATTTACCTAGGCGATCAAGAACTGATTTTCTAATCATAGATCAATACCAATATCACATCCATGCAAACCCTAATCCATACCTCTAGTTTTTATAAACAAAACATACTTGGCAAACTTATAAGTTCCGAAAACAATCATACATGTAAACAATGATCAATCAGCCGATTACATTCAAAACAAAATAATCCGAAAACAAACCAATCACTTCATTCAAGCACATATATCCGAACATGATCTTGTAATCAAAAGATAAATCCTAACCTTTATTATCAAGCGTAATGAACCGTGAGTAGACGAGGAACCGATGATCAAGGATAGTTGCGACCGAGAGGATGAAAGGAACAAGCTGCTCGCGATCAAAGGGACAAGAGTAAGGCTGTTTGCGGTCGAATAGAATGAACAAGGGCTGCCGTCGGCTGTTTTGCTATTAGGGTTTTGTGTTTGTGAAAGATGCATGCATGGTTAGTATATATAGGCGCAAGATGAAGGGTTACGGTTTGGGTTTGATCTTGCGGCCGAAGGCTTGGGTTGCATGCGGCCGAAGGGACTTGGGTTGGTTTGGTTTGGGTTGCACGCGGCCGAATAGTTTGAGTTTAAGGTTTAAAACTTGGTTAACTCCTAGAGTCACAAGGAATCGAGGTTGGTTCGTGTCGCGGTTCGGTTCGTGTACATATTTACCATAATTATTTTATAACTAACACAATCACATAATCGTACATCACGTATTCACTAACTCGTACACGTTTAATACATAGCATATAATTTATTCGACAAGTATTACGTTTAAGTTATCCGAAAAACCCGGGATGTCACATTAGAGACCTTTCTGCAAGTTTTCGTGAAATTTTATTCTCCTGCGAAATTCCGACTTCTGGCATGATTCTAGCTAGGTTCCGGGCATCCGTTTTCAACGAAAAATATATTTTTGGGCTCCTAGTAACCTGTAGAGTCCATACGAAACACTTTCGTCTCGGGTGAAAAATAAATTTCGGGACACTTTTGGGCTCAGGTCAACTCGGTCAACAGGTCAAACACGGGTCAAGGGACAGTTCTGGGTCATTTTTGATGCCTCGGTTCAGTTTTGGGTTCGGTCAAACCCGGTCAACTGATGGTCAACCGTGGTCATCTGGTCAACTGGTCCACTGCTTGTCAACGTAGTCAACTCAGTCAACATGGTCAACTGTGGTCAAACTTAGTCCGCGGGTCGACACGAATTTCGGTAAAACATTTACAACGTGAATTTTGTTAGATTATTTATATAAATATTCATTAGCTCATAACCGAGCTCAAACCGACCCGACTAGTGAAACGATAAGTAGTTTCGAGATAACTAGTAAATTTAGTGACTTGTGCATTTTATATTAAACTTGATCGCGGCAAATATACTACGACATTTTAAAGATACGATAGAATTATATATTTTGGTTATATTGAAATTGTTGCGTTTTGAAAATATATCGACAACTCGTATTGTCGGGATCGTTAAAAAACAGAGGAAACTCTGCACGTTTTTCGTAAAAATCCGTAATACGAAACGTGTTACATTCTCAAAACTAAATCTATCAGGATTAAAAGTATTTTTATAAAAGAAAATTAAATATATATCTACTTTCGATGACTCCTTATGGCCCGCAAAACAAGTTTACGGCATCTCAACGAACACGGTTTACAAGTTAACCAAACTCGAGAATTTTTATAAAATAAATATAATTAGTTTTATTTATTTCAAACGTCAGAATTCTGAAATTATATTTTAAATGTTTAGCATCGAAAATCATATAAATTGAACATAATTATTTATATCCAAACGTCGAGATTTTTAATACTTTTATAAAATGAATATAATTGTTTATACTTACTTCAAACGTCTAAATGTAATTCGACGCATCACCATACGATCTTCATTTAACTAATCGCCCGAACCATTTTGATAACAAACAAACGAGACTCGATTATAACAAACGAACTACTATAGAAATTATTTTGATAATTATCTACAAGACATAAGACTACTATTGCGACGACGCAACATTTATGTGTATATGCAAATATGTATATGTGTGTGTGTGTATATATATATATACTTACATTTACCTACGTACACGATGGCTACTTGGAAACAGTACAAATATTTATTACAAGTTTACGACGTGTATTATTTTTATACAAACACTGTTTGCGGACTAATACGATTCTATAAGTATATTTATATATATTCTAAATCTCTTGGGAACTAAGTGTTTCCAAAACTTATTAATTATCACCGACAATAAATGGGATTAAACGAGTATAATAATATTGTTTCTATCAAGTTAACATCTTCTCCTCGAATCACTGGTTAGCGATTCGGTAGAGCTTGGTGACAAGTAGTTTAGCTACATTTCAATAGAAACTTATAAGTTATTCCTTGATAGGAATGTTATAGATTGCATACTAGCGAGTCACGTTTTGGAAACGACACTATGGAATCATATTAAGCTAGCTTTGCACTGGATCTCGAGGTGAGTTCATAACCCCCCACTTTTTACAGTTTTACATTTTTATAATTGTTTTCGGTGGTGGAAAGACATGCAAGTTTTGCAAAAGTACACAAAATTTCGATGACGAAAAGTCATATTTCTAAACCATGTCGCGAATGGATTTCAATAAGCTCAAATGGTTTACGAAAGGTTTGTGCTCAACATACCGGTTTTACAAAACACACGCGTATTTTCAAAACGTGCATGAGTTTCATGACTAGGGACGGGATTGTCTTAGTTACAACGGGACTAGGTGTCCCGCATACAAATAAGAGGACTTGTTGGTGCTGCTTTTTGACACAAACGGGCTAGGCCCATTCTCACTTGTGCGAGACACAAAGACTCCATGATTTTAGGCCCCCTTTCTTCTAAAAATGTTTTCAGTTTTACAATTCACGGGGGAAATACATGTTTTAATGGTATGGTATAGCTATGGAATGAAATATTAGATCATGTGCGAATAGGGTCTCTATTAAGTGCCATTAATCTTTTATAAGACCGAGGAACAAGAGTGGTAGATCTATCGGGTGTAGCGAGCCTCACTCATGGGTTCTTGTGTGGCCACATGTAGTGCTTTTGTTGTCCCAGCCGGGTGGAATGGAAGAAATCGTCTAGGGTTGGGTACTTCCTATGTCGTCACACATATTACTGTCCTTGCAAAACATTAATGATCATCAAGTTCATTGACGCTTTACATACCACCTAATTTTATATACGAACTCTCAAATGTTAACGCAACGCGAACGTTTACAGTTATACAAGTTTTACATATACAAAGTTTTCAGTTAATCATGCCAATGAAAATGGTTTTATTACGTATTCTCAAACATATTTAAACCGGTTATCAAACAGATTTATTTTAAATCTTTTCGAACAAACTATGAACTCGCCAACTTTATGTTGATTTTTCGCATGTTTCTTTCTCAGGTTATATTTTAATATTATGGCACGGTTGGAGTAGGAGAACCCATATGGATTCGAGTACTTAGTGAGCGTTCACTTAAGAAGTCTTAGCATTTTCAAACATTTACGCTGTGCAATGAAGATAACAGTTTAGTTCACGCCCAACTCTGATGTGATGGATTTATCGGGGTGTGACATTGTGGGCATTAGCCTTCGCCACGCTCACGACCACATCATCACCAACGTGGAGCCACTTTTGTAGACTTATGGCATTTGCGGGGGCGTTTCAACATTACAGTGGGACATGGAGGGGCGTGATCTGGCTAGTCGTTAGCCTGATAATGTCTGAAGAGGTTGGGGTGGGGCGTGAAGGAGAAGTGGGGGTTTTGACTGACGTGAGTGTGATAACGCCAAGAGGCTTTGATCAGCTAAGCCTAATTATATAGTCAATAAAATTGTTAAATATTCTTAATTCAAATTTATACATTAGTATTTTTGCTCCTTTCAGAATTAAAGTAGTAATAATCAATCTAACTATTTGCATAAAATTTATTTTTACTCTCAAAACTCTTGATCAACAATGGGCAAGCATGTAGCCATATGTGAATATGCTTAAAAAGCCACCCACTTTCACGTGGGTTCACGGGGTTCACTTACTTTAGCTTAACCATGTCACCTTCCTTTATGAAAGGATTCAACATTCATGGTCTATGGATACGGACGATGACTACTACTAAGAATAACCATATGAACCCATCCACATTAATGCTATATTTATTTCTCTATTAAAGATTTAGGTCCCTTTTAATTTGTCACTTCAAGTCAATGAGATTTAAAAGGCTATATTATGGAATTGGAACCGGGACAGCCTTGTTCGTTTGTTTATCCGTCACATGTTTAAATGCTTGCATATATATAGGGTTGTTCTAGTTGATATATTTGATGTTAATCATCTATTAGGCTGATCACAATTGTTTACTTTTGGAAAAAGATAACGAAAAAAACAAATAGACACCGTTATATAAATAGACAATGTTCATAGCCAGTAGAGATAAACGAAGAATATAAATAGACACTGTAATATAAATAGGCAATCATATTATGTGTTTCTTTGAATTAGATCATTGGGATGTCATTTGGGCTAAGACCAATACTATGTTATGCACAAGATAGATAAACGAAGAAACAATTTGTTTAGTTGTTATGGGAAGCTGGAACAACGATCAACCTTATGACTTTTCACTATTTCCGTCCTCATACTTTTCACTATTTCTAGTAATTATGTCGATTCCATTTGATTATGTTTTGTTTATCTATACGTAGTGTTAGAATGTAACAGATTTTCATTGCACTTAGAATCTAGATTCAAATCATTTAACGAAAAAAATTCTTTATATTGTTTGTTTCAACAAAAACAGAACTGGAACTTGAACTGAATCTAAGAGCATTCACATTCCTTTTTCTATTCTTTTATGAGAGTTTTGTATATTATGAAAAGTGGTTATGAGGATTGTGAGTGAAGTAAAAATAAAATATTACTCTTCATCTGTAAATTTGGGGGTACATTATTCACCTCTATAATTTTTTAATATTTTTTAAAAGTGGTTATGAGTGTAGGAGAGAGAAAATATAATGATAAAGGTAAAAAATATTATTTAATTGAAAAGAGAGAAAATATTATGATTTAGTGTAATTATAGGAATGAAGAAAGAGGAATGGATGTGAATGCTCTAAATCGTCATATCACCTCCTTTTTTCTTGATACTAGATAGTTCATATTATTTTGCATATTTTCACTCTAATTTTTTTTTAAGTATACCAACCAAAACCATTATTAGATTTCAAATGGATTCCTTATTGCTTTCAAGATAAAGATAAAGCTATAAGGCTTTTAAAAGGTGTGAAGGACTTGGATATGGTAAATTATGTGCTTGGATCATGTACAAGGGAGAATTCTCGTGTGAAGCATATGTGAGAAGAAGGGAGTGAAAAGTGCCGTTATAGGAAGAGTATTTAGACTTTTCTCAAGTGAACTAGTTTCGTACTTGATTTTCAAACAGCTATAACTTTCTCATACGTTAACATGTAAAAACATTACACCGTATTACTGAGCATTTTATTCTCTTTAATTCGAGCAGCCTATTGCTATAGTTTTCTTAAAAAATTACAGGATTTTCAATACTCATTACATGATTTTGTTGAATACCTAGTACATGACTACAAGATTTTTGAATACCGATTACATAATTACACATTCAATATAAATTCATTACATGATTACTCATTCAATATGATTTGTTATAACTAATGTTATTACAATTATGTTTATAACGTAATTACACACTCAACAAAAAGAATTTGATTGTTTATGCTTTATTACGTGATTAAACCGCTAATATACGACATTATGTGGATATTATAGGTTGACTTAGCTAGTGTTTTGTATATAATGTATCCTTAATACGTGATTATACCTAAAATACTAGGTATTCCATATGAAATATTATGTATTACATGTTGTGTTTTTACGTAATTATGTAATCACTCAATAAGGTTTCCATAAATACTATAAGGAAATCACGTAATCACGAAATGAGTATTCAAAATCACGTAGTCACGTAATAAAACATAGTCAACTATTGTTACATAATTACGTAATCACTTAGTCAGTTTTCACGAAAATTACTATAATAAAATCACGTAACGGGTATTGAAAATCACGTAGTTACTTACTAAGTATTCAAAATCACATAATAAGCATTGAAAATTCTACAATTTTTTTAAAAAAAAAAACTATAGCAATAGGCTACTCGAATTTAAGAGAATAAAATGCTTGTTAATAGTGTGTAATTTTATAAAAAGAAAATTAATGTATGAAAAGGTTATATGTTAGGATCCGGAACAATGGTTTAGACGGATGTTGGATAAGATAAAGCTAGTTGTGGAAATTTCGGCATCATAACGTTCAGATTAACAAGATTGTAGAAGCTCCCATTAATATCGAAAGAGCATACATCATTTTACAAGCTGGAGAGAAATCTGAGGCCTTTTCAGCCGTTCCCCAAACTTATAAAACTTTGAACACATGAGTTCCTATTTACATACATGTGCTTTGGAGTAGACGACCATTTGGAGCGGATGATTCATCCAAGCGGATGAGTCCTCATCCTCTCCAAAGTTGTCGTCCTCTTGAAAGGTGTCATCCTATCGAAAGGTGCCATTCTCGTCCTCTCGAAAGTGTCATATGTTCGTATGTCACTCTCAACTATACAATATTCAACACATGCTCTATCTAGTATATTCGTACAGTGGCGGACACACACAATATGCACTAACAGTTTCCCCCTTGTACATCATTATCCAATCTTGATATTCAAATATAAAAGTCGTGTTTGAGTATTCTTCAACTTCAATCAAGCATTTGTTGATGTCGTAGAACGCATCAACAAATTCTCCCTTGATTGATGAATCGGACTTGCATTTGTAATAGCATATTCCCCCTAATGATTCCCCTGGAATGACACTTAAGTTCTTTGTTTGCACGGTTCCTAACTCAATCCTCTGATTTACGAAAATGCAATCTTCATGAACATTCACCAACATGAAATGACACAATGTAGCTTCTCCATTTCAACTTTCACCACATCCGTGTTTGGTTTTTGGTTTATCCCCCGTAGCCCAATTTCATAATCTTCAAAACCCATAGTTCAATCTATTAATCTTAAAAACCCAATCAGTAATTGATAAAAACTTCGAACACCACACTGGTAAACATCAAGTTTGTGAATACCCACGAAAATCTGAAATCCCGTCTTCCATAATCAACTTTATCCTTAACTTGAATGACTGATCAATGTAAACGATAATCTCCACAATCAGCAAATCTTCATCTGATAATAAATCATCTTGTAACACACTTTGATCTAAGGAACATTCTTCCACAATCAAATTCACATTCTTCCTCTTTAGTCACGATAACAAATATATAGCCTTCTCCGTTAGTCCCAGCAGCAACTTAATCAACAAACATCATCATTCCTTGGTGGTTAATTCCTTGGTGGTTAATCCTGAAAACAACTCATTTGTTCGAAGACCAAACATTCATGTAAATTCTAGAAAACTCTTTGAAATTGTAGAAGTATCAACATACAAGTGCATGCTCCTAACGCTAATCCTGCTAATCGCCTTGTACGAAGACTCGGACATCAAGTCCCCATACATCAATCTAATCACGATCTAAAGAATCTGAATATCCTATGATCATGGACTAACGAATCAAAGATCTTATGTATCCCCCAGTCAATTTGAGTTTAAACCACCCGAATACCATTACATGTTTTCCTGTCTGAATTTCCAAAAATATTCCCATATTAGAAAAATTTTAGTCCCGCTCATTTTTGGCAATTTCTGACCTCTCTAAAATCATCACTAAATTTCCCCCTCAAAATAGGCAAATTCAGGTTTCTTGCGGATTTAACAATTTTGGCTCATTAATAGTCACTCACCAAATGATAATCATTATGATTAGGTATCCGTGACAACCCCACTCTCTATCAACATTCTGTCTATGAATTCATCAAACAATCTCTTTCGTGCATGAGAGTCCTCGAGCGAATGACTCTTCGAGAGGATGACTCCTTCGAAAGGTTGACTCCTTCGAGTGGATGACTCCTTCGTGAGGATGAGTCATTCATGAGGTGACTCATTCGTGAGGATGAGTCATTGGAGAGGATGACTCATTCGTGAGGACGAGTCACTCATACGCATGAAACTGACTCATTCGCTCGAACGTAGTTGTTCAACTTTTTTCAACCCAAAAACTTCATATTCGAATTTGATGATGAATCCTTAACAGACCTTCAATTTTATATTTTGCGTCTAAAAAACCCATAATCATGAGTTTAGGTGATTCAATCAATGGTTAGATCGATTGAATTGGTACCGTAACTCTGATACCACTGTTAGGATCTAGAACAGCGATTTAGACAGAAGTTTGGATAAGATAAAGCTTGTTTGGTAAAAAAAGATTTAGCATCATAACGTTTAGATTTACATGATTGTAGAAACTTCCATTAATACCAAAAGAGCATACATCATCTTACAATCTGGAGAGAAATATAGGGTTTCTCCAGCCGTTACCCAAACTTATGAACTTTGATTATATGACTTCCTATTTATAGACATGTGCTTTGGAGCAGATGACCGTTTGGAGCGGATAACTCATCCATGCGGATGAGTCCTCATACTCTCGAATAGTGTTGTCCTCTCGAAAGTTTTCGTCCTCTTGAAATGTATCGTCCTTGATATGTTAAAAGTAGTTTAATAAAAATAACTAAAATTAACCTAATCTAGACAAAAAGTAATACTCTAGACTCTCTAAACTCGACTAAACTACTAACCGACAAGTGAACCAATCGACTCTTCTAAAGCTAAGTAAGTCCGGATATCGAACCCACGAGACTCTATTTAACTACGTTAACGACTCTATCTAGACCTAGACTGACACTGACAAGACACTAACCATTTTTATATTTGTTGAGGGGGTTTCTAAATATCCTAAGAATTGTAGATTAATTAAAACTAATTAACTAAATTAACTAAGCACGAACTAAACTTGGGTTTTCCTCAGATAGTGGAAACAACCTAGACTAGAATCCTGGTTTACATCAGTAATGATATTATTAGGATACTAGTTATTATGGAACCGAGATCTTCTACTACTAAACCTGTCAAAATACCGAACAAGACCCCTGACCCTTCTAAGGAAGACACTTATGGCACTCTAGAGGCTGTTACGGACACCGGTTGGTTAGACTCCCTCACAGGCCATCTAATGGGTTTATGGAAGTACCCTAATTCAATTTACTCCCTCACAAGCTATAAACCTAGGATAGACAAGGGTTCTTGATTAGACTTGTTAGAAAATGGTCAAAAGGTAAACTAGTTCAGACTCCTCAAGAAGCTCCTACCTACCAATTTAATGACTTAGAACAAATAATAACCTCACACCTCACAGCTATTAAAGTTAGTAGAATACTTAAACTTATTTAATTATCGAATATTGCTTCTAAGGTGTATTGGCCAATTAACCTCAAAGATTATAATATAAAATCACAATCTAGCATGAACTTATTCCGTGAAAGACATTCACCAAGAGTCACACGAAGCAATAAACAATATTCACACACTTTTAAGCATGCATATACATCAAAAAATAATCGAGTCGACTACTTTTGCAAGTAATCCATAAATAACTAGTAATCCATAATAAAAATCAAAACTTTACAAAACCATTCATCTAATCTAGGTAGTATCGAAAATCTAGCCAATTATAGTCACTAAAACAAACAAACAAGTTATGTTAGGTCCTAGAAGTGTGAGACTGGCGCATCAAATGTACGCAAAGGTCTATGTTAGCTAACTATGATTAACTGGGTTAGTTTGTATTAGGTTTGGACCGTTTTAGGTCACTCGGGCATGCCATAGGCCATGTGGTCCAGGCAAGCCCAAGGGAAGCCCATGAAGGGCATAGGCAAACCCTAGGTATATAAGGAACATTATGTCATAATTAGGGTTAAGCTTTTAAAGAGAACGTTGGTACCCTCCACCATTCTAGAGAGAGATACCAAGAGGTGTGAAGAACTTGTATCAGACGGTTTTGCTATTCGTAGTAATAGAATCGTATGCAAGTTTGAAAGTGATTCGCGTGTTATTCTCGTTCATCTCATTTCTCTTATTTTCGGTTTTCTTGAATAGTTTGGATTCTGCCAATCCTTGGTGATTGCTTGATATTGTTGTCAGACCTATATTATTTGGGACTTACAATTGGTATCAGAGCCTGTTTGAACCTATTTCCAGGCTCAGACCTGATATCACACTGTTTCGGATTGCACCTGCTGCTATTTCAGAGTTTCGGTTGTTTTTCTGTTATATATTTCGGATCATCTCGGACGAACTCAGATTAACTACTTGAATATCTTGGATCTTTGGTGAAGACTCGAATCATCTCGGATTCCATCTCGAATCATTACTTGCATCTTGGATTCCATCTCGAAATAATATCAGCTTGCATTTCGACCATCTCGGATTGACTTCTTGTATCTCGAACTCATCTCAAATCTATCTCGGATCAACATCATAGTATCTCGAATAATCTTCAAAAACATCTAGGATCATCTTGGATCATAGTTCTTGAAGATTGGTTGTATCTCGGATCATCATCAAGGCATCTCGGATTGTATCTCGAATCGAGTTACTTTTCCCAGTTCGAGATACAATTCGAATTCGAGTTACTGTTCCAAATTGCTGAGGTGGAATTTTAACAAGCTGAAGTACTCGGTAGTAAACGTTTTCGTGCATAGAAAATTATCCATAAAGTATTTTTGAAAACAGGCAGCATAAAAAAAGGCACGAAAAATTCTGAAAAAGGTCTTTGACATTATATATCATTGGATTCGTAATTTTGAGACGAGTCTAACAGTCTATTTTGGTAAAAACTGTTTTTGGACATTTTTAATGTTTTTACTGGTATGATTTCGATTATCCGAAGATGTTTACAACCCAAGCTCAGTACTCGAACAAAGTTTTCAGCCTAGTATGTAATCCAAAGCCGAATGCAAATCCGAACATTGTCTTTAGCCCACTGATCAAAGCATCCGTTAACAGCAATGGACCCTAGGCACAAAATCAATACCAAAACTTGCGGGACCAAGTGAAGGAAAAGCTGAATGAGTTTATTGGAAACTATAATGTTGATCTTGTCGTGGAATTATGATGCACTTGCTTAAACATGGGAGGTGAATGAGGAAGCAAGGAATGAGATGAATTCCTTTTTGGGTGATGACAAAGACTCCTTTGTATCCTGGTTCTGGGAACATTTACACTCAAACCAAGAGCTATACGTACAATCAAAGGAATCTCATCCTTAAGAAGTGGCTGAACAGAAACCTCAAGCCATGAAGCAGCAATCAGTATCCCAGCACCCCAAACTCTACCTCAAGCCCAAACTCAAGCTGACAAACCAAGATCGCTCATTGACACAATCAACTACCTTTTGTGCACTATACCTTGCAGGAATAAGGTTTCTCAACTCAGGGCACTTAATTCCAAAATGGCTAATGATTACAATAATGCAATGGCTCAGTGCATCGGCCTTCGAAAAAGTAACAAGTTACTCACAGAAAAGGTTGAAGCACAAAAGAAAGACATACCTCAGCTCCACTTGGACGTAAATCAACAAAAATGTTGGGTCCATGATTACAAAAATAGATTACATTCAAAAACCATGGAATGCGACTTGGTAAGAGTTTAGTTGGGACTTCTTGCTGGAAAATATCAACAAAACAAAGTTAATATAAAGAAGTTTGATACATCCATCAAGCTCGTTCAAGACGTGTGCAATGTGCAGCTAGCATATAAGGAGAAAAAAGGGGAAGGGTTTGGGATTCAATCAGGTTGCCCCACCGTATAATTACAACTACACGACAATGCCTGAAACCGAAGAAGAAATAGAGAGAGCACAACATGTGGTGTATGAAAAACCCAGTGATTATACATCAGACACACGGGAACCATTTGGTGCTATTGACTCTCCTAATCATTTAGTTGTAGTGTCTAGTCTTTCATCTAATAAACCAGGACTCTCCAATTCTATCAAAGCTGATGAAGAGAGAGCTGACATGAACACAACTCCAAGTGCGCAAACTTAACAATCTGAACCTTCTACTTGTGACGAAAAGGTTCAGATCATGCAACAAGAGCCGAAACGAGCAGATTAGAGACGAGGAAAGAAAAGGTCTAATCGTCGAAGACAATCTCGCTCTCCGGGATCATCAACGGGCATCAATTGTCCTAAAACGGCTCATGATGTAAAGAATGTCTTTGTTAAGCTAGTCACTAATGGCAAATGTGAGAAATGTATATTTGACTGTGCTAACAAAGCTTTTGGAAAGTCTGGTGAGATTTCTGAACAAAACTTGCAGTCGAGGGCAAACAAGAAGAATCAAAAGAAATCTCCACCACAGAAGGCCCTTGCAAATGATAAGTACAAACATCCAAATTCATCTTCGTCTGCAAGAAACATGCAAGGAAATCAAGCACAGAAGGGATCAGTTTATCCTTCAGGGCTTGCAAGAGCTACACATGCTGATCAGAATGCCTTATACGTGAAGAGACAACATGCTTTAATTGCGGCATTCCTGGTCACATTGCTTGGAACTGCACACATAGTCCCCATGCTTCCGATCATGCTCAAAATCAGAGGGTTGCACCAAAGAATAGCAATCATTCCAAGCCGATGAAGGTATCATCACCTGAGGCAATGAAGCATGTGAATCCCAAGGTTAACCCATCTGGTGGGGATTGTAAACAAAAAATATGTTCAGTTGAAACTACTAAGTTAGTTTCTTTGTTTATTTGTGTTTTTGTAAATATTCTTATATTTAAAAATTAAAAATAGAAAATCCAAAAATAGTGTCTTGTTTTTACTAAATCAAAAAATAAATAATAATAATAATAATAATAATAATAATAATAATAATAAATAGAGTGATTTCTTTGCTTTATTTAAAATTAATAACCGTTCTTGAAGATTTGACTAATCATCAAAAGATGAAGGAAATTTGAATTTTGATCCGAGTACAAGTACTCGGATGTACCAAGTGTTCATGCGGTACTCTTCCTGTTGCATAAGAATGTTCGCTTATAAATTTCTGAGAATTGTGCAGATCTTGATTTAGATCAAGAAACAGGGGTTGCTAAAAATTGAGATGTTGTTAGTTGCCGACAAAGCGTGAAGTATCACAACAGCAAAGTGTACCTGAGTCAGAAGAACCAAATACCAGTCATTGTCTGATAGTGATAGTAATTCGAAGAAGTACTTGTGAACCTGCTTGCTTGAAAGAGAAAGATTGAAGAAGAAAAGAGCTGCTGAGATTCCTCCTCTCGCATTCTTTTTGATAAGGATGTTTAAAGCAAAGCTGATCAGGATCCTGATATGAAGCTAACAATAATAGCAGAAGAAAGAGACCTAGTGCTGAGAGTTCGTTGAAGTATGAGGTCCCAGAAGTGTGAGCCTAACTTCCACAACACTTACAAGATAGTGACAACTATAGACTCTGTTGAAGACGTTGCTGAATGTATGCTATTAAGACAATTTTATGCATCAGTCTAGGGAGAGATTGTTAGGTCCTAGAACTGTGAGACTGGCACGTCAAATATACGTAACGGTCTATGGTAGCTAACTAGGATTAACTGGGTTAGTTTGTATTAGGTTTGGACCTTTTTAGGTCACTCGGGAGGGGCATAGGCAAACCCTAGGTATATAAGGAACATTATGCCATAATTAGGGTTAAGCTTTTAGAGAGAACTTTGGTACCCTCCACCATTCTAGAGAGAGAGACCGAGAGATGTAAAGAACTTGTATCAAACGGTTTTGCTATTCGTAGTAATAGAATCGTATGCAAGTTTGAAAGTAATTCGCGTGTTATTCTCATTCATCTCGTTTCTCTTATTTTTGGTTTTCTTGAATATCATCAAGTTTGGATTCCGCCCATCCTTGGTGATTTCTTGATATCGTTGTTGGATCCGGATTATTCGGGACTTACACTTTAAGAACAAGAAACATGGTTCGAAAACAAGAAACAAAGAAAATATGAAACCCGAATGGTTAAACACGATGCAGATGCTTTCCTATGCTTCAAGACTTCAACCAGTTGCTTTGAGAACTCGAAAATGCTCCAAACTTTCGCCCAAGTTGCTAGTTCGTAACTAGGTTTATTATGAATGATTAAGATGTTTATATATTACTTCCAGCAACAATCCAGCTACACAAACTCTACTGCAATTTTAATCCCCGTCGCGTAACGCGATGGGTAACTCACATGGGCGTCGTATAACGTGGCGCTTTGAATTTCAACAAATTATATTTAATTGCCTCGCGTTACGCGAAGGCCTTTCCATTTCACGATCGTGTAGCGTGACGGGTTCTTTTTCTCAAAATTCTTGATTTTCGTTCCCGTTCAGCTACGACACGACCCGACTCTCGTTTCTAACTCTTTTCTAGTAGACTTTAAGCATTTTCTCATCTTTTCAGCAACCGAGACCTTCAAACAAACAAACTATCAAAAGAAACTATATCTACCTAAAAACCGAAATAATTGAATACGGAATTATACAAAATATAAATGATAAATGTATTTATTTTGCAATACATCAGTCCTCTCGAAAGGTGGCGTCCTCTCGAAAGTGTCATATGTGTGTATCTCAGTCTCAACTATACAATATTTAACATACGTTTCATCTAGCCTAATCGTACAGTGGCGGACACAAACAATAAGCACTAACATTATAGTCGTTTGAAAATCAAGGGAGAAGTGGCTTTATGAGTTAACAATATTGTATTTTCCTATTTTGCCCTTTTCCCCACTTGTTTTCCTTGTTTTTAGTTACGTATATTCTAAAATTGGGGAATTGATCTTGCAAATCAATGGTCAAACTCTCCTCCTACACTTCAGTGTTCTTGTACAATAACCTTTCTCAACATATTATTTATATGATACAAGGTTAGACATCCATCTACTTCACAAGTTCAATAAAAACAATAAATTCCAAAAAAAATTAACAAACTTCAGCACTACAATTACATATTATCCCATAACGAATAATAACTAAAGTAAATTATAAATATTCAAAAGTAAAAAACGTAAAACTGTAAATCTTCAATCCCGCATAATTATTTTTCGAACTTCTTGCCTATTCTACTAGTGAAACTCATACTAGACTCCTCATTAACCCTATATTTTAACTAAAAGACACATTTTTTGTAATTTTAACTATCACTTTTAAAAATCATTCCACATCTATTCCTCATTCATATCTCTATATTATTATTACTTTATTATTTATTTCTCTTCTTCCAATTACAATCTTCACTATTGTTATATATTAATAAAAATTTCTAACAATTAAAGTTATTTCTTTAAATTTCACACATCATTATATGGTGTTGATTTTTATCTACATTTTAATATAAATTTTATGAAAATTTATGATTATAATTAAATATTTTTATAACCCGAACATGTCTTAGTTTTTATAAGTGTATATTTAAATATGTAGATAATATTTTTACATGAAAAAGTTAAAAAAATAATAAAATAATTAATTCAGGGATGAATTGTAGTGCCTCAAATTTAGGAGATTGCACTACCACTTTTTAAATTTTAGGGGATAGGGAAATTGGATAAGGAGTCTAATGTGGAGTAAAAAAAGAAGATTTTTTTTGTCATTTGTTTTATACTAATAGATGAACCCCGCTCTTTGCGACGGACACAATAGCATAACATAGACGAGTGCCAAATAAAGCTGCAAAGATTCCTCTCCTTTATTAAGCAATGTCTAGTAGCTTTTAATTTTTCCATTGAGTTTTGTAAGGCTGAAATCGGAAAACCTAAAATGGAAACACCAAGAAATATATGACTTGCTTGATTAACTTTGTGCATTCCCATATTATAAGTTTACACTAATTGACTATATCCTTAAGTAACTACCTTGAGTAACTGTAAAAAAGACTGATGACGTAGGTAGCTCAAGCTCAAAAAAATGACTTAGACATAATATAGCTTAAAGGGTTGAAAGCTAAAAGTGTTCGGAATCGACAACTATCATGAATAGCAAAAAGAATGAGAACAGTGCGCAGTCACATCAACACTTTACGTGTATACTCTCCTTCCCAACCACAACAGAGCATGTACAAGAGCACACTCTTTTACCCGCAGGTCCAAACCCTTTAACCTACCAAGAAGGACAAGTCCCCCACTGCAGCCAAGGATCACTGGTCAAATGTCCCATCTCATTCAGGAGGAACTCACCAGATCAGCTCAGATCACTCTTGATCTCTCATCTTACTTCTCCTCTCTAGAACTTGCTTTGCGCTTGTTCTATGATTCGCTTAACACTACATCATCACACTTGATATTAACATTCTAGGTTATACACTTCTCAATCCAGAATCCAAATTGAACAACTGACAACAGTGATCTCTCTCCACATGTTGCAAATGTGGGGGGACCCCACGACCTGCGTTACGCAAACCGAAACCCTTGAACCCTTTTGCCTAACCAGTCCAGTCACTATCCTTGGTCTTATATTTGTTGTAGCAACAAGTTGGTGCCCACCGTGGGGTTGCGCCACTTACTTTTCTTGAAAGACCAGTAGTGTAGCTCCATTTCCATCAAGTACACCACGTCTGAAAGCGAGTCCCCCAGCGAGGTTAACTAAGTATCACGAACTCCAACACTTAATGTCGGCCAAACATCACCGGCTGCATCCACACAATTTTCTACTCCGGGAAGCACTCCAACGGTAATCATAATCCCGGAGTTTTTCCTCTTTTCAGGCAACGACCCCTTCTCGCTCAGGGTTCCCTCCCCCCAAGTCGGTGCTACGAGTACACTGGAACGCATCGACTTGACACTCGAGGGAGTAGCTCGAAACTTCTTACAACTGAGATCCCTTCTCAATCAACATGTGAGCCAAGAGAGGGAAAAGGGGGTAAGGATAAGATTGGACTACGACGAGTTTGAACCATCGTTGTCACCCGGCCCCCCACATCTTCCTTTCATTAGCTCACATACGACCACCGCTCACTTTGAAGCTGGTCCAAGTGTGACGAACCAAACATTTAACCCAAGACCTTATTGTTTTGGAAGGTCGAGTCCAACTACTTTTGCCTTATTCACTTCCCAACCTGCGGTGACCGACACACCTCTTAGACATGAAGCCACCCTTGAGCAATTATTGCTATCACTAGCTTCAAGTGTTCTCCCTCATGTTGCCACTACGTGGGAACGAGCCATGAAGTCTTACCTCTGGCTCGAAGTGCCGCCATGAGTGCTCCAGTTGGGAACAAATTACATGGCTACATCCGAAAGCCTTCAAGGCTTCAACCTGATTCCTCAGTTGATGACACAAATGATGGCATAGTTTCCTTGATAGCACTTCATCAATCAAGTGTTGTCCACTCACCAAGGAACCTCAAACAGTAATCTGGCCTCAAGAACAGAAGAAGATCTTGCCAAACCCTAAAAACCCAACAATTTGTCCGGTTTTTCTCAACAAATTGTTGACTATGATTTTCAAACCCGGATCAAGATGCCATCCCATATGAGAACGTATGACGGAACTGAAGATCCAGAAGACCACCTCCAAATCTTTACTAGGGCAGCTCGGATTGAAAAATGGTCCAACGCTAATGTTGCCTCATGTTCATGCAAACCCTTGTAGGGTCTGCAAGGATATGGTTCAACGACCTACCTGACAAAAGCATTTGAACCTTCGATGATCTAAGCAAAGTTTTTTTAGCCAACTTTTCACAACAACGGAGGTACATCAAGGATGCTACAGTTATCTTGAAGATAAAACAACAAGATGACGAAAGTCTCAGAGAATTCATCAAAAGATACAAGAAAGAAGGGTTAACCTACGTGGCTACTGATGAAAAAATGAGGGTGGCAGGATTCATGAATGCCATCACCTCCAAATATCTCACAAGTGATTTCAACAAATGCCTACCCAAAACCCTTGAAGAAGAGGCCCTAGAAAGGGCTGAAACTCACATTCGTGGAGAGGAAGTTGTTGACATGAAAGAACAAAGGAAAAGAGCACCTACTTGGCGAAGCAACAATCCCAACAGAAAAAGAGGAAACTTTGGTCCTTATCACAAACGGTTCAAAGGTTCAGACTCTAGAAGGCCTGAAGGTCGGAACCCTCCAAGCCGTGAAAAGACCATAAACTTCACAGCTTTAACCAAGACCCCACAAGAAATCTTGGCCACTGAAGAAGTAAAACATAGCTTCCGACCTCCTCGACCTTTGCCTAAAAGTAAGAGAAACGAGAACTCTACCCAATACTGTGAGTTTCATGAAGAGAAAGGCCACCATACGAACAATTGCTTTCAACTCAAGAAAAGAATTGAGGAGGCTATCAAGTCCAGGGAACTAGCCCACTTAGTGAAAGGGGTAAGGGACAAGATGGCTGAAGGAAAAAGCAAAGAAATGAACATGGTGGATGTTGATGGAAAGGCCTCCCACAAACGACCACGTTTGGAGGCTTGGGATGACATTGCGTCTGTTTCCCACCACCCGAAGGGGACTTGCTATCCAAACCCCTGGTGGTGGAAGCTATGTTGGGAATACTCAAGACATACAATTCTTACATTGACACTAGAGTAGCAACAGAGATTATGATTGAAAAATGCTTCAATCATCTCAACAATGATGTTCTCAAGGCTTCAACCATCTGAATCCTCCATCAAAGGTATCGCCGACATACCCATTAAGCCTTTGGGCCAACTAACCCCTCATGTCTGTTTTAGTGAAGAAAAAATGGAAAGAACCAAACCACTCACCTTTGTGGTGATGAACATTCCTTTCAATTATGATGTTATCATAGGTAGGCCAGGACAAAGTGCATTTGGAATGGCAGTGTCAGTTGGCTAAGGCACCGTGAAATTCCCTACTGAACGAGGTATAGCAACCCTTCAACCAACACAAGAAGCTTTCTTAGTTGAAGGAGAGAGTTCAAAGGAAAACGAGGATGATAAACAAGGATGGATCATTAACCCGAAATATCCTCAACAAAGGATAAGGGTAAACACCAAGCTTACTGAAGAAACCTATCTCATCTCAAGAAGCTGCTCCTGCATAATATGGACATCTTTGCATGGTGTCACGAAGACATGACCGGAATCCCCCGAAGTATTGCCGAGCATGAGCTCAAAATTCTATCTGATGTAAAATCTGTTGTCTAGCAAAAGAGAAGCCTAACCCCAGATAGAAGCCTTGCAGCTTGTAAGGAGGTTGAAGGGCTTGTTCAAGCCGGAATCCCCCGAGAAGTCAAGTATCATTCTTGGATAGCCAACCCAGTAATGGTCTGTAAACCGGATGGACCCTGGAGAATGTGCATTGACTTCAAAGACCTAAATAAAGCATGCCCAAAGGATTGCTATCCATTACCAGAAATCAACCTAAAGGTTGATTTGCTCACAGGCTTCCCTCTCAAATGCTTTCTTGATGCCTATAAAGGCTACCGTCAGATTCAAATGAAACAAGAGGATGAAGAGAAAACGACATTCCATACTGACAAAGGTATCTTTTGTTACCAAACAATGCCTTTTGGTTTAAAAAATACAAGGGAAACTTATCAATGTTTGGTAGACAAAGCATTTGCTGAACAAATAGGCAAAAACATGGAAGCCTACGTTGATGATTTGGTGATCAAAAGTAAAACCGAATGTCACTGCTTGATGATGTACAATAAACTCTCCGTAACCTAAGAAAGATCAACATAAAGCATAA
Source organism: Scalesia atractyloides (assembly GCA_947069175.1). Lineage (NCBI taxonomy): Eukaryota > Viridiplantae > Streptophyta > Magnoliopsida > Asterales > Asteraceae > Scalesia > Scalesia atractyloides. The sequence continues at coordinate 57,446,428 of CAMTDV010000027.1, forward strand.
ACTTGTAAAGTTCTCATTTGGTTTTGAAGAAGGCAAGTTCTTGGGGCACATAGTGGGAGAACAAAGCATAAAGGCTAATCTTAACAAGGTTAAAGCCATCATTGACACAAAGTCCCCACATGTAACATCCGTCGAAAAACGTTCGTTTATTAATCGAATATCCAGTTAAAAATTTTCGTTGCTTATTTAATGCTCAAATTAATTTTAAACGATACATAATTAATAAATAAATTAGAATTTAAAATCTATAATTACAAATTAATAATAAATAAGGAATAAAAAAATAAAAGGAGACGCCGGGTTTCGAACCCGGGTCACCCGGGTCACCCGCTTCAACAAACGCACAACACACCGCTCCGCCACTTGCCTTTTTGTGAATATTACGAAAACAAATAATACTTAAGATGAGATCCGGATTCAAACCAGAAACAGCCGCGCTAAGTCACCGGCTATCATCAAGAAACCGGATTTTCCTCGTCAATCCTCGAATGCAACCGATAGACTCAATCAAGGAGTCAACAATCCCCAATCAGTTATGCAATCAGTTAGACAAATTCATCTTGACCGAAATTTTGAAACTGAAATCATGTGTTGATATTGGGCACTATAAATATCGATGCATCTCTTCTCAATTTCACTCGCATACTATCTCAAAACATTACCCAAACTACTCTCGAACTTTCTGCTCAACTATCTGTTCAACCTGCAAGTCGCCGGAATCCCCAGTTACTCGCCGGAAAACTGAAGAATCCATTCCAGTGTTGCCTTACTCTATAAATAGGACTTCTAGAACCCAGACAGAAATCACCCACACTCACCTCAAACTCCCTGTAGAGCCTCTGTCACAAGTTATACATCGCCGGAAATTTGGAACTCACCGGAGTTGGTCACCGGGATCATCAAGGTTCTATCTTCCAGTGGGTATGAATCTTTAAAACCTTTCCATGTTCATGTTTAATTCCGTTAGTGGTAAACCAGTAATCAAAATTGTCAAAAATTTAGATAACAGTCGGGTTGATTCAAGGGTTTCATAAAAACGAAGAAGATGAACAGCGAGTAGTTGATAAGTATAATTAAAAATGGGATTTGTATCGGGTTAGACACACAGTCCAGTGGTGGACTGTGTGCATTTGAAACGCAAAGATATCGAGTTCGAGTCCCATACATAATGCTGAATCCTTTATATTAACCGAGCATTTTTATAACGTAAAACAAAACATATAATACCTAAATATAATTAAAATCAGTATTTTAACGAGGTTAGACACACAGTCCAGCGGTGGACTGTGTGCAAAGTCAAACCACAGGTCCCGAGTTCGAATCCTGCTTCTGTAACCGGTTCTGGCAATTATCAAAGCTTTTTAAATAGAGACAGAAATGAATTAATCGAATTAATTTAAAAATATAATTAAAATCAGATTTATTTCGGATTAGACACGTAGCTCAGTTGGTAGAGCTGCGTGCACGCATACGGGAGGTCACAAGTTCGAACCTCACTCAGCGCACATAATTAACACGGTCCGACCGGTCAATGGTCAACGGTCAAAAAGTCAAAAATTTATTTTATTTTTTTTAAAAATCAATTAAAAACACTTAAAAATAATATTTTTGAAGTATAAAATTTCCTTAAACTCACAAAAATAAATCTAACAATCCCATTAAGAACACTAATTAAAAATATTAATCTCAAATAAAAGTTTATTTATTTATCGAATTATTATGTTATTATTTAGGTTAGTTTCTCTCGTGGTTAAATCCAAATTCGTGCGCATTCATCATCAATCCAAGAAACGCACCCACTGTAAGTGAATTCTTACAAATTCCCCTTTTTATTCATGTTTTGGGGTGTATCATGTGTCGCTTAAATTAATTCGCTTATTCAAACTCGTGCCATTACCATTATATGATCTAAACTTATAATGTAAATGTTGTTTGTTGTGATGTGTGTTTACATATTGTCAAGTTACGTGCAAAGCATTCATTAGGCCCATCAGTTCCTCGTGGGAGACGAGTTGAACAACGCGTGCCTCAAAATCATTCATTAGGCCCATCAGTTCCTCGTGGGAGACGAGTTGAACATCGCGTGCCTAAAAATCAATCATTTGGTGTATGTGTGTGCAATAATTAATTATGTGTTTTGTGATTAAATTTACATCTACGTTTACTCATATGTGGTTATGCACTTTATTTTAAAATCGATACAATAAACACGTTTAAATGTTTTTCATAGGATTCACTCGCCAACTTTTTGTTGACCCAAAAACCCTATTTTTACACATGATACAGGTGGACAGGTTGAAGCAAGGATCACATAGGAAATTGCCTTAGAAGAAAAATAATGAAGTCTTGAAAAATGTATAGAACATGTTGTACTTGCATGATTGATTGTAATGATTCTCCTTTAAAAAGAAATAATAAATATGAAACTTTATAATAAATGTCATGAGCTTTGATGAAAACCCAATCATGCCCCGATCACCTTTTCCGCTGCGGGTCGGGGTGTGACAGATTGGTATCAGAACTTTTGACTATTGGGATATAGGATAGGTTATTAGACCCTTAGAGCCTATACTATAGTTGATTAGATTTTAATTGTTTATGTGGTTACATGCAAACTCATGATGTTTATTTGTTTCATATTTATTACATACACAAATGCATGCAAACACTTCCACTACCATATTGGGTGATATTTAATGAGTTATACTTATTGTCAAACATAACAAGCTTACATATACATTCATCACGCCTATTTCAATGTTCACATATTCAAGTCATCCTCATATTCCTTTATTCAAGATTTTGTCGCATTTTTCGTTTTTCAATCTCATCAAAGTGAGTTCTACGACGGGCATGTAGTAATTGTAAGGGTACAAGTACCGGTAGTCGGAACGTCCTGTCTTGGTTGGCATTCGTATAAATCCAATATAACGGACCAGTTTGCCTACCTGGGGACTAACGATGAGAGTACGAAGGACCTATTAGGCCAAAGCATGCAACACCAAACGTCGTTCGAACTAACCCCACTTTGAGGTGTCACCGTGTCCACACCGGGATGCACTCCGAATTTCATACGTTACATACATATTTCTCGATTTTCTCCGGGTTTTAGTGAACGTTACCAGGCTAACACATGCGAACCACATGAAAGACCCGGTAATCATGGGGGTCCACATGATTACGAAGGTGAAGTATGGCGGCATGCAAGGCCCAATTACGAGCAAAGCCCAAGACATCCTATGGATGTAGTAGATTTATTATTCTATATTTATTTTATGAATGTTCATTCCCAAATACGACACATGACACCTAAAACGTCAAACTCATACTCTCAATGCGTATTCCTTGTAGATGTCTTCTAGTCTCGCTCGTAGAAAAATGAAAGCAAGAAAATCCCGCGAGCGCATGGCTGCCCAAATCGCTCAACAAATGGCGGCCGTAATACCCAACATTGTAGTTCAAGTTCAACAAGCCCTGACCGCTAATACCGTCAACCCAATCAATCAAGAAGATCAAAATGTTGTCAACCCTCCCCCAAATACCACAAAATGCACCTTCAAGCATTTCAAATCCTGCGACCCTCCAAAATACGAAGGGACTGAAGGTGTCACCACTCTCCTCCATTGGTTTGAGGAGATGGAAAACACCTTTCTCAATTGCGACTGCCCCGATGATCGCAAGGTGCGATATGCTACCGGTCGTTTGTTTGGAGTAGCACTTACATGGTGGAATACAGAGAAGGCCAAGCGAGGTGCTGAAGATGTTATGACTTTGACTTGGAAAGAGTTGAAGGAAATCATGACAAAACGGTTCTGTCCAAGAAGCGAAACCAAGAAATTGGAAGATGAGTTCTATTCTTTGAAACAAAAAGTGGGCGACCACACCACATACAACAAGAGATTCCTTGAGTTAAATCAAATGGTCCCCAACTTGTTCACTCCCCTCTACCGTTTGATCGAGCACTACATTCGAGGTCTTCCTTCAAAAATTCAAGACCCTGTAATAAGTACCACACCTGCAACTTTGGAAGCAGCAATGGAGTTAGCTACAGAGCTCATCGAAAACCGCATACGAAATAAGGACTTCAAGGAGGAGAAGAAGAAGGATAAAGCATCAACTGAAACCTCAAACTCCACCCAAACCAAATCCCCTTCTCAACCCACTTCTAAGAGAAAACGAGATGGGCAAATTTTCGCTGTCACTCAACATAATCAACCAGCTTCACAAGCCGTACCCCTCAAAGCTATCCCAATCACTCAAATAGCACCCAACTCAACTTACCCAAATAAGAAACCTTACTTTGGACCTCACCCTCAATGCAACACCTTTTTTTATCACCATCCATCTACCTTACCTTGTCGACTATGTGCGAATTGTGGACGCTATGGTCATTTGAGCAAGGTTTGCCGCACCTCTCAAAACCAAACCTCACCCCCTACTCAAAACATGATCCAAACATATCAACAACCCCAATACCCCATGTTCCCATATGTTCGAGCTTGTTTTAATTGTGGCGACCCTACCCACTTTAGAAACACGTGCCCTCGATTGGTTAGCATCATAAACGCCCAAGCTCAAGCAAACCCAGTTAACCAAGCAAATCAAGAAAACCTAACCACTAGGCCACCAGCAAGAGGAAGAGCTTATAACATCAACGCTAACCCTGTTGAAGATAATAATGGCCCAAACGAACCACCCAACTAGTCTTCCCTCACCAAAAATCAGGACTCAACTCCAACCGTCTAGTTTTTATGTTTTCTCTATGTTATCTCAATCTTTATGTATCTCAATTTTAAATTTGAAATTTATGTATCCAAGAATCTTAATGCGAATTACTATTTCAAGTTTTGTTTTATACTCATTGATTTAACATTCATATCATCATACATCTCGACGTATCTCAATCTCATCATCCAAAGAAGTTGGGTTGTATCTCACTTATACATAGACTAACCCCTTCATCATAACAAACGAGAGAGGTACTGTCATCATTAAATCATGTATCCTATCATATTTAAGACTCAAGCTTAGGTTGTTGTGTTTGTTTATGTTTTAGAGTCACATAGAACTAATCATAATTTACTGATAAAGCCAATGAAAATTTGACAAGAATATGGTGGATACGCCGCTGGTACTTCCTATATATAAGTATTCTTGCCAAAGGATTAGAGGCATTGTCAGGCGGTTTCCATGTAGGTTTTAGTAATGTCATGGTTGAAGTTTTGTTTTATACGCACTGATTTAGCATTCATATCATCATACATCTCGACGTATCTCAATCTCATCATTCAAAGAAGTTGGGTTGTGTCTCACTTTTACCTAGACTAACCCCTTCATCATAACAAACGAGAGAGGTACTGTCATCATTCAATCATGTATACTTTCAGATTTGAGACTCAGGTTTTGGTTGTTGTGTTTGTTTATGTTTTAGAGTCACATAGAACTAATCATAATTTACTGATAAAGCCAATGAAAATTTGACAAGAATATGGTGGATACGCCGCTGGTACTTCCTATATATAAGTATTCTTGCCAAAGGATCAGAGGCATTGTCAGGGGGTTATGAGAAGTTCCATGTAGGTTTTAGTGGTAGAAGTTTTGTTTTAGGATATAGCCTTATCTTTCCAAACGTATCGATTCTCTTAAACTCTTGTGCATGAGATCATACCTAGTCAATCAACTCTGTTTATCAATATTCTTTATCTTAGGCATCAAAAAGCGATTCCTGTAGCAGGGTATTCAACCCTTACTAGGAACGTTACCGCCTCAAATAAAATTTAAACTCTTACCCCCTTCGGAGTATGTCATTGTCAAAACCACCCTCCTTTCGAGTCAAACATACCACTACTTAAATTTCGGGACGAAATTCCTAAAAGTAGGGGATACTGTAACATCCGTCGAAAAACGGGTTTTCAAAACCCGGTTCGTTTATTAATCGAATATCCAGTTAAAAATTTTCGTTGCTTATTTAATGCCCAAATTAATTTTAAACGATACATAATTAATAAATAAATTTGAATTTAAAATCTATAATTAAAAATTAATAATAAATAAGGAATAAAACAATAAAAGGAGACGCCGGGTTTCGAACCCGGGTCACCCGCTTCAACAAACGCACAACACACCGCTCCGCCACTTGCCTTTTTGTGAATATTACGAAAACAAATAATACTTAAGATGAGATCCGGATTCAAACCAGAAACAGCCGCGCTAAGTCACCGGCTATCATCAAGAAACCAGATTTTCCTCGTCAATCCTCGAATGTAACCGATAGACTCAATCAAGGAGTCAACAATCCCCAATCAGTTATGCAATCAGTTAGACAAATTCATCTTAACCGAAATTTTGAAACCGAAATCATGTGTTGATATTGGGCACTATAAATATCAATGCATCTCATCTCAATTTCACTCGCATACTATCTCAAAACATTACCCAAACTACTCTCGAACTTTCAGCTCAACTATCTGTTCAACCTTCAAGCCGCCGGAATCCCCAGTTACTCGCCGGAAAACTGAAGAATCCATTCCAGTGTTGCCTTACTCTATAAATAGGACTTCTAGAACCCAGACAGAAATCACCCACACTCACCTCAAGCTCCCTGTAGAGCCTCTGTCACAAGTTATACATCGCCGGAAATTCGGAACTCGCCGGAGTTGGTCACCGGGATCATCAAGGTTCTATCTTCCAATGGGTATGAATCTTTAAAACCTTTCTATGTTCATGTTTAATTCCGTTAGTGGTAAATCAGTAATCAAAATTGTCAAAAATTTAGATAACAGTCGGGTTGATTCCCGGGTTTCATAAAAACGAAGAAGATGAATAGCGAGTAGTTTATAAGTATAATTAAAAATGGGATTTGTATCGGGTTAGACACACAGTCCAGTGGTGGACTGTGTGCATTTGAAACGCAAAGATACCGAGTTCGAGTCCCATACATAATGCTGAATCCTTTATATTAACCGAGCATTTTTATAACGTAAAACAAAACATATAATACCTAAATATAATTAAAATCAGTATTTTAACTAGGTTAGACACACAGTCCAGCGTTGGACTGTGTGCAAAGTTAAACCACAGGTCCCGAGTTTGAATCCTGCTTCCGTAACCGGTTCTGGCAATTATCAAAGCTTTTTAAATAGAGATAGAAATGAATTAATCTAATTAATATATAAATATAATTAAAATCAGATTTATTTTGGGTTAGACACGTAGCTCAGTTGGTAGAGCTGCGTGCACGCGTACGGGAGGTCACAAGTTCGAACTTCACTCAGCGCACATAATTAACACGGTCCGACCAGTCAACGGTCAACGGTCAAAAAGTAAAAATTTTTATTTTCTTTTAATTTATTTATTTTATTTTAAAATCAATTAAAAACACTTAAAAATAATATTTTTGAAGTTAGAAAATTTCCTTAAACTCACAAAAATAAATCTAACAATCCCATTAAGAACACTAATTAAAAATATTAATCTCAAATAAAAGTTTATTTATTTATCGAATTATTATGTTATTATTTAGGTTAGTTTCTCTCGTGGTTAAATCCAAATTCGTGCGCATTCATCATCAATCCAAGAAACGCACCCACTGTGAGTGAATTCTTACAAATTCCCCTTTTTATTCATGTTTTGGGGTGTATCATGTGTCGCTTAAAGTAATTCGCTTATTCAAACTCGTGCCATTACCATTATATGATCTAAACTTATAATGTAAATGTTGTTTGTTGTGATGTGTGTTTACATATTGTCAAGTTACGTGCAAAGCATTCATTAGGCCCATCAGTTCCTCGTGGGAGACGAGTTGAACAACGCGTGCCTCAAAATCATTCATTAGGCCCATCAGTTCCTCGTGGGAGACGAGTTGAACACCGCGTGCCTCAAAATCAATCATTTGGTGTATGTGTGTGCAATAATTAATATTATGTGTTTTGTGATTAAATTTACATCTACGTTTACTCATATGTGGTTATGCACTTTATTTTAAAATCGATACAATAAACACGTTTAAATGTTTTTCATAGGATTCACTCGCCAACTTTTTGTTGACCCAAAAACCCTATTTTTACACATGATACAGGTGGACAGGTTGAAGCAAGGATCACATAGGAAATTGCCTTAGAAGAAAAATAATGAAGTCTTGAAAAATGTATAGAACATGTTGTACTTGTATGATTGATTGTAATGATTCTCCTTTAAAAAGAAATAATAAATATGAAACTTTATAATAAATGTCATGAGCTTTGATGAAAACCCAATCATGCCCCGATCACCTTTTCTGCTGCGGGTCGGGGTGTGACACCACAAACCAAGAAAGTGGTGAAGAGCTTGAACGGAAAGCTTGCAGCTTTGAAACATTTCACGTCCAAACTAGCAGAAAAGTCTATGCTTTTCTTCAAAACCCTTCAAGGGTGCACAAATAAGAAAGATTCTGATGGACATAAGAGGCAGAGGAAGCTTTCAACCAAATGAAGCAACACTTGGCTTCACTCCCATACATTGCTACTCCGAAAACGGGGGAATTAATCTCTGTCTATCTTTCAATTGCTGAGGAAGCTGTCAGCGCGGTTCCTGACCATTGAACGAAATAAAGCTCGGGTACCCGTTTGATTCTTCAGCAAAACTTTAAAATTGGTAGAAACCAAGTACCCCCCATTGGAAAAAATTGCTCTAGCCCTGGTAAAAACAGCTAGAAGGTTTCGAAAGTACTTTCAAGCACACCCAATACAAGTGATCACTGACCAACCCATAAAAAGTGTGATTGAAAAACCTGAATCTTCCGTCCGATTAGCCAAATGGGCCATGGAATTAGGTGAATACAACATCACCTACATTCCAAGGAAGGCTGTCAACGCCCAAATCTTGGCTGATTTCATTGTGGAATTTCCAAAAGAAACATCAGCGGAAGTTAACACAACATAGCTGAACCATCTGACCTAGATACCTGGAAGCTTTTTACCGACGGAGCTTCCAGCCTTCAAGGGTTCGGGGCCAGCTTAGTGCTAATTAACCTCGAAAACTTAGAGTTTACATATGCTCTTCGGCTTGAATTTCAGACAACCAATAACGAAGGTTTAGTATGAAGCACTCATTGTCGGACTCAAGCTAGCCAGAAAGATGAATGTCCAAAAACTTCAAGTCTTCACAGACTTTTTACTTGTTTCAAACCAAGTAAATGACAGCTACATTGCCAAGGAACCTAACATAAAGAAATACAGGGAGAAAGCAAAGGAACTCATGAGTACATTACAATAACGTACAATCAAACAAGTTCCAAGATCACAAATAAGAAGGCTGATGCACTAAGTAAGCTTGCATCTCTTACATTTGCTCATTTCACCAAGAAAGTATTAGTCAAGGTATTAAAGACACCATCCATCCAAGAACTTGAAGTACATGATGTAATTACCGAAGAAGGGCCAAACAGATGACCCCTTTGATCAAATTCCTGAGAAAGGGTGAATTACCGAATGATCAAACGGAGGCTGAAGGGTTTGTATCAAGTCAAGGTAGTATCTGCTACAAGGAGAAGTCCTTTACAAAAAAGGGTAACTTGCACCACTACTCCGATGCATTGGCCCAGAACAAAGCCAGTTTCTGATAAAGGAGGTTCACGAGGGAATATGTGGAGCTCACTATGGCCCAAGGTCGGTAGTAGAAAAGTTGATGAACCTTGGATACTTTTGGCCTTCCATGCATCATGACAACACTGGACAACAGAAGAAATGTGAAGCTTGTCAGTTGCATGCCCCAGTACCCAAAAGCCCCAAGCATGAACTTGTCCCCATCTCCTCAGCTTGGCCATTCCACAAATGGGGTGTGGATATCGTTGGTCCATTCCCACCGGCCAAGGGAGGAGTCAAATTCTTGTTGGTAGTCATTGACTACTTCACCAAGTGGCCAGAAGTAAAATCTGTAACATTTATGTAAAACGGGTTCCAAAATCCCGCTCCGTTGAGAACTCAAGTAATTATTAAAAGTTCGTTACGCATTTATTTATTAGTGTTACTTATTTTCTTTATGGTTAACAAATAAATTTCATAATCAAATATTAATTAATAAAAGAATAAACGATAATAATATAATAAAAACTTAAAATAATAAAGAAAAATATAAAATAAAAATAAAGGGGCGGCCGGGTTTCGAACCCGGGTCCCCATCAAGCACACACACGGTTTACACCACTACACTACACACACATATCTGAATTAATTCCAACCCAAATAAATCTTATATGGACACAACTTACTGAAATCAAATTTGAAACAACCACCAGCAACGACTGTAACTCCCAACCCTCCATCAAAATCGTTTCAATCTCAAATTAAACATCGGAAGACTAATTCTAATCACACATTAAGGTTGCATCATAACTCATTTCAGTTACCAATTATGGTGGTAATCAATCTTTGACCAAAAACATTTAAAACCGATTCCGAAACTGAAACCACACTTGAACCTATAAATAGAGACCCTCGTATTCCTGTTGAACTCGTCCACGCACTCTCAAACTCTTTCTAAAACTCTCCAAAGTTTCAAGTCACCGGAATTTTGGTAAAGTCGCCGGAGGTATCACCGGAAATATCGACCACTTCCGTTTCGGTACAAATCTATCTTTTCTATTTTGGTGTCGCATATATTCTATATAAATAAATCTAATCACCGAAGTTCATATGGTTTATAAATAAACAGTCGGGTGTGTATCAGTGGGTTTAGTTTAATGAAGAAGATGAAGTTTTATATATGTACAAATATAATTAATTTCGCTATTTCAAACGGGTTAGACCAACAGTCCAGCAGTAGACTGTGTGCAATTATAAGGCATACGTCCCGAGTTCGAATCTTGTGCATGTCCGACTTTCTAAAATAAAAACCATTTTTTTAAAAGTATTCAGGGCATCTTTCAAGGAGTTTATAAATATAATATGATTTCAAATAATACTGGGTTAGACACCCAGCCTAGTTGGTAGGGCTGGGTGCAAATAGAGTAAAGGTCACGGGTTCGATTATGGATGTATGCAACGGTTCGATGGTTTTAAAATCTTTTTAAATTAAATAATTTCTTTAATAACCTAATTATTCCGGGTTAGACACGTAGCTAAGTTGGTAGAGCTGCGTGCACGTATACGGGAGGTCACGAGTTCGAACCTCACACGCTGCCAAAATCGAATATGATCCGACCGGTCAGAGCCGATCAGACCTGACAAGGTCCATATTTTTTATATTTATATTTTTATTTTATTTTATTAATTTCATTTAAAAATCATTTGCAATTCTTAAAGACAAGACTTTTTAGGTTTTAAAAACTCCATTAAATACCAAAAAATAACCTAAAAAAATCTATAAAAAGCATTAATTAAAATATTAACTATTACTTATTTATTTAATTATTACGTTATTATTTAGGCTAGTTTTCTCTGTGGTTAAATCTCAACTCGTGCGCGTTCGTCACCAAATCAAGGAAACGCACCCACTGTAAGTGAATCCTTACAAATTCCCCTTTTTATTCATGTTTTGGGGTGTATCATGTGTCGTTTCGTATATTTCGTTTATTCAAACACTTGTGCTATTACCATTATATGATCTAGCGTGTGTTGTAAATGTTATTTGTTGTATTGTGTGTTTACATTTTTGTCAGTTGCGTGCAATCATTCACATTAGGCCCATCAGTTCCTCGTTGGAGACGAGTTGAGCATCAGGTGCCGCATTAGACCGGCTCCATTTGATTGAGCCTTGATCTCATTGTTCATCATTTGTCATGCTTGTGTGTACATTGATTGATAATATGTGGATTGTGGTTAGATTTACATATGCGTTTACTCATATTTGGTTTATGCACATTTTTTTAATAACCAATATAACTAATTCTTTCAAATGTTTAAATAAGATTCACTCGCCAACTTTTTTTTACCCAAAACCCTATTTTTTTACAAATGATTTAGGTGGACAGGTTGAAGCAAGGAATACATAGGAAATTGCCTTAGAAGAAAAACAAAGAAGTCATGAATGTTGTGTGTAAAACATATTGTGCTTGTATGTATACGTGTTTGTTGTAATTTATCCTTTAAATTGGATGTACTAAATATGAAACTTTATTATAGTAAATGTCATGAGCTTTGATGAAAACCCAATCATGCCCCGACTTTTATTTCCGCTGCGTGTCAGGGTGTGACAGATTGGTATCAGAGTTTTTGACTACAGGGATATATGATAGGTTATTAGACCCTTAGAGCCTATACTATAGTCGATTAGATTTTTAATTGCTTATATGGTTACATGCAAACTTATGATGTTTATTTGTTTCATATTTGTTACACACACATATACATGCAAGCACTTCCACTATCATTTTATGGAACAGAACATGCTTATATGGTTACATGTAAACTCATGATTTTTATTTGTTTCATATTTGTTACACACACATATGCATGCAAGCACTTCCACTGTCATTTTGTGGAACATAACATGCTTACATATACATCCATCACGCACATTCCAATTCTCACATAAAGCATTCTCATATTTCCTTATTCAATATTTTGTCATGTTTTCATTTTTCAATCTCATCAAAGTGAGTTCCACGACGGGCATGTAGTAACTGGAAGGGCGCAAGTACGGGTAGTCGAAACGTCTTGTCTAGGTTGGCAATCGTATAAATCCAATATAACGGACTAGTTTGCCTACCCGGGGACTAACGATGAGAGTACGAAGGACCTATTAGGCCAAATCACGCCACACCAAACGTCGTGTGAACTAACCCCACTTTGAGTTGTCACTGTGTCTACACCTGGACACCCTCCGACCTTATACTTTGCGATCATGTTTTACGATTTTCATTCGGGTGGTGTGAATGTTAACAGGCCAACACCAATGTGAACCCTACCAGAGCCCAGTAATCATGGGGGCCCACATGACTACCAAGGCCAAGTATGGGGACATATGGGGGCCCAAACATGAGCAAAGCCCAAGACATCGTATAGATGTAGCAATTATTTTCTTCATTTGTTTTGTGAATGTTCATTTCTAAATACGACACATGACACCTATACGTCAAACTCATACTCTCGTTACGTATTCCTTGTAGATGTCTTCTAGTCACTCTCGTAGAGGTAGGAGATCAGGAAAATCCCGTGAGCGCATGGCTGCCCAAATCGTTCAACTGATCGCCGCCATACTTCCTGATATCCTAGTTCAAGTCCAACAAGCTCTTGCCGCTAATCCCATCAACCCAATCAATCAAGAAGGTCAAAACGTTGTCAACCCTCCCCCAAATACCACCAAGTGCACCTATAAGCACTTCAACTCATGTGATCCTCAAAAGTACGAAGGTACTGAGGGAATCACTTCTCTTCTTTGATGGTTCGAGGAGATGGAAAGTACATTCTTCAACTGTGATTGTCCCAACAACCGTAAAGTGCGCTATGCTACTGGACGCTTGTATGGAATAGCCCTCACGTGGTGGAATGCTGAGAAGGGCAGACGAGGCGTCAAAGCCGCTGTAGCTCTAACTTGGGAATAATTGAGGGAGCTTATGACTAGACGTTCTTGTCCAAGAATTGAGATTAAGAAACTAGAGGACGTGTTCTATTCATTGAGGCAAAAAGAGGGAGATCACATAACCTATAACAAGAGGTTCCTCGAATTAAACCAAATAGTTCCAAATTGTTTTACCCCTCTCTACCGTTTGATCGAGCACTACATTCAGGGTCTTCCTCCAAAGATTTAGGACCCTGTGATGAGTACTACACCTGCAACTTTGGAAGCAGCATTGGAGCTAGCTATGGAGCTTACCGAAAACCACATTATGAATGGAGATTTCAAGGATGAGAAGAAGAAAGATAAAACACTAACCGAAATCTCAACCCCAACCCAAACTGAATCCTCTTCCCAACTCACTACCAAAAGGAAGCGAGACGGAAAAAATTTTGCTGTTACTCAAAGCAGTCAATCAGCTCCACAAGCCGTACCTCTTCAAGCTATCCCAATCACTCAAGTAGCACCCAACTATGCTTACCCAAATAAGAAACCCTTACATTGGACCTCACCCTCAATGCAACACCTGCTTTTTATCACCATCAACCTACCATACCCTGTCGATTGTGTGCTAATTGTGGGCATTATGGTCATCTAAGTAAGACTTGTCGCGTGCCCCAAAACCAAGCTCCACCCCCTGCTCAAAACATGATCCAACCCTATCAACAACCCCAATACCCTATGGTTCCACATGTTCGAGCTTGCTTTAATTGTGGTGACCCTACCCATTTTAGAAACACGTGCCCTAGATTGGTTAACATCATTAACGCCCAAGCTCAAGCAAACCCAGTTAACCAAGCAAACCCAGCACCTCCACCAGCGAGAGGAAGAGCTTACAACATCAACGCCAATCCAGTTGAAGTCAATAATAGTGCAAACGAGCAACCTAACTAGCCTTCCATCACCAAGAGTCAAGATTCAGCTCCAACCATTTAGTTTTTAATGTTTTCTATAAATCTCAATCATTGTATATCCCTGTTTCAATTTGGGAACTTATGTATCCAAAAATTTTAATGTTAATTGATATCATTGTTTTATTTCATGTCTTTACTCATAGATTTATAATTTAATGTCATCATACATAATGACGCACCTCGTCTCATCAATTAAAGAAGTTGGGTCATGTCTCACTTTTTCATAGACTTACCCTTTCATCATAACACAGGAGAGAGGTACCGTCGTCATTCAGTCATGTATTCTTTCAGATTTGAGATTCAAGCTTTGGCTGTTGTGTTTGTTTATGCTTTGTAGTTTTTAGGATGAGCCATATAGAAGTAATCATAATTTACTGACAAAGCCAATAAAAATTTGACAAGAATATGGTGGATATGCCGCTGGTACTTCCTATATATAATTATTCTTGTCAAAGGATCAAAAGCATTGTCAGGCGGTTATGAGAAGTTTGGTGTAGTTTTCAATATCGTAATGGTTGAAGTTTTTCATCTGGTGATATAAGTTTATCTTTTTAATGCATCGATTTTTCTTAAAACTCTTATGCATGAGATCGTATCCAGTCAATCAACTTTGTGTATCAACGCTTCTCATCTTAGGCATCAAAAAGCGATTCCTGTAGCAGGGTATTCAACCCATACTAGGAACGTTACCGCCTCAATCAAAATCCAAAATTTCACCTGGTGATGTAAACCTTTAACGTTAAATCCAAAACTCACACTCCTTTTTTCTGTTAAAAGATACTTATATTTTTGATCGACGCATCTCGTGGGAGACGAAATTTTTTTTCCGATAGTCAGAGTACGTTGGAAGTCAAAACGAGGACCTGAGTTTACATGGGAACGCAATGCGCGAAAAATACCTGCATCTTTTACCAGTTAGAACTTCTACCTAAATTTCCGGGACGAAATTTCTGAAAGTAGGGAATACTGTAACATTTATGTAAAACGGGTTCCAAAAACCCGCTCCATTGAGAACTCAAGTAATTATTAAAAGTTCGTTACGCATTTATTTATTAGTGTTACTTATTTTTTTATGGTTAACAAATAAATTTCATAATCAAAATATTAATTAATAAAAAATAAATTATAATAATATAATAAAACCTTAAAATAATAAAGAAAAATATAAAATAAAAATAAAGGGGCGGCCGAGTTTCGAACCCGAGTCCCCATCAAGTACACTCACGGTTTACACCACTACACTACACACACATATCTGAATTAATTCCAAACCAAATAAATCTTATATCGACACAGCTTACTGAAATCAAATTTGAAACAACCGCCGGCAACGACTGTAACTCCCAACCCTCCATCAAAAATCGTTTCAATCTCGAATTAAACATCCGAAGACTGATTCCAATCACACATTAAGGCTGCATCACAACTCATTTCGGTTACCAATTATGGTGGTAATCAATCTTTGACCAAAAACATTTAAAACCGATTTCGAAACTGAAACCACACTATAGAGACGCTCGTATTCCTGTTGAACTCGTCCACGCACTCTCAAACTCTTTCTAAAACTCTCCAAAGTTTCAAGTCACCGGAATTTTGGTGAAGTCGCCGGAGGTATCACTGGAAATATCGACCACTTCCGTTTCGGTACAAATCTATCTTTTCTATTTTGGTGTCGCATATATTCTATATAAATAAATCTAATAACCGAAGTTCATATGGTTTATAAATAAACAGTCGGGTGTGTATCAGTGGGTTTAGTTTAATGAAGAAGATGAAGTTTTATATGTGTACAAATATAACTAATTTCGCTATTTCAAACGGGTTAGACACACTCAGCAGTGGACTGTGTGCAATTATAAGGCATACGTCTCGAGTTAGAATCTTGTGCATGTCCGCTTTCTGAAATAAAAACCATTTTTTAAAGTATTCTAGGCATCTTTCAAGGAGTTGATAAATATAATATGATTTCAAATAATACTGGGTTAGACACCCAGCCCAGTTGGTAGGGCTGGGTGCAAATAGAGTAAAGGTCACGGGTTCGATTCTGGATGTATGCAACGGTTCGATGGTTTTAAAATCTTTTTAAATTAAATAATTTATGTAATAACCTAACTTGTATATAAGATAAATTAAATTAGATATTATTCCGGGTTAGACACGTAGCTCAGTTGGTAGAGCTGTGTGCACGTATACGGGAGGTCACGAGTTCGAACCTCACACTCTGCCAAAATCGAATATGATCCGACCGGTCAGAGCCGGTCAGACCTGACAAGGTCAATATTTTTTTATATTTTTTTTTATTTTATTTTATTAATTTCATTTAAAAATCATTTGCAATGCTTAAAGACACGACTTTTTAGGTTTTAAAAACTCCATTAAATACCCCAAAAATAAAATAAAATCTAATAAAAAGCATTAATTAAAATATTAACTATTACTTATTTATTTAATTATTACGTTATTATTTTGGCTAGTTTTCTCTCGTGGTTAAATCCCAACTCGTGTGCGTACGTCGCCAAATCAAGGAAACACACTCACTGTAAGTGCATCCTTACAAATTCTCCTTTTTATTCATGTTTTGGGGTGTATCATGTGTCGTTTCGTATATTTCGTTAATTCAAACACTTATGCTATTACAATTATGTGATCTAGCGTGTGATGTAAATGTTATTTGTTGTATTGTGTGTTTACATTTTTGTCAGTTGCGTGCAATCATTCACATTAGGCACATCAGTTCCTCGTTTGAGACGAGTTGAGCATCAGGTGCCTCATTAGATCGGCTCTATTTGATTGACCCTTGATCTCATTGTTCATCATTTGTCATGTTTGTGTGTACATTGATTGATAATATGTGGTTTGCGGTTAGATTTACATATGCGTTTACTCATATTTGGTTTATGCACATTTTTTAATAACCAATATAACTAATTCTTTCAAATGTTTAAATAAGATTCACTCGCCAACTTTTGTTGACCCAAAACCCTATTTTTTTACACATGATACAGGTGGACAGGTTGAAGCAAGGAACACCTAGGAAATTGCCTTAGAAGAAAAACAAAGAAGTCATGAATGTTGTGTTTAAAACATATTGTGCTTGTATGTATGCGTGCTTGTTGTAATTTATCCTTTAAATTGGAAGTAATAAATATGAAACTTTATTATAGTAAATGTCATGAGCTTTGATGAAAATCCAATCATGCCCCGACTTTTATTTCCGCTGCGGGTCAGGGTGTGACAAAACCATTGGCCAAAATTTCGAGAAAACAAGTCATTGATTTTGGTTGGGAAAGCATAATTTTTCGATTTGGGCTTCTAGGGGTACTAGTAACCTACAATGGAAAACAGTTTGCCGAGAAGCCTTTTAGCTCTTGGTGGAAAGAGTTCAGGATAACTCAAGTATTTAGCTCGGTTGCTTATCCACTGTCAAACGGCCAAGTTGAAAGAACAAATCGAAGCATTGCTGAAGGTATTAAACTCGATTGGGAACATACGCCAACAACTGGCTCGAAGAATTGCCTAATATCTTATGGGCAATCCGAACAACCGAGAAGACAAGTCATAAAAAACACCTTAAGTCTAGTGTTTGGATCAAAAGCTATAATCCCAGCAGAAATTGGAGTTCCAACACGGCGAATGCTCAACATCGACCTTGAATCAAACAAAACAGAGACCATGTTGAATTTGGAACTCCTCGAAGAAATTCACGATCAAGCCGCTGTGCAAGAAGCTAAGTACAAACAAAAGATGGAATCTTATTACAACACACGGGTGAAGCACGAACAGTTCAAACCTGGAGACCTTGTACTCCGTAACAATGAAGCTAGTAAGAAAGAAAATCAAGGAAAACTTAGCCCAAAGTAGGAAGGGCCATACACCATCCTTGGAGCCCATAAGGGAGGATCGTACAAACTGGCCGACGCCCAAGGTAAAAAGCTTCCCCGTTACTGGAATAGCAAAAACCTTAGAAGGTTCCACGTTTTGCAAAAATATCTTAGAAAGTATTTCGGGAGTTGTTCTAATCTCCCTTTTGTAACAAAAAAAAATCTCTTGAATGAATGAATGATGAAGTTTTTTATCAAATTTGTCTTTCTATCCTATAATCATGTTGAGAACCTAGTAAAAAACTCCATGGCAAGGGCCATGAAAGGGGATGAGCTCCCAGGCCACATTGCTCACTAGGTTTGAGGGTTAATGGACCTATATAAGGGGTGAGTTCCTAAATCAATACAACTCCATGAGACTTAGCAAATTTTTCAAAAACATGTCTCATAGACGGGTTTAAACAGCCTACATCAAATGTTCCTTAAGCTTTAACAATGGCTTACGAACTAAAAAACACCAAATGAGTGTTATAAATAAGATAGGCGATGTGTCTTCTTGTTAACGATACTCTTAAGGCTAAGTGACTGCAGCACTGAACCCTTCAAGGTATAAGTAGCAAAAGATGCACAACCAAAAAACAAAGACAACATAACAAACCATGAAAAAACCCAAGGGAATAATAGAGCAACATAACATAAAAAGGTAAACATCGCAACGGCCTTAAGAGCCAGATAACCTACATGTTGTCCATAAGCCTTAAAGGCTTCCATCGCCAGAGGGACCTAAACGGTTTCCTTTAAAGAAAGCATGTTCAAAAAGTACAGAACATAAAATTGTCTGAAATGCAAAGAAAGCTACGAATCAATCAAACATCAGCAGAAGGCTTGGAAACACCAGCATCGTCAACCTTAGCCTTCTTCACCTTTTTCCCTTTTTAGCCTTCTGGTCACCTGCAACCGACGCCTTAGAATCTTCAAGGCTTGCTTCCTTCGAGCCTTCAGCATCGTCTATAAAAGTCTCCTCACTATCTCTTGAGCATGAAGGCTTCTTGGAGAGAGACTTAAGCACCTTGTCACAAACAGCCTTGTTAAGGCCACGGGGTTTCAACTCCTGAAGGACGGAGAGAGGTTTGCCAAAGCATTCGGAGACTTCACCCAGATAAGGGTAAGTTGAATGCTCCATTTCCAAGACAGTATCTTGAAAAACCTTGTGGGCTTGAGGCTGAAAGAGGGAAGACTTTTCTTGAGGCTCCCCAGACCCACAAGCTTTGTAACCAGCAACAAAGCCTTGATGTCTCCCATGAACAAGGAGTTTGCTATAAACACCCCCAAGGCCCTGTTAAATTCAGAAGAGTAAAGAAGATAGGTGACTACCTGTTGGAAGCCATGCTCAACGAGCCATTTTTTTGTCACTAGTCACCTGAGCCAATGAAGCGTCTAGCCTCTCCTTCTCCGCTTAAGAGGCTTTCTCTCGAACATGTAAAGCTTCCACCTCCTTCTTCAACTCATTCACCTCAACCTCATGCAACTGGGTAAGCTCACCAACTTTCAACACCCAATATTTTTCCTTCTCAGCATAGCCTGCACTCTCCTTCTTCAAGATAGCCATAGAAGCTTTCATCTCCTCTCTTTTCTTTGAAAACACCTCAAACTCCTGCATCTTCTTATGAAACCGGGCCACACCCTCAGGGATTAAGGCTGAAAGATTGCAAGCAGCCAACATCATCTTCGATATCATCCAATCATCCTCCACCGATGAACAGGAGTCTTGGACACCAGGTGGAGTGAAATGAGTCAGCACATCCTCACAAACGGATGATGATGCAAAGCTGTCATCAACCGTAACCTTCCAACTCGGCATATAAACCTCCCCAGAGCCGGCATCCCTAGAACCTTCAACAGCCTTTAGCGAACCCTTTAACCCTACAACCTTCTTCCCTGCCGCTTTACTCTCTTTACCAAAAATCAAGGTCAACTCCTTCTTCTTACCTACAACCACAGCTTCCAAATCACCTGAAACCTCTGTGTCGTCACTCAACTCCACAGGTTCATAACTAGATGGTTGTTCAGCACCCTTTATCAAGCAACGACTCAAACGGTAAGTAGAAACTTTCGCAGTAACAACCTTGGTAAACCCCTTAACGTTGGGAACATTCACATAAACTGAACCGTCAAACCTATGCTCAACACCACAAACAACAGCATCATCACCCTCTGTAGACTCAACATCTGTAAAAACAACATCAGATGTGTTGCCGCTCTTAATGAAATCTAACGCATACATAACTGTCTGGCAAAACAAAGAAAGACATAAGTAACAATATAGGAAAGCAACAAACAGATGCAAAACCATCCCTCATGAGTATAGGATCTCGATCTAGTTTATCCCATAACTTGCTAATGCCCAGTAACACTAACAAGTGTTCAGGAAAGGGACGAAGCCTCGAAGGACCCGCCCTGATAGACTTTAAAAAACAACTATTCAACTTGGATTTAGCAGGTTCCAACTCCTTAATGACTGCAACCGGATGCCTCCAAACCATTTTGAACGGAATAATCGACTCAGAAACCCAAAAAAACCGGTCTTTCCAAGTACCGAGGGTAGTCACCATAGATGAAATCAAACATGTGTCAATCTGAGACGTCTCAAAAGTAAACCAGTCACCATTCTTAGCCAAACGGAAAAAAAAGGCGAAAGGATAACAAAGATGGATCAAACCCTGAAGCCCGACACACAATCTCAAAGTGTAAAACCTTAGCGAGACCTTGGGGATGCAATTGACCAAAGGAAACATGGTATTATTCTAAAACATTGAGCACGAAAATAGAAAAAAGATAACGAAGATTGGAAAACTCGAAATGACGACAACACATTGAAATGGAACCGGCAGGACATTGATCTATCGATTTGTCCAAGCCCGGAGCAACTGGATTAAACTTCAGATCAATACCCCACTGTGTACAAAACGCCTCAACCTCTTCTTGAGTAAGACGAGAATAACTAGCTGATAGATCCTTTCGAGCACCCATGAGCGATGATCGAGGAAAAACAAGAAAAGGGAAAAGAAAAACAAACCTGGATGAAAGAAGGAGTATTGTGATAAAACTTGAGAGGGATATGGAGGTAGTTGTTATTAAAATATGTAATAATAAGAAAGGACGGTTACAATTATTATTTATAGGACTAAGAACTGCAACACGCAGAAAAACCGTCAGATCAGTCAAATCAACTGTTTTTTCAAATTTAAAATCCGGCCTTTTCGCCGCCCAAAAAACAAAGCATGGATCCCTTCAAGCCTTGAAGCCTTTTAACAAACCAAACGTTGCGAAAAAAAGTCAGAAGCCTTTGATCTTACACCCAGCTCAAGCTCAATAAAATGACTTAGACACAATATAGCTTAAAGGTTTCAAAGGTAAAAGGGTTCAGAATCGACAACTTTGGTGTGAATAGCAGAAAGAATGAGAGTAGTGCCCAGTCACATCAACACTTTACGCGTATACTCTCTTGCACAGCCACAACAGAGCATGTGCAAGAGCACACTCTTTTACCCGTAGGTCCAAACCCTTCAACCTACCAAAAACGGCAAGTCCTCCACTGCATCCAAGGATCACTGGTCAAAGGTTCCTTCTTATAGAGAATCCATTCCCTATATATCATAGCCTCTTGTCATTTAGGAGGAACACGCCAAATCAGCTCAATCTCTGATCTTACTTCTCCACTCTAGAAATTGCTTTGCATTTGTTTTATTCTTCGCTTAACACTACATCATCACACTTGATATTAACATTCTGGGTTGTACACTTCTCAATCCAGAATCCAAAAGTGAACAACTAACAACATTGATCTCTCTCCACGTGTTACAAACGTGGGGGACCCCACGACATGCGTTAGGCAAACCGAAACCCTTGAACCCTTTTGCCTAACCAGTCCAGTCACTATCCTTGGTCTTATATTTGTTGTAGAAACAAAGACAAAGCTTTTTCATGCATGACTAGTAACACACACTTAGTTAGAAAAGCATACTTCACAAATTCCGTAATAAAATTTTATTCTTTTTAGTTTTTAGTTCTAACATCCTTTAAGTGTGTATTTCTTTTTAGTTCAGTGTTGTTATCAATTCAAATTTGATTGCTAGAAAATTCCTAACCTTAGTATCATTGTAACATGGGTGTTTAATGTTTTCAAATGCTTCTATAAATTACTCAAGTGTAAAGTAGTACATCATATATTTTCGTAAAATTACAAACATGATGATAAGTTATAAAGGATTTTGTACCATGTAATCTATACATATTTGTCTAGCCAAATCATAACAACACAAAACAGGCAATTCCCATCTTCATTCATGTTTTTTTATGTCAAAACTTTTAATGAGTCTAATATTAATCTCAAACTGATGATCCCATTCCTGATATAGGTGTCAAATTTGTTTGGCATTAACACACCCCGACCCGCAACAGAATGGTATGGGGCATGATTGATTGCCTAAAGCTTATAACAACTATTATAAAGTTATAATATTTAGAGCACTATATTAACTTTTATAACACATAATCATAAACTCATACAATAATCCAATTTCATGAAAACTAACAAAAAATCCAATTTAATTACTAAGGCAAGCCATTAGTGTCTTCATCTCGAGTTTGACTCACACTTGGTGTCACGTGTAAAAGAGTTTTAGGTTAGCAAAAATGTTGGTAAATAGATTTGATTTTTAGTTAAAAACGTTTTTGACATGTTATTTTTTGAAACTCATTATTTGATAAAATACATTAAGAAATGTGAACGATGTCATACATTACAACAAGAATCATCACATATATCATAAGCAACACATTATAGCAATAATAGTAACAAGAGACACATAAAGCTTCAAGCCCCGAAAGACGAATCTGTGAAAAAATGATGGTGATGCCAGTTCGACCCATGGTCGTGGGGAACCGTTCAGCCATGTGGATCCACGCGAAACCGGTGACACAAAGCGAGTAACACATAGATGCACATATAGAGAAACAAATAAAATTTAGCAACATGTGATACGTAGTAACACATCAAATAACATGTTATCAATTTAAGTAATAGATTTAGAATCAATCACGAGATACACCCCAAAAAGCGTTAATGATAAAAGGGGGAAAAGTATCGAATGTACTCACGGTTTGTGTTCCTACTTAACCTTGCTATAACACCACACGACTCGGGGTTTCCACGGAAGATGAAAAGTCACCCTAATATACATATATGTGTGTGTGTTAGGGGTTAAATTTTATTAGATCTGGATCATGTATCCTAAGATCTGGCATGGATCACTTATCCTTAGTGAACGGTGCAGGGAGTCTGAGGATCAAGGATCCTTATTTTTACTTATGATTTCTAATAATTGTTCTCTATGTTTCTAACGAATATGTGTAGGTTATAGACGATGTAGACCAAGTCAAAAGCTAGAATCTCGGTCAATATTCGCTGGACATGTTGCACGTTACAAATTCCACTAACGTTCATGAGCTTAGACATGGTCATCTTACAATTTTGACCTTAGTTGTTAGCTCAATTCAAAAGGTGTTGATCAAGTGTTAGATAGTAGATATTTATGGTTACACACACACTCGTATACAATGCAAAAATAGAGCTTTCACAACACACTTAGCAAACAATCATTGTACCGCACTTGATCAACATCCAAAGTTGTAATCTTTGTTGTGCAATAAAGTTGATAGTGATAGTTTTCACTATTAGAGGTTTTTTATGTTGGAGATCTTTCAAAGATTAAGGGCTTTTTCCTCGTATAAATCCTTGTGTTTATCATTACTTACTGTCACACCCCGATAAATCGATTACATCAGAGCTGGGCGTGAACTGAATTGGTATCTTCATTGCACAGTGGAAGTAAATATTAGTGCTAAGACTTCAAGTAAGTTGAACGCCCACTAAGTACTCGAATCCCCATGGGTTCCCCTGTTCAAACGGTGCCACAGTTGTAATTGTAACCTGAGAAAGAAACATGCGAAAAGTTAACATAATGTTAGCGAGTTCATAGTTTTTTTGTATCAAATGAATCATAATACATTTTTAAAATCTTGCATTTGGAAACTGGTTTGTGAGATCATAGTATCCCAACGCATTTGAAATGTCGTATCCGTATAACGGTATCGAAATGCTTTTTTATGTTGTTTGTAAACTGATGCGTATAACCCTGTTGTGTTTGTAAACTGGTAAGAAAATGTTTTCTGTCGTATCTGTAAACCAGTAATGAAATGTTTTCTGCTATGTTTGTAAACCGATACATGTAATTGTTATGTTTGTAAACCGGTAATGAAACGTTTTCTGTCGTATCTGTAAACCGATATTGAAATGTTTTTTGTTATATGTGAAAACCTGTATTGAAATCATAGTATGTAGGATGCCTATGTAATCTAATGATCAATCAGTGTGTAGCTAATACACTGAATTATGTGCCATAAGTAAGTAACCAAACCGAGATAACTCTGACATCATTGGATCACAAAAGCACTCCTAAAGGGTTAAAACAAGGAGTGGAGCGTGCCTCAAACTTGATAGATCTATAGCTTTTGAACCTTGGTCACTACGTGATTAATGCTTACTCTTGTCTTCATCCTATTTACGCATAATGATCTGTCATCATCTAATCCCATAGCTACATACCGATTGTTAAAAATTTGTATTTTCGATGTGTATGAACATGCCTCACCCTTCATATGATTTTCGTTCCTCACACTTTAGATATTGGACCTAGCCCATGTCATTTATGTTATTAGGCCCAACCCATTGATTTGTCTTATTTGGCCTAGCCCATGTTATAAATAAATTTGAGGCCTAGCCCCTAGTTGTGACTAAGACAATCCCGTCACTAGTCTTAAAACTCATGCATGTTTCAAAAGCCTTGTATTGCTGTGAAAATCGCTAAATTTAGCCTAAACCGTTCATAAACCGTCGTGTTTGTTGAAATCTGTTTGTAACATGGTTTAGAAATATGTGATTTTCGTTTATCGAAACATTGTGTGCTATTGCAAAACTTGCATGTCTTTCCACCCCCGAAAACATTTATAAAAATGTAAAACAGTAAAAAGTGGATGGTTATGAACTCACCTTGATATCCTTGTGCAAAGCTAGCTTAATGTGATTCCATAATGTCATTTCCACAACGTGGCTTGCTAGCATGCAATCTAAAGCATTCCTAAAACTGAATAACTCATAAGTTTCGAAATATAACGTAGCTAAACTACGTGTCACCGAGCTCTACCGAATCGTTAGCCATACGATTCTATGAAAGTGTTATTGTCTTGTCTCGAAATACCCAATCTATGGTTTTCTTGGAAACGACTTACTTTCTGAGAGATTTGAAATATATGTTTATATATAAACATAAATATTTTTTATGAAATCGTATTAGTCGTCTGGGACAGAAGGCGTACATACATAATAGTACGACTATTCGTAGTTTTCGTAAGATGTAATACATATATACTCGTAGATATACCCATATATCTAAAACATTTCGTAGCCGAACAATAGTCTTGGCGTATTGTTTAGAAGTAAAAAAGTAATTATATAATGGTACGCTCGTTAAAATCGACTTTCGTTTGTTTGTTACTATAATAACTCGGATAATATTATGTGTTATAATCTTACGGTACTGTGTCGTACTTTCTTTAGGCATTTGAATCGAACATAACATTTATATTATTGTTATAGAAGGATTCGAAAGTATTCGAGTCGTCGACGTTTGAAATGAATATCAATGATTGTATTTACGTTATATGTTTTTCGTCTACTAGATTTTGAAAGAAAATGTCCGAATTCTGACGGTTGAAATAAATAATTGCATCATATTTATCTTATAAAAGTAGTAGGAATCTCGGCGTTCAGAATAAACGTAAACACTATATTTATTTTTGTAATAGTGTTCGGAAATCTTGACGTTCGAAATAAATATAAACATTATATTTATTTTATAAGAGTATTCGAAGGTATTCGAATCATCGTTCTTTGAAATCTAATTTTCAAATTCCTCTATCTAGTAACCTCGTTCCTTTGAGAGGTTACAAACTTGCTTTACAAGTTATAAAGTGTCATCGTGAATAAATATACGCTGATATTTAATTTTATAAAAATCGCTTGAATCCAATAGGTTTTGTCTTTGAAATAAAACGTGTTTCGTATTACGTATTTCTACGAAAACCGGGCAGAGTTTCCCCTGTTTTTAGGATAGCCCCGACAACACAAGTTATCGATAATTTTCAAAACTCAACAAGTCAATTTTTGTCGTGTATAAGTCTTAACAAATAAATAAATATTTGTAATGAAACGTTGGTTCAAGTATTCTTTTTAATTTACACGAAAAATATTTGTCGTTTCACTAGGCGGGTCGGTTTGAGCTCGGTTTCGCGTTAATTGATATTTATATAAACTATATAAATGAATTCACTTTGTTAAGAATTTACCGAGTCTTGGGTTGACCCATTGAATGAGTTTGACCGTGTAGATCAGGACCGAACCGAGTTTACTGCGTTGACTGGATGACCGGGTTTGACCCGTGTTGACTGGGTTGACCCAAACAAATCTGATGTTTATTAAACTGTTATAACAGAACCCAAACAAGACTGATCACGTTGACCTTCTTCGACTAGTTGTGGTTTGACTAAGTTAACCCAGGTTGACTGAGTCGACTCGGTGTTGACCAAAACAAATCCACACTCGAACCGAACCAACCACCACCTTCATCGCCGCCGTGCTCCGCCGGCGACCGGCCGGAGTCCAGTCAGCGGATGTTCTAGAGAGAGAAAGCAAGGAGAGAGAGGAGAGTTAAAGAGAGAGAGTGTAGGTGTAAGATTGGTGTTGTGTGTGTGTGGCCCCTTTTATAGTTAGGGTTTTGTGGTGAGTTGGGCCCAAGGCTCATAAGCCCGTTTCTAGAGTTTTACCGGCCCAATCGTGTCTACGAGGCCTGTTTTCAAACCCGAACTTCATGGAACGTCGTATAATATTATCTTAGGTTCAAAAACATGTAAAATGATGTCGTAAGTTTGCTATTGTTGCGTACGGTCGTTAGTTGCGTTAAAATCACGTAAAATGATTCGGTTGTCGTTTCTTGTCCTTTTTTTTTATCCAATTTCAACTACGAATACAAAATTCTAACACAAAGCTAAAATTATCATAACATTCCAGTTTTGAAGGTGATATACGAGTCCGATGCTTTCGTTTCATTGTCGGTGCGTTTCTACAGACACGTTTTTCGTTCACGTAAGCGTTTTGTGACGTTCGAAAGCATGATAATTCATCAAAACCAAATTATTACGCCTAAATTATACATGTAAAATTCATATTAGTTGGTGTTGTCAGTATTTTTCCCGGTGTCAGTTCGTTACCGTTTGTCGTTCAGCAGTTTTCCCACAAATCAACATTTGCGTACTGTAAAGCCAACAAGATGTTCCTAGGCATTCCAACGGCCTGGTCAAGTTAATTTATGTCTAATTACACTACTTATGATAGTATTAATGTTTGTTATATGCGTAATTATAACCGGAAAATGCCGGTTGTCACATTCTCCCCTTGTTACAGAAATTTCATCCTCGAAATTTAGACTATGTTATCTCCTTAGAGTCTTGCCATGTGTAGGTAGGTATTAATAATACCAAGATAAATGACCACGTAATTGCATATAGACTTGTTCACGCCATGTGAATATAAGGACATACTACCACGATAAGAAACCCAACTGTTCAACTGAATCTGTTTTTAGAAATCGATGCCAAGTGAACAAAACGTAGTGATATAATCAGCAATGTGACTGAGTTTATAGAGGTCCAAAACAAGAGAATCTCGACAAATAGATTTCCAAATGGACGTTCACAAATCGTATATGATTTTCATAACCAATAGGAATTTCTACCCATGGAAACTAGCGTTGGTTGTTGGATAGGTAAAACTTAGAATGAACAAGCTCAACTTAAATAGAAACATGAAGGTGATTTGTTAACTTTTCGAACCATAAGTTAACACTATTTAATTTCAAGGATATATCGAAGTACAACTGAAGTTAGTGTATCATTGTCTTAATGCATAGTTGCATTAAGACCACTTTCAATGATAAACCAAGCGAAAAGCATACATAGTTTTGCATGAAACGTATGATCATGATTAGCCCAAGCTACAAGTTTATACCGATGCCACGAGGTGTCGTAGTGATCGAAATACTTCAGTAATAGCGGAGACCGAACAAATTCACCGTGTTTGCAATTAGATGAAAGGTTCAACGATGTAAATCTGAATATTTATTCCAAATATATCTCATAGGATTTTCAACCGAAGATGAAAGAAGAAAGAAATATAATTTTTCAGTCGATAGTGGAAGAACAATAAATATCCCAAAATTATCGACCGATGATGAAAGAACCGTTAAGAGGTACACCGAAATAGGCCATAAATTTGTGTACCATTTTCTTAATACACGATTGTATTATGAATGTTTTAAGATAATAATTCAACAAAGTGGATTTAATAAATAAACAAATAAGTAACTAAATCCGCACATGAGTTGTGAAAGCAGGATTAGCGCAAGCTTCAACTACTGAAAACGCCACCACAAGGTGTTGTAACCAACAAACGATTTAGTGGAGTTGAAGATCAAACCAGTCTACTATGGTTTGAAATAAATGAAATGTTTGTTGACATTACCTTGAATATGATGGCCTCAATCCATCATATGGAATCCTTCAAATTTAATATGTATATAGTGAGCAAGTTCAAACAACTGAACTTGGTTTGGCACAACCCAACAATAAAACTTGATTCGACCAAGAAGTTACGACATGGGTACAACGAAAACCCATGTATGTAACTTGGAAAGAAAAGGAATTTCAAGGAATTCGTTGACTCGATATCAAGGAGTCAATTCTCACAATAATACAGGTCATCTAGATCACAAAGCAAAAATTTGAATATAGTGAACCAACCTTTGAATTATTGGTGAAACGACCATTCTAAGTGAAGGTCCTGATGGTCTCCACGAATCAAGTTAACCACATGCATAGCAAACAAAGCATGCGTATCAAATAAATTTGACAAGAAATGATGCAAATAGGTGTTCGCTAATAAGAAAGAATTTCCTGTGATAGAATGACCATTAGGAGGAGTAGAGGTGTGCCAATCTACTCATTATATGCAAAGTTGAAATTTCAACAAAAGAAATTTGAGGACTTTACCGTGCTTTCTCAAGGCCCTGCCTAGAAAGTCGTATGTGATGTAATTCAACATCCGTTGATGTATAGGTTGAGTTTCATGTATATTTGCGCACTAATGTTTCATTTTGCGTAGGCCACCTGCTCGGGTAAATAAAACAGCATGGACGATATATATAATGGCATTTTCCTGAGTTAACAATCGTAGTTCCTACGTAATGACCTTTGATAGATATTGACATAAGTTTTCCAAAGGTCCTAAATGTATATTGCAAAAACTCCCATAAGTTTTGCTTACTATAGGTATTGTTTCGTGTACTGTGTATCAAACACAACACTAGTGTATGTTTAAAATCAAAATGTTGACTCATTGTTTCGGCCACGGTTGGAACCCATATTCAAGTCCTAGGCATTCTGTGTGTATTCAAGTCTTAATGATCTAATGTCCACCAAAGGAAAGTGAGGTTATAGCCTAGGTATCTCCACAGAAACCTAATTCGCTGAAACCTATAGTTATGATACCAATTTGTCACACCCTGATAAATCGATTACATCAGAGCAGGTGTGAACTGAACCGGTATCATCATTGCACAACGGAAGTAAATATGAGTGCTAAGACTTCTAGTAAGTTGAACGCTTACTAAGTACTCTAATCCCCATGGGTTCCCCTGTTCCAACCGTGCCACAGTTGTAATTGTAACCTGAGAAAGAAACATGCGAAAAGTCAACATAATGTTGGCGAGTTTATAGTTTGTTTGTTTTTGTATCAAATGAATCATAATACATTTGAAAATCTTGCATTTGAAAACCAGTTTGTGAGATCATAGTATCCCAACGCGTTTGAAATGTCGTATCCGTATGACGGTATTGAAATGTTTTATGTGCTATTTGTAAACCGATGCATATAACTGTTGTGTTTGTAAACCGGTAACAAAATGTTTTCTATCCTATTTGTAAACCGGTAACAAAATGTTTTCTATCCTATTACGTATTTCTACGAAAAACGGGCAGAGTTTCCCCTGTTTTTAGGATCGCCCCAACAATACAAGTTGTCGATAATTTCCAAAACTCAACAAGTCAATTTTTTATCGTGTATAAGTCTTAACAAATAAATAAATATTTTGTATGAAACGTTGGTTCAAGTAATCTTTCTAATTTACTCGAAAAATATTTGTCGTTTCACTAGGCGGGTCGGTTTGAGCTCGGTTTCGCGTTGATTGATATTTATATATACTATATAAATGAATTTCACTTCGTTAAAAATTTACCGAGTCTTGGGTTGACCCCTTGAATGAGTTTGACCATGTTGACTCAGGACCGAACCGAGTTGACTTTGTTGACTAGTTGACCGGGTTTAACCCGTGTTGACTGAGTTGACCCAAACTAATTTGTTGTTTATTAAACTGACCGAACCGAACCCGAACCAAGACTGATCATGTTAACCATCTTTGACTAGTTGTGGTTTGACTGAGTTAACCCGGGTTGACTGAGTCGACTCGGTGTTGACCAAAACAAATCCACACTTGAACCGAACCAACCACCAGAATCATCGCCGCCGTGCTCTGCCGGTGACCGGCCGGAGTCCAGTAAGTGGATGTTCTAGAGAGAGAAAGCAAGGAGAAAGAGAAGAGTTAGAGAGAGAGGGTAGGTGTAAGAATGGTGTTGTGTGTGTGGCCCCTTTTATAGTTAGGGTTTTGTGGTGAGTTGGGCCCAAGGCCCATAAGCCCGTTTCTAGAGTTTAGACCGGCCCAATCGCGTCTACGATGCCCATTTTCGAACCCGAACTTCATGGAACGTCATATAATATTATCTTAGGTTCAAAAACATGTAAAACTATGTCGTAAGTTTGCGTTTGTCGCGTACGGTCGCCAGTCGCGTTAAAATCGCGTAAAATGATTCGGTTGTCGTTTCTTGTCCGTTTTTCGATCCAATTTCATCTGCGAATACTAAAATTCAAACACAATGCTAAAATTATCATAATATTCCAGTTTGAATGTGATACACGAGTCCGATGCTTTCGTTTCGTTTCGTTGTCGGTGCGTTTCTGTAAACGCGTTTTTCGTTCACGTAAGTGTTTTGTGACTTTCAAAAGCACGATAATTCATCAAAACCAAATTATTACGCATAAATTATACATGTAAAATTCGTATTAGTCGGTGTTGTCAGTATTTTTCCCGGTGTCAGTTCGTTACCGTTTGACGTTTAGCAGTTTTCCCACAAATCAGCATTTGCGTACTGTAAAGCCAACAAGATGTTCCTAGGCATTCCAACGGCCTGATCAAGTTAATATACGTCTAATTACACTACTTATGATGGTATTAATGTTTGTTATGCGCGTAATTATAACCGGAAAATGTCGGTTGTCACATTCTCCCCTTGTTACAGAAATTTCGTCCTCGAAATTTAGACTATGTTATCTCCTTAGAGTCTTTCCATGCGTAGGTAGGTATTAATAATACCAAGGTAAATGACCACTTAATTACATCGAGACTTGCTCAAGCCATGTGAATATAAGGACATACTACCACGATAAGAAACCCAACGGTTCAACTGAATTTGTTTTCAGAAATCGATGCCAAGTGAACAAAACGTAGTGATATAATCACTAATGTGACTGAGTTTATAGAGGTCCAAAACAAGAGAATCTCGAAAAATAGATTTCCAAATGGACGTTCACAATCCGTAAATGAATTTCATAACCAATAGGAATTTCTACCCACGGAAACTAGCGTTGGTTGTTGGATAGGTAAAACTTAGAATCAACAAGCTCAAATTAAATAGAAACATGAAGGTGATTAGTTAACTTTTCGAACCATAAGTTAACACTATTGAATTTCAAGGATATACCGAAAGTACAACTGAAGTTAGTGTATCATTGTCTTAATGCATAGTTGCATTAAGACCACTTTCAATGATGAACCAAGTGAAAAGCATACATAGTTTTGCATGAAATGTATGATCATGATTAGCCCAAACTACAAGTTTATACCGACGCCACGAGGTGTCGTAGTGATCGAAATACTTCAATAATAGCGAAGACCGAATAAATTCACCGTGTTTGCAATTAGATGAAAGGTTCAACGATGTAAATCTGAATATTTGTTCCAAATAAATCTCATAGTGTGACAACCTGGAAATTTCTCATACTTTTGCGTACTATTGATAACTAAGTCCTTGTGCATGGCACTTGGGAACTTCTTGTAACTTCGCGTACCATCATAAACGAACTAACTCTTTGTGCGTGGCACTCTAAACATGTACGCTACATTCTAAACCGCGTTTACTCAATTTTCGGGACGAAAATTCTTTCAACATGGGGATAATGTGACATCCCGGGTTTTTCGGATAACTTAAACGTAATACTTGTCGAGTGAATTATATGCTATGTATTAAACATGTACGAGTTAGTGATACGTGATGTGCGATTATGTGATTGTGTTAGTTACAAAATATACATATATATAATAAATATGTACACGAACCGAACCGCGACACGAACCAACCGTAAACTCCTTGTGGCTCTAGGAGTGAACCGAGTTCTAACCCAAACCTTAAACTCAAACTAATCGGCCACAAAGATCAAACCCAAACCGACCCACCCAAGTTCCTCGGCCACGAGCTCAAGCCAAACCGTAACCCTTATTCCTTTTTGCGCCTATATATACAAACCCCCATGCATACTTCCTTCACAAACACAAACCCTAATAGCAAAACAGCCGTCGGCTGCCTTACTCTTGTTCCATTGATCGCGCAACAGCCTTCCCTTTTCTTTCCTCTCGGTCGCAGCAGCAGCAGCCCTCGCCATCTTCATCTCCCGGTCGCGACAGCAGATTCTTCATCTCATTCGGTCGTGATCTTGCTTGAACAGCCGGATCATTCTTGTCCAAGTCTCGGCTTATTTACCTAGTTATTAAAGGTTAGAATTTAGCATATGCTACAAGATCATATTCGGTTACATGTGTTTCGATTTTGTTGTTCTTTTTCGGATTGAATGATTGAATTAAACGATTGTGTTGTTTTCGGATTATATATGTTTGAATCGGCTGATGTATCATTGTTACAAGTATGATTGTTTTCGGAACTTATAAGTTTGCCAAGTATGTTTGAATGAAAAGTTAGGCTAGCCGATTTGTTAATAATGTTGGCATGTGATGTTGTTCGAAATCTGAAAGTTTTAGGCTGTGTTTGCTTATAAAAAACTAAAGATGTTGATTAGGGTTTGCATGGATATGTTATATGTATTGATCTATGATTAGGAAACCGGTTCTTGATCGCCTAGGTTAATCATATGAACGGCTTATGCGAGTTTATGATAATGATATGCTGAAATAGTTTGCTGAGTAATAGTTACAGCCGACTTCATCTGGCTGTAACTCGGTCATTAGTTGTCGAAAAACGGATTTTCTGATGTCTAGAACGTAGAGATTTGAATAACTAATCTAAGGGCGCTGGATTCATAATTTTCTGAAGTCGTTTGATATTTTTAAAGGCCAAATAAGTTCAGTAACTAAAGCTGTGAAAATCCTGAAATTTTGTTGGTTGTTTATCGAGTTGGATTTTAAAATCAGTAGGGAGTTGAGTCATGAATTTTGTACAGCAACTAGGTATGGAAATTTCCGGGCAACTCCAACTGGAATTTTGTTAATTGGACGATCGGTGATTTTTAAATAAATTCTTTCGTGGACTGCAGTCAGAAAGTGATAAATCTGACTGCAGCCTAGTATATTAATATTTATGGTTAAATGGTAAAGATTTAGGACTTGGAAAATTTATATAAATTTCTACAGTATAAATGGCACCTGCTGTAAAAATATTGGAATTTTTGGAACGTTGAAACTATTTTATAAAAATCCTAGAAAACAGCTGAATTATGAGTGCTAAGCTGAAATTTGATAACTTGTGATTGTGTGCACCAAATTGTGTCATGGATTGGTTTATGTTCATGATAAGTTGTTTTGATCACTAGGTTCACATGAGTATACTTGCATGCATGTTTTAGTGTTAGATATGTTGTTTGTGTATATCACTTTGTGCGTAAATTAAGGTGTAGAATTTGTATTGGTGTGTTCACACACTGACGTGAAATCAATTGGTTTGTTAGGACGCAATTAGCGGTCCCATCCTTTACGACTTCTTTGCTACACTAACCGAGCAACAAAAGGTGAGTTCACGGCCCCTAACTTTATCCGGTTTTTAAACAACAGGGGGAGAAACATGTATACACTCTCAAACTCAATCTCTTTACGTTATACGAATTTAACGTCACATAACTATTCGGTAACTAAGTTAATGTTAATGTAATGTTATGGTCACTAAGCAGCTTTATCACTTAAGTCCTCGTCAATCTCTCGGATCGTTAGTATTGGGTTTAATAGCGGGGGAATTATAAGTAGTACTACTGGGCCCGACAAGCCCCATCCGAGCTAGTCGCGCTAGCCGACCGGGTATGGTCAACGGGTGAATAATTTGGCCTAACTTCGCCATGGTCAGTGATAGGCCTGGCAACACGGAGGCACAACAGTCAGCTTCGATCGCGAACTCTTACGTGACATAACTTTAGGCTAGCTACCTATATATGTTAACACTGAACTTAATTACGAAACAACTATATTATCCCGGGTTGAGGATAATGGAAACAACAACTTATTATTCCGGGATTGGAATAATGGAAACAACAACTATATTATCCCGGGTTGAGGATAATGGAAGCAACAACTTATTATTCCGGGATTGGAATAATGGAACCAACACGTTATCCCGGGTTAGGGATAACGGGGAAAACAAACTATAACCGAACAAACGAATTTATGAAAACCTGTGAACTCACTCATCTTTAATGTTGACACTTGTTTCTTTACATGTTTCTCAGGACGCTAGGAGCTCTAGGTGCACGCACATGCATTGAACAAGACATCTTTTATCGAGTCTTATTTACAAATATTGTTTTGGGTTTTTCATTTGTTTTGGCGTTTGTGTTGGCGCCCGCTTCACTACTTATTTATGCTTCCGCTCAACTTTAAAAACTAATGCTTCCGCTAAATATTGGTAACTAATCAAGACAATATAAAATCTACGACAAATGATTTTTGAAAACGTATTATCAAATCATATAGAGTCGTTCGACGTACTAGTGTTTCAGATTCTGGTTTGTTCACACGCCTCGCGGTAAAACTCCGCAAGTGGAAATTGAGGGTGTGACACATAGGATTTTCAACCGAAGATGAAAGAAGAAAGAAATATAATTTTTCGGTCGACAGTGGAAGAACAATAAATATCCCAAAATTCTCGACGGGTCGATAGAACCGTTAAGAGGTACACCGAAATAGGCCATAAATTTGTGTACCATTTTCTTAATACACGATTGTATTAAGAATGTTTTAAGATAATAATTCAACAAAGTGGATTTAATAATAAATAAACAAATAAGTAATTAAATCTGCACATGAGTTGTGAAAGCGGGATTAGCGCAAGCTTCAACTACAGAAAATGCCACCACAAGGTGTCGTACCAACAAACGATTTAGTGGAGTTGAAGATCAAACCAGTCTACTATGGTTTGATATAAATGAAATGTTTGTTGACATTACCTTGAATATGATGGCCTCGATCCATCATATGGAATCCTTGAATTTATATGTATACAGTGAGCAAGTTCAAACAACTGAACTTGGTTTGGAACAACCCAACAATAAAACTTGATTCGACAAAGAAGTTTCGACATGGGTACAACGAAAACCCATGTATGTAACTTGGAAATAAAAGGAATTTCAAGGAATTCGTTGACTCGATATCAAGGAGTCAATTCTCACAATAATGCAGTCATCTAGATCACAAAGCAAAAATTTGAATATAGTGAACCAACCTTTGAATTATTGGTGAAACGATTATTCGAAGTGAAGGCCCTGATGGTCTTCACGAATCAAGTTAACCACATGCGTAGCAAACAAAGCATGCGTATCATATAAATTTGTCAAGAAATGATGCCAATAGGTGTTCGCTAACAAGAATGAAATTCCTGTGATACAATGACCATTAGGAGGACTAGAGGTGTGCCAATCTACTCATTATATGAAAAGTTGAAATTTCAACAAAAGAAATTTGAGGACTTTACCGTGCTTTCGCAAGGCCCTGCCTCGAAAGTCGTATGTGATGTAATTCAACATCCGTTGATGTATAGTTGAGTTTCATGTATATTTGCGCACTAATGTTTCATTTTGCATAGGCCACCTGCTTGGGTAAATAAAATAGCATGGACAATATATATAATGGCATTTGCCTGAGTTAACAATCGTAGTTCCTACGTAATGCCTTGATGGATATTGACATAAGTTTTCCAAAGGTCCTAAATGCATGTTGCGAAAACTCTCAAAAGTTTTGCTTACTGTAGGTAATTGTTTCGTGTACTGTGTATCAAACACAACACTAGTGTATGTTTAAAATCAAAATGTTGACTCATTGTTTTTAGGCCACGTTGTAACCCATATTCAAATCCTAGGCGTTCTGCGTGTATTCAAGTGCTAATGATCTAATGTCCCCCAAAGGAAAGTGAGGTTAAAGCCTAGGTATCTCCACAGAAACCTAATTCGCTGAAACCTGTAGCTATGATACCAATCTGTCACACCCCGATAAATCGATTACATCAGAGCTGGGCGTGAACTGAACTGGTATCATCATTGCACATCGGAAGTAAATATGAGTGCTAAGACTTCTAGTAAGTTTAACGACTGCTAAGTACTCGAATCCCCATGGGTTCCCCTGTTCCAACCATGCCACAGTTGTAATTATAACCTTTGAAAGAAACATGCAAAAAGTCACCATAATGTTGGCGAGTTCATAGTTTGTTTGTTTTTGTATCAAATGAATCATAATACATTTGAAAATCTTGCATTTGGAAACCGGTTTGTGAGATCATAGTATCCCAATGCGTTTCAAATGTCGTATCCGTATGACGGTATTGAAATGTTTTCTGTGCTATTTGTAAACCTATGCATATAACTGTTGTGTTTGTAAACCGGTAACAAAATGTTTTCTATCCTATTTGTAAACCGGTATTGAAATGTTTTCTTCTATATTTGTAAACCGACACATGTAACCGTTATGTTTGCAAACCGATAATGAAACGATTTTCCTCGTATCTCTAAACCGATATTGAAATGTTTTCTTTTATATGTGTAAACCGGTATTGAAATCATAGTATGTTGGATGCATATGGAATCTAAGGATCAATCAGTGTGTAGCTAATACACTGACTTATGTGCCATAAGTAAGTAACCAAACCAAGACAACAAAGAGTGGAGCGCGCCTCAAACTTGATAGATCTATAGCTTTTGCACCTTGGTCACTACGTGATTAATGGTTACTCTTGTATTCATCCTACTTACGCACAGTGATCTGTCATCATCTAATCCCATAGCTACATACCGATTGTTAAAAATTTGTATTTTCGATGTGTATGAACAGGCGTCACCCTTCATATGATTCTCGTTCCTCACACTTTAGATATTGGGCCTAGCCCATGTCATTTATGTTATTAGGCCTAGCCCATGTGATTCATGTTATTGGGCCTAGCCCATGTTATAAATAAATTTGGGGCCTAGCCCCTAGCTGTGACTAAGACAATCCCGTCACTAGTCATAAAACTCATGCATATTTCGAAAAGCATTGTATTGCTGTGAAAACTGGTAAATTTAGCCTAAACCATTCATAACCCGTCGTGTTTGTTAAAATCTGTTTGTAACATGGTTTAGAAATATGTGATTTTAGTTCATCAAAACATTGTGTGCTTTTGCAAAACTTGCATGTCTTTCCACCCCCGAAAACATTTATAAAAATGTCAAACGGTAAAAAGTGGAGGGTTATGAACTCACCTTGATATCCTTGTGCAAGCTAGCTTAATGTGATTCCATAATGTCATTTCCACAACGTGACTTGCTAGCATGCAATCTAAAGCATTCCTAATACTGAATAACTCATAAGTTTCTAAATATAACATAGCTAAACTACGTGTCACCGAGCTCTATCGAATCGTTAGCCATACGATTCTATGAAAGTGTTATTGTCTTGTCTCGAAATACCCAATCTATGGGTTTCTTGGAAACGACTTAGTTTCCGAGAGATTTGTAATATATGTTTATATATAAACATAAATATATTTCATGAAATCGTATTAGTCGTCTCGAACAGAAGGCGTAGATACATAGTAGTACGACTCTTCGTAGTTTTCCTAAGATGTAATACATATATACTCGTAGATATACCCATATATGTAAAACATTTCGTAGCCGAACAATAGTCTTGCGTATCGTTTATAAGTAATAAAATAGTTATATAATGGTACGCTCGTAAGAATCGACTTTCGTTTGTTTGTTACTATAATAACTTGGATAATATTATGTGTTATAATCTTACGGTACTGTGTCGTACTTCGTTTATGCGTTTGAATCGAATATAACATTTATATTATTGTTATAGAAGGATTCGAAAGTATTCTAGTCGTCGACGTTTGAAATGGATATCAATGATTGTATTTATGTTATATGTTTTTCGTATACTAGACTTTTTGACAGATAATGTTCGAATTCCAACGGTTGAAATATATATTTGCAGCATACTTATTTTATAAAAGTACTAGGAATCTCGGCGTTCGGAATAAACGTAAACACTATATTAATTTTTTCATAGTGTTCGGAAATCTTGACGTTCGAAATAAATATAAACATTATATTTATTTTATAAGTGTATTCAAAGGTATTCGAATTATCGATGTTTGAAAACTAATTTTCAAATTCCTCTATCTAGTAACCCCGTTCGTTTGAGAGGTTATAAACTTGTTTTACGAGTTATAAAGTGTCGTCGTGAATAAATATACGCTTATATTTAATTTTATAAAAATCGCTTGAATCCAATAGGTTTTGTCTTTGAAATAAAACGTGTTTCGTATTACGTATTTCTAGGAAAAACGGGCAGAGTTTCCCCTGTTTTAGGATAGCCCCGACAACATAAGTTGTCGATAATTTTCAAAACTCAACAACTCAATTTTTATCGCGTATAAGTCTTAAGACATAAATAATATTTTGTAATGAAACGGGTTCAAATAATCTTTTTAATTTACTCAAAAAATATTTGTCGTTTCACTTGGCGGGTCGGTTTAAGCTTGGTTTCGCGTTAATTGATATTTATATAAACTATATAAATGAATTTGCTTCGTTAAAAATTTACCGAGTCTTGGGTTGACCCCTTGACTGAGTTTGACCGTGTTGACTCAGGACCGAACCGAGTTAACTGTGTTGACTGGTTGACCAGGTTTGACCCGTGTTGACTGAGTTGACCCGAACAAATCTGATGTTTACTAAACTGACCGAACCGAACCCGAACCAAGACTGACCACGTTGACCATCTTTGACTAGTTGACCGGTTTG
Organism: Scalesia atractyloides; assembly: GCA_947069175.1. NCBI lineage: Eukaryota > Viridiplantae > Streptophyta > Magnoliopsida > Asterales > Asteraceae > Scalesia > Scalesia atractyloides. The sequence goes on from CAMTDV010000027.1 coordinate 57,486,312, forward strand.
ACTGAGTTAACCCGGGTTGACTGAGTCGACTCGATCTTGACCAAAACAAACCCACACTTAAACGGAACCAACCACCACCATTATCGCCACCGCCGACTGCGGCGTCCGACCGTTACCACTCAACCCGAACCCAAAACAAACCCAAATCCGAACCAACCTCCACCACTGCTTCGCCGAACGGCCCTACGCCGCCGGATACGGCTCGTTCCGCCCCCCACCACCTTCTCTAAACACCATCAACCACCCCACGGCCACCGTCACCTCAAAAAGAAAATAAACAGTAGGGGAGCTTTTAAATAAATGAGATTCTAACAGATCGGAGCTTAGAATGTGGAGTGGATGAACTTACCCGCGTCGATCTTAATGAACATGGCTGCCAGACCTTGAATTTGTCACTTGCGCTGCCCAAATCATAAAATGGAGGCCGGAATCGTGTTCAGGGGGTGCGTTTCAGGAGGGTCCGCCGCGGTTCCGCCGTTAAATTCCACCGTCGCGTCGCCGCCGTGCTCCGCCGGTGACCTGCTGGAGTCTGGTCGCCGGATGTTCTAGAGAGAGAAAGTAGGGAGAGAGAGGAGAGTTAGAGAGATTGTAGGTGTAGGAAAGGTGTTGTGTGTGTGTGTGGCCCCTTTTATAGTTAGGGTTTTGTGGTGAGTTGGGCCTAAGGCCCATAAGCCCGTTTCTAGTGTTTTGAGCAGCCCAATCGCGTCTACGAGGCGTGTTTTCAAACCCGAACTTCATGGAATGTTATATAATATTATCTAAGGTTCAAAAACATGTAAAATGATGTCATATGTTTGTTTTTGTCACGGACGTTCGTCAGTTGCGTTAAAATCGCGTAAAATGATTTGTTTGTCGTCTCTTTTCCCGCAAATCAACATTCGCATACTATAAAGCCAACAAGATGTTCCTAGGCATTCCAACGGCCTGATGTTTACGTCTAATTATGCTACTTATAATGGTGTTAATGTTTGTTATGCACGTAATTATAACCGGAAAATGCCGGTTGTCATACTTACATTTCGCATTTGTTCACGTAATTGTTCAACACATTAGCACTCTTCCTCACAATCAATGTTTGGTTACATTATCCTTAAACCGATTTTTGACCAAAACAGTTTGGCGCCCACCGTGGGGCAAGTGGTGCTTTAGTTATAAGAATCTTCATTCATTTCCATTCATTACCATCAACTTCATAGCCTCTTAGGGAAAAGCTACTTCAAGTGCTATGCCAGCGGTTACCTCTTCACAAACCAGTGCCTCGTTGCCTCATATTCCCCCTGAATTCTAGAAGAATGCTAAAAATGCTCAGAAGAAGACATCATCCATCGTCACAGGATCAAAAGCTCCTGCTGTTTCTTCCTCTATAACTACTAATAATGATATTTCTGTTTTGATGTTGCAGACGAAATGCTACATGGAACAGCAGGACAAAACTAACCAATTTATCCTTCATGAAATTGATGAAATCAAGAAGTAGAAGAGACTAGCAGAAGATCGGTCCCGACTGATGCCTAGGTCGTTGGATTTTGCTACTCCATCATAAAAAATCTAGTATTCTAAAGGATCCGTCGAGTTTCAAGAATCCTCAAACCTCCAGCATGGATCGCTAGTAGTGACGCAGCCTCAAGGATCCTACTTCCAACCTCAAGGATCCTCTATCCTTCGGCGAGGATCACTGGAGACCACTGAGCCTCAAGGGTTCTTCTACGAACCTGGAGGATCACAGGGAATGTACTAGCCCCAAGGATCCAACATTCAACATCAAGGATCCTCAACTTGGATACAAGGATCCTCAACTCTGATACAAGGATCCATGGAGTATCAATCAAGACCTTCAGCACCAATGTATCCGGGATCCAACATCTTTCAGGATCAAGGATCCTTAAGGAGTCAATCACTTGGAAGTTCAAAAATCCATGAAGGGGATTTTATCCCCATGCAGACCATTGCTTCTTCTTGTCCTACTATTGCACCGGACATGTCTTATCCTAGATACACTTCTAGGATACCAACTTCAAACCAGTCGGGAGGTAATAATTTCAATACATCTTTTGATACTACCAGTAGTTACATGCTGGATGCAGGGATCAATCAAGCCATGGCCAAGGAGTTGCAGAAACTCAAAGACATGATATCCAGTGTCCCTAGAGTGGTTAAACCCATTCCTGAGATTCTAGATGGGAGTCACAGAGTATCTCGCTTTGCACCTCCCTTATGCAATGTTGAGATAGCAAAGTGTTTCCAAACCCCTAATATGAAGTAATACGATGGTACTACTGATCCAGAAGAGCATGTGGCTCAATACAGAGAAAGGATGGAGATTAATCCCATTCCCTAAAGGTTGAAAGAAGGTTGTCTGTGCAAGGGCTTTGGATCCATACTTACTAGATCGGCACTAAAATGGCTGCTAAGTCTTCCTCCCTATTCCATAACTTCATTTTCTCACTTAGTTAATTTATTCAATAACCAGTTTTCTTGTAGTAGAACCTTTGACAGATTAACTGATGACTTATATAGGATCACTCAATCTTGTGATGAATCACATAGAGATTATGTTACTAAATTTGGTAGAGAGTCCTTGGAAATCCCAAATTTAGGCATTAATATTATTGTGGAAGCACTTAAAATGGGACTACAAAAAGATTCTCCTTTCTATGATGATCTTGTTTTGACACCTTGTAGGAACTTAGATGAAGTAAAGAGCAGGGCCCTGAGGTTCATCCGACTAGAGGATGACAAAAGGATCCAAGACAGGTTATTCAGATCATCAAAATAGGAGAGGCAAGGATCCTTCTACAAGAACAATCAATCTAAGCAATACTCCAAGCATGACAATCAAAAAGTTCATTTGGTTGAACAAGAGGAAGATGAAGAGGAATATCCTCATATATCTGAATATTGTTTTCCTGCTCACAATAGTGAATTAACCCTTCCTTTGCAGAATCTAGGTGAAAAGGCTAGAAGGCGCAAGAAGAATGAAAAGTCTACATCCAACAAGGATAAATCAAAGTGGTGTGCATACCACGAAGACTTCGACCACCTTACTGATGAATGCATTGCACTCAGAAAGGAGATAGGTTACCTGCTCAGCAAAGGTTACTTGAAAGAGCTTCTAGGAAGTAAGAAATCAATGATCCAGGATCCTGAAAAAGTACCCGAAAGAGCTCCTTCACCACCTGCAGACGCTCAAATCGTTAACTTCATTTCTGGAGGCTCCGATATATGTGGAACCTCATTCTCTATAGCAAAGAGGCATGCTAAGGAAACCAAGCTGGAAAACGGAGACAGGCCTATCCGAGCCTCCCCCTGACTCAGCAGAAAATTATATCCTTTGATGAGGATGAACGTGTTGATATACAGGATCCTCATCATGAAGGTTTAGTCATTACTTTATTTATATCTAACCACTTTGTTCGTATGATCCTTATTCATGGAGGGAGCTCCGTGAACATTATTCAACTAAATGTCCTCAAAGAATGAACATCCCGGAGACCGAAATAGTTCCGAGATCATCTGTCCTTGTAGAATTCAGCGGCGAGAAAAGAACACAATGGGGGACATCAAACTCCCAATCTACATTGAGGGGGTAAACTCTGTACAAAAATTATGTCATTGACTGCTTGTCCAGTTGCAATGTGATTCTTGGCAGGCCTTGGATACACGATATGAAAGTTGTTCTCTCTACTTATCATCTATGTGTCAAGCTACCGACACCTTGGGGGGTAGTGAAGATAGAGAGTGATGATCAACAAGAGGCAAAGAATTGTTATACCTCTTCAATGAAACTGGCATCACAACCAAGACCAACATAGCAATCATAGAGTCCTCCAAGGAGTGTCCTGGAGGCAGTAGAACAAGACATCAAAGATGTAATATTGGATCCTCAGGATCCTGAAATCAAGTCCTCATTGGATCTGGGATCCATGATAGTATAGAGCAGGATCTAGTATCCTTCCTTAAGAGAAGAAAGTCTGCCTTTGCTTGGAAACATGAGAATATGACATGTATATCTAAAGATATTATAACATATAAACTTGGAATTGATAGATCTTTCAGGCCAATTCATCAGAAAAGAAGAAAATTTGCACCTGAGAGGAATATTATCATCCAAGAAGAGGTAGACAAACTCTTGAAGGCAAGTATGATTAGAGAAGTTAAGTATCCAAGATGGTTAGCCAATGTGGTAGTGGTACAGATTTATATAAGGAATGTCCCAAGGATTCTTTTCCATTACCACACATTGACTCCATAGTGGATGCAACAGCAGGATATGAATTGCTAACCTTTATGGACACTTCCTCTGGATTCCTACAAATTCATATGAACCACTCTTACCAAGAGGATACAGCATTCATGACTCCTATTGTCATATATTGTTACATTGCAATGCCTTTTGGACTAAGAAATGCAGGTGCCACCTACCAAAGACAGTCAACATGATGTTCAAAGAGCAGATTGGAGACACTATGGAAGTGTATATAGACGATATGATGGTCAAGTCCAAGAGAGTAGAGGATTATCTCAAGGATCTTGAAGTGGCATTCAATATCCTTGACCAATACAACATGAAGCTAAATCCTTCAAAGTGCCATTTTGGTGTCAAAGCTGGAAAATTCCTAGGATAGATGGTGACCAAAAGAGGGATTGAAGTAAGTCCAAAACAAATCAAGGCGATTGTGAATATAAAATCCCCTACCAATGCCAAGGATTTCCAGAGATTGACTGGAAGGATCGCGGCCCCAAACAGATTCATTTCAAAATCCTCTGAGAAATGCAAGGATTTTTATGATATCCTTAGGAAGAATAAGAAATTTGAGTGGACTGAGAAGCATGAAGCTACATTCAAAGCTCTCAAAGATTATTTATCCTCAGTTCCAGCCCTGATGAAACTAGAGGATGGTGAACCATTGTCCTTGTAATTAGCCGTCCCAGGTAAAGCGGTAAGTGATGTGTTAGTTAAGGATCATGAAGGCCAACAATATCCGGTATATTTTGTAAGAGCCTTCTTGATGCTGAAGCCAGGTATTCTCATTTAAAGAAATTAATTCTTGCTTTAATTATGGCTTCCACTAAACTAAGACATTATTTTGAAACCGATACTATTCTTGTGAAAACTAACTTTCCTATTAAGAATGTTCTCATGAAACCTGAAACGTCAGGTAGAATGGCAAAATGGGCAGTCAAGCTTAGTGAATATGACATTAAGTATGAACCTAGGACTGCCATCAAGTCTCAAGCTTTAGCTGACTTTGTGGCTGATTTTAGTAGTGATCTTCAAAGAGAAGCTGAACTAGAGGTTCAACAACTTGAGGAGACCAAGGATCCTTGGACACTCTTCACAGATGGAGCCTTAAATGTAAAAGGAACTGGACTAGGCATACCACTAAAATCACCACAGGGGACATAATACCCCAATCTATTGCATATGAATTCCAAACTACCAATAATGAAGCAGAGTATGAAGCCTTAATAGTAGGTTTACAATTGGCTAAACATATGAGGATCAGGTATCTTCAAGTATACATAGATTCATTACTAATTACTAACCATTATAATGGCTCATATACTTTCAAAGGAGAAAAGCTAATCAAATATTTAAAGATAGTTAGGAAACTAGCAGATTCTTTTGCTTTTTTTAGCTTGACACAGGTGCCTAGAGAAGATAATGCAGAAGCGGATGCCTTAGCAAACCATGTATCATCAATGAAGATACCAGAGGATGTCAAGATACCTATCATCCATGTTCTATCTCCTGCAATTGAGGAAAATGAAACAATGGAGATAGTGGAGGATACTTTAATCGTACCTAGTGATGATATGCAGTCAAGTTAAGGATCATGGATCCTTCTAATTTGAACTATATTAAGAATGGGGAAATTCCAACAGGGGAGAATCCCAGAGCCTTCAGGATTAAGGTATCTCAATTCACTATATTTTACATAACAAGTTATATAAAAGATCTCTTGCAGGTCCCTATTTGTGTTGCATTGACGATCTAGAAATTCAAGAGGTCTTGAAGGATTTTCATGAAGGAGACTGTGGAAACCACACTGTGGGGCAGAGCATTATTCTCAAGGATCCTTAGAATAGGTTATTATTGGCGTACAATGAAGAAGGATATTGTGGAATACCAAGAAGATGTGATGCTTGTCAAAGACATAACAACATCCTACATCAACCAGCAGAGCCTTTATATCCAATAATTTCTTGTTGGCATGAAATGGGGAATGGATATAGTTGGCAAACTTTCAAAGGCACCAGAAGGAAAAGTATTTGCGCTAGCCATGACAGATTACTTCTCCAAGTGGATAGAAGCAAAAGCTTTTGTTCAAGTCAGGGAAAAAAAGTCATATCCTTCATTAAAAGAAACATTATTACTAGATTTGGAATTCCTTCCGAAATTATTTGTGATAATGGATCCCAATTTATTGGGAGTAGAACTACTAACTTTTGTGACAGCTGGGGGATTAGGATGATAACATCAACACTAGTCCACCCACAAGCTAATGGTCAAGCAGAATCAAGTAATAAGATCATCATCAACAACTTGAAGAAGAAGCTTGGATCCAAGAAAGGGAAGTGGGTTGAAGAGCTACCATATGTCTTGTGGGCAGATAGAACAACTCCAAAGAATGCTACAGGGCAGACTCCTTTCTCCTAGTCTTTGGAACTGAGGCAGTGATCCCTACAGAAATGGAGGTTCCTACTGCCAGAACAAGCATCCGTGATCCTGAAACAAATGTTGAAATCCTAACTCAAGACATAGATACTGTGGATGAGCTCAGAGATTTGGCAAGAATAAGAATGGCTAGCTATCAATAAAGAATGGCTGGAGCATACAACAAGAATGTCAAGATCAGAAGATTTAAAGTTGGTGATTTAGTACTAAGGAAAGCATTTCAGAACACTACAAATCCAACTGATAGTCAATTAGCACCAAAATGGGAAGTTCCCTATTTGATAGACCCGGAAGCTGGAAAGGGCATACCGTCTACTAACCATGGAAGGCGATCTTCTACCAAGAGCTTGGAATGCTGCTCATCTGAAGAGATACTTTATGTAAAAAGGATCAAGGATCTTTAGAGAGTCTACTATTCTAACCCAGGATCAAGGATCCACAAAGGATGTATGACCCTCACTTCGGTAAATTTTATACTTATTATTCATTTATAAGGAAAGGATGTTGAGCATTTATTTTTATCAAGTTTTGAGCTTTTGCAGAGTTTTAACATTTTTTTACAAAGGATTAAGGGTTTGGCCATCTCTCTCCCACATTTAAGGTATCTTATACCTTCTAAGGTTTAAAGGTTTACACCTTTCACACGAATTGGGTTTTGACACCCCGCCAGTAGCGCACGATTATCCAAGTGTGGTTCGAGGCAATGGGACTAGTACACGCTTTAGTGACTAATAATTTCATTGCTTTTGGGCATACGTAGGATCTTAAATATAATGGTAGACGTACCATACATCCTTTATCCTAAGGTTTCTAACGTTTTCACGTTAGCTAAGGTTTTGGCATTTTCATGTCACTTACGTTGGGCTTGTCCTCAGTACGGGCCAGACCCCAAGGAATTTGGGCTTGTCCCCAGTTTATTTGGGCTTGTCTCTAGTTATGATGGGTATATCCCAAGGATATTAGGCTTAGTCCCAAGTTGTTTTTTACAGGTTCTTGAAGCTTTAAAGGTTTGCTACTAAGGATCCTGAATCCTTAAACCTTAACTGATTTCTTTTGTCTGACTATGCAATTATAAGTCTTAAAAATATAGAATCCTAACTTGGATTCTATGGTATGTTTTATCCTTAATTTATTTACATTATTATTTACACCGTAGACATTTCGATTGAAAATATATGATCCATGATTATATAACTTTTCATATTTTCTAGAGTTGTTATGATGGAGAATTGGTATGTTTAAAATCTCTAAGTTTTTCAAAATAAAGCTAATAATAAACATATCAGAACAGCATTTCAGAAATAGAAATACAACACGAGATGTAGTTAAAAGGTTGTTGATTATATTAAAACCCTGTTAAAGGTTGCGAAAATTATGAACCCAAGTTTCTACCAGCAAAACGTGGCCTGTCCACTTGGGTTGATAAAGGGTGTGCATACTAATTGTTCAAGATGCAGGAAAATAAAAGTGATGGGCGTCAAAGGCTAAATCCTCCACAAACAGACGGACCCATCCACCTTTGCCACCCCCAATTGTCTTAAGGATCATGGATCCTTAACCTAGAAAATATTGTTCAGAATGACAGACCATAAATTGTTTTCAACTAAAAACATCATCAAATAAAAACCACTAATCCTAAAAAAGTGGGCTTAGGCCTAGGCATCAATATCCTTCATCGCCCACTTTAGCAGCTTCACCTTCTGCTTCTTTACCACCTTCACCGTCACCTCTTGCTCCACCTTCCTTCACCTCCTTAGCCCCGCTAGAACCACCCTACAACATTTGCACCAACTTTGGCTCCTCATCATCGCCAAGCTCTAGGAGTCTTGCCTCCCATCCAGCCAAATCCCATGAATACCGGTCGAAAGTAGGATCCATTGCCTGTTTGACAATCTTGATCCTAGTCTTGAGGATCGCTCGAGAAGCACAAACTTTGGCTTCTTTGGTTGCCTTCATCTCCGCCCTGTCAGCTTGCATGTCTACCTCCAAGATCTTCTTCTCCAAGAGCTTGTTCTCTTTTTCCAGCTTGGAAGTCATCTTGTCCTTGGCAGCAGCTATAGACCAGAGGTTAGCTAGGTTATCCTCAAGCTCAGTCAGACTTTTATCCTTGTGTGCCTTCAAGCGGACGAACCTTTGCAATGGATAACATGCATAATTAGAATCAAGGATCCTTCACTAAAGATAACAATAACATAAATGGATAAAGGATCCTTACCTCAGTGATGAAGTTATGGATCAATCTTTCAGCCTGGAGCTCATTCTCCTCAACATCAGTGGGCTTCTTCCTTTTCGACCCAGCCTTGGCCCTGGTAGTGATGGATTTTGGTTCAGGAAAGCTTGGGCCTTTGGCCAGCTCCTTCTTAATGGAGCGAGGGGAGATGATGCTGCCAACATCGTCTAGGCCAAACTTGGTGGTCGACTTGCTGTTGCATCTCTGAGCACCTATGTCATCAACAAAAATAATAAGTCTTCTTACTTTATACAACTCTTTCAATACAGAATTATATCTATTATAAACGCACAAAAAACTTACTCGACATTGTGTAGGATGTGGAAGTGTTAGCTTCTGAATCCTTTGTTCTTGGTTGAATGTTTTTTATCGTAGAATCAAGAGCCCAAAATGCAGCAACTCTCTCTTCAGTTCCCGGCATGGCAGGCATAATTGGTCACTACATGCAAAGAGAAAGACAAATTAGAAATAAGGAGTAAATTTTCTACAACATCTATCTAAGGATCCTATATCCAACCCTTCATGATCCACTTTCCGGGTATACTATTCCCGAGAGGAATAGAATCCCTTCGCACAAAGAAGAATTGATTCTTCCAGGTGGAACCATTTTAAGTGGATTTAAGGATAGGTGGAGGCTGTTAGGGTTTAGCTTTGAGCAAGAAACGATGGGAACCATGAGTAACAAGGCTCTAGAGATAAGAAAGCTCTGATAGACGGAAATCGATCCCCTCTCTATTGATGATTTGTTCCAGAACCCTCCAAAGCATTGGCATTGCTTAGCTGTAGCTCATGCCAGTGAGGGTGAAGAACCTTTAGGTAAAATCAGGGAAAAGGAACGAGTAGCCAAGAAGAATGGGTAAGGCAGGGAAGCACAACCAAATAGAGGAGATAGCATCACCCTTCATTGTCAAGTCATATGGTAGGAAATGGTCTTCGGTGGAAAACAGGAATGCAAACTATCGATCTCTAGATCAGTAAATTTACAAGCTCCGAAGAAGGTTTTGATATAAGGTTTTGGCTTAGGGGTACATCATAAGTATCCTGACTTTTAGTCGGATATGATATGGTAGCCATCTTAGACATGATCGAAAGAATGAAGATAAGGAATTGAGAAGATTAAGAGAATAAGGAAGAGAGAATATCCGAGTTACTTCCGGAATGAGGATTTAAAAGAGGATCTCTTGAACTTTAAATGAATTTTTGACCTTATCTCTACCCTATATAATGTGATGATGATCATAGTCTATCCCGTCAGTGATTTCAGACCGCAATGGCTAGTTAGCGATTGCAACGGCTAGTCCGTATCTAACAAAAACATGACAGATTCGATTCACATCTTATCTGCCATGTTTGGGGACAATTGTTAGGGGTTAAATTTTATTAGATATGGATCATGTATCCTGAGACCAGGCCTGGATCACTTATCCTTAGTGAACGGTGCAGGATCAAGGATCCGTATTTTAACTTATGATTTATAACAATTGTTCTCTATGTTTCTAACGAATATGTGCAGGGTGCGGATGACGTGGACCAAGTGAAAAGCTAGAATCTCGGTTAATATTGGCTAGAGATGTTGCACGTGACGAATTCCATTAACGTTCATGAGCTTGGATGTGGTCATCCTAGAATTTCGGCCTTATTTTTTAGCTCAAGTCAAAAGGGGTTGAGCAAGTGTTAGCTAGTAGAGATTTACGGTTACACACACACATTCGTATACATTGCAAAAAACAGAGCTTTCACAACACACTTAGCAAACAATCATTGTACCGCACTTGATCAACATCCAAAGTTATAATCTTTGTTGTGCAATATAGTTGATAGTGATAATTTTCACTATCGGAGGTTTTTTATGGCAGTGATCTTTCGAATATCAAGGGCTTTTTCCTCGTATAAATCCTTGTGTTCATCATTAGTTACATTTCGCATTTGTTCACACAATTGTTCAATACATTAACACTCTACTTCACAATCAAAGTTTGGTTACATATCCTTAAACCGATTTTTGACCAAAACAATAGGGTTAAGTTCATTTGTGAACAACCAACTTGATAGTGAAATGTGTGAACTAATCGTAGCCCTTGGTTATTAATACACAAGTGTAAATTAATGGCCAAGATTTGATCAGGGTTTTACGATTTGATGATGTAAATCAATGGTCAGGATTTATTCACCCAGTTCACAAATACACTAGTGTTCATTATAGAACCTCATCCAATATATATATAAAATACTAAATATCACTAAAAATACCCTTGGTAATATAATATACTGTCATCTATAATTTACTATATTCCCAAATGAGTTTATTACCTAATCTCACAATTTAAAAATCTAGCCTAACCATCTTTTATGACACATTTAATAAGGATAACAACAAAATTCCTTAGTCCATAACCAATTTTTAAATTACGATAAGATTAACCTAATATGAGACTTTATACATTAGAAATCTTACAAGTTTATACCAAATAAATTAAATCTTAACTTTTTTAAGTCATGATGGTAAAAAGTGTGTACATGTATTTATGTATACATATATATTGTTTTGTAAGTTAAAGTAATATCAATTATTATATAAAACAATCCATTATAAATTTATATTTTTGTCACAAACCACTTTTTTATTTCAATCGTTTATTTATCAACAACCCAAATTTTATAGTAATTATTTTATTTACTTTGTAACAGAATTATAAATAAAAAATCATGAAATCTATAAAATTTCTAGACCATGAGTTTATCATAAAAATCAGGAATAATAAAGTTCTTGGTGTTCGATTATTTTGTTTTTATATTTTATAGAATTCCTTATAAATATTGCAAATAAATTCATAATAAATTTCCACTTTGAATTCTAAAATTTCCCAAAATTTCACCTAACTAATCTAATATGATGAGGAACAAAGGCATATGGTCAATTTAATCAAAATGTATGTCTAAGACTAAAAGACCCAATTTTTATCATCATCAACCCTAGAAATTGGGATTCAAAATTCGTACAGATTAAGCCCTCTTTCATAAAAATTGATAGAGGGGCTTTATAGTGCATGAAAATCTAATAAGAATGGGTTTTTGAATCACCTAAATTGGTGTCCGATTGAAGGAGATACGTTGGCTTGAAGTTACAAGCCCTAGCTTTTGTTCATGCACAAATTCACGACCTTGGATGATGTTAAAAGATTTCTGGGAGTGGGTAATGACAAAGTGAGTTTCTAGAACCCGTATGCTATCAAACTTGCACTTGGAACAACCGGATCTGATGAAAATGGCTTTAGTTCTTGTTATGATTGTTTTTAATGGTGACAAAGAAGACTTGATGGAGAATAATACTCGTTAATGAGACTACAAAGACCGAAATTAAAGCATCCCTCAGCTTCCCATCATTCCCACGATGTTTAAATTCTAGTTGGTACATCAAACGTTGATCAAATTCGAGTTTTGATATAGGTTTTGAGCTGAAACGAATAAGGTTGTAGCCCAGTGGTTCAATGTTTGTTGTTGCCTGTTTGCCTGGGAAGGGCGTGGGTTCGAGTGCCACTTTTCCCTTCTTTATTTTTTTCTTTTAAAAACCTTTCATGCATGAATATTATTTGTTCTCCTTATTCACCAACTCAAGCTGTAGCCCAGTGGTTTGTTTGGTGTTGAATTAAGTTAGGCTTGATATAGTAGGATCATGCGTTCGGATCCCAGCCCTTCCTCCCTTTTCCTTAATTTTTTTTATAATTTTCAAGTATTCAGATCAGGTCCCCCACTTCCATTATATTGCAACTCAGTCCTCCTAGTTTGACTTTCGAAATCTGACCTGCCAGCCCCTCCCCTTTTATAATAGTTAGTTTAGTTATGAGCAACAATTAACTTAGTTATAAATAATAACTAACTAAGTTATTTGCTTTAACTATAGAATCTGACTTAGTTAATTGCTTTCCTTCAAAAATTTTAATGAAACTAACGGGAAACTACCTATATTTATCGTTTTTAGACATATACATACACATATGTCTACATATTCACACACCTTTTGCCTATTTAGACACATTTTAGACGAGTTGTCTAGACCTATACGAGGCGTCTAGGTTTCCTTTTCTCCGACCACATTCCTGTCCCAGTACAACATCAAATCAGTCACATCAGACGGGGCCTCTAGCCCTAGACGGACACTGAAGACGACCAGCACAAGACTGGGCGTCTAGGGCCAGACGAGCCGTCTTGAAGGTTGTGCTCTGCAAGCATGTCAATAGTGTAGTAAAGTGATACGCCCCGTCTAGGCCTAGACGGGGCGTATATTTCTTGATAAATAGACCCATACAGAGCATTTGATGTCGCAGAAAACTTTTAATTTGTAGTCGAAATTCTCTTCGTCTTGAACTTTCGCTTATATTACATCATCTGATATCATTCAAAGGTGTTGAAATGTCATCAAACTGGGACGACAAGTATTTCTTTCGGGCATTTCTGGCGAGTCATGGGTGCGTGAAGCCAATTCGGTAACAGTTGGTTTAACTAGTTGTTGTTTTAATTATTTACTAATGGTGATATCGCTGTTAGGGGAGACCGGTGTTCCCAATTCTAATGAACAAGAGGAGGTTGTGTCAAGTGTACAAGGAAATCAAAACAGATCGTTTCTAGATTTGAACGAGCTTCCTCCTGTTGAAGAAACATCCCATGTGAACGAGACTGTTACGAAAGTAACAATGCAAGACATTATTCGTGATGGTGGAGGATATGGTGGTGAGGCACCCCCATGCGCAGGTAATCAGTACCTCATAGAGACGGTTTCTAGCGTGCAAATTTGTATCTCAATCGACTACATGTCAAAGAGTGTCTTGTGCTCAATTGAAGACTGTAACTGAAGGGGAAACTAGAGGAGTAAATGCAGGTAAATGAGAAATATTGTCCCTTTTAAATATATATATGTTTTTTGTTTGCGTAATAGAGTGTCTTATAGTTTCAGATATTGATATGTTGTTGAACTTATTTCAGGGGTTTCACAGCAACTAACGAGTCTCAGTCATCGTCTAGCAATCAGTTTTGGTCAACCACAGTCAACAAAGCAAGAACAATGGCTTGATTTTTTATATTTAATACGATTTATTTGTATAATTAATACAAAGATTTTTTATACAATAAAAAATCTTTTGGTATAACTAATAGGTTTTTATTTACTTAATTTGAACTTTGATATAAGCCAACATTCCTTTAGTAGACCCAAGGCACAACAATTAAACCATACAAAGCTCATCTGAAAACCAACAAACTCCGGGCATTGACAAATATCAGCAATCATACTTTCCGAACTCGCACGTCCCACCGTCGCCACCGACAATATTGACATTTCGTCATCTGCCGGTGCCGACGGTGGGACGTGCGAGTTCGGAAAGTATGATTGCTGATATTTGTCAATGCCCGGAGTTTGTGGGTTTTCAGATGAGCTTTGTATGGTTTAATTGCTATGCCTTGGGTGTACTGAAGGAATGTCGGCTAATACTAAAGTACATATTAAGTAAATAAAATCCTATTAGTTATACCAAAAGTTTTTTTATTTGTAAATATACGGGTCGTCTAGACCCATACGCCCCGTCTTGTTCTAGCAAGAAGACCATTGTACCCCTGTTTTGCTGGCCGTCTAGGCTAAACTCAGGGGCAAAATGGTCATATTAGCAAGGACTAGACGACCCTTCTAGACCTAGATGTCACGTACAATTTGAGCGGGATGTTTTAACCCTAGGCAATTTTTGAATTTAAAATTTAAAAGACAAATTGCCATTTTACCCCTAAGTGGCCACCAGTTTAGGCCTAAATCACGGGTAAAATGGTAATTAACCACCTGATTCCTTTACCGCTCAGCGTGGTTAATTACCATTTTACCCCTGAGTTAAGCCTATACGGTTTGCCACTCAGGGGTAAAAAGGTAATTGGCTAATTATTCCATACCATCAGTCTAGAGCTAGACGGGCCGTCTATGGGTCGTATATGAGTTGCTTGGCTAGACGACCAGCCTCATACGACACCAAACAACCACACACTCAAACACACACACATACGTATTTTACTCTTTCAGCCGTATTTGGACCGTATTTTTGAGGAATTCAAGCATCTCTGGTACGTATTTTCACTAAACTTCATTAATCTTTAATGTATGATGCATTTAGACCGTAGGTTGTGTTTGAATTTGATGAATTTTGGGGCATTTTGGGCTGTGATCTTGAGTTTTTTGGGTTTTTCCATGAACAAGACGACCCCAGTAGACGACCGGTTATTTTTTTATTTTAACTTTTATAATATAATGTTTTAATATTATGTGTTAATATTCGGTTTCTTGTTATTATTTGTGTTACATTGCTAATCGCAGATTAGTTATGGAGGAGACTGGAGATCTGATACACGGGGACCCACATCCGCATGGTCCGCGACGGGGCCCGCCAGCGCCGGCGGATCCGCTCCACGGCCACCCCTTTCTTGAGTTCCTGCCCGACACCGAGGCCGCCCGTTTTTGCGGGAAGCTACGTTGGATGTACGTCGGATCGCACGCGGCGGTCGACTGGGATGCGATCGAGGCAATTGGTGAGAAGCCGAGACTGCGTTTTTTCGTTCCCGTTGATTCCCCGTGGCACCGTCTGTTTGACTTGGCCAATACGCCGAGTTATAGGGAGCTGCTCATTGAGTTCTTGTCGACCTTCACGTTCCACCCTCCACGGGTCGACCAGCCGCCTCCCCAGCCACAAAGTCCTCCCCCTCCGCCTGAGGTTTCATTTAGGCTTGCTGGTGTGTGGCGTTCAATGACGCCTACTGAGTTTGCCGTTCATAGCGGCATATACCTGCAGGAGGATATTGCTAAGGATGTTTATACGGAGGGGCTAGTGGTGGTGGATAGACCCACTCTTTTGGGATTTTGGGAGGTGGTCGCAGGCCGTGACACATGGGAGCATGTCAGGGCGAAGGGGAGGATTTCTCACTTTGCCAACCCGTTGTACAGGTACGTACGTTTATTACGGTAATTATTTAATTATTGTTGCTATGAATTAATTTCGGTATTTCGCTAATATAATGTGCAGGTATCTACATCGGATGCTCGCTACGTCTATTACCGCTCGCGGACACAGCCGTGAGTGGTGTACGAGCACCGACTTATTTTTTTACTATTACCTTTTGTATAGGAGGCCGTGCGCACCTGCGCACGGTCTCGCCTAGTACTTCGCCTCCGCCCATCACCGGCAGGAGCGCGGTTTTTTGTAGGGCGGGGCGTACGTCACCGTGATTGCCGGTCGTTGAGTCTTGTGCCGGAAACTGTGCCTCACTTGCAGTCGGCCATACCGTCCACACGGATGGGTTTTCAGACCTTGCGAGGGATGAGGCTGGTGAAGAGGTTCCGCGTGCTAGGCGAGCCGTTTAAAACCCGCGAAGGTCAGCCATGGATTCCGGAGCCGCTGCCAGATCACTTCGATCCAATCTATCCGCCGGCAGATGAGGCAGCGGTAGTCCAGACCCTCCGGTTGATTTTGATGGACCGGCACCGGCACCGCAACCACCACCTCATGGGGCGCCCTAGTTTCCGCAGCCTGTCCTTCCAGGTCATGCCCTGGGGGGTGCAGTATACCCGCGCTTACGAGCCGAAGTCGACAGGCTTATGGATCTCATGGCTGGGTGCTTCGGGAGATGCAAGATAGACGTGAGAGAGACGGATTACCTCCCATACCGCTCCCACCAGCTCGAGCATCTCATTATCAGCAGCAGCCGCAACAGCCAGATCCCGAGTCCGACTCCGACTCGTATGCATAGACCACTCGTCTTTTGTATTTAGTATTCAGTTGTACAGATATATATTGTTATGGATGTACAAAGTTATGTTATATATGATATCTCTGTAATATTTAGCTTTGTTTTCAGTTATTCGATTACTTGGTGATTGTTTGTGTTAAATCGACGTTGAAATGTAATACGAAAACAACATATACTTCTTGCATTCATCTTAAAATGTTGAAAACAATATTAAATTTTGATATTATATATTTTTTTAAAGTACAATGTAAAAACAGTTAAATATTTAAACGATCGAAAAAGATAACTTATTTTTTATACAATAAACAAAACTAATTAAAATTATAAAACCACACCACAAAAAAATCAACCTCCAACACCAACCAATTTACCCCACCAAAACGCTATTTTTTCAAACTCCAACAACAACCAATCTACCCCACCAAAACACCCATTTTCCAAAAGAAAAATACAAGTTACTAGACGGGTCGTCTAGGTCTAGACGTCCCGTCTAAACACATAAATTTGTGCGCCCTACCATCAGCCTGCTAACTTCTAAAAATCAGTGCCTATACGGGGCGTATAGGCCTAGACGACC
This sequence comes from Scalesia atractyloides, assembly GCA_947069175.1. NCBI lineage: Eukaryota > Viridiplantae > Streptophyta > Magnoliopsida > Asterales > Asteraceae > Scalesia > Scalesia atractyloides. The sequence goes on from CAMTDV010000027.1 coordinate 57,503,574, forward strand.
CGTCTATGGGTCAAGGGTGTCCAAATAGGCAGCAGGGGTGTGTGAATAGATTGAGCCTATATTTTTTATAACCTCGCAACTATTTTTTTTCATTTAATCAAGAACCAAATAATTAAACAACCACGTAAAATTTCACATTTTATTTAAATTATCTCGGGTCCAGATTACATTACAAGTCGGGTTTCTGGTATTCATTTTTAATGGATATTACAGTTTCCCCTACTTCGAAGAATTTCGTCTCGAAATTTGCGTTGGATATCGTTCGTGTAGAGGTATATAGTGTTTTAGTAGCTGGAGGTGATAGTGGTTAGATTTCGAAATTGCATAACGTCTAGTAAATGGGTGTTGAACACGATTCTTAAAGGTGCTAAGAGTACCCACATGCTAAGATAACTTAGGTATAATGTTTAGATCCATTGATGGCAGTAACATTCCTCGTAAGGGTTGAATACCCAGATAAGGAATTGTTTTTAGTGTCAGAGATGTGGGAGTGATAAACGTGTAAGGTAAAGTATGAGATGGCATGTCGTAAGCGATACGGGTATTACATTGTGATGACTAGGAATGGCATGTTGGGAATTGACTATGATTTAAAGGTACATCTGTCCCAAAGAGGACTTTTAACCCAAAGGTGTTTGCAATCTTGGAGGAATTTCCCCATAAAACATCAAAATGATAAGATTGAACTCATAATGATATAGAATTAGATCGCTAAACACACAACCGAACAAACTAACACAAACCTCTAATGATTAGTGTAATGATGCTTTTGTAAATTTGACAAAGGCACTTATATATAGGAAGTACCAGCGGCGTATCCACCATGCCCCTTCCAAACTCCATCCACATCATTATTCGAATCATGATTGAATACACACACAAAACTTACTCTAGCTGGTGGCACCACTGGGAGATTGGGTTAGTAGTAGGGCTGAATCATGTTTTGCGAAGGTGGAGCCATGATTTGGGGTAGTTGATATATGGGTTGGGTCACCAGTTGGTTATTAAGGTGAGTTCGGTGCTGGTTAGGTGCTTGTCATGCAGAAGTGTAACAAACATGAGCTATGTGATCAAGGCATCCACAATTGGTGCACCATTGGCATGGAGTATGGGCTTGGTGGTGGAAGTTGTAATGATTACATAATGGGTGAGGACCGGTATATGGTTTTTTTACGGGCGACCAGTAGGTACGACTTGGTTTAGTGGTGTGGGTGGCATAGACGGGTTTGTAGTAACCCCAGTTTCTCCAATTACCCTTAAGCTTCTTATTTGAACCAGAGCGGGAGGGAGACTCGGCCTTAGTTTCTTTAGTCTCTTTCGGCTCTTCAGCTGGAGCCTTGCTAGTTGATCCCTTATCCCCATTATGTTTCAAATGCTTTGATTTAATGTGATTCTCAGTAAGTTGTCTAGCGAGTCACATAGCTGCCTCTAGGGTTTCAGGTCAACTACCTTCCACAGTGTCCTTTATGGTAGGAGGTAAACCCTTGATGTACTACTCTATGCATCAAGTGAGAGGTGTAAATAAGTATGGACATATTTTTCTCAACTCATGGAAATGCTTATTTTATGCCACGTTATCTCCACTATCTTGTACCAAAACCCAAAACTCTCAAGTTTCCTAATTTCGCGGCGAAGACAAAATTGCTCAGTCATCAACTCCTTCAACTATCTATTCAAAGCACTTGCTTCGATAGTGCATATTCTTTCAGCAATCCACCAGGTGAGAGGATTCTCTAACAAGCGGCCCGTTGCATAGTGGATCTTGCTATTGTCAGGCATTCACAATTGAGAAACACGCTCTCCATCTCCTCGAACCAGCGAAAGAGAATGGTTGCACCGGCGATGCCTGCGTACGTAGGGGATCACATGATTTGAAGTGTTTGTAGGAACACTTCGAGGTATTAGCACCATCAGGGTTCTCCTGATTGTTAAGGGCTTGTTGAACTTGCACGACGATGTTTATAATAACGGAGGCTATCTCTTCGACGATTAGGGCCGCCATGCGTCGGCTGGAGTTTCCAACACGTTCCCGATACGATGACGTCCACCGACATCTACAAGATTAAACGCAACAATCCGTGAGTTTGTGACTAGAACTTAGTGACACGATGTATAGTGTGATTTATGTGGAACTTATGATTTGCGAAAATGAAAATTCAAAATGTGACTTCACATAAAATAAACATAACCAACCATTTCCACTTAAAGTCACATGAAACTCCAAGATAGAAACAAACTTATGATAAGTTGATATTTCAAAATGAAATATTGGAAATTGTTAGGTTCGGTACGTAAATAGGGTTTTTATATGTTTTCCACGCGTCACTTTCCTAATTACGTGGGTCCCCCGCAATTACCAAGCCAAAAAGAAGAAATCATGAAATTGATGTATGAACCAAAGTTGGGGTGACATGGAATGATGTTGGAGGGTATCCATGACTTAACACGGACACGTTGACTTATCAAAGTATCGTTAGTTTAAGCAACTTTGGTGTGACATACTTTGGCCTAATAGGTATCGATATTCTCGTCATTAGTTCGCAGGTAGACAAACTGGTCCTTAATTGGATTTATATCGTTGTCAACCTAGACAGGACATCCCTACTGCTGGTGCCTAACTCTTTGAGTTACTGCATGTCCGTCACATAGACTTACTTTGACGAGATAGAGAAACTCAAGTGAAATTCGAAATTTAAACAACCTAAAATTCAATAATTAAAACTTTAGATAAATAGATATGGAAATTAGATATTGAAAACTATAATATTTATATCATATGATGTATGGAAAGTGAAAAGATAATAATAATAATAATAATAATAATAATAATAATAATAATAATAATAATAATAATAATAATAATAATAATAATAATAATAATAATAATAATAATAATAATAATATCAAACGGTGTGTAAAGCGAAAAGAGAGGAATAATAATAATAATAATAATAATAATAAAATAATATAATAATAATAATAATAATAATAAATCACAATATAACATGTAGCACATGATATTAAGCATAGTGATAATGTGCATATGTATGATTTAAATAATATATGTTAAGACAATTAATCACATAACCACATAAGGTACTTAAACTACCTACTAAATTATAGTCTAAATCTAAGAGGTATAATAACCTAAAACTAGTTCTCTACAGTCATTGGCTCTGATATTAATCTGTCACACTCTGATCGGCAGCATGATTGATTCCCCAAAGCTTATAACAAGTATTATATAGTTATAATATTTAAAGCATCATGTTCACTTTTGTCACACACCACATGATTATAAATATTATACAAACACTGAAACTATCAGAAACGAATACCGCAATACAAATTGTCACCTCATCGTATCACGCAGGCACTCTGCTAGTTATTGTAAATAAGGAAAGAACTAAAACTACATTAGGGATATGATATGTGAAACGAATACCGCAATACAAATTGTCACCTCATCGTATCACGCAGGCACTCTGCTAGTTATTGTAAATAAGGAAAGAACTAAAACTACATTAGGGATATGATATGTGTGATGTACCAAGTGGGTAAAATCTGATCCGTATGACCCGTGTGAAATAAAAAAAAAGCCTCATGGTTTACAGGTTTAGCGGGAAAACCACATTTAGATGACCTCATTAGGTGCCTAGTGTCCTACAATATTTTTATTTATTTAGTGTATTAGAAATAGAGTATGCATGGTTGCTTAATTGTCACGGCAAAGCTAGAAACCACCTATGGTGGTACCATATGCTCATCTACGCGACACGGTGTTGTGTCAACATATCAATTTACTAATACTTAACTTTCATATTTTTAACACTTAACTTTTCTGTAATATGAGTGTTTCCTTGATTTGATATGTGATTTGAAACAACACAAGTCTTTATATACTATGGTATATATGATTGTTGGATGGTTATATGGTTTGAACACCCCTTATCTTTATATGATTTTGAACCTACATCAATACATCATCGGTGCATTTTCTTTCTTGGCAACAAATAATCAAGGGCAGGGGAGAGTGAAGAGTCCTTAGATTGGTGTAAAATTCCATTAAATGCTAGGATATAGATAATTTGTAGATTAAAGTACACATATAGTCTATTTGGTTTATAAAAAAAATGGATTCGGTACCTAACCCGGAATGTATCAGATTTTAATTAACTTTATACACTTATTGAACCAAACTATATTCAGATTTATTAAAAAGGTTTGGTAGGTTAAGGTAATCGTGTGATGGAACCGGCTCGAACCCGCGTCTATTGCTTTGTGTGCACACAGTCCAACCAACTGGACTATGTGTCTAACCCATTGAATATAAGATTTTTATATCTTTTATATACTTACTGCCAGTGTCATATTTGAGTTTTATAAAAAGGTTTGATTTATTGTAACGAATCGGAACGTGTACAGACTCGAACCAGAGACCTTGTGCTTCATATGCACACTGTCCAACCAACTGGACTGTGTGTCTAACCTGGTTTATATTCGTTTTTAAATTCATTTAAACACTAGTTTTAGATTCATCTTCTTCGTAAAAGAAAAACAGAACTTGCTAAACCCGATGGAATTGATTAAAGTAGCAATTAAACCTTATATAACTACTGATGAGATAAAATAAAAACGTTTAGGTGAGATGATATACCGATCAAAGATGTCTTCGATGTTCCGGCGATTGAAGCAGATTCCGGCAAAATGTTTTAAAGAGCAGAGATGGTCAGAAAAGTTTAGAGAGGTTTTTGCGAGAGTGCGGGTGCAATCTAATTGAGTTCAAGACTATCTATCTATAGATAAGGATGATTGCACAATTTATGTTTCACTTTCGGTCAAACAATAATGGGCGATGTTTGTTACTCAAAATTGAATGTGATTTGACTCGATTTGTGTCTATGATTAAGACCGGAAACGTTTCTCTTCAGATCATTGCGAAGATTTCGCAATCTTGATGATTGTTGGTGATTGTAGTCGTTACATGCAGTTTCTTTTGAATTTGGTTTCATGAGCTATTTTGATATAAAAGATTATTTGGTTTGACATATATCAGATGTGGGCGAGTGGTGTAGTGGTGTGTTGTATGTTTGGTTTGGGTGGAGACCCGGGTTCGATACCCCTGGTCAACACCTTTTTTTATTATTTTTTATTTTATCACTATTATATATATATTTTATTTATTAATATTGTTATTATTATTATTATTATTATTATTATTATTATTATCTTTATCAATATTTATTATTTAATACTAATAATATAACGAATTCCTTAAACGCTTTACATAAACGTGTAACGAAAAGATCATGATATAAACTTGATTACAAAAAAAATGGTGCGGGTTTTAGAACCCGTTTTTCGACAAATGTTACAGTATCCCCTACTTTTAGAAATTTCTTCCTGAAATTTAAGTGGTAGTAGGTTTATCTTGAAAGAGATGAGGGTATTTTTCGCGCATTGAGTCTTCACGTTCCCAAGTAAATCGGGTCCTCGTTTCGACTCCCAACGTACCCTGACTATCGGAATTCGACTTTGTCTTAAAGGTTTCTCACTGAAGTCCATGATTTCTACAGGACGCTCTACAAAATGCATTGGCTCGTCAATTTGAATATCTTCTAACGGTATATGAAGGTTTTCGTCGGCAAGGCACTTTATCAAGTTAGAGACATGGAACGTCGGATGAATCTTGTTGAGTTCTTCAGGTAAGTCAAGCTTGTAGGCTACAGGACCAACTCTCTCGAGTATTTTAAAAGGTCCCACATAGTGAGGTGCTAGCTTGCCTTTTTGTCCAAACCGAACAACTCCCTTCCATGGTGATCGCAAACACAAAACTCGAGTTGCTTTCGTCGTTTATCGGCGTAACTCTTTTGACGACTCTGAGCTGCTAGAAGACTGTTGCGGATTTGGAGAATCTTATCGGTTGGTTCTTGAATTAATTGTGGTCCGGTGATCTGCGCTTCACTGATTTCATGCCAACATACAGGTGATCGGCACTTACGACCGTATAATGCTTCAAATGGAGCCATACCAATGCTCGAATGATAACTATTATTGTAAGAAAATTCGACCAATGGTAGATGAGTATCCCAATTGCCCTTGGAGTCAATAACAAAAGATTGTAGCATATCTTCAAGAGTCTGTATGGTACGCTTAGATTGACCATCAGTTTGAGGATGAAAGGCGGTGCTGAGATCTAAGCGAGTGCCTAACGCTGATTGCACAGTTTGCCATGTTCGTGAAGTAAAACGCCTATCTTGATCCAAGATGATGCTCAAAGGCACACCGTGTCGACTTACAATTTCATCGATGTAGATACGAGCTAACTTCTCGTTTTTCTAGTCTTTGCGGATCGAAATAAAATGAGCGGATTTGGTAAGGCGATTAATGATAACCCAAACCATATCATGCCCACTGGAGGTGCGAGGTAACCCGGTAATAAAATCCATGGTTATGTTTTCCCACTTCCAAACAGGTATTTCGGGTTGAACAAGTAAGCTTGAAGGTATTTGATGAGGCACTTGGAGACAAAGACGACGATGTCCTTTTTCATTCCAGGCCATTAGTAAGAGTATCATAGATCTTGATACATCTTATCAGCCCCTGGATGTATGGAGTATCAGGTTTTGTGGGCCTCATCCATGAGAAATGTACGAAGGTTGTCCCGATCAGGTACCTAAATACGGTTTAGATAATAAAGAATGCCATCGGACTTTGATTCTAACTTGGTTTTAGCTCCACAAGATAATTCATCTCGCAAATCATTTTCCATGACAGAGGTGTGTTGAGCTTCGTGATTGCGTCTTTGAAGGTCAGTTACAATTTGAGAACACAAAAGGTGAATCGAGTTAGCATATTCTCTTCGACTAAGAGCATCTGCTATGACATTAGCTTTACCAGGATGATAACGAATTTTGCAATCATAATATTCAAGAGTTCGACCCATCGTTGTTGCCTCATGTTTAACTCTTTCTGATTGAAGATATGTTGAAGGCTATTGTGGTCACTGTAAATCTCATACTTTGTACCATAGAGATAATGTCTATTGGGCCTATATTGCTTAAGGTTTACTCATTAGGGATTATTTTGGGCTTTGGTTTATCTTGTGGGCTTCCTAGTGCCTTATGGGCCAAGGTTTGTAAATAGTGGGCTTGGTAGTGATTATAAATAGAGATGCTAGGTAATGAAAGGGGTTAGAGAGTTGTATTCATAGAACTTGTATCAGACATCTTTTGGTGTATGCAAGTTGATTTTATTCAAAGCTGTTCTTCTTCCGAATCATTATTTCCGCTACTGATTAGGTTAGTGATACATGTTTGATCCGTTTACGGGATTTACAATTGGTATTAGAGCTTGCTGTTCAAATACAAGCTCCGGGTATTGCTGATTGAAGAAGTTTTTCAAAGTGTGTTGCTGCTACTCGGATTTGTTACTGTTCCGGATCACTATTCCGTCATCAGAAGTGCTACTGTTCCGAAGAACTTGAAGAAGATTTGAAGATTCGGATCTGTTATTGTTACGGATTCCGAATAACTCGAAGAAGGTTCTCACATCTCGGATCAGCTACTGTTCCGGATTCCGAAGAACACGAAGGAGATCATCCATCTCGGATTGATCCCGGACTGTTGTTCAATCCGGATTAAATTCCGAGTTACTGTGGCGGTTTATCTATTCCTTGGATTTCGGATTACCATTGCTGAAAGGGCGGATTACTGTTGCGGACATGGATAAGGATTCCGGATTCATCAGATAAGGATAAGGATTCCGGAGTCATCAGATAAGGTCCCCGGATTCTCTTCATTCTGGATTGTTTTATCCGGATTCGCATTCAGAGTTATTGATTCCGGATTCTCTCAGTTCGGATTTGTCAATTCGGATTTCTTATTTCGAATTTCCTCAGTTTCCAGGTTCATCGTTTATGGTTTTCAATTCGGACTCATCAATTCGGATTCTCATCAATCCGGATTACAACATTCGGATTTGACAATATTTGACTTCAGAGTTGACCATTCTGGATCGAATTCGGATTAAGTACGGTTCATCTAAGGAAACCTTAAATAAATTTATTTTAAATCTGTTTGGTAATTTTAATCAATTTAATAATGATGGCCGGAAATATGTCTGCACAAGATCTGACGAATGCCACACTGGCTGCCCTGCAATCGCAAACTCTGGCCCTCCATCAAGAGCTGGATCAAGTTATTGGCACTTCCACTAAAGTGCCACGTTTGTTGTGTGGGGACGAATATTACAAATGAAAGTTTCGCTTTGAGCAGTATTGTAAGGCAAAAGAGCCTGGTGTGTGGAGATGCATCATGAATGGTCCAAGAACAATAGTCTACAGTACAGAGCAAGATCCAGACACAAAAATTCCTAAGCCCATGCACCTATGGACTCCAGAGGATATTAAGATAATAGAGGAAGATGAAAAGGCCTCTGCTACTCTGACCATGGCCTTTGGACCTGATATCTCTATTGCGGTTTGAAACTATAAGACCGCAAAGGAAGTTTGGAGTGAACTGCAAAATCTTTACGAGGGAAATGCAGACATGAAGGCAAGTAGGGTGAATCAGCTGAATCAGCAATTCAGCTCATTCAATCACATCTACGGGGAAACTATTGAAAACCAGATTCGTCGCTATGTCAAGCTTGTTTCCCAGATGATTTCAATTGAGATTACTCTCACTAACAGTGCCATGAATAGACAGTTATTAAACTCACTGCCCAAGAGTTAGGATGTAGATGTGGGAATGATCAAAAAGGCCAAGAACTTGAATGATGTCACTCTCACTGAGATGATAGCTACTATCAAATCATGTGAGATTGATAACAAGCAGAGAGAAATAAATCATCAAAGCAGTTTGATGACTGCATGTATGACAGGGCAAAATGCGGCTCTAATGTCACAAAATCTAATTTATAGCCCTCTGCAAGGAAATTCGCAAACACCGGGTGGCTCAAACGTGGTTTATAGTCCTATAGCCACACCACAGAACACCCAGTACGTGTATGGTCTGTAATCTCAGAATCCCACGATTGTTTTGGCTGCTCAAGTTCACACTCAGTACCATGCTCAGTATCCCAACATGGTGTTCAGTCCTGCAATTCCTCAAACAATGCAACAAGGCAACACTCCTCAAACTCTGCACCAGCGCCTGCACCTGCTCAACCTGCGTCCAACTCTATATTTCTCACTAAAGAAAACGAAGAGAAACTGGCTATTGCGGCGTCAATGATCAAAAGCTTAAATGCCTTCCTGGCAGGTGATCTAACTCCTCCATCCATTCTTCCAACCAAAGTTGATCAAATCATGGAGGAGGACCTGGACGAGATCGATGTTTCTTGGAATCTAGCAATGGCTGCCTTTCAGGTTAACAAGTTTCAGAAGAAGTATGGAAGGCAACCCTTGTCAAACTTGAAGACTGGTCTCATCAAGGACAAACTTAGATGCTACAGATGTCACGAACTAGGACACTTTTCCAGGGAATGCAAGAAGCCGCCATCTGGGTATGTATCATCCAGGGTCGCTGATATACAGAGCAGTGACAGAGAGCTGGTTCCCGTCTCTCTCTTAAAATCCACTACGAGTCCTTCAAGCAGCTCGGGCGGGAAGCCAACAACATTGGTGGCCCAACAGCATGAAGGTTTTAACTGGGCAGATGCTGCAGCTCAAATGGAAACATTAAATCTCTCCAAGAACAACAACCACTGCATGATGGCGCATACAACTGAGACGCCCGATCTTTCAGAAACGGTAAATCAAATTCTCTGTTCTGATAGTTGTTGTTTTAAATTATCACAAATGCGTGCCCATAATTCAACTCTAGTAGCTGAATACCAATAAGCTGCGTCATAGAACACCGCCCTTAAACATAAGAACAAGCTTCTTATGGAAAAGGTCGAAGCTCAGAAACAAGATGTAGCTCAGCTAAAGCTAGACTTGAACCAACAGCAATGTTGGGTCTACGACTATAAGCTAAAACTTGCTGAAAAGGACGTAGAACTTCAAGCAGCCTTAGCCAAGCTAAATTCCTTGACAGGGAAGCTTCACGAAAATGGAATACACATTAAAAAATTTGAAACTTCCAGTAAACTTGTCAAGGACTTATGTGACCTCCAGCTTAACTACCAAAAGAATTTTACCAAAGGTCTTGGGTATAACAGGGAGCCTCCACCATATAATCATAACTATACTAGAATGCCAGAACTTGAGGATGATTTAGAAAATGCAGAAAAAATGATTTATGGTAAACCGTCAGATTATCTATCTAAACAATGGACGCCCTATTACCCAAAGTTCTCCAAACCCACTGAACTCAAGAGGGATGATGTCATTGTTGCTTCTACACCACTTTCACATGAAACTAGTGATCATCCTTCTGGAAGTACAAATGGTTTGGGGAAAGTAGTGCCTGAGGCAGAAAAATCCACATCCTCCACAGAATCTAAAGGAAAAGAATCTTCTGATACTCAAATTGAATTCATGAACGATACTAATGTGTCTAACTCATGTGTAGAAGAATTTTTAGTTGAGGATATCATATAGGGTGATCAAGAGGAATGTTTGAATACAAATTCAGACAATTCCGCTGCTGATTATGCATTTTATAAGCCTGCTTTTGACATTTTAAATCAATTTCTTGCTGAACAATTTACATGTTCAAACATTGTTTGTTGTGTTGAGAATTTAGACAGTTTTAATTCTGGTTTTTCATTAAATGCTGATATTTTGATGATGCTAATAACTGTAATAACTCTTGTGATGAAAACATGAATTTAGATACAGGTTCAGCATCGACAGATGATTCGGTTTCATCGGTTTCAGCGAAGAGACCGTAAGCTCTTCTCTAGAGGTTTCGTCTGTTGATGCGTCTCCTAGGACTGATAGTGCAAAAGTCGACCAACCAACCAACCATGTGAACGTTGATGTTGACATAATTCTAGAATATTCGGGCGACTCAGCTTATGTTAACCAAGCACAAGGGACTGATTCTGAACCGACAGATGATGAGCACTCCTTTTCTCATGATACAAATGAAAATCTTAAAATTGATTCTAAATCGGAGTCTCAAATTCTTCAAAATCGCGAAATTCCACATTCATGTACTGTATCAAGCTCATCTTCTGAAACTTCAGGAAAGGATGTCCCTGTAGAGCCACTCATGTCCTCTACCGAATCCATCACAAAATGTGATTTGAAGAGTAAGATTAAGAAACGGAGAAAACGGCGATCTAAAGAAGAAAACAAAACAGGCGTCTTCGAAAACTGAAACGGCAACTGCTGGGTCTCCTCATCAAACTGAGAAATTGACTCAGCAGTCGCAAACTGAATCTGTTAAGCAACCAGCTGAACAGATATCAGTTAAAATTTCGCCTAAATCTCCATGTTAAAAAACCCAGAATTCAAATCATAAAACTAACAAGTGTGCTGATGGTTGTGCGTAGGACACAGTCAAGAACAAGACCGTGCATCAGCCGTCAGTACCCGCAAGCAAGAAACTGACAGACAAATTCCCCAGAATTTCCCAAGCTGAACAGACTGTTTTCTTCCAGAAGAGGCAGACCTATTTCAATTGTGGATCTCCCAGGCACAATGCTCGCAATTGTCAGAAGACCTTTACCTCGTTCAAAACTTTGTATTCATGACATCAGAAGACTATGCCTAATCGCCCACCTCAGGCTCGATTTGTGGCTAATTCTTCTGATCGCAACTAGAACTTGGCCAAGAAACAATCTTTCAAACCCTTGAGAACTTCAGTTTCCCAGAATCCTTCTAGCACTCCAAGGATTGTGGAGAAGTCTGATTGGTAACTTGGAGGCCTAAGTCAGTGGCCAAGACTCAGTCTTCGACCCCTATTTCAAATAAATTAAAAGCATCATCAACCTCATCCTCAACTAATTTTATTTTTCGTGAGGTTACTTATGTTGATGCTAATGGCAAGCCCAGATCTTCAATGGCCTGGGTTGCAGTCTCTAACTAAAACCTGTTGAAATGTGTAGGAACAACTCTAGCGAACTCTTGTAAGACTATGGTACATTGACAGTGGCTGTTCCAGGAACATGACCGAAGACATCTTGCAGTTGAATGACATTCATTTTTTTGATGGCGGGTTTGTTTCCTTCGCAGGTGGAGAGACAGGGAAGATTACCATGAGAGGAACTGTTTGCAATAGAGCCCTCAGGTTTAAGAATGTTAATTACGTACCAGAATTGAAGCACAGTCTGTTGAGTGTGTCTCAACTCTTCGACAATCATTTGGATGTTCTGGTCACCAAGAAAGGGTGTTATGTGCTGAAACCAGGACTAATTATTCCAGATGATTGGATTCTTCTTAAAGCTGCACGAAAAGGCAATGCATATGTTATTGATATGAACCAGGCTCCTTCTGACAAGCTCACTTGCCTCTTTTCATCTACAGCCGAACATGATGCAATGCTATGGCATTGCAGACTGGGACACATCAACATGAAGAACTTAAATCGTCTTGCAAAAGGTGGTTTAGTTAGAGATCTGCCAGTTCGTGACTTCATGCTGATCGGAAAATGTGAATCATGTGCGCGTGGGAAACAACATCGACAGCCGCACAAATCTAAAGCCGTTCCTTCCACGTCTCAAATCTTAGAACTGCTACATATGGATCTTTTTGGTCCAACAAACATACTGAGCATTGGCGGGAAGGCTTACTGTCTGGTTATTATTGATGACTACTCTCGATTCACCTGGGTTTTCTTTCCTACACATAAAAGTGAAACCGCTGAGTTAGTCAAACAGCTTGTCACGCTTATGGAAAACCAGACAGATTCTATGGTGAAGCCTATTCGGTGTGATAATGGATAGAGTTTAAGAATATTACCTTAAACTCTTTCTGTTCCTCCAAGGGGATTGACCGACAGTTTAGTGTAGCCAGAACCCCACAACAAAATGGGGTTGCAGAATGCAGAAATCGCACACTCATTGAAGCTACACGCACTATGCTAGTTGAATCCGAGCTACCTCTTATTTTATGGGCAGAAGCAATCAATATTGCATGTTATATTCAGAATCATGCCCTGATCAATAAATGACATATGAAAACTCCATACGAAGTGGTTAAAGGTCGCAAACCTTTGGTCAAGCATTTCCGAAAGATCGAATGCCCTTGTGTTCTCCTACCATGGACGCTAAAGGAAAGTTTGAATCACGCGGGGACCCTTGCATCTTTGTTGGCTATTCTAAAAATACAGCATACCGCTTTTATAACAAGATCAAGAAGATGGTAGTTGAAACCTACAATCTGGGTTGGCTGGAGGAAAATCCCCACGCATTGGTCCTGACTAATTGTATGACTATTCCACATTATTTAATCATATTGATGTGTCTTCCAATGTGTCTACAGGTAATCGTTCAATTTCTACCCTTCCAACAGTGCCCATTTCATCCGAAGATAATGCTGATGCTGCCGAGCTACATTAGACTTTAAAGCAGCTGAGTGTGGATCCTCCTGGATTTAATTACACTGTCTCGTCTTCTTCCACCGTTTCGCATCTCAAGAACCAGCTATCAATTCGCCTGCTCAGACCGACCCTCCTGAATTTGCGGTTTCTGACCCAGAGCCTCCTACGACACATGAAGGACCTACTCCCGATGTCTTGGGTTCTCCTCTGTTCCCGGAGCCTACTCAACTTGATTGTTCGGTGGATTCCTCACCAACTACTTCTACTGGTGCATTTGTTGAGGGGAGTCCTCTAGAGTAGTTTCAGCAAGTGTTACCAACTTGCAAACAGATGAACCATTTCTGCTACACCAATACGCAGCGTTTACAGCGTGATCACCCCACTGGAAATATTATTGGACCTGTTAACGCTGCTGTTCGAACTCGCAGCCAATCTGGGGATATCAATAATGTCTTTACTCTTGCTTCATTTCACAAATTGAACCTAAAAGTATTGATGTTGCCTTGCAGGAATCCGGTGGGTGGATGCCATGCATGAAGAACTCAATCAATTTGAGAAGCTTGGTGTTTGGTAATTGGTGAAGCTGCCTCACGAAAAACATGCTCTAGGAACTCGCTGGGTTTTCCATAACAAGCAGGATGACACTAGAGTTATCATTCGAAATAAAGCTCGACTGGTGGTTCAAGGTTTTCGACAGATTGAAGGATTTGATTTTGATGAGGTCTACGCACCTGTCGCGCGTTTGGAGGCTATACGCATTTTCTTGGCTTATGCATCTTACATGGATTTCACTGTTTATCAAATGGATGTCAAGACTGCGTTTCTCTACGGCAAGGTGAAAGAGGAAATCTACGTGCACAACCATCAGGCTTTACTGATCCTGACAAGCCAGACTATGCTTACAAACTAGACAAAGCTTTGTATGGGTTGCATCAAGCGCCTCGCACATGGTATGCCACTCTTACAGAGCATATGCTTGCTCATAGATACACTAGGGGAACCATTGATTTAACCTTGTTCATCAAACACGTTGATAAGGAAATTATTCTGGTTCAAATCTATGTTGATGATATCATTTTTGGTTCTACCAATGATGGTTTGTGCCGTGAATTTGAAGAAATCATGAAGAAGAAATTTGAGATGAGCTCATTGGGGGAGATGACCATGTTTTTGGGATTCAAGTTTGTCAGAACCCACAGGGTATCCTAATTCATCAGGGAAAATATGTCCATGATGTTCTTGCCAAATTCAAGCTTACAGATTCAAAGCCTTTGGCTTCACCTAGCAGAACGACCTCTGCTAAATGAAGATGCTAAAGGAATGCCTGTTAATCCGACTATGTGTCGCTCCATGATTGGATCACTCATGTATCTCACTGCTAGCCGGCCATATATCATGTTTGCTATCTTCCAGTGTGCTGTTAAACGAATTTTTAGGTACCTCAAAGGGGCTCCATCACTGGGCCTCTGGTATCCTAAAAATTCTGAATTTGAACAGTTTGCTTTCTCTGAAGTAATCTTGGAGGTACAGATAGGGATATGCGCTCAACTTCAGCTGGTTGTCAATTTCTGGGAGATCGCTTAATCTCGTGGCAATGCAAGAAGCAACAGACGGTCTCGCTTTCTACTGCAGAACCTGAATATGTCAGAGCCTCTACTAGCTGCTCCCAGGTTTTATGGATGCAACACCAGCTTGCGGATTACAGATTGACTTATCTAAACACAACAATTTACTGTGATAATGATGCCGCTATCCAAATCGTTAAAAACCCTGTTTTCACTCCAACACCAAGCATATAAATATTAAAGTTCATTTTATATGTGATTGCTATGAAAAGGGTCTTGTAAAGCTTGAGCAAAGCCACACTTATGCAAATGTGGCGGATTTGTTCACCAAACCCGTTAGCAACGCGCGTTTTCAAGTGCTTGTGGATCTTCTCAAAATGATTCGGTTTTCTACCTAGGCATCCTCTGTCTTTGTGTTTTGTTTACCGTTATTATTTTATTTTCATTGCTTCGTAAATTTGTTCATTTGAATGCACAAATTTAAGGGGAGAAATCTAAAAAAAAAACAGTTTTTTGCAAGATAGGGAAATGAAATACTTTTTCGTGATAAAATGTTTGACTAACACATGTAAGGTGTTGAAGCGGGAAAAGATTTGGATCAAAAGTGATGTGTCGGTAGGTCTAAAACTCAACCGTATAGGGAAAGCAAATGATATAAACATAACGAACTATGTACTCAGTGGGTCACTTACTATAGGCGTATGATTTCATGGTCTTAAATCTTGTGTTGATAGATAGCCAACATCTGAGGTTTCGGGTCTTTATGCTGTTGAGTCATCCGGGGATATCTTGGCTGCCCTTCTGTTGCATCCAGATTATATGCAGATCTAGGCACAGTCAAGATATCTTTGTAAAAGAGCTAAAATGGAAAGGCCAAAACCTAAGAAAACAAAAGTTTCTTTATGAGAATTTTCCATAAGTTCTTACGTACCACATAAGGTATTTACCTAACCCTCGTCAGTCACTATTGGTCTCTCTGCTGTACGGAAGTACTGACCTGTTCACCAATAGCCTGATGTTGTAAAATAAAAGGATGACCAGAATATACTCACCTGCTGCGATGAATTGTTGTGCTTACCTTGATCGCGGGGGTATGTCATGGTATGGGACACACGAGTATCATAGTATAATACTACCTTAAGCACATCATAATGCTTGAACTAGAAGGGTTGGGTTTAGATTTAAATGGACAAGTATATTGACAATCGCTTAGACCAATTGACCCTGCTCATACTGAAAAACATTCCTTAGTTAACCTTTGAAACGATTTGATCCCTTGGCAAGGCTGTGTAAATATTTATGTGTGTGCTAAATATTTTTTCTTTGAAGAATGTTACAAGGTGGTTGGATGCTTGGTTAGTCTACTTGATGATTTTTGTTTAGATGGTCTCTGTCAAGAGATATTGGACTGGCCCAGTGTGCTTCGGGATTTGGACCAATCTAATAGAAATGGTTACAAGTCTTAAAAATTTGGAAACCAGAATACTGTTCTGGATTGGGCTTCTTTAGGTCCAAATGGTACTGTTCTGGATTGGGTTTTTCCGGAAAAGCCCAATTGGTTTGCTTTTCTGGACAGGCCCATCTGACCGTTACTGTTCCGGATTGGGCCTGTCACAAGCCCAATCGGGATTCAAATTTTTAGGCCCAAGCCCATTTTGGGAAGTATATATGTATCTCTGAAATTTCAACTCGGATTATCCACCAAAATTACAAAATCCAAATTCTTCTCTGATTCTCTCTATTTGAACAGTGTATCTCGGAAATTCATTCTGGATTAGGTATAAATTGCTTAAATTCATGTATTCCGGATGATTATGTTAATGTTTAAAGCAGTTCGGATTGTATCTCGCAGATCTTCAATGTCATATGTATTTCGGATTTCATTCCGGATGGGTATTCATCCGAATTGATGAACTCGGATTGGATCTCGGACAATCTTCATCTGGAATGATAATTCATCCGAGATACTATGGGTAATCCGGATTGCATCCTTGTCCGAAATATAGTTGATCTCTTTATAATCCGGATTGATGAAAAGGTTCATCCGGATTAGAATTGACCTGTCAGTAATCCGGATTTGAGGTTTTTGAACCTTTCATCTGGTTTGAGTCTTTTCAACTGTTGAACCCTAAAATTAACTTGAACTCTTATCTATTTGAACCTTAACATCTGATTGAACTATCCAGTTAGTTTAACTGGCATTCTAGTAAACTCCATTAACTTCTGTTAGATGGGATTTAACTTGGTTGTTATCTTGACGGATATGGTTGAAGAAGCTTTCGATGCTGTGATGTTGGTTGAGGAGCAATTCCACAACCAAGCGGGATATCTTTCAGACCCTCCCGCCGGGTTCTTTCAGGAGTTCCAATCCATGATTGTGGGACTAAACGCTTGTAGGTTGCCTATGCTCTTCGAGCTAATCCGGTCATCTACAGAGACATAGTGCATTCCTTCTGAAAGAGAGCACGGTTTCATCCAAGAGGCGAAGATGGGAGATCGTATATTCATTCGCAGATACAGGGAAAGGAGATATTGGTAAACAAAGTGTGTGTCAGAGAGGTGCTGCAGATTGCTAATACTTTTAGCGATCCAACAATCTATGCCAAAGAGAAGGTGCTTCCGGTGTTGTTAGAGAATGGGGTGTTAAGGATCTTATCCACCGTTACTGAAGAAGATGTTTCCAGCGTACTGGCGATTACTGGTTCATATGTTTATGCAGTGCGTCTCGGAGAACAAAGGAGTCTTGATCAACCAAACCAAGCGCAGACATCGGCTATAGTATCTTTGGTTATGGCCTGGAAGTATAACTACTCTGGTTATATCTTCGATAACATGAAGAATATTCTGGAACAATCCAAGAAGCGAATGTTTCTCTTATACCCGCGTTTTGTTCTAGTTAATTCTTGATGCCCACTACCTAGACTTGGCAAAGGATGCGTCAGATGCTAACTTGCTAAACATGAAGCCGATGGGGCCAACCGTTTTTAGTATGATGAAGAAGAACCATTCAACATCTAAAACGGTGTTTGTTGCTCGATTTGATCTAAAGAAGTTTGGGAAGTTTGCAGAAGTCGTTGGTTTGGACATTCAGCTCCTCCTACCGTCAATGCAATAGTAGACGAAGAACATGATATACCTGCTAAAGAGAAAGAGATAGAGATAGAGGATTTGGTTACTGATGATGAAGCCGATGCTGGGCAAGCTTTTCTTGATGATCTCACATAATTCAACGCCAATTTTCCTCCCGTTTTACCAGAGTTATCTTCGAAGAATTTTGAAGCTTTGATTGCACATCTGAAGGATATTCAGGAGAAGCAAGGTGATCCTCCACTTGATATTCCACCTGTTGTTGCACTGACTGATCTGGTTGAGGATGATGACGAAGATGAAGAAGATGAGGTGCCACTGATTAAAAGGAGAAGAACCGAGCCGTGTATTCCGCCAAGCCAACCTGAAGCTCCTATTGCTGTCACTGCTGCAGAATCTGAGTTGATAACTTCTACTGTTGTTATGTCTGCAGTTGCTGCATCTTTCGTTGATCCTCCAATAATTGATACTCCTGCATTATCTGAAGCAACAGTCACTCCTATTGCTACACATTCTACTGTTGTGTCTATTCCAGCTGACACAGTACTTGAAATAATGGAGTTTGGGGGAAGTTCATCAGGTGCTGGCGGCTCTGAAGCGGGTGGAAGTGGAGTTGGTCGTGCTGATGATGTTTCTGAAGATTATTAGGCAGATCGAAAAAACAGGCGTTTGAATTTGGTGGGATGGATAGTGACGATGATGATGATGTTGAAGTTGATGTCGTGGATCTAAAGAAAAGGGTGGTCGTGTTGGAACAAGAAGTTATACTGAAGGATGCACAAATTGCCTCACTACAGACTCGTTTGGATGTAAGAGATCAAACTATTGATCAGCTGCAGGGAGATGTAACTATGCTTATGACTCTGGTATTAATTTGAAGGCCAAGCTGGAGAATAAATTCGGAAGGGAATTCAGTGATCCTATGGACGACCCAATGAATATCGAACACAGGCATTGTGCGGCGCAACAAAGAGCGGCTGAGGAGACTGAAGCAGAGAGATTGGCTGCTGAACAGCTGGCTACTGAACGCCAAGCTGGTTTGATGATTATTTGAGCGACCCGTGTAAGAAATTTACTGCAAGTCAAAAGCGTGCAACTGGTCAGAAGAGGAAACAAATGGTTCTGATGAAGAATGTCAATGTAAATCCTCTTGATGAGAACTTTCAGCTCAAAGATCCGACGAATCAGTCAGAAAGGTATGTGATGGAGCTAGGGTCCAGCTATTACAGCAAAGTGGGAAATAAATCAAGGGTGCTCAGCTGGATGTATGACCATGTCAAGAATATGTGGATTATTGTGTGTCAATATGGAACAAGTGAGTATTATTCAAAAGAATCACAGTTCAAGACATGGATAAAGGTTACTTTGATTGATCTATTGCAGGCTCCGTATACTGACGATGATACTACCGAGCGTGGACCTGGATGGAGGTTTTTCAAAAGGCTGGAACATGAGGTTAAAAGTGGTTTCAAGACTATGAAGACTGCCGAACCATATCTGAGCTTTGCAAAAGGTGTTCGGGACGCACATACTGGGAAGAGATTCAAATCCGTGATGTGGCCACCAACTGACAAAGAATTGGTTATACCAGTTGCTCCTACATTTCCTCGCGGGATTCTCAAGAATTTTAATTTTTGGTTATACGACCCCAAAGTTGGCAGTGTTGCGATTGTGACGAAGGAGAAGGCATTCAGAGTTAATGATGTGGTAGACTTGGTGAGCTTTCATGATGAAGACTTGCAGGTTCTTGCGACTCATCAAATCAGAACTGCAGAGCTGTATGAAGTTTGCGCGAAAGATTCGAATGCAGCAGTAGCAGGGATTATTGCTGGAAGGCTTGGTGTGGATGCTCAACCGAAGGACTAATGTAGTAAACCTAGGGGAAGATTGTTGGGCCTATATTGCTTAAGGTTTACTCATTAGGGATTATTTTGGGCTTTGGTTTGTCTTGTGGGCTTCCTAGTGCCTTATGGGCCTAGGGTTGTAAATAGTGGGCTTGGTAGTGATTATAAATAGAGATGCTAGGTTAATGAAAGGGGGTTAGAGAGTTGTATTAACAGAACTTGTATGAGACATCTTTTGGTGTATGCAAGTTGATTTTATTCAAAGTTGTTCTTCTTCCTAATCATTATTTCCGCTACTGATTAGGTTAGTGATACCTGTTTGATCTGTTTACGGGATTTACAATGTCTCCGTATCTTTAGAGCGAACACGACTGCTCCGAGTTCAAGGTCATGAGTGGTATAATTATTTTCGTGGACTTTGAGTTGCCTTGAGGCGTAGGCTATCACTTTACCCCTTTTCATTAAAACACACAAGCCCCTACCCTGATGCGTCACAATAGACCACAAAGTCATAACAACCGTCAGGGAGAGTGAGAATAGGTGCATCACAAAGTCTCTGTTTCAAGGTTTGGAAAGCCTCCTCTTGTTTGGGCCCCCAATCGAAGGGCTTGCCCTTATGAATCAAGGCTGTGAGCGGTAAGGCAATGTGGGAGAAATTGGCGATGAAACATCGATAATAACCCGCTAGGCCGAGGAATGATCTAACTTCGGTAGGAGTGTGTGGCGCCTGCCATTCTTGCACCGCTTTGATCTATGCAGGGTTGACATGAATTCCTTTGTCATTGACGACATGCCCAAGGAATTGAACTTCTTTTAACCAGAATTCACATTTTGAAAACTTAGTGTAAAGCTTTTCCGTTTTCAAAAGAGTTAGGATAAGTCGAAGATGTTGCTCATGATCTGACTTAGTCTTTAAATAAATAAGAATATCATCAATAAAGACAATGACAAAACGATCGAGGTAGGGTTTGCACACCCTATTCACTAGATCCATGAAAATGGCGGGAGCATTGGTCAAACCAAAAGGCATGACCATGAATTCGTAGTGACTGAGCGAGTTCGAAAGGCAGTCTTAGGAATGTCTTCTTCACGTACTCTAAGCTGATGATAGCCAGAACGAAGATCGATTTTTGAGAAACAGGTGGCACCCTGAAGTTGGTCTAGAAGATCATCGATGCGAGGTAAAGGATAATGGTTCTTGATGGTTAGCTTGTTGAGCTCTTGATAGTCGATACACATTCGAAAAGTTCCATCCTTTCTTCTTGACGAAAAGAACCAGCGCACCCCAAGTTGATGAGCTAGGGCGTATGAACCCTTTGTTAGTCAGTTCTGCAGTTAACTAGCTAACTCTTGCATTTCCGATGGGGCTAGACTAACGCGAGGTAAACCAAGAATAGATTCGAACAGTAGGGACACAAAACTCTTATCCACGCCCGTGTCAAAAAGAATAGATGCATAGCTATCGTTAATGAGAAACGTATCGTTGGCCTTGATGTTAAAAGCTCTACCTCGTGCTGGCGGGTTGGCTTGCTTGGCTTGGTTCACAAGATTAGCTTGGCTTACGCGTTGATGATGTTCACTAAACACGGGCAGGTGTTGTAAAAATGGGTTGAATCATCGCAATTAAAGCAAGCTCTGACGTGTGGCATCATGGGGTAATTAGGTTGGTAGAGGGGTTGGGCTATGGGCTGAGCAGGTTGTAACATTAGTGGTTGTTGGTAAGGAACTTAGCCCACCATTTGGTTGTTGGGTTGGGCTTATGGTTGGTTGCGGGCTTGTCTTTGAAGTGAGATGCAGGTTTGGATTGTATGGCCTACACGGC
Source organism: Scalesia atractyloides (assembly GCA_947069175.1). Taxonomy (NCBI): domain Eukaryota; kingdom Viridiplantae; phylum Streptophyta; class Magnoliopsida; order Asterales; family Asteraceae; genus Scalesia; species Scalesia atractyloides. The sequence goes on from CAMTDV010000027.1 coordinate 57,525,325, forward strand.
CACACACTGTGCAGTGGACACATAGGTTCTCAAGAGGGTGATGGTACTGGCAATGATTGTACTTTGGGTGAAGTCCTATGTATTGCTTCTTGATTGGAGCGGTAAGGGGAGCAACTTGGGTGATTGGAGCGGGTGCAATGGGTTGATTGTATAGAGTTGGCTGATTGGTTTGGGTGACAGCAAAATTCTTCCCATTTCTCTTTCTCTTGCCATCGGGAAGAGGATCCGGCTTGAGTTGGGTTGGGGGTTTCGGTCGGTGTTTTATCTTTCTTCTTCTCATCTTTGAAATCCCCATTCCAGATGTGGTTTTCGGTGAGCTCAGTAGCTAGCTCCATTGCTGCTTCCAGAGTTACAGGCATAGTACTCATCACAGAGTCCTGAATCTTCAAAGGAAGACCCCGAATGTAGTGCTGGATCAGACGGTAGAGGGGAGTAAACAAATTTGGAACCATTTGGTTCAACTCGAGAAACCTCTTGTTGTAGGTTATATGATCTCCCTCTTTATGTTTCAGAAAATAGAACTCATTCTCCAGCTTTTTAATTTCGCTTCTTGGGCAGAAGCGTCTTGTCATAAGCTCTTGAAATTGTTACCAAGATAGGGCTACTGCGGCTTCGGCGCCTCTTCTGCCCTTTTCGACATTCCACCAAGTGAGTGCTACCCCATACAGACGACTAGTAGCATAACGAACCTTACGATCGTTGGAACAGTCACAATTGAGAAAAGTACTCTCCATCTCTTCAAACCATCGAAGGAGAGCAGTAACCCCTTCAGTTCCCTCGTATTTTGGAAGGTCACATGAGTTGAAGTGCTTGTAAGTGCACTTGGTGGTGTTTGTGGGAGAGTTGGCAGCATTTTGTTCCTCTTGGTTGATTGGGTCGACAGGGTTAGAAGCGAGAGCTTTTTGAACTTGAAATACGATATCGGGAATCACGACGGCCATTTGTTGGGCTATTTGAGCAGCCATGTGCTCGCCGGATTTTCCTGATCTCCTACCTCCACGAGAGTGCCTAGAAGACATCTACAGGAAATCCATAACGGGATTATGAGTTTGGCGTATAGGTGTCATGTGTGTCACATATGGTTTAGAATTAAAATTGAACATCCACAATCCACAACTAAATGAGAAAATTAAATCCATTACATCCATAGGATGTCTTGGGCTTTGCTCATGTTTGGGCCCCCATATGTCCCCCATACTTGGCCTAGGTAGTCATGTGGGCCCCCATGACTACTAGGCTTTGTAGGGTTCACATTGGTTTTGGCCTGTTAACACTCGCACCACTCGCATGAAAATCGTAAAACATGATTGTGAGGTGTAAGGTCGGAAGGTGTCCTAGTGTAGACACAGTGACAACTCAAAGTGGGGTTAGCCCACACGACGTTTGGTGTGGCATGCTTTGGCCTAATAGGTCCTTCGTACTCTCATCGTTAGTCACCAGGTAGGCAAACTGGTCTGTTAATTTGGATTATACGAATGCCAATCCTAGACAGGACGTTTCGACTACCGGTACTTGTACCCTTCCAGTTACTGCATGACCGTCGTAGAACTCACTTTGATGAGATTGAAAAATAAAAACATCACAAATTTTTTGAAAAGAAAGACAATAAAATGTTTAAATATGTGAGAATCAAGACGTGCGTTTTGACGATAATATATGCGTACATATATATGCATGTTATATATTTATAACACTTTGAATGTCACACAAAATAAAATTGCAATTAAAGTGCTTGCATGTAATTGTGTGTGAGAGAAGTGTAAAACAAGTAAATGTCATAAGTTTGCATGTAACCAACTTGACACGTAAGCAATTAAATTCTAATTGACTATAGTATAGACCCTAAGCGTCTAATAACCTATCATATATCCCTATAGTCACTTGCTCTGATACCAATCTGTCACACCCTGACCCGCAGCGGGTATGGTAGTCGGGGCATGATTGGGTTTTCATCAAAGCTTATGACATTTACTATTATAAAAGTTTCATACTTATTATTTCAAATTTAAAATATAACATTCCAATCAACACATAATTCATACAAACACAAAATGTTCCAAACAAAGCTTGCAAGTAACGTTTTATTTTCTTTTAAGGCCCATGTCCTACGTGATCCATGCTTCAAACCTGTTCACCTGAATCATGCGTAAAAATAGAGTTTTTGGGTCAACATAAGTTGGCGAGTGAATCCCATGTAATCATTAAGAAAAAATGATATGCTTATTATTTTCAATAAAATGTGCATTAACCAAATATGAGTAACGTATACGTAATCTAAATCACAAACCACACAATCCACTAGCAATGTACATGTGAGCACGATAAGCGATGTGCTGTGAGTTAAGGCTCAATCAATCGGAGCCGATCTAGTATTTTAGGCAACGCGAGGCTCCACCCGTAAGTAACGAGGAACAAATGGGCCTAATGGGAGAGAGCATGACTGAAATGAGAAATATAAACACAAAATCACAATAAACAACAATATCACATAGCACGTTAGATCACATAAATGGTAATGGCACGAGATTTATCACATAGCACGTTAGATCACATAAATGGTAATGGCACGAGATTTATAATAATAAAATAATAGAAGCAACACATGATACACCCCAAAAGCGTGTGTAAAAGGGGAAATTGTAAGATTCACTCACAGTGCGTGCGTTTATGATTTGATGAAGATTGCGCATGATTGAGATACCAAGCGACGATAAGGATAACCTATATATTCACATAATAATTTAGATAAATATATTTTCTTTTGGTTAAATTTAGTATTTTTACTTAATTTATTTTTTACACATTTTATTAGATATTTTAGATAATTTTTACTATATTTATATTTGCTTAAAATAATATTTTTGATTATAATATTTGAGTTTTTATGGAAAATAATTAAAAGTTAAAAAAATATGTTTTCTTTCGAATTGAACCGGTCGGACATTAGACAGCGTGTGGGGATAGAGCTCGTGACCTCTCGTTTACGTGCACGCAGCTCGACCAACTGAACTACGTGTCTCCCCGGAATATATCAGATTTTAATTAACTTTATACAATTATTGAACCAAACTATATTCTGATTTATTAAAAAGGTTTGGTAGGTTATAGGAATCGTGTAATGGAACCAGCTCGAACCCACGTCTGTTGCTTCAGGTGCACACAGTCCAACCAACTGGACTGTGTGTCTAACCCATTAAATATAAGATTTTTATATCTTTATATACTTACTACCGGTGTCATATTTGAGTTTTATAAAAAGGTTTGATTTATTGTAACGAATCGGAATGTGTATAGACCCGAACCGGAGACCTTGTGCTTCGTATGCACACAGTCCAACCAACTGGACTGTGTGTCTAACCCGGTTTATATTCGTTTTTAAATTCATTTAAACACTAGTTTCAGATTCATCTTCTTCATATAAGAAAAACAGAACTTGCTAAACCCGATGGAATTGATTAAAGTAGCAATTAAACCTTATATAACTACTGATGAGATAAAATAAAAAAGGTTTAGGTGAGATGATATACCGATCAAAGATGTCTTCGATGTTCCGGCGAAGTTTCGGCGGTTGAAGCAGATTCCGGCGAAATGTTTTAAGGAGTAGAGATGGTCAGAAAAATTTAGAGAGGTCTTTTTTTTTGCGAGAGTGCGGGTTCAATCTAATTGAGTTCAAGACTCTCTATTTATAGATAAGGATGATTGCACAATTTATGTTTCGGTTTCGATCAAACAATAATGGGCGATCTTTGTAACTCAAAATTGATTGTGTTTTGACTCAATATGAGTCTATGATTGAGACCGGAAACGTTTCTCTTCAGATGATTGCGAAAATTTCGCAATCTTGATGATTGCTGGTGATTGTAGTCATTACAGGCGGTTTCTTTTGAATTTGGTTTCATGAGCTATTTTGATATAAAAGATTATTTGGTTTGAGATATATCAGATGTGGGCGAGTGGTGTGTTGTATGTTTGGTTTGGGTGGAGACACGGGTTCGATACCCACGGTCCACACCTTTTTATTATTTTTGATTTTATCACTATATATATATATATATATATTATTTATTAATATTATTATTATTATCTTTATTATTATTTATATATTTAATACTAATAATATAATGAATTCATTAAACGCTTAACATAAATGTGTAACGAAAAGATCATGATATAAACTTGATTACAAAAAAATGGTGCGGGTTTAGAACCCGTTTTTCGACAGATGTTACAAATAGGAAGATTGCTTTCACTAACATGCTTTTATAAATTGTTTACGTGCATGAAAGATTACAAACTCCCCCTCAGCCTAACATCACTCTGATTTGCTCGTACACAAAATGGGAAGATAAAGTGATAGTGCTGAAAAGAACAATACAATCACAGAGTAAACCGGTGAGCATCTTATGTTGACATCACATTGAAAGTGACATGTAACAAACTAAAACAAACTCTAACATCTGCTAAGCTAAACACTGCTATAAACTACAATACAAAGTCTTGATAGAAAACACTGATGAGACATCTCTATTGGTCTTCAGCAAAGCTTTGCCTTGGCAGACCTTTAGCTTTAGTCTTCAGCAGAGCTTTGCCTTGGTAGACCTTTAGCTTTAGTCTTCAACAGGGGTTTGCCTTGGCAGACCTTTGGCTTTAGTCTTCAACAAAGCTTAGCTTCAGCAGATGTTCAATTATTATAAGGATTAGAGGTTCTAAAATATTTTGTCTTTCTATCATCAGTTATTTTGTAGGGTTCAATTTCCAACAATCTTCCCCTAGAATAGATGATGCCAAAACTTGTCTTTATTCCTGATCTTTATTCCTCATCAACATTTCCCTTATTTGTCCTTTGAATTGAAGTTCAAAGTCCTGGGAGATCATGTCTTCAATATCCCTTTCAACCTCAAGATTCATTAGATCTTGGAGGTCGGCTGCATCCACAACATATGCATCCTCCATTCTTATCTTATCATCTCTACCATCTGACATGAGCAAAGTCAATTCATGGGTGTCTATGGATGACTTCCATTCTATGATTCAGATGGTTTTCTTGGGAGAAGAGTTATTTGTGACGAGTTTGGTGAAGAGGGTCTGCTAACAAGTCTTAATATAGATTCTCTGAGGTTATCACTTGCAACATCAGTATGATAAAGAAGCTGACATTTAATTCCATCTTTTCTTTGTACTTCATATCTCTATTGATCTTCTTCTTCCATCCGCTTCTGCCTTTTTACTTGGTTTAAGGCAATGGTGGCCAAGACAATAGTTGAAGATTTTCTTTCAGAGGCATGGGTCTGTTGAGGGGCAGTGGTTATTGGTGAATAAGCTGGCTTTCTTGGAACAGATGGATCTTTCTTTCTAAGCTCTTCCAACCTTCTGTAGGTATCAATAATTTACCTTGCAATTTGCCTTGTTTTCCATATTGTGCAGCAACAAGCTCAACCTTCATCTTTTTGATTTTCAAGGCATGGTCTTGATTTTCAAGTCTAGCCTTTTTCCAAACAGGTGGAGTAGGCTTTATTAAAGGGTCTTTGAGCATGGCTTGTATTCTATCAATTTCTTCTTTTAGCTCATTTGTAGACCAGTCTTTGAATTGAGCTTTTGTTGCTTTGTAAGGCTTATGCTTATTATATGATCAAGGTAGTCTTGCTTCAAATCAGCATCATCATTGGTAGGCATTTTTAACATAGACTTGCACAAGTCTCTAGCAAAATCTTCTATGTTTCTAACTTTGTGACGTGTGCGTATATATACATGTTTTTACAATGAGATTTACACACGAACTCGGTTTTAATATTTATAAAATTTATTTATACCTTAACATTAAAACACACAAAAGGACAAGTGTACCCTATCATATATGTAGTGAAGTATGGGTAACAACCAGATGTCGATCCATGGACGGGGGTGAACGCTTATGTACTAAACCGTTGTCATTAGTCTACTGGTAAAAAGATAGGTGAATGAGTTTTTAACTAAAATTTCATAAAAAAGTATTCTAAAACATAAAAGACTCCAAATACAAAGGTATAATTTTTTGTCTTGTTTTACAAACAACCTAAGTATGTTAACTAAGTCAGAAATGTCACAACAGCACTTGATCAATCTTCCAATTATATAGACAATTAGTACCCCTTTCAGGAATCCTAACATGATAATTCTTCGGAAAGTTAACGTGATAAACACCCTTTAACCACCTAATATTATTCATTAACGAGCTATTAATATATTTTCATGCAAATCTTTTTAAAAATAGGTTAGTCATCGGTTAAGAGTTTTCTAACCTCACTTTATCAAGGAAAGTAATACGGATAACACAGTACAACCACTACGACAAGCATAAAGTAGATCATATCACAAACCTTTCCATTTTGCAAGTCTTGAACACCAATCTACTAAGTTAGCCATTTTTACCAAAAATAGTAAACAAAGATTATGAACCATGTCTAGAACTCGCAATAACACCATCTAACCCGTTAGAGCGCTTATGTGTAAGAAAGCATTCTTGATCAGAATCAGATTTATCTTTTATTAAACCAATACCTATTTCTAGTTTCGTGGTGTAAACACATTAACAAGTTAATAGTTTACTAACAAATGATTAATTAAGGGGGTTTTCAACATATACTAACTAACCATTTATTAATCATCCAAGATAAACAACCACAATCAAGAATCCAACATCAATGAACCAACTTTACCATATGATCATCAAAATTCGAACATGAAAAAGTTGCCAGAGCTTCATACAAACAAGATTACAAACTAGAGATTGTTCATGAAACAAGTATCTTAATATCACTACAATAATACGTAAACATCAGATCAATACTTGCAAATGTGCTCAAAATGTATGTTAAGAACAAGAAATCAAACCATAAACAAGCAAGGATTTGATGGATTGGATGATGGCTCAGCTTCTTGCAACTTTGAGGCTTGAAATCAACCCAACCAGGTAGCTCTCGGACCCCAGAAATCGCCCAGAAGCTTGGAAAATTACCCAATAATTTGATCAACAGCGTCTGCCCTGTTTTATAGAGATTTTCATATCCGAACGGTCGTGCACATAAAGTGCACGCCTGTGCAATCATCAGTGTCAGCGTAACGTCAGCTGCAGGGTATGGCCAGATAAGTGGACGATTGGGCGGGAAAACTTCAGATGTGCACGGTCGTGCATATGGGTCACACAGCCGTGCATGGTGTTCAAACAGTCTGTTGATCAGTGTTCAGGTAGTGCATGGGAGTGCACCTGGGTCGCACGGCCGTGCGTGCCGAGAAATCAACTGCACTGCCGCGTGCACTGCCAGTGCTCCCGAGATCGTGAGTCGCGCATGGCGTGCCAATGGTTTGCACGGCTGTGCGTGAGCTGTACCTTCAATAGATTCTGAAGAGTACATCTGGAAAGTTCGTAAATCCCACTTTTTCTCCAACTTTGTCTGTGGCACGCCGTTTAAGACCTGAAAATATAAAAGTGCCCTATTAAGTACCTAAACAACGAAGTTTTAGTAAAAAACGCGTAAAACGGGAGTAAAATAGGGGACTTAAATATGTATAATTTAACGTATATCAAACCTCCCCACACTTGAACTTTGCTTGTCCTCAAGCAAACTTAAAGCAAAAGAACACAGGCTCCTGAAGGACCCAAACATCTAACATTTTACAAGGCTACAAAATATTCGATGGTCCATCGGTTCTTTAAAACGCCAACATCAAAGATTTCAAACCAGACGAGCATATGAGAATATAGGCAAAGATAACCATAAAGCAATGATTCCACTTCCGATCGACTTAACATGCAAATCCTCACATTTCTCACAATGTTCACACACACTCTGTTATATTTATGAATCATACATGTAATATGTATGTGTAAAACACTCGACGCCAAGGCGATGAATCATGCAATGTCATAAGCTTGTCAAAAGATCTAATCTTCACCAACTAGCATGCGAAAAAGCATAAATCAAGAGGTCTTTAAGGGTTGTAATGATAGGCAATGGTTTCAGGTAGGGAATGGACATTTAAAAGTGGTTAAATGGTTAAAACTCGACGACTATTTCTAACAAGCGTAAATGAATCACGACTATACATAAGTAACGCATAAACGAACAATTTTTACCATATCGAGTTAGTCAACAAGATTGTACTATTCAACACCTAAAATTGCTCCGATTTGATCTTCTTTCTTTTATTTTCGGTTGCTATTTTCTGTGGTTTTTTTGATAAAGTAATTATAAATATTCGCAAGTTAGATAATAACTATAACCGAGTTATAGCACAAAGGTTCAACAATAAAAAGGCTAAATTTGGCTAAGTGGGTTAAATGGGTGTAATCGGAAGAAACATGGGAAGTAGGCTCAACATGGTTAACTAATGGAATGATGGTAGGTACGGAAAATAAACAAAGAAAAAGGCTAACACAAGAAGGGTATCCTAAGTGCCTCTATCACATTCATGCCCTTTTCACATATTCATGATCTTGAAAAGTATACTAATGACAAGTTCTAAATCACATGAAACATCCGGCTCACTCGTATTCCTAACAAAAACAAGCATGTTAAGAATTGGAAGGCTCAAATATGCTCACGTAACTGAAGGAATGTGTATGAATGTAAAGATAAACATGCAAGTCTTTCTTTTTGTTTGTCACGCTTTTAGTTATCATTTTTTTAAAATCAATTTGGCTTGCCGGTTTTGATCGTATCTGTTGCTTTCTAAAAACACAACTGACCATTTTTGCATAAAGATTTTTTAATATATATGATCACAAACAAAGTTACACGAGTTAAACCCCTCCCCACACTCGAACTTCACATTTTCCACAATGTGAACAAAAAATTAGTTAAGTAGCTATCAATAGCTAAAATAAAGTGTGAAAAAGGCGAATAATACTTCCCTAGAGTTGAAGAAGACTAGGAGAAATTTGACTTGACCATCTTTCTTCCCAACTCTGTGTGCGTCTCCATATACCTGCAAAGCTCGTCATACTAACAAAAACACAGGACAACGCAAATGATCAAAAGATTAGATAAATAAAAGTCTATCAATCAGTTAAAATTAAATTAAACAAACAATAATAAAGTGTTTCGAAAGACAATACATAGCCACAGGGTTTTTAAAGAAAATGTGGTCAAAATGAAAACCCCCAAAAGAAACAAAGTAAACTACAAAAAATAAACAAAGACACCAGCAGCCTCAGACGGTACACTCCTTCCTCCTACTAATTCTCCTCGGCGTCTTGGCGTGCACCAGATGGACCCGCCTCATCATGTCCTGGGTTCCCAAATGGGAACTACGGAAGATCACCAAAGTAGTTTGGAAAGGCATTGTAGAGCCCTCCGAAGATATACGAGAATCCAGCGTGCATCTCTTCTCGCATTATGTTTTGGTTCACCTGCATCTGTTGAAATTGCCGGTAGAACTCTGGAGAAGAAGGGATGCCAGGTGGCCGATCCTGCTGTGCTTGATACTCGTGCTGGTGCTGGTATTGATGCTGCTGACCTGGTGGTGGTCCTAAGAATGCTTCCTCGTGAGCATGTGCCTTGTGGTCGTGCTCCATGTCTACATTCTCTTCTACCTCATCTTCTGGTAGCGGTGGAAGTGGGTCCCAAATCTCCCTATTTAGGCCCCTCAACCTTGGGCTATTTCCATATCTACTATCAAACCCATTGCCCTCAGAGAACAAAGGTCCACATCACCCCCGTGTGAACCAGTGTCAAACTGTTGACTATGTCATCTGTCATGATCCCGATGGCGTATGCAAGCTGGGTCATATATTCCCCACTAAGGATCTCACTGCCTGTTGACAACGTTGTTCATAAAGAATTTAACCATTAGTGTGGCAAGGTTAACGTGTATCCCATTCACTATGGAATACAAAAAGAGCAAGGCTGGTGTGGGATAGTTCCCGGAAGTGTCCATGCGACCACAAATGGTGTGGCTCATAAGCTGATGAAGAACCCTAAGGAGCGGGCCCTCAGTCTCGACACCTTTGTTCTTCTAGCCTAGTAGGGTGGTCCGACTGCCACATGAGACAGAAATCCGCTCTCTCCTCATCACTTTCGAATTTGTAAATATTGGTAAAAAGTTCGGAATCTATTTCTTCTTCATTGTAGATACCTAAATTTTTGCCGAGCTTTGCCACCGACCACTTGTCCCATCTGCCTCCGAGCCTAAATTGTATACTCTTTGCATTTTTAAATTCTGGGTTTTCACTTCTTGGTTTGTCATATGAGTAAGAAGCAAAAAAACTCTAATGTAAGCTCTAGGTAGACGGGTTACTCAGTATTCAACAATCTAGCCATTGGATAAGAGATCATGTCTTGAAGCCTTTCAGATTGATTTAGGGCCTGCATTACCGCCCAACCTCCTAGGCTCCCCAATCTGACCTCTTTGGTTCCATAGCGTTTGTAGTTTTTAACACATGGTCATTCCTTTTGTTTTCCGAGGTTAAATTGGATGAAGGGATGATCCATCTACACGCAGGCATACAACAATATCACACTAGATTCAAAAATTTTTAGTACTGACACCAGAATAGTGTTTTTAAAGCATTCTGTTCCTGTCCCAGATGGCACGGCCATGCGAGCCAAGTGCACGACCGTGCGGATCGGAATTGAAGATCTAGTTGCCGTGTTCGCTGCATTGACTCAGGACTGCACTGCCTGCGGATTAGGCGCATGGCCATGCGTCGACTACAAATTGCTAAAACTTGCTCCTTTCACTAATTTCAACCATTTTTATCTCAAATCAAAGTACTTTCTCAGTGAATGGACCATGGGTTCGTGGATGGGCCTTGTGATTCGTCCAATGTGTCAAGAATTAGGGTTTGGTTTGCTTTTATGAAGAATACCCCAAAGTTTCTTGAACAAGAACCATAATTTACTCCCAAAACAAGATTAAAAGTATAAATAAGTAAGAATCCATACTTTGTTTGAAGATTTGAAAGAACTTCTTGCAAAGAATGGTTAGTTTTGGGGAGGGTGCAACAAGAATGGCAGTGTGGATTAGGGTTGCACTTTGAAAATAACTTTTACTGAAAAGTCGTATTTATACTCTTTAATTTTAATGTTCAAAAAAAGACGCGCATGAGCATGCGTCGATGCACACGGTCACGCGGACTCAAAACCCAACGTTATGGTTTGGTGTTCTCGGCACGCACTGGCGTGCATCCGGCCGCACGACAGTGCGTGTCCGAGAAAACTAGTCGCACGGTCATTTTTTGCAGATGCAATTACGAAGTACACGCCGTGCGGATCATGTGCACAGTCGTGCGTAATCTGTGCATTCTACAGACAGATTTCACAGAATGCTCCCAACTACGTTTTCAGCAGTATTCACCATATTTCCAAGTTTTACATGTTTGTGCCGTATTTTAACTTCAGAACTTGTAACACCTCGTAAAATTCGTGTTCGATAATAAACCGACACGTGTCCTCGAATAATACCTCAAATGAGTTAGCCACCCAACTCCTTAAGCGAATCCAAAAATCTAAAAAAAAATTTAAACCTGACAGTTGCTTACGGTCCCGAACCATAAGCTACGGTTCAGGCTTTCTGGTTAGAATTTATAACTAACCGTAGCCTATGGCGAGGCCCTGAACCATTAGTTTTACACCATTTTAACTTTCAAATAATAACCCTAAGGCC